>OX421962.1:23028853-24275853 GCA_949128115.1 Anaspis maculata
TTTGACAACTAAACATTGAAGAGGACTTCCCACTGAACCATTATCATGAAACATTCGGAGACTTTCGGCTTCAGGCTATCCTCAGTGAGCGATCAAGTAAGGGTAAGAGCCCCAATATATTTTTTATAAAAAAAGCGTCACAAATTTTGTTCAAACAGCTTTTAAGAATAAACCTCTCAATTGATGATGGTGAAACTTGGTAAGCTATCTCAAAGTACATCAAGGTTCATAATGCGTAACATATTCCACCATTCCAGATGTTGCAAATGCCATCATGGGCACTAAAGCTTTGAAGAGCCAAAAAATACGTGAATGACAATTCTTTTCCGCCGAAGAGGTCACTAAATTATGACGGGGAGGTTGTTTTTGCGATGCAATTATTTCATGTTACCATTATTATAATAACCAATCACTTTTTCAACGATGACTCACAAGGCAGATTCAAGATGGTGCTCAAGAGGAAAAAAAGTTGAGAATCGTATTTCTGGAAATAGTTGGCATAGAAATTGGCTACCCAGCTCATATCATTTCTAACATTACTTTCCGTAGAAATACCAAGTATTGTGTCAATATCTCGAAGAAGAATTACTTATTTATGAAAAAAAGAGTGTTCTTGTTTTTTTTTTCTGGTTTTCCCCTACATTTCAAAGACAGTTCAAGGTAATCAAGAACAGTTTGCTGTGACTTGATAAGCATAAAATAGTTAATGTATGTGGTGAGTAACACGTTTCCACATGTTTCGGTTAGTTAAATATAATTTTTCAACTTTTTCTTCTGTATCACCCTGTATACGCCGCCGACATGGATGGCGCTGATGGCTACCTTTCTGGATCGGAAGAGTACAATGCAAGGAACATTTCCACCGAGTGGCATCTTCTCATCAAAAAACGCAAGGTACTTTCAACTAGCATCCGGACTAGTAGGTATTATTGCTTAGAAAACAACGGCAATCATTTTGGACCCTTATTGCGAACATTTGGTTTTTCTATTTGGTTTGAAGTAGTAAAAATGTGATTTTTGTTGGAGTGAATTCATTAGAATCAATGTGAACTAAATATACAGTTTTTTCCAAATTATTCGAAAACAACTCGAACGAAACATGGAGTAATTGGTTTGATACAGTGGTATCATACCACTGGAAAGCATTTTTGAAGGGCTCTTCAATGATGTATCACAAGTGGGGTGTTGCCATTTCACGAAAAGGTTCACGGTATGTATAATTTTTTCTCTCTTTTTTTCCTGTTTCACCCTGTATAAATCCCCTGCGAGTACCTAATTCAAGCAAAACATCCGGTGAGGTGTAATTGCTGACAATTCAAGTAATGTGTTCCTCATGGTCATTATGCTCCCCTATTCAAAATCCCAAGGAATGTTTTTTAATTACATAAGCTCCTGAACTATGATGGAAAAACAAAATACAGCCCCTTGCAAGATTATTTTATACTGGAGCAAATCGCGGGATATATCAAAATCGCAATTTTTACTGCCCCAACTTGGCTTGCTTTATCGGCGATGCCGAATCACAATAAATTGTTATAATCGTATTTTTTTTATCGTTTTCCTTTAAGCAAGATTTACCTTGGTTCGGGTCCCAAGGCCATGAGCTACCCATACCCACCTATTGCAGTTGATTTTTTTTTGCAGTAATCCTTTCATACAGGACTAGATGCTGTGACGGACGGACACACAGACACACTTGCGGACAAAGCGGGGACATAAGCCGGACTTTTCGTGCGCTAAAAAAGTTGAAGCGTTGAAAGTGTCGCGTTTTTATCTTTTAACAAGTTTCACTTAGCCTTTCAAAGCACATCGATTTCTCGACGATGCAGAAGAAATAAATTAGACCATCAGCTCTTTCCCATTATATTCCTTATTCCTTAAAGTATTACAAAACCTATTCAATTCAACCCTTCCGCTTCCCCCGGACTGCCTCATCTCATCTGACGTCGGAGAGGAACTTTGCCGCTCTGAGAGTTCTCTCTCCAAAAATTAATTAGCTAATTGGTTCGGGGCACATCCGCGAAATGATCAAATCGAAAAGCAATCCGGTCAGTCAGTCTTGTCAGACTGCCGCAGCAATTAGCGCTGACGTCTTTTGATGTCCCGAAAGGTCAAGAGAAATTCGATAAATTCCCATTGCTGGGATGCTGCTGAGCTGGTGATACTGTTTCCTGGAGGCTTGCTTGATGGAGAACCCCTAAGTGGGCACCTACCTCTTTCAATTATTGACATTTTAGTGTTTCGTGTCTCTGAATAAATAAGCAGATGCAGATATTTCATACATAATTTCGTTGGTGCGTATACCTATACTAACTGCTACTACTGGTATTGATGACCATATACGCGGGTACAGAGCTTTTTGCTTATAATGTGGTTTTGTATCATCCATTACGGTTCCTTGTGATGGTCTATTAGATATGTGGACAAAGGAAAATGTCGCGCCATATGATGGTTTTATTACAGAATGTAAGTTTGATGTTGAAATTCAATTTATTAACTATTAGAAGGTGTGTTTTGGATAATGGCATCAGATGTGAACTCCATGTACCCACTGTTGTAACTTAATTATGCCACATTTGCCTGATGGGTCGCCTCAAACTCTGTGCTTAATAGAATATTCGAGAACGCTGAATAATTTAAACGGAAAAGGGATTTGGTAAAATATTGCTGGAATTGTAGGTACCTACTTGTACAAGTTTTCAATCATTTTGAATGCCTATTGTAGTAAAATTACAGCCTTGCTTTCTTAGGGGCTGTGTGACAAGAGTGACAAGTAGTGGTGGAGGTTGAGTTTGTTTGTTTGTTGAAAGTGTATTTGTTGAAATTCAACTTTTTCACTATCGGGGGGATGTCTCACTCTTGTCTCACCCTGTATACAAAACAGAAATTCATTACAGATTCAGAAGTTGATTTTTTCTACTCATTGTTTTTCCATAAACAGTTTACTGAAATCTTTTGAGACAATGAAAATAGAAACGATCGAAGAACTACACCTCTATATAATGCACCTTCAAGGTGGTCCGACAACTATTGAATCACCCTGTATAAGTAATATACGGGGTGTCTCAAAACTCGCGCCACAAAGAAAATGAGGCATAACTAGACGGCAGTCAGATGTGTAATACTGAGGAAAAAAATCCACCTCAAATGATATTCGAGAAAAGTTAAGTTTACCAATCAGAGGCCTACACCTTTGAGGTGTGTTACCTTAATTTTAAGTTGTTAGTTTTCCTTCTATCAACAGTGAGCCAAACATTTATTGCAAAATGACAGGCAGCTGGTATCACTTTCGAAACTCAGCAACCGGTTGAATTTTGCAAATTTACCTCGAATTGACCCTTCGGGATTGCTGAATTCAAAAAACTGATGACTCCTTTATGCAAGCAGCAATAAAAAAAATTCCTCCGTTAACTGGGAACCTATATTTTTCGGCACATGTCAGTGTTCCCTGGGGCGCGAGTTTTGAGAGACCCTGTATGTACTTATCTTATGTCGTAGGTATAACGCGATTTTAGACTTTTCACAAAATGCCTAGTAGTGGACGTGGCACAACCGAAATAGGGAATATAAGTTGCAAATGATGATAAAGGCAAACAATTTTGCAGGGTTACAACTGAGACCTAAATAAACGATTTGACCCGCAGTGCTTTTCTTTTCGTCCCTTAGGATTTGAATAGCGCCCCCTTTTCAAAATGGCGGATATTATCTAGGGGCAGAAGGTATCGAATAGCCTGGTGATGTCCAGCTTTGTTGAAATATATAAAGCTATGTCTCAATCGGTTTCTGGGACATCAAACACTATTTAAAAAAATAGTGGAACATTGACATCTGTCGCAGGCCAATTTGGTGGAGGCGCCAAAATAAATTCAGTACGGTCATAAGCAAATCGCTGTAACATTTTTATTTTTCAACCGATTTCAACACAAAACATCTCATTTTGTAGAAAAGTGGATTCTTCTTGTTACCTTATACCTTCCATGGAAAAAGACATTGAGGAATGTTGAAGAAAAAATTAAAAAATAATTTGGAAGAAAAAAGATTTTTTTCATTTTTTAATTTTCATGAAAATTGCTTTATTTGTAGATTTTGATGTGCCCTTTCTAAATTTGCACTTTTCCGATTTCTATCTTTGCCGCACGCGCCGCCATATTGAAAAAATGATGTCTAAAAAGAAGTTTTAGACAATATCTGAATTTCGGCCCTTGTGACATTGAAACGTTTATATACAGGGTGTCCCAGAAATGGCGCATAAACTCTCCAGTACGTTGCTGGGAACTCATCATAGAGTCAGGGAAAAATAGTAGAAAAATTCTTTGGCTTTTATTTATTAAGTTATCGCCAAAAAACGGAACGGTCGATTTGGCAAACGTGCACGACTGCACGTGTTCACCTACATACGTACCGCTAGGTAAATCCAATATAAATATGGTCATCATAGAAACGGTCATTGTTAGGGCCAATTTAGACATTTCCTTGTAGGTACTGATACTGGTGCCTATTGACACCGCTACTGGCTTTGATAGCTACCGATCGCACCTCTTCGTAATTTCAACAACTTTCGCGCATTCAGAAAATAAACTTTTAAAACTGCGTTTCTCCCATTTTTATTTAGGTGTTACTAAGACTGTCTCAGAAAAAAATTCAATTCAAAAAAACACAACACCCTTTTCACTTATTTAACTTGTTCTGAACTAACAATCCAAAGAAGAATCCTTGCAAATCATGTGTGTATATCAACATCCGTCAGGGTCCTTTGACGATAGGCGTTGGGACTACTCGTATTCGAGAAAAAAGTAAGGGCATGCAGTCCCGGTGAAACTTTGTGAGCCTTGCGATTTGGTTGATTCTGAAGCAGTTCAAAAACGTCCTCTTCAGCATCAGGCATCAGGTACCCTCACATGACGAGGACGGCCGCGATCTGCTTGTAATAATACTGATGCTACCTGTCTGGTCCTTCTGGCTCTGTCTTCTGTTCTCATTATCACATAAGATCCCAGCACATAAGTACGATCGGGATGCTTTCTTTGACGGTATTGCTGGGGGTAAATAATGCGTTCCGCCTGGAAGTGATTGATGCCGCGACGTTCGCCCAAAATCAGTAACATATCAGTGTATTCGCTAGCCGCATACATTATTCGCGGAAAAGTGAAAACGAGGCAGGAATAATGATGCAAAATGACACTGACTGATCTAATTGTCAGAAATTGACTTCACTCGATTTTTTATTTATTCAATGTCAGATTGTAGGTATACCTACTCATTTGTTTTTCACCGATCGATGGGTCCTAATAAGACTAGCTTTATTCGCAGAGCCCGATGTGAAGTAACGTTTCTCGCAGAAGGTCTTTGTAACTAGCGCAATTCAAAATAGGTCGTTGTAACTGGCGCATCTCGAAATGAACGCAAGTGATTCACTTGCTTCATTGTGTTTTGGTGGATAAAAGCATGCCCGATTCATCTAAAAACCACCAATCGTTGAATGTGCATCAACCATTTCTCGTCCAGTTCAGAAATTTGGTGGATTTCCGTCGAAATAAGATCCGAAATGTCAAACGAAAAAGTGATTCACTTGCGTTCATTTCGAGATGCGCCAGTTACAACGACCTATTTTGAATTGCGCTAGTTACAAAGACCTTCTGCGAGAAACGTTACTTCACATCGGGCTCTGCGAATGAAGCTAGTCTTATTAGGACCCATCGCGATGATGCCAGATCCATTTTCTGGGTAATTTGATTGAAAATTTGCAAAATTCAAAATTGGCTGTAGCCGTTAATCAAAAGTTGTTGAGGATTATTTCACCAGAAAATGATAAAAGAGCTTTGTCCCCATGAAATAAATATTGCGGTTTTGAATAAATCACAGAAATAGAGAAGTTGAGTTTTCAAATTCAAAGTCTTATATCTCGAAGAGTGGTCCAGGAGGAATTTTTTTACTATTTTTCTAGAGTTCCCTGGAAGGTCCGCTACAACGTACTGGAGAGTTTATGCGCCATTTCTGGGACACCCTGTATACCGTCCGTTTTTTATTTAAGGCCCCAGCCCGTAGCACCTTTATTATGGGTTTCACACCCAACATATTATATATGTTTTAAATCACAAAAACAAGATCTTTCAACTAATGA
Source organism: Anaspis maculata (assembly GCA_949128115.1). NCBI lineage: Eukaryota > Metazoa > Arthropoda > Insecta > Coleoptera > Scraptiidae > Anaspis > Anaspis maculata. The sequence goes on from OX421962.1 coordinate 23,034,975, forward strand.
TATGTCAAATTATTTTCGAAACATGTCATTTTTTGACAATTGACAGAATAGTACTTGTGATACATCATTTTGAAGCCCATAAAATTCTGAGGAGAACTGTGTTTTCATTTTTGAAATAGGGTGTCTTTTACAGCTTCTAGGGGTCTTCCAACAGGAAAAAATGTTGAATTTCAGAAATACATAACAAGTAAGTAGGTAAAGCAGGTACCTATTTTTAATGTCACTAATGATTAATAATTATTCATTAATCACAATAAAACAAAAAATGCCTTGAAGAAGTTGTTCGAAATGACCGCCTCCTTGTTCCTTGAATGAGAGATTCGACGATCAGTGAATTGGAGCTACCGTCCCCAACGCGATGACATCCGAGCTTGCCAGATATGACCCCTCTCGATTTTTTAATAAGCTTACCTGGAAGATAAGGTGTTTATCGAGTTTCCCAATAATTTGGACGATTTGAAAATCAAATCATTACCATTAGCTAATATAAAAAAATACCTAGTACTTATTGAGTGGCTACTTCTGTAATTGACATTTTTTCCTATTGAAAGACCCCTAGAAGCTGTAAAAGACACCCTATTTTGAAAATGAAAACACAGTTCTCCTCAGAATCTTATGGGCTTTCAAATGATGTATCACAAGTACTATTCTGTCAATTGTCAAAAAATGACATCTGTCAAAAATAATTTGACATAATGATCATTCGAAAGATCTTGTTTTTGTGATTTCAAATATATATAATATGTTGGTCCTGAAACCCATAATGAGGGTACTACGGGCTGGGGCCTACAATAAAAAACGGACGGTATACAGGGTGGTCCGACTTTTATGTCATTAAATTCAAAGATCGATAGAGAATGAAAAATGAAGGGGACTTTCTTCAGAAAACATATCTGAGAAATGCTTAATAACAGAGATACAGCCCTTCAAAGTTGGGAATAAATGATCGTTTTTTCCGCATAACTTTTGAACCGTTTAACCGATTTGATTCAAAATAGAACCAAAGGTTCACTGAAATTATCCCCTGTCGAACAATCATAACATGTTCCATAAAAAAGTTTCAGGGGCGTAGACATTAGGGGGTGTCCCTACTTTTACCCCCCTATTTTTCACACCCATAGTTATTTTTGGAAACTGTTCATAATTTTGAATTCTACGTTCAATTTAAAAGAAAAAGTTACCCTCGCAAAATTTTGATTGGGGGCTTCGTTTAGGAGATATTTGAGTTTGAAACTTTGGAAAACATCCAGAAATAGCCACTTTCCAGAGCCCAAATGGTTTTTTCCTGAAAATTTCTCGTGTTTTGGAAAAAATGGTGGTTTATCAACTTAGAAATTCTAGAAAACCTATTTCAGCTGAGAAATCATCAGTTTTTTTAGATTTTAATTTTTAGACCTTTGAAAGTTGTGCTTTTGAGATGTTTTCCAAACCTTCAAACCTGAATATCTCCCAAACAAAGCCTCTAATCAGAATTTTGCTATTGTGATTTTTTCTTCAAAATTGAACGAAGACTCCAAAATTATGAACAGTTTTCAAAAATAACTAGAGGGGTAAAAAATAGGGGGTAAAAGTAGGGACACCCCCTAATGTCTACGCCCCTGAAACTTTTTCATGAAACTTGTTATGATTGTTTGACAGGGAATAATTTCAGTGAACCTTTGGTTCTATTTTGAGTCAAATCGGTTGAACGGTTCAAAAGTTATGCGGAAAAAATGATTATTTATTTCCAACTTTAAAGGGCTGTATCTCTGTTATTAGGCATTTCACAAATATGTTTTCTGGAGAAAGTCCACTTCATTTTTCATTCTCTATCGATCCTTAAATTTAATGACATAAAAGTCGGACCACCCTGTATATATATACCGTCCGTTTTTTTTTCTAGGCCCCAGCTTATAGCGCCTTCATTATGGGTTTTACACCCAACATATTATATATTTTTGAAATCAGAAGAACAAAATCTTTCGATTGATGGTATGTCAAATTATTTTTGACAGATGTCATTTTTTGACAATTGACGGAATAGTACTTGTGACACACCATTTCAAAGCCCATAAAATTCTTAGGAGAACTGTGTTTTCATTTCTAGAATAGGATGTTTTTTACAGCTTCTGGAGGTCTTTGAATAGGAAAAATTGTTGAAATTCAGAAATACCTACTCAATAATTAATAGGTATTTTTAATATCAACTGATGATAATCTTCTGATTTTAAATCGTCCAAATCAGCGGGAGATTCTATAAATACCTCATTTTTCAGATAAGCTCATGAAAAAAACCGAGAGGGGTCATACCTGGCCACCTCGGATACTATCGCGTTGGGCTGGCAGTTCCAATTCACCGGTCGTTGAATCTCTCATTCAAGGAACAAGGAGACGGTCATTTCAAATAACTTCTTCAGGACATTTTTTGTTTCATTGTGATTATTTATTGATTATTATCATTAGTTATTATTAAAAATACCTGTTTTGCCTACTTACGTACTTATCGAGTATTTCTGAATTTCAACAATTTTTTTCTATTTGAAGACCTCTAGAAGCTGTGAAAGACATCCTATTCCAAAAATAAAGACACAGTTTTCCTCAGAATTTAATGGGCTTTAAAATGATGTATCACAAGTACTATTCTGTCAATTGTCAAAAAATGACATCTGTCAAAAATAATTTGACATACCATCAATCGAAAGATTTTGTTCTTCTGATTTCAAAAATATATGATATGTTGGATGTGGAACCGATAATAAAGGCGCTACGCGCTGGGGCCTAGAAAAAAAAACGGACGGTATACCGTCCGTTTTTTATTTTAGGCCCCAGCCCGTAGCACCTTTATTATGGGTTTCACACCCAATATGTTATATATTTTTGAAATCACAAAAACAAGATCTTTCGACTGATGATATGTCAAATTATCTTTGACAGATGTCATTTTTTGACAAATGACAGAATATTACTTGTGATACATCATTTCAAAGCCCATAAAATTCTGAGGAGAACTGTGATTTTATTTTTGTAATAGGGTGCCTTTCACAGCTTCTAGGGGTCTTTCAATAGGAAAAAAATGTTGAATTTCAAAAATACACAATAAGTGAATAGGTAAAGCAGGTACCTATTTTTAATGTAAATTAATGAGAATAATGATCAATTAATCACAATGAAACAAAAAATGTCCTGAAAAAGTTGCTCGAATGACCGCCTCCTTGTTCCTTGAATGAAAGATTCGACGATCAGTGAATTGGAACTACCATCGGCCCAACGCGATGACATCCGAGCTTGCCAGAAATGACCCCCCTCGAGTTTTTATGAGCCTACCCGAAAGATGAGGTGTTTATAAAGTTTCCCAATAATTTGGACAATTTAAAAATCAGATCATCACCATTAGTTAATTTTAAAAATACCTATTACTTATTGAGTGGTTATTTCTGAAATTGACATTTTTTCCTATTGAAAGACCCCTAGAAGCTGTAAAAGACACCCTATTTTGAAAATAAAAACACAGTTCTCCTCAGAATTTAATGGGCTTTAAAATGATGTATCACAAGTACTATTCTGTCATTTGTAAAAAAATGACATCTGTCAAAAATAATTTGACATATCATCACTAGAAAGATCTTGTTTTTCTGATTTCAAAAATATATAATATATCGGGTGTGAAATCCATAATAAAGATGCTACGGGCTGGGGCCTAAAATAAAAAACGGACGGTATATTTTTTTTTTTTTGGCTTTTACGTTTTACGTTTATATACATATGAAAGCACATTCAATTCTCCACAGTTTGACATCTGAACCAGATCTGTGCGACTCACGGTTCTTGAGCTAGACCTTCTGGAATTATAAATTTTCGGTTCCAAAAGAATTGAAAATCACCTCTTGGGGCTATGCCAGGTCCACCAATGTTTATGATTTGTGATAAATGACGACGCGTTATTGATGGGTAACTTGATTAAGACATGGGCATGGTGGTGATCCAGTGGTGAAATCCGGTAGGCGCGGTCACTATTCAACACCGAAAATTGATACTTCCGGAAGCTCTAGCTCAAGAAGCCCGAGTCGCACAGAGATGGTTCAGGTATCAAATCGTGGAGAATTGAATGTTCTTCCATACGTTTATAAGCATTTTAATTTTGCATAAACTAAAATTTAGATATTGTCAAAAACTTCATTTCAGATCTCATTTTTTCAAGATGGCGGTGCGCACTGCGAAGATATAAATGGGAAAAGTGCAAATTCAGAAATGACACATCAAAATCTACAAATTAGGCAATTTTCATAAAAATAAAAAAATTAAAAAATCTTTTTTTTCCAAATAATTTTCCAATTTTTTTTTCAACATTCCTCGATGTCTTTTTTTATGGAAGGTATAAGATAACAAGAAGAATTCACTTTTCTACAAAATTGGATGTCTTGTGTTGAAATCGGTTGAAAAATGAAAATGTTACAGCGATTTGCTTATGACCGTACTGAATTTATTTTGGCGCCTCCACCAAATTGGCCTGCGACAGATGTCAATGTTCCACTATTTTTTTAAATAGTGTTTGATGTCCCAGAAACCGATTGAGACATAGCTTTATATATTTCAACAAAGCTGGACATCACCAGGCTATTCGATACCTTCTGCCCCTAGATAAAATCCGCCATTTTGATAAAGGGGCGCCATTCAAATCCTAAGGGACGAAAGAAAAAGCACTGCGGGTCAAATCGTTCATTCAAGTCTTACCGTGGGTTCCACAAAACAGATAATTCGAGATTAGTTGATTTGCGATTTTTGTTTGTCAATTTGTAGCTGACTGATCAATGGAAATGCTGGTTTATCCCTCAATAATGAAAAGATAATGGGTCTAGTACAGATTTCAGGCATTTTTTGTGCGTAATCACCTAGCATTCAGCAGAAAAAAGTCTAGTTAATCTGCGATCAGCCTTGATCGCTGATCATCTTTTTTGTGGAACTGACGGTTAGTTGCGATCCTGCAAAGCGGTTTGCCTTTATCATCATTTGCAAGTTGTTCTTTTCCTACCACGTCCACTATAGGCATTTCGTAAAAAGCCGGCAAAACGAGTGCATTTGATTTGTCTCGCGTTATGCCTTGTCAAAATGAGAAATGCCGGCAGAACGAGAGTTGAGGTTTACGTTTCTCATTATGCCTGCTTATTTTCCGGCATTTCTCATTTAGCCTGCCTTGAGTTAGTCAAAACCCGAGGGCGCCAATTCTTTGCGTCGGGCAGTTCTTCGCTGCATTGTGACCGCACGTGACTAAGCTCATTGGGGCTCAAAACCACACTTGAAGACACAAGAGGGCTCAGCAGGGTTTACTAAAACGCTATACTTAAAATGTAGTCCCAAGGCAAGGGTGCTCACTTAGGTTTTGGAACGTAAAAGGCAGCTCATTACACAAGAAGACACAAGGGGGCTCAATAAAGAGCTCTAAATAACATGAGCATGAGCAAATACAAGAGGGTCCGATTGAGACCTGAAAGCCATGGAAAAATGCAAGGGGACTCAACAGGGCTTCAAACGATATTGAAGACATAAGGGGGTCCAGTAGTCCAGTGGAGCTTTATATAACAAATAAATGCAAAAGGGGGTGACTGGTACTCTCTAAGCCAACATACTACACTTGAGGATACAAGAGGGTCCGATAGGGCTCCAAATCAGGTTTCACATGAAGGCACAAAGTTCCTACTAATGCTCCGAAAGCTACAGAAAGATGTAAGGGGATTCAGCAGAGCTTCAAAAGATCTTGAGGAAAACAAGGGGATCCCATGGAGCTCTGGATAACACAAGAAGGAAAGAGGGGGCTTACAAGAACTCTAATAGCCATAAAAAAACATAACGGGGCTAATTAGAGCTTCAGACTATACTTTCGAACATAAAAGAGCTGGATAGGACTCCGTTTATCGCAAGCAGACACAAGGGATTCATACTAAGGCTTCCAACAAGGCAAGGAGACACAAGGGGGCTTACTGGAATTCTGGAAGCCATGAAGCACACAAGGGGGCTCATTAGGGCTCCAAATGATACTTGAAGACACAAGGATGCCCAATGGAGCTTTGCATAACATGAAAATGAAAAATGGGGCTCACTGGTACCTACTCTGAAAGCCATGAAAGAGCATAAGGGGGCTCAACAGGGCTCCAATCATACGTGACGACAGAATAGGGCTCGATAGAGCTCCGCACATGACAAGATGGCACAACGCTGTTTGCTGCTCCGGAAGTATCGGAAAATGCCAGGGGGCTCACTTGGGGGCTCAGCAGGGCTTCAAATCACATTGAAGACACAATAAGGGGCCCCAATGGGGCCTGGATAACACAAGATGGCAAAACAGGGCTAAGTGGAATTCTGAAAGCAATGAAGCACATAAATGGGGCCATTAGGGCTCCAAATGATACTACATGAAGACACAAGAGGGCTCAATGGAGCTCTGTATGACATGATAGCGCAAAATGGGGCTTACTGGTACACACTCTGAAAGCCATGGAAAAACCTGAGGGGGCTCAACAGGGCTCCAATCATACTTGAAGACACAGTGGGGCCCGATAGAGCTCCGCACATGACATGATGGTACAACGCTGCTTGTTGCTACGGAAGTCACGGAAAATGTGAAGGGGCTCAGCAGAGCTTCAAATCACATTGAAGACACAATAAGGGGGCCCAATGGGGTCTGAAGGCTAACACAAGACGGCAAAACAGGACTCGGTGGAATTCTGAGAGCCAGAAAGCACATGAGGGAGCTAATATAGCTCCAAATGATTCTTAAAGACACAAGGGGCCCAAGAAAGCGAGGCTCACGTACCTACTCTGAAAGCCATGGAAGATCATGAGGGGGCTCAACAGGGCTCCAATCATACTTGAAGACACAATGGGGCCCGATAGAGCTCCGCAAATGACATGATGGCACAACGCTGTTTGCTGCTTCGGAAGTCACGGAAAATATAAGGGGGCTCAGCACGGCTTCAAATCACATTGAAGACACAATAAGGGGGCTCAATGGGGCTTGGATAACACAAGACGGCAGGGCTGAAAGCTATGAAGCACATAAAGGGGCTCATTAGGGCTCCAAAGGATACTTGAAGACACAAGAGGGCCCAATGGAGCTCTGTATAACAAAATAACGCAAAATGGGGCTTATTGGTACCTACTCTGAAAGCCATGCAGAAACATGAGGAAGCTTACTAGTGCTCCTGAAGCTTAGTGTACTAGCAGAAGAGCTCGGAATAATGCAAGGGGACTCAGCAGAGCTTCAAACAACATTAAAGACACAAGAGAAGGTACGTTTTCTTCGGGAACGTTTTGATGGGGGCATTTCATCTGCCTCCATATCGACGAGCTCCTGTTTTGCCAAACTCATAGCAGGCAAAATGGGAAATGCCTGAAAATGATCGGGCATAATGAGAATCATATGCTTGAAATCGCGTTTTGCCGGCGTTTTGTCATTTTGTCTAGGCAGAACGCGAAAGAGTACTAGTGATACTGAATATTTCTTGTTTTGCCGGCTTTTTACAGAACGCCTAGGCGTTTCACAAAAAGCCTGAAATCGCATTATGCCTATGACATATCCAAGAAAAACAAACACGCAAATAATTGCGCCTCTTAGGGCCGTCGGAGAGGTTTGTTTTCATTATATCTATCTATTTTGAATTTCTGGTAAAATTGTGAAGGTGCCGAAATCGAAGGTAGATACTCGAAATAAAGGAATCGTCAACAAGAAATTGCATATGGTGACGAAGTCCAAACAACAACTTCATTCGCATTTCAACTATTCAACACATATTTTCAGGTGTTGGTGGAGGGCCATCCTCCTCTTCAACCACAACCTTACTATTAATTGATTGGAACTTGATACTCGTACATATGCAGGATCATGATGCAGGAGAGACCAGAGGCCCCTCGAAACCGGTCAGTAGAAATAAGCATCTTCACAAAAAACTTGTAGGAAGACTGAGAAAAACCAAAAATGTACAAGAAGTCTCTTGTCTTGCTATTCATATTTTTGTTTTTGCCTCCATACTAGTGAAAAATGCATCATCAAAGCCTCAGGAATAGCTATTTATTCATTTCATGCAAACTGGAATGAGTAGTGACAACCAAACTGACAATGATATCAAAGTGACATAACAATGACAACCAATCATCCTCAACGAATGCCACTTTCGGCAGCCATCTTGTGGCGGGGAAAATAATTCAAATCGCGAATATTAGGAAGATCGTTGGTAACCGGAGAAGGTAAAGTGTCAGGAAGGAGCATTAGGCTCTGGCTAGCCAAAAAAAGTGCGACGGAAGTCGCTCCTTTTAAGAGCCAAATTGCTAATAGCAACCCGAATGTGTTTGAAAGTGTCAAAGTACTCAAATCTGACACAAAAGTCAGCACAAATTTCGAAATTTGAACAGAACTGCGTTCAAAAGTGTTTAAATGGTCGATTGGTCACCTGCTCAGCCTGCGGGTACTCAAGAACCCCATGTGACAAAGAACTTTTGCACCAGTAAGTACATTTTATATGATTTTATTCCTATTGAGTTGAATTGAAGTTTTGGATTTCAATTTTGACGTGTTTTGTCACATTTGCATAGGCGTAGAGTGGGATGTTTTAAACCATTTTTGTGGTTATCGTAATAAATATTAATGCAGCATGCAGCTATAGGTAAAGTTTTATTTATACATGTTTTAGCTTTCCTGAGAAATCACCATGTAAGGAGTGGATCACTTTTACAAACAGAACAGGGTGGACTCCAACGCACACGAGTGTCTTGTGCTCAGAACACTTTGGAAATGGGTAGCTGAATCACTCAACGAAATCCTTCTGGAAGGTGCTGTAGAACCAGTAGACACAAATACAACGACTGAAATATGTACGTATTCTGTCTTCAGATTTCAAAACTAATATTAACATTCCTGAGTGACTTTCGTGAAAACTGTTGTAGGTGAGGACATTCAATCCTGCTCATGTACCACTGGCCAACAAGTCCATAGCTAATAAACAAGAAATTTTGGGAGAGCGGTCGTCAAAAAAACAGATTGGATTCAGTTGGTGGTCATTGCAAACCAGATTCACTTGGTAGGTGTCTCTTTGATATGCAAAGAATACTGTAATAATATGGTGAAAAACTGGATTCCTTCCATCGATGCTCCAGGAACGTTCAGAATGTTCAGCGAACATTGGTGAACTGTACGGTGTTACTAGTGGTACCCTTCAAATGACCATAGTTGCCTCAACTTCAACTGGAAGTCTCAGCAGCTGTTTCAAGCTATAGTAATCTATTTAGTTGTTTTTTTTTTACAGAATCAACCGTTTTTTGCTAAACGAACTAAACACTTGAGAAATTAATGCCTGAACTTTATTCATTGACAGGTGGTGGGCCCTCTTCGTTGTTCAGTCTTCCTCACACCGAATGTGATCCTCGACCTTCAACTTCGGAAGACAGTCAAACAAGAAAATCTGCCAATTGCAAGTGAAATATGTTCTCATTGAAAAGAGAATTCGAGCACTGAAAAAAAAGGTTTGGTAGCAAAAGAAAATTTCGTCACTCAACGTAATCATAAAGGAGATGAAGAAAAAACAATTGTGCAGGAAGAGCATGAGAGTATAATTTTGGAACAGTTTGGGGAAAATGATGATTCGCTTTCGCTTGACGCAATTCCTATTGAAGCCATAAAATGTTATCATACTTTAAAGTATTTGTGATGTTTACCTCAAAGCTCGAATTCATTTCATTCGCAAAAATTTTGTCAAGGAGGAAAACAAGTATACAACATTGATTTTGTTCGAAGAACAATAATAAATGTGAACAATTTATTTTACTGTCGTTTCTTTGATCTTTTACTTATTTTATGATGATGAAGTATGTCTGTAAATACCTATAATACTATAGTACTATACTATACCTATAGCTGTGACCTATAGTACCTATCTGATATAAAAACCAATTTTTGGTTTATTTTTGCCCCCATCTTTTCTTATTGACGGCACGTCACTGATTTGTTTGACAGTTTCCAGGAAGTGTCTATATCAGCCGTGTCATAATGTTAGAGCCGTTTCCATGGGCACAAGAGCCATCCCGGTCGCACCTCCTAGGGTCGCACGCAGTTTTACATAATGCTCCTTCCTTACACTTTACCTTCTCCGTTGGTAACTAAGAAGTGCGTTCGTGATCACACAAATGGAAGAACAACAAGAGGAGATTTTCTGACGCCACCTGAGGAACTAATACACCGATGAAAACAACATTTCAGTGAAACCTAAGCGCTTCAGTTGGATGATCAATCACCCCTGCAGCAACTCAGAATTTCAGCCACCGCAACATAATCGAGAGTCATTTGAACTCCGGATAAACCTTTGTCTAATAACATGCTGCCAAAACTCAAGACTTGCGTAATTGAAGAGTCCTAGAAAGTTGACTGGTGGGTTTCAATAGTCCGCCATTATGGCCCAAGAACATACTTAGTCCCGGGGCCAAGAATCCGCTTCAGGCGAATTTTCTCCAGTACTGGTGGGGTGGGATACAGTCGAGACTGACTCGGCTACAAGTGCCATGGACCAAATCAATTTTTCTGGCCTGAGGATATAACTCTGTCTAGTGGGGTCGGTACAGTATTATACGCTGCATTTTTGAGTAATGCAATGTCATTTGGCACACATGTTCTTAGCACCTGTTTGAACAATTTTGTCCATCGCCGCAAGCGAAATTTCAGTTCAGATCCTGTATACAGGGTGAAGAAGAAAAACAATTCAAAAAAATTGCATCTTTTGAACGGACAAAGGTAGTATAGAGTATTGCAGAGCATGTCATATGATGCGAAATTTGATGGTTGTTGAGGTACACCAAATCATTTTGATACATTAAACTTGTTTTTGAGATATTTGAAAAAAACTGAGATCTGTAAAAAAAAAATTATCTTCATTATATCGCTAATTTTTGAAGATATCGGAATGGAGTTTGGTATTTGCTTTATAAAAGACGTCATAAATAAATAACAGCTGCAGTTATTTTCTAGGCCTACCATTTTCCTAATAAGACTTTTTTGGGAGGGGGGAACCGCCATCTTTTTTTGTAAATATCAAGCTGATGACCGAAAAAATGACTGATAGTCATTAGGCTAGTATCATGCCATTACTCTATCATGTGGAAGATCACTTTGGATGGACCATCATACCATTTTTGCAGAAAGAAAGATGATGCACGGATTTTATCGGATTCCTCAGAACTAGAGGATCTACTGCTAGCCATCGAGCCATTGCAAGTAATTGAGCACCGCGATTATGACCCTTGATCATTCTTCAGGTTGTTTACCAAGATTCATAGCCATAAGTTCAGCGGTTCGGTTTTAGCAGCTATTTAAATAAAATAGTGTCGATTTTTCATGAAAAAAAAAAAACAGAAAATCACGAGTTCTCTGGGTCATTTCTTGGGTCATTGGAAAAAGATCCTCCATGGAATTTTGATAAATTTATGCTGAATTATTAGAAAAAACTGCATTCATCAGTAGTTATAGGTTTTAAAAAACTGGCACAGGATGTACTCATGTGATGTAGGAAGAACATGAAAGACTATCTTGCAGTGAGTAGGAAGCGAACAAATTATGCGGTAGGGCAACACTAATAATGGAGAGAACCTTATAAATTTTGATGCCGCAATGTATTTTGGAATATATTCTATTCAGATTCCTCCTTCAACTTTGGGAAATGTTGGCATGATGGCGATCTATGCAGATGACATCACAGGGTGATAAGAAACTGAAGAATTTCATCCCATCATCTAAATAGGCCGGAGGCATGAAAATCGCTAAAAAAATACATAATTTAACGCTTAACAAGACAAAAGAAACCGTTTCGAACAATTTTCAGCCGTTTCTTCAAACCTATGCTATAGAATGCACTTTTTTCTAATAATTCAGCATAAATTTATCAAAATTCCACGGAGGATCCTTTTCCAATGACCTAAGAAATGACCCAGAGACCTCGTGATTTTCTGTTTTTCTCATGAAAAATCGACACTATTTTATTTAAATAGCTGCTAAAACCGAACCGCTGAACTTATGGCTATGAATCTTGGTAGACAACCTGAAGAATGATCAAGGGTCATAATCGCGGTGTTCAATTACTTGCAATGGCTTGATGGCTAGCAGTAGATCCTCTAGTTCTGAGGAATCCGATAAAATCCGTGCATCATCTTTCTTTCAGCAAAAATGGTATGATGGTTCATCCAAGGTGATCTTTCACATGATAGAGTAATGGCATGATACTAGTCTAATGACTATCAGTCATTTTTTCGGTCATCAGCTTGATATTCACAAAACAAGATGGCGGCTCCCCTCCAAAAAAGTTGACTGTCTTATTTAGAAAAATAGTAGGCCTAGAAAATAACTGCAGCTGTTATTCATTTATAATGTCTTTTATAAGGCAAATACCAGATTTCATTCCGATATCTTCAAAAATAAGCGATATAATGAAGAGAATGTTTTTTTTGACAGATCTCAGTTTTTTTAGATTATCTCGAAAACGGTAATTGATGTTTCAAAATGGTTTGGTGTACCCCAACAACCATCAAATTGCGCATCATATCACATGCCCTGCAATACTCTCTATTCAAAAGATGCCATTTTTCAAAATTGTTTTTCTTCTTCACCCTGTATACAGGATCTGAACTAAAATTTTGCTTGCGGCGATGAACAGAATTGTTCAGACAGGTTCTAGGGACATGTGTGCCAAAGGGCATTGCATTACTCAAAAATGCAGCGAACAGGACTTTTTCCGAACGTGCCGACTCCACTAGTCAGGTGGCTTGCTTTTATGATCTGGCTACGTTTACACCGTGGCTTTGGTCCGCGACCTAAGCACTAAATTCGACCCAAATAAATTTAGTCCACGTGGTGTAAACGACCACGGACTGAGACCAAGTTGTTTGGGTCAGGTCTCTGGGCAGCCGTGGACTGACCTAAATTTAGTCTGGACCAAATCCCCAAAGATGCGGTGTAAACGGTACCGGACTGGCCCAAGCCGCAAAAATCTGTATTAGACTTGGTTGGCCGGTTGTCAATCAAACCTAACTGATGATTCCTGACTGTCGAAGCTATCTAATTTCTGGGTAAGCTTTGTAATTTCTGGTCAAGTATTCAAGAGAAGATTGTTATGGACCAAATCTGGACTATATTTTGAAATAGGTCGACCGTTAGTCTACCGGTGTAAACGCTAGAAGAGGACCATTTCAGGTGGATTTTGGGTCAGTGCTTGGGTCAGTCCGGCTTTAGTCCTCTGGTGTAAACGTAGCCATTGAAGTAGGTAGCTTTTTTTATCTACTACGTTGACGTCGAGATTGTGTAGACAGCTGCTGTTATAAAGTTGTGAAGCTTGACAGATTAATGTCAGTATCTGTCAGTTGAACCTCCCAAACAGTCCAACAGTGGCCTATTATTCAACGACAAGAGAACATGTCCCAAATGATGAGCCAGCTCACCGCCTACGCCAAACCCCAGTTGAAGGTCTTCTGGAAATACGCCCAAGTCGAACTGGTTCCGCCGGGTCCCAGAGAGATTCCACAAATATTCACCGGCATCGGGAACATATACAAACGAGCCATTTCTGGAAGTTGGAGGGAGCTGACCGTGAAAGAAGCTTGGCTCAACACTCTGGTAGGCATAGAAGTGGGTTGTTGGTACTACGTCGGCGAAGTCATCGGTAAACGCCACTTGGTTGGTTACAACGTTTGACTGTTAGAACCCATTAGGGATGAAATTGTCTTTGTTCTGTTGAAATAAATTAGCATAACTTGCTGGGTGCGTCTTTTTCATTTTCGGTTTCTATTCTTCAGCGTTCTATCATAATGGTTTTCCAGCAGGTGGAAAACATTGGGAACAATAGGTACCTTCAGCGCAAATTCGCACAACTAATTCCATACCTATTCCTCGTGAGAGATAAAAACGAATTCCGACCCATTTCAGAGCACCGTGCCGCCATACACAAAACATGATATCGCACCGTATATTTCTTGCCACAACATTGCCGCGTCGTTGAAGGCGGCCTGAATAAGTGGAATTATAGAAAATACCTGCCACACGCTACCAACATAAAGAACCGCCTCCGACACTCGCACATAAATGAAGCAGGTATGAATAGAATATACACGTCGAGACAACCGATCTGATATTATGGAAAGGGTGGTGAGATGTGTACAGGTTTGTGAATAGCGCCAAGCGGTCTGGAAAGGCTGTGTGTGTCTGGTGGTGGTGGTGGTGTATCCTAGGTATGTATACCTACAGCTCGATATGTAGGCAGGATAAATAGGAACTGGGTAACAGAAAGCTGCTGCTCTTGCCGTTGGCACACTACAGTCTAGCTGACGCTGCGGAATATCGGTAAACAGGCAAGCAAGGTGGAACACTGGCTGGACTGGAAGCTGGAGCACACACACATACACACCAAGGATGCTGTGTGTATCCCTCCAGGATACAATGGCCGTCCCAATGGAACATGTTCGGGTCAGCAGTATAGAAAACAACACACGGTGTAGTTGTGCGCCATAACTTTTAATTAACCTTACCTCCGGTATAACGTGTCGGATACGTCTCTCGCGCGCGCTGTCCTGATATGTGGGCATCCGGTCCCACCGGAACATAATGGAAATGGAATTGCACACTTTGCACTCTTATCGGCCGCCACATTTCCATCACTTTATTTCCAGAGCTGTTCTCTTCTCTCGCACTTTCGCCGCATCACCGGCGACGGTGTGCGGTGTTATCTGTCTCGTCAGCCCTGGGAGAGACGAGGGCCGCAGCTGGAACGCCACAATGTGTGATTTTTAGCGCACTACTCCAAACGGGAAGGCGCTTTTGTCCTCGCTTTGTCCGTCCGTCCGTCCGTCCGTCACAGCATCTAGTCCTAGACGAAAAGGTTTTTGCGAAAAATTTTTACTCCATTGGGTAGCTCATGACCTTGTATCCCGAACTAAGAAAAATCTCGACGAAATAATAATAAACAATGACAATAATAACAATTTAGAGTGACGCCGCATCGCCGTTGAATGCTGCATTTCAGAAGCCGGCCTGATCTCGAAAGTTATCACATGCGAGGAAGTACCCGATCTTATCATTTCACCATAATATCTACATATGCGGAGTTATATTTAGAGGATGATTTGAACTTTATTTGAATGAAAATTTCACATCGGTGCGAGGTGCAGGCCAATAATTATTAATTTTTGAAAATGACTCCAAAACTACGGCTCGGCCGCAAATGATTTATTCGTTGCTTGCTGGTGCTTGATATCCTTTCCTCCGAACAAAACGAAATTCATACAGAAAATATTTCAACTCGAATGGGTAGCTCATGGCCTTGGTACGCGAATCAAGAAAAATTTTGCCGAAATAATCATGAACAGTTACAAAAATAACATTTTGGTGTAGGGCGGATTCGCCGATCAAGTGCTGGCATTCGCGGTAAGATGTAGAAAGTTGCGATATGCAGGCAACTACAATTTCTTAATGAAATACATCACTGCATGTACGGCATTATATTTAGAGAACAATTTGAACTTTCTTTTGACAAAAACCCCACTTCGATCCGACCGTCGAATCAATTGTTATCAATTTTTGAAAACGACCGCAAAGCCACGGCTCGGCGCATATTACACGACCCTACAAATTTAAAATCTGACGTGCCGAAATAGTAATTGACCATTATGAAATAGCCAATACTAGGTACCTGAAGGATAATGGCACTCAAATTACGAAACATGTTCGCTCAATAACAAAAAAAAGTAGGTAGGTATCACTAAAAATCATGTGACAGGCTACCATTTTTTCGGTTTTTCGATAAAAAAGAAATGTTCCAATTCAAAACTGAACCCGATATTCGTGTTCAGGAGGTCGAAATCAGTTGGAGAACATTTTTTTATATAAGTAACAGGATGACGCTTATGTGGCCGGTTTGTCTGTCTGTCTGTCTGTCTGTCTGTCTGTCCGAGTCCGTGCAGAAATTAAGACGCTGTACTCCTTCTCGAGAATTGAAACAAGAGTCTTGGAACTTTTTCCCGATTGATAGCTGATGTCCCCAAGGGTGGCCAATGGGCACTATTTTTGTTATCCATACATCGTTATCATTATTCTCAAAAAACAGAGATCTCCTGTGCACTTCGATGAAGTTGAACTTCTTCTCGGGAACTAAAGCTACAGCCCTTGAAGATTGAACTTTATCCGGTGGATAGCTTAGGTTCTCAAGAACCAAATAGGCAGAATGGCTTTCATAATTCGGCCGCCATCTTGGCTGCCATATTGAAATTTCTTATTAGTGGAACGATTGTCATGAAACTTGAAACTTACCCTTGTCTAGTACGATCATTCTTATTTTCAAGCCAAATTTCATGATTGCCCCACCATCTTGGCCGCCATATTGAAATCTCTTATAAGTGGGAGGATTTTCATGAAACTTGAGAGTTACGCTTGTCTCGTACGATCATTCCTATTTTCAAGCTGAGTTTCATAATTCTGCCGCCATCTTGGCCGCCATCTTGGCCGCCATATTGAAATCTCTTATTAGTGGAACGATTTTCATGAAACTTGGAACTTACCCTTGTCTAGTACAATCATTCTGATTTTCAAGCCGAATTTCATGATTCTGTCGATATTTTGGCCGCCATATTGGAATTTTTCGCCCAAGACGGTAGAATCCTAATTACTTAACATCTTGCGTTCACTAATCCTCCAAAAAGGAAGTGCGCTACTGAGCCTCATGCCCATTAGGCGTATTCGCTTGTTTGTTGTTGCTATTGATAATATTTCATTTATTTTTTCAAGTATTCCCGATTTTGTCAACAATTTACGAGAATTTAAAAATTTGACGCTAAAAATGCCATAAAAAGAACATGTTGGTTACTAATTCGGAAAGCTAATTTTTTTTCTCTATCTATTAGTGCAAAAATCCAATATGGCGGCCATAAGAAAAACAAAAGTTGACTATCATAATTTGACATCTAGAAGGCCTGGAAAATTTCTGTCAACGTTGATCGACTCGGAGTAATCAAAAACATGAAACTATGAAGTTTGATCGAAATAGCTTGGATGGTTGGAAAGATAAAAATTAATTTCTGGAATCAAAATTTTCAGTCTTCGTGATAAATCGTAAACCAATCAAAATATTCAAAGTTTCTTTTCAGATTCTCAATCGCCACAAAAATCCGCAACTTTTTTCTAATTTAATCGACCTCGTATCTCTTACCGTTTCCAAGATACCAATGGTGAGCATCGAAATTTCCACCTCCCTGTATAGTTGAACTTCTAATAACAAGAAACTTGAGAAACAAGGTGGTTCCACAGGAATTACTGCGAAGACTGTTCCCGGAGGGCGGAAGCGGAGATGTAGGTGTCTCCATTATACGGACCGAGGGTTATATTGACGATGCGGAAGATGAGAGAAGAATTCCCCAGAGGAACAAAGCAGATGTCGGGATATACAAGAGACTGGTGAACCATTTGAAACATCGAATTGTGAACCAAGCAAAAATAATCAAGTTACTGGAGGAAGGAAATCGAAAAAGTGAGGTTAAGGGAGATGCCGAACTTGGTAAAATGAAAAACAAATGTCTCAACGCAGGAGGAAAACTGATCGGTCCCGATGAAAAGAGTACCTACTGTTGTTCGAAGGCCTCCAGGTGAATTACCAGCCGAGAAAATTGATTTGACAGCTAAAAATGATGGTGGTAAGAAAGAGGAGAGCAAAACGAGAAGAAACGATAGTGATATATTCATGGGTAGCTCGAAAACTCAAAGCGGACTGAAGGCCGCAGAGCGGAGAGCATGGTTATACGTTGGTAGAGTTGGTGCTAACACCCAACTAGAGGACATGAAACGTGACCTCAACATGCATTTTCCCCAGGAAGAATTTGATGTTGCAGTTATAAACAAACATAAGAGCAACAAATCGCAGAATCTATCGTTCAAGTTGAGCTTCAGGTTCGACCTTCTGGACAGGGTACTGAGGAGTGAGGTATGGCCTGATGGGATGATTGTGAAGAGGTACGTCTATAAGTTTTTTCTAGGAGGAAACACAAAAAAAAGTAAGGTTAAGCATAGCTCAATTTCCAACCAAAACATACAATGTCTAATGAATAAAATAGATATTCTCGAAGTCGAGCTAAGACGGTTGAATGCTGACATCGTGGGGCTCACTGAGCATTTGTGCAAACCTGCAATAATAAAAAATTCACATAATAGACGGCTATAACATTGCAAGCCACTTCTCAAGAAGTGATGACCTTCACGGGGGAGTTCTGATACTAACAAGGAATGACCTAAAGTCATCAGACTACTGCATTGAAAAGCAATTTGAAGCAGCAGCTGTCATGATAGATGACGAAGGATTCATTACACTGGCTGTGTAGGTATAGACCACCAGATGGTGACATTCAGGTTTTCTTGAGTCAATTAATAGAAAAAACTACAATTGAAAAATATATTGAAGTAAGATTATTCAATAATCAAAACACCGACTGCTTCAAATTCATGTTGATGGGGATAGACTGGAGCGATGTCTCCGTTGTGAATTCCGAGGATGCGTTCCGGCACTTTTTCCAGAGGTTCCTTGAGGCACTCAACTGTTCCCTGCCTAAAACAAAGAAACGTAAATCATCGAATCAAAATTCAGAGCATTCTCCAGAAATGAAAAATATTAAATCAATACTTGACGGACTGGCAGTTATAGCACGGGTAAAGAAAGACACTGAGTCTTATTAAGTATACAAAAACTATTAAAGCAGTTGTCGTAATCAAGCGGAACGAGAAAGAATCATGCGATACGAAACACAGCTACTTAATGCACCGAACATCCAAAAAACTGCCTGGAGTATTATAAACACGGAAACAAACAAGAAACGAGTAAACAAGGCAGAAAAAAACCATTTTGACGGTTGATGACTTGACGAACTACTTTGCGACAGTCGCGGAGACCATTGTTAAAAATATAAGGAATGACAAGGCGAAGAGTCCCCTTGATTATATAATGGACCTTCCCATAAAAAATAATGGTAGTTCATGCTATTTTCATGAATGCTCATCGGAGGAAGTGGTAGCTATAATCAAGAGTTTAAGAACAAATGGTTTCAAGGATGTATACGGCGTATCAACAAGGCTTCTCAAGCTGGTAGCGGAGGAGAGTGCTGAGCCCGTCGCTGTCATCATCAACAAATGTTTCGCGGAAGGGGTTTTTCCAGCAGATCTAAAGCTTGCCAAGGTTATTCCTATTTTCAAGAAAGATAATCCTAACCTATGCAGCAATTACAGACCAGTTTTCATCTTACCAGCTTTATCAAAAATTTGGGAACGCGCAATAAAAACAAGACTACTGAAATACTTTGATAGGAATAACTATTGGAATGCCAGCCAGCACGGCTTTAGAAAGAGACGTTTCACTGTTACAGCTGTCAGTGCCCTTTTGGCCAAAATAGAAGCTTTATTGGACAGGAGGGATGAGGGGTAGTGATGGCGTGTTGCGACATCTCAAAAGCATTCGATATTATCAGTCACGAAATTCTCCTGCAGAAGTTGGAGTGTTATGGAGTCAGAGGGGTCGCAAATGATCTTGTTCGATCATACCTCTCAGATAGATCTCAGACTGTACAATGGATGAACAAAGCATCGGAGAAGAGATTCGTCAAACATGGGGTCCCTCAGGGCAGCATACTGGGGCCGCTGCTCTTCCTAATTTATATGAATGACCTGCCGTTCAACTTCCCGAATGTTAGCACCTATCTCTTCGCTGATGATACCAGTTTTGTGGTCTCCGGGTCAACAAGAGGCGAGGTAGAGGGAAAAATGACGGTGACTCTCCAGGCTGCGAAAAATTGGATGAACAGCAACAAGTTGACTCTCAATGAAGAAAAAATCCAGAGAATGTACTGTGGAAATGGTGGACAGGAGGTGGGCGTCATTCGTTACCTGGGCATGCTGATGCATGGATGATTGGCTGAAGTGGAGGGCACATGTGGGTGAGCTGTGTACAAGACTGCCTTCACAGTTTTACTGCCTCAGAAGAATCAAGCGAATAAGTACTTACCAGGCCGCAAGATCACTGTACTTTGCTAGAGTACAGTCCGTCCTCCAGTATGGCGTGCTTTTCTGGAGTACATCGGCGGAGGTCGGAAGAGTCTTCGGTCTACAAAAACAGGTGGTCAGAGCGTTGGTAGGAGTGAAGAGCAGAATAAGTTGTAGGGAGCTCTTCAAAGAGCACAGAATACTCACTCTGAATAGTCTCTTCATTCTCAATACTCTCAGATACGTCCACCAAAACCGATTTCGTTTTGCAAACAATGGCGACCGGCATGGATACGAGACCAGGGGAAGAGAAAACTTTGCTACACCGTTCTGCCGCACAAATAATACGAGAGGACTGCGCTACTGGGGTCCCAGGCTGTACAATGAGCTGCCCGATGAGTTTCGCTTGTTACCTGAGAACCTCTTCATCAAAAAAATGAAACTACATCTCCTAAAAAAAAGCTTATACACTGTCGAGAAATTTTTTAATTATCTTGAATTTTGATGTACAATTTTAATATGTTGTGTTATGTCATTTACATCATTTTTTTATTCATACATCGTTGATTTATACACCATATAAATATCTTCGAAATGTTCGACGTTTCTCTGTAATTGTTATTATAAGGAATAAAGCCAATCTATCTATCAATCTATCTGTCCATCTATCTGATAATATGCATGTTTGACGTGGATACGTATATCGTATATGTTTTCAGTTTGCGATAGGGAGGTCACTCTCGTGAAACAGGAGCTTATGCACGAACGCCATCTGTTGGTGCATGAATGAACGAAGTCGGTAAGTATGAGATCTACTACTTATATCGACAATTCGCGAGCGCGTTGGCTTGGGTTGACTCAAAGCACAGGTGGGTGATACAAAAAGTATCATTACCTATGTTCAATAAACTGTGACGGATCAAAATTTGAGCGAGCCAGTCCGGCCCTGCTGCGCAGAATTCGCAAAACAGTTTTTTAGGGGTATTGTAGTGGCAGCTTTGGCATACGTCACCGACTGACAGTCGTCGTGAAAATGTGGCATCAAGCAAGCTCTGGCTAGATTAGCGGCTACTCGCAGCCCCCTGTCAAGATCCCAGGTGAGCAATTAGCGGTTGATTTTGGCATGATGTTCAAGTCACTTCGTGGCCTCCACTAGCTCCAACGGCGAGATGCAACGGTCAGGCCTTTGGCATTGGCGATTCCCACAGTATCCACGAGGACGCCGTGCAAAAGCTGAGTGATTGCCT
Source organism: Anaspis maculata (assembly GCA_949128115.1). Lineage (NCBI taxonomy): Eukaryota > Metazoa > Arthropoda > Insecta > Coleoptera > Scraptiidae > Anaspis > Anaspis maculata. The sequence goes on from OX421962.1 coordinate 23,056,230, forward strand.
TCAGTGTATCTATCTAGTGTATCACGGTCGGCCTCACCTATTTCTTTAGCTAGTTTTGTATTTCACTTATTTTGCTAAAATCGTAAAATCCCCGTTGTTAAGCGTTGACCCTATCCGGACAGCCGTCAGCCTCTGGCTAATAGTACAGTCGACCGATACATTAAAATAGGGTTCACCTTGCAAAAGGTCGCGGAGATTCGAAAATTTGCAGTCTGGTACAGTTTTGTGTCCTGATTAACATACTGAGTTTTCGAATTCAGCAAGCCGCCGCTCGCTCCTCCACATTGGAAAGATGGTGCCGAAGGACCAAAAAAAAACCAATTTTTACCAATTCACTGTTTATCGTCGTCTCACCAACCACAATGGAACCCTATGACTTTGTTGAAACTATTGATGCATTTGCTGCTACCCCAGTCACATTCTTCGCGGTTAAGACAAATGATTCCTTCAGAAAACATCACGTTTTTCTTGATTTTGAAAAGACTTTTTTCTCACGCGGAAATATGACCAGCTGACCTAACTCAAGTGAATTTCGATCAGCTTCTTTCTTCTTGAGCTAGTTCTTGTCTCATAGTTTTCATAACATCATTTGTTGACAAGGTGCACTGCAATAAATGTTAAATTGCCAACACCAAACTCAACGTCATTTTCTCATTAATGCCATCGATCATGAAGCTCAATTTTAACAGGAATTGGTAGCTTGAACTGTTTTCTGTTTATTCAGCATGCGATTGGATTTCGAAATCCACGTGGAAGTACGGAGAATCAATTTTTTTTGAGTGCCCGTGAATCTGCAAAACCGCATTTAAGCACCTGAAAACAGTTGTAACCAACACAACATAAATTTAAACAATAAGTAACCTGAACTGGTTCTTCTGTCACTCATTGTTTTGGGTTTTGTAGTGTTGGTTACGACTATTTTCAGGTGTTCAGATGCAGCTTTGCAGATTTACGCGCACTCTGAAAAGAATTTATTTTCCGGTATTCCTACGGGCATTTGGGGATTCGGTCCATGCTGTATGAGCAGAAAACAGTTCAAGGTATCATTTCCTGTGGAAATTAAAATTCCTGATAGTTGGCAATAATGAAAAAATGACTGTTGATTTGGTGTTGGCAATTTTACACTTCCTGCAATGCATCTTGTCAACAAATGCTGTTAAGAAAATTATGAGACCAGGACGAGCTCAAGAAGAAAGTAGCTAATCGAAATCAACCTGAGTTAAGTCAGTTTATGATATTTCCGCATGGGAAAAAAATCTTTTCAAAATCAAGAAAAACTAGACGTTTGCCCAGGGAATTATTTCTTTTTAACCCCGAAGAATCGCACTGGCGCGGCAGTAAGTGCTACCAAGGGCTTCACTACAGTCATGTGGTTCCATTGCAGTAAGTCAGACGGCGATGCAAAATAGATTATTGAAAAGTGACTCTTTTTGGGTCCTTCGGCACCAACTTTTTGATGTGGAGGACCGAGCGGCGGCTTACCGAATTCGAAAATTCAGTATGTTAATCAGGATACAAAACCGTACCTGACGGCAAATTTTCGACTCTCCGCAACCTTTTGCAAGGTAGAACCTACCCATTGCCTGGACTATGAGTTTTTGTCGATATTTTGTGCCTTCAGCATTCTAATCTTGGTAGTACCGGCCACTAAACGTAGTCTACGTCTGTGTACTCACAGCTGATCGAGGTCGTTGACCTCGAAGAAAATTCATTATTATTCCTATGTTACATTTTGTCGAGGCTCAATCCGCTGGTATTTTTGTGTTGTTCCAGATCGCCGGTCGGGGGCGAATGTAATCAATTCACCCTTGCTGTATGAGTCCGTGGTACTCGGAATTTTGTTGTCGTTTTTATTTGTTATACGAATTTCGATTAATTACTGTGGTTATTACTTGCGCTATTTTACTGTTCCATTTTTATGTGTAAATATTGATATACTTTTTGTGTCAATGGAGTATGATCCAATATTTTCTTGAATTACATGAAATTCATTTCTGTGCTATCAACCACTTCTTTCCAACCTAAATTGACTGATTTTCAATGTTTTGTTTTTTCCCAAGTGTCAGGGGCTTTTACCGTCCAAGCAAGTTGTACGGTACCTTTTGTTGGGGAGTCATGTTCAATGTCCATAGCTTTTGTTTTGTTTGCTTTGAGATGATTTGACGTTACCTACCAGGAGAGGACAGGGTCTGCCATGGTCGATATAGAAGACGGGTAGCAACTTAGTCGCTTACGACTCGCGTAACGAGGCACATGTCAGCTTTTGTGGAATAGGTTCTCTTACACAGGGTCCTCGAGCACAGGTTAGCAACAAAATTACCCTTATTGTGTAGTTGTAGTATATTGGATTATTTTGTAGTGTTTTATTATGCCTTGTCCACTAACATGTCTTCAGTTGTTGCTTTTTGAGTGTCTGTGTGAGTTTGGAGTGCTTTTGCTTCGCGTTGTTTTGCGTTGCGTTGCTTTGCTGCTTTGAGGAGGGAAAGTAAAGTATCAGTGAGCTTTACGTTTTGTCACAACATATTTGAGAGTCCTCTTCTTCAAGCAATATTCAGGGGGTTCTTTAACGAATTCATCCCCTACGTGCTTATTTCCCGAATCCGTCACTCTCTCTTTTCTTTGACTTGACAGTTTGACATATTTTGTTGTGTTGTTTCCAATTTATTATGGTATTGATCATAATGTTTTCTTGTGCCATTTTTTTGGTTCATTTTGTGTATCTCATCAGTCACATATTGAGTCTTTTGAGAAAAGAACTATAAATGAATAATTTTGCACATATTTTGCTTTGAGTAAACGTAACTTTCAGTGCAATGAGCGTGTTTCATTGAACTCTTCTTCCCTCTCGGGTCGTTTCACTCTGGACAAAAGCGGGCACAACGAAGGGATAAGACGATCACAGGCCAAACAAATAAAATGTCAGAAGGGGCGTACCATTACGACTTCATTGACAGAAGACGTAAACTGCGACTTACGTCACGTCTCGGTCTTGATTCATACGCATACAATCGATGACGTAAGGTGCTTCTTTTAAGAATTGAACTGTAGGTCTATTGGCCGTGATCCTCACACGTGTTTGGTATATGAGTCCCTCTCTATCACGAAATCAAAATCACCAGATAGATTAAGTATGTACGAAAGTACTACCCATCCAGAGACAAACTTCTGAATTTCATTTGAAGCGCATTGTTTTGCACCATCCAAAATTCATTATAATCTTCAACGGACGCGTGATGCGCAATAACTAGATCCCGGAAACCGTGCCGTGAGGCTGGCAGAACGGACGGATGAGGTATGACGCGGCTATAATAATCTGACAAAATGAGGGTGTAAATAATTTAATAAATAGGTGAGATTATATCGCTGCGGCTGGGCCCCGGCATCCGCCCTCATCTCATGAAACATTCAGGCCTTTATTACGCGGGACCCATCGCACGTATACATACATTAGCACTTACACAACAACTAACACTCATACACACACTCACACATAGAAGGTAGGTATACACGTTAAATATGCGCATTCGTGAACATTACCGGGTCCTGTTATGGCGATGGCCAATGACCCAAAAAAATTTAATGAAATCGTCGTTGCAGAGGGCAGTGCGACCGCACTTATTAAAAACGCAATTTGCGATGTTGGATTTCCGTTCGGGGCGCGCGCTCGCCTCCCCAGTGCCTATGCCCTGTTCGTATATCCTTGCGTCCCCGTGGAGTTGGAGGTCGTGTAGGTGCAGGTCGGGAGAGAAGGGAAGGCTCCCACACGTACGCTTTTAATTGAACACTCCAGCACAAATCGCTTGATGGACCGATGCTTATCCAAGTAGTTGTGCCTATAGTTTGCATCGGCTCAGTGCAAGGAGCGAGGGGCATACGCAAAAACTATTAGATAACAGAAATCTAGGAGCGGTCCCCCCTTGCAATAATTATGGCCAGCAATTACTTACTATCGTAGCAGCATAACTGCTTACCCACAAAATATTTGCACTATTAAATCTGTAACATGGAGGAGCTTCTGGTGTGGTGGTCAACGCGTTCGACTGCCATACCAGAGGTCGCGGGTTCGAGCTCGTGTTGGTGCTCGAGTTAGGATTCTTGCCTTGAAAACAGGCTTCTCGATTTAGCCGTGAAATACGAACAGTGGTGCCGACCCCATGCAATATTGGTGGTCGTTAAAAATCCATACTCTGCGTTGGAACACACATGGGTTTTGCAAAATTCCCGGTATAGTGAGGGAAAGTATTCACCGGCGTCAGTGTTAGGCCTCGTTGCGGAAATAGGCCGACGTTTAATAAATAAAAAAAATCTAGTGCACCTGAGCTTTCAAAGAGGTCTGTTTGAGGGGATGTCCACTGGTTATCACTTACCCCACTTATCCCCTAGGCAAGCTGTGGCCTGGTCAAAATCAGGGTTGCGAAGCTGCATTTGGCTAGGACACAGCCTGCCTGAGTTAGGGATTCGATTGATCATACGATATATTCCATTCATCGCTTATTTCCAAATGTAATACGCGAGTTCTGGAAGAGAAATAGGTTAGCAAGGGGGCGGTGTTACTCTATTATAGGAAAAGGTGTGACACCTTGATTGTCCAGGAAAACCTCACAGCTAATTGATAACGTAAATGCTGCCACCACCGTGAAGACATATTGAACCCCCGCTTGATGAACCAAGAATTGGTGGATAATCACTGGGGTGCACACAAAAGGGTTGATAGACGTGCTTGTTCGGATGGAGTCGTATTAAAATGGAAGGTCCGCGTTTAAACAGCCGAGGTGGCGAATAGTGTCAGCTTCTTGTATTGCAGTAGTGGTTCATTTTAAAAATATACATTTGGGTAAAAAACAACCACGAACAAGTCATATTTACAAAAAAAAAGAAAAAAAATTAACAAAGTACAATGGGCATCTGGCCAGTATAAGCCTAGGCTTACTTCTATTGATAATCAAAAGTAGTAAATATCCGCAAAATAACAATAATGAATAATCGACACGTGGTCGCCAAATCTATATATGCCGATCAGCTTTTAAATTCAGCACTAGAACGGTAATTTTTGCACGCCAAGTTGGCAATTCTGCGATATTTGGGGATGCTCAAATTTGTAATGTTGGATCAATATTTCCTCAGATGACCTTGAATTCGTATTGTCAATCGAGTACAGCGCTGTTGCAAAATTGTATGAACGCTCAAGACGTCTTGATTTTGGTAGACTTTCTCCAGTTTAAATGGGCGACTAGTGAACAGTTTTTCTTTGAATAAAATAGTGAATCATAATATACCATCATATCATATACTAAGTTGAGAAAACTGTTCTAATGTATGGTCAGAAATGAAGACCTAGTGTCTAAAACCTAGAGCGGCTCGGCACTCTGTCACTTACCTGCTATTCTGACAAGATAACAGTCATAACAGCCAAGGTAACACTGTAGCGGAATATGATGCAAGGAGACGCCAGAATTGGAATTTCATGTCAAAATTTCCTAACCTCACTGGACTTCGCCACAAAAAGCCCGTTTTCACGTAACTTGGTCTGTCCGCGTCCGTTACACCCTAGGGAACATGGCCAACCGCATTTATTTCTACTGAATTTAAAACGTGATCGGCATATAGGTGACGTTACTGTGAGTCATGTGACGTCAACCCGTGAGCGAACTAAACACCAATGTAGCATGAACTGAGGGTTTTCTATCTTTCTATCTTCACTGAATGGATTTAGTTGAATCAATTTCCAAAAAATTGTGACCTTTCTGGGGCCTTGAATCTGAAACAGTTGAATAGTGCAAGTTTGTAAAATGAATTGTTATTAGGACTTGGAGGAGGTATAGTCCAACTGGCTATCATTTTATTGGTAGGGTTGATTTGCCCCCCAACGTCATTCCAGCTCGTTGACGAAGACCCTACGGATCTATTATCAGAGCTTTGTTTATTCTGAATACGGCGTTTTCTCACGACGGGGAAACGAATCACGCCAGATCAAACAAAATTGACCTAAACCCACCTGATCTTACGTCAAAATCCTCCAAACTGCGTATTTTGTGTCAACACTCGGCTCACCTTAACTAACAATTCACCACATTTTCTACGAATGTCCACCATTCCAGAATATAACCAGAATATGGCACCAACTTTTTCGATGTCCGGAAACTGTGATCAAGCCTGACTTATTCCAGAGCGTTAAGGCTGTCATTTTCATCACAAGGATAGACTGTGAACTACCGGCGCGGCAGTGGAAATGGAAGAAAGAGTCATATCACAAAAAAAAAACATTCGTCGTTGAAAAGAAGCTCGGCAAAGGAGAGGCCACCGCACGCACCGGCCCTCAATCTTGGATGGTAAGGGTCAAAAAAGAAACAAATTGAAACGATCAAACTCGTCCTTGAAGTCATCTTTTTTTAAGCCTCGCCAGACGTAGTGGCGGAGGCTATTTGTGGCCGCTTTTTTTTTCGTGATTATTTTTTTTCGTCGTTCCTCGTTCCTCGTTTCTTGACACAATTCACCTAAATCGTCCGTATCTTTTGAACGGTTCAATATATCCAGTTCATTCTTTCGCTAATTGAATCTCAACTATTGAAGGTTGATACCGACGACATTTAAAGATGATCGGTCAAATATAAACAATCTTGAACAACAATAAAGAATGCACAACTCGCGAAACTCATTTAAAATAGAGAAAACGCATGGATGTCAGCCTTTCCATCATCATATCTTTGGATCTGATGAAACTTTATGCCTTTTTTTTTATTGAAGTACATATCCAGACCTTTGTCACAATGTGACAGCGATTGGGAAACAATGGTTTATTATTTATTTATAAGGTTTATAAACATTTTCATCGGCTATGTATGCAGCAAAATTTTCAATCAGTGAGGAAATTTTTTTATTTTCACAGCTTTCTATATACAACGAGCGAAGCGATTGGAGCCAAAGTATTGCAGAATTTTTTAAAAGAAAAAGTTTTGATCTAGGACTCATAGTTTTTTAGATATGATTTTTTTCTGACGCAACCAATAACTGTGAAGAAGTGGTGCGCGCATGCCACTCATACATACTATGCAAAATGCTCTATATTACTACTGAGGTGGGCATTTTTCGTATAAAGCTGAGCTTTCACAGAAATAATCAGATATTTGCTTTTGACAAAAAAAGGCACCCGTTTAGGCTAGCCGAGTTATGGGGCTAAGACTGCCCTCAACGGTACAATGGTATTAACGTAAAATAGGTACGATGGAGATGAATCTATTCACCCCTAATTTCTACATCGAAAAGGTCATATTTCAAACATTTGCTCTGCTCGTGCCTTTCAAACATTCAAACTATTTAGTTGAATAATCTCCCATTTTTACCGCAAATCGCAGATGAGAGGTATTCTTACGTGTCACATACAGTTTCTCTTTTTATTTCATTGCCTTTCTTTGCATTGATGACTACTTATTTTATCTCAGGTCACATTTGGCAAATATGTTTCGATATCACTTCATTGAAGTTTTAGAGTAGGTAGGTACCATCATTATTAATTTTTTTGCCAAGCCAATAATGTAATAATGTACCAAAATGATTCATTGCTGCGAAGACCTTTGGTTTTGGGCGAGGCTTCCTATTAGACACACCGCAAGGTGGGGAGATGGACTGGTTTCAGTATCTAGAAGCTGTGCTGATTTCTCTTTTGGGTTACTAGTCAGTTTTCAATTTTCATAATCGGAATTTGGCAGGGCCGTCCTAAGCGGGCGTGCAACTCGTGCATGGCACAAGGGCGGCTAGGTTCAGGGGGCGTTTTTTGCCACATTTTTTTCTTTATATATATTTTTATATCTTTTTACCACCGCGGTCTTCCCTGAACATTTTTCGATTTTCAATTAAAAAAACTATACTTACACAAAATTTGGCATTCAAAATGATTGGAAAAGGGGGCGGCCTAACAGTTTTTGCACGACGGCGGCCAAATGTCTAGAGACGGCCCTGGAATTTGGTTTAATACTTCATTAATTAATATAAATGTGATTCTCTATTTTAAATTCGGAGCCCTGAAATAACCTTCAACACTAACATAAATGTTGGATCTGGTTAAACAACGAAGAGAATTTCGAGCCGCAATACCTAGTCAAAATTAAATGTTGGCCAAGGGGAGAATCCGATAATATTCCTTGAAGTGATAAAGTGTTGGGGCTTCTGAAATAATCAGGGGAAAGCACTTGTTTAAGCCAAATCTCTTGATCCGTACAAAAATTATTCATCGAAAACTTTGAAGAGCTTTATCTTGGTTGAAATGTTGATCTGTAAAAGAAAAAAACCTAATTTTCAGTTTGTTTTGGGATATTATACCATGAAAATTATGCGAACTTTCTCAAGGACACCCTGTATCGATATCTTTCCTACTAAAAAAATCAACATCGCGATTCAGGAACTTGTTGATAATGTGAGCAATTTATTTCAGAAGCCCTAATGAAATCCTGATAACATTTAATGGAATTGCAGTCATTAAAAACCTCATCTACTCCACTCATGAGATTGATCATTAGTTCTATGAATTCCGGAATTCACCAACGACACATTCCTCATGCAGCTCTAGACTTTCATTCGCAATGAGCTACAAACTGTCCAGAAAAGATTTCAGATTCATAAAAATAATTTACAATGCTTCAAGTGCGATAGCCATCACGCCCTGGTACGATTTTGACAAGGAAAAACTTGCCCTACCCAAATGCATTCGAATACAAGCTTTCGCCACCCTGACACTCCTCATTTATTTATCAGTTTTTTCAGCTCAAATCATAATAACGTATGTCCGTCCGTCACTTAATCAGCGATATATCATTCAACTTGTTTTAAACTTTATGATAGTAGGCCTTCGCGCGGCACTCTTCGTTTCTCTTGTGCTGTATAATTGCATTCTGGACCAAAGCAAGTGGTCGCGTCTGATTAAACAATTCTTGTTGCTCGACAAGTATTTGCAAAACCGCAACCATAAGAGCCAGAGACTTGTCGGCAACGCATATTTCCAAACGCTCGTGTACCACATGATGTTTTTTGTCTGTTACGGTCTGTATGTCGTAGCCGTGTTTGCGGAGGAGAGCTCAAAAGGTCAACACACATTAGCGATGTTCTTCTCGATAATGTAGGAATATTGTAATCTATGGGTTTGTGTTCTCGTATCAAACATTTTATTGGCTTTTCTGGTTCGATACAAGCAAGTTAATCGCATGCTTATCGAGAATCTCAAACAACTCCAACAGTTTGGCAATAGAAGTTGCGTACGGGCAACCGGAGACTTGATCACAGCTCTCCAAGACATGATGAACATTTTCAACCGAATCTTAGGATGGCCTTTGTTTTTTATTGTGGCGAGGTGTTTGGTCTACACGTTGAGCTATGTTAACCTTTTGATCAATTATGTTGCTATCAACAAATCAGAACTGTTAACCAAAACCAGCGTTTACAGCTTGTTGAATGTCATTTTCCTTTGGGTGAGATGTCGGTAATAAGTACATTATATTCAAGGCATGAATCAATCATTGCAGGTATTGTTGTTATCTTCGATATTGTCTGGCGATATGGTGAAAGCTGAGCAGAGGAAGACGTTACGTCTGTGCTATAAGCTTCAGAAAGGTCTTGCCGACCAATCGAGACACAGAGAAGAACTTCAAAATTTGGCTCTGTATTTGCGACGGAACCTCGCGTGTGCTACAGGGGCCGGGTTTTTCGACATAGACCGGAAACTGCTTTGTGGGATGCTCACGCTGATCACCACGTATTTCATTGTTCTGGTCCAATTTCATCAAACAATGAGAGAGAATTAGGATAAATAACACATCTGGTTACAAGTTGCAGGTCTAATAGATACATTGATGCAATATGAATCTTCATCTCGATTCAGTTGGCCCACCGAAAAGTTGGGCACACAAGGTTTTCACCCTGGATGAAGATCAAAAATTGGCGCAGTAAACTGATGCACATCTATCATATACCTAGTTATTGTTGGAGCAGTATTAAATAAATTGGTATAATCGATTCGTTCATGTAAATTTGACTCCTCCAACTGTGATGAGACAACTTGTAAGTGTGTACTGATAGTCGTTGCTTCTTGAGGTCCACTTTGAACTTGAGCAGGTATGACTTCCCAAAACCGATACAGGTGTCTCGAAGTAAAAGTTATAGCCAACCTGCCGGGCACCGGGTGCCTTCTAGCGAAGTAGAGAGGCAAAACGCTAAATGTCGGCAACCCAATGTTTGCGCTAGGAGCTTTTGGTAAATTTACTCATTGTTACTACACAGTTTTACAACTCAATGTTACCAGCAGGTACCCCAATAGAAACAGTGTTTGTTGTTCAAGAACGGATTTCCATTTTTGCAAGTGCGACCCGCTACAAAATGAGGTTTAACATAAATGTCATCAGAAACTTGATGGAGTTTTGTAGCAAAGGATTTAGGGAGCCCAGACATATCTTGATTATACCTAGAGCGTAGCTGCCCCTTAAGGCTGGTTTATATTGGATGTTAACTTATGCCGTTATCCTTAACCGTATTCTTTATTCTTCAAACTTTAACACTGTGGTTTATATTCACCGTAAAATCATTTCCGCTGACAGTGCCTTGACAGGTAAGACATGTGTTCTGCTTGTGACAATGAGAGTTACACATATCAAACTCTCAGAATCTGAATAACTTGTTTGTTTTGTTAACTATTTCCTACTGAGTCTGCAGTAAAGTTACAGTACGATATTGAAAATGAATGCGAACATGCAGTGACGATACCGAAGATTTTGCCATTTGCGATTCCGCCATGTTACTCATTATAGCTGCCAGTGCAGCAGCTGAAGAACAAAACAAAAAGGACCACGAAGGAAGAGGCGCTTGAGCGTCTGGCCAATATTTACGGAACGAAATGAAAAAGGGCATTCCTGTAATTTATTTCAAACCATGGTGTGCCATAAACTGGTACAGATTTTCCGTATAGTTCAAAAGCAAAATGGTATACAGAAAATAGGAGAAAAGAGTATCAGATTTCAACATCAAGTGCCGCTATCCAGTCAATTGCGTCCTCACAGGCTTGATGTATTTCCATTGTTATTTCCGTAGCACGTCTAATAAGGCAATCTAACACAATATGGTCTCTAGTTTGGATTGGGTGTCCGCAGTCACATCCTGGTTCTTCCGAAAGTTCCCATTGAAAAATGCTAAAAAATCCACACTTCCCATGACCGGTTCTGATTCGGTTCAGTTTACACCACAAATGCCTGTCTAGTTTGGATCCTACAGGCTGCATATTCGGATCTTCGATCAGATTCAGTCTGTCCGGATTTGTTTTTGACCATTCGTTCATCCAGGCAGTTCTTCTGTGTCGAAGTTTTCTTCCAAGAGCTCGTTTACCAGACTCCACGTTGGCTTTCTTGATTTTAGTCTCGTTCGTCTTGTGTCCTCTGGTATTGTGCAGTCCTGGTGGATTGGCAAATTGATGATTGTTGTTGTCCATGGTTGTGGCAATTGGACAATCCTTTTTTTTGTGATAAGTGGATCTCAGGAGCGGCAATGTTGGACAGAACTGGTGAAACGAAGCAACCGAGTTGGATCAACTTGATGTCGAGATCCATTTTCTTTCCATTTTCGCACAAGTAGTGAGAACAAAGATAACCAACAAACCAACATCAGATCGACATTGACGTTCAACGATATGATTCTGTAACTGGTTGCATGTGATTGGCTGTCCGCATTCCTTATGCCGTAAAACTTAAAACTTGGCGAACTTCTACGGTAAGGGAATGAATCACGGGATTATTCCCTGCCAATATAAACGTTTGCATTCAAACGCCACCTCTGAACTTTACAGTAAGGGAATAAGTTACCGGTTACATCCAATATAAACCAGCCTTTACCGACAGATTTTTAGTTTCCAACATCATTAACACGAAAATTTTAGGGAAATTTTTCATTACTTTTACAATCTTCCATGCTGTCACAATCATCAGTTCATTTTGCAGCTATCTTGACATTTTATAGATTCTCCGTGGTAAGATTCATCAAATCTAGAGCTAATCTGTTTTGTTTTCAAGAAAATCGACAGAGTTGTCAAGATCATGAATACCTAAACGTCATCAAGATAATGAGAGTATGTTACCATCGATACACATACCGTATGATCAGAGACTTCCCTTCTCTAGGCAGGCTGTGGTCTGGTCATTGTTAGGCAAACGAGGCTGATTTTGGCCAGGCCACAGCCTGCCTAGAAGAGGGAAGTTTTTGATCATACGGTACTTGGAATTAAAGTGGTGACAAAAAAAACGCGTACCAAGTTTCTGTATGTATCAGAAAATGACACTATTGTAAATGTCGGTAGTGTTGGTTATTGCCTGTGCTGAATGCAGGATTGTGTATGTGCTGCCTGATGGCTGTTTGCGACTGTACCGGAAAGTAGTGCTAGTGTCAATCTCAATACTGCAGGTTTCTGTATATGCCGGTAATGCTAGTTCCTGTGTGCGCCGCTAGATGGCACTACTATGTGCCGGTAGATGGCACCCCTGTAGATGTCGGTAATGCAGATTACTGTATGTGTCAGAACACCCATAGCTATACTACTCACTGAAAGACAAATTCCAGCCCCCGTAGCGGGATCACGAGCTAGGAAGTTGATGAGGTCTTCCACCGATTTTCAGAATCTGGATCCAAAGACAACAAAGCTCGAAGCGCTGATGATGTTTTTGAACATCGAGATGGAGAATGAAGAGTGAGTGCAAATGGCTGCCGAGGGATTCACCAGATCCTCTCGAGTGGTGGAGGCGAAGTTGAAACTACCACACAAACCGATAGTGGCAGGGGGCTGCTGAATATAGAATCTGCAAAATGTGCTTAATGTGAAGCAGGTCATGACAGCGCGGAGTGCGTCAAGGCACAGAGAATGAGTTTGTGACTCAAGTGACGAACAAAAGTTAATGAAAACCAAAGGATATGCTTTGTGTGTTTGAAGTCGGGACACACAAGTCGAAATTACAGAGCCCAAGCGTGATGTCATATTTGTTTTAAACGGCATTCTATTTTATTATGCCTTGAGCTTGGGAAACATGTAAAGAGAGTCGTTGAAGACGGCAAGGGGATAAAAGATTCGAGTCCTCTCAAAAAACCGAAAAATCCTTGACGACAACAAGACTAATTCACTGGTTTTTCTGCAGAAGTTGATGATCACACTTCGCAGAAAATTCCAGAGGCAAGAGGTAAGAGCTTTGATTGATATCGACTCGTATGTGCTAACGGCGTCTGCCAATGAATCAATCAATCTGATCCCAAGGCGATTAGGTTGTATAACTTTTTGTCATCAAAATAAAGAACATTGAAAAAGCTGTTTGATATTATTACTACTGTCATCATGTTATAAACTGCATCAACTGAATAATGACATTTTCCTATACAGTGTAATGTGAGTACTGTCCTCGGAAATAAAGATTTATGATTATGATTATGGATTCAGAAGCCTTAATGGAATCCTAAAAACTTTCAATGAAATTGCAGTCATTAAAAACCTCACCTACTCTACTCCCGAAATGGATCATTAGTATTATGACTCTCGGAATTGACCAAAGACACATCTCTCATAAAGCTCTACACCGACTTTCAACCGCAATGAGCTACAAACTATCCAGAAGAGATTTCAGATTCATTAAAATCATTTACAATGTTTCAAGTGCGATAGCTATCACGCCCTGGTATGATTTTGAAAAGGAAAAACTTGCCCTGCCCAAATGTATTCGAGTACAAGCCATCATCACCCTCACACTCAACGCTTATCTATCAGTTTTTTTAACTCAACTCCTGATAACGTATATCCGTCCGCAACGTGATCAGCGATATATTATTCAACTTGTTTTGAACTTTATGATGGTAGTCGTACAGGCGGCACTTTTTGTTTCTCTTCTGCTGTATAATTGCATTCTGGACCAAAGCAAGTGGTCGCGTCTGATTAAAAAATTCTTATTGCTCGACAAGTATTTGCAAAACCGCAACCACCAAAGCCAGAGACTTGTCGGCAACGCTTATTTTCAAACGCTCGTGTACCACGCAATGTTTTTGATTTGTTACGGTTTGTATGCCGACGCCGTGTTTGCGGCGAAAAGCGTGAAAATACAGCGCACGTACTGGTTCACCTATTCGATCATATGGGAATATTGTAATCTGTGGATGTGTGTTCTGATATCAAACATTTTATTGGCTTTTCTGGTTCGATACAAGCAAGCTAATCTCATGCTTTGCGAGAATTTCAAACGACTTCAACAGTTTGGCGGTAGAAGTTGCGTACGGACAACCGCAGACTTCCTTACAGCTCTCCAAGACATGATGAACATTTTCAACCAAATCTTAGGATGGCCTCTGTTTTTTATTGTGGCGAGGTGCTTGGTCTTCACGTTGCACTTTATAAACCTTCTGATCAATTATGTTGTAAGCAACCAATCAAAACTGCTAACAAAGAACAGCGGTTTTTTCTTGTTAGAAACCATGTTTATTTGGGTGAGTTATTTGTGATAAGTGTTACATCATGTTCTATTATAAATCCATAGTTATTGTAGATATTGCTGTTGTCTCTGATATTGTCTGGCGACATGGTAAAAGCTGAGCAGAGGAAGACGTTACGTTTGTGCTATAAGCTTCAGAAAGGTCTTGCCGACCAATCGAGACACAGAGAAGAGTTTCAAAATTTGGCAATGTACTTGCGACGGAACGTCACGTGTGCTTCAGGGGCCGGGTTTTTTGACATAGACCGGAAACTGCTTTGTGGGATGTTCACGCTGATCACCACGTATTTAGTTGTTCTGGTCCAATTCCATCAAACAATGAGAGAGAATAAGAATAAATAAAATTGTTGGTTACTAGTAGTCCAGGAACTATAGAAAAAATACCGAAAAAAATGAAAGCCAGCCGGATTTTTGTATATGAGCTTAGTTAAGCATGTAGTTTAACATAATAAAAGTCCTCAAGAATCCGATGTGAGCTTCGGCCGTCGTGGCCTCGAGAAGAACTTGAGGATCAGTTTTTCGCGTATATCTCGTGAACGATTGTACTTAGGAAGAAAGTGCTCGGAAAGAAATTGTTGAAAATTTTATTGTCTATAAGAAAGGTCTTCACACATTCCATCTGCAGGCCACTCCTTCTTTGTCAAAACACAAGAAAATTAAAATAGTCCATATGCTCGATGCTGAAGACTATATGGACCTTGAGTTTTATGATGGCGGGGTGCCACTTGGTAGAGGTGCTGTTCAATCCATTATCTTTCGATTGAAACCTAATGTCATCAATATCAACCATCCGGGGGCATATACAATAGGGTGGGCCGCTGCTATAGGTGTGTTTTTATGTTTTCATAATACGGACTTCTAATAGCGCGGAAAAGTTGCATTTTCATATACTTTTCAAACATCTAGAAGCTTTTTGTCCCAAGTTTTCGTCTTCAGCCTCCGCAAGACGTGTCTTTCAGAAATATCTCAACATTCAGTTTTTGCAAGATAACGAATTGAGTTATGTAGAAAACTGTTTGAAATACCTTAGTGAAAGAATAGATAAAACTCTTTATTCGACAGAAATTAAGTGATAAGACTTCAATTATCAATATTTTATCAATATTTTTTGTTTTAGGTCACTCTGAGTTGGAATTTTTCTGACTTACCAATATGGGCATCAGTTTCCTAGATTCATTCTTGCTGTAAATGAAGCCATATCTTGACTCAGCTCCACAAACTGCTGATGCTGCTTCTAAAACTGTTTTCTCAAATCGCTCTACTGATTGGGTATGACAGGGAAATCGTGGAAATTCTAATTAAGGAATTATATTGTAACATTTAGTAATTATTTTAGTTCATTATCCGACATACGGGGTGGTTTTTTGAAAAGGACTCACCTCCAATTTCTCGCGTGACAATTTTTTTCTGAGGAAAAGCTGACACAAGTCGATTTTCTTTTTGAGAGGGACATCTAGGACACGTATTGCCAAATTCTTATCTTTAATCCCTTTTAAGTGTTTAAGTTGTTGAATTGAAGTTTTCGCCCAAAGTTGCTATAAATTTTTGTTGTGACTATTTCTGCAACTTCAAGGCAACTGGGCTTTTTCGGTGAATTCAATTTCATTTGTTTTTTTGTGGTTGGAAGAGCAGTACTGGAACACGGGTTTTTTATGCCTGACTGTTCAATTTCATATTTTTTTATTGTAAATATATTTTCAATCATTTTCTGGTCTAATTGAAATTTGCGATTTTTTTTTCCAAATATAGAAATTTCAACGTCATTGCGGACCCTGAAGTGATGATTTTTCTTCAAAAACGCTGTGATGATTTCTTTTTGTAATCTGATTATGCATCTTTTCCGCACTATTGTATTCCGCACTATTATTCAATACGCAGACGACACTTCAATTGTGTTCAGTGGAAGCTCTAGGAATGACGTGGGTTGGGATGCTTGGAGAACACTAAACTCTCTGGAGGGATGGTTCGAGACAAACAAACTGACACTGAATTTAGATAAAACAAGTGTAATAAGATTTGACTACAAAAAAGATGGTTTCCTGGACTTACTTGCTGGTGATGTGTTAATTTATGAATTGGACACATCAGTAAAGTTTCTTGGAGTCCACATCGATCACAGACTCGACTGGTCGGTACACGTGGGCAAGGTAGCCTCCACTTTGTCAACGTACTGTTACGCTTTACGCCGGATCTCGCAGCTTGTTGGAATTGATAGCGCCTTGACCGCCTATCATGCCCTCGTGGAATCGAGAATAAGATACGGGATAGTTCTTTGGGGCAATTCGACAGAGGTTTGTCGATTACTGATCCTACAAAAAAGACTGTTGAGAGGTGTCATGGGGTTAAATCCCAGAGAAAGTTGTAAACTTCAATTCAAAAACAAAAAAATACTTACCGTATTTGGGTTGTATGTGTACGAGGTGGTGATGTTTGTATTAAAAAATCCAACACTATTCACTAATGAAATAAGAGATCACGAACATAATACAAGAAATAAAAACGATTTAAAAACCCAAAAAATCAATTTCACATATTTGCAAAAAAATTGCTCATATAACATCATAAAAATATTTAATCATATATCTACGACATCAAGAAGTCTACCGCTTAGAATTATGAAAGTAAAGCTAAAACAATTCTTGATTAATATAAAGCGTACTACTCGGTTGAGGAATTCCTGAGCGATGATGCAAATTTTTAATGTGTGTATGTATGTCTTAATTTACTTTATTTGTTATTTATTTATTTGTTATTTATTTATTTGTTATTTATTCTTCACTACGTATGTTGTTGTTTTATCATATTTATAAATTGTATTTGTACATATGTTTTTATCTATTTATTTTTTTGTTGCTGGACGGGTTCAACACCACATTATGTATGGTAATAATACGAACGAATAATAAACTATCTATCTATCTATCTATCTATCTATCTAGATATCTATCTATCTATCTATCTATCTATCTATCTATTAGAATAAAAAAATCGAAAATATGATTTTTCGGCCCACCCTAATATACAGGGTGAAATAAGAATAAGAAGTTGAAGAAATGTACCTCAAGAACCAAAATAGGTGAAGACATATAAACCGCCAAAAATATTTCTAATTTCATGGTCATGAAGTCGTCGTGAATTTGGATCAAATATGTTGAGCCGTTTCTGAAATATCTTCAGAAGATTGAAGTCGTTACGAGAGAAAAATAGTTTTCCGTAGATCAGTAACTTTTCTGATATAAGTAGACGAAAAAATTTTTTTTTCCGGTAACAACTTCAGTCTTTTGAGGATATTTGAAGAACAGCTCAAGATATTCAATTCAAGTTTAGAATAACTCCATGACCATGAAATCAGAATTTTATGGCGATTTACATGTCTTCACCTATTTTGGTTATTGAGATACAAATGTTCAACTTTTTATTTTTATTTCACCCTGTATAAACCGCCGGCATAGTTCGTATTGATGATTTCAAGTTTCAATCGAAAGAGAGTGGATCAAACAAAACCTCTAGCAAGTGGCACTCCGCCATCATAAAACTCAAGGTCCATACAGTCTTCCAGCATCGAGCATCTGGACTATTTTGATTTTCTTGTGTTTCCACGAAGAAGCAGAGGACTGACGATGAAATGTGTGGGGACCTTTCTTGTAGACAATAAAATTTCCAACAATTTCTTTCCAGGAACTATTTTCCCAAGTGCTATTGTTCACGAGATATTCGCGAAAAACTGATCCTCAAGTTCTTCTTGAGGCCACAACGGCCGAAGCTCACACCGGATTCTTGAGGACTTTTAGTATGTTAATCTACATGCTTAACTGAGCTTATATACAAAAATCCGACTGGCTTTAATTTTTGTTCGCTATTTGCGATTTTAACAGCTAAAATTCCTGGACTATAGTTGCCAGTCCAACCAATACAATAATGCAATATGAATCTCCATCCCGATTCAGTTGGCTCACCTAAAAACTGGGTGAGGATTAAAAATGGTTGCAGTGAACTTATGCACATTTATTCAGTTTATCAAATCTTCAATAAACTGCTATAATCGATTTCTCTGAAAGTTTGACACTTTAAACTGTGATGGGTCAGCTCTAACTCTTCAAAGCCGACGGGACGAACTTATTTCAAGGACGTGAAAGTTTACCTTAAATTCCTATAATAGTGTGGCGGTTAGTAAGAACCACCTTGAATTTTGTGATAAAAGCTGTGATAAAAGCATGAAATTTGACACATACACTCTATAGACTGTCCTTTACTATTTACGAGGCGAACCCACGATGGAACCGCCGTGCAGCTGCCAGAATTGCCATTTGCCTACCCTCCAGGGGCAAAAACTGAAGTCGGTTATCGAGCTGATTCAAAAGTGACGTCTATCAATGCAGAAGACCTTCACAGTATAACTTCACCAAAACAGATGTCAATATTACAAAAGGAGAAGGTAGTGGCGTATCTAGGGTGAATTGCACCCAGGGTAAAACATGAAAAGTGGGCCCCTGAATCTATATCTGATGGGATCGGATGAAAAAGTCGAAAGTTGATCGTCTGTTTGAATGTATTGGTTTTGTTTTTTCCCTTTTTCTCTGTTCATATTTCGCTTGTCAATTATTGCTCACACGAATTGCGCCCAATAGTTCAAATGTCTACATTATTTCTTTTTTCATTTTTCATTTTTCACATTTTCATCTTTTCCTCTCATTTGCGCCCTGAGGATCAAAGTGCGCCCATAGCACGTGCCCCACTTGCCTCCCCGTAGATACGCCTCTGGGAGAAGGAATGGGAGGGGACAGTTCTAGCCGCGGCACAGATTTTTTTATTTGTTTATTTCGGATCATATTGTCAAGTTTGGTATCATTTCCGACTAAATTACATCTTCTGAGTTCAAACTGAATGTTGTGATTGCAGTTCGAAAAAAAAAAGATTTTATTTTGTTGAAAAAATATATATTTCAGAAAAAAATCTTTGTCTTTTTTCATTTTGACTTTCATCCTAATTCTGGGCATTCGAAGTGGAAATCCTTATTTAGTTCACTTCTTCAAAGCTTCCTGTACATAAAAATTATCCTCATTTGTTCCTAAAGTCGCGGAAGTAACATCCAATAATTTTATTAATTTTCATGTACGAATGGAGGTGTGCGTGCAAAGCCTTGCAGTTTGTGATAAAAGCCTGAAACTTGGCATGCATGGTCTATGGACTGTCCTTTACGATATAAGAGGTGCACCCATGACGGAACCGTCGTGCAGCTGTCAGAATCGCCGCGATACCTTTGCACCCACACTTCCATTCGTACATGAAAATGATTGCATATTATTTTCACGACTTTAGGAACAAATGAAGCTCACGAACTTGTCAAAGTGTAAATCAGGTCTTGTACATGGTTTTCATGTGCAGGAAACTTTGAGGAAGTGAACTAAACCACGACCTCCACTTCGAATGCCCTGAATTAGGATAAAAGTCAAAATAGAGAAAGCCTAATTTTTTTTTTAAATATATATTTTTTTCAACAAAATAAAATCTTTTTTTTCAATCTGCAATTACAACATTCAATTTGGATTCAGAAGATGTAATTTAGTCGGAAACGACACCAAACTTATCAATTTGGTCCGAAATGACCAAACAAAAAAATCTGTGCCGCGGCTAGAACTATCCCTTCCCATTCCCTCTCCTTTTGTAATATTGACATCTGTTTTGGTGAAGTTACACTGTGAAGGTCTACTGCATTGATAGACGTCACTTTTGAATCAGCTCGATAACCGACTTCAGTCTTTGCCCCTGGAAGGTAGGCAAATGACAATTCTGACAGCTGCACGGCGGTTCCATCGTGGGTCCGCCTCGTAAATAGTAAAGGAGAGTCTGTAGAGCGAATATGCCAAATTTCATGCTTTTATCACAAAATGCAAGGTTTCTCTGAGAAATGGTCATTAACCGCCGCACTAGGTATAACCTGTTGATTTGGAGACACTACTTCTCTCACTACTTCATCACTGAAAAATGTTCAAAATATCACACGGGGAAAGCAAAAATTAACCCAACTGTATAAATGTCAAGATAAATGTCTATAAATCTCAAAATATCACTTCAACGTATTAGTAAAGGGCCGCCGAACCTTATCCCCTTTTTCAAAGGTTATTGTAAGTACTCTTGTTAATAATGATATATACATTTTTTGTTTGAAATTTCTTCAATTAGATTAGTTAATAAAAAGGATAACGTACCAACTCACTAGTGATTTTAATTTTATACCTTGTAGCAATCTCCATTCTTCGATACCTCGATACGTCGATATCATATTTCCTAGCCCCCCGGTATAATCAGTTGAAATGCGCCTTGAGGTTGAGGACCTTCAAGGTTTACCGTTTACCTGGTAGGTACGCACTCTCAATTTTCATGTTTATTGTTCAAAACTTAGAAAAAACACCAGGTTACTCTACTCGTCCACCTGGATAATTTTTTCAAGTTTTGAACATGAATCATGAAACTTGGTAGGGAAACGTAAACGTTTAACATTTTTTAACCTTAAGGCACATTTATATTTGTTGATAATACTGGCCTTTAGTGAATGAAACAACTCAAATGTGGTCTGTAAATAATAGGGTGAATAATTATTTTAGGGGTGTTTTTTCTAAACCATTCCAAAGTGAAACTCCTACTATGTACTGGTTATTGTGCTAGAATCAAGTGAGGTTGAGGCTGTATACGCAGGGTATCAATATTTCTCCGTCAAAAATAAAGATAAAGAGATATAGAGATTTTGATGGGATTCTATTAAATGTTTGTCCACCTTGTTTCCCTTTGGATTACCCCACATTTTTTTAGGAGCTCAACAGTCCTAACTAAAACACTAGAAAAGTTTCTGGAGGATTACTGGTTCATTTTTTGACAAACAAAAAATAATCAACTGTTTTATAATTTTGAGAGACGTAGAAAATTGAATACAGAGCCGTTTTCTGAAAAAAGTTCTCAACAATTTTCTCACATAATTGAAAAAACGTTCTGTACTCAATTTTCTATTACACTCAGTACACCGTATGAAAAAAATGAGTTTTTATTTCCATTTTTGAGGGAGAAATCCTTTAAATAGTTCTTACCTACTGGGAATACAGCCGTAAGTGGTAAATTTTACCACAACTGCATGACCAAATTATCACTACGTTAGAGAAGTATGCATTACAAGCTCCACCTCGAGCTCCACAGTACCACTGGTGTCGTAGTAATATCGAACATTCAGTGTTAGGGACATATAGGACCACGACAAATCGCAAATGATACCCAAATGTTGCTTGCATAATTATACCACACAATTTTTTCAGTGGCACGGATTAATGCCCTTTTTCAAGCGACATTCAACAACACGACATCGACAGTTCGTGTTGCTAATTTTTCCCGTTTTGAATAATTCGACCACGACTTCAAACCTGCGCTCGAATCTTTGAGTAGTGTGGTGCAATAATTGTCTGTAGGTACTGCTTGCGTACTTACAAATTCACCGCTAGGTGGCTACCAGCCTGTTTTCGTCCCCAATAATAATCAATTATTCACCTAATTCAAATTAATAGAGTTCACTGTTCAGCCGCTTTTGATTTGCCGCCATTTAAAATGACTTGTCCTAGCCAGCTCGGAGTTCCACGGAAATGTTCCTTTTGAAAAGAGCAGCCCCCAAACGAGGTAGAACCCGATATAGTTTCTATTTATCAATTTTGGGTGGGCATAGGGGCCATGGTGTGCGACTCGGATGTGACCACTGACGTGATGTGATGAACACGCGGAAAGTTGAATTCTTAGGGCTAAATTTCAAGTCCAAGTTGCAACCCGCGAAGCGTGGCGCAAGTAGTCACGTGATCCCTCTGTGCCAATGAGCATGCCATTATTGGATCACGTGACTACTTGCGCCACGCTGCGCGGGTTGCAACTCGGACTTGAAATTTGGCCCTTACTCATTATTTGAATGCTGTAATTTCAGAATATTGTACGAGCCCCCGAGCGAGCTCCGTCTCACATCAGTTGACTCATCAGTAAAAATGCAATTTCCAGAAAATTAATGGGAGGAATGTGAATATATTTTGAATTATTGTTTTTTTTTTCTTCATGTTCACTACCTGTTGGGACATTTGAACATATCCTAGGATTAAATCTAACGCCAGCGGGGTAGAGAAGTTAGGTGATGGAATACAGCCACCTCCTCAACACAACCTCACAGCCTAAAAGTTAGGTTTCTAGGCATAGTTGTAGGTTATGTCAGAAACGTTTCTTCTTCAGTTGAGCAGAATCCGTGGAACGGTTTCAAACTCGATTTCAAAGTTATAATAAAAAATCGATTTTCTAACCCAAATTCGAAGGGCTGTATCTAGGTATCTGCGATATTTTACTTTACCGGAATATATTTTTTTTAACCTTTCAATTTTTTTGAGTCTACTAATTTTCTTATTTTTAATGGATTGACAAGTTTCCGCACTTGAACTGCGAGACGCCCCTGTATTTATTTTGATAAAAAAAGTCAAATTTCTGCATCTGAGCCAACTGATGTGGGACGGGGCTTGTATACTAAAGGTGGGGTGACCGTGTCATGAAGGGGACCCGAGTCCCAAAGCCGCACATTTTACAGTAACGATTCTACCACCATTCCCTTTCTTATGCAATTTTGAGTTGATGTAGGTACGGAGGAATGCAATATGCAATATTCAGCGGAACGACATGCGCTGTAGGTTCGCAAAGCTAGGGGATGGAACTCATGCGTCTGCGCGAGCTAGGAAAAGTCAAAACCTGCAGATTTTCAGCCTTCGATTTAACAAAGGAAAACAGATGACAAGAAACTCCTGATTTTCATGCTAGATTATGCGAAATAAAGCTGTCCATGTGCATTGCTGTCGAAAAAATGAATTCCACGCGTAGTTTTCCGAAAAGAACGAAAAAGCCGTTTTCAGTGTATAACTGGTTGCCTAGAAGGTGATGGTTTTTGAGAACACACATGGAATGAAACTGCACTGTTTTTTTCGTACGACTTTTGCAGCCAGAAACTCAACAAACTGTCCGTCAAAAAAAAAACAGAAAACACAAAACCTCTGATATAACCCGATAAAATTTTATTTGCCATTTGTTTACTTGCAGTTTCATGCCATTGACAGACAGGACGGCAACCGTAAGGCAGAGAAGAATACTAGAAGTAGGGCAGTATTTTCAAAAAAACACTAACTGATGAACACGTTACCATATTTTCGCTCATTTTGTATCTAAAACTGATCCATCATTGCTGGTCTTGAACACAATGAAAGATCAAGAAACGTTCTTTTTTCCATAGCTTATTTGAAAGTTCCATGTCCAGCTGTTTCAATAATATACAATGTTGAAATTGCGCTTTCTACATGTGTTAGCATACGGCACTATTCTCAAATCCCCTCGCATGGTTGCACAAGCGCAGAAATGACACTGAATTTCGCCTATTTACTTACGTTAATTATTCTATTTTGACAGCTAGTTGACAGCAGCGTGCGACATTGCTCATTGTAGGTTATTGTGCCTCTCAAAATGTATGCTGTAGAGAAGGAAATAGAATACGTACCAGATATTTCAGTTTTTTGTGTCATGCACGGCCAATACGAAACTCTCGATGGGTTTCAACGGGCTCGACTAGGCAACAGTGAAAAAGCTGTATTGTGGGTTGCCTATATCCTCGCCTATATCACTTGAGTGAATGTGAGAATGTATGTGCTCCACAAAACGCAGTACGTTATTGCCATTAAAAAAAAAACACCAATATGAATTGAAAAGCAAATATGTAGAGGATTTAGGTACGGACGACAACGATTTACTCACAATGAATATCAAGTTTAGCCACTTGAACTTAACATTTTCACGTAAATAGGATTGTTCCTCGTCGGGATGATTTCCACCTTCCTAACCCGCTTTCTTTTATTGTTTGTTGAGTTGCATACCCGCCCGGCGAGGAAAATATATATGTGTGGTTTCCAAATTTCAGTAATTTTTTTCTCAAGAACCAGTGGATAATACGCAAATTTTCTTCCGCATTACCTTCTTGAACACTGTTTCTAGTCTATTCTTCCTTCTTTCAAATTTTTCAAATCGAGTCGACCGCCAAAAATACACTGTGGGCTCCGTAACTTGGATATTTTTTTTCAAAAAATGTGTGGATAATCCGCGAATTTTCTTTTAGAGAATCTTCTAGGACACTGTTCTTGGTCCATTCCTTCTTTTGTAATTATCGAAATCGCGTTGCCCTTTATGACACAAGACCCGCGATTTTTAGCTGTGTTTGTTATTTAACGACGCGTTCTTTCTAGCTTCTCCCCGCCCAACACCCCTATTTTGCTCCTCGGTCTCGTTGGTCTTGTTAAAATCACACGGTAGGTCAACGTACAACAAGCGACAAGCGGCTGATGCAATGCATAAGCATCGAGCATCAGTTCCTCTTCGAATTCGATAGTTCGAATCTTCCAGTAGTTCCAGTGGGTATAATGTTGTGACTCGTGTTGTGAATACGAAGGTGGAGTGCGCAAGGGGCAGTTAATTGTTTATCATTACAACTACAATGTGAAGTGAAAAGTGAAACTGCGACTTGATCGATTAGGTACATCGTCCCTGCATCGTCCAACGATACCTGCCTATGCCATGCCCATTAGCCCATTCCATAATGAAAATGTGGGTACTTACTTTGAACTTTGAACCTTGCGTTGAACCTTGGATACGTTTCTGTTTCATTCAACAACAGCTATCTGCAATCCACCACGAGATCACCATCGAAGTACCTACCAGTACCTCCACAATTACGGTAGGTAAGTATCTATTTAGTTCAAGTTTCAAGTACCTATCGAGAAAAATCAAACACGTAGCACTAGCACGCAGGTGAACAAAGAACACACACATAACGAATCGAATAACTATTTAGAAATCATTTAATTTAGGCTCAGGCGTTCGCGTTAGGCTCCTGAGTACAGACTCCTGAGCTTCTTTCCGGAGCTTCTCGAAACTTGTCGGGCCCTCTGCTTGTCGGATCTGGGAAGGAGGCAAAAAGCTAGTCGACAACACAACACGCGGTGGTAAACGCGCGGTTTTTGAACTAGAGCCGATGGACTCCTGATGGAATAAGGTCAGCGATTGATGTATCAATATTAAATCGTTCGAACTTCAATGTTAGATTCTCCTGTAGTAGTCCTGATTCAGAAAATACATTTCATATCGTACCTGTGAGCCTCGCTGTAGGCCCTTTACTCCGGGAAAGTCATACACGTAGATGTAGAGGGGTAAAAAAAAAACGCACGCTCTCTTTGAACTGAGTTTTGAAGCTTGTTTTCTCGTTTCTGTTCCTAATGAGCTAGTACACTACAATTCAACGACTACAATAATAGGTAGGTATTAGGGTAGGTATATAAAAGTTCCCAAAAATCCTCTCATTTGAGTCATTTGACAAATTCTCACGACCCCTGACGTAGATATTACATATCTATTTCTACACTAATGACAATCAGGGCTATTCTGTGGGTTTGTTCCAACCCCCGGTTTTTGTACGATTCCAAAACGGTCCCGGAACTGTTTGCGTCGCTCTTGTGCGCAGGCGCCGATTTCGCACTGTTTTGTGACGGTGCGCAAAATTAGAACGGTTGGAACGCTTTCACGTGCAGCAGTCGCTACCTCAGTAACTTAATTGTTTTCCATTGGTACTGTTAGTAGCGCCAGAAAACTTTCGACAAGGCCTTCGACAGCCACATATTTTTCAGGTCATTTTCTGTGGCTGGCCGTACAACAATAAAAGTAATAAACATAAGCAGGGCGCAAAGGTTTTGACAATGATAATCTAATAACCCACTCAGCATAGCATGTCATGTTTCATAAATGAGATGATCTCAATCATGTCACAAAATAACATCACAATGAACTTCCACATCTATGAGATGTTCATGCGCGATGTTATACGATGTAATGGGCGTTTTCCATTTAGCGACACAAGTCGACTTGTGTCGACACAAACCGACACAAATGCGTTCCATTTGATCTGTGTTCCTTTGTTTCATCGACACAAGCTAACACAAGCTGACACAAACCGACACAAATGTTTTAAATGGAAAGCGCCCAATGTCTGAGAGATGTTTGGAAATGAACTTGAATTGAACATCACACATGAGACATCTACCGGACGTAACATTGTTACTTCTTTCAACTGATCGAAGTGTAACATCTCACTGACGTCAATTCACCTTTCTCGCTGTCATGGAAAAATGTGAATTGTCATGCGCGGAAAAACTGGCGGGAATTAGCTGGGGACCCTAGATTTTCAAAATTGTCGACCGCGAGTGCGAGTGAGGACATAACCCAACTTTTTCGTTCAATTTTTACTTCAAACTTCGAAGTTCCACTCAACTCACTGCATTATGCCGAAGTGCTGTATTGCTCATTGCCCCAATTGAGGTCTCCAATTTTCCGTTGTCTCTCTTTACTGTGACGTCATGCGTATAAGATACGGTTAATCGAGGTCATTGGGCGCTTCCCAATAAGGCGTATAAGGACACAATTGGACACATATGGACACAATTCGACACAGCTAGCGTTCTAATAGCAGTAATAGCACCACATGTCGACACAATCGAAACATTGGCGAGGCTGAGTTTAGAATTGAGCTGGCAAGTGCACTTTGACATTGTGTATCCGTCTTGTCGCAGTTATTGGAAAGCGCCCTATGTTTCTTGAGATATGACATTTCGTTTCTGACAATGGGAAATTTTTCGAATGTGACAAGCGCTCTGTCGTGTATTTATTTGATTTCAGCATGGAATTCATGATTTCACTTGTTCTTACCCTCGTTCTTACCAATAAGTGTGTTATATGTAGTGGAAAACTGAGAAGATACAGAAATGGTTCAAGGGTGTTGTGTCGCTCTATGCGAGTCGAGAATAAGACGAATACACCCAGCATAACCATGCACCGGTTCACGAAAGACCCAAACTTGATGGAAGTGTGGCTGCACCAGCACCAGCACCAGCAGGAATCACGCTGCACCAGACACGTGCATCTTACTACGAAAAAACTCTATTACTTCGTCCATTAAAATCTACCTTATGGGCTCTAGTGACTTTCCCCACATGATAATGGGAACAGTATAGCTATCCGATTCAAAATTCCCGCAAAAGTCAGAAACGAAACGTCCAAACGTCATCAACGTCAAAAGTCAAAGGTGACCTCAAAAATCCATGTATTTTCTATCTCCTAAAATTGGAAAGGTCAATTTTACATTATTATGACCGACCATGGCTGAACCAACTCAATCACGATCTACTAGCTATATCACTGATTTATTCGATTTGATTATCAGTTTATCACTCACTCTATCACTATCAATCACACTTTCACTAACGCAGGAACACAGGAGAACTTATTTGAAACGTACGATGCACGGCGAAGGAAAGGGCAAAATAGCCGAATCACGAGCCGAATTGACGTTGATGTTGACGTTGCGCATCTGAAAATTGGGTTCGTGGAAAATTGCCATCGCTGCCATTACCAACCTCACACCACCAAAACAACCAAAATCGGTACTGCGCATGGCAACTGTAGCTTGTTGAATAACGGAAAGGGCGAATAAGACGTAGTCACTGAAAGATTTTTTAAATTTCGCGGGCTGTCATCGTTAAGCTCCGTGTGTCGGAAAATATTTAATCGATAGTTTTGCCCCCTATTCCATGTGTGTGATGCCAGAACAGCTTTTATGTCTTCATGTTTAGTTTGAGGCCTTGCGGGCCCTCTTATGTCTTCATGTGTCGTTTGGAACCTATTTAGGGTCTTCTTGTGCTTGTGGCTTTCGGAACTAGTGTGTCCCGTTTGTGTCTCCTTGTGTTCTTCGAAAGCCTACTGGGCCTTCTTGCATTTTGTCGTGGATTTTGAACCCTTGTGTCTGCTCTTGTGTTATTCGGAGCCCCAAAATGGGCCCCTTTTGTCTTATTGTGCTTTCGAATTCTTTGATGACTCCCGTTCATGTCTTATTGTAACGTCCGGGGCCCCAACGGAGCCCCTTGTGTCTTGCTGTAACGTTTCGAGTCCCAGCGAGGCTCTTTGGGTTCGGTGTATCCTAATGAAATATCCCGAAAAATATCCCTGAACATCAAGCGCGCTGTTTGAATATACTGTATTAAACAAGTTGGTAGCTTAGACGAATCGGCAGCAGTGTCTATCCATCACCTGTGAGGATCCAGGCTCGAATCCTGCGAAGGACGCTATAGAAGAAGAACTTTTCTTAGAGAAAAAACGTGCTGTATAGATTGTAAAAATTAGTAAAAATAGGTGCGGAACCTCCTATGACATAAAACTATGTTGAAAAGTGGTGAAAAATTAATTTTTATTTAAAAATACACATCCAAAATGCGACGTTATATGTACGTCAAAAAGTGATATCTACGAGAGGTGGAATAGCGAGAATGTAGATAGAATAGATAGAATGTCACATTTAGACATCTTTGAGATATCTCATTCATGTTCTGATTACCCGGACATAAGAGGTAACAGAGATGTCCACTTAACATCGCATACACTTTTTTTGTTAACATCGCAGTTGTGATTTGAACATCTAAGTGATGTCACAGAGATGTTTTCTTGCTGAGTGGAAAGACAACAAACGCGTCATGCATCCACAAGTTGTCAAGATGTGAAATGCGCAGGTCAGTCCCCAGCAGTGCCCCGCACAGTTCCTAGCTTTGGCGGCCAAGCACCGAATAGGCTACTGGACATCAATCGCATTTCAGTATAAAAGTATCATAAACCTGATAAATATCTGAATGACGAATTTGTAGTTGTAAAAGTTTTTCGAAATATGATTTCATTTAGGTAAAAAATCGATTTGAAAGTGGACTTATTCAAATCAAGAATAATATGCTACGTCACAGCTTGAAAGTGAGCTTGGAGGTGGGAGGGAGGAAGGAGAGGGGAACGCATTTGACATTCGATCGAAGCATTCGTTCTGGATCTATTACGTAGTGGTGTATTTTCACGTGCGAGCACAACTTTATCACAAGGAACTTATTTTTGATGCCATTGCATGGAGTTATTATGTATTAAGAAGCGAAATTGTATTGAAAAAACTAGATTATTTGACGTGGGGTTGACATATGGCTTGCGAAACTCGCAGTACTGCCACTCATATGGCTCTAATAACACTGTTGTGACATTAATCTGAAGCTAGCCCGAGCAAAAATAAGTGAATTTTAAAGAAGAATCGACCAAAATGTGAGGTCAAACCGTAGCACTCCAGCATTTCATTATTTTTTTTTTGGTATAAATCAGTTCAAAACGAGAAGGTGTTCTTCAGTCATTGAATGGCCAACTAGAGTTTCTATTGGCTCTTCAAAATGTGACGTCACGTACTTGCCGCGCCATTCAAACAGACAAATCTTTTCATGTTTTTTTTATAATGTACAAAAACTTTTTTAAACAAAATCATCTTGCCAATGCAACAATTTCAGGAGGATCTTTCATAAAAAGAAATAAGAAAAACCATGTCCACTAGCCTATTGACCGTACAGGAATCGGTTCATGAACGATCCCAAGTTTGGTTGGGACGCTGAAGGGATCGTCCGATGTACCGCCAGTTTTCGGTTGGAACGCTTTTTTTCCATTGCGCATGACGGTGACCGTACAATGTACGATTCTGTTCGGATTCTATGTGCAGTTGGAACAAACCTTGTATCTCGTGAAGACTCGTTAATGCCAGATAGGCAGAGAGGTATAGGAGAGTCATAGATACAGACAAAGAAGTATATACAGAGGGGTGCATAAAAAACGGCCACCGCTGTAGCATCGTTATTCCTTATCCGATCTTCAAAATTCCAAAACCAGTTCAAATGGTTTCATGTCTTCTATAATTCGACAGTAAAAAATATTTTTTTTGTTTTGATGCTTCTGAGCACTGATAGTCGACTTTTGTTTTTCAAATGGCAACAATATTTTCCTCATTTCTTCTTTGATTCCTTATGCTTGTTTAAATATAATGATGCATCAATATCACACATTTCATTATTAGACACGAAGAAAAAAAAATTGAAACTGCGAAATTTTTACACATCACAGTAGCATCTCAACACCCACGAGATACACGCGATCTGGTGGGCTGGGTGCAAAAAGATGTTCAAAGGCACATAGTAGGTCAGGCGTTTGATTTTTCAAAATGTAAATGTCAAAATGTTTTCAAAATCCAAAAGAAGCTGTCCGTCTCTGAGACGTCTTCATTCTCTATTTTCAGCTTATCATTTCACACATTTTTAGTAGGTATTGTGACCTGTCAGGACAAAAACGTCTTATTGATTTTTCATTTCCACAATACACACTTGAAAATATATAAAATAGTAAGCTAAAAATAGAGAATAAACAAGTGTTAGAGACGGGCGGCTTCTTTCGGATTTCGAAAACATTTTGACATTTACATTTTGAAAAACCAAACGCCTGACCTACTAAACTGCGCAACAAATATGTTGTCGTGAGGGAAAAATTGGTCCGAGTTTGGACCCCAATAACTTTTGAACGACACAGACCATTTTAATTCTGTTTTGACAGTTAGTGAGATCAGTTTTTCCGTTATTTACCTTCAGGAGGTGAAGATCTGGAAGCTCCATGTAAAATATCTACAGGGTGAATAGTAAAACAGTACCAAATTTTAGCAAACTAAACGGACCCCCATTTTCAGAATAATTTTTTTTCTCGAATGCAAATAAAGAGATTATAAAGCGTTATGTTTTAGCTTGCGCCCAGTTTTAAAATTTTTGGAATCGGATGTCTGGCTCTGACTTTATGATTTTTTCTCTTGGAAGATGCTGATTCATCCTATCGGTACAAAGAAGACTATGTTGCTCTGATGATGGGAGGTTGCAATTCACGAATATTGTTGCTTGAATGATTTACAGCAACTTGACTCGCCGACCATCTAAAATACCTTGATCAAGGCTTCAAAAAAGGGGCCCATTCAAAATGGGCGATACAGGTGTTTTTCTTAAAAATTTAATTGGATCAGATTTTTACAACTGAAACAAGCTTTCTTTGTGATTTTGACCTCCTGAACTTGATGCTGATAGTCAATTTCAGTTTTTGATGATGACAGGCTCCCTAGGGTAACATAGTCTTTTTTGTAGCGATAGGATAAATCAGCATCCTCCAAGAGAAAAAAAATCATAAAGTCAGAACCAGAGTTCCGATTTCAAAAATTTTAAAACTGGGCGCAAGCCAAAATATTACGCTTCATGATCCTTTTAGGAGGGAGTCCGTTTAGTTTGCTAAAATTTTGCACTGTTTTACATTTCACCCTGTAAATATTTTACGTCAAGCTTCCTGATCTTCACCTCCTAAAGGTGAATAACAAAGAAACTGATCTCACTAACCGTGAAAACAAAATCGAAATGGTTTGTGTCATTCAAAAGTTATTGTGGTCCAAAGTCGGACCAATTTTTCCCTTGCGACAACATATTTGTTGCGCAGTTTATGTGCTTTTGAACATCATTTTGCACCCAGCCTACCGGATTGCGTGCATATCGTGGGTGTTCTGATGCTTTTGTTGTGTGTGAAAATGTCGCAGTTAAATATTTTTTCTAGTGATGTGAGTTCAGAAATTTTCCGTCTCGGAAAATTTCCAATCTGGAAAATTGGAAAATTTCCGGAAAATTTTCCGAGTGAAATTTGGAAATTTTCCATAATTTCACATTTGCCGCGAGTTTGAGAGTAAGAAGATGCGAATCGGTCTCAGATTCGGTGAACCTAACCTCACTCCTCACTCTTAATTGATGAAAAAATCATGACAGATCAATGATAAAATGTTAGAATGCTAGTAAGACTATTTATTTTTCATTTTCAAGTGCTTAAAATTATATTTTTGTTAATTAGTCCATTATTGCGTCACAGTATATTATAATTATATAATATACTTATTTGGTGTTGTTGAAATAGGAAAATTATGAGCAAGACAACGTGTCTAGTTTCAATCAATTCTGAACCCTTGCGGAAAATTTCCGGAAATTTTCCGGAAAATTTCTAGAAAAATTTCCAGAAATTTCCCGGAAAATTTCTGGAAAAATTTCCGAGTTTTAAATTTCCGGAAAATTTACATCACTAATTTTTTCTTTGTGTCCAATAACAAAAAGTGCGATATTGATTTATCATTATATTCAGATAATTGTGAGGAATCCGATAAAAAATTAAAAAAATATAGTTGCCATTTGGAAAACAAAAATTGACTGTCAGTGCTCAGAAGCATCATAATATAAAAAATTTTTCTACTGTTGAATCATAGATGATGGCATTATAACATTCAAACTGATTTTTGAATTTTGAAAATCGGATAAGGAATAACGATGCTACAGCGGTGGCCGTTTTTTATGCACTCCTCTGTATAACAATTTCGTTATGAGATACAGAATAGGAATGAATGACTGAGAATTGGCACTATTTGTTCGCTCGCTGTGGAACACGTGCAGGGCATGTTTAAGTGCGGCACTGCACTCGAGTGCTCAAGCCTAAGTTGAATATAAATCTGACACACCACCACACCAGGCGTTTTATAATACAATAGATCGCCTAATAATACAGGGTGGTCCAGGTTTTAGTCGACAAACTTTGTAGGCTGATAGAGAATAAAAAAAGAAGTCGACTCACCCCAAAAAGTACATATCTAAAATGCATATTAAAAAAATTATAGGCCTTCAAATTTGCAGAAAAAAATTGTTTTTTTCTTGATAACTTTTTAACAGCTTGACCGATTCTGTTCAAATTTTGCACATATAGTTGACAAACACGTCCTCAATGATTTCTTGAAAAAAATTCTGTCAGAATGACGCAGTGCCGTAGATATGAGGGGGTACTAACACTCTTACCCTCCTACTTTCTACGCCACTGGATATTTTGGAAAACCGTTAAAAGTATTGAATTTGGCGTTCAATTCTGAAGAGAAAATTGGCGTATCATTGCTACATTTGAAGCAGCAGTTTGGAAGATATTTGTGTTTAAAGGTTCAAAAACACCGAATTACGCAAATGTTTCAAAATTCGAGCAAGCTGTGATCCATCAACTTTCAACTTTTTTTCAATTTAAAGTTTATTGATCCATAATTTAGCTCATGAGAAATTGAAAATTGGTTGTGAAAATTCATAATTTCAGCAACAATTAGATATTCAATAGGTACCTATTCACTTTACTTGATAGTTGGAAAGTTTAGGTAAGAACAAGAAGCAAGGGCCCTTTGTTTCTTATTGGTCACGTTATTGAAATTATGAATTCTCACAACCAATTTCCAATTTCTCATGAGCTGAATTATGGATCAATAAACTTTAAATTGAAAAAAAAGTTGAAAGTTGATGGATCGAAGCTTGCTCGAATTTTGAAACATTTGCGTAATTCGGTGTTTTTGAACCTTTAAACACAAATATCACCGAAACCGCTGCTCCAAATGTAGCAATGATACGCTAATTTTCTCTTCAGAATTGAACGCCAAATTCAATACTACTAACGGTATTTCAAAATATCCAGTGGCGTAGAAAGTAGGGGGGTAAGAGCGTTAGTTAGTACCCCCCATATCTACGGCACTGCGTCATTCTGACAGAATTTTTTTCAAGAAATCACTGGGGACGTGTTTGTTAACCATATGTGCAAAATTTGAGCAAAATCGGTCAGGCTGTTCAAAAGTTATCAAGAAAAAAACAATTTTTTTCTGCAACTTTGAAGGCCTGTAACTTTTTTAATATGCATTTTAGATATGTACTTTTTGGGATGAGTCGACTTTTTTTTTATCCTCTATCAGCCTGCAAAATTTGTCGACTAAAACCTGGACCACCCTGTATAGCCATATAATACCACCATCATCTTGCATTTGAGCATTTGATTATTAAGAGCTGCCGTTTGGCAGGAATGTCGTACATACCCATGCCTCAATTTCGAGAGGTGCTGCCAAGATGGCGGTCCGTGCAGACGCCGTATACAGAGTGATCAAAAATGCAAAAACTCCAACTCATGAATCAGAGGAGTTGAAGTCATGAAAATTAGCATGTAGACTCACAATTCGAGGCTTAGTGAGCTGAAACAAACCGCGTCTGAATATTTCCAGCTGTTTCTGGAATATTTTTAATTTAGTGGTTGATTCCATGGAAATGGACATTTCAACCAAAAATCTGTGATTTCCCAAGATATTTGGATGAAACTTTGCGCGTTCACGAATAATGACCTCATGAATGAAATGTAATGTGTTGCCACCGGCCCCGCCTACTATTTTCGAAAATATGACAGTCGATTCCGTTTTCTCTTATGGTCGCCATCTTGAGTTCGCCCATTGTGGAATAAGTGGAAAATCAATGGGTACTGGCGGTAATGGTTATACTCAATAATATCAATGCAAAAATTACCGTTCCTGGTGAGTAACGTCTTGTAATTGGCCACTTGGAAAGATTGAATCCATTTCCACGAGTTTTATAGCATTTCGATTATAGCATCTCAAAATTATAAAACGAATGATAATTTTTTTTGTTTGTCAAAAAATGACCCAGCAATCCTTTAGAAACTTTTTTAGTGTTTCAGGGCTATTGGGCTCCTAAAAAAATGTGGGGTAATCCAAATGGAAACAAGTTGGACAATCATTTGATGGAATCCCATAAAAATGTCTATATCTCTTCATCTTCACCTTCATTTTTGAGAGAGAAATATTGATACCCTGCTTGAAAAGCCTTAACACGGCCAAAATGACCATTGTAAAGATGAATATGAGGTTTTGAAACAATCCATCATCTTGTTAGGTCTGGTTGGCAATCGAGCATATTAAAAAAAAAATGTTATACAAAAAATGACCCACCGACAAAAAAAACGGCGAGTCAAAAACCAAAAATTTATCAAATAGGTACTTTCACGTATTTCTGAAACTTGCCCGATTTTTTCAGGATCTTTCAGAATACTCCGGGAATGACTAATGAAGAATCAAAATGGTTCCGTAATTCATCTCGAACAAGATATTGGATTGTTTTAATACCCCATACAGAGCCCCATAGGCACTCTGCGGATTTGCTTCAGCGCCAAAAATTGCGGTTTTCTGTACTTTTCCTGCAGGAAGTTATCTATTTCCATAACAACAATACCATTTGAATAATCATACTACCTGCAAATGTCAATTCCAACAATTCATAAACTTCAATTTTGACAATATTCCTCACACATATGTTCGCGACTGCCGCATGAGGGTGCTGAAACGGGCGGGATATTTGAAGTGTGCAGAGCGCCTATAGTCATCTTCACAATGATCATTAAGGTCGTTGTGAGCGCTGAAGTGCTGTAAAACTGGTAAAAATGGGCTAACATTCCCTTATGGTCAATTAATTACAAAGTGTTTCTTACTGAGAACGGCTATTTTTTCATTCAGATTATTGACTATAACCTTCACTACTATATAGTTCCAATAATTGATTTCCCACTTATTCCATAATGAGCTAGTTCAAAATGACGACCACAAGAAAAAAAAAACAGTCGACTGTCATATTTTCAAAGATAAAGTGGTCAACAAAAATGTGTCTATGTCGATATTTCCATCAATTTTCAAAACTCGACAGCTCCCTATTTATTTGGGCGATTTTGGATCTGTTTGAACTCGCTGGTGCCCCTGCTCTTCAGCTATCGAACTCAAGTTTTGCAACGTATAAGAAAAATAAATAAACTTCATATAGGGTAGTTCAAGTTCATGGAGCCCTTCTACATTTATATAGGGTGTCAAATGAACCAGTGCAAAACTTTTGAAGGTTTAGTCATCCTCTCGGTTATCCTCCGTTTTGCCATGATTTTTTTTATGTATACAACACCAAAAATATAAAGAATGCCGTCTTTTCTCGAAGCGATTTTTGATTTACCCCCCTATGTTTTTCAATAAAAAGTTACGTCATTTTTTTTCCTCCAATGTACACTTTTAAGAATTGGCATTTTAGTGGGCCATATTTACAAGGTAAATTTGGCAAAAGTTGATAGTTACTTGAAAAGAAGTCTCCTGAAAAACATTTACACCACTCACGCCCAAAATGTTCATCCCCAGTCAGTGCCTAGAATCCCTGTGGGCCAAATACCGATGATATTAGCAGGACAGCGGATAAACTGATAAGCATAGTGCGGCATATCAGATTCTCCTTAGTATCAGTCCCCTTCTGATAATTCTTATTGAGGGTTGTTTTGAATGATTGATCAAACATTGGTTACTCGAGAACGAAAAGATTTAGGGGCAGAATTCTCATTCCACCTTCAATCGCATAAAGTGACGCATTTTTCAACCCAGTAAGGGTGTCCTTCAAAGCAACCCTTACGTAGGGGATGGAAATTTTTTTGTATTCAAGTGTTTGGTACTCCTAATAACAATGTCGACAGGGCCCGCAGACTGTGCCACCACTCAGGCATATCATTATGATAGTGTGCAGTTTGAGCAAGCTCGCCGGTAAGACACTATTAAAACCGTTTTGGTAACCTTCGCGTAATTCGTACATTAAAAAAAATCACTGGCGCCCTCTTTCAACCATTTCTTGATTCATCTGGTCCGATACAGCTTGCAATTATGATTTTTCTCGTTCATTTTTACAGCGAATTAAGTGGGCAGGGCAACTGGGAACTGGGCAGATGTTTCACGAGTGTACACGACATATCCAAGTGAAAGTTTCGAGAACGAACAGTTTCACTTTTCCACCATGGGATGGCGAATTGATGTTGACGTTTTCAACTCGTAAAACAATTCCAGACCTTCCCCAACCAGGCCTTAATTATCCTGCCAGGCAATATCCTTCCGGAATAAACTCCTTCCTATTATTTATAGGTAGACTTTCCAACTAATTTTTTTATTACCCTCCATTAAAGACTCAGACACTCCAGGGAGACGTACAAATTTCCCGCGACGCTATTCCTTATTGGTACAGGTATAGCTACCTGCGGAATATAGCAAAGAAACGCAAAAAAAAAACGAGAGCATGCCACAAATCTCGCAAGATAGGGCGAGCAATTTGCCTGGAAATTGCCTCCTCATATTGTTTGGGTTTTAATTTAAAAGCTCTGTAAGAACATTGGAAACTGGTTGAATGGCTGGCTGATGCTGGGGGTGGGGAGAGTCTGCCGCCGCACTTAATACCACACACCACAAACTCGCATAATAAATTAAATTGATTTGTTTTACATCCCTCTCTTGGAAGTTATAGGGCGAATGTATAAAATGATTCACCTGCGGTCCAACACCACACTATCGTGCGCTGGTGTGCCTCCTCATCCCCGCATAAACCTTGGTAGATTCCCGAATATGATTTACGACCTCGTAAATATTGTTTTATGCACACGGGGAATTGAATAAAACAACGCAGAAAACACAATATTTTGAGATTTGTTGTCATATAGAGTGTTTTGTGTTTGTGCGTGCGTTGTACCTACATATATCACCCCGTAATGAAAGGACAAGATTTTCCTTTCAATTCTATTAGCGAGCCTGGCGCATCGGCAGTGAGCGAAACATTTTCACTTTGCGGTTACATGCCCGCGCAACTTTTGTTGGTCGAGTTTGGTAATCCATAAACGTATAATGTTACAAACCTGCGGATACGGTTTAATCAGACAAATTGTAGTTACTTGTGGGAGCAGCAGTAGAAGCAGGATCAGTATCCGATGGGGTGCATCATTGTTGTTGCTATAATGAGGGAACGCGCTGAATTCCCATCACTTTTGTTGCTATAATGAGGGAACGTCTTGAATTCACATTATTTTTATTTGTAAGTATTTGTCATACATGCGCAAGAAATCATATTTCTATTCCTATCCAGATCCCCGTATCGCTGAGCTCTGAAAAGTCGAGTTCCTCGAGAGCTCTCGTCAGGTGAATAAAAAGTTGCTAGGTATTCTTCAGGTAGGTACCTACTCCTCCAATTTGTTTCTCAGATTTGCGTTACTGCGCCAACCAGCCCAAATCAGCACGGATCAAGTGGTTATTCAGTGTATCTGATGGGGTGAATTGGCTCGACCTTTCGAAAATTGCTATCGGCCCCTTCCTGATTAGCATAACAATTAGGAACTAGTAGGTCAAGATCAAAACAAAATTAAATCTCGACAAGTTTTCCAAAGATCTACCCAGACAGTTTCGTTCGAAAGCGTAGAAGGGTCGTGAATGAGTTTTTTTATTCTAAAATCTCGAAGTTCGGACCTTGAGTCGACGCTCCGTCTTGAACTTCGAAGTTTCCATATTTTGGGGATTATACAGAATTTTTTTTGCAGCTGTAGACAACGGAACCGGGAGGATCATAGAAACGCACACCTTCCAATATAAATACAAGGTCTTTAATAATGATAACCATGTCAAGTAATACATCTTGTTCGTCTAAATGCTAACCCATCAAGCCCCTCTTGCCATGTTCCATTCTTATAACACTGCTGTGGCGTCAATGGAAATGCCTAATTGTCATGCGCGGTGAAACTGGCGGGAGTCAGCTAGGGACCCTACATTTTCAAAATTGTCGACCGCGAGTGTGAGTGAGGACGATTATCAACGACCATGGCTGAATCCACTCACAATCTACTAGCTATAATTGATCACTAATTTATTCTATCTGATTACCTATCAATTTATCACTCTATAACACTTTCACTAACACAGAAGAACTGATATGAAACGTACGATACGATAGGTACTCGGCGGGAAAAACAGCAAAATGGCCGAATTGACGTTGCCGGTCTGGAAATTGACATCGCTGCCAGGGCCGCTATTCTTTAATGGTGTGAGAAAAGTCTCCGTGAGTTTCATATAATCCGTACTACACTTCTGTAGCGAAAGTTGCCTAAAAACCACGATTTTAGGCAACATTCGCTACATCAGTGTACTGCGGAATGTATCTTACTCCCAGGGACTTTTCTCACACGATTCAAAAATAGCGGCCCAGGTCTTCTAGTGCCAACTCCACGCCACCAAAATAAACAAACTTGGTACTTGCGCATGACAACTTCGACTTCTTGAATAACGGAAAGGGTGAATAGGTCGTTGGACCATCGGCTCAGCGAATTTCTGCTCCCGAGGTCGTCACCTTCGTCCCCCGGATGTGTGATGCTGATGCTAGCGTCACAAATCTTTGGCATAAAAGCCGAAGTTTCGACTTTTTAAGGGTCGTACAATAATTTTGTCACCTAAAATTTTGAAGCTTCGACTTTATTATAGCATAACTGGCAACTGACATTCTTCATCGTCAATGGTCATCCTGCTGAGCACGAAGCTACGAAGGCGTAAAGTGGCCACTGCAGTGTTTTTCTTTTTAATTTACACTTTGAATCGTAAATTTACACTTTAAACTGTTAATTTACACTTTATTTTGTAAATTAAGCGTTGTGACGCGAGATTGGTTCAAGTTCAAGTGGTGTTCAACGCATGTTGCACTGTTGCACATCGAAGACTATGTAGGGTGTCACCAAAACGCATGCCGCATGCAAATTCCATGCAAGACACAAGGACCCCTCTGACGGGCCTGACTCTTTACACACGTGTACTGCAAGGCCTACAGAGTCTTTCTACAAAAATTAGCCCTATATCTAAAACGTGAGGGTAGTTTACCTAAAATTGGAGGAATATTACAATTATTGACAACCACTCTCATCACTTTGCCCCTCACCATCACCACATTCTCACCCTTATCACTATAATTATATCCATTGTTTCCATGAAAAATTATTAGAAATTAAAATTTCATCGGAGGTGGTGGCTTTTTCCATCCATTTTTTACCAAAAGATACACAACCAATGAATCGAAAAAAATGCCAAAAATCAATCCCGCAATGTTTATGCAGCCGGTGCAGCAGCTGAAATAGCAGCTTGCATACCGGATTGTCTATTCTGCATGCGGGTCAATGATTTTTGAAGAAAAAAGTACCACCGCCTGTAGATTTTCACAGGACCTCTTTATCAGGCTGCCACACCTTGCAAGCATAGAAAAGCTATCCCTAAAACCACCTCTTGCGAGGGGTGTGTTCGAGAAAATGTATGCGACTTTCTTGATGCGGTTACGGTGAAACATACATTAGGTCACACTTTCAGAAGCTTCGACTCCAGGTTTCTTGAAACGTCCCAATTTTGATTCCTCCTCATTTTCTTCTTCCTTCACTGCCATGCCTATGATTAGTCCGGATGCTAGTTGCATAAAATGGAATGTTCTTTGCATCATACTCTTTCGATCCAGAAAGGTAGCCATCAGCGCCATCCATGCCGACAGCGTATACAGGGTGAAACAGAAAAAAAAAGTTGGAAAATTATATTCAGTTAACCGAAGCATGTGGGGACGTGTAATTTACCACATACATCAACTGTTTTATGCTCATGAAGTCACAACAAACCGTTCTTGATTACCTTGAACCGTCTTTGGAATGTAGGGGAGAAACAGATAAAAAATACAAAAACGCTCTTTTCTCCATAAATGAGTGATTCTTAGAGATATTGACACAATACTTGGTATTTCTACAAAAAGTAATGTTAGAAATGATATAAGCTGGGTAGCCAATTCCTGAGCCAACTAAAGTGTTCAACAATGAAAGTGTTACAAAGCAAAAATTCACCCAATTTTGAACCGCTGTAACTTTTGATTGGCACAAACGATTCTGATTCTGTTCCAAGTACTGAAGAGCCCAATCTTTTGGCCATCTTTCTTGTCAATATGGAATCCATAGAGCCTCTCATAAAATTTCTACAGGGTGATGAACAGAGCAGTGCGAAATTGATGAAAGTTCAACATACCCCCGTTTTCGTTAAAAATTTTTTTCGAGAGTATTAACATCAAATTTATGAAGAATGATGTGTTCCCCCGAAACGGTTTTTGAATTTCCGGGATTCCAGTCGAAACAGGCAAAATGTGATTTTTTATTGTGAATACTGTATATTATTCCTGTAGCAACGCAAAAACATTAGAACTTTTCATATCAAGATGACGCCACTTGGTAGGCTTGTTCACTGAACAATTCTGAGCAATTTGACTTGCAGAACGTTCCTATTGTCTAGTGTAGGGGTGAAGAAAAGCCCAATTGGCAGTGTACTTGTTGGTACTACTCCTAAAATTCGAGTTTTTAGCATTAAAAGAAGGTTAATTTTCACTCTCTTTAGTCAACATGGGACTACGTCATTAGAATTGGATTAACAACATTTCCGCCATTTTGGAATTTTTTGCCTTCACCTCAAATTCCGAAACATAGGCATGTTTGGCATCATTTCTTGAAATGTTGGTCTCCTAAATGGGATTCTGTCAATAAGACCTGTCTATCTGTTTGTTCGTCTCTTTCCGAAAAAATATTTATAGAACTTTTAACCCCAC
Source organism: Anaspis maculata (assembly GCA_949128115.1). Taxonomy (NCBI): domain Eukaryota; kingdom Metazoa; phylum Arthropoda; class Insecta; order Coleoptera; family Scraptiidae; genus Anaspis; species Anaspis maculata. Next base: position 23,098,015 of record OX421962.1, read on the forward strand.
CCCCCTTCTTCCCGAAATTCTCTGATAGTCCAGGAATTATAGAAAAAATAGCGAACAAAAATGAAAGCCAGCCGGATTTTTGTATATAAGCTCAGTTAAGCATGTAGTTCAACATACTAAAAGTCCTCAAGAATCCGGTGTGAGCTTCGGCCGTTGTGGCCTCGAGAAGAACTTGAGGATCAGTTTTTCGTGTTTATCTCGTAAACGATGGCACTTGGGGGAAAAGCACTGGGAGCAAAATTGTTGGAAATTGTGTTGTCTACAAGAAAGGCCCTTACATATTCCATCATCAGTCCACTCCTTCTTCGTCAAAACACAAGAAAAGCTAAATAGTCCAGATGCTCGATGCCGAAGACCGTACGGACCTTGAGTTTCATGATGGCAGGGTGCCACTTGGTGGAGGTGTTGTTCGATCCATTCTCTTTTGACTAAGACTTGATGCCATCAATACCAACTATCCCGGCAGCATATACAGGGTGAAATAAAAATAAAAAGTTGAACAAATGTACCTCAAGAACCAAAATAGGTGGAGACATGTAAATCGCCAAAAATATTTCTAATTCCATGATCATGAAGTCGTCGTAAACTTGGATCAAATATGTTGACCCGTTTTTGAAATATCTTCGGGAGACTGAAGTCGTCACGAAAAAAAAATAGTTTTTCGTATATCAGTAATTCTTCAGATATTGAATTGAAACTTGGTGTTTTGAATCGAAACAATGATAAATTACATTTAAAATAAAAGTACAGTGAAAAACTTTCTCTAGGCCAACTACTTTTAGAAAAAACACAGTCAACTTTTTTTCTGATAAGTGGACGAATTTTTTTTTTCCTTAGGTAACAAATTCAGTCTTTTGAAGATATTTCAAGAACGGCTTAAGATATTCGATTCAAGTTTACGACGACTTCATGACCATGAAATCAGAATTATTTATGGCGATTTACATGTCTTCACCTGTTTTGGTTCTCGAGGTACAAATGTTTAATTTTTTATTTTTATTTCACCCTGTATATGCCGCCGGCATAGTTCGTATTGATGGCTGCAAGTTTCAATCAAAAGAGAGTGGATCAAACAACACCTCTACGAAGTGGCACTCCGCCATCATAAAACTCAAGGTCTATACAGTCTTCAGCATCGAGCATCTGGACTATTTTGATATTCTTGTGTTTTGACGAAGAAGGAGTGGACTGATGATGAAATATGTAAGGGCCTTTCTTGTAGACAACACAATTTCCAACAATTTTGCTTCGAGTGATTTTCCCCCAAGTGCCATCGTTCACGAGATAAACACGAAAAACTGATCCTCAAGTTCTTCTCGAGGCCACAACGGCCGAAGCTCACACCGGATTCTTGAGGACTTTTACTATGTTGAACTACATGCTTAACTGAGCTTATATACAAAAATCCGGCTGGCTTTCATTTTTGTTCGCTATTTGCGATTTAAACAGCTAAAATTCCTGGACTATGAGTGTCCAATTTGATATTCTTGACCTCTCAATTCTTTTCAATGCAGTCAACGTCATCCTGCAAAGCATTGGAAGAGATAATTTTTTGTGGAAAAAATGCCACCCAAATTCCACCCTTTCGCCCCCCCACCTCATCTCAAAAATCTAAAATGGCAATACCTACTTTGTGATACATCAAATTGAAGGAAATTAAATTCTCTCCATGAACAAAATTTTTTCAAACTTTTTAAAACCCCCATTTTTCTCACAAAACACCCCAAATGTCTAATTTATTTGGAGGGGTTGAAAATTAAAAAAAAATTGTTTTCGGAAGGAGAATTCAATTCGCTTCAATTTGATGTATCACAAAGTAGGTAGTGTTTCGTAAAATTTTGAAGCTGAGGTGGGGGAGAGCAAAAGGGTCAATTTGGGTAGCACTTTTTCCACCGAAAATTCTTTTCGTCGATGTTTTCTATGATGACACTGACTGAATAAAAAATAATTTGAGAGGTCCAGAATTAAAAATAAGACAGTCAGAGAATTTTGAGGGCGAAAAAAGGTGGGGTTAATATTTTTGTAAATATTTTTTTCAGAAAGAAATTTCAAATCTCTTTAATTTGATGTATCGCAAGGTAGGTCATGTCATTTGAAATTTCAAAGTTGGGGTGAGTGGGGGCGAGGGAGCTTAAAATAGAAATTTGCCAATTTATGTTTCAGATGTCTCCTTTGATATGAAAATCGACCTGTTTTTGCTCGAAGAAATATTCACTAGGAATCGGAAGTTATTGCAGGTGGATAGTTTTCAAATGGTCACCCGGTGCAGTATTCACAATAAAAAATCACATTTTGGCTGTTTCGACTGGAATCCCAAAATTTCAAAAACCATTTCGAGGGAGCACATCATTCTTCATAAATTTGGTGTTAATACTCCCAAAAACATTTTTTTACGAAAACGGGGGTATGTTGAGCTTTCATCAATTTTGCACTGCTCTGTTCATCACCCTGTAGAAAATGTATGAAAACCTCTATGCATTTCATATTGACAAGGAAGATGGCCAAAGGATTGGGCTATTTAGTAGTTTTAACAAAATCAGAATCATATGTGCCAATCAAAAGTTATAGCGGTTCAAAATTGGGTGAATTTTTGCTTTGTAACACTTTCATTGTTGAGCAGTTTATTTCCAGAAATACGATTGTCAACTTTTTTTTCCTCTTGAGCACCATCTTGAATCTGTCCTGTGAGGCATCGTTGGAAAAGTGATTGGTTATTACAGTAATGGTAATATGTAATCATTGCATCGTGAAAAGAAACTCTTCATCATAATTTAGTGACCACTTCGGCGGGAAAGAATTACCATTCACGTATTTTTTGGCTCTTCAAAACTTTAGTGCCCATGATGTGCTTTAGTGCATTTGCAACATCTGGAATGGTAAAATATGTTACGCATTATGAACCTTGATGTACTTTGAGGTAGCCTACCAAGTTTTGCAATCATCACCTGAAAGGTTTGTTCTTAAAAGCTGTTTGAACAGAGCTTGTTCAATTTTTTTATGGAAAATGCAAAATATTGGATCTTTCACCCTCATTTGATCCCTCGTTGAGGAAAGCTTGAAACCGAAAGTCTCCAAAAATTTTATGCTAATGGTTCACTGAGAACTACTCTTCAATGTGTAGTTGTAAAAATCTGCATAGTTGCGTTCAGATTCCAGACAGAGAGCGACAAAGAAGTTCATGCAGTGAAAAAAGACACAACTTTCATTGCAACGGAGAAATCCTGGAAATGTCCCTTTTAGATAGGCTTCCCGCAATACACAAGTTCTCCAAGACTCTCAAGCGTGGGTGAAAGACTTGAAAGATCACTAACTTAAGGCTCTAACAGTGTACTAAATTGCACATTTGTGTTATAAAAAGCAAGGTCTCCAGACAGCTTTCAGTCTAGCTCTGGGCTAGTTTTTTCTCGAGTGTAACTTATGTCTTTTTTTACTGCATGAACTTCTTTGTCGCTCTCTGTCTAGAATCTGAACGCAACTATGCAATTTTTGACAACTAATCATTGAAGAGCATTTCTCACTGAATCATTATCATGAAAAATTCGGAGACTTTTGGTTTCAGGCTATCCTCAATGAGGGATCAAGTAGGGGTGAGAGACCCAATATTTTGTATTTTCCATAAAAAAAAACGACACAAATTTTGTTCAAACAGCTTTCAAGAACAAACCTCTGAATTGATGATGCTGAAACTTGGTAAGCTACCTCAAAGTACATCAAGGTTCATAATGCGTAACATATTTCACCATTCCAGATGTTGCAGATGCCATCATGGGCACTAAAGCTTTGAATAGCCAAAAAATACGTGAATGACAATTCTTTCCCGCTGAAGAGGTCGCTAAATTATGATGTCGAGGTTGTTTTTGCGATGCAATGATTTCATGTTACAATTTTTATAATAACCAATCACTTTTTCATCGATACCTCACAGGGCAGATTCAAGATGGTGCGCAAGAGGAAAAAAAAGTTGACAATCGTATTTCTGGAAATAGTTGGCTTAGAAATTGGCTACCCAGCGCATATCATTTCTAACATTACTTCTTGTAGAAATACCAAGTATTGTGTTAATATCTCGAAGAATTACTTATTTATGGAAAAAAGAGTGGTCTTGTTTTTTTTCTGGTTTTCCCCTACATTTCAAAGACGGTTCAAGATAATCAAGAACAGTTTGCTGTGACTTCATAAGCATAAAATAGTTAATGTATGTGGTGAGTCACACGTCTCCACATGTTTCGGTTGATTAAATATAATTTTCCAACTTTTTTGTTCTGTATCACCCTGTATACGCCGCCGGCATAGATGGCGCTGATGGCTACCTCTCTGGATCGAAAGAGTACGATGCAAAGAACATTTCCACCGAGTGGCATCTTCTCATCAAAAAATGCAAGGTAGTTTCAACTAGCATCCGGACTAGATTGTCCCCATGACGCGTGACTTCCCCACCAATTTCAAATAAGTTTCACAGGTCACCGATAACAAAATCCCTTCGCTGTTTTCTGGAACACCTCAATGTATCAATGCATGACCAAACCCATTTCAGCTCGTCCAAGATTCTCCCAATAATTTTTTCCCCATTTAGTCAACGGCTTTGGCGAGAGGGAGAGATCGTATGTTATACCGCAACCGCAAGAAAATGATAACGGTATAGGTTCTTTATCCAATATGTGGGAAGAATAGGGAGAATGAAGGATTGAAAAAGATACTCTGATGTTGAGGGATTGATGGATTTTGAAAAAAGCGTAGGAAAAGCTGTCAAAAAAGGGGAAGCTGACGTGGACGATTGAAAAGCGATGAGAACCAAAGAAGTAGGATCGGGAAGGTCAAATTTTGTGCGTTTTTTTGTGATGCAGTTTTTAGATGAGATAGGGGTTACCTTCAATTCAATTTATTAATTCCTGCTTTCCAGCTCTGAATGGCTGCCGCCATAACACAACTATTATCCTTATTACAATTCAAAAAACAATCTTACAACTCATTGAAAACTTAACAGCTCGTATTTTTCTTCTTTTTTCCCTCTTCCTCCACTCTTCTCATCCATGCCAGTTAACGGTTATAACGGTTTTCTTAGGTATGAGAAACAGTCTATGGAAGCTTGAATGGAAGAACGCAAAGTGTGAAGCAGGGTGTCAAGAGTGAATTAGAGGGGATATATGCAATCGGTGGACATGGGTTTGTGGAGGATATCAGTAGATAGGGAAGAAGGCTCCCAAATCAACTCTCATTACTTAAGGATGTAATTACAGTGGAGGAAATTACGACGTCGGTAATTAGACCGGTGGTCCTACCGCTCTACAGTACACTCTTTCGATTACGACGGCGGACGGCGGAGGGAAAGATATGGATAAGCGGTCCTGAAACCGAGCTCATTAATTATTGAGGTAATTACGGCGGCGGTAATAACGCAGGAGGTAATAACGCCGGAGGTAAGACCGGCCTCGGGAAATAATGCAGAGGTATGAATGAGCGCGACGAGTGCACTCAGCTCGGCAGTTGACCGTGCCAACACGCTTTCTCACTCGCACCTCTTCCGACACCGTTTGCGCTATATTGGTAAGAGCGAGATGAAGCGCTGCCATCCTCTTAACACAGCTCGACCAAGCGCACAGCGGGAGGTCTTCTCCTCTGGCGCTCGGTTTTTACCTGCTCTTCTCACTCGAACCTTCGTCGTTTCCATTTGTTCTGCGGTTGAAGGAGCGAGATGGAGCGTACGGCTCGAGGTGTTACCTGCTCTGCCGGTGCGAGTTCGGACGCGCGGTTTACCTGGGCCGTTGGGCGCTTCCTCGATTTTACCTGCTATAGCTCCGCACGGCACAAAACCGCCGGAACGTGTTTTATGTCTGCTTCCAATCGAGAATGTGCAGGACTCTCAAGGTAGGTCCTGCGCATGCAGGTCCTGATGCTCGGAGGTCCTCCGCATGTTGGGGCATGAGCGCTGCATGTGAGAGAGAGAGAGAGAGAGAGAGAGAGAGAGAGAGAGCTATTTCGCTCCACATCTCTGTCTATCATCCTATGCAGTGGCGGTCCAGCCAAACGCAGGTGTTTATGCATCGGTGTACGGTTTCATTTATCGACGCTCACAACATGGGAACGAAGGGATGCACGGCGCTTTAAAAAAACAATGAGAGGAGGTACCTAATTTTTCCATATGACCGCTACGTCGCAATGTTTTAATCATAGCAAGGAGGGAGAATATGAAATAGATATGGAAGCAGAGGTTTGAGAGAGAACCGTGTTAGATAGGCTATTAAATTTTTGGTATGTTAATTTTAAATGAAAATCAGAATTTTCTCATTTATTATGCTTTATTTTTCGTAAATTAATCCAGCATTATGTTTACATCGAACCCGCAGCGGTAGCGTCCTGAACCTATTTCATCGTCTTTGGAAATCACCACGAATCCAAACTTCCCTCGCCAACACTCCCTACACATATCCTTGAACTTATCAAATGTTATGTCAGAATTCACATGATCATCATATACATGTCGAAGATTCATTTCATCCTGTCTGAGTAATACGAGAAAGTTTGTATTATCACGTACAAGATGTTTTCCTATGCGGCCATAAGATTGGGATAAATAGAAGAAGTCCACATTCTTATGGCGGCCCATTGCAAAGTATGCTCTGATTTTATCCTGCTTGTCACAGGCAATGTCGTCGAAAATCATCAGAGAATTATCCAAAGCTTCGGAAGGATCGATTATCGACGTATTATCACTACACGGAAAATATCCCAATCCCTCGATCCCCTCCAAAACTTTGCCCAGCATCATATATCTCGGCTGGAAAAGAGATTTTGAGAAAATATACACGTTCTGAAAACGTAATCCGTTCGAATCGAGGATGCAGCTCAAGAGAGCGTTTGTCTTCCCACACTGGCTCGGCCCGCAGAAAATCGCTCGAATAGAGCTCGGAAATAGCTCTCCATGTCGCCGATTCTTAACGAATCCGGCATTATCATGATTTATAACGGGTAATGATAAATCGTGCTTCTCGAATCGCATCGTGATCAAGACTGAAGTGTTGAGTATAAATAAACTCTTTATATCACATTCAAATCAGTCAGTCCAATGCAGACTTTCAAAGGTGATGGTCTGGTTAATAATATAATAAACAACCTACCGTTCGAACTCCACGTTCCGGGCTATCAATATCTAGGCCCCGGTACCAAGCTGCATAAGCGGTTGAAACGCGGGGATCCTGGTGTGAACCGATTAGATCAGGCTGCTAGATCCCACGACATATCATATTCGATTTCGAAAAAGCTGTCTGATCGACATTTATCCGATAAAATTCTAGAGAATCGAGCTTGGGAGATAGTGAAGTCGAAAGACGTTCCGATTGGAGAGAGGACTGCCGCATGGTTTACCACTAACATCATGAAGGTCAAACGAAAATTGGGCATGGGTGTGCAAAAGAGACGGTTAGATCTCGAGAAGAAGAGAAAGAATGATGCCGCGGAGCTGTCGAGAAAGAAGGAAAGGGTGAAACAGAGGAAGACTGGTGTCGTGCTGGAAAGGGAGGTTGCATTCCGGAAAGTTCTCATAGATCCGTTGAAAAAACTCATTCAGCACCATAGAATCCGGAATTCCGAAGATTTAAGAAATATTTCGGAAAAATCCCTTCATGCAGCTCGTCGCATCATTAAAGAAGCCGGAGGACGGCCGCGTATCAGGACGCCTCGGATATTACCTCTCCCGAAAAGCGGGGGATTCCTACCGCTGATACCTATATTCGCAGCATTATCAGCTGTCGGAGCTTTAGGCGGAGGTGCTGCTACGATCACGAAAACAATTCTAGAAGCTAAAGACGGTCGAAAACGTCTTCAAGAAAGTGAACGTCACAACAGGCAAATGGAGGCCATAGCCATGGGCCGGGGAATCTATTTAAGAAAGCATCGTTCAGGATATGGGATCTTCCGCACTATCGATACAAAAAAACTAATAAAGAAGCTGCCCAAGAGAGCATTAACTGACGCGGATATATTGAAATATGCTGAGGAATTCAATATTCCACATTTTCGAGGAGTATTCATGCGAGATGAGTTAGGTGCTATTACACCTCCCGTTCGCAGGCATGAATCAGGCATCGTTAACTTGGATACGTCAGAGGGCGTCGGAACTCATTGGGTAGCTTATCGCAAGAGTCTGAACACCGTACACTATTTCGATAGCTTTGGAAGCTTGAAACCGCCGCCGGAGCTGGTAAAATATCTCGGAAATGGTTGTAAAATTTACTTTAATTACGATGCATGTCAGAAATTCAATACCTACAATTGTGGTCATCTATGTTTAGAATTTTTAATCAATAAATACATGTGAATGTGATAAATTATTCTCACTCATCTCCATAACCCCTAATCGTTAAATACATGCGCTGAAGCAGGTGTTCTCAGTCATGTCTAAAACCTTCACGCTGAAAGGTTCATCGTCCCAGCTGAGTGCGGACTTTCATCCGGTGATCGAGCTCGACTCCAGATACGAATACTCGCTAGCATTGATTGGTTTATACACCTTCAACAGCATCCCTAACGTTCAAGAGGGTGTAAATAATAGGTTTTATTATAAACCACCTAGCCATACTGAATACAAAAACATATCGCTTCCAACTGGTTCATACGAAATTTCTGATATCGAGAGATTTATTCAGAACTCCCTAGGGAGCGCCGAATCTTTTACACTCAAGCCTAACAACAATACGCTAAAGTGTGAAGTGAAATCTAAATTCGAAATCGATTTTGAGCAAGAGGATAGTATCGGGTCATTATTGGGATTTTCAAAAAAAGTCCTTCCTGCATATAAAGCTCATTTTTCGGACATAACGGTGAATATTACGTCCATCGCGACCATTCGAGTTGAGTGTAATATAATAAGTGGTTCATATTATAGCAGCAGCCCATCGCACACGATCTATGAGTTTTCTCCAACGGTTGATCCGGGGTTTTCAATAAACATCGAGCCATCTAATCCCATCTATCTCCCGCTGAGTAATCAGCATTATATTAATAATATTTCGCTGAGAATCATCGACCAAAATTCGAACCTTGTGAATTTGAGAGGAGAGGATATTGTAATTCGACTAGTACTAAAAAAAGATGGGCTTAGTATTTGATTGCTGCTATAAAAGCACGATCACACAGCCGTCCAAACCAGTTAGAGTGAGCGCTCCGAAGGTAACACTCGATCGAATTCTGAGACTTCGATCTTTAGGCTATAATGTCCGCGATAGCAAGCAAGCTAAATATTTTCAACGACCCAATCTTGGATGAGAGCATATGGCGGGAAGAAGGGCATACCTACCAGCCACAAACAAGTGCTTTTGCCAATAATGACGAAATCGAAATCGCCATAAATCAACAAGATGCGCTCATAGACTTTCGTGAAGCATATCTCTCGCTCGAATGCGTGTTTGCACCGGCGGGTGAGGAGGTTGGAGGGGCTGGAGGTGTATGTGTTCTGTCAAATAATTGTGGTATGTTCCTATTTGACAGGATCTCATATGAATTAAACGGCCATGAGCTGGAGGTGGTGCGTGACCCGGGGATCGCAACTAGCATGCGAGCATTAGCATGCTACGGTAAGGGAGAGACCGAGGCACTAGCAGCGTCTGGATGGTATCCAAACGGTGCCGGATGCGTAACGTTCAACCGAATCAACCGGCGATTTTGTTTGAGAATCCCTCTTTGGTTCATCTTCAACCTCTTCAACGATTATCCACGAGTTCTGATGGGTAGACATAAAATTCGGCTTGTGAGACATCGCTCGGATACCGACTGCTATACAAGTACCGGGACGAGTCGAGCAACCATCGAAATTCAGAAAATCGCTCTCAAAGTGCTACACGTATATCCCAGTGATGAGATTAAGCTGGAATTGCTGAAAAGCATCGGTGATGGTACGACTTTCAAAATCCCCTACAGAGTCTATGAATTGCACGAATTGCCGGCGTTAAGAACCACCAATAAGGAAAATTGGTCTCTGAAGACTGCATTAAGAGTGGAGAAAGTGGTCGGTGTCATTGCAGGATATCAAACCAATCGCCGGGAAAGTGCCGACCAGAGTGCTGCAATATTTGATAACATCGGGATACCCAACGTGCATCTTCTGCTAAACAGCGTTCGCTACCCATTTGAAAATCAGAATTTCGACTTTGCTAATTCGAAATTTGCTGAGGCGTATCAGAGCTATACCGACTTTGCTAAAAATTTCACCGGGAAAATGATCGCAGACCCGATTCTATCCTTCACATCGTTTACGAATAATGCAATCTTCATAATCGATAGCACGAAACAAGCTGACGCAATCCAGTCGTCTGCTGTGGATGTGAAACTGTCGTTTGAATCAGAAGTTAATTTTCCTGCAAACACCAGAGCATATGCTTTAATTATTCATGAGAAAATTGTGGAATATTCACCATTACTCGGCACGGTTAGAGAAATTCAATAATAAAGCATAAACAACGGCGGCTCTTTTCGTCATTCGCTCACATACATCCTGCGCACGAACACCTACACCGCTATCATGAAATTCCTCGCCGTTGATATACAGGGCTTCAATATCCCGGAATTTGTTGCAAAGGAAATCACATACGTTAAAGGATTCGGAAGTGAGAATTTCGGACACTATCACCTGAAGCCACCCAAACCATTCGCAGCATTAGACCGGAGGAGCAAGAAAAATGCGAGGTATCTGGAGAATAAATATCACGGGCTCAGATACAGCGATGGGGATATTCCATATGAAGAAATCTACTCCTTAGTACACCACATGGCTTCCAACGTGGATATTATTTTTGTGAAGGGATATCAGAAGAAGGCCTTCATCGAGGAAATTATTGGAAGATGCTATGATAATGAATTATGTATTAAAATTGTGGATGTTGCAAGAGATGGAAGAATGTTAAAATTTGATAAGATATTACCATCATGTAATCACCATTTTTTGAAAACCTGTATCTGTTCTTTAAATAATTGCATGCTACTTTATAATTGGTTGATCAATTTACTTCCAGAATAAATTCGAGATAGCTGATTTGTTTGTTTTATTCCCATGTCATTTATCCCAGAAAGTATATATAAGCCGCGGCAGGCGAGCGCCAAGTTAGTTTCCAATAAATCTTTCACCAGTATGAAGACTGCCGATGAAATTAAGCTGAAGAAGCGCGTAATCGCAGCCAGAAAAAATGTGCGTCAAAAGTTTTTAATATTAAAATCACGCGATCTCGATATGAATGCAGGCGTGAGAAAGGCGATGCAGCCGATAATTGAGCCGCTGGAAAAAATGAGCAAAAATATCCATGTTCCAACTCCTACGCCTCCGACACAGGCATCCCAGTCGCCAACCCATCTGCCACTATCACCAACACCTCAGACATCAGCTCGTAACGTTCGTAGGCGCTTCGCCCCGCCTGTATCATCAACAGCGCGGGCGAGCACCCGGCTATCATCATTTTTGCAAGATTTATCAACCCAGCAATCCACTTCCTCACTAGCTTCAACTCCTCAACCATCCTTATCCACGATCTATACCGCTGATGATGCTGATGATGATGAACGTGCAGATGGTGATGTTCGTGAAGATATCGATGACGATAATGCCGCTGTGGCTGCCGCTGATAAAGCTAGAATTGGAGAGGCACCCTCATTTACCGCTTCCAAATCTGATTTTACATTCACTGGAGAAACGCCCTTACTGCGACAAGTTAGAGATTTCATGAACACCTCTGCAGATGCAGAGTATGACAGAATGTATGGACCGTTAGCTGTATCAGGAGAACTCCTTATGGGAAACACTCCTATCAATATCGAAGAAAAAACATCAGATATTCACATCCAAGGCCAGCGATTTAAAGCAACTCCTGGGCTATATGAGCTAATATTTTTGAAACGTCCTACAGTTTATAACAACATGGATCTGAGAAAATATGGTCAGATTCTTCATCTAACCAACGTTGCTAGAGACGGTTTTTCATCAACAGGACGTCTTAAAGCAAGCAAGGGTTATAAGTACACGCGTGTTATTAAACCTATACTGAATCCGTCTTCAGGAAGTGGAATGAAGTATTTACAGTATTCTGAAAAACCTATTGAATATAAATTCTGGAATGACCCGAACGAGCTCATAGACCGCTTGATACTGCTTCACGGTTCACGTCAGGCAGGAAACAGCTCAGTATCAAGCGAGATATTGTTCATCGAGGAAGAGCTGAGAGAAGCTAATATAATATACTAAGACTCAGCACACTGCGATAGCGTGAAAATGTCCGTGGATAAGTTTGGCCGATCCTTTGCAGCATCATCAGCCAGTGCTCTAACACACGTCCAACATCAGCACTACTTTAAAATAGGGGGGAATGGAGGGGTTATCGACTGGGAAGAGCGAAAGCTGACTAACGTCAAATATCCTGAGGAAGAGTCTGACTGTGCTACAAAACAATTTGTGCTTAATAATATCGGAGAGCTTGATAAAGATATGCGCGGCGAAATTGGCGAAATGCGCGAAGCATCAACTTTGATGGCCGAGCATGTTAGGAAGATCAATATTTTATTAGATATCATCAATAGAAAAACAAATACTTGATATATACCCACACTATATAGTGATTAGCTGCCAGTATAGAAATGTCTATAGACAAGTTTGGACGAACGATATCAAGAACAAAATCCGCTTCTGCAGCTCAACGCCAACAGTGCCGAAAATATTTCAAATTAACGGAAAAGGGTGATATTGATTGGGAAAACCGCCGCCTGTCAAACATCAAATATCCTGAGAAGAGTACCGACTGTGCAACGAAGCAATTTGTGATTGACCAGCTGCTTAAAACTATTACGGAATTGCAGGGTGAAATTGAAACCGTTCGAGAAGCGCAGCGCCTAGCCGATGAAGAAATTAAGAACATATTGAATCTTGCCGACATCCTCAATAAGAGAATTATGCTAATTAGTAATCGACCTGTCACGTCCTCGGACGAGTAGAAGCATTCCACAGGTGTTGAATGAACACGTGTGCGCTACGCGCACCTCAACGGCATGTTCCTCATTGCATGTATTGTGCTGCTCAGACACGTTCGAACAAGTTTAGACTTGTTTAGACACGTCCGAACAAGTATCGACCTGTTCAGACGCTTTCGAACAGCCTCTGACGTAAGCAGCGTCTTTAAAATACGTCGAGATGGAGAAAAAACAGATAGTTGATGAGCTGTTTAAACCCGCAATTAGAAAATTTAATCGACGTCGAACAATTATAAAAGGTTTAGATGATCTCTGGCAGATAGATCTTGCTGAATTTGGCAACTATAGCGGAGATAATAGAGGATATAGATATGTTCTTGTCGTGATTGACTGCTTCTCAAAGTATCTATGGACTCGAGGGCTCAAGTCGAAATCTATGACCGAGGTAGCAGGTGCGATGAAATATATATTGGAAAACTCCGACGGAAGAGTACCTAAGAATATCCAGAGCGACCAGGGGACGGAATTTTTCAATTCAAAATTCAAAGCTCTGATGAAAGAGTTTAAAATAAATCACTACCACTCATTTAGCATAATCAAAGCTGCGATCGTGGAGCGAGTGATTCGGACGATTAAGTCAAAACTCTACAAACTCTTCACCCTACATGCAAGCTATAATTGGATCGATAGTCTTCTGGCTAGAGTAACATCTGAATATAATAATACAAAGCATCGTACGACGGGTTTAAAACCGTGCGACGTTAACGTGTTGAACGAGAAACAGGTTCTCCGCGATACATATGCAAATTTGAAAATAGTCGGAAAAACGAAATTCAAAGTTGGCGATGTGGTACGTCTGAGTAAATACAAAGTACTTTTTGAAAAAGGTTATACCCCCAACTGGACGACGGAGCTGTTTCGCATCAGACAAGTGAAACCGAACACCAACCCACCTACATATCTTATTGAAGATCTAAAGGGTTCGCCGATCATGGGATGTTTTTACGAACGAGAACTACAGAAAACTAAACATCCCGAGATCTACCTAGTGGAAAAAGTTTTGAAAAAAACCGGTTCGAGGCTTTACGTTAAATATTTGGGCATGCCCGATCGAGGGTGGATTGCGAGAGCAGACGTTGTTTGAACCAGCAACCTCGTCGATCACACTTAACGCCAGAGAGCCGGTGAAATAAGGTGTCTGGAGCAAAAACGTCCCGATCACAGCCGTCATAAACTCCATCGGCGCTATCGCCATAAGCAACGTAGCCATCATCACCAGCAACGTCATATCATCACCAGCAACGCCATATCATCATAAGCAAGATCACCGCTATCGTCATATCATCGCAACCATCATCACCTCTATCGTCATATCAACGTAAGGATCATCACCGCTATCGCCATATCATCACAAGCATCATTACCGCTAACGTCATTTCATCATAAGCAACATTATCGCTATCGTCATATCATCATAAAACAACGTCATATTATCATATTCATCACCCTCGCTATCGTCATAGCATCATAAACTTCGTCATAACACCCTCGTCATCGCCGTCATCATCAACATAAGTATCATCACCGGCATATCGAGATAAGCAGCTAGCATTATAAGCATCGTAAACATCTTCATAGCATCGCCAGCAGCAACGTCAAACAAAGAGAGATGCCCACCTTGTTCAGCCCCTGGCAGTCTATCGAAAAAATGTTACGGTATTATGACGAAGCCATCGTTCAAGAGACCGAATTACTATATCAAACAACTCTGAACGGATCAGCTGCAAGGATACGAGTTGGGCTTAGCATCGCCAGAGGACTCTCACCAGCAGTCATCATCACATCGCATGCAAATTCGAGCCGAATATCTTTCACCATGCGGGAATGGAGTGAATTAATAGAGCTCTTGCCCTCTTCGACTGCATCAACTTCGAACGTTCCGAATGGTGATATGAAAATTTTCGAGAACTATACTCTAAAATTGGGATCATCTGCAGGCATCGGACATCTACATAGCAGGGCCCAGACCGTCTATCTGCATGAAAATTTTCTACAACAAATTGCACGAATGAGAGATATCATTAGCTATAGATTAGAGGCTCTAGAATCAATGAATTTTAAAAAATTTTATACTGATTTATTATCAAGCTCCTTTAAAATAACGAGCGATGTATCGAACTCGAACGTTTCTATGTATAAAGTTCTCAAACAGATTTTGGCTGGTTTCAAATCTAATGAAAAAGTTTCATGCATGCTAGAGTTCCTCGAACTACACTACGACGATGTATTATCGGATTATGAACGACTGAAGACATGTATTAATTTTTGAATAAAACTCTTGAAAAAAAGATTGCCTAGTTTTTTTCAACGGCTACTGCTAATTAACGCATGCCGAACTGTCTCATACCCTACAACATCTTTACAGCTAAACCATGTGATTCCAGGTAAACGGTGCTCATTATGCTCATTCACAGCTGGGTTTATAAAAAAAAGCGAGTGCACTCGTAGTTTTCATTCAAGTGGCACTGCTTCCCCATGCTTTAGAAAGTGGTATAAAGCCGTGTCGATGTGTTGCTATATGGTTTTTCCAAAGTGCTCGTAGAAATTTCTCCATACACCACCATCATATCATCATATTCCTCGAAACTATGATGGCACATATTTCTATAATATACCCCGAGCTTTGAGAGCATGAATTTTTTAAAGAGCAGGTACCTACCGGTTTTGTATGATAATAGCACTTTATACCTGCAGACCCGCGGTGGAAACCTCACCTTATGCATCTAACAGACTGCACATATATCCATGCCGATGTTCCTAGCACCTATCTTATACGATGTGGGATGATAGACAGGGATGGGTCCTAATATAGCGCGCTCTGTCACACGCTGTCGACGCAGCGGGCATATAGAAAAATTAGGTACCTCATCTCATTTTTTTAAAACGCTGTGCGCCTCACCTCTGCTTCCATATCTATTTCATATTCTCCCTCCTTGCTATGATTAAAACATTGCGACGTAGCGGTCATATGGAAAAATTAGGTACCTCCTCTCATTGTTTTTTTAAAGCGCCGTGCATCCCTTCGTTCCCATGTTGTGAGCGTCGATAAATGAAACCGTACACCGATGCATAAACACCTGCGTTTGGCTGGACCGCCACTGCATAGGATGATAGACAGAGATGTGGAGCGAAATAGCTCTCTCTCTCTCTCTCTCTCTCTCTCTCTCTCTCTCTCACATGCAGCGCTCATGCCCCAACATGCGGAGGACCTCCGAGCATCAGGACCTGCATGCGCAGGACCTACCTTGAGAGTCCTGCACATTCTCGATTGGAAGCAGACATAAAACACGTTCCGGCGGTTTTGTGCCGTGCGGAGCTATAGCAGGTAAAATCGAGGAAGCGCCCAACGGCCCAGGTAAACCGCGCGTCCGAACTCGCACCGGCAGAGCAGGTAACACCTCGAGCCGTACGCTCCATCTCGCTCCTTCAACCGCAGAACAAATGGAAACGACGAAGGTTCGAGTGAGAAGAGCAGGTAAAAACCGAGCGCCAGAGGAGAAGACCTCCCGCTGTGCGCTTGGTCGAGCTGTGTTAAGAGGATGGCAGCGCTTCATCTCGCTCTTACCAATATAGCGCAAACGGTGTCGGAAGAGGTGCGAGTGAGAAAGCGTGTTGGCACGGTCAACTGGCGAGCTGAGTGCACTCGTCGCGCTCATTCATACCTCTGCATTATTTCCCGAGGCCGGTCTTACCTCCGGCGTTATTACCTCCTGCGTTATTACCGCCGCCGTAATTACCTCAATAATTAATGAGCTCGGTTTCAGGACCGCTTATCCATATCTTTCCCTCCGCCGTCCGCCGTCGTAATCGAAAGAGTGTACTGTAGAGCGGTAGGACCACCGGTCTAATTACCGACGTCGTAATTTCCTCCACTGTAATTACATCCTTAAGTAATGAGAGTTGATTTGGGAGCCTTCTTCCCTATCTACTGATATCAAACTTTTAATGGTGTTGTGGGAAAGTGTTGTGAGAAGATCCAAGAATAAGATGACGTTGGTCTTTTCTGAGTTCATTGGTGAGTTTGATGTTGGGCTGTATGCTGTTGAGGCGACCTAGGAAAGTAGAACTGTCGGTTTTAGACCTTGAGAGACCAACAAAAACATCATCTATATGTCTGAACCATCTAGAGATGATGAATCTGTCGAACATTGGTTTGGTGGGAAAATGTGAATCATTTCTGAATTATTTGTGAAAATTTTAGTCATGAAAGAAGATGGAAGGAGCCCATACACCTTCTCAAACATAGCCCTTGCAAGAGGTAGTTTTAGGGGTAGTCTTTCTATGCTGCAAGGTGCGGGAGCCCAATAAAGAGGTCCTGTGAAAATCTGTAGGCGGTGGTATGTTGTCTTAAAAAATTATTGACCCGCATGCAGAATGCAGAATAGACAATCAGGGGTGGAACAATTCTTCGGCTGCTGCACCGGCTGCATAACACTTGCGGGGTTGATTTTTGGTATTTCCTCTGATTAGTCGCTTGTGTGTTATCTTTTGGTGAAGAAATAGATAAAACAAGTGAGTATGCCTTCACGTGCGTGAGTCTCAGTAGCGCATTTTCTCAAAGAGGCATATTGTGAACGTAAAGAAATTTGGTTGAAGGAGAAACACCATTCCTTGCCCACTTTCTTCATTCGAAACTCATTGTGATATTGTGTTATCAGAATAGGGTACTTGCCAATGAAATAGATTTGAATGAAAATTCTTTCACTCATCAATATACTTTTTTGTTTGAGGGCGGGAGCTGGGAGCGGCGACTAATCAACAGTAGTCTATTCTTTCCTATTTTTAGTCGGCTATCCATATAGCGAAAGAATTAGATCGCTATGTCTTCGGGTTCATGTTTTTCATTTATCTCTTACTTTGAGGGCACCGTGTGGGGGTAGCAGCATTCGGCAAAGTAACTGTTGCACAGTTTGAGTTGAGAGTTTCTAAATGTTCAAGGAAATATGACAATCAGTGAAAATTGTGGAAGTTGCATTTTTTTGTTTGGGGGCGGGAGCTGGAGGCGGCGACTAATCAAAAGTGGCCTATCTCTTCCCATTTTTTGTCAGCTATCTATATAGCGGAACAATGTGATCGCTATGTCTCCAGGGTTATGTTTTCCATTCATCTCTTACTTTGGGGGCGGCGTGTGGGGGCGGCAGAGTTTGGCAAAGAAATTTTTCCACAGTTTGAGTTGGGAGTTTCTGAATGTTTGAGGTAACATTAAAATGTAATTCAGTGGAAATTATTGAAAGTTGCACATTTTTTCTTTTGGGGGTGGAAGTTGGAGGCGGCGCCATGCCAAAGGTAGCCTATTCTTTCTCATTTTTAGTTAGCTATCCATATAGCGAAAGAATTAGATCGTTATGTCTTCGGGTTTATGTTTTTCATTCATCTCTCACTTTGAGGGCAGCGTGTGGGGGCGGCAGCATTCGGCAAAGTAACTGTTGCACAGTTTGAGTTGGGAGTTTTTAAATGTGAGGGAAATAGGACAATCAGTGAAAATTGTGAAAGTTGCATTTTTTTTGTTTGGAGGCGGCAGCTGGAGGCGGCGGCTAATTAAAAGTGGCCTATATTTCTCCAATTTCAGTCAGCTATCAATATAGTGAAAGAATTAGATCGCTATGTCTTCAGGTTCATGTTTTACATTTATCTCTCACTTTGGGGGCGGCGTGTGGGAGCGGCAAAGTTTGGCAAAGAAATTCTTGCACAGTTTGAGTCAAGAGTTTCTAAATGTTCGAGGTAACAGTATCAGCTAAATCAGTGAAAATTGTTGAAAGTTGCACTTTTTTCTTTTGGGGGCGGAAGCTGGAGGCGGCGCCATATAAAAAGTAGTCTATACTTTTCCATTTTTAGTCAGCTATCCCTATAGTGAAAAACCTATATCGCTATGTCTTTGGGTTCATGTTTTTCATTTATCTCTTACCTAGGGGGCGGCGTGTAAGAGCGGCAGCGTTCGGCTGAGCAAATGTTGCACAATTTGCGTTGGCAGTTCCTAAATGTTCAAGGGAACATCCCAATCAGTAACATTTGTGAAAGTTGCACTTTTTATCGTTTGGGGGCGGAATCTGGGGGCGGCGACTAACCAAAAGTAGCCTATCCTTTCCCATTTTTAGTCAGCTATTTATATACCGAAAGAATCAGATCGCTATGTCTTCGGGTTTATGTTTTTCATTTTAAAGTGATTGGGGGCGGTTTTTAGCAGTTTTTCCATGTCGGCGGCGCATATTGATGACGGAATGTTTCTCGGCTTACGTTCATAAGTGGCAACTATGTATTATTCAAAAAATGAGAACACCAGAGCATCAGGTCTGGTAGAAAGTGCAATATTATGTTATTTCAAGTTTATCGGGGGCGGTTTTCTCTATGTTGGCGGCGCAATGTAGACATCCAATATAGCCTAGCCCTCCTTTGGGAGTGGCAGCTATGCAACAGCGAAAAAATTAGAAAGCTAGGTCGTCTAGTTTGGGAGGAGTTCGAGGAACGGACGGACGGACGGACGGACGGACGGACGGACAAAGCGGTTGCAATAGCGATTTTCATCAAGATGGAGAATGCGCTAAAAAATTTTAAAACAATAGTGAGGATTCGTCGACCACTTGAACTTGAATCAATCCGGCATCAGAACGCTCAATTCACAGAATAAATTGTAAATTTTCAGTTTAAAGTGTAAGTTCACAGAATAAAGTGTAAATTACAAAAAAGAAACTGCAGTGGCCGCTCTACGCCTTCGTACGAAGCAAAAAGTGAGAGGTGATGATGGAGTTCGAGAAATTCCAGTGGGACTCGCTCATTGACGTAAGCGTCATTTAATAGTTCAGGAATCAAAAAATTGGTAGGTACTGTGATGTCCAGCCTAAAATCTTGAAATGGAATTGAATTTTCGGAATAAATTAGCGCTACTTTGGCAATGTGAGAATAGCGAAATGGAGCGGAGGAATCACGAAGTGCATACCAGCGCATTGGTTTTGTAGGCCAAGGGGTGTCACACTTGAGGGGTAGTAGAAAGAACAGCTGAAAGAGAAGTAAGTGGTCCGGAAGGAGAGACTGGGGACTTGAGTGTGGGCGCTAGAAAACGTCAGACGTGTGTGTGAGACTCACAATTTTTTTTTTTTAATCGTTTATTCAACGTCGGCCTATTTCCGCAACAAGGCCTAATGCCGACGCCGGTGAATGCTTTCCTCCACTATACCGGAAATTTTGCCGAACCCCTGTGTGTTCCAACACAGGGTAGGGATTTTTAACGACCATCAACATCGCATGGGGTCGGCACCATCGTTCGTATTTTACGTGCTATGCGACACACGGCGCGTCTTGCATTTAGCAAGCATTCCAACTAAACCAAGGAGCTTGTTTTCGAGGCCGAAAATCCGTCCCCGGCGGAGATCGAACCCGCGACCTCTGGAGTGGTAGTCGAACGCGCTAACTAACCACACCACAAGCTCCCCAACTCACAATTTATATTATTGTTAAAAGGGTTGACAAGCTGTGCCAGCCCAGTAATCAATAATTGTGGTGCATTATTGACGAAAGAAGAAAGCACCAAGGCAAGTCACCTTTTATGTAATCAAATAATAATGGTTTCAGCGGGGTGTTGGTTATTGTTCTGTTTATACAAACTTCATTAGGGGCTGTTCTCTGTGTTCCACTACTTGCCAAAGGCCTTGTCAAAAACCGTTTTAAATGGATTGTTTCCAGTTACCTTTGAGTCACCAGGTGAATGGTGGAGGCCTCAATAACGCTCTACAAAAAGATAGCCTCCGACAGGTGATTTGCAGACTGTATCAGTTGATAACACAGCGCTGGCAGTAAATATGCAATCGCACCTGGGCTAAAACCATCGCGAATACTCCCTCGTGAAATAAAATATTAAACCCTTTTCTCAGCGTCAAAGGACTTCACATGCATCAAGGTCGAGTTCCTTCAAAGTGTGAACCGCTTGAGACATGCCAGGGAGTGAATTTGTCGTTCAGAAATATCAACCTACAAGACATCGAAATGTGATAGAAGTTTCCAAATAAATTGATGACTCACATCTAACTGCAAACCTGACTTGATCAATGTACATCAAATTCACCTCTAGCTGAGTGACAAGTCTGTGATTCGAACTACGTACCAGCTGGAAGTAAATTGATCTAATTACGACACCCAACTTTCATGTAAATGATTGTGATCAGTTATCAGGACGATGGCT
Source organism: Anaspis maculata (assembly GCA_949128115.1). Taxonomy (NCBI): domain Eukaryota; kingdom Metazoa; phylum Arthropoda; class Insecta; order Coleoptera; family Scraptiidae; genus Anaspis; species Anaspis maculata. The sequence goes on from OX421962.1 coordinate 23,119,190, forward strand.
ATAATTTCGGAATGCAAAGATGATATTTAATGGGTAAATAATCGTTCTCTAGGCGCATAGGAGTAAGCTTGATATCTTTCTGCAGGGCCGGCTTTAGGGTATTCAGGGTCAAGGCTGGTCGACGTTATGTTGTACTATAGGTTGCCTCATCCAGTTTATGAGTGACGTCACAAGATACCCTCCGGGAACTTGATTTTGGCTGAAACTGATGTCGCTTTTTTCGTTTGACATTTCAGATCTTATTTCGACGGAAATCCACCAAATTTCTGAACTGGACGAGAAATGGTCGATGCACATTCAACGATTGGTGGTTTTTAGATGAATCGGGCATGCTTTTATCCACCAAAACACAATTTGAACCGCCGAACTGTCAAGACCAAGAACAAGGCTTAACATTATCACGAGGTGAAGCGAACAGCGCATCTGTCACCGGGTAGCTCATTGGTAAAGAACCTGACTTTCAACAGGAAGGTAGTGAGATCGATCCGCAGCCGTGCCGAACTTTTTTTTCTTCAAAAACACCCAAACTGCGATTTTAAAAATTAGAAAGAGGAAACAAAATTCAAATTAGTGTTGCCCAACTCATATTTAATTTTAAAAATCACAATTTGGGTGTTTTTGAAGAAAAAAGTTCGGCACGGCTGCGGTTCGATCCCACTACCTTCCTGTTGAAAGTCAGGTTCTTTACCAATGAGCTACCCGGTGACAGATGCGCGGTCCGCTTCACCTCGTGATAACGTTATCGCCTTGTTTTTGGTCTTGACAGTTCGGCGGTTCAAATTGTGTTACAAAAATTCAAATTTTAAATCAAAAGTGGGGTTGAGTGGTCATTTCAAAGCTGGTTCACTAGCTGGTTCAGTGTCTTTACAGTGGTGCTATTTTTTTCTCGATTCGATGCAGATTTTTCAAGATTAATTGCAGTGTTTTTGGAGGGTTACAGTCCATTCCAGGAGGCTGGATCGAAGTTGCCGAGCCCATGACGTGGCTTATGTCCATCCAGTAAACATATTACAGTATACAAACAAATGAGGTCGCAAGTACCCGAAAATTTGTCTGTTACGTTTTCGTTGAGCCACCCTGTATAAACAAATGGGGTTAATGTTGCGTCCAAAAATCCAAATAATACATTTTCGTTAGCCCTGTATGTTATGCTCACAGTGAAAATCTGAACAATTATTTCATTTTGGTACCTATTACTGTTCAATACTCTGTTCAATAGGTAGGTACTCTAATCAAATTTCAGATGATTCAGAAGTAATACTAATGTTTCTTGTATTTCTTTATTGTACCTATACCTATTACCAAAACAGAAATTCACCTAAATCTCATTGATCCACCTTCAGTAGAATATTTTGCTTTTAGCTTGAAAGCGATTTTGAAGACGCGCCTGTAATGGTTATCTTGTTGATTAACGCTTTTGATGCTCCTTTGACATTAGTGGCGTAGCTATCAATGAGCAAAGCGAAGGCAGTGCCTTGGGACCCCAGAGCTCAAAGGGGCCCAAGAGATTTCAAACTGAAACTGAATAATCAAAACTTCATAGAAGTTAACCTATAGTGCAAAGGCTTGTAAGAAAATTGATTTTTTTGATATTTCCACCCACATAGCCGATTTTGGACAAAAGAAGTAGGACAGTTAATAATAATTTCTGCAAAAATTTGGGCTCCAAGTGCTCCTCAGTTTGGATTAAAAAAAAATTTCTCCTTATCGGCTTTTTCTCGCCATAGGAGTTTGCCTGTTTGTTTGTCAAGTTTACAAACCCAGAAAAGTGCAAATTTCGGACAACACAGCACCCAGACTTTTTACCGAGAATCGAACCCGGGACTTCCGCGTCGCAGGCCGTCGGGGCCGTCGAGGCCACGGGGCCAATATGTCAATCTTGATGAGTTGCAACCGACACGACCAAATCGGAAAGCATTTTGGACCTGAATTGTTGCAATAACGACAAAATAATTATTGACAGTGACATGCTTTCTTCGGCCGCAATGGTTTTTAATTGAAGTTTTGTGATGTGGGAATTTTTTATTCCCATCATCATTATTATTATTAACTGGGTGGGCTTGGAAACAAGGAGAGCATCTTTGGGCGTCGACCTCCCTGGAGCCTTTTCTTTTAAGACCCCCGGAACAGTTTGCCTCGGGGCCCTTGAGTACCCAGCTACGCCACTGTCTGACATTGCTCCCATGACTGTTTGCAGCAATGTAGGAAGAGCGTTAATGAACAGATAAGCGTTAAAGACGTACTTCAGAGCGCGTTTAAGCTAAAAGCAACATTATAAATATGGCCCTTAGAGCTTACTACGGTGATATCTTACGAGAAAAAACTTCTTTAGATGCTTTCCTTCGTCTCTGGACATGATAATTTAACAATGAAAAATGTTACTGTCACCAATTTTACAAATACGCCTTGAAATACGCCCCTTCCGCTTAGACGCTTTGGGGAAAACAAATGCGGACCCGGTGCGGGCATTCATGTCAACACACGAACGCATTTTATTTATTTGTTTGGGAATTAAATTCCCAATTCAATTTTCGGTGCCTAATCCAATATCGGTAACGAAAGATTTACGAGAAAGTTATTAAATATGTATGTTTTTATGTCGTTGAGGCATTTTCATATAAAAAGGAAATCGCCCCACCGCTTTTTCATCATTTCTTATTTAATTTCTCTTAAACCTCTGTCATGATATAGGCATGGTAGGATTGGTAGGTATGTGAAGTGCTACGTGAAGCAATTAGTGCAGTCGAAATCCTGCAGGGTACGGGAGAAACGTCAATAATAATTGACGATTTGAGCCTGTTTCTAGACGACGGCCATAATGGCTTGCCTGGTCCAGTCAAATTAAGTAAAAATCGGAGTCAAACCGGAAATGAATTCGGGAGTTGACGAAATAATTTGGTGGATCGATGCAGAATTTAACGTAGAAAAACATACTGGAATTCCCTGGAATTCTAAGGCTTGGATTCCTTTTTAGGACCAATAAAAGAGCGGCATCCTTGAAAATTTTCGATTTTTTCTGAATAACTTGTAAACTATCACCTTCAGAACACAACTACCAGCGAGGCAAATGTAGCCTGTTAAATTCCCAAGAGATCAGTACTCAATTTATTACTTTGCGGTCAATAGTCTCTGAGATACAGCGTCTGCAAAAACGCAGTGAAAATTATTCGAAATTTATTTCCGGATTTTACGTAACAATTTGCATAGTGTCAGTTCAGTGGCTGTAACATGGACAGCAATTGATGGATTTCAATGTGTTCTACATGTCTGGAACGCCAATTCAACATTCGGTATCACATTTCTGTCTAGAAGTCGCTAACTTCGAAATGGTACTTTCCCTCGACCTTTGAAATGTATCCCTCGACCAGTGTATAAGAAGGGCGAGAGGAGCAAAATCTTCAATTACAGACCAATTGCATTGCTGACGGCTTTTTCGAAGGTGTTCGAGAAGGTTTTTTTATTGGAGACTGTCTGATTACCTTGATTCTCGGCTGGTGCTCTCAAGCACTCAGTTTGGATTCCGTCGCGGCTTTTCTACGGCCGACGCTATTCTCTCTTCACAGAATTATGTTTTGTCGGGACTCGATCGTGGTGAAGAGGTTTTGACGCTTCTTTTTGACTTGTCACGTGCATTTGACACCGTTGATCATCAGCTGTTGTTGAATAAGCTATCTTCCTATGGTGTACGTGGACGCCCTCTTGAGTGGATTTCTTCCTATCTTAAAGATAGGACTCAGCGAGTGCTTCTCAGAAATGGGGGTGTCTCTTACCTGTCTGGGATTGGGCGAGTGTCTTCTGGCGTTCCCCAGGGCAGCATATTGGGGCCTCTGCTTTTTTTGATATTCATCAATGATCTGCACATAGATTCCGCCCATGTTACCCAATATGCTGATGATACTTCTGCCACTGTCAGCTGTTCAGACATTTCTGACCTGTCCCGCGCAGCCACTGCCGCTGTCTCCGTGATGGGCGAGTATTCTGCCAGCAACGGGCTTCTTCTCAACAAAACAAAGACTGAAATGATGCTTTTCTCCAACAGAACCAAAGACCAGAGTCTCCTGGTCAAAATGGACGGTGCCTCTGTCAGACAGAGTACAAGTATGAAGTTCATTGGTGTGTGGATTGATGAGGGGTTGTCGTGGGAGTCACATGTGACTCACTTGTCCAGCAAGTTGTCTTCTGCGTGTTTCGTTTTGTGGCGCTTGCGCTCCAACGTCTCCCTCGATGTTCTGAAACTATATTATTTCGGACACGTTCAGTCGGCCTTAGGTTACGGAATTATTTGCTGGGGGTCAAGCAGTCACGTCAGTGACCTGTTGCTCATTCAGAAGAAGATCCTCCGCACCGTCACTTTCAAGAATAGATCAACTAGCTGCCGCGATCTGTTTAAGCAGCTCGGAATCTTGACGGTGACGTCCTTGTACATCCTCACATGTGTCTGTTATGTCCATCGAAACAGACACAGTCACACTGACAATCGCGAAGTGAGTGAGTATGGCTTTAGGTCTCAACACAGGCTGCTGATGCCTCAGCATAGACTGGCATTAGTGGATCGCGGCCCGGCTGTGATGACGGTTAGGCTATTTAACAAGCTGCCGATTGCGGCCAGGAAGCTCACCAGCTACACCTCCTTCAAAAAAAAAGTACATTCCTTGCTCCTTTTTGAAGTTTTTATTACATCGGTGAGTTTTTGGCCTGCGATTGGTAGGCACTTGTTGTACTTGTTCAATAATAAGTATACATTGTTGTGAATTTGTGTATGTATTTGTTCTATATACCTGTTTAATTGTGTTATTTAAGTGTAACTCATAGTCTTTTCTCCTCCCCGACTATTACTCACACTGTTGTCTCGGTCAAATGAGTAAAATAAATTATTTATTTATTTATTTATTTATAAATCGATGCTTGATGTCCCAAAGAATCCCCAAAAATCAATTTTTTTCTAACCATGCCATTCGCTTTGTTTTGCAAGTAGGGCAGAACCATCCAGGGGATATATGGAGAGTTGAATACCAAAAAACAACATGTTTCGGAATCTTGTTCCTAGTGATGGCTCCTAAGTTATATGGGTTGAAAGACTAAAACTACCTTCTTAGAAAAAAGAAGGTAGTCCAGACACTAACTGCTGATTACTGTAAGGACCTTGCATTTGAGGTGTAAGATGGCACTTGGCAGACGTGGAAAATACATCGATATACTTAATACATCTGCTAAGTGGCATTTTGTATCATCAGATGCAAAGTCCATACAGTATTCAGCAGTTGATGTCCGGACCATCTATCTTTTTTCCAAGAAGGTCGTTTTAGTCTTTCAACCCATATAACTCAGGAACCATCACTAGGAGAACGATTCCAAAACATGTTATTTTTTGGTATTCGATTCTCCATATATTCCCTGGATGGTTTTGCCCTAAGTGAAAATTTGAGCAAATGGCATGATATAAAAAAAATCGATTTTTGGGGATTCTTTGGGACATCAAGTATGGATTTCAAAGGTCGAGGAAAATTACCATTTAGAAGTTGGCGACTTCTAGACAAAAATGTAATACCGAATGTTGAATTGGCTTTCCAAACATGGTAAATACATTATTATTAGCACATTTTCTTTCCACGTTGCAGCCCCTGAACTAACACTATGCAAATTGTTACGTGAAATCCGGAAATAGATTTTCAGTAATTTTCACTGCGTTTTTGCAGACGCTGTATCTCAAAGCCTATTGACCACAAAGTAATAAGTTCGGTACTGATTTCTTGGGAATTGACCGGGCTACATTTGCTGCTATGGTTTTTGTAAACTAAAGGTAATAGTTCACAAGTTATTCAGAAAAAATCGAAAATTTTCAAGGATGGCGCTCTTTTATAGGTCCTAGAAAAAAAGTCAGGCCTTGGAACTTTCGGGAATTCCAGTATGTTATTCTACGTTGAATTTTCCATCGAATCACCAAATTTCGTCAACTTCCGAATTTATTTCCGGTTAAAACCTATTTTGACTGGGCTAATAATCATCACGTAAGTCAAACTCTGCTCTAAGCAAAACAAGTATCTACTTTAAGGACGGAGTTGGATTGATGAAATAAGGTTTGCGGAATCAATCCCTGTGGGTTTGTTCCTTGGCAGAATCTCACCATTCAGGTCTCTTCTCAAAGCTAGAAAGATTTACTTTGTATCTTAATTGTATCTTTCGAAAGAGACTTGAATGGTAAGATTCTGTCGAAGAATAAACCCACAGGGATTTATTCCGCAACACCTCTTTCAACGATATCAGGAATATTCGGGTTTGATTGTATTTTTTGATGTTCTTTTACTAGTGCTTGTTCTCTGCATAGATGAGGTGGTGGGATATGACTCAGAACTGGCAACCAATGAATAGAAGTCGATTTGATTTTTCCAGAGATGATACGCATTGTCCTATTTGATTGCACATCAACTCTTTTGACATGAGCGCTGTAGAACCCGGTGAGCCCCAGGAAGTTCCACATAGTATTTGGATTATGTTGTTCCCAGTTAGGACTTTTGAGGCAGTGTTTATCAGGTGTTGTTTGTAGTTCAAACTCCTGTCAATGGTCACTCCAAGGTATTTTGAGTTTCTATTGTGAGGTAGAATTTTCCTGTCAAAATTCACCTGTAGCCTCGCCTGTAGCTTTTTGTAGGCCTGTTTGTTGTCGATGTGAAAGCATGTAGCCACTGTTTTTGTCGAGCTAGGTAGTGGTCTCCATTTCCAAAAATAATTTTCCATGATGTTCAGAACCGCGGTCAGTATGTCTTCCGTGACGTTTATAGTCCTGTGCTGAGTAGCTGTCGCCCAGTCATCGGCATATCCAAACTTCACAGAACTAGTCGTAGGAAGATCCGCTATGTATAGACTAAACAGCAGTGGAGCTGAGACTGAGCCTTGAGGTAGACCATTATTAAGCTTCATTATTTGTCTGCTTTTTTCACATCCCAAACCGAGCAAACAGACTTGGAATGGCCTAATCCTAACTACCAATCTAGAAGGTTGGTAGTTTTCAAGCAAGGTAAGGTTCTTAGAAATTTGCATTTTGATCCTTGTCTCCACACAGTATCGTAAGCCGCTGGTAAGGTCATTAGACACAACTGACGTTTTCAGCACTTTTTGGAAACCTGTCTCAATAAATCGATGGCCCCTAATAAGACTAGCGTAACTCCTGAGACCCGGTTAGAACTAGCGTATGTCGCGAGACTCAGTTAGAACTAGCGTAATTCGTGGCTCACCAAATGAACTAGCGTATCTCTGCGTTTACCAAATGAACTAGCGTAAATACCTTTTTGGTCAAAATCCAAAAAGTATTGCAAAATGTTCACCTTCCATCGATACATCTTGTCTCAAAATTTCAAGATCGGTACTACAACCTATTCTTTGGAAAATCTAAAAGAATAAGTAGCGTATCTCTGAGTTTTGAAATTGTTCCCATCAAGAGTAACGGATCTCAGATCACGTGACAATCTAGTCCTGCTATAGTGTCATCAAGTCAAGCCGAGAGCCGCCGGCGTTGTCGATCGGGCTATGCATATCCCGCCTAAATCAGGCAGACACCTTGAATGGAAAACGGGAGTCAGAGTGTTCCTGTGAAAGTTAGTGAAAATGGTCAGCAATCGATCGCGCCATATGGTCGACCTGTGTCGCCGACAAAAGGATGATGACCGTAAGTATTATTCTTTGATTTCATTCACGTATCAATTTGTTTTGCAATCAGGGGCGTGCTCGGCGATTCTGCCTCTGTAGCTCATTACAAAACTAATCAACACTTGTGAAGAACGAATTCGCTAACTTTTGTGCCTTTTTGCACTCGGTTGGCGTCTCGTGTGCAAATTTGACAAGAGTGTGAGCGAAGCTCTTACTCGTACACACATCAAAAGAATTATAGGGGTCAAACCGAGGGTCAAACAAACTCAGACGATTTCTCAAATCAGCATAACTTTTGATTGTGATCGTAGATTTCAATTTGGTTTCCACTGTTCGATAGCCCAATGTCTTGTTTGTGAGCATATCAGACACAAGAGATGTGATTTATCATTTGTTCAGGACAGGGTGATCAATGGAACAGTGTTGAATTGCTTGAAGTTCAGTACGAGCGCGATTTCCTGAACAAAAATTTCATGTATCCCAATAGTACAGTTAGGTACAAAGATTGGCGGTTTAAACTTCAGAAACTTTTTTGAAATTTGAAAATTGAAGGTAAAGTGGCGAAGATAATATGTAGTTTGTTGTTGTACAATGGGTTGGTTCCTGTGAAGAAGCATCTTCCTTCAGCCCCGGAGATGCTTTTGAAGATATTGTCTTGCCACTGCAAAAAGACCTGTGGTCTAAAATGAACCTACAGGCGCTCTTCCCTGTCTTGTTCACAGATAACACAGCGCTGTGTAGAGGTACAAAATGTGAGAATCTACCTCAAATTGTTGAGGATATCCCTGGAGATGATCTGCTCTTGTAAAGTTATGTAGTTAGTGCAGCATGCATAGGGCATGGTTTATTGTTCCATTAAAAGTGGAATTTGCAATGTTACATAAGTACACTGACGATGAAAAAAATCGGACTGAACCGAATAAACCTTGCCTTAGGTAATTTCGCTATTATTTAATGGGTACTATCGGTATTTGAGGTACCCACCTATCGATTTATTCTTTCGAAATAAATGGACGATATCTTAACAAATTTAATACTGGACAAATAAGTTTCACGAATACTAAGCGAGACGCGATTTTTTGACTGCCAGTGAACTTAAAATTTTTAAGATCGATTTTTTTCATCGTTACAATTTTTTTTTGTGTTGTGTTAGACTGCGAAGAGACAATTTGAATGTCGATCAAGTGTTTCAGCTCTGATTAAAAAACATTCTCTTCAATTTTTAGGAAAAATTTTTTTTTTGCTACTGAAAATTGTTGATATTTAATTTGCGATATTTTTACGTTCAATGCATCAATGATCGAAATTCCAAATGGGATCGATAACTACAACTATTTTACGTATTTAGATCATCGGCCTTGGAATTAATTTTCATTTTAACGGTTTATTTACTGAAGCACTGAAAGTCAGAGCACAAAAAACTAGAGTTTCCTCATGTAACATGATCAATCTGATTAATAGAACCAAAATGAACAATATGGACTCCATTTTAAAACTGTATAGCTCAGTAGTGGTGCCAACTTTGAACTATGGATCAGGTATATGGGCACTACGATATTTAGAAGATCTTGAAATTGCACAAAATAGAACTTTCAAACAGCTTTTCTACCTTCAACGATCTACGCCGGGCTATGTAATTAGATCGGAGTTCTCCCTTGAGAAAGTAAGTAACACAGCTGTTAAACAGGCACTCCACCTAGTTATCAAATTTTCACAATTAAAGGACAGTAGTTACTCAAAGATTGCATTTAACAGACTCAAGGAATTGGACTCACTGGGAAACAGCAAAATGAAATATAACTGGTACACACAACTTATGAAGATCCTTAAGTCGTTTGACATTGAAATGCCACACCCACTGACCAAAAGTGACATAAATGAAATTATGCAAAATGTGACACTTTCCCAGAAAATGAATGATTGGGACAGAATATTGCTAAGCCTACATTGTCCTAATTATAAATTTGTAATGAGCGACAGCATTCTTGTAGAAAATTCAAAAAACGAATATCTGAACTCTCAAATCAGCCTTACTGTCAAAAGATGTATTGCACAATTAAGAACCAGTAATGATAGATCTTTGGTAATATATGTAAATAAAAATACTTATAAAGTTGACCCTTGGGAAACTTGCACGATCTGCAATTTAAATAAATACGAAAACATCCACCACATTCTTCTTGAGTGCCCCCTTTACAATAGCCTCCGTAGGTCCACAGCGTTAAAATGTAATGGGGAGGGCACCGATCACTTGTTCAAGAACATCACGCCCATAAACTCTAATATAATTTTTAAATTCTTTCGAGAGGCCATGAAGTTACGTTCTTTCATCCTTAACGAATAATCTTTTAGGTTTACCTTGTTTTTATTTCCATCGTTATTAATTTTATCTATTTATTTTTATTGTTTTGTTCTGCTCCTGATGAATTTAGTTCTGTTATTCTAATAAAAATTTTGCTTTATCTTTATAATTTCATAATAATTAATATGATTATTAATAATAATTTATTATATACCTCATAAGAATTTGCATTTCTAACTTTATTTTACGAATGTTTATTTTATTTGTTGCCTGAACTTTTTTTTTTTCTTTTGTTTTATACTCACCCTCTTGTTTGTGATACGTATGTATCAAAGAAACAATAAAGCTATTATTATTATTATTATTATTATTATTATTTAGATCATCGGCATTCGACATAACCATCATTTCTTGGGTACTATAAAATCGACTTGGTGAAGTCGGGTGTAAGCCAACTTGAAACTGAAAAATCTGGGCATCCCCACGGGAAAATTGTTACTGTGATGTTATTATTATTTTGATATAGAGTATTATTGTCCTCTGAGAGGATGAAGAATTTTTTTGGCTACAAGGAGAGATCATAAAAGATAAAATCAAGTTCATATTACAGCTAAAACACAATTTTTCCAAGTCCGCGGAGATTTTTTTGAGCGACATTCAGGACTATGACATTTTTTTGAATTAATTTTTTTTTTTACATCGTAAGCCTTTATGTCGCGTTTGTGACATGATGGTCTTGTACAAAAAGGTCCAAATAATTGATCCAATCGGAAATTTTAATGTTTGATGCATTTACGGAAAAAATAACGCACATTGAAAAGTCGCTCATTTTAGTGGCGAAAAAACGCGTTTTTCTGCGGAACACTGGTCGAAATCTTTTTTAATCGGGATTTGAACGTCATAATCGAATTTGTGAAGTCCGATTTAGTGGGAAACCATACCACACACGCCAGTATTGTTTTGATATCAGTAAAAACCCAATCTCCTGTACACGTCACTGATTGCCCCCCCCCCCAAGCTCCCCTCACCGGGACCATAGACATCTAGTATGTCAATATGTTTCACTTAAACCCCAGTGTATCCAAATATTACAAATTTGAGTTCACCCAATCGATAAGTTTTGTGCTAGAATTTGTTTAATGGTGATTTTGTCCCCTACCTCAAAAACTATGACGCATGCGGAGGAAAGTTGGGGACTTTTAGTATGTTGTTAAGTAAGGTTAAGTGATCAAGATACCGTAAAAATTGCACGTGGATTAATTTGTTTCATGTTAAATGCTAAAAAGCCTGGGCTAAACATAATTTTTTCCCCACTCCCCCTTCACAACAATGACGGATAAGTTTTGTGACAGAATGGTAACATTATGCTTTGGTGTATTGAATTATACTCTTGGTGTATTGTATTTGACCCAAACCGAGTGGCACCAAAGAAAAATGTTGTATTCTTTAAGTTTTTTTAAATTTTGACTTTTGACAGCTCTAGCAAAAAAGCCTCTGATGGGATTTTTCTGAAACTTGGAAAGTTGAAAAGAGCACAAAATTCTAAACAAAATCCGTGATTTTCACGACTAGACGATTTTTTTTTGAGGTCAAAACCTAATTATCCTGGACTATATCTATATTACTATATTACGGTAAAATGAGTAGGTATGTATTTGAAATTCAACATTTTTTATTAGTGTATTTGCAAAGTAGTGTACTCAAGTGGGTATTACTATGTACCTATACGAAAGAGTAAACTGCTCAAAGTTCACTCCCTTAAGTGCCCCAAGACTACCAAGAAACCAACCTATGCGATGCGCCATCCCTCGAAACAAGGGTACTTAGAATACTTACCCACTAGTACTAGTACTTACAATATACCTAAGTACCATACCTAAGAACGTGTTGCGTAACCATGGCGGGGTGTGGGAAATTACAACAGCTGCTGACGCTTGTTGTAACATTGAATAAAATCAACGCCGCCACTCACCGTCTCAATTCGTCAATAGTTAATAATTAGGTACCTATTAACGAAATTCCAACAAACTTTTTGTTTGGTTTCTTATAGGTAGTAGGTACTACCTAACCCTTGACTTAAACCACTATAAAATAATAATCGCTAGTACCTACATTATCTCGATGACAGAGAACACAGGATGACTATGGACCGACCGGAACGGCGGCGGGCGCGGGCGACGACTCGACAAGGTTAATCACGTGACCTGAGATACGTTGATCTTGACGGGAATATGATTAATCAAGTTAATAATTGAAAACATCATTGGTATAGAAAGTCAGACACGCTTTCATTTTCTCTAGCTCTTAACACTCATATTAGGACTTATATATCTGAATTTTTTCATCTACAAGATTGCTCTCATATATTTTCCTCTAACACGTACCTACCGTCTGTGAAGCGTTCCACTTGAATATTTGTCGTGCTAATGTCGTACAAAATCGTGAATAACGCCGTTTCGACTTGACCAAATCACTCTGAAATTGTAACATGAGCTATATAATTTCCATACAATAAATTCCTGAGATTTCCAGCTTGAAACACGCAGGCTGCAATTTATTAGGGACGCTCAAAGTTTCGGTCTCCTCTCCTGTACAATGATCAAATCGGAGATACGCTAGTTCATTTGGTAAACGTGGAGATACGCTAGTTCATTTGGTGAGCCACGAATTACGCTAGTTCTAACTGAGTCTCGCGACATACGCTAGTTCTAACCGGGTCTTGGGAGTTACGCCAGTCTTATTAGGGGCCATCGAAATATTGTTAGGGAAAGAACTTGATCCGTGCAGTTCCTGCTGGATCTAAAACCAGCCTGTTCAATCGGGATACAATCGAGGGTAGTTTCGTTTATTCTGTTGTGTATATCACTCTCTCCGGAAGTTTATGAATCCTACTGAGTGATGCCATTGGACGATAACTTTGAGGCGTATTATTGGGCTTGTCGGATTTAAGAATACCCAGAGTTTTTGCTGTCTTCAATAAGAGATGAGGAATATTATCATTATTGAGGATGTGTTACGGCCTCGATTTTCGAGCGCTCGGGGTGCGAGGCCCTTCTTCAAAAATTGAGCCCGGACCTGAACTCGGGGTGGTCAGGTTCTAGTAATTTTCTCGGCGCTAAGTTGACGGCGACAGTCGGACTGTGCTGCCATGGAATGTTCCATCGAGGATAGGAAAACTGAGTTTTTTTCGGGCAAGAAACGGCGTCCCTATAAAACCAGCCGCGCCCCAAATTTCGTTTTCTTTTCGCCTCGAACCAGTGTATCGAAAACATCATGTGCGAGTAGTACACTTACAGTGCGTGCACCACTCTGAAGAGGAGCGCCTTGGGTATGTTCAATTCAACTGTCCACGTCCGGCGAGCAGGTTCTTTATTGGTAAACTTTTATAAACAGGCCGTTTCGGCGGGGGGCTGCTCGTCGATTCATCAGAGGACGCTCTCCGTTTCCCTGTCCACCTGCGGATGCCCGTACCGATCTCGCCCAGTGTGATGAACACGCCGCTAGTCCACACCGCGCCCCCTCAAGGTAGGGAAGAGCGCTAACGTCCACTCTACACTGTTTTCTGCCGTCTGTGGATGCCCATGGGGGCCCAACCCTCAATCTGCGCTCTCGCCCGCGCGGAAGAGCGCTAACGTCCATATTTCTGCGGCCTTGGAGGCGCAGAAGAGCGCCAACGTCCACCTCTACATGTTCTGCTGTCGTCAAACGACCAAGGGGGCTATCGTCTGCATTTTTCTGTGCTCCCGTGCCGTCGGCGACCGAATGCACTCTACCAGTTTCGCTCGTGGGGTACCACCGGATCTGACCCACCCGTCGGACTCCGAGTACAGAAAAAGCTAAGTTCATTTTGAAAACCTTGTTTTTCTCATGTTTGATTTTTTTCTCTACCTGCGTACCATGCCTGCCTGTATTATTAAAAGTTTATCTGTCTCTCTCGCACGGCGCCATTTTGGCATTGAGTGTGCGGTCGTGCGCCGAATGCGAAAAACCATGTGCACTTTTTGTTTGTTGTGCGACTGGGAATGTCTGCTGTCGATGGATTTTGCCGTCTGTCAGGTTGGCAGCCGTGTCGGCCATTTGACAGGCGGTGATGTCAGTTTCCACGTTTTTGTTTAATTCAGTCAAAATGTTTGAGATTAGCTATCCGACGATTTCAATACCACCTGTTGTTGCGACTTGTATGTAACTGATTTATTTTTCTTAGTTGCCTGTGTATTGGCCTTGCAATCATGCAATTTATGCCCCTTTTTTTTGTGACCGATTACTGTTTCTCTGTCATGTTCCAGGTCCAGTGGGAACGCCCAAAGTCATGCCGCAGCCGACCTTTCACGGCAAATCAACCGTCTCACCGGAGCAGCGACATGGAAGGTGGCATCCAGGGAAAATTCTCGCAAACATACCCGGCAGCCAAGCCGGCCTGCTACCGGTGAAACGGCATGACAGAGGGGCTGACTCGCTGCGAACCTGGAGGAGCATGGCAGAGAAGCAGTGAATCTGGAGGCTGGGATTGCTGGGCTGATGACGTCGCACGATTCGCCGGGCAAGTTCATTTTAAAAACATTATATTCATCGCCTATAAGTCGTCGGATTCTTAATTAGTTGTTTAGTACTCCTTTGTAAACTTATTTAGAGTAATTTCATAATTAAATGTTTGTCACTGCTAAATCAGGGTCTTTAATTTGCCGTGCCACTGCGCCCCTTTGTGATTCGTGAACGCTGACACACTCGGACATGTTTCCGAACTGAGCTAGTCAATACTGTAGCGGTGATGTAGGGGAGACCGGGGCACAGTGGTCACATTTTTCGAAAAACCCCCGTAAAAACAAAATTTTCGTGCATATGGAAAAGATGAATAGTGCATTTGAAAATTTGACATTTTATTCATATTATTACATTTTTAGGGTAGTAAAAATGTTGAAAACTGAAAAGTTATTCTAATTTAGAAAAAAAAATCAAATATGGCCACTGTGCCCCCTATGCGGGGTACAGTGGCCAGGTAACAGGGGCACTGCGGACACAGCTCAGCATACATTGAGTGAGTCCAGATTGATGCTGAATTTCAATAAGCGATTCAATCTCTAGCAGTGCTACCAGTAGTAACCGGATCACTCTCATTAGAGAGCTTGCACAATTTGTTCTGGGGCACAATGGCCACCGCTTTCTATTGGTAGGATTAGAAAAAACAGTGGTCATAGTGCCCCAGAAGTAAGGTGTCCATTGTGCCCCAACTGTAACCTCAACCAAGTTTTAACAGGTAGAATGAGCACTTATTACAGGAATCGATAATTTCAAGTTTATCGTCTCAACAAAACTATAGAGATTGTAACGAGGTAAAACACATTGATGAATATTATGAAATGATAATTATAAGAGCAAATTTGTCGCTTACCAGTTTTTTACTCAGACCACCATAATCAGACTATATAGAATTTGAGAAAAACGGTTTGACTGAGGAAAAGCCGATGATGTAGGAACCTGTAGACGGTTATTATCTATATACTCAGTGGATGGCGTTACAATCCTCATAATTCAATTGGAAATATCAAGCCGAGACCACTGTGCCCCTATGGCCACTGAGCCCCGGTCTCCCCCACCCCAGAGGTCTCTCTGGCCCCGTTTTCTACCCCCAGGTAGAATAAAAGATTCTCAAATTTCCACCCGGAGAGTCTAAAAGGTAACAGATGTCATGTCAGCAAAGCACAAAGCAAACCAATTTTTGCATCCTACTTTTTCATGGTGGGTCGGAAATTCGGGATGAATACCGTCAAATCCTGGGGCTTCACCAGGTTTCACATCTTTCAGTGCCTCAATAATCTCATGGATTGTGAAAGGTTGAGAATACTGGGTGTTACCTTCAGATGTTTTGAGCTCTTATTTGACCCTGATGGTATGGTCTCGATTCCTCGGAGCTCTTGAAGCTTTAGTGATGTTAGCCGCAATCAAATTCGGAGATATAGAGCTTGTTTCGCGTGAGCTCTTTTTTCCGCCACCCAGTTTTCTTAGCACTGACCATGCTTTCTTGCTTGACCTAGTAAAGTCTATCTGCTAAGAAGTTTCAATTCATTTAGCCCGTCTGGCTGTGTCCAGACTCTGTAGAAGTTCATTGCCAATGCTGTTTCCGCTTTCCAAAAATTGTTTGTATGGCTCTTCACTGCGGTCGCACCATCCTGGCATGTATTTCTTTCTGTATCCTCTAGGTATGTTACTTCTTGCCGAGCTGATTACCGCTCCAATAAATCTTTGATAGTTACTTTTTGTTGGTTTCATCTATCCTAGACATTTGCCGAGATTCTCAGAAATCAACGTCCAATTGGCTTTTCCAAAATTTCAGCTGGGGTGAGCATACGAAGTGACGTAAGATATAGTGGGATATTTATTCCAACCTCAATGACTATACTGGTCGGTGTTAGGAGTTGAAGGATCAAGTCCCAAATGTGAGCTTTCAGTCTGTATCTCTAAAAATAATACATATTCCCCAGAAGCAAAAACTATCAACATCGTTATTTCTTTCAGTGTTTCCTCTGCTTATGTACAAAAGTCTCTCTGCGAAGCAAAGAGATTACCGAGCACATAAAAAATGCAAGGCGAAAAAGACGCCAGATGTATAGGCAAAGAGTAATGAGCGAAGCCAAACCGGATGCTTTATCCCCTAATGAAACACTTACAATAACGAAGGTAGTCGAGATGTAATTTAATGTGCGCCGCTGGGTCCAAGGACCCTTTCATAATGATTTTAGCCGGCGATGGTGGTGGTAGTAAACGGGCCAGATAGTCGAATTTATCCCTACATTCCTCCGCATCCTTTTCTCCGCGCGCAGTCCATGAGCTTCGCAGCAAAACTTCTACATCGCCAGGATGGAACACACGAGTACATCTACCCACGTTCCACCGCGCTGTATCCTCTGCAGAAACGTATGGGCTCCTTAGCAAATCTTACAACCTCCTGCGTAATAATAGTAAAAACTAATGGTACAGTATAGAGCGGCGGTGGATCCTTTATTCCTGCTGGCTCTTGCTCCTGCCCTGATGCTGTTCCGCTCGTTACCGTAAAAAAAACCGGAGCGAAGACCCGGTTGTAGGTCTCTCGGTTATGGGGGAAGCTCAACTGGGAAATTGTATATAAAGCATAGAGAACGGTAAAAGTGGGCGCTTGTTATGGATTAATTCAATTTGTTTCAATTTGCAGGAGTGCAGCGAAGTTAACTCTTGTTTTAGGATGATATTCGTCTAGTTGGTAATGAATCCTTGGAAAAAGTGCTCTCATCTAGGCACTTTCTGGTATCGCGTTAGTTCTGTTTGCTTCGCGACACTTAATTTTTTTTGGCTCATCTTAGATGGAACTGGGTGTATATATTTACAATTTTAAATTTAATCAAGTTATTGCTGATGAATTTCACAAATATAATCCTCGTCTCGTCGCGCCATCCATCTTCATAAAATACGGGACGTGTGATGGCTCCATGCGGATGCGTCCCCGGTGCGTCGTCAACGTCATTTTTTCAAATTCTTACTAACTTAATATAATTTCCATTAATCAAGTCGTGCGAAACCCATTTTGAAAATGCATTAGCTTCGCTGAATCAAAATACAGAACGGACTCCTATTTGGTATAGGCCAGTCAAATAAGGAAAGCTGGAGGGAAAAAACTGTTGGAGTTTTGGAAATTTGACACTAATGTCCGGTAAGGTGTACTGATATACATACTAAAAGTCCCCAACTCTACCTATTGAGCTCGAGCCGCCATCTTGGAAAAATGATCCTTCGATCCAGTTTTCTGCTTATATTGCGCTAATCATCAGAGATATTTAGTCAAGTTTTATTGAAAATCAAGGCTATAAAATTGTCTACAGAAATTGTTTCATACCGATTTTTTTCTCGTATCTGTTGATATCAATAAAATTAACTTGACAAAAAAAATCAAGAAATAAGCGTTTTTTGCCTATGCCTAGAGATATTGTCTTCAAAATTTGTGAAGATGTTGGCAGTCTACATAAAAGCTAAACGTGACAGTCGATATAGAAAAAAAATTGCGAATTTTTTTTAATTTTTTTCTTACATTAAGCAAAAATTTGGTATTCGAGTTTGACATTTCCAACAGGGCGGAGTACCTAAAGGTTTTAGTTGAACATTAATCAGTTTTGATATTTACATATTGTAAGATAAGATTTCATCAGTATTGTGCCCTCACGAGCTTCTGGAATGCTTGATATGAATTAAACTAAAAGAATAATAGCTGAGTCCAAAAAGTGTTGTCGATTGGTTCTGAAGGAAAAATTTCTGAACAAAAGACATCAGCAAAGGATATACAGGAGGTTCAAAGGTTATTCAACTGTATATGAGTCCCATATTGATGTGTTTTATCCAAAATAGTACAAAAGAATCAATCAAAATGTCAAAATCCAGCCTGTATAACAAAAAATAACGGTACAAAATGGAAGCAGTGAAACATACCTGGTGCCAAAAATACCGCCTTCACATTGCTGAAGAAAAAATCAAAATTAATTAATTTATTTGAAAGTTATAAGTCCTTAAACTTGACTTTACAAATTTCAGCTAGTCAAATAGGGAAAAGTAGAGAGAAGTAACTGTCGGAGTTTCAGAAATTTGACAGGGATGTTCGCCAAGGAATACTAATAAAACATACTAAAAGTCCCCGCCTCTACCTGTTGCGCTTGAGCCGCCATCTTGGAAAAATGGTCCTTCGATCAAGTTTATTACCATTTTGCCCAAATGGCGGCTCGAGCACAACAGGTAGAGGCGGGGACTTTTAGTATGTTTATTAGTATTCCTTAGCGAACATCCCTGTCAAATTTCTGAAACTCCGACAGTTACTCCTCTCTACTTTTCCCCATTTGACTGGATGAAATTTGTCAAGTCAAGTTTAAGGACTAATAACTTTCAAATTATTCAATTTATCTTGTTATTTATTCCAGAAATGTAAAGGCCGTCTTTTTGACATCAGGTATGCTTCACTACTTCCCATTTTGTATCGTTACTTTTTGTTATACCAGGGTGGATTTCAACATTTTGATTGATTCTTTTGTACTATTTTGGATAAGGCACATCAATATGGGGCTCATATACAGTTGAATAATTTTTGGACCTCCTGTATATCCTTTGCTGATGTCTTTTGTTTCGAAATGTTTCCTTCAGAACCAATCGACAACACTTTTTGGACTTAGCTATTATTTTTTTAGTTTAATTCATATCAAGCATTCCAGAAGCTCGTGAAGGCACAATACTGATGAAATCTTGTCTTACAATATGTAAATATCAAAGCTGATTGATGTTCGATTAAAACCATTACTCCGCCCTGTTGGAAATGTCAAACTCGAAAGCTCGAAAACCAAATTTTTGCGTAATAAAAAGGAAAAAAATTTCGGTAATTTTTTTTCTTTCTCAACTGTCACGTTTAGCTTTAATGTAGACTGCCAACATCTTCACAAATTTTGAAGACAATGTCTCTAGCCATAGGCAAAAAATCGCTAATTTTTTGATTTTTTTTTTGTTAATTTAATTTTATTAATTTCAACAGATACGAGAAAAAATCGGTATGAAACAATTTTTGTAGACAATTTTATAGCCTTGATTTTTTATGAAACCTTATTGAATATCCCTGATGATTAGCGGAATATAAGCAGAAAACTGGATCGAAGTACCATTTTTCCAAGATGGCTGCTCAAGCTCAATAGGTAGAGTTGGGAACTTTTAGTATGTTTAACAGTACACGTTACCGGACATAACTGTCAAATTTCCAAAACTCCAACAACTTTTTCCCTCAAACGGAAAAATTTGTTCTAATTCGACTGGCCTAGTAGGGCAGTAGTTGAATGTGACAAAAAATACCCTGATATCAAATCGACATTCTTTATTTTTGCAATACGCCGTCTCATTGAGTTGAAGGTTCAAGTGCCCGATTGCACAAACGTGATATCAGGTATCAAACAGGGGATCAAACACTTTTAAATCTGTAAGAAAAATCTGTGCTTGTATTAGCATTACCTACAAAACAAAGTTCCATCTGTTGTTTTCGATAGTAGGTACAAGCATACAGGTACAAGCATACCAGCTTCAATATGAGCCCTGGATTTTGAAAATTGGTAGAGAAGGGGGAATGTTATCACCAGAAGACCAAAAAGTCGTGGCTTTTTCGATACCATCCTGTAAATAAAAGAGACAAAGAAATAAATCAAAAACTGTTTCGAGATATGAACTTTAACTGAGTACCATTGATGTTGAAATCCAAAAGGAACCGTTTTGTTGAGAATGGGAGTATGTCAAACTCAATAAAGAAAACATGAACTTTGTGACACTCTAGTTGATTTGACTAGACAGTTGATTTGACAAAAGTTAGTTTAATTATCTTCTACAAAATGGCCGATTTTCAGGAGCATGACGTCACGCCGATACGACCTATACTGAGGCAATCAAGTACCTACTGTCATTAAGCGACCTGGACCTCCGTCTATACCTTTAGAGAGTTATGCCATATTGCACTACTTTCTTTAACACCCTGTAGAAACTCAAGCTGACATCTATCAATCTTTGAATTGATACGATTCTATACCTAGAGAATCAAGCTCTCAAATGCTTTCATTGAGATTGTTTGAACCAGTCAGGAGTTCTTGTTTTGAAATAGGGTGAAATTTGAAGAACGACAATAATTTCGTTCCGTAATTTTGCTGCAGCCTCACAAAAAATTTTTGATTAACTGTACCTATCGATGTTTAACTGATAGTCCGGGGGCATAGGGCTAAAAAATGGTTGGCCGTGTGCAATTTCGTGAAGATATAACGTATGGTCAAAAAATTTTGGAAAATTTTCTAAAACCCAATTATTTTTTTTGAATAGTTTCAATTTTGTACCTCAATATTGAAAAAACTAACATCATCTTTAACAATACCAAATTCATATTTAACATGTTAAAGATGGGCCATTATCTTTGATGGCTTTCAGTTTTCTTCTGCCATGTTTCATCATTCTCTGGACAACAGCAGGATCAATTTCTCCAAGCTCCTGCCGTCCAATGTACCGCAAGCTCGACTAATATAAGATTTTTGATGAGTATTGAGCAGAAGAGTATACGACAAGGGATGGGAAGCTGCGAATAAAGACCAATTACGGCGTCGCATTTTTCAAAAACATTGGAGAACTTCGCATTGGAGAAATTGATCCTGCAACACAACAGAGAATTATAAATCATGGCAGGAGAAAGTGAGATCCAACGAAGATAATGGTCCATCATCAATATGTTGGATGTATGAGTTTGTTATTGTTATATAAGTATGATGTTAATTTTTGCAATATCAAGTTGAAGAATAAAGACTATTTAGAAAAAGTTATTAGCTTTCAAGCAATTTCCCAAAACTTTCGGACCATACGTTATGGAGCTATACCTCCTATATTCCTAGACCGTCATGGATCGTCAAAAATCATGGTGGAACATTGACATTTGCTGCAAGCAAATATGGTGGAGGCGCCAATATGGGCTTCATTTGGTATAGTCGCGACAGTTTAGCAAACGATGTGCGTCATCGGTTCATTTGTTCATTGCAACTTGAGAAACATATTTTTTCTCACTTTTCCCAAATTAAGATACATTTTGATGGTAATTCTGTGAAAAAAATGAGGAAAAGATATGTTTCTTAAGTTGAATGAACGAATGAACCGATGACGTATACATCGTTAACTTAATTGTCACGACTATAGTGAAAAATCAGCTGTACCTTGTTTGTTTTTCAAGATAAGTCAACACTTGAACGTTATTCAGAGACAAATGGATTCTTTCATTATTTCATATTATATCTGAATTAACAAACGTCATTTCGGAAGATTGTCAATTTTTTTTTGCCCTGCATCAACTACTAGGTTATTAGCAGGTTTTTCTGTGAGAGGTGTCTCTGTAACGATAACAGTATTGACGATAACAACGAAGACATTTTTGGAACAGTGAGGAAATATCAGTGTGGTTTTGTTTCGATGGCTTTCTCGTTCCATCTCTTTTCCCGGGGCATCACCGCACGATAGTAGATGCCCCAGTACTATAAGAATCGCGTGAAAAAGTCCATCTGGCCCAGTGTGGATTTGAACCCGGGACCTTCGCCTTTGAAAGCGGGGCCGAGCTCACCGTGCTACCGACTGGGTTACTGTCAAAATTGTCTTTTTTAAATAATGCTAAATTCCGGCATTTTTTAAGGTTATCCGATATTTTTGAAACTTGACAGTGTCATAGATCCCGAAGTGCTCTTTCCAAATTTCCACACATTCACTTCGTATCTTCGCCAATTTGGCCACCACATTGACAAGATCGCAATGAGGGGAGCTGCATACGACACCGATTATTTTCTCGTTAAAGCACGCCTTAGAGTTAAAACTCAACTGAATCAAAAAAAGGCACAAAAAAGACCAAAAAAATGGAACATGAAAAGGCTGGAAGATGAACAAATCCGGGGACAATGGCAGATCTCAATCGGGAAACAATTGCAAGAGGTAAAAGATGAAGAGGTGATGGAGATTGGCCAGTCCTGGGACAAACTTGAAAATATTTTGAGCAAAACATCGGAAAATATCATTGGAAACTAAGAAAAAAGATTACGCAAAGAATAGTTAGACGCGGAGTGCTTGCAAAAGACATCAGAAAGAGACTGAAGTGGCTATAGAGAAAAACAACGGAAGTAATAGATGAATGGCAAAGCAGCAGAAGGGAAACAAATAAACTTTTGAGAAGGAAAAACGCCAATGCGAAGAAAAAAGAGCCGAAAAACTTGAAGAAGAGAGCAACAGAAAACAGACCAGAAAGTTTTACCGCGAAACAAGAAATGTAAAAACAAGACTCAAGCCCCAAACAGGAACGTGTCGGGATAAGGAAGGGAACCTGATCAATTTTTCTTGGTTCTTGGTGGCACAGAAATCGATGCTCATAGCTCTATAATATCTTTACGAAGCGAATACGTGGAGTCATTCATACACTTTTTATTTTTTCTTAAATAGAAAATTCCACTTTGACATGAAACTTCCTCCAAGAGAAATGTATGGGCGATGCTGTTGATGGACTTCCCACAAAAGCCGTTTCAAAATAAAATAAATTGCTTCTTTCTCAGTGGCATCGGAAGCCCCTTAACCGAAATCCGCCCATTCATGCAGGTGTGTCATACTCGTGGCACTGTAGCACTTATTGAAGACATGAGACTGGAGTGGGTCATTTTCTAGTATCTATCTTACTGTGAATCTGGGACCATCTCATTGATTTGTGTTCATTTAGCTTTCAGTACAAGTGTTTGAGTACCTTCACAAAATAAGTAATCTCACTTCAAAAATAATTAAATCGGACCGTCCACAAATCCGACATTTTAATAAATCTGCACACGCAGATGAATCGATATACCCAATGAAAGGCCATCACTGTTGCCATCACCGGCTGGTTTAATTAAAGCTATTATGAAATGAAAAAATGTAAATACCAGGCTTCGATGAACAAAATCCAATTCAATAATATCTCTAATTATTCAGGCTTCATGAAACACCCATTCGAGAGAAAATAAGCTCGTGTGTTGAAGTATGAAAGGCTTGAATTTTTTCTCGCTTCCTTCGCGCTTCGTTTTCTATTTTGTGATTGTGATTCTAATAACGTGGTATAGCTGGGTAGCTCAACGCGATCATATTATTTAGTTTCCATGATATAATATATCTGCAGGTTTTTTTTTTCAGTTATGTCACTACTTCACTATTTAGCGTCTGACAAAAAAACGCATTCAGGGCGATGGCCACCATTTTCCAAAACATCACTGATCAGGATCACAAATAAAGAGCTCGGCAGGCGTCACAGAATCTTGGGATGTAATTTCAGTGCAGACATTTTATTATTCCCTCTTCTCTTCTCGAGATGGTCGATGAAATGCCTACAAAAAAAATCTCGTCATGTCTGCGGCGGGACTTCTCATCGTGGCTCATCCTCCCTGCAACTTATTTAAAATCTATGCCGAGCGAATGGCCTCCTGCTCGCACTACACACTCTCAAAGCCGGATGTTGAAATTCTGGATAGCACGACGGACATATCCAAGGGAACATTAGCAATTTCTTCAGTAATTCTCATTTTCAGCTCCTGAATATCTCGTGGTTGAACGAAAACCTTGACTTCAAAACTCGCTTTCTAATAATTCCACAAAAAGTAATCGCATGATGTAAGATCTGGCGATCTTGGGGGCCACTCTTTATGTCTCCGTATTTGGAGATGACGCCGCCAGGAAATTTTTGGCACTGCTGTTTGGACCCTGACGGTTAACATTCTGAGCTGAACCAGTTTCTACCGAAGAAGGGCCCTTGCACGAAATTTTAAAATCAGAAATTGCTATGAAGGAACATGCTCCATGAAATAAGTACTGTAAGGGGCAGCTTAAAATTATAAAAACAAAGGGGAAATTATAATTTGGGACAAATTAGTTTTGGTTGAGAAATCGAGAATATCGATTTTTGCCGCCTGCACACGGGGTGATGGAGAGTCAGGAAACGTATGCGGGCGCATTGGTTTGGTAGGCCCGGGGATGAGACGTGAAAGGGAATGGGGCAAAAGATAAGGAGGGGTCCAAAAGTGGCGACGGGGGTGAGGGGATTGGCGTGAGAGTGCTCGACAACGGCAGACGTGTGTACTCGTCGATCACTCGACAAGAATAAGTAAATCAAAGTTCTAAACGCTGTTGATAAGGGGTGTTTTTTTTTTGTGGTATGGAACTTCAATCTATTTATGATCACCTACTGATTGAAGTTGTCTCACCTTAATTTTAATTATGTTGTAATTTCACTCTTTGTACCTGAGTAAATCATTATTGGTACCTTCTTGACTTGTTCTATATGATTTTGTAAGATCATTTCTATGAATCAATAAATATATTATTATCATTATTCTTAATCAGCGATAGCGTTGATGCTTGGGAGGATTTTGCCGTCATTTTTTTATATAAACACTCATAAAGGCTTGCCATTTGCTCATACTCACGCACAATCGCACGACAGCTCGAAATTATTATTTTAAATTCCAATTTAGATAGGTTCAATTTCGGGTAGCTTCTTGGCAAGGATCAGGCTCTATCTAACTGATACGACCAACGATATTGTCCCCAAGACCCTGGACAGTTCGGGACTCATTCAGGAAAGCCAGAGACCTCACAAGCCCAAAATGAAAGAAGTCTAAGGAAGTTGAAATACAAAATCTTATTGGCCGGTTATTGGAAATTGGAAAAAAAAATCCACAAAAAGCACGAAAATTCCGTATAAAAAACCAAGTTTTAATCATTCTTGAAAAACTGTCTGGAGTTGTGCAATTGTGTATGTGCATGATCAAATGGCAAGCCTCAATGAATATTTGGATGAAAAAATGACGGCAAAATCTTCCCAAGCACTAACGCTATCGCTGATTGAAGTTCTACACCTCTGAAAAAAACAGCCTTTAGTTGTAGTGCATCAGTTACGAGGAAAGGAGATATTGATGCAAGTCTGATTTCCATTTGTTATCAAATGCGAATTGTGTAAATAAGGTTTAAGTAACTGTTTTGTTTATAAAAACGATGGTAGGTCTTGTTTTGATATTTCGATCAGCCCTCGTAAGCGTCAAGCCTATTTCAATTTCCTGTAGTTACTTTGAGCTTTTAAATGCGGCCTCTTGTTCCAGCTACCTACTTTTAAGAAGCCAGAAAAGGGGTGAAAACCTCAGTAACTCTTTCGAAAGAGATTTAGCTTCCTACAGAGCATAATTGTGTAGACTCTATTAGCTTGAGACAAGCACTAGCAGTATTTATGCAAATGAAATCTGGGCAAAATCTCGATCACTCGTTGTTTATCCCATAAAATGAAGACTTAACCCTTCTCGCACGACAAGGAGTGTATGGATATTTAAATAAGCTAGCGTTCCAGAGCAAAGAGAACCTCTTAAGAACAATGCCAGAAAATTCAGTGTCGTTTCGAAAACACTTCAAGATAGAAAGGAACATAATATAATTTTTTGCAGGCTATTTGATTAGAGGCTCATTGCAATAAACTGTACACCTGACCGGAGTGTGGATTCGAGTAGAGTTATGTAACCCAGCTCGAAATAGAGTTGTTGGATAAGTCTGTAAGTTATAAACTACAGCCCCAGCTTGATATAAACAAATTTATGGAATGTCAACACTTGAATTTTACGTAAATTATTTGATCGATAATTGAAATAATGGCTGTAAATTCGAAATATTAAGACAAAACTCAGTGAACAACAGTCTCTTTCTAAGAACAATTAAATGATCAAAATTTCTCTTAGTACAAAATGAAAAATGGGCAAGAAGGAAGAAAGGGTTGAAATTAAAATTCGACGAAGTACAAATTAATTGAGCAGGGAATTGAAACTCAAGTGCATTAGGGAATGGGCTCATCAATAGTTCGGCAAATTAGAAAAAAATGAGAACGGAATTAACCTGGAAGGGTTGAAAAAATTCGTCGTAGGATTGCGCATGTAATTAAGGTGTTTTTTCCTTCCAGAAAACGAATGTAAATCTCGATGTAAACTTAATCAACTTATCCAATTTGTAACGCTAGCTGATGCCAGCACGTCTCGAAATTATGAAATGAATAATTGAGGTAAACTTGATTAAATTGGCGATGATTGATCAATTTGTAATGAAGATGAGGTGTGGTTGAAAGACTTTGTTTATTTTTCAATGTTCATTCAATTCATCCCCTTTCAAAGAACGTGTAGTTACTATAGCTTGATTGCGGTATTAGCACGACGTGAAATTAAGGTAGGTGAAATTGATTCAAATGACTTAGGTAAAGGTAATGAAAATCTACGGCACAACAGAATATGACTTAGGGTCCCTGGACGTATCACAACTTAATCAATTTAATGTAGAAAAGGGGGTACTTCACAGTACCTATGTAAGCATATAGTTGAAGGAAAAAATTGGTAAAAAAAAATGGAGCGCTTTGATTTGAAAGTGAAGTTTTCAATAATTTAAAAAAAATTCACGCCTTATAACAGCCATGACGTCACACATGCTTGGAATATTCAGAACGACAGGGCATAGCTCTTTTGCTTTTGCATCAGACTGACTATAGTTGCTTTCCTTTTGCACGCTAACTGAGGTGAAATTCTAGTGAGGAAGGAAAATCACCTCACCTCAGTCGGTGGTCTAAGAGGAACCGCATCTGAGGGAAAGCTTTCAGATTCGAACGCAGGGCGGAGTCGGAGTCTGCGCCAGTTGTGTTAAATTGTTAACCTTTTCTATTTTTAATAAATATCGATGTTCTTCTGTCTATACACTACTTTATAAAATCGTTGTCTATTTTTTGACCAATATATATTTCGAGCTGATGGCGCTCATCTTCAGGGTTTTTTTGTTTTTAGATTTTTGAAAAAAGTTTTATGTCAGGATGGAAAATAATTGTCAGTTGGAATTTTGGTAATCAACGATTTTATAAAGTAGTGTATAGACAGAAGAACATCGATATTTATTAAGAAACACACTACAGACATGGAAGAATTCCTGTGGAAAATTTTCTATTTTTATTCTTAACTGTCATACATACTATGGAAATATACTCTGATGGAAATGGCTGGAGGATTGGGTATTGTTTTTGAGGTGATTATTTTTGTTTACGAATCAACATACCTACCTACCTAGAAAAATTAAAAGCTAGGTGACAGCCTAAAACCCGCCAATTTGTCAATCCAGGAACACGCTCTCATTGGCTCCCCACTTCGCAAGGGTAGGTACTGGAGGGGTCATTCAGTTGCGGCAAGGGGGAAAGTGATGACTGATGAATCTCGCACTTCTCTTCACATGCGACATGCGCCTGACAAAAAGAAAGCGACAACAACTCAAGTGGAGGAGCGCTTAGTGCTTGGCATTCTTTTTTGTCACTGTCAGCGTGAAGTGATTGTCACTTTATGGCGGCTTTACAGAACTTCGATTGTCGCCGGCGAAGTGTCGCTGGCCAATAGGATTCGATTTGCCTGTACTCCCCCACCTCCCTCCTTAGTTCCCGCGACAGAAGTTTCTGTCTTCGCGTCATATCGTTCAAATTATTCAACTACAGAGGAGTGGGGGACTGGTCGCCGGCGACAAACGAAGTTCTGTAAAGCCGCCATTAGAGTTCCTTCGCACAACTAGATTTGTAACATGCCTTCTAAAGTTGTTTCTCATTCGGTATTATTACTTGATGAGCTAATGGCCAAACGATTCAACTTCCACACCTGATAAGGGTCTCATTCAAATGCTCCAAGATTCACCACGAAAGCAACGTTGGCTCGAAGTGCTGAAATGCCAAGATCTGTCGCCTTATACAACTTTTGCATTTGTGAGGTTCATCAGAATCAAGCGGCAGGTACCTACAACATATTTAACGGCGGAGTTGGCACAGTTGTCTCTACCAGCTTTAGAAATCCACGAGGCTACAAAATAGATCTAAATTGATTTTAGAGTTGACGGCACACCACAGGAACCTGTGAGCGGGGCTAAACAAAAAACAAAAAAAGTCCGTGTGTTGGAATAGTATAGTGCAGTAAAGATAGTCAAAAAAGACCCCAAACCTTGAAAACATTAATTCATGAAATTTTATAGCAGAT
Organism: Anaspis maculata; assembly: GCA_949128115.1. NCBI lineage: Eukaryota > Metazoa > Arthropoda > Insecta > Coleoptera > Scraptiidae > Anaspis > Anaspis maculata. The sequence continues at coordinate 23,147,729 of OX421962.1, forward strand.
ATCGATTCAGAATTTCATTCTCTACCCCATGAGTATGTGAGATCCCCGAAAATCCCAGTTGAGCATTCTTCTTGCGGCGCTGTCAAAGTACCATGCGATCAACAAAATTCGGAATTGGGGTAGGCTGTGCTCTGGCCGAAAGCAGCTTGACATCCTGAAATTTGACCAGGTCACAGCCTACCTCAATTCCGAATTTTGTTGATCGCATGGTATATCATGTTTGCTGCAACTAGTCCGAAAATGGTATGTATTCTTGTTTTCGTCACACTAGAGCTACATTGTTGGCTTAGAATTGTTGGTATACACTGCAGAGCATGACCAGACCTTTGTTTGAACCTCTAACTCGTATTTCCCGAAAAAAAAATACACGGAAGTCGCTTAATGGGGTGTTTTCTCTGCAGTTGTCAAGTTGTCAAGTAGATGGCAGCAGCGGCCAACCCGGGTTATTCTCCCGCTACTTTTTGAACGGTTCTCACATGGAGGGGGTTTTCCTTTTGACTTTGGTGTCTGCCTGCCGGGTCGGCTGTCATGTCAAGTCAAGTATGAATGTGTGTCGTCAGAGGTGAGGAAGGAATTAGATGGAAAAAATTACGTACACTTGGCTTTCAGAGTAGAGGTTTTTACTATAGATGTTTTTGAAGAAGAGCATGATTGTGTTGTTGAACATGGACAGTGGGGCACACGGCACGGTGGCAGGTAGGTTGCAATAGGTTTCAAATCGGCCGGCGTGCCCGCGAACTGCTCTTCGAGTGCTGTCTCCCGGACGGTCCCTCTGGCAAACATTTGCTCGGTCATTGGGCCCTTTCAGCCCTCAAAAATCACCAAAACCGACCAGTACAACCCCGCGTTCAATATTTTTTTCAGCAAATGTCAGTCATGTGGTCGTTGCTGTCATTTTCATTGTTCGAGTTATCAGTGGCAGGTGGCAAAGTGCTGGGTGCTGGGTGTAGCGTGATGCTGCTAGGCAATATAGCGTTACGCATACACACACACAGACACATCCCTGACAGACACACAAACGGGCTGAAGAAATACAAGATACCAACATGGAGCAGGTAGGCTTACCAACCAACAGTAACCTAGTGATAAACCCGGGTTGGCCCCTGCTGCCATCTATCGTCTTCTTCAGCGGCGAAACACCCCATTGTCCAATTAACAGTGTTAGTAAGTATAATCCGAGGGTTAGTAACCAAGCTCATTACAATCTGTTTGATTTATGATAGAGACATGAAATTTGGTATGAGTGGTCTTCATGGTTTTCTTTCCAAATGTAAACATGACGCCTCGCCACATTTTGGTTAGGGGGGCCTAAGGACCCCCCTTAAAAATTTGAAGACTCAGGACTCTCAGGAACTCTCACAAACTACCGGTAAATATCGTCACACATTCCAAAAAGTGATCATTTCACTCTACACCAAACCTTGACAAGAGACAACAACAGTTGTCGCCATGTACGCATTGTTCTTCGTGTTGAAAAAAAATTTCTTTGGGGTGTCAAAAAAAACACAGTTTTTAATGGTTTTTTAATCTAAGAAACGGTGAGTTAATCTGCTGTGTATCATTATTCACTAATTTGTATTTGCCGAAGCTATTCATAAAGTCTGTTTTTTGATATTGTCATTGTAGGGATGACAGCTCCCGAAGAAATGAGCCAATTCAAGTGTGAAGCTCAACAGCGGTTTTTAATTATTCCAAATCAATATGATCGACTGTTGATGAATGGATGGATAGCTGGAACTGTTCTGTAACCTAATTTTATTTGACTACACGCGAAACCAAGCGCAAAAGCATAGGAATTTTTTTTTTTCGTGTCGCTCACCATCATAAAATTTGTGCCCCTAGGGTGTGTTGCAAATATTTCTATACCGTGTATTCACTCGAACTGAGTGCTTTGAAGTATTCCACGCCTCAATCCTTATTCCTTGTGCCATCTACTTTACAACTGCAGATCGTATGGACCAGCGGCGGCGCCAGCATTTTTTGAACGGGTGGGCACAAAAAGGCACACTATTCAAGAGGGTGGGCACTCATCTAGTCATTTGTTTAACCTCCTCCAAACAACTTTTTTTTCTAAAAAAAAACACTCACGCTCCGAGTAACTACTAATCCACCGATTATGACTCCGTTGTTGTCAGCCGATCAAATCTTGTCAGGAGTATATTATTATGTGATTTAAGGGCATTCTATTGGAGTTGTGAAAAAATTATTGCAAGGACCCTATTCATATTATCATCATCATCATCGGTCCAGAGCACGAACCCTCTGGACCGATGAGACAAAAATTTAGTGACTTTTCAAAAACAATCAAGTAATCAACATCGTGTCAGTGGAGGTCCGTCAAAAACTGAAAGACTTCAAGTCAAAATACCTGTGATCAAAATCAAACGTGAAATGCAATCGCAACCGAAAACAAGGCACAAATAGATATGCTATCGCACAATAATGACGCACAACCACCACCCCCATATCGCTGGGCACTACAAACTTGTTAGCAAAGGAGATTTGCGACCATTCATGCTAGCTTTAGGTAAGTTGATTCGAAAATCCTTACCAGTCACCTTTCTACCACATAGCTTTTGGTTCGTTGTAGAAATTCCAGACGATGTAATTGAAGAGGTTGATAAAGAATTCCCAACGCTCGAAATCGAAATGCATGGTGACAAAATCACTTACACTGGCACAACGAAAGCGGGAACTGTATCAAGCGAACTGATTCTAGACCATGAAGTGCAAGAGGGTATGGGCATGGGCTTCAGCACGAAGAGCAAAGCGAAACTCAAAGGCGACACTTTAATTATCAAGTCCAAGGGGTTCCTGGGAACGTTTATAAGAGAATGCAAGTTTACTGAGAAGGAAATGATCGTGGTATTTATCTCCAGAACTCTGTGGCTTGTTCCATGAACGACTTCGCAACTTTACAATAATTACTATGGCCTTTTTGCAAAAAGGATTTTTTTTAAGCACATATCACCAGTAACAAGTCCGCAATGTGAACATTGACGAGACCCTCGGAGGCTCCATTCTCAAATATGCTGGAAATAAAGCAACACTTTCCCCAGAAGGTGTGCTAGTTTACTTAGGTGAAAAGTCCAAAAAATTACAGAGTAAAAAGTTGCGAAGCAGTTTTATGAATTTGAGTCCTGGTCCATTAAAAGGTAATCCAGCTTGCATTTTCCAGACCGTATCAAACCCTGACATTGATGTGATCCCGGTTGTAACATTTAAGAGGATTACAGTTCATGCAGAGAGGTAGGTACCTGAGTTTTATTCTGTGCGGCAACGCGGGTGAAAATTGAATCGATATTGAATAGCGTGGATCACAGAGAGAGTAACAGAGCTTTTGATTTTGATGTATAATTCGCGCCAAATGTTGGTGCATGCTTTTAATAAATGACCTCTATGTACCTATATGGTAGCAATTCATCGAATTGGCATATCCAGACAAATTAATATTACCTGCTAAATGCATCATTCGGCATTCACCCCAATCAAAGTTGCTTTAATCATTGAATTCATAAGCCAGGTGCCAGTTACAGTAAATATTTATTTCAATTGCTAATTTTATACCTATGTACGTTTGGTTGTATGAGGTATATCCAGTAGCGTTACCATCGTTAATTTTCCAAGATACCCTGTTGAGCAAAAGTTAAGGACCACTCTTTTAAATGTCCATAACTTTCAAACGCGTTTTTCAGTTTTGACGACTTTTTGCACAGAGGTGGTCTAATGTATTGTAAAGACAAGTGCAAAGTTACGCACTCATCAATGCATAGGTTTTCGGTAGAGAGGTCTTTGACTGTTGCATTGCAGAAATGCATAATCTTCACTGAAATCAGAGCATTGAATTTTGGACAAAATGGAAGTTTGTCCAATAAAAAACGTCTGGTTTGCCCTGTGCTTGAGCAAGTACCATGCTTAGTTTCTCCATTGACCTCTTCCATCTTTAAATGTTGACCATCAATTTCTTCTTAATTATTATAGCTAAACAATACTGAAAAACAAAAAAAAGGGGGGAAATGCTCACAAATATGTCAAAACCTTGAGCATTGACAAGAAAGAAATGAGTTATAAGCTTCTTTATCAACATGCCGATAAAATACCTCTGCCTCGACCTCTGCAGTGACCAAAGAAGAGATGGTCAATTTCTTCAGTTCTTTTCAGGCAAAGACATTTGCGGAATATCACCAAGACACCAAGCGCACAAGCAATAAGTAACAACCTTTATTGATCATTTGTCATCAATATTCGATCGAATTGTGCGAACGCGATTTTCGTGGGATAAAAATAAAACCAAGCATATTTTTTTCCAAGAAGACGATGTCGATGCCGCCCCCTTGGATCTGCCGCCCTAAGCACATGCCTACTTTGCCTGTTGCAAAGTCTGCCACTGGCCCCACAACGCCTGTCGGCTGAGTGCCTACCGGGAAATGCCCGGCCGCCCGGTGGGCCAGCACGCGCCTGAGTCGATGAAAGATCAACATACTTAATCAAAAGTTCTTCGACTTTTATTTTCGAAGTTCTACGAAGGGTCAAAGGGTAGTGTTTCAAACTCTTCTAGTTTCGTTACATGGAAAGATCTGAATCAACAGATGGCAGCAGAATTACGAAAAAAAAATCAACTACTTGGTGTACTAGATTCCCATTTACTATGCAGGGTGAGTCATGAAGTAAGAAAATCCCTATTTGTCAAAAAAAAAAAAATTCAACAAAAGTTCATTCAAGAAAAGTTTTTTCACACGAAACTTGTGTCATCTGTTCTGCATTAGCTGAGGGATCAACTGGATGATTCGGAAGTATTTCTAAAGAAATATGATCTCCAAGGCTTCTGCTGGCTTCTGGCACCTTGTATAGGAAACACAATCAATACAATACAACGGTTGATCGTTTTTTCTCATAGCTTGGCCACCAACAATTGACTAAAATATTTTGGAATAACGACACTGGAAAGGAAAGGCTCGAAGGACCATCTTTTGATTTTTTATAACTTACGGAAAAAATTAAGAATTCACTGCATTACTATTCTGGTGTGCCATTTCGAGATCACCCTGTGTAATTTTAGAGATATTAAGGATAAGAACCATTTTGCAGCTATGCCTTTATGCCTTTTATGAAGGCATTCTTAGGTCTCGCGGAATGCAATATGCCAACGCAGCTCTTCATCGGCTCCAAAAAGATCTCCTTGTACCTACCGTGAGATCAAAAACTATCTTGGTCAAGGGCAGTGCCGGATTAACGCCTAGGCCAACGAGGCCCAGGCCTAGGGCGGCAAAATTTTGAGGGCGGCAGAATCAAGGCAATTTTTTCAATTATACTTTGACTGTGACATTCATCATTGACATGATGTATTGTTGATTTGGCTCTTTTTGTTTCCTGTTTAGAAGTATAATTTTTTTCGAGTTTCATGTTTTAAATTTTGATCTTTCTGATACTTTTATGAATTTTTGCGCAATTACTGGGATATAATAATCACCCGGAAAAAAATGATCTCGTTGTGATCAGTGAACATTGTTGGTACGATTCGCTCACTGGTAGGGGGGGGGGGGCAAATTTGAAGCAGGCCTAAGGGCGGCAAAAACATCAATCCGGCACTGGTCAAGGGTGGTCTTGAATTGAAAGAATCAGCCGTCTACACCAATCACGCGGCTGCAAATGCGGCATCAAGGCTACCCTTGACCAAGATAATTGTTGATCTCACTGTATAACTTTGATATCTCCAGCAATTGATTCGATTTATTAACCGCGCGGTCGTTAAACTTGTCTTTTTTTTTGCAGGAGGTCCTGATTTTGGTCGCTAGAGAATCAGGACAAGTGGTAACTCTCATACCAAGGAAAATTTGGGACCTCGATTTTTTTTTGTAGATTAATAATTGTAATATTTAATTCTATGTTCTGGAAAATAAACTCTAACATCTTGATGATTGTATTTAAATTCAAAATAATGTGATTCAGGTTCAAGGATGACCAATGATTTCCATTTCTCCCGTATGCAATCTGATTTTTCAGCTGGTTTGGCAGATATCAGCATGTTTCGTAATTCAGATAATATGTAAAGGCAAGGTGGAATGCAATAAATTTGAAGTTGCAGGAACTCCTACAAACCACCGGTAAATATCGTCACACATTTCAACAAGCGAATACGCCTCATGGGCATGAGGCTCAGTAGCGCACTTCCTTTTTGGAGGATTAGTGAACGCAAGATGTTGAGTGATTAGGGTTCTACCGTCTTGGGCAAAAAAATTCCAATATGGCGGCCAAAATATCGACAGAATCATGAAATTCGGCTTGAAAATCAAAATGATCGTACTAGACAAGGGTAAGTTCCAAGTTTCATGAAAATCGTTCCACTAACAAGAGATTTCAATATGGCGGCCAAGATGGCGGCAGAATTATTAAACTCAGCTTGAGAATAGAAATGATCGTACGAGACAAGCGTAACTCTTAAGTTTCATGAAAATCCTTCCACTTATAAGAGATTTCAATATGGCGGCCAAGATGGTGGGGCAATCGTGAAATTTGGCTTGAAAATAAGAATGATCGTACTAGACAAGGGTAAGTTTCAAGTTTCATGACAATCGTTCCACTAATAAGAAATTTCAATATGGCAGCCAAGATGGCGGCCGAATTATGAAAGCCAACCTGCCTATTTGGTCCTAAGCTATCCACCCGATAAAGTTCAATCTTCAAGGGCTGTAGCTTTATTTCCCGAGGAGAAGTTCAACTTCATCGAAGTGCACTTTAGATCTCTGTTTTTTGAGAATAATGATAACGATGTATGGATAACAAAAATAGTGCCCATTGGCCACCCTTGGGGACATCAGCTATTAATCGGAAAAAAGTTCCAAGACTCTTGTTTCAATTCTCGAGAAGGAGTACAGCGTCTTAATTTCTGCACGGACTCGGACAGACAGACAGACAGACAGACAGACAGACAAACCGGCCACATAAGCGTCATTCTGTTACTTATATAAAAAAATGTTCTCCAACTGATTTCGACCTCCTGAACACTAATATCGGGTTCACTTTTGAATTGGAACATTTCTTTTTTATCGAAAAACCGAAAAAATGGTAGCCTGTCACATGATTTTTAGTGATACCTACCTACTTTTTTTTTTGTTATTGAGCGAACATGTTTCGTAATTTGAGTGCCATTATCCTTCAGGTAGGTACCTAGTATTGGCTATTTCAAAATGTTCAATTACTATTTCGGCACGTCTGATTTTAAATTTGTAGGGTCGTGTAATATGCGCCGAGCCGTGGCTTTGCGGTCGTTTTCAAAAATTGATAACAATTGACCCGACGGTCGAATCGGAGTGGAGTTTTTGTCAAAAGAAAGTTCAAATTGTTCTCTAAATATAATGCCGTACATGCAGTGATGTATTTCACTAAGAAATTGTAGTTGCCTGCATATCGCAACTTTCTACATCTTACCGCGAATGCCAGCACTTGATCGGCGAAGCCGCCCTACACCAAAATGTTATTTTTGTAATTGTTCTTGATTATTTCGGCAAAAATTTTCTTGATTCGCGTACCAAGGCCATGAGCTACCCATTTGAGTTGAAATATTTGCTGTATTGAATTTCGTTTTGTTCGGAGGAAAGGATATCAAGCACCAGCAAGCAACGAATAAATCATTTGCGGCCGAGCCGTAGTTTCGGAGTCATTTTCAAAAATTAATAACTATTGGCCTGCACCTCGCACCGATGTGAAATTTTCATTAAAATGAAGTTCAAATCATCTTCTGAATATAACTCCGCATATGTATTATGGTAAAATGATAAGATCGGGTACTTCCTTGTATGTGATAACTTTCGAGATCAGGCCGGCTTCTGAAATGCAGCATTCAACGGCGATGCGGCGTCACACTAAATTGTTATTATTGTCATTGTTTATTATTATTTCGTCGAGATTTTACTTGGTTCGGGATACAAGGTCATGAGCTACCCAATGGAGTAAATTTTGTTTGCAAAAACCTTTTCGTCTAGGACTAGATGCTGTGACGGACGGACGGACGGACAAAGCGAGGACAAAAGCGCCTTCCCGTTTGGAGAGGTGCGCTAAAAAGTAGTCATTCGACTCTACACCAAATCTTGACAAGATCATACAAGATACACAACAGTTGTCGACATGTACGCATTGTTCTTCGGGTTAAAAAAAAATTTCTATGGAGTGTCAAAGAAACCACAGTTTTTAATGATTTTTCCATCCAAGAAAATGTGAATCGATCTGCTGTGTATCATTATTCACTAATTTGTATTTTCCAAAGCTATTCATGAAGTCTGTTTTTTGATACTGTCATTCTAGGAAAGACAGCTCCCGAAGAAATAAGTCAATTCAAGTGTGAAGTTCAACAGCGTTTTTTTATTGTTCCCAATCAATATGATTGACAATTTATGAATGAATGGATAGCTGAAACTGTTGTGTAACTTAATTCCTTTTGACTACACGCGGAACCAAGCGCAAAAACCTAGGAAAAAATGTTTTTTACGTCGCCCACCATCATAAAATTTGTGCCCCTAGGGTATGTTGAAAATATTTTTATACCGTGCATTGTGTATTAACTCGATCTCAAAGCTTTGAAGTATTTCACGCCTCAATCTCAATTCTTTGTGCTTTCTACTTGACAACTGCAGATCGTATTGACGTTTGTCTAAACTCATAAGTCTGTATTTGCTGTTGTTTCGCCGAAGTAGCATGAAATTTGGTACAATTCTAACAGTGACAGGTGGCGGTTAAAAAAATTTCTTTCGGGGCTTTCGCGCATCACTTCTCATTTAGTTATAGTCATTAAAATTATGAAACAGTTGAAGCTATCCACCCAATAATGAATTGTCATCATATTGATTGGTGAAATTGGAAGAAACGCTGCTAAACTGAGCACATGAATTGGCTGGTTTCATCTGGAATTGTTGCTTCTAAGATGTCAATATCAAGAAATTGACTTCATCAACGGCTTTGGCAGATACGAATTAGTGGATAATGATATGCGGAAGATGAATTTACTTTTCTATTACATGAAAAAATTATAAAAACCTGATTTTTTCTTTTGACATTCCGAAGAAATTTTTTTTCATTATGAAGAACAGTGCGTACATAACGACAACTGGTCTGCATCTTGTTGAGATTTAACGTAGAGTCAAATGATTTTTTTTTTGAGATGCGTGACGATTATGAATGGTGGTTTGTATGAGTATCTGCAACTTCAATTTTCAAGGAGGCCCCTAAGCACCCCTAACAAAAATATGGCAAAGCGTCATGCCTACATTTGAAAAGGGGACCATGAAGACCACTCATACCAAATTTTATGCTTTTATCACAAGAAGAACAGATTTTATTTTTGGTCACTTATCCCCGAACTAAACTTAATTACCACTGGTAATTGCAGATTAAGCTAGTTACGTGTTTTCTTTTGCGGGAAATAGGATGTCGACGGTTCAGATGACGTTCTGGTCATGCCCTGGAGTATATACTAACAGTTCTGAGCTAACAATATAGCTCTAATGTGACAAAAGCGAGGATAAAATTTTCGGACTTGCTGCAGCAAACATGATATACTTTGACAGCGCCGCAAGAAAAATGCTCAAGTGGGATTTTCAGGGATTTTGAGTACATGGTAGAGGATGAAATTCTGAATCGATAACAGCTTTAAAATTTCATGAAATAATTATTTTAACCTCAAAACCTATCTTTACTGCACTAATCCCTCGAAACGGTTTTTGAATTTTCAGGATTCCAGTCGAAACAGCCAAAATGTGATTTTTTATTGTGAATACTGTATATTATCCCTGTAGCAACGCAAAAACATTAAAATTTTTCATATCAAGATGACGCCACTTGGTAGGCTTGTTCACTGAACAATTATGAGCAATTTGACTTGCAACACGTTCCTATTGTCTTAAGGTGACTGAGATCCCTACTACGTAGTAAGGTGACGCCATTAGGTGGGCAGAACTCGTACAAACTGGTGTGAGACAGAAATATAGTTTTACGTGAGTGCGAGCGAGAAAGAAAAATCCTCAGGGTACTTTTCATTTTCAAGATTGGCAGCAACGTTGGGCAACACTGTACCCTGTTCGGTAACACTCGGTAGTGCGAACTGCGAAATCGTTTTTTCTCTGTGTAACGTCAAACCACGTCAAACGTCCTCGAAAAATCAAAAATATAGGTTATGTAATGTACGAAGAGGATTTTAATAATAATAATAATAATAAGTGTTTATTGTTTTTTTTGATACAGCATATCATAAAACAAGTTACTGGCAAGAGTAGCACAAGACAAATTAAGAAAGAAAACAACATCCATTAGCTCATCAAAAATAAGTAAACAAATATAAGTAAATATATAAATCAACAGTAATAATCAAGTGTTTACATAACAAAAAAGACAAATTTAATAGTTACAGAGTATAACTCAGCACGTTACAAATCATAGATCAACTCACAATCACAATATACGTGTTATTCTTCCACAATGAAGGACCTTAGCCGCAGGGAGTTCTGGAGAAAAATGAAAATTTCTTTTGAGCTTTCAACAGATAAATTTTGAAGAAGGTTGTGAGGGTCGGTAGGGTTCAAAAGCAAAGGTGGGCGAAAACATTTGTACATTGGACATTGAAGCAGAATATGCTCGAGATTCTCAAGTTTACGCTGGTTACAAAGACTACAGTGCACCTGACAGTTGATTTTGGTTGTGACATGATTAACAGAAATAGATAGAGTAGCCACGTTGCAGGTTCGCAATTGTATCATACACCTTTTTACATTCAAGTTCGTGGTATTGAATAAGTATTCGTTTGAGTTTTTCACTACTGGGTTTTCACTTATTATAAATTTGTAATCGGGTGCATAAGTACTGAGCAAAATCCGATTCCAGTCATCCATTTTACCCCTGTGTGAAATTTTGTCGATAATATAGTTAACATCCCTTTCAGACCATGACGTATTTAATTCAAAATCAAATTCGCTGAGTGCACCTTTTAATTGGGAGTACCAGTTGTATTGTATCATGTTATTTGGGAAGGAGTCTAAAGCTTGAAGTCTCATGAGTGCAATTTTTACAAACCGGTCGTTGCCCAATTTCGTGATTGAGAGAAAGAGGTTTAACGCTCTTTTTATTATCACACTAGAAACCTTGCACATATTGAGCTCCGTCCTTATGATGTATCCAGGAGTTGATCTTTGCAGGTAAAGTACATTTTTCAGCGTTTTATCTTGAACAGTTTCAACGTTTTTTAAGTACCTCAAACCCCAAATCTCTGCATTGTACAAAAAAGTCGGAAGGGTCACTGAGCTATATAGGCTTAGAATAGAGTGCATGTCGTTCATCTTTGAGCTATTCACGAGTTTACTCAGTGTCGCTGAGCATACCCTTGCTTTGCGTTTTCGGTCTTCTAATGCCCTACAAAACAGTCCGTTATAAAAAAAGATAGTGCCCAAATAGTTGTAAGAATCGACTGTCTGAATGCGGTTGTCTTTATAGTAGTACTGATTGTCCTGCCTAATATTTTTGCCCTTTCTGAAAATGACCAGTTTTGTCTTTTCGATGTTTACGTCTAGATTGAGGTCCTCACAAAATCCCTCTAAAATCTTCAAATCTTTTTGTATTTGGATTGGTGAATCGGCCAGTATAACCAAATCGTCCGCATATAGCAATATCTTTACGTCCAACAGTCCATTCAGTGATACACCCCTAGCTCCTCTTGAAGAAAAATACTCTTCAATGTGGCCTATGTAGATCGAAAACAAAAGTGGGCTTGGGATATCCCCCTGCAAGACTCCTTTGGTTATTTTAACATACTTTAATTGACTCTGATCATTGCCCATTCGAATTGCTGCTTGTTCGTATAGTGACATAAAAATCCTTATGACTTTCGAGCTGACACCGCATGAATGAAGTCTACCCCACAATATATCGTGATCCACAGAATCGAATGCTTTGCGAAAGTCTACGAACAGAGCGAATACTTTCCGGTTCTGAAGACGAAGACTGTTATGGATTATTGTTTTCAGAACAAAGACATTATCAACGCAACCCCGATTTTTTCTGAATCCAGCTTGACCCTCTGGCAGTATTTGGCTGCTCTCAGCGTAAATAGCTAGTCTTGTATTCAAAATGCGCGTGAAAACTTTTGTAATATGGTTTATCAAAGCAATGCTACGGTAATTATCTAGGTTTTCAGGGTCGCCTTTTTTATGCAGATGCGTCATTTTTATCTGTGACCAGTCGAAAGGAGTACGTTCACGTTCCATTATTTGATTAAAGAGATCCTTCATGTAGGTCAGCCAATCGTAGTTGAGGTTTTTGTAGAATTCATTAGCAATGTTATCAAAGCCCACCGCCTTTTTTTTTTTACACAATGCTAAAGCCGAGTTAAGTTCTTGCATTGTGATAGGTCCGTCAAAGAAGGGATGTCTAGCATCACAAAAAATCTTGTGGTCCTTTATCATTACTTTTTGTTGGTAAAATGTTCGATAGTAAGATTCCCACTTATCTACATTGACGTTGAGAGATGCACAATTTGTTTTTTTCAATTGCCTAATAATCTGCCAAAATGCATTAGGAGAGTTGCTAATTTTTAAACTGTTCCTCAATTTTAAGTTATATTCATGTTTACTTTTAGTCAAGATTTGTTTATAATTCTTTTTTGCTTCATGATAAGCGTTGAGGTAATCTGCTGCAAACGTGTGCTTTTTACAATCTTTAAATTTCTTTCTAACATTTCTTTTTGCAGTTCTACATTGTGAGTTAAACCAAGGGTGCTCCCTATCTCCTTTAGGAAATTGCTGGATTGTACGTGTCATTCCTAAAAAAACTGAAACTTCGTCTATAGCCTTGAGAAAATTTATCAATATTTCATCTAATGAATGGTTAAAAAAATCAAAATCGACTCTGTATGATTGAGACAAAACGCGTGTATATGATACCTGCCGATCTGCTTTCCACGCAACTACTCTTCTTTGGGTTTTAGGGGGCGGCATCTTTTTATTGTCTGCTCTATCGCGGTAGTTAAGTTTGAGTTCGCAGGTGCACGGTAAGTGATCCGAGCTCAGCGTGAAATCATCTACCAAAAAATCATTTACGAATTGCAATGCTTGAGAATTGACCCAGACCAAATCTACTACGCTTCCGCCCAGGTTTCCTAAACATGTAAGCTGACCTGCACTGTCAGAACGCGTTCTACCATTTAGAACTACATATCCAAGGTCCTCCATTGCTTCAGCTAAAAGTGTTCCTCTAAGATTAATATCCCTATCCATGGATGCCCTTTCCAAAGAAAGTCGCGCAACATCAATTTCATCATCATCTGAAAAGCTATTCAAAAGCCCAATTTTTGCATTAAAATCTCCGCCCATGATTATACAGTCAGAAGGGTAGCGAATCGACACTTCCCTTATAATATCCTCTACGCTTTCTATACAATATTTAGCGTCCAGATTTGGGCGTAGATAAAAACATCCTAAAATCAAGTACCTAATTCCTATCTTAATTCTAATTATTAACCACAAAAAGTATTCTTGAATAACAGCAATATCATCCAAGTTACACAGCAATTTTGAGACAAACATTGTAATACCTCCACTAGCCCTTCCCTTCGTTTTATCCCTAATCGCAGCACTGTAAAACGGGTAATAATCTTTCAAGTGGTCTGGTAACTCAGACAACGGCGATGTCAAAAAACTTTCCGTGACACAGATTACACTTAATTTTTCTAGCTGTTCAACTTCGTCACTGTTCATTTTCACAACGTTGTCAATTCCGCGAGAATTCCAAAAACAAACGTTAAACAGTTTATTGTCCAAAGCACTTTGATCACCTTCATTTATTGTTTGCTATGCCACTGGGTCTGTCGCTTTAGCGTAATTCACCTGTTGCCGGGCTTGTGCAATTTTTTTTTGATAACCAGGGCAGTTGAAGTCTCTTGCTGTGTGGTTTCTCGGAGAAATGCCCAACCGCTCACAATTAGGGCAGTTGTATTCTTCTTTAATGCATGATTTGCCCTCGTGGTTGCCTCCGCATTTGTGACAGCAAACCGTCGATGAGCAGTGCTTCGCAGTATGTCCAAAGCCGGAGCAATTAAAACAGATGGCAAGATTGACGTACTCCTTCACATAAACTCTTGTTAAATCGAAGTTAATCATACCATTTTTAACCAATGTCTTGAAGATTTCTGGATTCGTTTGAAGGATTATGTTTTCTTTCCAAGGGTTTCTGCATTTTTTTCTAGTAATTAGTCTAATGGATTGGTTTTTTATATTTGGTGCTTCATGCGTTTTTAAAATGTCCTCGTTTTCTCGTAATATCATATTTTTTATGTCTTCTTCCGAGTATCCCACGTCAATTCCTGTCATCACCAGCATTGGATCTGAATTTTGAATGTTTTTGAATTCAATATCATCTCTTTGTTGTAGCAAGCCTTCTAATTTTGTTTTTTGCTGTTCGTTATGGCTCTCAAGAATTATAGAACCACTTTTTAAAGTCCGAATGCTTTTCAGAGCACCCTGTAATTGCTGGATACTTATTGTCTTTTTTATCTCGTTCCAACGAGTTTTTGTTTCTTCAGCTTTGCTTGCTTTAATCAGGGTCTCATATTTTTTATCTTGCTGTGCTGGTGGTGTTGTCCATGGTTTCTGCTGTTGTGAGTTACGGCTTGAATCTTTTGGGATACTGCCGTATGTTCTCGCTGCGTCGGCGTACGACAATATTTGTGGTTGCGTATTACTGCCTCGGTTCCCTGTGCTTGTTTGATTTTCTTTGTTGATGTCTTGCTGGACGGTGTTTGTCGGAGTTTGGTGTTGCTGATCCTGTTGAGCTGGTTGGCACTGCTGTAGTGACTGAATAAGCTGGCGTTGTTGTTCGCTTTCGATATTTTGAAGATGTAGCTGGTATTCTAGCTTGATGCTATTTGATTTTATTTCTGTGATGTGACGCAACAACTTCTGCTTTTCCAGTTTCGCTTTGTACAGTCTCAACGCCATTCTGTGTTGTACCTCATGTAGTGTGAGAAGTGCTGAGGTGGCAATTAGTTGTTCTGGCTTGTTCGGGTTGTCCTTGATGATTGTGGTTTTTAGATCTCTCAGAGCCTTTTCCAACAAAACTGCATCATTCTCTTCTTCTTCCTCATCCTGTTGCGTTTCGTACCAGTCATCATCTTCCGTAGTTTTATCTTCGCAATCTGTTGAAAGTTCGGGACTGGAATTAGCTCGGATGCGTTTCGGGGCCGGAGATCTAGCAAGCTTTGAGGATCGGCCAAAAATGTCGGTTTCTTTGCTGTTATCTTCATCTTTCATCGTGTTGCCGGAAATTTTGTTCATCACGGCAACGCCGCGCCGACGGCCGGCGGTTGTCGTGGGTCTTTTCTTATCTTATCGCACCAAGTGTTCTGTATTTACCACAAATTGTTCACAATTGTTGGTAATTTCACTTTGTTAGCGGTCATCCGAGGTGCCCACTCACCGTTTTCGGTTGAAATAAGTCCTGGGCCGTGTATCACTTCGGTTTTGAACAATTTTTCGGCGTTTGGAACTTGAATTTCGGAAGCCACTTCAGGAGTCGTTCGATTGACGTATTTACTTACAGCGTTGCCACATACACGAAGAGGATTTTGATTTTATTTCAGTAAGACCTACTAGAGTCGCGGAGTCAACGATAAGACTGTTTTGCTCAGTGTGTTTTGAAAGTGCGACCGATCGCCAGTGCCGTCAGCAGGGAATGCCTCATAGAAGACCAAGATAATCTACAGTATACACCCCCTCCATGCTCCTCTGGAACCGCTGCATTAGCCCCAGCCCCAGCAGTATTGTGCATAATTCTATGTTCTATGCCATCCAATTTCATGACGATACTCGTCGTCGCCGCAGCCCCAGTTGACAAACAAGTAGTAGGTGTCAATGTGACCCTTTCGCTGTCCGTGCTCAGAGGACATGAAGATGAAGCTGAACAGTGGCTTGGCTGGGAAGAATTGACGGCACATATTCTGTGGTCGTTTATGGTGTGGCCTCGAAGGTTATGTTTACATTGGAACGGAGGAAGTTTACCAGAAATTAGATATTTGTGCAGCAAGTTTGTGAGGAAGACAAAAATCGTTTTGAACGAGTCCTTGTGTTGAAATAGGGGAAGCAACACCGTCAGCTGGAGTGGTGGACCATTACCCGGTCACAGGCAAACCTAAAATCCCACTACAAATCTAGGTGCACCACTAGATGAACTAAGTTCGCGCAGTTAGGCTCCGCCGACAGGTCCCTGTGGTGTGCCGTCAACTCTACGTGTGCCACGTTGTTTTGACATTTATTGTTACTTTCACATTTTTTACACGTTACAATATACATCTCCTCTACAAGAAAAATGGATCCTTTCATCAATGTTTTTATTAATTGTTTGGTGATTTAATATAACAGTAGGAAACAAATTAAATAATAACATAAACACAAGTCTTAATAATACCCTTCTTATCTGATCTTTTCATACAGAGTGCTTGGATTTGCTTGCATTGGAAGCGAAAACTTTGCCAGTTGATAGAGAAACAAAAAGTGAGTAGATTGAACCCAGAAAGATCTATATAAATCGAGATATAAATATAGAAAATATAGAACTTTTAACAAAAATATTTATCTTCATCATAACTTTGAAGTCGCTCAGCTGATTTTGCTCAAATCTAGAACATATATTACTGAAATAGTTGGCCGAATAAGAAAAAATGCTCATGCTAACAAATCTGTATAGAAGAAATACTTTTTTCGGGCTTCAGTTTCCAAGTTGCAGGGTGTCAAAAAATTGAAAAAAAATTGTTAACTAATTTTTCATTTTTCAATGAATTATCTTGTTATTAGTTGAGTAATACTGAACAACAGCAATAATTTCTAATAAGTTCTTTTCAGTTATTTCAATACTTTCTATAATACTGCAGCTTACAAAAGTCTCATCAGTCTAATTATTGTTGATCGATTTTCATGTTTTTTAGCATAAAATGTCGTTTTTCTCGAAAATGGTTGACTTTCGAGCTTCGGACCAAGAGTAGGTACCTTTTTTGCTAAGAATTGTCCGGGAAATCAGAAAATGTTACCAAAGATTGATTTCATCTCAGTGGCATGCAGATAACCGGGGTTATTTGGTGGGTAACCCTAATATCTACGCCTCTGGTTTTTCAATAAAGTAATGGTAAACCCTAAATGAAAGCTAATTAATAGTGTATCAATCGTACAAAGTTTGGTTTTCAACCATTTTTAAAACTCAACTTTGAAAGCCTCTATATCCATTATAATGCGTTTCCGATACACATTTTTCGTGAAAGTCTACTTGATTTTTGTTTTTGATGCTCTACCATCTCCTAAAATATTGACAAAAAAAAAAGTGTGACACCCTGTATAGTCCATCCAGTCTCTGGTTCCACCAACATGGATTTGTGGCTGGTGGCTGTGTAATTCTTGGAGCATTTATAAGCCATACTCGTAGCTCTCCAAAGTCTCCACAATCTACAAAACTTTGCAGATTGGCCTGAAATATTGACAGTGAACACCATTACTGCAAATCGGATTATGGAATAGGCCTCTCGGTGCCATCACAATAACAGAAAATCAAGTATAAAACTGATTCTGTTGATAGATTGACCTTTGCAAGTGTTTTTGTGATAAGCACGCAAAAATGTCTTTGTTAAAAATCAGCTATAACTTACTGACTTTCTATTACAGTGATGGTACGACTTGTGACAAAACTTGCGTTCATACCATGCATAATTCAATTTGAATTTTTGACTTCCATTCTATTTCAAAGTCTTGTTGAGATTACAAGTGTAATTAGTCGTAGTGCACACTTCCTAATTATTAAAGTCTGGTTTGTTAATGCGAAGGTTAACACTGATGTCGATGTCCAAATGATGATATTATAGATGTTTTCGCCTTGAGCAGCTCCGGGGTACTCCAAACACATCGTTCCATAGGAATCCCAGGATGCATCAATCACCGCTCCAGAATATTCTAGAGCTTTCTGATCTCTGCCCATGATTCCTTATGGAAAAATGGGCCTCAGTGTATTGTTGTGCCGGCTGATGGGTAGTGGGTAGTGTAGTTTTTCACTGTTGTCATCAGCCTCAGTCCTTGGGGGATCTTGCGGGTCCTACATAAAAAAGTAATTATTATTACTAATTTCAAAATTATTCAAGTATTGCCAACTGCTGCATAGAAAAATAAGATGCAAGTTTCACAAAAAAATAAAGGAGTAGGAAAGTTGAAAAACAAGATGCAAAACTTATTTTGAAAAATATTCATGCAGGTAGAAGGCTTGTGTCAGCAAATTGCATCCTCTTGGCAAGCTCGATGACCAAAAAAAAATTAAGAAAAGCCACTACCTCATGACTTTTCTCACAGTTACAGTTCAGGTACCTAAACTGCTCAACAATGAAAGTGTTACAAAGCAAAAATTCACCCAATTTTGAACCGCTATAACTTTTGATTGGCACATATGATTCTGATTTTGTTTCAAGTACTGAATAGCTCAATCTTTTGGCCATCTTTCTTATGTAATATAAAATGCATAGAGCTTTTCATAAATTTTCTACAGGGTGATGAACAGAGCAGTGCAAAATTGATGAAAGTTCAACATACCCCGGTTTTCGGCGATTTTTTTTTTTTTGGGAGTATTTACTATTTACACCAAATTTATGAAGAATGATGTGTTCCCTCGAAACGGTTTTTGAATTTTCGGAATTCCAGTCGAAACAGCCAAAATGTGATTTTTTATTGTGAATACTGCACCGGGTGATCATTTAAAAACTATCCACCTGCAATAACTCCCGATTTCTAGTGAATATTTCTTCGAGCAAAAACAGGTAAATTTTTATATCAAAGGGGACATCTAAAACATAAATTGGCAAATTTCTATCTTAAGCCCCCTCGCACCCACTCACCCCAACTTTGAAATTTCAAATGACATGACCTACCTTGCGATACATCAAATTGAAGAGAATTAAATTTTCTTTCTGAAAAAAATATTTACAAAAATTTTAACCCCACCTTCCTTCGCCCTAAAAATTCTCTGACTGTCTTCTTTTGAATTCTGGACCTCTCAATTGTTTTTAATTCAGTCAATGTCATCATAGAAAACATCGAAGAAAATAATTTTCGGTGGAAAAGGTGCTACCCAAATTGACCCTTTTGCTCTCCCCCACCTCAGCTTCAAAATTTAACGAAACACCACCCACTTTGTGATACATCAAATTTAAGGGAATCAAATTCTCTTTCCGAAAACAATTTTTTTGAAATTTTCAACCCCTCTCCAAATAAATTAGACATTTGGGGTGTTTTGTGACAAAAATGGGGATTTCAAAAAATTTGAAAAAATTTGTTCATGGAGAGAATTCAATTTCCTTCAATTTGATGTATCACAAAGTAGGTATTGCCATTTTAGATTTTTGAGATGAGGTGGGGGGAGCGAAAGGATGAAATTTGGGTGGCATTTTTTCCACAGAAAATTATCTCTTCCGATGCTATGCAGGATGACGTTGACTGCATTAAAAAGAATTGAGAGGTCAAGAATATTAAATTGGACACTCAGAGAATTTCAGGAAGAAGGGGGGTGGGGTTAAAAATTCTATAAATATTTTTTCGGAAAGAGATAGACAGATAAACAAACAGATAGACAGATCTTATTGACAGAATCTCATTTAGGGGACCAACATTTCAAGAAATGATGCCAAACATGGCTATGTTTTGAAATTTGAGGTGAAGGCAAAAAGTTCCAAAATGGCGGAACTGTGGTTAATCCAATTCTAATGACATAGTCCCATGTTGACTAAAGAGAGAAAGAATTAACCTTTTCTCAACGCTGAAAGCCCAAATTTTGGGAGTAGTACCAAAAAGCACGCTGCCAATTGAGCTTTTCTTCACCCCTACACTAGACAATAGGAACGTGTTGCAAATTAAATTGCTCAGAATTGTTCAGTGAACAAGCCTCCCAAGTGGCGTCATATTTAGTGGGGTCGGTACAGTATTATACGCTGCATTTTTGAGTAATGCAATGTCTTTTGGCACACATGTTCTTAGCACCTGTTTGAACAATTTTGTCCATCGCCGCAAGCGAAACTTTAGTTCAGATCCTGTATACAGGGTGAAGAAGAAAAACAATTTTAAAAAAATTGCATCTTTGAACGGGCAAAGGTAGAGTATAGCAGGACATGTCATATGTTGCGGAATTTGATGGTTGTTGAGGTACACCAAACCATTTTGATACATTATCAACCGTTTTCGAGATATCAAAAAAAAAACTGAGATCTGTCAAAAAAAACATTATCTTCATTATATCGCTTATTTTTGAGGATATCGGGATGAAATTTGGTATTTGCTTTATAAATGACGTCATAAATGGATAACAGCTGTAGTTATTTTCTAGGCCTACTATTTTCCAAAATAAGACAGTCAACTTTTTTGGGGGGGAGCCGCCATCTTGTTTAGTGAATATCAAGCTGATGACCGAAAAAATGACTGATAATCATTGGGCTAGTATCATGCCATCACTCTATATTGTGAAAGATCACCTTGGATGGACCATCACACCATTTTTGCTGGAAGAAACATGACACATTAATTTTATCGGGTTCCTCAGAACTAGAGGACCTACTTCCAGCCATCGAGCCATTGCAAGTACTTGAACACCGCAATTATGACCCCTGATCATTTCTCAGGTTGCTCACCAAGATTCATAGCCATAAGTGCAGCGGTTCGGTTTTAGAAACTGTTTGAATTAAGAAGTGTTGCCTTTTCGTGAAAAAAACAGCAAATTACGAGGTCTCTGGGTCAATTCTTAGGTCATTGGAAATAGATCCTCCATGGAGTGTTGATAAATTTATGCTGAATTATTAGAAAAAAGTGCATTCTATAACATAGGTTTGAAGAAACGGCTGAAAATTGTCCCCAACGGTTTCTTTTGTCTTTTTAAGCGTTAAATCATGGATTTTTTTGGCGATTTTCATGCCTCCAGCCTATTTAGATGATGGGATGAAATTCTTCAATTCCTTGTCACCCTGTGATGTCATCTGCATAGATCGCCATCATGCCAACATTTCCCAAAGTTGAAGGAGGAATCTGAATAGAATATATTCCAAAATACATTGCGGCATCAAAATTTATAAGGTTCTCTCCATTATTAGTGTTGCCCTACCGCATAATTTGTTCGCTTCCTACTCACTGCAAGATAGTCTTTCATGTTCTTCCTACATCACATGAGTACATCCTGTGCCAGTTTTTTAAAACCTATACTGAAGAATGCACTTTTTTCTTATATTTCAGCATAAATTTATCAAAATTCCATGGAGGATCTCTTTTCAATGACCTAAGAAATGACCCAGAGACCTCGCGATTTTCTGGTTTTTTCATGAAAAATCGACACTATTTTATTTAAATAGCTGCTAAAACCGAGCCGCTGAACTTATGGCTATGAATCTTGGTAGACAACCTGAAGAATGATCAAGGGTCATAATCGCGATGTTCAATTACTTGCAGTGGCTCGATGGCTAGCAGTAGATCCGCTAGTTCCGAGGAATCCGATAAAATCCGTGCATCATCTTTCTTTCAGCAAAAATGGTATGATGGTCCATCCAAGGTGATCTTTCACATGATAGAGTGATGGCATGATACTAGCCTAATAACTATCAAGTCATTTTTTGGGTCATCAGCTTGATATTCACAAAACAAGATGGCGGCTCCCCTCCAAAAAAGTTGACTGTCTTATTTAGGAAAATAGTAGGCCTAGAAAATAACTGCAGCTGTTGTTCATTTATGACGTCTTTTATAAGGCAAATACCAAATTTCATTCCGATATCTTCAAAAATAAGCGATATAATGAAGATAATGTTTTTTTGACAGATCTCAGTTTTTTTAGAATATCTCGAAAACGGTAATTAATGTCTCAAAATGGTTTGGTGTACCTCAACAACCATCAAATTGCGCATCATATGACATGCCCTGCAATACTCTACCTTCGTCTGTTCAAAAGATGCAATTTTTTTAAATTGTTCTTCTTCTTCACCCTGTATACAGGATCTGAACTAAAATTTTGCTTGCGGCGATGGACAGAATTGTTCAGACAGGTTCTAAGGACATGTGTGCCAAAGGGCATTGCATTACTCAAAAATGCAGCGAACAGGACTTTTTCGGAACGTGCCGACTCCACTAATTGATATGAAAAGTTCTAATGTTTTTGCGTTGCTACAGGAATAATATGCTGTATTCACAATAAAAAATCATATTTTGGCTGTTTCGACTGGAATCCCGAAAATTCAAAGACCGTTTCGAGGGAACACATCATTCGTAATGAATTTGGTGTTGATACTCCCGAAAATTTCTTTTAACGAAAACGGGGGTATGTTGAACTTTTATCAATTTTGCACTGCTTTGTTCATCACCCTGTAGAAGTTTTATGAGGGGCTCTATGGATTCCATATTGACAAGAAAGATGGCCAAAAGATTGGGCTCTATAGTACTTGGAACAGAATTAGAATCGTTTGTGCCAATCAAAAGTTACAGCGGTTCAAATTTTTGCTTTGTAACACTTCCATTGTTGAGCAGTTTACATGCTCATAAGTAACCCAGAAAATTTAAAAAAGGGGCAAATTGTTATTAGGTACATACCTACAAGCCATATTTCTGGAAACTCGTTTTCAACTGCCAAATGAGACAGCTGAATTTCTCAGGATCAGGAACAACCCTTCGGTCCACAACCATCCCTCGAGTTCAGCAGAGTTGCTTAGATTACAACAGCAGTCGTTCTTCTGACGTTTCATCAACGGTAAAAGGAGCCGTCTGTGATAATTTGGATTCGTTTTTGTCACTAGCAACACCTAAATTGAAAAAATTAGCGTTGAAATCGACTAAAACTTGTCTGCTGTACACAAAACTACGAACATGACGTGCCGCAACTCCGCGCTACATTGTGCCATAGTTTTGAGCTGCCGGATCTCCATTTTGGGATTGAGCTACAAATAATGATGATCTCCTTAAGCTTCTTGTGTCATCACCGCTCCAGAATAATGTGCTCCAGCTCCAGGGCTTTCAACTCTTGACTGGGAAGCGCCCGCCGTGGATGCCGTCCCGTCGTCCTAGAGGCTGACACGCTGTTTTGTTTCGGCTTCATCCAGCATACCATTAGTCCCAGCATATCCTACCGATATAAAATAAATAAGAAAACGCTGATAATATGATGATCAAACTCACTTTGAAACATTGAAAAAATCCAACCTACAAACGCGCCATGTCACAATAACAAACTGTCATGCAAAACAAAATTTCATTGTCAAAGGCAACTTCTCGGTAAATATCGGTACAGGGTACAAAGCGGAGCGAGAGAAAAGATACGGTTACGACCCTTGGCACGACCTTTGTAACGAAGTGCCCACAATCCAGTGAGCTTATATTGTCTAGTGTAGGGGTGAAGAAAAGCCCAATTGGCAGCGTACTTTTTGGTACTACTCCTAAAACTCGGGTTTTTAGCATTGGAAGAAGGTTCATTTTTACTCTCTTTAGTCAACATGGGACTACGTCATTAGAATTGGATCAACCACATTTCCGCCATTTTGGGATTTTTTGCCTTTACCATAAATTTCAAAACATAGGCATGTTTGGCATCATTTCTTGAAATGTTGGTCCTCTAAATCAGTGGCGGACTAAGGGGGGGGCGGAGGGGGCGGTCCGCCCCGGGCCTCGGGGCCTCAATCATCTGATGGGGCCCCCAATTCCTTTTGTTTGTAAAAAATACTGGAAAAAAAATTGGGATAAAATCCCAAACTTTCAATTTTTTCCCTCAATGGTAATTTTTTTCGTATATTAGGCGAGTAACATTGTTTTTCTTTTTTTTTTCATTTGAAAGTTACCTTGGCAGGCCCCATGACAACAGGTTTGGAGGCCTACACACAGGCAATAGAGGTGTGTCTGTATCACGGAATCTCTAACAATTATTTTCACTTTAGGCTTTAGGGGCCCCGGCTCCGAATGTCAGAATGCCAGGGGCCTTCAAGCCTTTGAAATTTTGTGTTTTATTATTTCTTATTCAAAGAGGGTAAAGACAAAATAATAAAACTATCTTGTCTGCGCTGCAGGTAGTAGATTCATATTATTCCTAATCTTGCATATACGAGGAGGTTTTAGCATTGTGTCAGCAGTCCAAATCCAATTCAACATCCAAAGCTGGAACCGAAAACTTCTTGTAGGTACTGATGGTCAGTGGCATAGCCAAAGTGTCATAGCCATAGCCACTCTCCCACCGTCGCCCATGGCACTTCATCGCACACTAAACCGATACAGAAAAAATTATTTCTGGGGAGAATTTTCTGAAAAGAAGTTTGATTATCAAGTAATTTTGATAAAAGCGTCAAAAACCAAAATCGCGAAACGCATGGAATATACCGATTATCATCAGCATTATTATTATCATTCCCAAAAAATTTCGCCTGCGGCGCTACCTCTCGCCGATTTGCACCCTTGTTATTGCCTTTGTCCTCTCCGCCCTCAAATTCTGACTACGCCACTGTGTGTTTTATAGTCAAGTTAACAGCTCATTTTTTTGTTTCTTAGACTTTTGCTCAATCACGGCGGGGCAGGGCGGGCCAAAAAGTCTGTCGGCCCCCCTTAATATTCTCAACTTTTACTCTTTAGGGGCCCCATCTCACAGTTCCGCCCAGGGCCCCCAATTCTCTTAGTCCGCCACTGCTCTAAATGGGATTCTGTCAATGACATCTGTCTATCTGTTTGTTTATCTGTCTATCTCTTTCCCAAAAAATATTTATACAATTTTCAACCCCAAAAAAATTTTCTTCCCGAAATTCTCTGAGTGCAGGGGCGGCGGAACGTCATAAATATTGGGGGGGCCAATTATTCAGATGGCTAATGAAAAAAGCAGGGGGACCACAGCCCCCCGGTAAAGCGCCGCAGGCGATTTTTTTTACATTGGGGGGGGGGGTTCTCACTTAAATTGCGCCTCTTCGCAGAGATTTAAAATATCCAAATTTTTATTTGGCCCCAAAAACTCGAGAAAATGTGATGTTACAAATTCAAAAGTGAATCAATCGTGAAGATAAACTAGATAAATTTCATTGCAATCCTACAATATTAATTATCAAAAACAAACAAAAAGAGAACACTGAACAATCACAAAAATCAAAACATTTCTGAACGTACGTTTAGGTACCTGAGGTACCTCCTAAACTTACTAACTACTTTAGCAGTTGGCACCTAAGCAAATACAAAAAGTTACCTACTGAACTACAGGACGACAATCAATAAAGCCCCTCATGATTAGGTATCATGATACATACCACTGATATTTGATACCTACATGTAGGTAGGGTACAAGTCCGCAAGTCGTAGGTACTACAACAGCGGCATTGCCAATTTTGCGGTTACCCAGTGGCGTATCTAGGGTAAATTGCGCCCAGGGCAAAATATGAAAATTGCGCCCCTGAATTAGAAACCCTGGGAAATGCGCCTTAGGCAGTTTTTCTGAATTCAGGTGGGCCAACGACAAATATAGGGCCCCCACGTGTGATCCGTTCCCATGCAAAGTTGCTAGGCAACCAGGGCTGTCACTAGGCTATCACTTAGGCAACATCACCTGATGAACTGTTCCCTGGTTCCGAAAATAGGGTCCCTGTTATAGGTTATACCTAGATCAGATGAAAAAGTCGAAAGTTGATCGTCTGTTTGAATGCATTGGTTTTGGTTTTCCCTCTTTCTCTGTTCCCATTTCGCTTGTAAATTATTGCTCACACGAATTGCGCCCAATAGTTCAAATATCTACATTATCCAGGGTGTCTCAAAACTCGCGCTCCAGAGAACACTGACATGGTGCCGACGACAATAGGTTCCCAGGAAACGGAAGAAAAACATGTATTGCTGCTTGCATAAAGTAGTCATGAGTTTTTTGAATCCACCAATCCCGGAGGGTCAATTCGAGGTAAATTTGCAAAATTTAACCCAGTTGCTGAGTTTTGAAAGTAATACCAACTGCCTGTCATTTTGCAATAAATGTTTGGCTCACTGTAACTACGACACTGCCAGATTTAGATACTTGAACCTAGCAACTTGAAATAGAGGTAACATACCTCAAATGTACAGGTCTGTGATTGGTTAACTCAACTTTGTCTTTTCTCGAATACCATTTGAAGTAGATTTTTTCCTCGGTATTACACATCTGACTGCTATCTAGTTTTGCTTCATTTTCTCTGGGGCGTCAGTTTTGAGACATCCTGTATTATCCATTCCAAGCTTAAAAAAACCACAGTTGCCTATGATATTTTTTCTTCAAGTTGGACAATCTGATTGGAAAAATCAAGATGATTTAATCAAATTTGTCAAAGTGATGTTTGCTGTGCTGGATTGCCGTTTTAATTCAATTGTTAGGTCAGATCTTGACACTGACACAATATTTTTATTAGTTTTCGTCTTGAAAACGCCGTTAGGCACGTAATTTCAATAGTGAAAGTATTGAGAAGTGCAACAGTAAGAATATACAGTTTGAAAAGTAATCGAGGCGAACCCAGTTCTACCGCCGTAGGGTGATTTAGTCGCACAGTGATCTCGTGACCTGAGCTCGTAGTACCCTGTAAGAACCTAAGTACGGTTGCGGACTCATAAAAGTTTACACCGATGACAATCGTGTGGCCATGCCCATTCAAAATTACGTCAAAACTGAATCAGCATGGCCACTCGATCGCCGTCGGTGTAAACTTTTATGAGTCCGCAACCGTACGTAGATTCACCCTCTCTTCCAGGATCATGAACTGTGATCCTGGCCGAAAGGAAGCGGCTGAGATCAGTGGGCAAACCTGTGACCTGCCGGCGACGCCGTCCCCAGAATGACAATTTGACAACACAGCGTAGTTCAGGTGAAGGTTTCATGTCATACGGACACAAATTTGAACGTAACCTCCCTTGTATCAAGATGACATTAAACATAAAAAATCAGGGACACCAACAGAACTCGAATTTTCCATGGCCAGCTGTGGTTTTTTTTTAAGCTTGGAAGGGATTATATATAATTATATGAAGTTCAAAGAACTTGGTCTTTGATTCGTTTTTCCAATTTTTTTCTACATTTTTTCACATTTCTATCTTTTCCTCTCACTTGCGCCCTGAGGAATCAAGTGCGCCCATGGCACGTGCCCCACTTGCCCCCCCGTAGATACGCCTCTGCGGTTACCTACCTAGGTATCTAGTTGTATTTACATAGTACAGTAGACATTTTGATCTCTAGATAGTCTAAATTACTAATAAAACTTTAGGTACCTACCGGTTTTTTCTTCCCAAAAAAATCTGTAATTTTCCTGGTGCTCATGATGAAATCAGGAAGTAGCTCATTCACCACGAAGCACAGATTGTAAAATGTGAAATACCGAGTGAAATACCAAATACAAATCCTGGTAATTAGACACTCCGTGCACCCTCCACAAAGATCCGCATTCGCATTTTTTTAAGTTAAATGTTTGTAGTGAGTGTGCGACGAAGAAAGCTGATCAACCTCCGAATAGTAGTCGAGTATGGATCTTTTTTTACCGCTCTTTCTAGAAATCCTAGATGAGAGTTCTATTCGGATGCGTAATTTATTACTTCCACGAATTTAATTCTTGATACGGAAATTCGATCGTTTCTTGGCACATGGAAAATAAGATTTTATACCAGTTTTACCCAATTTATTATTTGAAATGGATATTGTTGTAGGTAAGTAAAAAGAGGAAAAATTATCGGACTTTTTTAATATTGGGGGGGCATGGCCCCCTCATATCTAGGATTGGGGGGGCCAAGGCCCCCCTGGCCCCCCCGGTTCCGCCGCCCCTGTCTGAGTGTCCAATTTAATATTATTGACCTCTCAATTCGTTTCAATGCAGTCAACGTCATCCTGCATAGCATCGGAAGAGATAATTTTCTGTGGAAAAAATGCCACCCAAATTTCACCCTTTCGCTCCGCCCACCTCATCTCTAAAATCTAAAATGGCAATACCTACTTTGTGATACATCAAATTGAAGGAAAATTAATTCTCTCCATGAACAAAATTTTTTCAAATTTTTTAAAACTCCCATTTTCTTCACAAAACACCCCAAATGTCCAAATTATTTGGAGAGGAGTTGAAAATTTCAAAAAAATTGTTTTCGGAAAAAAATTCGATTTCCTTCAATTTGATGTATCATAAAGTAGGTGGTGTTTCGTTAAATTTTGAAGCTGAGGTGGGGAAGAGCAAAAGGGTCAATTTGGGTAGCATTTTTCCACCGAAAATTCTTCTCTTCGATGCTTTCTATGATGACACTGATTGAATTAAAAACAATTGAGAGGTCCAGAATTAAAAATAAGACAGTCAGAGAATTTTTAGGGCGAAGGAAGATGGAATTAAAATTTTTGCAAATATTTTTTTCAGAAAGAAAATTTACTTCTCTTAAATTTGATGTATCGCAAGGTAGATCATGACATTTGAAATTTCAAAGTTGAGGTGAGTGGGGGCGAGGGGGCTTCAGATAGAAATTTGCTAATTGATGTTTTATGTCCCTTTTGATATAAAAATCGACCTGTTTTTGCTCGAAAAAATATTCACTAGGAATCGGGAGTTATTGCAAGTGGACAGTTTTCAAATGATCACCCGGTGCAGTATTCACAATAAAAAACCATATTTTGGCTGTTTCGACTGGAATCTCGAAAATTCAAAAACCGTTTCGAGGGAGCACATCATTCCTCATAAATTTGGTAATGATACTCCCAAAAATTTTTTTTTGCGGAAACGGGGGTATGTTGAACTTTCATCAATTTTGCAATGCTCTCTCTGTTCATCACCCTGTAGAAAATTTATGAAGAGCTCCATGCATTTCATATTGACAAGGAAGATGGCCAAACGATTGGGCTATTTAGTACTTGAAACAAAATCAGAATCATACATGCCAATCAAAAGTTATAGCGGCTCAAAATAAGGTGAATTTTTGCTTTGTAACACTTACATTGTTGAGCAGTTTATTTAGTTAGGTTTTTTGGCTCGGAAATTCGTTTAATCCTCAGTAATGTCCCCTCACCACTCATACTAGCGATCAAAAGTATGTCTAGCTTACTTCAAATTTAACTTTAAACCCAGTTTGGTTACTATGGAAATGATTGTTGCAACAATTGAATCTATGGCAACCAAACCAAGTTTAAACTTAAACTCGAAGTGTAGTGCAGTAAAGATAGTCAAAAAAGACCCCAAACCTTGAAAAAATTAATTCATGAAATTTTATGTTAGATATTGATTCAGAATTTCATCCTCTACCACATACTCAAAATCTTCGAAAATCCCAGTTGAGCATTCTTTTTGCGGCGCTGTCAAAGTATATCATATTTGCTGCAACTAGTCCGAAAATTGTATTCTTGTTTTTGTCACACTAGAGCTACATTGTTGGCTCAGAGCTGTTGATATACACTGCAGGGCATGACCAGATCTTCGTTTGAACTTCTAACTCATATTTCCCCCCAAAAAAAAACACGGAAGTTGCTTTAATTCCCAATAAACAGTGTTGATCAAAGATAATCCGAGGGTTAGTGACCAATTCTATTAAAATCTGTTTGATTTGTGACAGAGGCATGAAATTTGGTATGAGTCGTCTTCATGGTCTTCTTTTCAAATGTAAACACGATGACTCGTCATATTTTGGTTAAGGGGGCCTAAGGACCCCCTTGAAAATTTGAAGTTGCAGGAACTCCTACAAACCACCGGTAAATATCGTCACACATCTCAAAAAGTAATCATTGCTCCAAATCTTGACAAGAGACACAACAGTTGTCGCAATGTACGCATTGTTCTTCGTGTTAAAAAAAAATGTCTTCGGAATGTCAAAACAAAACACAGTTTTTAATGATTTTTTCATCTAAGAAAATGTGAATTGATCTACTGTATATTAAAACTCACTAACTTGTATTTGCCGGAGCTATTCATGAAGTCTGTTTTTTGATATTGTCATTCTAGGAATGACAGCTCCCGAAGAAATAAGCCAATTCAAGTGTGAAGTTCAACAGCGTTTTTTTATTGTTCCGAATCAATATGATCGACAATTTATGAATGGATGCATGCTGAAACTGTTCTGTAACTTAATTCTCTTTGACTACACGCGGAACCAAGCGCAAAAGCTTAGGAAAAATGTTTTTCACGTTGCCCACCATCATAAAATTTGTGCCCCTAGGGTGTGTTTAAAATATTTCTATACCGTGTATTTACTCGAACTCAGTGCTTTGAAGTATTTCACGCCTCAATACTGATTCTTTGTACCTTCTACTTGACAACTGCAGGTCGTATTGACGTTTGTCTATACTCATTAGTCCGTATTTGTTCTTGTTTCACCAAAGTAGCATGAAATTTGGTGCAATTTTAACAGTGACAGCTGGCAGTTAAAAAATCTCTTTCAGGGCTTTCGCGCATCACTTCTCATTTAGTTATACTTAATAAAATTATAAAATAGTTGAAGCTATCCACCCAATAGTGAATTGTCATCATATCAATTGGTAACATTGAAAAAAATGCTGCTGAACTGAGCACTCGAATTGGCTGGTTTCATCTGGAATGGTTGCTCCTAAGATGTCAATATAAAGAAATTGACTTCATCAACGGCTTCGGCAGATACGAATTAGTGGACAATGATATGCGGAAGATGAATTTACCCTTCTATTACATGAAAAAATTATAAAATCCTGATTTTTCTTTGACATTCCATCGATTTTTTTTTCAATATGAAAAGCAGTTCGTACATGGCGACAACTGGTCTGCCTCTTGTTGAGATTTAACGTAGAGTCGAATGATTACTTTTTGAGATGCGTGACGATTATTAATGGTGGTTTGTATGAGTTTCTGCAACTTCAATTTTCAAGGGGGTCCCTAAGCCCCCCTAACCAAAATATGGCAAGGCACTATACCTACATTTGAAAAAGGGACCATGAAGAGAAGACCACTCATACCAAATTTCATGCCTTCATCACAAAAAGAACAGATTTTATTAAATTTGGTCCCCAATCCCCGAACTACACTTGATTACCACTGATAATTGCAAATTAATCAAGTAACGTGTTTTCTTTTGCGGGAAATAGGATGTTGATGGTTCAGATGACGTTCTGGTCATGCCCTGGAGTATACCGGGTGATCATTTGAAAACTATCCACCTGCAATAACTCCCGATTCCTAGTGAAAATGTCTCCGAGCAAAAACAGGTCGACTCTTATATCAAGGGGGACATCTAAAAAATACATTAGCGATTTTCTATCTTTAGCCCCCTCGCCCCCACCTACCCCAACTTTGCAATTTCAAATGACATTACCTATTTTGCGATACATCAAATTCAACATAATTAAATTCTCTTTCTGAAAAAATATTTCTAAAATTTTTAACCCCACCCCTCTTCCCCCCTAAATTCTCTGAGTGTCCAATTAAATATTCTTGACCTCTCAATTCTCTTCAATGTAGTCAACGTCATCCTGCACAGCATCGATAGAGAAAATTTTCTATGGAAAAAGTGCCACCCAAATTCACCCCTTTGCTCCCCCCTCCTCACCTTAAAAATCTAAAATGACAATACCTGCTTTGTGATAAACCAAATTAAAGGGAATTGAATTCTCTCCCTGAACACAATTTTTTCGAAATTTTTAAACCCCCCGTTTTTCTACTAAAATACTCCAAATGTACAGTTGAATGGGGGAGGGGTTGAAAATTTCAAAAAAATTGTTTTTAGAAAGAGAATTTAATTTACTTTAATTTGATGCATCACAAAGTGGGTGGTATTTTGTTAAATTTCCAAGTTGAGGTGGGGGAGAGCAATGGGGTGAATTTGGGTAACACTTTTTCCACCGAAAATTCTTTTCTTCGAAGCTATTTAGGATGATGCTGACTAAACTGAAGAGAATTGAGGGGTCCAGAATATTGAAAGGGACACTTAGAGAATTTTTAGGGAGAAGGGGGGTAAAGTTGAAATTTTTGAAAATATCTTTCTCAAAAAGAGAATTTTATTTTCTTCAATTTGATGTATCGCAAGGTAGGTAGTGTTATTTGAAATTTCATTTTTGGGATGGGTGGGGGCGAGGGGGCCGAAGATAGAAATTTGCCAATGTATGTTTTAGATGTCCCCCTCGATATAAAAATCGACCTGTTTTTGCTCGAAGACATTTTCACTAGGAATCGGGAGTTATTGCAGGTGGATAGTTTTCAAATGATCACCCGGTATACCAACAGCTCTGAGCTGACAATATAGCTCTAATGTGACAAAAGCGAGGATACAATTTTCGGACTTGTTACAGCAAACATGATATACTTTGACAGCGCCGCAAGAAAAATGCTCAAGTGGGATTTTCGGGGATTTTGAGTACATGGTAGAGGATGAAATTCTGAATCGATAACAGCTTTTAAATTTCATGAAATAATTATTTCAACCCCAAAACCTATCTTTACTGCACTAGTGAGCAACCCGGCGTTAATCTATTTTATTGGCAATTAGGTACCCCATTCGCTGGACTTTGCGCGTTTATTTATTCGATTCATTTCATGTAGATTTGGAATGCCTTCTACTCCTTTCTTCCTCAGTATTTGACGCTACAATCTGTTATCTAACCGTGGGTTCCACAAAACAGATAATACGAGATCAGTTGATTTGCGATTTTCGTTTGTCAACTTATAGCTGACTGATCAATGAAAATGCTGGTTTATTCCCCAATAATGGAAAGATGATGGGTCCAGTACCAGATTCAAGGCATTTTTTGTGAGTAATCACCTAGCATTCAGCAGAAAAAAGTTCAGTTAATCCGCAATCAGCCTTGATCGCTGATCATCTTTTTTGTGGAACTGACGGTATGAGTAGTATGGGACTGGGACTTAAAGAGAAAATTTCAACAGAGTGCCATTCGACCATTAAACAAGAACCTTTAGGACCCCGTGCAAAAAAGCATCCTCCGGTGTTGTAAAGTGTAAGCAACAAAGTGCTCGAGTCCCCTACTTAAATGTACCAAACAAGTGGATTCCCAAGTAAATTACAGAAGGAAAGAGGAAGCACAAGGCTGTAAGTGTACCTATAGTTCAGCTGTAGTCGTACGAGTCGTGTGCCCCTGATATTTTCGACATGTGCGTCGCGACGCTGCACGTATGTACCCACGATACGTGTGCCGGCTCTCTTCTGAAAAAGGACGGCGGTCGAAGCGGCGCGCTTGTGCTTGCCATCATCATCATCATCATCAGGAAACTCTCCAACAGGATGGCGCAGCATCCTTGCGAATCTCGCGCCACATTCAGTCCTCTCTGGGCATTGCTTCTGTGCGGTTCTTTGCTCGGCAACCCAACCTCCCTGTCCGTCATCAGCCCTGTTTTATCTCTCCTTGTATTACTATTTGAAGTAAAATATTAAATTAAAAAAAAAGTAAAATTCACTCTGTATTTAATCTATTAACACGCGCGCTTTTATCACCGGAAATCTCCCGAACGTACTGTAAAAAGTGTATGCTTACAAGAAAAAATTTTCGCACGAAATTTTTTTCGAAGGCATTCAGAGTTAAAGAATCGCACCTGTAGTAGTTACGAATCGCCGAAAAAAACATAAAGGTTTTCCCGTGAGACCAGTTTGTTGGAAAGACTTTGAGGACTTTTCCCATCAAGCCGGTGGATCCCGCGTCGCCTGCTGTCGCTGACCCTTGCTGAGGTAAGCAATTGCCACCGTATTTCAAAGCGACATCAAATTTTCAGTTGCACCGAATAAGGAAACGTAGGTATAATTTATTTCTGATCGGATATTTTGGCGCCCAACTTCGGCCCGAATGTCAAACATCATATCTGTTATCATATCGCAAAAAAGCCTGTGACAAAATCCTAATAAATCGCGGCGAGCAGTAGCAACGATCTGTAACTGTTGTTGCAGACAGAAGTGCAGTTAGAGCGATGGTGTGCAGTTAGTTGCACTCCTGTGCATCTATTATTTGTTTGGCCGCTGCCGGCATACCGGCTTTCCCCTACTCCCGGCACGGCATAACGCGGTCGTAATTATTGCAGTTTTTTCTTGAATTTATTACGCCTCGGCTTAATGCGAGTAGTAGTATTATAGTACCTAGTAACAGCAGTGCTGGATTTGAATATTTTACGGCGGCCCCCTGGCGCTGCAATATCAGCAAAAAAAAAACTCGAAGCGCCGGCTGAATTTAATGAAGACATTTCACGTGGCGTGCGCCTTTCTGTGTTGAATTTTTATATTAATTTGGCGGAAAATTTCAAAAATGTTTCAATACGATGCGGGACGGTATACGTGAAAATCAATAACATTTTAATATTTCGTGTGCGCCGAACACATTGGGATTTTCGATTATAAAATGATGTTATTATGATTTGTAAATAATAAAATGCAGGATGAATTGTAAAAGCTTTTGATACACAACATTTTCACAATATATGCAGTTTCCATTAGTTGTGTGTGTACAAGGACGATCAAATGGGTGTATAAGTACCTACACAGAGCATCATTACAAAAATGCGGTCCGGACTGTTTTGTTCATTTTTATTTTACTCGTCGAACTGAAATTATTCATATATTTTATGATGTTCTAAGGGAGTTTACCCCAAATTCTATAAATTCCGTTACCGTGGATTTTTATATGTATCATGTACCTACCATCTAAGTTTGAAGTTTCGTGATTTTTTCCTGAATTCACTATTCTGTGGGAATTCTGGACAATGACTTTAAAATTATTATATTTTTTACTTACTTAGTGTTAGTTATCCAAGTGTCCACATTTTGCCAGAATAATCTCAGCTCCCTCCCTCAAGTCTACTCCACATACACGGTGATTGCTTGAGGCTCTGCCTTTGTCGTTGATACTAGATACACAAAATCGGTTGAATTAGAACAGTGTTGCTTAAAATCTTACAATAAATTAGCTCGTTGACTTAAGGACGGAGTCATATTGGCGAAATAAGCGTTGCGAAATCAATCCGTCTGGGTTTATTCCTTGACGGATTCTTACCATTTTGGTCTCTTTCGAAAGCTACAGGGATGTACTTTGGTTTGAGCCCATTGGCATTTCCGAAATCAAAAAAAAAATTGACATTTGAAAAAATTATTTTTAGATTTTGGAAATGCCAATGGGTTCAAACCAAAGTACCTACATCCTTGTAGCTTTCGAAAGAGACCAAAATGGTAAAAATCCGTCAAGGAATGAACCCAGACGCATTGATTTCGCAACGCTTATTTTACCAATCCAACACCGTCCTCAACCAAAACATTGAGGGTGATCCAGGTTCAATCAATTATTCATCCAATGAAACTATTTTACTTAGTTCAACCAGTGCCGTCTTAAGGCACGGGCCTGGAGGGCCTATGCTCAGGGTCCCGGTTTTTTTGAGGGCCCCCAAAGCTCCCTTAAATTTCCAAAAGTAAAGACTGTTTTTGTAAAAAATGTTGCTCTCATATCCCTTTACGACGTTTATTTAATTATGTCACTTTCTGAGCTGATCGTGCGCCTCTCCTTACCTCCCAAGAGTCCACGACGCTCCATCCCACTAAACTAATCAAGAAAAAACCGGTTTTCTGTCGAAAATTGTGAAAAAGCGCGAAATTTTTATAAAAAAAAGTTTGTTGAATAATAACCTGCTGCAGTGTTGCTCGCCTCACTCACGTGCTTTTTTTCACAAACATTCATAAGGGGGCCCCTCACTGCCTTGAGCCGGGGGCCCCATTTGTTCAAAAGACGGCACTGAGCTCAACAAAATAAGCTAGAAATTCAACTCAGATTAAGTTAAACTCGAAGTTGATCAAAAATTCAATTCAATCGACGATTTGATTCAATAGAATCGTTTCACAGCTTTGAGCTGTCGAGGGGTGGAACTTTGCCCCTTCTTATCACTTTCCCGACTTCCATTAATAGGAAGGGAAAATATGGTGATCGTGCGGGATAAAATAGATGACGGATTTATTGTACGGACTCAAAAACGTACGTACTTTTGACTTATCGGTGACAGAAACGCTCCAAAGAGCATACAACCTCTGTAAACCTTCTAAAACGGCAGTAGAGAGCTGCCGAAACGTCAGGAAGACGAGTTAGGACTTGAGGATGAGTGTTATTGTTCTTTAGTATCAATGTAAGTCTAGCTTTTTGCACTCCACATTGCAGTTGGTTGAATTTTTTGTATCAAGTCAGGCAACTTTTGTATAAGAAACGTGTTGACCCTCTTACAGTTATTAGTAGGGTAGAGTAGAGTAGAATAGAATTCTCAAGTGTCTCTCGTCACGGTTTCTCACCATTTGCTCCACTCATTTTTCGTTTAAACACATAAGAGTTCTCAACAAATTACCTTTTTGTTTTCGACAACTGGTCAACGAGCAGCACGTTTCCTACAAAAAGGTTTTTTGTTGAAGTTGTTGAAGAATCCAGAGATATTTGATGTTACAGAATTTTAACAGGCTGCGAGAAACATAAAGAAGAATCAGATTAAAAATCCTGAAAACACAGTTGTTTTCATTGAAATCGCCTGGTAAAAGAGTTCTATAGAAACGAACAATTTCACTTCCTGCCTTACATGAAAAGTCTCAAATCCACTTCATGACTACCCTGTATAGTTAATGAAAATTGAAGACACATTAAAAAATTCCAATTCATATTTTGTTCAGTCTGTTCTAAAAAGTTTCCCGCCTGAAATCTCACCAGAAAATAAAAATAAGAGGTGGCAAAGTCTCACCCTTCGACCTCCATATCTCCAAAAATAAATCCTAATTGTTATTGAACAATAATTTTTCTGACTCATTTGAAGCAGTTTTCAAACTTTGACTCTGGGGCGCGAGTCCTGGGACATCCTGTATTTAAGTAATTCTTTCAAACATACAGGTCTACGAAGAGCCAGTATTCCATTTCGGGATTAAATAATCTTTTTTCTTTGAATTAAATCACCTGGGTGGTTTTACTTGAAAGACAAGTGCATTCTTGTTGTTCTCTTAATTATTGCTATGATTTTTCTTCTCATATTGAAGTTGAAAGCTACCTGGGATCGATGTCTACCCTGGTTCCTAGATGTTAAGTTCAAATAACTTCATTGTGTCATCTATTTGGTTACTTATTTCAGTTCGCGCTCTAAGTGCCACTTATTTGCCGATTTTGAAATGTTTAGTAATGCTCGATAGAGCAGTTTTCTAACTACAATACACCATCTTGGATCGCTTGATTGTCGACCTTATATGCAATATACAGGGTGGCAATGAAAGAAGTGCAGAAATGACTCGAGAAATGACCTTACTTCAGCAAGGTGTCATTTCAAGAAAACAAGTCGCAGAATCTTTTTCATCATGTTTCGAAAAGCGTACATCAATAGTTTATGTGATTTTTTTTCGGATACAGACTCTGCCAGTGCTGTTGCTTATCCTTGAAATTTGACAGGAACGTACATAGTAGCTGTATCAAATGTAAGTACCATGAGACAATTTGATCCCACCGACCCTCAAAAGTGGTAAAGACTGTGAGGACCATAGATAAATCAAGCATGCTGTGACATTGCATTACATGTTAGAGGGCCTAGAATTGTTCAAAATGTATCAATGGCAAGTTGCCAAGAATCGGGCAATTTTTTCTCGAGATATCCTCATTTCCACCGAGGCAAAATTTCTGCGTGGCTCACTTCAATTTTGGCCAATTTTGGCAAGTTTATTTAATGCAGAGTCCGGGAACCGATGGAGAGTGTTTTTCCCATCTCATCTTCCAGAAAAAAATAGTTCAGTATACCCGAGACTCTTACATGGTTTCGTCTCGTCTCGTCTCGTCTCGGCGAGAGAAAGCTAGTCTTGTCTAGGAAATTCGAGACGAGACCGAGACATGTCTCATCTCGACAGCGCCACTAAATTAGCATAATAGCTAATAAATTTCTGATGAATATATTGGTGAATGAAAAAGTAGATACAAAAGTGAATTGGTGAAAATAACACAAATGAGTAGGCACATAAGCAAAAAGCACAAGGACATCCACTCAAAGAAGAGAAGAAATACACTAAGGAAAGCAAACAAAAAAAAAAGAGAGAAAGAAAGGCTTGGCGCAATGACTCCAAAATTAAAAAAATCATGTTTCAACAGATGGAATATACTTTTCCTGAATGTTTGCCGGTTCATCACTTTGACATTGTGTAGCACTCCGTTGTGATATTTTAAAACGGTATAACTGTAGGAACGTTTGAAAAATTCAGTAAATTGTGCGAAGGTGGAGTCAGTGTATACCCACTAGGGGGTGCAATCCCGGAAAAAAATCCTGATCGCGGGATTTCGGGATCGAAGAATCACGATCCCGGGATTCAATCCCGAAATTTAAATTATTACAAAAAAACTATTAATTGGAGAATCATCTCCATTTTATCAATAAACGAAACAAATATTTGAAGTAACTACGTATTTCTTAGTTTTTAAACCAATGCCGCAAAAAACTAAGGCTCAGTCCCAGTATTTATTTCAGTTGGAGTTGAACTTAAAACTCGGTTTTGTCACTGCGGAGACAATTGTTGCAACAACTGAATCTTTGGCAACTAAACCAATAGCTTTACTAAACGAAAGTTCAACTCCAACTGAAATACTAGGCCTAATTCGCCCAGCAAGTTATCTCCAAGCTCCAAGCCTGGAGCGAATTTTCGTCCATAGCACTCTTGCGACGGAGAACGCCCTTTCCGACTCCACACTTGTAAGTGGTAATGAATTGATGATAAAAAATCATAAGCCATTTGTATAGACTGTGCCCACGAATACCTTCGTTTTCAAAGAAGGCCAGCTCCGTTTTCAAATTTGTTGTCAATGAGGCGACTTGTAAGTATGTCCACTTTTGCACAAACAGATCGTCGACGAGCTTAATCCCGAAAATCCCGGGATTGATTTATTTTCGGGATTGGATTTGACCATTTTTTCGAGATTTTCGGGACCAAGAATCGTCCGGGATCCCGGGATTTCGGGACTCGGGATTTCGGGATTGCACGCCCCTACCCTTGAATTGGATGTTGACGTTGTGTAGGTACATCTATTCTGAATGATACACGTTCATTCAGGTAGGTCGGGCTTTCATTCATCAGAATGCCATGATAGAAGGTTAGGGTGTGCAATAGTCTTCTTTTTGTCATATTGAGCCAGTTCAGTTCAGGTAGTTTGTAAGATACAGGCAGGCCTCCCCCTTACACCGAAAATCGACCTTATGCACAAATTCTGCATCTTTCAAATCCTACGCGTGTCGCATTGAAGCGAGTAGGGTCCATAGACTGTATCACCAAAGTTGAAGTGGGAGAACACCAATGAATCACAGAGAATAGTTTTGGTCTTGGTGTTTATCAAGGGACGCACTTGGAATATTTTTCGTAGATTCATATAGGCCTTTTTGAGACATTCAGATACATGATCTGTAAACATTAGGCTGTAGTTCATGTTCATTGTACAATCCCAAGTAACGGACAGTATAAATGATGATGCGAGGAATCGAGGATGATGATGATGCGAGGAGAAGATTTTCTCTCAAGTTCTACAAAACAAGTTTTTGCAAAAGGACCCTCACTTGGGAAGCAATGGTATAGTAAAGATAATAAATGATGCA
Source organism: Anaspis maculata (assembly GCA_949128115.1). Taxonomy (NCBI): domain Eukaryota; kingdom Metazoa; phylum Arthropoda; class Insecta; order Coleoptera; family Scraptiidae; genus Anaspis; species Anaspis maculata. Next base: position 23,187,273 of record OX421962.1, read on the forward strand.
GGTAGGAGTGGTGCATTGGACCAAGGAATATCAGGATCGATAACATTATTTTTGTCGCTTAAAACTGCGTTGGATCTGAGAGTTTCACTATACCAGCAAGGTTATTTGCTAAGTTGGATTTCACAACACGCAGCCCTTGCCCAAAAATGATTCTCTTTTGAATACCACGCCAGTACGCCGTACATAACAGCTGCCAGCGTTTTTAATTAAAATTTGTGAATAAATGCGCTAATTTGCTCCATCACCACCACCGCCGCAAAAATTACCAGAGACAATATCTACAGTTTGGGAAAGTTGAACAAGAAAACATAATTGATCAGGAAATCGCCCAAAAAATTAACGCTGAACGGAAAGCTCGCGCGCGCGGAAAGTGAAAACGTTAATTAGCGCGCAAAATGCAAATTTTGCAAGTTTTTCAATCTCGCGCTCTCCGAAATTATTAAAGTAATAACAAAGGAATTCAAATGAGTGATTGTGGAAAAAAATGTGGCGGCCGCGTTCCGGCCTCCGCCCCAGAGAAAGAAAACGTTTTAATATAAAACCGAAGAAGGAAGGAGCCAACGTGGCTGGTGGCGTTTATTAAAATATAAAAGGGAAAAGGGTGGGTGATGGTGGTGATGGCATGGCATGACGGTGGTGCCGAAGCGTCTCACTTTTTATTGCGGCGGTGATGCCGAATTTATATTGGAACATTTGACTGATAATCCGCGAATGTAAGGGCCGGGACCATGGACCTGAACCTAAACTGGACTATAATCGCCATACCAAGACGAGCAATAAATGTCCATGGAATCCGGGCATCTCTGACAAGTAACGCGACAGAAGTTCTCAAAAGCCGATATTACAGCGCCGCTGCGATTTCATTTGAACAACCACTGACAGTCAAAATTTCAACAAAACAACAACAGCAACATATCTACGTCTGATTCAAGTTCTAGGTACGAAAAATCTATAATTGAATTCAACGATTGGCTTGCTGCACTATAGTATAGTAAAGAAAATTGAATGAAAATACCCACTGTCACAATGTAATGTTGACAAGTCAAACTGACAAATGTCACATTATACATAGCACATGTAGACAACTAGCTGCCAAGATGTTGGCATCAAGTTATTATCGTACCATTCGTTCCAACACAACACATTCTTTCATAGTTTACTTTGGTAAAAAAAATACTATAAATTGATTGTACCAGTGATGTGTAGTTCAGCCGCGGTCTATAGTCACAGTCTAAATGCTAGACCGATAGACACGACCATCAGGTTCAAATCCGGATTGTTTGTTGAAAACAGCTGCACACTTCTTGCAGTAAGCCTTGGCACGCCACTATTATAGCCTAGTTGAATTGAAACTGACCTGGAATCGCTTTGAATCCGGTTTGGATTTGAACCTGTGAACCTAACCGCCAACGTGTCCCAGCCTTGAGAAATCTCGAGTCGTTCAAAATTTCCAAAACCTAATTCCATTAGCCGGATTAGTTACAACGCCCGCGTTCAGAGTCTATGATGCCGGAGTTAAAAAGGGTATAGAAATTCAGCATCGCAACGGCTATCCCCCGGTGGGAGAGGAAAAATCGCATGAAAAATCCATTCGAGCCTGACTGCCAACTGATGTAGGTTAGGTACGAAAGCGCACCATGGCCGGGGATGGGGTCCCTTGAATAATGCCCTGCAGGAAAAATTCAAACTCACCCGCTCGCAGCGAAAATCTATTATTCCCTTTTGCCAAATTCACGAGATGTGAATTATTAATTCGCCGGTGTCTTATGCATTACGTATTGCGCCATTGCTCCGGAGTGCATTTTACGGATAATATTTAATTGCGAGAAAAAGTGCCGCCTGCTCTTTTCCGAGGACTTGTTCCAAGAAACTAAATCATTAATGGACGCTTTCTAGCCCCGCGGCACGAGATTTGAACTGGAAAAGCCACCACTGCAATCAAGTTCGAAAGGGTGAAGTTGCGAAGTTGGGAACGGCAACTAAACAGTGCAGCTTCTTCAGCAAACTGCCTCGATTTCAAGTTTCCTGTTGGTGATTTAAAGTTGAAATTTACGAAAAACTTATCAAGTGGGTGCCCCATACTCTGAACGATATACCTAGGTCATTTGATTTTGTAACATAAGCACTGAACATCCTGAAGTACCTACATTATAAACCAAAAAATAGTTGAACAGAAGTTTTTTCCTCGAGCTGTGTTTTTTTGAAACCTATGTAGAATTTGATGATGTTACGATTTTTTTCAATTTTTCAATCAAGTTCCAACTTTCTTTCTGAACGAAGGGACGTCTAGTTCAAGATATTATATGGGCTACTGGTAAGGTTGCCGTCTAGACAAGACAAGAGTTGCCCTACTCTTGTCTTGAAATATGAAGATCATTCCAAAATTTCAAGACAAGACTCTAACCCTTGATGAAATTTTTCCAAGAGTCTTGATAGAAATGAAAAAAACCCTCTCTTCCAATGAAAATACGTGATGGAAATATAATCATCTTTTAACAAGAAAAACAGAGAAACTGTGAGAAGCAAGGAGCACCCTTCGAATAGAGACTGCGTTCCAATCAAATATTCTACTGCGTTCAAATTTCAAAACAAAGACCCACTTTTATTCACAATGAAAATCATCGGTGTGAGTGCTGAACGGAAAAGTTGCCACCACCACCCCCGACCTGTTAGTAGACGTATTTCTGCAATGGAGTCTTATACAGGGTGATTCAAAAGTGTCGGACCATCTTAATGGTGCGTGATATGGAGGTGTAGTAAAATGCTGGGAAGTTGTTGAAAAAATTCTACGTCTTTCAATTTTGAAGTTATGGAAGAACAAAAGTTGATCCTTCGATCGCTTCTATTTTTGTTGTTCTAAAAGATTTTAGTAAACTGTTTATGAAAACAGTAAGTATAAAAATCAACCTCTGAATCCGTAATGAATTTCTGTTTTGTATACAGGGTGAGTCATTGATCCAGATTTTTTTTTCTAAAATTGCCTGCAAACAGTCACATTGGTCCCATAACCTATGTAGAGCACAATGAAACACAATTCAATTCAACAAAATTCTTTTGCTTCTGGTTTTTTAGGAAAATTAAATTTGTGTAGTTTATCACTCACCCTGTATGGAAAACAGAAATTCAATACGGATTTAAAGTTTGATTTTTTGTTCTCATTATTCTTTGATAAACAGTTTACTAAGTATAATGTTTTAAAACAGCGAAAATAGAAGCGATCGAAAGACCGACTTTTGCCCCTCTATAACTTTAAAATTAAAAGACATATAATTGTTTCAGTAGATTTTTAACACTCTACTATACCTCCATATTATGCACTTTCAATATGGTCCGACACTTTTGAATCACCCTGTATAAAATGATAAAATACGATTTTATTGCCGTAGGTTGATGCTCAAATGAATATAATCAGCTACTGTCCCGTTAGAAAAATATTCAAAGAAACTGGCACCGCGAAAGAAAATAGGAATTGAGCTCATCACAGTCCATCGGCTCAAATTGAGTAAATAAGCCAGCCAAAAACAGTACCGGGTGGCTACATGAAAGTCGAGAGACAGTCAACGTGTACCTACCAATCAAATTCAATATTTGCTGTTTGGTGTTCGAAATAACGCTGCTACATTGATAAATGTAAATAATCGGGTTTGAGCAGGACCCAGAGTTCTCTGAAGTCGTGGTGCGGACGTGGTCCAAAATTTTTGTCAAAAATATACCGATTGTTTGCAGACCTGTGTCAGATCCCCGCTTGTGTCAACCTGACGCGAGCAAGAAGATTCACGACTTTGCTCAAGTTGTGAAAAGAACACCAGCTCAATCGGTATTTTGCCTTGGTACATTGAAATGATTTCTGGCTGCAGCATGTTGTCTGAATCATTTTCCTTTCATTAGCAAGAAGCACTTTGTTTCGTAGCTATTGAATTGACCACAAGCATCATCGACCGAACTAATTTCTTGGAAGCTCCGATCTGGGAAGGCGCAGTTATTTTTGGGAAAAGTAGAAATAGCGATGTTGGAGCAGCCCCTGAAAATACATTACTTGGACGAAACTTTCGCATGAAAACCAAAAAAAAAAAAAACAGGAGAGACATAGAGAGTCTAAAGGAGATGTTATTTGAATATTATAATCACAAGACATGAACAGAATTCGACATGGAATCCCTCTGGCAACGCTTTCCGGCTCTCTGATGCAAAATTGATAGATTTATAGTATAGTAAACTGCCACCACAAACAGAAAATCAAATTGTCTCTTGTTTATATATAAAATTCAGCCCAAGCATTTTAGGTTTTGACCTGGAAAAAAATAACGTAAATCTGAAAATTGGTGGCACGCTTCCACTTTAACCCCTCAACCACATACCGAAAGTCCTAAAAAATCCTATGTCCGCTTCATCGATTTTTGGCGGCAAAAAGGTATAAGTGACATTATTTTAGAAACTATTCATTAAAATACGCGTTGAAGTTTCAATACAGCTAAAAACTTTTGAAAATGATCTTCTCGGTCAGTTGAACAACATATTGAAAGCTCTAAAAAATCCACTTTCCGCGTCATTGGTTTTTGGCGGCAAAAAGATTCAAATGACATTATTTTTGGAACTATTTATAAAATACGAGTTGGAGTTGCAGTACAGCTGAAAATTGCTAAAACTGGTCTCCTTTGTCAGTTGAACAACATACTAGAAGTCCTCAAAAATCATATGTCCGTTTCATTGTCTGCCTTTTTGGCGGCAGAAAAGTATAAGTGATTTTTTGTTGTTAATATTCAGTAAAATACTGGTTGAAGTTTTGATACAGGTGAAAATATTAGGTCTCCTTGGTCAGTTGAGCAGCATACTGAAAGTCCCAAGAAATCCTATGTCCGCTTCATTGTTTTTTGGCGGCAAAAAAGTGTAAGTGACAATAGGTGCTTTCTTTTTACCACCTAAACTAAGTATTCTGACCTAAGTTGTTAGTGGTATCTCACTTTCGCGCATGTGATTTCTCTCTTTCTCTCTCTCTCTCTAACTTAGATCAGGTCAGTGAGTTTTGTGGCAAAAGGAAAGACCTATTATTTTGGAAACTGTTCAATCAAACAGATGGTCAAGTTTCGATACAGCTAAAAATTGCTGAAAATAGTCTCCTTGATCAGTTGAACAACACACTAAAAATACTAGGAGAATCCCTGTTTGATTCATTGTTTTTTGGCGGAAAAAAGGTATAAGTGACATTGTTTTGAAAACTACTATTTATTGAAATTGGCGTTGGAGTTCCACTTCATCTGAAAATTGCTGGAACTGGTTTCCTCGATCATGTGAACAAAATACTGGAAGTCCCTAGAAATCTTATGTCCGCTTCATCGTCTTTTGGCGGCAAAAAGGTATAAGATCATGTTTTCTTGAAACTGTTGTTTGAAATATGTGTTGAAGCTGCAATACACTTGAAAATTGCTGAAAATAGTCTACTCGGACTAGTACAGTCAACTAACAAAGGAGACAATTTTTAGCAATTTTCAGCTGTACTGAAATTTTAACCTGTATTTCAAAAAAATAATTTTCAATATAATGTCACTTATACATTTTTGCCGCCAAAAAACATGAAGCGGGCATGGGATTTCTCAGGACTTTCAGTATATTATTCAACCAGCAAAGGATACTATTTTTTAGCAGCTTTCAGCTGTGCTGCAACTTCAACTCATGTTTTAATTAAGTTTCAAAAAAAATGTCACAATAATTGTCACTCGAACCTTTTTGCTGCCAAAAACCGATGAAGTGGACCGATGAACAGATAGTATTTTTCAGGACTTTCAATATGTTGTTAAGCTGACCGAGAAGACCATTTTCGGCAATTTTCACCTGTATTAAAACTTGACCGCGTGTCTAATTGAATAGTTTTCAAAACAATGTCACTTATACTTTTTAGCCACTGGAAAAAAGTAAGAAGCAGACATAGGACTTGTTAGGACTTTCAACATGTTGTTCAACTAGCCGAGGAGACCATTTTCAGCAATTTTCAGCTGTACTGAAACTTCAACGCGTCATTTAATTATTAGTTTGCAAAGCAATGTCACTTATACCTTTTTGCCGCTAAAAAACGATGAAGCAGATATAGGATTTCCCAGGACTTTCAATATAATATGTTGTTCAACTGGCCGAGAAGACCATTTTCAGCAATTTTCAGCTGTACCGAAGCTTCATCGCGTATTCTAATAGATATATAGTTCCTAAATTATTTTTGCTTACGTCTCTTTGCCGCCAAAAACCGATGAAGCGGACATAGGATTTTTTAGGACTTTCAGTATGTGGTAAAGGGGTTAAAGTGGAAGCGTTCTACCAATTTTCAGACTTACGTTATTTTTTTTCAGGTTTTGGTCAATTTTGATCTAAAATGCCTGGGCTAATTTACAATATACAGAAATATGCTGCATTGTGTTTAGTTTTGTCGTGATTTGTAATCATAACTAGTAAATATTTATGGACTGTAGACTGTCTATCAGACAAAGTCTGGACAACTACGGTCAATGCATAATGACACGATGTCCTGCCTAAGTGCGTAAGCGCAGAACAAGTCTATAACATCATTAGTCTTCCAATTTGAACTCTCAAATTCCCAGATTTTTTTCTCAAAAAGCAGGAGCGTTTGAGACGAGATATTTTATAAGGTCTGTAGTGAATCTCAGTTTGTACTTTGGTTTCAACAAATGGAAGAAAAATGTTACGAGAACCCATTGCAATCATTTTCATTTCAAATAAATAATGTTTTGTATAGTATTTTTCTATACCTTTTACCCTTAATTATGTTGTGAGGAATCTCTGAGCAAATTGCACATTCAATCGAGAATGAAAACCGTCGTCAAAGAGAAATATATCTGAATTTTTTCCATTTTTCTTATCCAGAGTCTGATCAAGACTTCTGATCTCGACAGCCCTACTCTTGTCTTGTCTAAAAATTTCATGACAAAAGTTCCTAGAGGTCTTGTTCAAGTCTTGACGTCTTCTCAAGACAAGAGTCTAAAAAGTTCAACTCTAGACGGCTACACTAGTTTCTGGTTACTTGTCGAGAAAGTTTTAGTGTGACACAACTAATTTTTATTCTCTCGATTGACTCTGCCACACTGACAAAACTTGTATGTGACCACTCGAAAACCATTATCCACCGTTAATATAATGTCAATTTCAATAATAATTCATTTGGGCGAAACAAGTCGATTTTCATGTCAAGAGAGATATCTAAAACCGAGTCCAAAGCTGAATTGGCGAACTTCTACCTCTAACACCTCTACCGCCACTCACCTAACTTTCAAATTTCAAATAAAATCTTCCACTTTGTGGAAAATTTTATAATCTTTTTGATCTGTTCTCAATTTTCAGCTCCTCCTAGCTTCTCCAAACATCCTGCGTTTGATAGCTTCAATGCAGCTCAGGTTCAAATCCGATCTGCAGAAAACTTATTTTTCTTATAGGTACCTAAGTAATGAGCAACTTCCTTGAGATATGGATAGGTTTTTGAAAAATGATGGCAAATGAGTTTTGAGACCTCTTAATTATAAGGTAGTGTGCTATGCTGTAGGCCAAAAAAAAAAAGTTTACATTCGTAATTTTCTTGAATCCATCATCAAGGGAAAAAATCAAAAAGAAAAATTACTGCTTAACCAAAACAAAGGACGCTGTTACGTAAAAGTGGATGTTAACCGGGGAGCCACACTTAATTTTAATGCTTAATGTTAGGTCAGTGTCCGTCCCATTTATCAGGGGCAGAATATCTTTTAAACGTAATCCGGTTTTCTCACACCACTCTGTGTAATGGCGCATCCCGTTTATTAACCCAAATATCTCATAATGGGTGTGCATATTTCATCCCCCCGCCTCCACGACGGCGTAAATAACGCCAACAACAATAATTGTTGCTGCAACAATGAGCCGGAGCTCGGAGCAACTTCGCCATTAATCATAATAAATGTTTCTCTAGGATCGTGGCGAGTACAAGCACAAGATATCCTGGCGGGACATCTCTCAAATAATCCCCCTAAAATTGAGACGATGGTGTAGAGCATCAGGAAAGGCATTATACTACATGCGGAACGGGAATTAATTTGGCATATTGTTGTCGGTCGTGTCTAACGAGCTCAAAGTATTAAGCAAATATGGAGTACACGCAGTCTCGCAGTCTCTCGGGGCTATGATAATGCCTGTTTGCTTGGTATATCACTCAAAAATTTGTTATAGAGGCAGCGATGTAGACCCTCTGGCAAGAATCACAAAGGATTCGACGCGAGGTTTCCGCGCCCATTTCCTTAATTATCCGGTAAACGTTGCCGACTATTATTTCAATACCTTCATAATCCCCGTTGATCCTTTCATTACGTTAATTCGCGTCCCTTCACCTTTCGCGATCTCTCTGCCGGCTGGCTGTCCCGGTTTTTGGCGTTGCCGCGGTTTGACTAACGGTATGCTAAAACCAGAGTCGCATCTGTCGCACCCTGTTGCAGTCCGACCCTGCAGGAATGTCTAGCGTCGTGCGGGGCCAAAATAGAAAGCCGACTCAGTCCAGTTTAATTTCTAGTTAAATACGCACACTAAATATAATTCACCTCTATAAATAAATAATGCACAAACCTGGTGCATAAAGAAGCAGCACTTGCGGTTTGATATTGTCATCATGCGGCGGTCTCGAACCCATTAAAAATTGTCTGCTAAGGCTCTTTCACGCCAGCTCGCTCCGATGGTGGATGCGCGGCATCAAACACAGCGACGACTATATATATTGAAATAGCCCGCGGCCATTTTCATTTAAGAACATTGTGCTGCCAATGCTGGCGCAAAGAACAAAAGAACTAGATTTTCCGGGTAGCAGAGTACATACACTGGATGGTTCATGATGATGCCCAGTCCAAGGACGTCTATACTAACTGGACAAGAAGCTTCGCCGGTTTTGACGCGAAAAGGTGAAGCTGAGATTTGACAATCCCGACGGGCAAAGTGTCACCCGTAACCATAGTGACGTTCAATCGGAGCACACCAGAGCACACTCGAAACTGTCGTTCAAAAGTTTGCTGCCAGGCCCGATCCTTCGCCCGGTCTTGTAAAATGATAGCAATTAGTCGATTACTTGCAACAAAAAGTGTGTTATGTTACGGGGTCCGCTTGTTTTTTTTTTTATTTATTTAATTGTCTTATTTTACGAGGCGGCATTCAGCTATAAGCTGCTCTACCATGCAACCTCGAGAACAGCACAAAATATCCATGGATGAAGTAGGATTCGAACCCACACAGGGCAGCGCGAATGGTTTGGCTTGCCATCACCTGTACCACTCGGCTACCCCGCTCCTCCGTTGTTGTGAACACTATTGGGCTTGCACGGCATAATTAACGATAATTCGCCACAGAAAATAGCTAATATTCGCCATGGATGCACAAGAGGCTGGCGGCGTCCGTCACGAATGTCACGATGACAATCCCGACGGGCACAGCGTCAGATCAAGCTTCAAGATGGCAGTGAAGTTTCTTATCCAGCCAGTAGTATAGACATCCTTGGCCCAGTCCCAGTGCGGCTCGAGAGATGCCTTAAATTTCGCTCTGATGATGGCACATAATGGGTTTGAATATTTCATCCCTGTGTGGAATAAATAATGACACACAACAAATTGTTACAATGAGTCCTATCATCAGAGAGCGGGTCATTAATCATAATGAAGTCTTTTCTCTTTTTGGTCGTTGATGGTACCTAAATGTAATACACTCACTCGTGATGATGAGACATGAGATTTTTGGCTTGTAATTTTCCAGTTCCTTTCAAAAGCTCACATGAAAGCGGCCTGCTTTGCTGCACGCGTGCACATACAGACGATGCAAAAAGCTTAGTTTTTCACAATAAGCAGCTTCTACAAAATGGGCCCTGCTTTAACTTTACGTTTCCACTTTGCTTTTACGTCACAAAGTAGGTACCTGCCTAATTTTTTGGGTTTCTGGCAAAATTACAATAGAGGTACAGTAGTCTCCGGCCAATTCTCCGACGTTAAGGCGTAGGTAATTTCTGGAAAACCGATCGCAGTCTATGAAAGTACATTTTAGCTTTGCTTTTTCAAACTTGCTTCAAGAACATCTGATTGGTAGAAAAGTGCAAGTGCCCGTAGGTTATTCATGCTAAGAACCTGTGAAAAGATTTCACTTTTGCTGGAGGCCTATTTTCCAGTTGAACTCTATACCAATAAGAGCAGGTCGAGGGGGAAGGGGTAGTAAGCATTTTGCGGCCGAAATCTGGCTTCCAAAACAGCCCAGGAATTTTTGGGTTTGACCCTGAAATAAATATGTCCCTTTTTAAATTTTGCACAAACGGCCTTTGACCAATGTTAAACAACATACTAAAAGCTCCGGTCCAACATGTGTGCGGAACATAGTTTTTTGGGGCAAGAAAGAAGTAAGTGCCGCCAAATCAGATAAACTCTTGCTGTGATTCAGAAGAGGGTACTGTAAGTCTCAACGTTGACCAACGTGTCCCTCAAGCAATGCTGAATTATGCAATAAAAGCTCCAGGCCCTCAAATGTGAACGTCATAGTTTTTGATGAGCAAGAAGGGAGTAAGTTCCACAACAGTGGTAACTCTGTATAATTTGATTTCATCAAAATTTTTAACCGCGTTGGTCTGAATGCCTTCCAATCAATGCTGATATACATTTTTAAACTGAATTCTTTGATTCTCCTCCTCCCAACCCATCAACCAAAGAGGAGGGAAAGTATTGTGAAGGCGCTAAAAAACATTTTTCGAGATGAACACGGAAATATCCATTTAGAGCCTCCCTGAGGCGATAAGGACCATTTCCAAATGGAAGTTTGTCTGTCTGTGTGTCTGAATGTTTTTGTGCCTGGCTGTATTGTGTGTCCGTCTGTAATATTTCACAATAACGACCAAATGGTTGATCTGATCGACTTGAAATTTGGTATGTAGACATAGTTGTGCTGTCGAATGAGCCCACTGATTTTTGGCTGTCATCTGTCAAAAAAAAAAGTCCTATCAAAAAATGGCAGAAGCTATATCTCACGGAACTTGACATACAATATGTCGTTTGAAAGCCTTTGCAGAACTGTATTCAGGACAGTTAAGAGTACTGCTCTATCTGTCATTATGTCAAATATTGAAAAATGTCTAAATACAAAACTTTGCTATTCAATTATTCAAAGTCTATTTGATAGATTAGATCCAAATTTGGCAGGCAGCAACAGAATAAATAAGTAAAATCAAGTCTGCAGTTAAAGTTTTCCATCATCTCTCAATCAAGCGCTACGAGATTTGGTGGCACTTACTCATTTTTTGTTACATAAAACTATGTTCCGCACACTTGTTCGACTGGAGCTTTTAGTATGTTGTTCAGCATTGGTCAAAGGGCGTTTGTGCAAAATTTCAAAAGGGACATATTTATTTCAGGGTTTGACCAAAATTTCACCTGAAATGCCTGGGCCAAAAGGAGCAGGAGACAAAAACGCCATCATCATGCATAACGCCATGGCTACCCTTTCACCATCAGTCGCTCCGTCCGATGGGTATCGTTTACTGCGACGGTTCCACCCAGGACCGGGCTTTGTCCGGGCCGGTGAATGCTAGTAACTAAATAATGTATTGCTTACGGTATATATTACGGGGGTCATAAGTCCCCAGAGAGTTATGAAATTCACAAATCCCTCTTATAATTCCCTCTAGGTTCATCTTCAGAATTACATCACTGAAAGACGATGCAATTTTCAACATTTCAATGTGGGAACTTTTATCCAAACTATAAACATTTGCAGGATGAAGAACAATTGAAAACAAAACTACAGTTGGCTAGAAGGAAACTACCGCTAATAGTATATTACATAACTAGTGTGGAAAGTGATGTATCTCATACGAGTGGGAAGCTTAGAAAGCTCGCGGAAACCTCACGAGTACAAGAAATACACTTTCCAACGAGTTGTGTACACTAATTTTCCTACGACTCCAAAAATTTCATCTTGAAAAAAAAATTACCATCATTTTTGAAAAAACTATCGATTATATCGGAAAAAATACAGTGATTACACTTGATTATGACTACGGAACAACACATTTTCCCTAAGCCCAAAAGCTATACATATATTGAAACTAAAAAAAAAATAGGAATAATTTTTTTTTCCAAATTGGTGAAGTACTAATTTTTTTCAAGTTATTCTAATTCAAAGTGGGTGTCAAAAATTGAAAATTTCAAGTTTTCGCACGATTTCAAAATCAGTAGCACTTTCTGTTATAGGCAGCTTTTGAACTTGAAAGAATAATTCAAATTTGTCGCGCCAAAATTTGCATCTGTTAATGTTACTGGATAAAAATCAAGCCTTTTTTATAAAACAACACGTGACGTTCATGCGTCACATTCAAAGCTATTCTAGCCATTGAAGTTTTTAGCTAATGCAACAATCCAAACAAAAGTGAATGACTGAACGATGAGCTTTCATGACTAGATTTCAAGTTTTGATACTTGAATCGCAACTGTAAAATAATAAATATCAATAGGGTAGTGACCGATTTTTTTTTTATTATTTTTTTTTAAAGTTCACTTCTTGATAAGTGACGCTATATAGTTAACAGATTTTTTTTCGTAAGTTTTCTTGGTAAAAAAAATTCATGAAAGTTTTCGATCACTTCAAATTTGGCGCGATGACGTCGCAATCTTTCATAGGCGGAGAAGCAGGCTTGACAACATTATACAGAACTTACTACAAAAAGCACTAGCGTCAACCCGTCAACGCTCATAACAGCTGATTGTTATATTGTTAACGCTTTGTGTATCTGTGCGGTGATTCGTGTTGTTTAGTTGTTTTGCTTGAAAATATGGAAAGTTGGTAAAATCTTTCATGATTTATGAATATTTCAAGACTACATCAGACTTCAATGGTTATGTTATGCTGGCAAACGTCAACGTCAACACTGACACACAGGCAACGGAGGTGTGGTCATCCCCACTACTGTCAAAAGATTAAAACGTCACAGCCCGCCTTACAGCTCGGTAGATTTGAAATCGTTCGCAAAAGTAGCCACTTTCAAGACAGATTTTGAGACACTTGGAACTTTTTTTTTCGAATTTTCACGAAACGTAGTCTTGTTATTAAGGCTCTACATTCGATTAGTATGATTTTTTTCTATATTTTTGGATGGTGGTCACTACCCTATTGCATAAATATAGATGAAGTGGGTTATCTGATTTATAGGAACAGTTCCATTTATCGAGTTCTGTTAACAGTTTGTCTCTTTGAGGACGATTCGAAACTCCGTGTTCCGTGAATGATTTGGGACTTTAAAATGATTGTGAAAGGTGTTACATATATACAATTGAATGTATGCAGAATAATGTACGTACGCATCAGAAGATGTATGTGCCAGTGGATGAGTATTGTGGCGGAAAAGCTGGGAAATGTCAATTTGGCAGGTAATAAATTGTACAACACTCGTGGCTTGTTACACAAGATATTTTCCAACACTCAGCCTCTTATAGCTCTGCAAATTTCGGCTTCGTGTCTGAAAACCACTTGTGTAACAGCCAACTCGTATCATAAACTACTATTACAGACTCCTGGATAATAAAGTAGCGTGCGATTTTCAGAAATACTGAAATCTTGTGCTTCTTGTGTGATATTATGTACTTTCGAAGTGTCAAGATCATGTAGAAATCGTCAGTTTCATAGGTGGTCGTAGTAGGAAAAAGGATTTCCTGAATCCTTGCTGTTATTATCCATACGAACACTTGGACGCTGCCTCAATACTGGAAAAAGACGTTGAAGTTGTCGCTGTGTTAGCTGTCTCGTTTGGGACAATGGGGTTTTGGGAAAAAATGAATTAAAATACTAGAGCCTCCGTAGAGCTCACATATTTTTCATTTTTTTTTTTTAGTTTATTCAGGCCCCGAAAAAAACGAAGAAAATTTCGCGTGACGTCATGCAAATTGACACCCAGGTACGTTAACAGATGGCGCTAGGTAGGCAGTGGAAGTCGTTGCTAGACCTCGTACGGCCTCGCTAACGCAGAAGAACGCAGGCGCGGTGAACTTGGGCGAAAGCGCATCGACAATCAGCTGTTCTGAGGAAAAAAACTGTCGTGTTGACGTGTTTTGACTGTTTTGTGTTGAAATGTGGGCAGAGATCAACAATAACAATATGGGCACAAGAATAAAGCACTCGAATAATTCCAAACCTCCCTGGTACTGTAAAAAGAAAGAAAAGTGATTCAGCCAAACTTGAGCCTTGGTATGTCCACAGAAAAATTCAAGAATGTTTCGGTTGCTTGTTTCCAATCCTTCATTTTGCATGTGCTTGACGTGGCGTGGAAGATTAAAGGTCCATATTTCTTTTGTTAGACTATCGATTGAGATAGGTAGTATTGTAGTTGTTATTCATTCAGAAAAACGAAGTAAAACGCCAGTCACAGACGACAACAAACTCCATCATTAACGTTTGGCACCAAGAGGTCTCATTCATCGGTAGCCTGGGTCAAGTTTAAGTAGCCTGAAGTCTGCTGGTCTGCTGCTTGGTTCGAGTGGAGTGGCCGGTAGTTTTCCGTGTTGGTGCAGTCATTTTATAGATTCAAATAAATGTCATGTGATTTAATGTTTTGAATTACACGTTACACGTCAAAAGTGACAAAACGCGATTAAACCTTGAAAACGCTCAAATGTTGGTAAAGTAAGTAGCGTTTGGTTTGCGCGCGAGGTTCACCGAGTGACGTCATAGATTAATAAGAAATATTGTTTCTCTAGAAAATTAGAGGCGAGATTAATGTGCCTGTTACATGAAAGGCCCAATTAGATCATAAACAATTGGAATACTTAATAAAAATGACTATATTTCTCCCAATCTAATACCCCATTGCTAGCATCCGCGCCGTTTTGTTCTTCCACTCAATGCTGTCAGCCAAGTATCCTTCTGCAACTGTGGTACTACGCCATCCCCCATGTCTTCTCAGCATTGTCATACTCGCACCTGCATTAACTATGGCAGTCGCAGGTGACATTACCTTGTGCAGCAAGTACACCTCATTAGAATTCTTTGAGAAATTTGACCACGTCATTTCTTGTGAGCACTACTGATTTGTTTGGCTGGTATCCTTCACTCTTCCTCTTCAGAAATGCTTCAAGTTCTTGGAATTTTGCACCATTGATTCTGTGGTGAATGGTCATCATAGTTTTCAACATAGACCACTTAGTCCACAGTGAATTAGCACTGTCAACTTTGGAATGCAAAAAACAATACTGGAGTCAGTAATAGCCAAGCATGGGATATAAAAACGTACCATATCTTGAAAAAATGCCAGGAGGATGGCTTCATCGACATCCTCTACACAGTTATCTTTTAACCACTGTTTAAATTTATCATACTCCTTGTACGCTGTTTCTGACTCGGCTTTTTCTAATAATCTAAGGGCTCGATACCAAGTTACAGGCGCAAAGTTTGGGACGGCGTGACTCGCCAAATACAGCGGTCTGATTGGTAAGTATCTGCCGTTGCTATGGTAACCGCACTTACGGCAGTCTAAGCCCTAACTTGGTATCGAGCCGTAAGTCTCTTGCCACCGTCATCCCCGTCGCACATTTTTCGTGTCAACAAATTATTTGACACTTGAGTAAACAAAAACAGTGAAGCCATAGCTACATAAACCAGGTATGAGAGACAAAGCAGCATGTGCTTAATGTAGGCTAATTCCGTCCAAACGTTCTTGAAACCAAAAAAAAGTGAACTTTGAAGGGCTGTATCTCCGTCATTAGGCCAAACTTCGCAAAATGTCATATACAAGTTTTCGTCATATTTTGACAAGATCTACCCACGGTTGAAGCTTTTGTTTTTTAACTGAGGAAATAAAAGACATTTTTGTGCCGTGAAATTTGCAATCGTTTCACTGTTTGTCGCCGCCTCAAAAAGGGATATTCCAGTTATCTGGTTGTTTATTCATCACTGGAAACAGGGGTGCGAGTATCGTCACCGGCGCGCTTTTTTCGCGGAACAATAGACCATGGACATGATAGGGGGAAAACGAGATGAAGATTCATAAATTCATTCAGAATGGTAATAACGCCGTGTGGCAACAACAACAACAATAATATCACAAAAGGGGCAATTTAATTAATGTAATAAGCGCGAAGAGCTGTTCGGGTCTGGCAGGCAGCTTTGATGCCGACGGAAGAAACACTGAACCAGTCAGCGGGCGGATGGGGATTGGTATTCGAGGTAATTTAATTAAGTGAGAAAAACACGTGTAAGTGGCGTCAGACTGTTGTATTTTGTTTAATTGGAACTGCTTTGTTCCTGTTGTTTCTCGAAAATCCCCTTGAAATGTTTAATCACTCTCAGTGCTCCGAATTACTGCCCAGCTGGAACGTCGAGATAATTTCACTATTTATAAAAATGGTCGTGTCCAGCTTGCCAGGCTGGATATCCGGAGTGAAAAGAGCGATGATTTTTATTTTCAACAGACTCTCGGCGCTTTTAGCCGGAGC
Organism: Anaspis maculata; assembly: GCA_949128115.1. Classification (NCBI taxonomy): domain Eukaryota; kingdom Metazoa; phylum Arthropoda; class Insecta; order Coleoptera; family Scraptiidae; genus Anaspis; species Anaspis maculata. Next base: position 23,203,736 of record OX421962.1, read on the forward strand.
TTTAGTCCTCGCACGGTTCAGGTCGAAAGCGGCATGAACGGTAACTCGGACGGTAATTAATTGAATTGGTATCTTGCAGCCGGCAAGAGAGTGACGTCCGTCCCTTCTCCTGTCCCTCCTGGCCGGCGGCCCTGCATCAGGACCGCGCCACGTGGTCGTGAATTATGCATCCCATAAACGTCGACGTTAATTTAGATCAACGGATAACTCGGTGCCCGCGCGCGATCTCTGGCGAAGATCAATGTTTCTCGCAAAAGATTGGAGCCGATCGGGGAAAATTCAAGTTTAAAATTCAATTACGCCTCCAGATTCTTGTCTCCAGCAGCGCGCGTGCGAGGCCCTGAAAGTCCGGCGGGGCGCACTTTCAACGTTTTGAATATCCGGGCACCACGCCCGCACAAAACTCCCCTCCTGTATAATATATCACCTTAACGTCGGAGTTAATTTCGATCACACATTCTGCGCGATGCCCAGAGACGCTTTCCCGCCGCGGGTCGCACAAAAAAGTTATTCTCTCTGGGTGAAAAATGGGCAGGACTGGCACATTAAATTTTCAAAACGCCTTTCTTCCGCCACCGTCCGCCCGCTGTTGGAATGATTTACGTGGGTGGATGGTGAACAACAGTATTTGGTCAAAGAGTTCAAAATAACCTGCGATAGACCTTGAATTGATAATATTGCAAGTATTCCGGTCGTAACAGGCAGTAGCAGCGTCGTGATGCTTGTCGGGCCCGTATTCAAGCTCCTTGCGAATCTCAACTACCGCCCTTCCATTTCCAATCTTTTAAATAGTAAAATAGTGAAGACATATCTCGCACTCATCACTTGTAAGATACAGAATTTTCAACACATAAGAATTATCAATTTCACGGCTTTTTTCATTAGAGCAAACTATAAAAAGAATGTGTTGTATTGGCAGGAATGGTTACGATGCAAGCTAGATTTTGACGAAGCAGGACAACTTGACGCCAGGACAAGTTGACGCGGGATAACTTGAAGCCAGAACAAGTTGACGCGGGACAACTTGACGCCAGAACAACTTGACGCTAGGAGTTATTTTGATTTCGGGACTCTATTAGGCCAGCGTGTGTCTTTTTGTCCCCCAATTGGCCTCCTTGTGTTTTCCTGTGGTTTTTCGGAACTAGCAAGCCCCTTATGCCTACTTCTGTCTTTGTTTTCGAGTCCCACTGACCTCAGTTGTGTCTTGCTGTATAACTCGAAGTCACAGCCCCCATGTGTCTTTATGTGTCATTTCAAGCCCTCTGATGAGCCCCCTACTTATGTCTTCCTGTTGTTTTCGAAACTGTACTAGAGCCACTTTGTTTTTCCACGGTGTTTTTAAGAACCCCGATAACCCCCTCGATGACTTTCTTGTGTTTTCATGTGAAGCTCTAAATTCTATCGGGCCCCCTTGTATCTTCGTGTGCTTTGTCTATGGTGACGCTTCCAGCCCCGCAATGAGCTCCATTTTGTCTTCTTTATGTCTTGGAATCCTAGCGGCCTGCGTTGTGTCTTGCTATGTTTGTCAGAGACCCAACGTACCCCCTTTGTCTGTATTTGTCGTTTGGAAACTCGAGAATCCCCCTCGTGTCTTTATGTTGTGGTGTTGTGTGAAGCCTTGAGCAGTGCCGGATTTAGGAATGTGGAAGCCCTGGGGCGATAGTATTTTATGTAGGCCTCAAGTTGATCCTCAAGATTTTTTAGGAATAAAACTAAGAATAATAATAATAAATAAGGTGTTTTTCTGGTGGATTTGAATTTGTGGAGGCCCTAAATTCGTGGTAACATGTGGCCCAGGGCGGTCGTCCCTGTCGCCCGTGCTTAAATCCGGTATTGGCCTTGAGCAACCCCCGGGAGTTTCACCACCCGGTTGAGGTGGACAATGGTTCGAATCTCACAATGACCAGACATTTTCGCAAAGAAAGCAATGTACAAAATTTTGAATCTCAGGTCTCACTTTTGAATTGGGGTCATCTGCTGGACTTTTCATGGGGAACTGACAGGCTTTTCAACAGATTTTATGAGATTATTGGACATATTTTTGATGGTTGTTTCCCTAGGCGACCTACCGAGCGTAGACGATCTAATATCAAACGATCACCAAAATGGATCACCCCAGGGATACGTCAGCTCTCCAGAATGGTTCGGGAGATGGCAGCGATAAGTAGGAGGATCAATAATGACGGATATTTGCTCGGATACAAGAATTTGAGGAATTACTATCGGTATATATATAGACATTTATTGTAAAAATATAAATGACATCTTCCCAACAATTCGGGCTGCTTTTAAACAAAGAATACCGTACAACAATAAAATAAACTAGGGATACAATAAAAAGTATTAAATAACATGGTAAACAAGATAAAAAAGTTCGGTGAAACGATCTAGGTCAATTTGTATAAATGGTTTCTCAATATGTATATAGATTTCTTGATAGCAACTGCTGAAATTGACTTACAAAAATTTGAAGGAATGCCGAATTTCGAACAAAAATCTTTGAATATAGAGGTGATTGCTCCACGAGCTCCGACCAATAATCCGAGAACTTTGATGTCCTTGAGCCCATATTTTTCTTTGAAGAATGGGATAGTTGGATTATAGATTCTTTGTTTTTCGATGTTGACTTCCATCGGTTGCTGTTCGTTTAGTTCGAATCTGATGGTTGGATCTATAATCCAACCGACCCTCTTCTTTGAATCAATGGCAAGGATATCCACTCTTCTAATGCTGCCGAGATCTGCAGAGCCTACCACCTCCTCGTAGACTGTGAGGTCTAACTCTCTCAGAGCATCTGCTATCATTGTGCGGATAGTATGGTGACTATACTATGGTCAAGGCAAAAAAAAGATACAACGATAATCGATTGAAAAAGTCCACGAATATCAATCGCGAAAGTTGGAAACTCATTAAGGAGTCACAAATCAATATTAATGCAAAAACAACAATTATGATACGGGACTCACAGGGTACTCTCTTGAAAGATGAAAATCAAGTTTGCAATGTGTTCAATGACTATTTTATTGGCGTTGCGAAGGACTTTAAATCTCCTTGCAGCAACTCAAGTTCTCATATTTCAGAGATAGAAACATCTATGCTTTTGGAACCAACTGACGCGACGGAAGTTGAAAACATTATTCAGAAAATTTCCAGCAAGACCTCATGTGGAGTTGATGATATCGCACCCCCAGTTCAATAGCGCCATAAGTGCAAAACATCTAATTTTCCAGGAGACGCAAAACAAGATCCAAGAAATGTGTTTTTTGTAATAACTGACTGAATTTGAGGATTACATTAACAATTTTTTGCATTTAGTTTTGGAATGTAACAGGAAATATGGTAGATAGGTTCGAAAATTTTTATGTTTATAATTGATGTGATTTTTGTTAGATACGGCGCTATTCCGTGAAAAAGGTGATTGCTCTCCAGTGAAAAACATATCAGATATGGCGTTATTGCACTGAATTTATTCAAAAAGGAGTAAAACTCAGTATTAGTTCAAAAAAAAATAATAATGCTGTATGATTTTAAGCAAGAAAATACAAGAAAGCAGTTATGCAGATACATGAAATCACAAAAATTCAAATGTAACTAAATTGACAGACTACAAGACTGGAGAATTTTTTATTTATAACGAAGGGTTAAAATGGGGCCTAGCTAGCTCAATAGCAACAATAGCAGACTACTGACACTGCATTTACGTCTGAAACCCAGTCTAAAATAATACCTTTTTCATTTTGCACAACAGCCTTTAGATTATAATTTGAAATTGCCGCGTGATTACGATTGGTCGATTGTTATCGTGTGACCTTCAACTGGCCTATCATAACGTCCCATTAAAACAAAGTAAACACCCCTGGAATGATTTTCGGGATCATACCGCCACAACTGCTATACTTATGGCGCTATTACACTGAAATTGAATACATTCAAAGAAGACGTAAGGCCACAACTGTATTATGTGGCACACTTGCATGGAAAGTGGAGCCTAATTCTATAGGGCATTATCTAACATAAAAGCTTAACCTTCAAATTTACAGTTACACCCTTATTACAGTGTAAACATCTTGTCATTTTCCATGCAATACCGCAATAAAACGAAAAACAAAAAAATTGCAGTTATGGCGCTATTGAACTGGGGGTGCGATATACCGGGACCAATTATTCAATGGATAGGGCAATGGATTCCGCATCCATTATCGCTCATTATTAATGAAAGTTTTTCAGAGGGTATTTACCCAAGTGCGCTGAAAACATCGAAAATCAGTCCAATTTTCAAACACAAAGGGAAATCGGAATGATATATTATCTTATTATAGACCTGTATCTCTGCAATGCCAATTTGCGAAAATTTTTGAGTTCTGCTTCAACAAACGGCTTACCTCTTATCTAGAAAATAATAACATCTTGAGTGCTTGTCAAAATGGATTCAGACCCGGGCTTTCTACGCAGACGGCTCTGAATCAAGCTTTAAACGTTATCCACAATGGCTTAAATGACAAAAATCACGTGCTTGTGCTCTTCTTCGATATGACTCGCGCATTCGATTGTCTCGACCACGGTACACTTTTGGCAAAAACAGTAAAAGAAGGAATTCGAGGACCACCACGTGGGTGGATACAGTCATATCTGACAGGAAGGGCTCAAGAGGTGCGGATTGGCGGGATCGGTTCGCGTAGAAGAGCCGTCCCTCCGGTGGGATCCCCCCAGGGTTCCTGTGTCTCGTCAACTCTATTTGACATATATATTGATGATCTACCAAATACCATTGAGAATGAGAAAACACATCCGGTTCTCTACGCGGACGAACCAGCGTCATAGTATCAGCAAAAAACAGAGATGAAGCTGCCAGTGCCGCGCGTGATTGCGTAGCCAGAATGGAGGACTGGTGCTTGACAAATGGTATCACGCTTAATACCTCAAAATCTGTTGTACTCGAGATATGTACAAAGAACACCACAATTCAGTCTAGCCTGCTCCTTCGTACTCCATCTGGCTCGCTGCAGAGTGTGCCTAGTTTCAAATTCTTGGGTGTTCACATTTATCAAAAATTAACTTGGGCAACTCACACCGAGAATATCTTGAAAAAGCTTAGCACAAAACTTTTTTTGATTAAAAATTTGAAACCAACGTTATCGGATGAGGTTCTCAGACTCGCCTATTTTGGCTTAGTGCAGTCGATCCTGTCATACGGGCTTATTTTTTGGGGGTTGTCTCAGACAACGGATAGGGTCTTTAAAATACAAAAGAAAATTATAAGAGCTATGATGGGTGTCTCATCCAATCGGCAGTCAGGCAGATCATTTTTCAAAAATTTAAAAATCATGCCTCTTATGACACTGTACATTTATTCTGTCATTCTTTTTGTGAAAGACACAGCGCTGCTTCGGGGAACCGACACCCATCATTACAACACTAGAGGTGCAAATGAGATCCAGCAAAGATACTCAAGATTCACGATAGGCCAAAGTAACCCCAACTACATGGGAATTAAATGTCTCAACAAGATCAGCCGGATGGATGGACGCTTTGAGAACGTAACGCATCGAAATTTCAAAGCGCAGCTCAAGGCCTTCTTAATTGATAAAAGCTATTATACCCTTCAGGAGTTTTTCGATGATGAATAGTTGTTTTGTGAATGGAAATATCATGTAACTGGTGAGACCCCATCTGTGATGGCTTCGTTGTTGCTTTTGTTATTTGTGTTTATTACCTACTGTTTATATTGTTATTTATTATTATTGTTATGCTTATATAGTTTATTTATTTATGACGACTTCCACAGCTACTGGCTAATTGTTTTGTATTGAAACCTATAAAACGGGAAAGAATAAAGTATATCTATCTATCTATCTATCTTATTGTATCTCCCTATGTTTCTAGTCCTATATGGCGCCTCCTCGGATGCCTCCATTAAGCCTTGCTTTGTCAATCAGAGCTCCAATAGGCCTTTTTGTGTCTATGTGTCATTTCGACGATGAGCACCCTGATGTTTTCTGTGGTTTTCAGAAATAACAAGGCCCCTCATGCTCACTTTGCTCATGTTTTGGAGTTCTAGCGACCCATTATGTCTTGCTGTGTCAATCGGAGCCCCCCTTCTGTCTTTATGTACCGTATTGTGCCCCGATGACCTCCTTGTATTTTCTTAGCAGTTTTGGAACACCATCAAGCCTCTTTGGTTTTTTTTTATTTTGGAGCCTTACCGGCTCCTATTGTGTCCTTTTGGGTCGTTTCGAGCCCCCAATAAACTCTTCAATGTTTTCTTGAGGTCTTCGGAAGTCTAAGCGAGCCCTCTCATGTCTTCTTGTGTTTTGGAGTTCTAGAGGCCCTCATTGTGTTCTGCTGTGTAAGTCGGAGCTCCAGTGAAAACCCTTGTGTCTCTATGTGTCGTTTCGACTCCCGATGAGTCCCTCATTATCATTTTCTTCGAATGTTTCTTTACTCTGTTCTCACAAAATCCCTGGCGCAAATCGTCCGGCGTCAAGTTGGCCGGAGCAGGACAGCTTGATGCCGGCCATCCTGACGCGGGACAATTGAAGCCAGGACAGTCTAACGCGTGGACAATTTGATGTGTCGCTTTAAGCCTTGACGAGCTCCCTTATTGTGTCTTCATGTTGCTTTCGGAACTCTATCGAGCCACAGTCTATCTTCTCAACAAGTTGAAATTTTGTAGATCTAGAGTTCTTCTTTGTCAATCGGAGCCCCGATGAGCCCCCGTGTCTCTTTGTGTCGTTTCGAGCCCCGATGAACCCTCTTGTGTTTACTTGAGGTGTTTGGAGTTCTAAGGAGCCCCCTCATGTCCTTCTATGTTTTGGAGCTCAAGTGGCTCCCATTTTGTCTTGCTGTGTTAACTTGAAATTCCAGTGTATCCTTTTGTGTATTTATATGTCGTTTTGAGCCCCGATGAGCCCCCTTGCGTGCTCATGTTGCTTTCGCAATCGTAGTATCTACCCTATGTCTCCATATGGCGTTGTAAGCGCCCTTATTCAGAGCCCAATTAGACACTCTTGTTTCAAGGTCCTCATGATTTTTTGCCCCTCCAGAATTCCAGTAAGCCCCCTTGTGCCTTTTCTTTGATTGTTAAAAGCCCTACTGGCCTCCCTGTTTCTTCAATGTCGATTGAAGCCCTCCTGAGTCCCCTCACATTTTCCCGTCGCTTTTGAAGCTTTAGTAAACACCTTTGTGCCTTCGTGTAATATTTGGAGCCCTATCGGGCGCCCTCGTGTGTCGTCAACCTCAAGTACCGTTTGGAGCCCTGGTGAGTCTCCCGATGTTTTTTCACGTGTTTAGAAGTCCCTTGGGCCCCTTTTGCCTTCTTGTGTAATCCAAAGCACTATTGAGCCCCCTTGTGCCATCATCCCATCAATGTCTTTTGAAGTCCTGATGAGCCCCCTTGCAATGTTCCGTGTCTTCAGGAGCTTTCAAGCAATCGAAAGCACACTTGCGTTTTCGTGTGGTATTCGAAGCCGTACTTGGTCCACTTGTGTTCTCATATGCCCAAAAACCCCGTAAAACCCCCGGTTTTACGGAAGCATTTATACACCAAAATAAGAAATAGCAATAAGAATAAGGAATTCCAATTTTCCATTCACTGTTGCGTATTGAAGATACGCAGATATGGCAACAGTGGCGGCGCAAAAGAGTCTTTGAGGGCGAAATGTTCCCTAAATTCTGCACAAATCATCCTCAATGTTATTGATTAATCAAGTTACGTGGTTAACTCATGTTTTAAAGCCTTCCGTGGCTTGTGTTTCCTTCCTTTAATGACGAGATCCTAGCCCCTCCCAAAAAATACTTACCGCCGCTACTGCTCAAGAAATTTAAGAATAAAAATAACAAGTTGAATATTTTCAACTTTGTAACTTTCCCTTCTGCACTGGGAGCAGGGCTACCAGTCCAGAACGGAAGTTGTTGCTCGCGGCCAGTCGTTTTCGTGAAGAGCGGCCGTGGGTCCGCGGTGGGATTTTTCGTTTTTATTTATTTTTTTATGGGCGCCAACCGAGGTTAGGTAGACGGCTCCGGACTTCTCGGTCAAGTCTATAGAGCGAACACCCGGTTTATACGCTCAACTCCGAAAACGACTGATGGTCTCTTTAGTGGAAAAATGGCGACAGCTAACAGAAACTGAAATTGCAAAAATTATTAGATAAAGAAAAAGAAGTACCTTTTACGAGGAAAAGATGTGTTTACTAATAGGAAAATTACTGCTATTACAATCTGTGTTATTAAATGAAAACTTGGTATACAATAAAAACACTCGTGAAGCGAAATGCAGCAAAAACGATGGTGCAACTATACACCCACAACAAAATTAGTACCCGTGGCTGATCCCTTGAAAACCTAGTTAAAAGGATTCAACTTTCTTTCTGAAATTACTTTCGCGGTCAAACGACTAGGAAAGAACCTTATTTCTGTGCACAGATATATTTCTTGTCTATTCTAACGCATCCTGGCGAAGCTCTGTTGCCCTATTTAATTCCGTGTAATAAAATAAACAAAGGGGGCACCTCAAAATACTTGACTTCCTCAAGGATATACGTCACCGAACACAGGAACTAATCGCAGGAGCAGCAGGTGTCAAGGACCACTGGGTCGGTTGAGACGTCTCTGGATGGCAGCAGAAATTCTCTTTCTTGTGCGGCAAAAGCAGCACGCGCTGCCTCAGAAGTTGAAGGTGTCGGGCTTACTGGCTGGAAGGTAGCACATCGCCGGGATTTGTTGAAATGGCCTCCTGAAGGGAGACGGTTGAAACTGTTGTTAAACGCCTCCAGATGGGTGACGGAAAAAATTGTTGTTTAAACGCTTCCTGATGGGGAACGGTAGAAGAATGCTGTCTGTGACGAAAGGCGGCACGGTCTCTTCGTCGGGATTCCGGATAAACCGCGAAACAGCTGGCCAATGGTGCACGGGGTCCCAACTGACTCCGGCGTGCAAAAAACCGTGGCCTCAGAAGTTCGTGGAGCAGCGCATGGTTACAGGAACGGCATTAGTAGTTTGCGTCGATGTTGAAGGTGGGTACCTTTGAGTACACCCGCCATAAACGGAGAGAAGACGGCACAGAAAAGGAAAACCTCTAACAGATGGAAATTAAGTCACTTGAGGGCGGCAATGCCGCTTTAGAAAAGAAGAGGTTTTTTTTCGCCAAAATGGCGCTGTGGCTGCGAGATCAAAATGCCGATGCCAGCTCGCGACAATTCTCGCAGCCCGAAAGAACGATCAACTCCGGCCACTAGCTTATGTACGGGGTGTTTATAAGAATCTGTGATCGCGGCAGGCATGGGTCAGGCCAAAAAACGTAGTAACAGGCGCAATTGTAGTGATCGGAAGCCGATTCCAAAGGCGATGCGATCACAGTCGTTTACTCGGTCGTTTATAAACACCCGGTACTACCTCGCTCCCCTCTTCAAAAAACGTTAGCGTCCTCTGGCACTGCTCGCGCGAAGAATGAGCAGAGCTCTGCATCGAAGGCATTTTCCGATGAGCAGATTCCTGCAGCCTCAACGCTACCACTCCCTTGACGAATTTTAGTATTTGGCCGTGAGGCGTGAGGCATCTGGTTATTGTTTTGATTTAAACACAAACTGCAAATTTTTAATCCATGTGAAATGTAATCGTTACAACTTCTGCTCGAAGATAAGCCGAACGAGTGACGAATGCAATCGAGCTTTGCCGATGACGATGGGAGCTGCTTTCATGCAATCCGCAGTACATCGATGTAACAAGAGTTGCCTGAAACCGCCTGTCTTTGGGTAGGCGAGAAACTCCCACGGGTTGTTTTGTAACGGAAGTCCAAACGTAGCGCCATCTACCAGTTGTCCTCACAAGTTCAATCAGTGATAATTGTCTATTACTGCAATAATTTTGATTGAGAAGTAGATACCTACACTACAAATGATATTAATTTGAAATAATGAGATGTAAAAAATTCTTTTGAATACTTACCTTTTCAAGTATTATTACAGATTAGTGATATTGTATGTCACCAAACAAAACAAGTAGAAAAACAACCGCAATAACAACAGCCTGAAGCTGAAAACTGCAACTGCAAATTTTGACGACTGTCATTCTAATGCTTCGAACGACACCTAGGAGCAATGTTTCAAACTATTTCTTATTCTTATTTTACTTTCCCGGCCCACCCACGAACACGGAGGGAAAGTATTGTAATCGTGCAGAAAAAAAGTTTCGAGATTTCACCGGATATATCCGTTTTGAGGTCCTCCAAGACGATTAAGACCATTTTCAGAATGATGTCTGACTGTGTGTGTGTGTGTGTGTGTGTGTGTGTGTGTGTGTATGTGTGTATGTGTGTGTGTGTGTGTATGTGTGTCTGTCTGTGATCTTCCACGATAACTGCCGTAACGTTGACTGGATCGACTTGATATTTGGTATACAAACATGGTTGTTTCCTGAAAAGAGCCCATTAGTTTTTGGCTGTCATCTGTCAAACCCAACTGTCACTATCATCAAATGTCAGAAGCTATATCTCACGGAACTCAACTTGCAATATGTCATTTGAAAGCCCTTGAAAAACTGTATTCAGAACAGTTAGAAACATTGCCCTATCTGTCATCTGTCAAATAATAAAAAATGTTAAAGTTCAAAACTTTACCAATTGATTATTCAAAATCTATCCGATGGATTGGAACCAGATTTGGCAGGAAGCAACACAACAAAAGAGTCAAATTGAGGCCGCAGTTGCAGTTTTCCACCATTCTCCAGTTGAGCGTAATGAATTTTCGAAATTTCTCCTGGCCGTTGCCACTCAGGAGGGGCTCTCGCCGGTGTTTCGACCAGCACGACTCGCTTTTGTAGCAGGACTACACTCAAAAATTTATTCCTGCTCGGGGATCGACTTTTTTTTGGAAATTTCAACTGATATCGAAAGTAGATTGTATTGAGCGTCGTGCAGGTCTATTTTCAGAGTTGACACGGTTTCGGTTTCCCGACTGTAATTTTTTCAAAATGAAATTTGCACATTCCGTGAATTTGAGAAAAACGCAATGCAAACTTCTACATGCGGTAAGCCCCACGAAATATCAATTTTAGGTGCAGGCATGCTGTGAATAAAAGTTAGAGAAAAGATTGAGCTAATTTTTGGAGGAAAAAGTTTCGAAATCGGATCAACAGTTGCCGAGTTTTCCTCTCTGGAAAAACTGCAAATTTTCCAACTTTTTATTCCGTGAACAGATTTCTTGGAATGTTTCTTTTAGAGAATAGATAACTGGTTCTTGAACATTTTCCAATAATTTCTCTCCAATTTCCCGGAAATTTTCCTCCTGAAAATATAAAACCACTCATGCGATCGTACAAATTAAGCGGTTCTGTCACGATAATTACCGAATTATTGATCCGATCAAATCGAAATCAGGTACGGAGGCCTAAGTTCAGCCTGGAATGTTCTGATTAGACTTTGGGTGGATGATTTTGATCGGAAGCCCTCAGGTGGCACATTGGGTCTGGGTTTGTCTGCCCAAGCTCTAAATTGAAAATATAGAGTTGAAATTTGACACAAAGATGCAGTGAAAGTTTTCAATCAAGTTTTTGTAATTTCATCATCATATCTGAAGTAGGAACAAAAATTTCAATAAGAAACCAGCATTGCATTTTTGAGATATCACAACAGTTAGCTACCTAGTTCTACCTTTTGGATCATTTCATCACCTTGGAAAACTGACCTAACCTGTCATTTTTTCTGTCCGCTCAACAATGGATGCAGGATGCTCGCTAAACGCTCGACTAAATAGAATTTTTTCATCAATTTCCAAATCGAATCGCCCCCTCCCGAAGGGACACTTCGATCAAAATCATTACTGACGTCTCTGGATACCGCCGGGAAAGTTTTGTGTCGCCCCACAACAGATTTTTTATTTCTGGAGTGTAAATGGGCAGTTGCCGTTCTTATTTTTCTTATTTTTATTTTTATTCTTATTTTCTGCCCCCTTGCATTTTCCCCTGGCTTTCGTAACTTTAGTAAGCACCTTTGTGCCTTCATGTGATACTCGGGGTCCTATAGCTCCAACTGGTGTTAAGTTGTCCCGACGTTAAGTCGGCTAGCGGCTACTTTAAAATTCCTGGCGTCAAGTTATCCGGCGTCAAGTTGTCCCGGCGTCAAGTTGTCCCGCGTCAAGTTGTCCTGGCGTCAAGCTGTCCCGGCCGCTTTAAAATTCCTGGCGTCAAGTTGTCATGTACGCTCGATTAACAGTTCATTTTTATCCCAACCCAGATTCCGCGACCGATGAAACGTCGGGTCACTCTTGAGGGAACCACACATTCTCAATGTTCAGTTCCATTCCATTCTGAATATGGGATCTTCTTACTTGAGGTTTCAGCTTCAATTTGAGCCCTGGAATTTGAAAATCGGTCAAGAATAAAAAATGCTATCACCGAAAAACCAAGAAAGTGTTTTTTTTTCATAACACCCTGTAAATAAAGAGGCTAGGGGAATAAATTAAATAACGTGGCGAGGTATGAGTTATCTTTTGTGCCTCCAATGCTGAAATCCAGAGAAAAGAAAATTTCCTCAAATGGGAGCATGTTGAACGCCTAGCCGTTTTGCACTGACTCTCCATCAGTATTGAACGACGCGACGAATAAAACTGTTGGAATCAAACTGATGATAAACCAGGAGTGTACGACGAGTATATGGGGCGAAAATAAGTTTAGAAGTTGAAGTTGAAACTTATGGACCGATTGCATAATGAACTTTGAAGTGGATCTCACTTCAAGTGCATTCGATGTGATTTTATGGGCATCTTCCATTGGGTAAGTGACAGTCTGAACGCATTAACAGTAAAGTCGACTTCAAAAACAATAATTATGGAATCGACCCGTCATTACCAGGGTGTAGCTTTTGTTGCTATTGTTAACAATGAGGTTAATGCTTCACACTTGTGATTTTTGACTTGTAGTTTTATGAAATGGGCCCCAGATTGTGCAAAAAAATGCTTTTCTATTTTGCGTTTGTAAGAAAGTCATTTCTTTACGCAAATGATGTCATTCGCGTATCGGAAGAGGCTCCATTTCGATACGCACTTTTCAATCCCAAAGGTTGGCAATATCAGCGGGCATGGCATCCACATGACAGCACTCACTGACTGAAATTACAACTTACCTGACTTACCTACAACGACCTGACTCATTTCTGCATGATAAATTATGCTTTCTCCATCATCAAGAGCAATTCATAACAATTCTGTTAACAGAGGCTCTTATCTTACATTTTTTAGTAATGAAAAAGCATGGGATAGTTGCAAAATAGTAAAAATTGTATATAAATGACGTTTTATAAGACGTCTTACGATGTCTTATGAAACTTGTATTATAATATACCTACTATTTAGTTACTCATAATCCCCACCTCTTTCTCCACTTCTTCCTCGTTCTCCTCCCCCCCTTTGCGGGGCAAAACTTCTCCATGCTCTTTGTCAAAAAAAAAGTACTAGGAAACTCCTTAATGGGTAGTATCAATAAAAAATAAGCATAAGCATTTGCTTGGATTTCATAGGCGTTGCTAGGGAAAGTCTGCTTAACAACTCCTCAAAAACCTATAAGCAAATGCTTATGCTTATTTTTTATTAATACTACCCCTTTACCTAATACCTAATTTTCTTTCTGGCCCAGAACACACTAGGTACTAAAGCTACCGACACAGGGCACAGTCCGCACAGTACTATTTGGCTATACAATCACAGATTTGCCGGAAAAAGAGAGCTTAACGCTCGGCGACGTGTCTAACTTGCACAATTGGCGGATGCGCTGCGAAAATCACAAATTTTCGTATAGTAATGCCCATGCATACCATGAAATCCCGGATTCGCATGCACCAGTCCTGTCGAAACCGCGCGCGTAAAACTTTCCGGACATGGAACTTCCTGGCAGGACTGAAAGCTTGTGGAAGGAAAGTGATGAGTTAATCTTACAAGCCAAGTCTCGCTGCGTCTTGTGGATACCTATAGCCACTAAAAAAGCTCTCAAGCTTCTTCGATTTCATTAATTTTTCCAATTGAAAATGGACTTGTGCGAGCGTGAGTTCCTTGGCGTTTCGCTACTCCTCATTTCCTCTTCGGGAGCATAAGCTTTGGCACACTATGGAAAATCACTCAAGCCGCCGGTAATATGTATGAGCAATATATTGACTGATGGTGCATCGAGCTGCTGTATCGCATCGGAGCCTTCAATAAAGTGCCCTTTTCAGCATGCTGAAAGCGCATAAAATGCATACACCCAGCCCTCTTGACTTAATTCGTCGTCTAGCCATTGATTCCTATGGTGCATGCTATTCGACAAACTACCGAGGCACTGGGGATGGGGTTCAGAATCAGGGGAGTTCATAGAAAAGAGAAGAGGGTACCTATATCTGGGTCGAGCGCAAAAACGTGACGGCGCAATGAAATTATGCACGATCGGCTTTTACTCCAGACTTTCCAGTCTAATCAGCAAGAATTCGAGGCAATGTGTGCTTATGGCTTGTTTGGTATATGGAAAAGTTCGAGTATACCACGAGTAAAGAAACCGCGCCGAAGCTTGTCTTGTAATACTTACGATGATTTATCGTGAAACAGAGGTTCGTCAAGTGCGGAAAAGGCAAGTCCTCGAGAGCAAGTCCCCTTAATTTTCAGAAGAACAAACCTCGTATATAAGATTCCGTTCGCACGGAACGCGTGTATACCCTTCCGGTGCCGTATGCCGGGACAATTTAATTTCTTCCGTCGGGCAGGCCCCCCCTTTTGATTAATATTTCCAATAATATCGGCGAAGATTAAAATCGGGCAATCCGATATCGCAATAAAGCCAAGGCAGGCGCGGGGAATTTATTGCCCCAAAAACCCTATATAATAAGATCCATAGATTTCCAAGAAATCGTGTGTATGGGGGCGCCGCTCGAGCCTGCATACTAAAATTGCCGTGTGGCTCTGATTTTTTCAGCGTCCTTCCTATATCCTTCGCGAGTTTACGCGAACGCACGAAAAAAATGTTATTTAGAAAAGTGGCGGAGGAATGTCGCGGACAGGTAGCGAATTCCTGCGAGATGCGGTCGGCAGGTTGGAAGAAGCTAAATCGGGATGCGGGCACGACCACAGGAAGAAATCGAAATGATGTCCTGGCGTGGCGGCAGAGCAGGGGTGAAGCCTCATATATTTTTTGCTGGAAGCCGAGCGCTCCTCCCACGTACTTTGCGAGGGATAAGACGTTTTGCGGGTGCATGAATCTCTCCCTGGCTGCTCTGCTTTCGATGTTTTGGTCTTCTCAAATTCGCGTTTATCCCGGAAAAACGTCGAAACTGAAACAGTGTCGCACGCAAAATAAAGGATAATAAGCCAGAGGTAGGGTATAAGCAAACGCACTGGTATACCACGTGAGGGTTTCGGTGCATGTAATTGATGACAACGCAAACAAAAAACACAGGAGAATCCTTTGACTCCCCGCAGCAGTGAGATTCCAGATTCCTTTTACTTCTTGTTTCGACTAAATCCGAGCTTGCATTTATACTCGGCTTTGATGTTGGCAGCTACGAGGTCCGAAAGCGGTAAAAGGGCACGTTTGCCCGCCAATCAATTGGCGATGTTCACCACGCCGTTGCCGGGATTGATGCAACAAGACAAATTAACAGTGTGCACAAGATACTTGGTGAAGACTTGAACTCCGCGGATTGAGTGGTGTTTTCCGAACGTTTGACCGTGCTTTTAAATTACCTGGAAAACACGTCAGCGTTTTCGTCTTTATACCTTCAAAAGAGGATTAGGTGTTTGTTGTTTTCTCTTGAATTTCAAGAACGGGTAGACGGTGTGGGTGGGTAGGTACCCTCTGCTGTAGCTGTTGTTTACCGTCTATACTCACCCTTTGAGGTTGATGATGCGTATAATCACTTATAAAAAAAGCTACTCAAAAAATTTATAAATGACTGTTATACCACTTTGAGCAGATAACTCCGTCTCTATTGAAGAAATTGGGAGCCATTATTGCTGAAATCCAGACGTAAGTTTCTAATGTTATACCGTACGGTTACTACGGTTCGAAATACCCAATTTGGGTCATGTACCTATACATGTTCCGATAAGCAGTCAATCAATAAAACTTGAGAATTTGGTATTCTAGCTATACAAACCTCATTTTTGCCCGTTGATACCCCTTTGAACCTCACGTGATGGTTTTAGAGAAATTTTATGCTCACGTACTGCATCAGAATTGACACTTCCGTCTTAGAAAGTGAGATAAATGGGACCCACTACGTTGTAATTCAGAATATTAAATTCCAGCAAGAGTAACCCTTTCCCCTTATTATTCTATAGGATTATTATAGGTGAGTTGCTCAAGCAGCTCAAGCTACAGAAAATAAGTGAAATGATAACCAACAAATTTTTCAAATTATATTTAGACTTACTGAACACATCAGAAAAAAAGACGAACGTCGATTCCTTGGATTTTGCTACATGCATTCAGCTTAAGAGGGCCCCCAAAAAGGGGACTTCAAATCCCTCGTAATCCACGAGAAAATGAAGACTTAAGAGACGGGGGTTGGGGTTGAGAAGCAAAATACAGCACATTCGTTCACTTTTAGTATATTAACAAAAGTCAAAATGGAACAAGTTGAAATTATAATTCTATAATAAGATGGATAAAACAGCAGAAGGGCCGTTAGCATACTAATAAAAATGAATGTAGGGTCTAGCTAGCTTGCAGGGCGAAGGGCCTCCAAAAAGGGGGTAGCACAGTCCCTTGAGCTGGAGAACTTCAAGACGGGCGGAGGAAAACAAACACAGCACAATCGTTCGACTTTATAGTACAAGAAAGATAAATTTCAACCTCGGAAAAAATATGGACGTCCTGAAAATTTGATATCCAGTTCAGAATTGAGTGCTCTATAACATATCAAAAATCGCCAAAAATCGCACCCGGGGGTTTTGAGTTATTGGAGGGGGGGTAAAAAATTGCAACTTAAAATGGAGGGGATGAAACACGTCAATCGATTGGGAGCAAATACGTTATAATTCGACGCATAATATTCCGTTGATACCGTTTTGGCACAAAAAGTGTCGATCATTGTTGAAGGGGGGTCGTGGAGGGGCGAAGCTCCAAGCAGGTCCATTTTGTATTTGTGGCCATGTAGAACCGATCGCGACAAGTTTAGTATCTTTTCCGACTAAATTCAATCTCCTGAACTCGAATCCGTTGTGTAAATTTGGATGAAAACAAGTTTGAACAAGTTAACTTAAGAAAACTTGTTTTTTTCTTTGACAATTTTGACGAATTTTTTTTTCACTGTTAGAGGTGTTCATCTTCGGAAAATTTTCAGAGGCCGATAAACTAAAGTGTATCCTCCAGGAAAATCATCCCACTCGATGTATGATTTTGTTTCTTTCTCGGGTTAAAAAAATCGATTTGAACCTGAGCCGGCGCGGCACGTCGTCTACTACTGACCAGAACACTACAACATGCACCTCCAAATGAAAGTAGCTGAAACTATTGAAAAAATAATAACAAATGTTTGAAAATTCAAGGATTTGTGCAGAACTGAATTTCCTATAGCATGAACAAAATCGCCGTGAATCGCACTGCAGGATTTTGAGTTATTCGAGGAGGAGGATAACATTTTGGAAAAATTCATACTCTATGAACTGTTGCCTCTCCCCTCAAATAACTCAAAACCCTGCAGTGCGATTCACGGCGATTTTGTTTATGTTATAGAGAATTCAATTCTGCACAGATCCTCAAATTCTCAGAGATCAGTTCCTATTTTTTCAATAATTTGAGCTATTTTCATTGAAAGGTGCATGCTGTAGTGCTCTAGTCAGTAGTAGACGACGCGCCGCGCCGGCTCAGGTTCAAATCGATTTTTTCTTCTCGAGAAACAAAATCATATATGGAGTGTACGATTTTAGTGATGAATACCTTCAACAGTAAAACAAAAATTCGTCAAAATTGTCAAAGAAAAAACCAGTTCTCTTAAGTTAACTTGTTCAACTTATTTTCATCCAAATTTACACAACGGATTCGAGTTTAGGAGATTGGATTCAGTCGGAAAAGATGCCAAACTTGTCGTGATCGGTTCAATATGGCACAGGAAGAAAAAAAAAACCCCTAGCCGAGCTTCGCATCCCCACAAGCCCCCTTTAACAATGATCGACACTTTTTGCACCGAAATGATGTAAACGGGATATAATTCGTCGAAACACGATGTATTTTCATCCAGTGGATTGACAGGTTTTATCCCCTCCATTCAAAGTTGCAATTTTTCACCCCCCCCCCTCCAATAACTCAAAACCCCCAGGTGCGATTTTTGGCGATTTTGGATATGTAGTAGAGCATTCAATTCTGAACAGAATATCAAATTTCCAAGACGTCCATATTTATTCCGAGGTCTTGCTGATTTTTTTAATATTTTTCCTGTACTATAAGTATATCAAAAACTCAAACAAAAATAGAAACGGTGAATTATGATCCCGGAAATACAACAAGGTGCGAGCAGAAGATCGCGTTCAAATTGATAATAACAACGGAAGATAGGAAACTAGCTAGGTATTCTATTTAAAATCTAGATAAAATGAACGGGACTTCCCTATTTGGGGTTATGCCAGTGCCGATGCAGTCCCAGCGGCTCCGTGAGGGGGCATCTTTCAGTGGAGTGCCCCCAACCCGTGTCTGAGCGACGCCGCCCTCATTGCCTGTCCTCTCTCTTGGGGCATATCCGGCTGCCTTGACCGGGGAGCATAATGTTGGTATGGATACGAATCATCCAGTTTTCCTGGTGCCCCCAGAGCTGACAAACGATTCGAGGGCAGTGGATACGTCTAAAGACTGGTTTATAGTCGACGGATGCATAAACGGAGACGTAGACGGTGATTCAAACGGGAGACTCTATGCAAGATGCTTGTTTATAGTCGACGTAAGCCGTAAGCGCAAGGCGGTGCATGCATGGTGATGACAGGTTTTGACAGATTTGACCTGAGGTCCTCGGGGCACAGGTTCACCTATACTGGCGCCGTCGCCAACCCCAGCCCTAGCCAGCCCGATCGATGAGCGCTTGCGGTTAAACAGCCAATTGAACCAGTGAGTTTAGTCTATGGGAAGACCTGCGCACGAGCTGCAAGTGAAGAGAACCGCCCAATATAATGAGAAGGTCTATAGGGACTTTCAGAACTCCCCATAAGAGGTTTGTTCCGTTCTAACTACTTCAATCTGATTGGTTAAATTGTCAGGTTTATGCATCCGTCTACGTAGTTGAATGTTGGCCAACTTACTCCGTCTTCCGTCACCGCTTCCGTTCAGTGCGTCAGACACTAAACGATCACACCAATTTAGGTCGGTTCATCTTTTGCGGAACACTTTCGCTTACGTCTCCGTTTATGCATCCGTTGACTATAAACTGGTCTTAAAACAGCGACGTTGAAACACAGCTAGATCAGAAAACAGCGCGACTCACATCACATGAAAAGATAATTGCAATAGCAGTACAAAAACCGGCTGGGAAGCACAGGACTCTTTCAGCAAGTAAATGAGCCGTGGAGAAAGTCTTGGCATTTTCTTTTGGAGGTCAGACGCATGTTCAATAGAACAAAAGTGACGCAAAAGACCAGTTTATAATCGACGGATGCATAAACGAAGCCGTAAGCGGAAGTGTTCCGCAAAAGATGAACTGACCTAGATTGGTGTGATTGTTTATAGTCTGACGCAATGAACGGAAGCGGTGACGGAAGACAAAATAAGTTTGCCTAAAATCCTACATTAAACTTTTGGTGTAGACGGATGCATAAACGTGATAATTTAACCAATCAGATTGAATCAGTGCGGACGAAACAAACCCCTTATGGGGAATTCTGAAAGTCCCTATAGGCCTTATCATATATTAGGCGGATTCTTTCACTTGCAGCTCGTGCGCAGGTTTTCCCATAGACTAAACTCACTGTTTCAATTGGCTGTTCAACCGGGAGCGCTTATCGGTCGGGCTGGCTAGGGTTGGGGTTGGCGACGGCGCCAATTTGGTGGACCTGCATTGTACATTGTACCAGAAATTGTACAAGAAATTGTATAGTGTGATACAGCTATTACAGCAAGGACGAATGTAAATTTCGACCACCAAAACGCAAGAATTGATTTACTCAAAAAGCACGAAGCACAGACCTAAGCTGACGTTTCACTCTGTCACGTGAACTTAACAGTTGCGTCCGAAGAAAAGAAGGTAACAGCACTGCTGGCCGGTTTTATAGGCTCGAGTTTTTCTCCGGAAGGAAAAACGAGAAAAAATTAACGGTCCACTGGTTTTTTGCTTGTAGTGTGAATAGTAGTGCGAAACACCAGGTTTCCTTATGGAAGTCGCAGAGTTCCCGGCCGACAACCACTAAGCGTTCGCAGAGCATAATTCCCAGTGGCGTAGCAGTAGAGATGGGTGGTTTGCGAACGTATCATCAACCTTAAAAAAGAGTCTCTTTCTCGTCCAAGAGTCAGCAATTCGTTGCTAATCACTTCTAATTCACAATCAAGTTCTTGTAACAGTCGTACCTATGTTACAACCTAATATTGGACATTCCAACACGTCCCACACCTTACTACCCACTACATCGTCGCAGGCCTCATCCTCGTAGCCAACTCCTGGTGGATTCGTGGAGTCGTCTTGATTGTAAGGATACTCTGGAGAAGTTTAGCTGAAAGACACATTAGAACGTGAAGTTGATGTCTGTTGGCTGAGTTTCTAACCTCGGGTTCCACCAAAATTTTAAGAGCAGATTAAATCTATCAGCCTGATAGTTGCTATGCACCAGCCAATAGGATGGCCAGTTGCGTTACGCCTTTTCGGAAGTTGGACTTCGCTTTCAGACCTTTGCAGCCCAAAAGAGAACCGCGATCGCGCCCACCGCGTAACTTGAATGTGAGCAACTCTTTGCAATGCATTCAACCGTGGTCCTTCGGCTTGATCTCTTATAGTTTGGAGTTAATTAACGCTGGCAAGCCACTGTCCATTCTCTTCGGAGACAAATAGTACCATAATGTCGTGAAGAGCTCCGCAGTTATCATCATGGTATTGAGACAGGTACCGGCGGGATCGATACCCGGCGCCTCCACCCTATGTCGTGAAGGCGTTTAAAGGGCTAATGGCTTCGCGACTGCCTATAAAGGCATTCATTTGCTGCGAAGCGAGATGGAAGGTATTGGAAGACCTAGGAGGTGGAAGGTCTTCTTTCGGCGCTGGAAATGTGCAGGATGTGCTTGATTCCTCCCCCCCTCTCTCGCTGTTTCTCTCTTGCTCCTCCGATGGTTCGACCTGGAACTTCACGGGTTGGTTTTTGCCGCGTTTATTGAAATATGGCTCCTAGTGATTGTGCGCGCTTAACCCTATGCGTCCGAGTTACAATTATATTTTAACACGGCGTTCATGACAATATAGTGGCCATCTTGCTTTTGAGTTGATTTGCGTAGATGTTCTCGCGGTGGCTTTTTTGTTGACTGTACTCATCTTCATGGCTCATCTGATAACTTGGGAGTAGTTTGAGAATTTGAGACAAAAGTGAATCAGATTGACGAGTAATACCTAGTTGCGTTTAGGTAATATATAAGTGAATAATGTATCTCCCTTTTACCTAGTGTACAAGCTTGATCTTACGAGCGGCGATTCTCGTGCATCCAGAGTCGTGACCGGACAATTCGTCCCGCGGACAATTCGTAGCGGACAATTCGTCGCGGACAATTCGTCCCGCGGACAATTCGTCTTACGGACAATTCGTCGCAAAATAATGTTTTGCCCTTTGTCTTAACTTTAACAAGTCCCTTTGTCTTTCCTCGTTGCTTTTCGAACTTTAGTAAGCCCCCTTATTCCTTTTTGTAGTATTTGGAGCCCTACTGCGCAACCTAGTTTCTTCATGTCTTTGGAGCTCTGCTTAGTCCCCTTGCATCATTCCGAGAATTTTTGCTAGTACACCAAGCTTTATAGGAGCACCAGTAAGCCCCCTTATACTTTCAGGAGATATTTGGCCCCTATCGAGCCCCTCATCTTTTCAAGTGTAATTTTTGAGCTCTTATGAGTCCTCTTATGTTTTTCATTGCTTTCAGATTTCCATAAGGCCCCTTTTTGCAGTCTTGTGTTATCAAGAGTTTCACTGGGCCCCCTTATTCTATATTCAACGTAACTTGAAGCCCTGCTGCCCCCCTTTGAATTTTCCATGAATTCCGGAGCAGCAAGCAGCGTTATGCCGTCATGGCATGTTGAAGCCCTATCGGGCCCTATTGTGCCTTCAGGTGTAGTTGGAGGCCCGTTGAGCCTCCTAATGTTTTTTCATGACTTTCGGAGTAGGTACCAGTGAGCCCCATTTCGCGTTATTTTGTTATACAGAGTTCCATGGGGCCCCCTTGTCTCTTCAATACCGTTTGAAGCTCTGTTGGGCCCCCTTGCACTTTTCCTATAGGCTTTTGGAGCAGTAGTTAGTCCCTTGTGCCTTTATGTTATATTCAACCCCTAATCCCTTGTTTCTTCAAATATAATTTGGAGCCCTAATGAACCCCCTTAGAGCCCCTTGAGCCCCCTTGTGTCACCAATATCATTTGAAGCCCCACTGAGCCCCCTTGCATTTTTCTGTGACTTTCTGATTTTTATTGAGCCCTGCGTCATTTGGAGCCCTAAGTAGCCCCCTTGTGTGTTTTCGTGGCTTGTGCGTTCTTGCATTGCTGGAAGCCCTAGTGTAAGTCCCTTGTGCCTTCATGTGATATACGGAGCCCTGTCGGACCCCCTTGTGTCCGCAAGTGTATAGTTTGGCGCCTAGTAAGCCCTTTTGTTTTTTGTCTGGCTATCAGAATTCCAGTAAGCCCCTTGTTGCCTTCTTGTGTTATTCGAAGCTCCATTGGGCCCCCTTGTTTCCTCAACGTCTTTTGAAGCCCTGCTGAGCCTCCTTACATCTTTCTGCGACTTTCGGAGCAGTAGCAAGCACCTTCTGCCTTCAGGAGATATTCGGAGCCCTATCGGGCCCCATTGTGCAAGCAGATAAGCTCGATTATGAAGAGCTTCATTGGGCCCCCTTGTCGTATTTCTGTGGCTTTCGGAGCTCTATCGGGTCCCCTTGTACCCTTATGTGTAGTTTGGAGCCCTAATCAGTCCATTTTTGTTTTTATTGGCTTTCAGTACTATGCAGTGAGTCCACTTTTGCCTTTTCTCGTTATAAAGAGCCCCTTGTGTCACCAATATCATATAAAGTTCTACGGAGCTTCCTTGCACTTTCCCGTGATTTCTGGATTTTTCATAGGCCCCTTCTGCCCTATGTGTCCATTGGAGCCCTAACGAGCCCCCTCATGTGTTTTCGTGGCTTTCAGAATTCCAGTAAGCCATCTTGTGCGCTTTTGCATTTCTGGAAGCCCTAGTGTAAGTCCCTTGTGCCTCCATGTAATATACGGAGCCCTATCGGACCCTCTTGTGTCCGCAAGTGTAGTTTGGAGCCCTAGTGAGCCCCCTTGGGTCCATAAGTATAGCTTGGAGGCCTAGTGAGCCCCCTTATGTTTTTCCATGACTATCAGAATTCCAGTGAGCCCCCTGTTGCCGTCTTATGTCATCCAGAGCGTCAGTGGGCCCCCTTGTTTCTTCAATACGTCTTTTGAAGCCGTGCTGAGCCCCCTTACATATTTCCGTGGCTTCCGGAGCAGCAGTAAGCACCTTGTGTCTTTATGTGATATTCAGAGCCCTATCGAACCCCCTTGTGTCTTCAAGTGTAGTATGGAGCCCTAATGAGCCGCCTTGTGTTTTTTCGTAGCTTCCGGAATTCCAGTGAGCCCCTTTTGCCTTCTGTTGCTATATAAAGCTCCTTGGGCTCCCTTGTGCCTTTCTGTGATATGCGGAGCCCTATCGGACCCCCTTGTGCCGGTTAGTGTAGTTTAGAGTCCTAGTGAGCCCCTTTTGTTTTTTTATGGCTTCCAGAAACCTAGTCACCTCCCTTTTGCCTTTTTTGATTATACAGAGCTCCATTGGGCCCCCTTGTTGTATTTCCATGGCTTTTGGAGCTCTATCGGATCCCCTTTGTTTTGTGCCCTTTTGTGTAGTTTGGAGCCCCAACCAGTCCACTTGTGTTGGCTTTTAGAGTATCATACAGTAGGCCCCCTTTTGCCTCTTCTTGTTGTGAAGAGCCCCCTGGGCCTCCTTGTGTAACCAATATTATATGAATATCTACGGAGCCTCCATGCATTTTCCCGTGATTTCCAGATTTTTGTTAGGCCCCTTGTGCCCTATGTGTCGTTAAGAGCCCTAATGAGCCCCATTATGTGTTTTCGTGGCTTTCAGAATTCCAGTAAGCCATCTTGTGCGCTTTTACATTGCTGGAAGCCCTAGTGTAAGTCCCTTGTGCCTTCATGTGATATACGGAGCTCTATCGGGCCCCCTTGTGCCCGCAAGAGTAGTTTGGAGCCCTAGTGAGCCCCCTTGTGTCCATACGTGTAGCTTGGAACCCTAGTGAGCCCCCTCGTTTCCATGAGTGTAGCTTGGAGCCCTAGTGAGCCCCCTCATGTTCTTCAATGCTACTATCAGAATTCCAGTGAGCCTCCTGTTGCCTTCTTGTGTCATCCGTAGCTGCCGTGAGCCCCCTTGTTTCTTCAACGTCTTTTGAAGCCCTACATGCTGAGCCCCATTACATCTTTCCGTGGCTTTCGAAGCAGTAGTAAGCACCTTGTGTCTCTATGTGATATTCGGAACCCTCTCGAAGCTCCATAAGGCCCCCTTGTGTTTTCAATATCGTTTGAAGCCTTGCTGAGCCCCGTTGCATTTTTTCGTGGCGTTCGGATCTCTGTCGGAACCCCTTGCATTTGCTTATGATTTTCAGATCCTTTTATTGAGCCCCCTTGTGTCTTCATGTGTAATATAACCCCCTTACCTTCCGAAGCCTTCACTTGAGACGAATTGTCCGCGGGACGAATTGTCCGTGAGACGAATTGTCCGCGGGACGAATTGTCCGCGGGACGAACTGTCCGCGGGACGAACTGTCCGCGACGAATTGTCCGCTACGAATTGTCCGCGGGACGAATTGTCCTAGCACCATCCAGAGTATACCTGGTCTTTCTAGACTCTTCCAATTAGATCGCAGTGTACAGTTGGGAGCTAAATGATTCATACGGCACCGCTAGGAAGTCGGCTGGATTTCAGAAATGTTAGCTGCTTGGATAGTTCTTGATGGCCAGTTTTGATTAGAGATTGATCGTAATCAAAACTGGCATTCAAGAACGATCCAACCAGCTAACATTTCTGAAATCCAGCCGACTTCCTAGCGGTGCCGTATGAATCATTTCGCTCCCAACTGTACAAGTGCCCTGGGCCGCTATTCTTGAATTGTGTGAGAGACTCACACAGGCGAGATGCAGCACACACGTATGACAAAATCACATGCCAGTCCGAAACGCGTATTCTTGAAGTGTGGGAGAAATAGCCGATTCGGTTCCTTTCGCAGTTGTCCGTTTCCCGTAACGTGTTACCCACCCTCACACGAAGCCGCCCCCCGCCATGACACTTCACGCCGTATAATTTATTTTATTCATTTATTCATTTATTCTTGTTTGTATGTTCTTTGTTTGTTGATTGTTTTTTTGTTGTCGTTGACATATTCCATGGCCTCAGGCTAGAAATGAGCAAATCAACTTCCGCTACATCGATGTATCGTGGATTGGATAAAACTCCCAGGGACTTTCGATCACAGTTTCAAGAATAGCGGCTCTGGAGATTTCCAAAATATACGCGATGGCTTAGCGAATGAAATTCACGTGGCGACTTCAACGGCCGAGTAGCAAACATCTGTCTATTTTGGCGGAGGTGCCGGCTTCACCGCACGTTGGGATTGCACGTGAAATGTTCAGGATTTTTCGGGATCGCCTAGAAACCGTATGCCGAGTTACTGTAAAATTTGCTGGAAGACCGATGGAAGATCGGAGATTAATAGTCGGAGCTATATAAGGCACCGATCCTTTGCTTACGAGCAAAATTGAATCGAAAGCGGTCGAGAGCGACATTCTCAAGTAAATAATAATTGTTGGCGTGTATTTATTGTAGTACGCAGTAATAAGCAGTGTGTGTTTCAAAACGATCGTTTCAATCAAAAACGAACCTGAACGTGAAATACGTAACAATATTCTTTCACTGAAATTTCTCTCTTCTTGTTACTCGTTGTACCGAGAGTTCATAAATTAAATGAGTCAAGGGTGCCTGTGGATTCCAAAACGTCTGTCGAAACTAGCGTAATCCTTTTGTAATAAATTTGTCAAACTTTGACAAGTTACGTCCCATATTATTGATTTCTGATCTGCCATAAGTGCACGAGAATACTTCAAGTTCAAAAATACTCCTCAATCATGTAGGTTTTGTGCCCTGCCGTGAAAACCACATTTAGAATGTTCCAAAAACGAAAACTGTGACTGGTTTGACAAATCACGATAACCAAAAAATTACAGACATCAAATGAACGATGCTAGTTCCGACAGATGTTTTCAAACTCATAGGCACCCTTGACCCATTTAATTTAGGAACGCTCGATACATACAATAAACTATTTTCATATACTCAACTAGAACTCTGCTTCAGTTTTCTCGCTTCATTCTCGCATTGCCACGCGCGTAAATCCAGTGTCCAAAAATTTAGAGAGACGAACATTTAATCCTGAGGGTATACACACAATGAGACGCAGACGGCGAGTTAATCGAATGAAAAAGTTTCGCCGTTCGGCTCGACGAGATAATAAAATTGTTGTTGTTTGCCCTAAATTCGCTTAGTTAATGCAATTCGAAAAACTCGACGCCGTCCGTGTTATTATTGTGCCGCGTGTATAGTTCCCATCCCGGCACGAGCACAAGAGGGATCTGCGCGAAATCTTGGAGGGATGTAAAGTTACTCTCGAACGGCTCTGCCTGGCATAATAAAGATTAATATAATGCAGCCCGCTAATTCGCCCATTATGAAGAGGCGCCTGCACAGCGAACATTATAAAAGATTTCCCAACATCATTTCGAGATTAACCGTCATGCAAGTTTTAGCACAGCAGCCGGCATCAGGAATTCTTAATGACCCGTCGCTGGAACATTAAATATTGAGGCACCTTGTTAAAACTATGGGGGGTTGGGCGTGCGAGCCAGGAGCAGAAGTCTCTTCTGGCGCGACGGCTGATCTTTCCTTCGACCATGAGGAACGCAACTTTGTAATTTTCTGACGTGGAAAAAAAACGCGGCATCATTAATTTCGAGGGTGGCCGTGGAATTTCTTCAGTGGCGCACGGCACCGGAGGGATGTAAAACATGATGGATGGGTGTTCGTCGTGAGTTTTATTTAGGCTAATTTCGGAGAGCATTATCCGGACTCGCTTCGGTTGCTCCAAGCGAAGGAAAGGGAGAGTGACGCTGTGGAGGTCTTAAAAATTGAAATCTTGCTACTGCTCAAACTCATGTCGCGTGAAATGTGTTAATGAAATCTCTCACCCCTTCCTTGTCTAGCACCCCCTATAAAACACGTGCTTTACGAACCCCTTCAAGATTTCAAACTCCTGTCACATCTTGGATGTGCCTTGGTGCTTTCTCATTTTCGTTTAATGAAGCTCGCAAGTTGGATGATGTTTTCGATAAAAACGCAGACGTTAAGGACGTTCTTACTAAAGTTAGGTACATTGTTTCGTATAGCCATTTAGCGCAAAAAATCGGAAAAAGAAGCTAGAAGGGTTCTTGGTAACCCTGTGGTGATTTTCGGCGATTAAACTGACCGATATCCCCTACCCTATCTGAAGGACTCCTTACATTCACCTCAAGGTAAAATTATTTTTACAACACTGGATCTAAATAGAGCCTAACGTTACAGTACTTATGATCGAAAACTACTAGCCGGGTGCTCAAAAATTCAAAGCAATGGTGTTGAATTTGTCGACAACCTGCGGAAGGACATACAGAAAATCAAACCTACTTTCGCTATTTATGACACTACCAAAACATTCGTACACTGAGACCTTGCTTCATGCACTCATGTTTATATTCGCTTCGACGCCATCGAACCTCCATTACAACCTCTATTTGAGGGGCCATTTCAAGTTTTGAGCAGAATGGGCAAAGTCTTCAAGCTGAAGGTTAAAGGCGTGGAGGGAATCATCTACATCGATAGGCTGAAACCGGCCTTTTTAGAGCCCAAACTCATTGTATCAACACTAGTGTTACCACCAGATGATCCTGTCACTACAGATACTCAAAATACCTCATCGGCCGAACCTATTCCATCAATTTCCACTTCTCTCTTCGGCCATACATTTCGTAGACTAGTACGATTTTCTACCTGCGTGAACGCCGCCGCTAGGGGAAGCTCTGTAGGGGTCTGACTCCGATCTGGTGTTGTGGTTATTATAAAATAGTTGTTGTAAATGTCATTACTGACGTCTTTGAGAATAAAAGAAGCTATAATCAATTTTACGGCTTTCTGCATTAGAGCAAGCTATGGAAAAAAATGGGTTGCGTTGGTACGGATGGGACGTTGACGACTTGTTGGCAGCCAGCTGTCTTCATGTGCAATTTTCAAAGTAACATTATCACCGTCTCGAGGAGTCATGTACGCGGAAGTAAAAATTTTCGAGAATATGCGAGGAATTGCTAGTTTCCTTCGAGTGTTTCAAGTGAGAGGACGTTGAGGGAGATTGTCTTTACTGGTTCGTGGGTCTTCGCCAAAGCTATTAGTTTTTTTTTTGGAACTGCAATGGGTAATCCAGTTTCTTCAATTCTAGCAAATTTAGCTATGCATGATCTACTGACATCTGCTGTTAAGAAACTATCATCTTCAGTTCCATTTCTATACTGTTATGTTGATGACATTTTCACAGCCATTCCGAATGATCAACAACCCACCCCTCTTATAAAAATAAACTTTCCCCAAAGAAGAAGAATCCCCTTTGAGTTAAAGACTTAGATTTGGCCAATCTTGTTTGTCTAGTATTGTTTGTTAGGAATTTCGTTGTTTCGTAGTTACCCAAGGTAGTACAGGTAAGTGAAGGCTTGGAAATGAAACGCAGAGACTTCAAAATCAACAAAGAACAATTTTATTCCAAAGACAAATAAATCGACTCATGTGCTATCATGCAATATCAATTCAATTACACCATCCTCCCACTATTTGAAATGCAGTGGGTAAGCCACTGATGCAGAGAAAACAAGAAAAAGACGAGAGAGAGTATCGCTCTCGCTAGAACAGATCATATTAGTTCCAGTAACCTAGATTGTTGAGGAACCTGTATAGCAGAAACTAAACGGCAGAACCAAAGTGTGAGCATCGCCGATACATCACTTGGCGCGAGGGGAACGAAGAGGGAGACAAACGTTTATTAGTAAGTTCTGCGGTGACCTAAATTGACGAGGGATCTAAAGAGGGAATAGAGACGAGTTTGGCTAAGCACAGGTTCTCTTGAATAGGCCCCTGCTGCCGAAAGAAGAAAAGAGAACAGTGTTGCATATGCGGATGTCTTTTAATGGTACCATAATAAAACATGACAATAAAGGATCAAGAATAAACATGATAAACATGGTCGATAAAATCATCATAAATTATTTATCACAATAAATACCACAACATGGCTCGAGGTAAGTCAACAATATCAAAAACCAGGTCTTAACAGTTGAAGACGTATATTATTCCATCAGATAACAAAGTAAGGAAAGATATCTTCTTTCACAAGATAACCTTCTCTTACAAGACACGACAGCAAGTAAAAATATCTGTTGTGTGCAGGTATCTTTGTCTCACAGGACTCAGGCATGAATATAGAAGACAGTCGATCAGTGCAATATGTATCATAGTAAACAAAAGTATGAAGAAATCATTGAAGCGATTCAACTCGACTGAGAAGAATACCACAACCATGCCCATCAAGTATGACAGCATACCTCGTAGCTCTCAAAACCACGTCACCCGTTCTACAGGTCAACGCTTTGTTGTCTCGCCAGACCCTGACTCTCGGGGTAGTTCGGCCGCAGGTCATCTGGAAATCTTGTGGCGACATCGTTCTACTCTTTCGTCTCTCTCAAGTCCCCAACAACAGTGACCTACACGCTAAGTGTATTCCCTTTATCCCCTGAACGTGATTATCCCTTTAATTGTTAAAATCAATAATGTCTAACTGACAGGAAACAAAACAACTGAATCACTTATCTTCGAACGTTCTGAAGGCACGGCAGCTATACTCGGGAAGTCGCCAACATCGGAAGAGACTTGAATCTTCTCTTTTCTATGATCTGGAGCAGGAAATACCCAGTTTTTCTTGTGTTCTTCCCTTAGACATCTGCCGTCATTTTCTACACTTTTTCCACCTCTCGTTACTTGACGACGGCATCTCCCTTTTCAGGTGTATCACCAAAGCTCACGATGTTTCAAATTTAATTCTTTATAGGCTGAAGAGCCGGTCGATTTCAATATTTTCAATGAATATTATAATAGTTTGAAAATCATGATTGAAATTTAAAATGAAAATAAACTACCTTTTTTAGATACATTAGTCAATAAAATAGTAACAATAGTTTAGTTACAGATTGGTATCATAAACCAATTGTTCCAAATAGATTACTTCATTTTCAATCAAATCATGATTTCAGACAAAAAATCAATATTATCAAAATGATGGGAACAAAAATTAAAAAACTTGGTCATGAACAATTCTGGTTGAAAAATTTCAATCTTATTGAAAATATTCTGAAAGAAAATGGCTGTCCTGAGAGATTATTTAATAGAATTTTATATAATAATTGTAATATTAATAATGATATAAGGAGAGTTCAAACACCTGATACAATTGACACTTCTTATTTTTCAATAATCGGTGTTAATGATTTGTCTTTTAATTTACGGAATTTTATAAAAAGATGATCTGAATAAAAGCACGTTTTATAACAAAAAATAATAAGTAATTTTTACAGTAGATTTACAGTAGATTAGATTAGATTGATCTAGACCAAACAAAAACTTATTAAACGTATGAATAACCATAAAATTGATTGCAGAACACACAATTTACATGAAAATAATTTGACAGCTTTAGCGAATTATAAGAAAGATTCGAGCCATAATTTTGATTTCTAAAATGTAAAATTTTAGACCAAGAGAATAATTATAAAAAAAGATTAGTTTTTGGAATGATTTTTATTCAAAAACATAATTTTTCTGTAAATTTTCGAACTGACACGCAAAATTCAAGTGATGTATATAAGAATTCAATCTTGAGAGGTATTATGATTAGATCATAAAATTTTCGCATTATATAACATCACCTTTATACCTTATAATCAAGTTTTTATCTTCATTTCATCACCATAGGAATTTTTCATTGTTATATCTTTCAATTGTCTAAAACTCAACATTTTTCTAGACATTTTACACATTTTTCAAGTTTTATACGTATTATTCGGTAAGCTCTCGTAAATGTTTATTGATTATTGTTTTAAATTAATTATATAATAAATTTATAGGTTTATTCATATTTATAATTAATAGGCCGATGTCAATCGGCGAAACGTTGCGTAAAATAAACAATTTCACTGTTTTTTACCATCCTGTCCAAAAAACTAATTTTATATACAAATAAATCAAAGGACAGAGAACTCGACAGAGAATATACAACATTATACTTGCTCAATTGCAGAAAGCCGTGAAATTGATTATATCATCCGAATCTGTATTCTACATCAGAAAACATTCCCAAACACCTTTTTAGACTAGGCAGAAAATCTCAAAAGAGGCCTAGAAATCACTCCTAGAAGCAAATCATGTAACAATTGATCAACAGGTGGTTTCTCAGGTTTTAAACCCCGCTGAACACGACTAAGGGTGTTATCTTTTCGAAATTTCACCCCTTGTCTCTTAAATCCAAGATGGCGGAAAGTTAAGGGTAAGAACTGGGTGCGCGCATAAAAAGCTTATTTCTGGTCCGATTTTCCTTAAAATTGGTTCTATTTTTATGTTTTCGGGGTCGTAGAAGATGAGTAGACCAATCTCAAGTACCTCTGCGAAGCCATTTGGTCTGAAATTAGTGTTGTCTAACTTTCAGGATCAAATCAGAAATAAATTTACGAATAACTCAAGATAAAATCATGTAACAATCAGTTAACACGTAGTTGATTACATTTTGGACTCTGCTGATCACAACTAGGTATGTTAACAGTTGATATGTCTACTCGTTATGTCTTAAATTCAAGATGGCGCACAGTGAAAGAAGATTGGTGAGCGCACAAAAATGCATTTCTAGCTCGATATTCCTCAAAATTCTTCCTTTTTGAATGTTTTAGGGGTGTAGAAGACAATTAGAATAATTTCGAAGACCTGTGGGCAGTCATTCGTCTTAGAATTGGTGTTGCCTAAGTTTCAGGCGCATATCAGAGTGAAATGTTAGGAATAAACGATAGTTAGAATGTTGGAACATCTTTGTATCAAAGCATATAGGATATAATTATGTACCCAATTATGTATTATCACACATGCAGTTGACAAAGGCAAATGTAAAAAAGTGTCAAGGGTAAATAGTGAAAAAAATCTGCTATTCTTCATAAAATAGCAATCATATGTATGAAGGTACGGTACGATGTGGATGGAAAAGAAGTGTCTCTACTTTCTGCTCAAGATAAAATCGCGTAACAATCAGTTATCAGACGGTAACTTATGTTCTCGACTCTGCTAATCAAGACTAGGTTTGTTATTAGTTGAAAATTTCACTTCTTGTGCCTCCCATTTAAGATGGCGTACCTATAGCTGGCGATGAGTAATGAACGCACAAAAAACAATTGTGCAAGTGGATCATACATAATTGCTACATTCTATCTATGCTTTGATTCAACAATGTTCCAACATTCCAATCATCGTTTATTACTAACTTTTCACTTGATTTGCCCCTGAAACTTAGGCAACAACAATTCTAGGACGACTGACCGCCCACAGGTCTTCAAAATTATTCTAATCATCTTCTACACCCCCAAAAACATTCAAAATGAAAGAATTTTGAGGAATATCGAGCTAGAAATGCGTTTTTGTGCGCTCGCCACTCTTCTCTGACTATACGCTATCTTGAATTTGAGACAAAAGGAGTAAACATTTCAACTGTTAACACACCCAGTTTTGATCAGCAGAGTCTAAAACATAAGTAATCACCTGTTAACTGATTAAAGACAACAATGCCTTTGATGTCTTTGCGGAATGCCTTTGATAGATGGCGCCGCTTGGAGGACTCACATTAGGAGTCCTCTTGGGTGTATATTACCATGAGTTCTCTGACTGCTACAGCATCG
Source organism: Anaspis maculata (assembly GCA_949128115.1). Classification (NCBI taxonomy): domain Eukaryota; kingdom Metazoa; phylum Arthropoda; class Insecta; order Coleoptera; family Scraptiidae; genus Anaspis; species Anaspis maculata. The sequence goes on from OX421962.1 coordinate 23,236,973, forward strand.
GATGGTTGAGCTGAACGCCTGCGCACTGATGAGCCCCCAGTAGGGGCGAAACACGTGTTTGCGCAGTTTCGGTTCGACCGTCTGATGTTGTGGTAGTCGGAGAGCTTTGTTAGACTAGGCTAGATCCCTGAAAACTGACATTCAAAGGGCATTTCATATATCAGTTGGGAAACAAGACATTTTGGGGTATACAAATCGCGCTGAATATGAAAATCTCTGTTGGCACCTCGAAATTTTGACCCTTGGGCCCCCAGGGCCCCAATTTTGATATTTCTTTGGTTTTCAAGAGTTCATGATGTTTTGCATTCAACTTGTCGTAACTCAAAAACCACTGGAGACAGAGCGCAGATTTTTACAGCTCTGTAATTTAGAATCATTTCCAAACCTCCACGCCAAATTTCTTTGTCTCAAGTTTGATAACTACCTCTTCAAACAGCAAAAACCACCAAGAAGTCCGAAATGCAAGAGATATTGACACCAAAACTTTGACCTGTGGGGACCAGGACCTATATCAATCATTCAAAATAAGTCCATACATGTATGAGACAATATGTAGAGAATACTCCAAGGAAGTTTTTGCGAAGTGGACGTCGCAAAATATCTTTCTGTTATCAAGTTATGATTTTTTTTTTAAACCGACATCGAAAATTACGCGCGGTATCGGGTGCCCGGATAGTGATCGGCCGGCCGCGCCGACAGCGCCAAGGGCTGGTCATCGCCACACATGAGATATTTTGTTTCTTTTGATTGTTCTGTATTACATGAGCTATTACATATTGATCTCTTTTCATTTTATCTGACCAACGGCCGTTTTGTTAATGTTTTTAGTAGCAAATATCAGTTAAATTGGAGATTTTCAACATCTACTTGTAATATGCTAATAGGTATGTAACATTATACCTAGGGATGCAAAAAGACTCCATCAGTCAATGGAACGATAATTTCATGCCAAACTGAGCTTTTTTCCAAAACATTACAACACTGTCCCCTATACAGAGCACATTTTTATGTAAGGTTGTCCTGTTTTTCTGCACCGACATAATTTGTCTTTGCACAGGGTCTTGCAGCCGCATTTTATGGTTTCTGTGGTTGTGGTAGATTTTATGAGTTCAACAATTCACCAAAAACTGCTATTATCTTAATTTTTTTTAAACAAATTTTCTTCAATCAATTCTCATCTGATAGGTCTGAAAAGTATGATATTTGAGTAGAAAATTGACTTTTTTATCTGGTTTAGTTGGTCTAAAGAAAAAAGGAATCCAGAATCAGTAGTTCTTCATCTGATGATAATTGAGTCGAAAATGAAATCCTAATCTGATAGGTCTAAGAATACTTAAGTCAAAAATAGACTCCTTATCTGGTGGATCTATAAAGAAGCATGATACTTCGTCAAAATGAATCCTTGTCTGGTGGCGCTAAAAAGAGGGATGATATACTTGAGTTATCTGATGGGTCTGAAAAGAAGGAGAATACTTGAGTCGAGAATCATTTACTCATCTGATGGGTCTTGAAAGAATGGTTGAGTGAAAAATGAAATCTGGTGGGTCTAAAAAGAAGGAGGATGCTCGAGTCAAGGACTCAAAAATAAACTCAATATCTATATCTGGTGTCTAGTCAAAAATAAACTCCTCAACTGACGGATCTGGAAAAAAATCTTCAAGTCAAAAACAGACTTAGGCGGAAAGTAGGCCCGTATTTATACATAGTCAGATCTTATGTCTTGAGACGATCTTCAGAAAGTGATCCACCATAGCTCACAGTGGGTGTAAGACGACGTTATTCAATTTTCAACAGTAATTTCTACCATACTCACTTATAAGGGTGGGTTCAGTCTGGGGAGGATGGTTCATAAAAACCAATGGGCGTCGCTGCGCTTGCGACTAAAATTTAAGCTTGGGGCTAAATATAAGCTGACTAAACCCACCCTAAATATCTACAAGATGATCACCATAATGTATAAAACCATCTTAGCTCAAGCCTGTGTTTGAACCTATACAGGAGCCTATACTATATATTTGAGCCTTAACAGCCATTAAGCGAGACAGCGCTTACGACTAAAATTAAAACTTGCGGCTAAATAAGCTGACTGAACGCACCTTCAGCTCAAGAAAGAAAGGTCCGCAAAGTTGCATCCTTCGTGGGAAGAACCCTACACGGTGGTCAAGTGGATTAATGACGTCGTCTATAGAGTTCAGTGAGTCCCGAGAGCCAAGATGAGAGTTGGAAGAACGAAACTCGCTGGACACCTCGATGCGCATCTGTAAAATTGGCGGAGGTGCCGTGCTTGCTTGCGAAAATATACGCGAACCCTCTGGACCTTTCTTAGAGCCCACTCGAGTATATAAGAAGGTATAAGACCATCTTATAGGTACCTACTTGAGATGTGACTACGAATACGGGCCTATATCTATGTAAAAAAGAAGAACGATACTTTAGCAAAAAATCATTGCCTTATAAGGTGGGCCTGAGAAGAAGGACGATACTTGAGTAGAAAATCGGTTCTTGATCTGGTGGATCTGTGAAGAAGGATGATACCTAATCAAAAATCAACTTCTTGTTTGGTGACGCTAAAAAGAAGGATGATACCCACTTGAGTCAAAAATCAGTTTCTTATCTGATATGGGTCCAAAAAGAGAAATTCCTGAGTGAAAAATGAGCTTCTTGTCTGGCGGGTCTGAAAAGAAGGAGCATGCTTGCGTCAAAAATCAGCTCTTTGTCTGATGAGTCTGAAAAGAAGGATGATACTTAGGTCGAAAAAGAACTCTTGGTGAAATATCTTGTCGGTGAGTCGGCGGGTCGGTGAAATGACCTGTCGGTGAATTGGTAGTCGCTGAAATAATCTGTCGGTGAATCGGCCAGTCGGTGATTTTTGTCCTGTCGGCGAATTGGAGATTCGGTGAGTTGGGTGTCGCTGAAATGTCCGTATCCCGGTTTTGCGTTCAGTGCAAAGTGAATAAGAAAAAAAAATTACTGCTGTCACGGCTAGATAAATGTATTGCATTGTACCTCTCATATCTATTCCGTTCGAAGAAAGTGTACCGGCTGAGTGCTGAAGATTTTTTCTCAAAATCAGTAGAGCTCCCTTTGTGTGAATAATTGGTGTGATCGAGTTATTTTTGGATCTAGATACAAGTAAAGGGTGTCTCAAAAGTAACGCCCCTATTTTATTTGCCCACCATTTCTCCAATTCTTTGTTCTCAAAATCAAGACTTCACTTGAGTCAAGTCGACAGTTGACAAATTTATCATGCAGCGGCACACAGTGCCACAACGAACCAATATATTGAGAATTTATTTCCAAAGTCATTGCGGCGACTCGCAGGAAACTGCGTGCAACGCTTGGTCCAAACGCAGTGCCTGATATGAAAACCATCCGAAGTTTAGTACGAAAATTTGAAGAAAATGGTTTGGTGGGAGATAAACTAAGATCAGGACGCCCTCGTAGCGGAAGATCGGCAGAAAATGTTGCAAGAACAAGCGATAATGTGACCGAGAGCTCAAAGACCTCGATTAGGCATCGTTCCTAGCAATTAGAGCTATCACGCGCTACTACCCAAAGAATTTCACGAAAAGATCTTCATTTGACAGCCTATAAGGTCCAACAGACACAAGAACTTAAACCAGCAGACCATCCACGTCGCCTGCAATACGCCAATTGGTTGCTAAACGCGATCGAAGAAAATGATGACTTTTGGAGAAAAATCATTATGAGCGATGAGGCTCATTTTCACCTTGGTGGTTACGTTAACAGGCAAAATTGCCGTCAATGCAGCACGGAGAATCCAAGAGTCATTCACGAGCAACCAATGCATCCACTCAAGGTAACTGTTTGGTGTGGTTTTTGGGCTGGCGGCGTGGTTGGGCCATTCTTTTTTGAAAATGATGCAGAGCAAACGGTTACGGTCACTGGTGAAAGATACAGAGAAATGCTTAACAACTTTTTGGCGCCAAAAATTGCTGAAAATGGCTTAGAGGATATGTGGTTTCAACAGGATGGAGCTACTCTCCATACTTCTCGTGAAACGATGGTTTTATTGAGAGCAATGTTTCCCAATCGCTTGATTTCAAAAAGGCGGTCATGTGGACTGGCCCCCATGATCATGTGATTTAACCCCATTGGACTCGTTTCTTTGGGGTTACCTCAAGTCTAAAGTTCACACCGATGACCCTCAAACCCTTGAACACCTCAAGGATAACATACGCGCTGCCATCCTTGATATAGAGCCTGGTTTGTGTGAAGACGTTATGCAAAATGCAGTGCGACGCGCGGAGGTCTGCCAGAGGGAGCGTGGTGGCCACCTGGCCGATATTTTGTTCCACACATAATTTTGAATGTTCAGTATATACTTTTCATAAAACCAACTAAGTATATTTATTTTCTTTCAAAAGTTATTGAAAAAGAAAATAGGGGCGTTACTTTTGAGACACCCTTTATATACCTACTCACATAGTATAACATTTCAAACATTGAAAATCTCTAATTTTTATTGATAAGTATATTCACCACTGAAAACAGCAACGAAACGACTATTCGTCAAATTAATCGAAGAGGAATGAATATGCATTACAGAATTTATTCTAAAGGAATACAATCTCTCATGTATAGCAAGGACCAGCCCTTGCCGCTGTCGACGCGGCCGGCCGATCACTATACGGGCACCCGATACCGCGCGTCATTTTCGATGTCGGTTTTAAAAAAATCATAACTTGACAACCGAAAGATATTTTGCGACGTCCACTTCGCAAAAACTTCCTTAGGGTATTCTCTACATATTGTCTCATACATGTATGGACTTATTTTGAATAATTGATAGAAGTCCCCACAGGTCAAAGTTTTTGTGTCGGTATCTCTTGCATTTTGGACTTCCTGGTGATTTTTGCTGTTTGAAGAGATAATTTTCAAACTTGAGGAAAAGAAATTTGGCATGAAGGTTTGGGAATGATTCGAAATTACAGAGCTGAAAAAATCTGCGCTTCAACTCCCGTGGTTTGTGAGTTACAGCAGGTTGAATGCAAAACATTATGAACACTTGAAAATTAACGAAAAATCAAAATTGGGGCCCTGGGGGCCTTAGAGTCAAAATTTCGAGGTGCCAACAGAGGTTTTCATATTAAGCGCGATTCGTATACTCCAAAATGTCTTGTTTCCCAACTGATATATGAAATGCCTTTTGAAACGTTAGGAAGCGCTTTTATGAGAAATTAGCCTAGACTATGTTTCATGTTAACTGATTGTTACATGATTTTATTATGAGTTATTCGTGAATATATTTCTGATTTTCTCCTGAAAGTTGGACAACACTAATTTCAGACCGAATGGCTTCCCAGAGGTATCTGAAATTGCCCTCATCATCTTCTACGACCCCGAAAACATAAGAATAGAACCAATTTTGAGGAAAATCGGACCGGAAATAAGTTTTTTATGCGCGCACCCAGTTTTTGCCCTTAACGTTCCGCCATCTTGGATTTAAGGTACAAGGGATGAAATTTCGAAAAGATAACACCCCTAGTCGTGTTCAGCGGGGTCTAAAAGCTAAGAAACAACCTGTTAATCAATTGTTACATGATTTGCTTCTAGGAAGTCTTTTTTGAGATTTTCTGCCTAGTCTATTTAGTGAAATCTAGTGTTGCCGTCTAGAGTTAGACTTTCTAGAGTCTTGTCTTGAAAAGACGTCAAGACTTAGACAAGACCTCTAGGAACTCTTAGTAGGGTAAGTACTACCTACTCTTAGTAAACTCTAGAGTAGGGCTGTCAAGATCAAGAGTCTTGAATAGACTCTTGAAAAGAAAAATAAATAAAAATCAGATATATTCCTCTCTGTTGACGGTTTTTATTGTCTACTGAATGGTGTGATTTGCTTGGAGATTCCTGACAGAATTTGTTGACAACATAAAATAACATCAATAAGGCTGGAAAGTATATCATACCGGGTGTTTGTAAACTTTGGGGTAGAAAATCGAAACGCAGTTATGGAAATGCTTCAAAAGTATCAGAAAAATATTGAAAAAAATTTAGGGTTCTTATTTTTGGAAATATGGAGAGTCAAAATGTGGTCTTTCGACCCCCTCTTTTTTTGTTATTTTGTAAGATTTTAGTGAACTGTTGTCAACAGACCAGGAAGCAATGTTTTTGAACCTTTGAATGTGTTTTGTAATATAATTTACTATACAGGGTGAGTCGTAAATCCTGAAAATCCAGTTTTGTTCAAAAATGCATGCAGAAAATTTCATATGAGAACTAAATATTTGTTCATAATCTCTGGAACCTTTCACGGCCATTTTCGAGAAAAAATAGATTTTTGCGATTCATGACTCACCCTGTACACCATATTATTGTAGAACTATAACCGTAACTAAAAATAGTTCGAAAAATTCAACGAGGAAGTGACATCAGTGCAAAGAGTTCCCATCACACTGATGGCATTTCCCCGTTGAATCGCGAGTGATTACTAACACTAACTAAACCTACAAGACAAATTCAAAGGTTCCAAAAATTTGCTTTTTGGTCAGATGGTGGGAGTTACCTGAAATCTTACAAAAAAGCGAAAGTAGAAGGGGTCGAAGGACCACCTTTTGAGTTTGACCCTCCATATTTCCAAAAATAAAGATCATAGTTTCTTTTTCAACATCTTTCCGGCACTTTCAGGGCATTTCTTCAACTGCGGTTCAATTTTCTATCTCAAGTTTGCTAACACCCTGTATATTCCTATGACATATCCTCCAGACTCTGTATGTCCCTACTGTTTTTTGTTTTTTCGGTTCTCATGCGGAAGTTTCCACCGAATGATTTTTTTTTCAAGAGCTGCCTCATCATTTTCATTTTTACTTCTCCAAAAAATAGCTGCGCCTTCTCAAATCGCAACTTCTGAGAAATCAGGTCGCTCAATAAGGCTTTTAAGAAGGTTTTTGGTCAATAGCTGCGAAACAAATAATAGTGGGTCTTTGTTTTGAAATTTGAACGTAAGTATACCCAAGTAGAATATTTTATTTGAGCGCAGTCTCTATTCGAAGGGTGCTACTTGCTCCTCACAGTTTCTTTGTTTCTCTTGCCTGAATATGTTTATATTCCTGTCACGTATTTTTATAGGAAGAAGAGGGAGTTTTATACAATTTTAATTTCAAGAGTCTATCTAGACTCTTGAAAAATTTCCATCAAGAGTTAGAGTCTTGTCTTGAAATTTCGAAATAATCTTGATATTTCAAGACAAGACAAGAGTAGGGCAACTCTTGTCTTGTCTTGTCTAGACGACAACACTAGTGGAATCAACCAGACATGAAAATACTGGACGGTATTTCATGAAACACCTACCCGGTTTGATTTCAGGAGTCCAGTTTCCATTAAAAGTAGTTTTCGCAATCACAGTTAGTAAGTACCTATACGTCTCATGGCCAATTAGGCATTTCCATTGACGTCACAGCAGTGTTGCCAACTGTCCAGAATTGCCCGCCAAATTTGAACCAAATAATGTTGGGGAACAACCGAACTACAGGGCGCTTATGGAGTTCCAGTTTCTACATTTTTTTCCTCGGCTACCTTTTCGAGTTTGAGTTTGAAACTTTTGTATCAAGTCCCAAGTAATGTCCTTAATGCGCCTGCAAAATAAGTTCTCGTGGAAAAGTGTGTTTTTTTGTGAAAAAGCAAGCCAAACATGTTAGGTTAACTGCACAGGGTAGTGGTGAACATTCATATTTTCCGACAAAATTGGGCATGAACTTTGCCACCAAACCTCACCTGAATGTTGGGGGTTTACGTTCCCGGCCTTGCTAGAGTGATATGCCTTGTGTGGGGCTAGGTATGTACCTCTTCGGTTTGTGCTTCCCAATCACTCAAATACTTGAGGCCCAGCTTTTACTGCTGGATTAAAGAAACAAACAATAGTTTTTGTTTATATTTTATATTTCAAAAGTGCAGGAATGTCTTCACTTCGGTTGTAGAATATGGACAGAGGCAAAACATGGAAGTTTAACTCGAACAGCTGTTCGGCCACCGAAGATGTAATCGGTCACCGGAGCCCTACTTGACAGAAATTTTACACCTGATTCAACGATATTGAATTGTCAACTACAACTTGATTGTGTCAAGATACATTTCTTAAAAACACAAATATTTATTGTTCTATTGAGGATTCTAGGCTCCAAGTTGTGGTCGACGTAGCAATTCCTCAGCCCGTAGATTTTCCCATTTTTAGATTGCCGAAGGCCACAATTCTTGACACAGGTACTTCCTGGAACTAGATAGGCTTAGCAACAGATAATTTTATGCAAACATCATAACTGTATTACAGCAATTTAGTTACCCATCCTAATTGTTATCGGTCCAACCTCCGTATATTTTTTCAAGTGTATTCCTTCCTTCCTCCTTTCCATTTCTTGGCGGTTTGGGATACATTCTGTGATGCCTCGTACTTCCACGAGCCCCAGCGTTTCGAGAAAACCATGAATTTCTCATTTTTTCCTCAAAAAAAAGATTCAACCACTCCAAACTCCAACCCAACGTTCACGTTCATTGAGCCCTCTACATCTCTGGTCATGCTTTCTCCATTGCTTCCACAAGCCTAGATGTTTGAATTGACAATAGTTTCCATTTTCTACTTCACTATAGTTGTGATATTTGCTGTGATATAAGCACATGTGAACCACATGGGATCGGCTCCGAGTATCTTCATCTTCTGTTGACCAAATCGTACACCTGAATTTTCAGTTGATGGCTTCATCGCGGCAAGACACATTGCTTAAAAAATCCTGAAATTTCTTCTTGTACCTAAGCAGGATTTGAGGTAACATTGTGGTCAACTTAGAAATTCCTTGGTTGCTGGATTTTCCCCATTTCACGATCGCCACAGGTCACAGTTTTTGCCACAGCCATACTTTCTGAAATCAGAAGGGCGCTTAGTAATGGATAATTTGTAAAATCATTTCACATTTATTCTGTATTCTAACAATTTAGTCAGCTTTTTACCTTATCGGCAGGATAATAAACTGGCATATTTTCTCCTTCCCAGATGTCTTTGAGTCGCATTTCTTGGCACTTTGAGATACTTCCTGAGATGCTCTTCTCTTCCAGGAATCTAGTTTTCCGAAAAAGCCACGGATTTCTTTTTTTTTTCGACGAAAATGATTTAAGCACTTCACCAAACTTTCTTGTTTATTGAGCTATTTGGGGCAGCACATCTCCAACTATCAGTATTGATCGAAGCGCCAGAGTTTCGTGAACAATTATCACGCACAAACTTGCTTCCTACTGTATCCAAAATTTCAAAAAAGTACTTTTTTTACAATCATAACAACGCGGGTTGTTCCTTAACATTTTTTTGACGTTATAAATTCAACTAGGTTGGCAACACTGACGAGCTCGTGACGTCATGTGGAAATGCCTAATAGTTAAAAGTGGGTGGAATTGAATCTTGAGAAAATGATTCTCCCAAAGGTTGGCAAGCTTCAAGCTTTGCTTGGAACCCCGGGCAGAGCTTCCAATGTTGTTTACGATGAAGTGCTTAATTAATTATCAATCAAATAAAAATCGCGAACAGAATTCAGCCGATCTGTGCATTTAGGTATTCACTACCAGCATTGATTCCCTACCTGAGCAACACCGGGCTTACAAGCCAAAGTATTCCATGAATGCGTAGGTATACTGCATCACATTATCTGTATCCATAATTTATATACAAAAAATACGGGGCTGCTTACCGGATCTTATGAATAAACTCAAAGCGTCAGTTCGCTTTTTAAAAAATTAAAGGAATATTCATCCCGCTAAAAACCGTATAGGGCGCGCGTGCATCTTATCCCGATCCCGAATACATATTTCTTTGGCATCGGGGGCTTTCTTGCTCTCTTCTGGATTGGGAACGGGGGACCGGGGGGAGTCGGAGTCGCGGGAGAGAGCAGCAGGAACGATGATCTACGCATAAAGCAAAGGTCATAAAAAACGCGCGCGGGAATGCTCCTTATTCGAGAGCGAATCTGAAATTTAAATTCTCTTCTCTTCCTCTATTATATCCCCATCTATCTACCTGCACAAGTGCGTACTAAACTTCAAAGGATGTGCTGCTTACTTAATAAGCGGGTTTCAATTCTTTATACCAGCCGAGAGGGGGTCCTCTTTGCCGGAGTCTAATTGCCAGTCGCGAAATTCGCTTCACTCTCCTTCATTTCCTAATGGAATAAAATTATTCAACAAATGATGATAATCACCAGCCGACTTCCAATAAGCATCGGATTGTCGCAGCAGGAGAAACTCCCTGATCGGTGATGCTCTGGCGGCAATGAAAGCTTCTTCAGATCCAATTACAATCAGTTATGCTTTCATTGTTGAGATTTGTATCCCCAAGCCTCAAGGCGACTATTGAAAATCGAAAGGCCCAAAATCAGCTACAGGTTGATTCGAAGGGGTTTCATTGGAATCGAAATAATCGATAGTATAATTCAAGTACCTAAGTACATATTTTATGTTTTTGTTTGAAAGCTGACTTTTTTCCAAAAAATCGTTCTCAATTTGGCGTTAATAGTTGTTGTTGGCGATGGACGTTGATTGATTGAGAACAGCGGACTGTAGGTAATTGATTTTATTTGCACTACATTTTCAAGCACGTCATTACAACAAAAACAACAACTGAATACTTGATACCACTGCTGCTTCTCGACGACTGACAGACAGTGCAGCAAACACAAATAAAAGGCGCCAAAGCCAATTCCAAATTGAACAGTAGCATACCGGCGCCGGCGGCCTTTGAAGACTTGGGTATCTCAATAATAGCTAATAAAAAAAAACAACACCGCAATCAAGTGAAACTCAAATCTAAACAAAATTATGTCAAAGGAACTGATAAATCAAATAAACACATTATCGGAGGTATTAATCGTTAAACGACAAAGTTTGTTGACTGCTCGCCTGAACTCTCCACGAATCGTTTTGACAGTCACCACCCAAACAACACTATCACTTCCTGGGTGCAAGGCTATCACTCTCGCGAGGTTCCACTTCATTGAAGGAGTATTTTCATCGCGTAAAATCACCAAATCTCCGATTTGGATGTTTTTTTTTAATGTTTGCTCCACTTGGAGCCACTCTGCATCTCTGACAAATTCTCCTTGTGTCAACGGCGCCAAAAATGCTGGCGTAACTGCTGTATACGCTGGAATCGGGTCAATCATTCTTCAGGTACCTCAGCATAGTCTTTCGGATCAGGCAATGACGAGCTCGCCCAATAAGAAAGTGGGACGGCTTGAATTTAGAATTGCCTCTATTTGATCAAAAAACGTATACATTTCTTTGAAAGTGAGGTTTGATTAGCAGAGACTCTTTTCAAGTGGTATTTCACTGATCGCACACCGGCTTCCCACAGCCCACCAAAATTTGAGGCTAGTTGTGGATTGAAATGCCAAGTTATTCCCATAGAAGTTGATGCTTCGTGCATTGAATTTTGATTATCCCTGAGAAATTCGAATAGAGACTTTAGATCGGAGGCAGCCCCGACAAAATTAGTGCCATTATCCGAATAGGTATGGGAAGGCAAACCACGTCGCGATGCAAATCGCCTCAAACTCATCATAAATGACGCTGTGGACAGCTCTGAGACAAGCTCAAGGTGAATGGCTCCACTACAGAAACAAACAAAAAGACATACATAGCACTTAGCAATACTACTCCCCTTACCCCTTCTATCTTTCAGGGACAAAGGTCTAGCATAGTCCACCCCGACAACTTAAAACGGGTGAGAAACAGTGACACGATGCTTTGGCAAATTACCCATAATGGGATTTGTACCACAAGGCTTTGCTCTGGAGCATTTTATACATTTGCGTATAGTTTTACAAGCTAAATTTCCACCGGACAACTACCAAAATCTATCACGAACAGCATTTGTGGCCCGGCATGCAGTAATCGAATATGCTCGCTTTCAAAAATTATGACAGTTATTGGGTGTTTGGCATCTAAAATGAAAGGATGTATACTTTATCAAAAGGCAAAGTAGAATTCTGCAGTCGCCCACCGATTGTGATAATGCCGTCTGTTTTCTTGAATGAACGAAGTTTTTCAAACTGTTTTTTTGAATTTGAGAAAATTAATTTTCACTGAAAGACTCACGCTGAGCCATCGAAATAAGTCTTTTCACAGATTCATGAAGTTCTGGCACAGAAAGAGGTCCCAAAATTAGATTTTCTTCAAGCGTTAACAATTCTGAATAAACTGTAAGGCATTAGCAGCTACTCGTTGTAGTATGTTGAAATTAGAAAATTTAACAAAGAATAAATTTTTCCTGGGCGGGCCCAAAAGGAAAACTGGTTGTACCCTCATTTTGAGCTTAGGTAAAGCAACAAATTGGATTCGAGATGTCGGCGCACAGGCCATGCTTCTGGTCCACCCTTCGGCCAGTCCGGTCCAAATCACCACAGATTGCAATCATCAATGGAAGATGGACTCAGACCCCGAGAAAGAAGATCAGCGGGGTTTTCTGCAGAAGGCACATGACGCCACTCAATGTTCTCAGTCAATTCCAGTATCTCGGACACTCTGGTTCCAGCAAACGTTCATAAAGGATTAGGTGAAGTGAGAAGTCATCCAAGCACAATTATTGTGGAATCGCACCACATAGAAATTTGGTTTAATTTTATGCCCAGCGCGTCTACAAAGAATGAACGCACCACATAACTCGGCGCGGGGTATAATCAACTTTTCATTCAGGCATACTTTACTTTTCGCACAGACAAGATGAACATGTGACTCTAGAGTCGATTGACTTGATTATAACCCGATGAATTGTGATTCCCTGCACATGACATGGCGCGAGGTTGATAATTGATAGATCATTCAAGCATGTGATTCCATGGCACAGCTTGGCCCATGAAGTTGACAATCTCTCAGGTATGGGATCGTCCCATGACAAGTTATGTTGCCACAATTTTTTTAGCATATTTTTGGCTATTATGATACAAGGCGATAGAAAACCGAGCGGATCAAAAATCTCAGATACAACTGAAAGAACTGATCTTTTGGTGGGGGGTTCTTCAACTTTAACATTAATTTGATAGGCAAGGCCATCAGTATTCCAAATCCAAATCAATCCTAGTCTAGTGCTTTGATCACGCTGGAGTCAGAATCAAATTTGAGGCTGGCTGAGGACTAGTCACATTTGGAAATGTCCTTTAGAGCAAGAAGTTCATTAGAAGCCCACTTTTCCAACTTGAAAGAGCCCTGCTTGAGAACACAATCAACAGTTTTGCAACAGTAAAACAATCAATTGTTTCAGCGCCGGTTATCAAATCATTGACGTAAATGTCTTGAAAAATCATTGATCTCAGAAATATCAGCATTCTCAGTTTTTCAATAGGGTCCTTGCACGATTTTTTTTTATTGCCTCCAATTATGCTTTGGTGGCCAAATAGCACCACAGACTGAACGGGTTTTCGAAAATCTTTATATATTATTTTATTTTGTAAATTTAAAACACAAAAACTGTTAGGCATGCAACTTCCATGCACCGATGTGTCAGCTGCGGGATGACGTCATCGTGCCCCGGGCTGGGGCTACTTGATTCTACACTTACAGATTGCGACTACGAATTTCAAATGTTTGACATAATCTCACTGTCACCGTCTCAGACGTCTGTGGGGCTGACGCTCAATTCAGGTTGAAAAGCGCGCAGCACGAGCTTGAGGATGGCCCTGAGACGGCCCTGACACGTGAGCAAGGGCGACAACGCTGTTCGCGGCTCCAAAATTGAAATAGGTCTGTAAAATAATTGAGATTTGAATTTTCGCGGGGTTTCAGGGCGCAGGGCTGCAACCTCACAAAGAAAAAAACTTGCAAACGAAAAATAGAACTCTCGGGTTGACGTCATCGTAGTCATACAAGGTCATTGTAGAAGCGACCGCGTTTTTTGGCGCGAAAAAAAAAATTCAAACTTTGATCTTTATTTAAAGGATAGACCAATTTTTTTGAAATTTGTTTTTGGGCGGAAATCATTGTGGATAACGTTTTGAATGATTTTATGAAGTAATCGTCCCAATATAAAATCCATGCAAGGACCCTATTGAAAGCTAACTGCTTGAGGGATCGGATCGCCAAAAAGGAAGCTGAGGCTGTTCCATAAGTGACTGTGTTAAGATTGAATGTCTCTATTTTGCTCTGACAAGACCTAAATTCCTCAAAAAGCGCTTCAGAGTTTAATGTCTTCATCTCAAGTCAAACAACAGAAGCATCATCCAACTTATCATCACTTTCTACAGACGCCTTTACTTCATTGACATATTTTTCAAAAATAGGTATTTATTTAACCTTGAATAGAGGCTCTTTTTTGTATGAAAACCTCATTTTGTTAGAACTCATGGTTCACGACCATAGCAAAAATAAATTTTAATTGAAAAGAAGGATGATTGAAATAGGAGTTTTTATTGTTCAAAGAAATAAATTGAATGGGCTCATCATAACTGATTCGATTTGCAGCAGGTATAAAAGCACAATAGTACATTACGCATGAGTGTGTAAGTTAATACACGAGGCGCAGCTGAGTGCAGAACTCACACGAATGAAAGTAAGTCACTTTACGGCGAGTTACGTACACTATTTTTCCTACGACCGGGAGACACTTACATTCAATTTGTAATGGTACGCCCCCCCCTCCCCCCGGTGACAATTTCACGTGTTTGGCCTCTGATCGTCGGAATTCTACGTTGTGCCCGTTTTTGTTTGCATCTTAACCCTTTGATCCGCTTTTGTTCATGAGGAGAACGACCCGAGGGGGAAGAAGGTGGACTTCAATGAAACACGCTCATTGCACAGAAAATTACATTTACTCACAACAAATAAAGTGCAAAATTAGTCTTTTAGGGTTCTTTTCTCAAAACACCTAACACGTGACTGACGAATGGACAAAATGTACAAAATCAACAAAAAGGGCGAAAACAATAAAACAATTGAAAACAGCACAACTAAACATGTCAAACTGTCAAGTCAAAGAAAATGGAGAATGACGGATTCGGAAAAGAGCACTCATGTGGAAGAACCCAGTCGAAGAAACCACTGAGTTAAGCTCAAAGAAGAAAACTCTCATGATGTGACAAATGAATAACAAAACTCGCTGACAATTCCCGGTATTCAATGTAAGTAAAATTAGTGAAACAAAATCGCAGAAATAACAGTAAACAAATGTAATCACATATCAGTAAACAGTCATAATAAATCAAGATTGCATAAAAACACAAAACAAGACAAAATAGGGATGGTTAGTAGGATCCTGTAAAGATACCTACACTGAATATCTGACAAAAAGGGCAGCGAGCATCAACAGAAAGGACATAAAAAACATGAGAAATCTCAAAGACGGCGGACAATGACATTTGAATGAAAATCAAAGCGTGTCACAACAATTTCAGACAAAAATACGATACAAAAAAATTATTACAATCAAGTGAGCACGGAACAATCAAATTACTCAAATTCACTGATCTGACCATAAAACTAATGACATTAAATTCAAACAGACAAAGTAAATGCAAGAAACACCTCACACTGAATTATTACAGTCAAAAACGGCATGCGTGCCTTTAAAAATGATCTAAGCGCATGTTTCCATAAAAAGGACGTACATTCAATTTAATTCGGCAGTGAATAATCAATTGAAACCAAGTAGTGTTCAAAAAGAAAACGACAAACGAATACACAAGTAATTGGAAATACTACAAAAATTAATATTTACCTACAAAAGCACGCAGAAGGAACAACACTTGAACGCGTCACATGTCTTCAAGAGGCCGTGTGCGTCTCTCCCAGCATCCGTTCCTCGATTCCTTCCTAGACTCTGCAGACGAACAAGCCACCCTCATTTAAAGTAATAAAACCTCGTCGCGCGACCCATTTACAGTCTTAGGACGGGCGACACTATGGTCGAAAGTCCCAAATGTGACCGCATCAAAACTGCCCGACCATGGGTTAACACAAGTTCGCATTTTTGTGCCTGTTTCGTTAAAAGGGGAATTTTTAAAACTTTGCGTGGCTTATAATAATTATACATTTTAATATGGTAAAATAAGGTGAAATCCCACAAATTTAAGACGTCATTTTCGTGTTCTTCTGTAAACATGGATTTCATAAAAACCAGTGAATGAAAATGATCATTACATAAATAAGGATTTATGATTTTACGGGTAATAATGATTTTACGCGAGAGGAAATAATTGATATGATATTCTGGTGATAATCCAGATATCCAGTATCCCACTTTGTTTTCTTTTTGTATTGAAGCCATTTTTTTTGTTCGACAGTATTCAAACTGACTATCCGACAGCTGCATACTATTTGGCTTGTCTATCATTCATCATGGCCAACTCAATTTTTGAAAAAAAAAAACAAGAAAAATAGCAAATTTTATGAAAATTTCCAATTATCCCGAGAAAAATGACGTTTAAGGGTAGGGTACCCCTAGTAAAAATGAAGGAGGATAAAAAAGCTATCAGATAACGTTATAAAATTAGCGGCATGCCATTTGAAAAAAATGAGTTATGATACTTTGAAAATTATGAAGTTTGATGTTTTTTTGTATCAAGAAATCCCAATTCTTTGACAGTGGGATATTGGTCTTTGACTTGACTCTCACCATGTCAAGTTTCATCTCTAAGTTTTGAAAAGCAAGGCCACTACGATTTTTCTAAGAATACTGTGAAAATCCGATTTTTTTTTAGTTTTTATTTTTAGTCGGTAGCACTGCCACACAATTGAAAAAAAAATCAGGCATAAGACAGTTGAAAAAGTTAAATATGAAAATGCAAAAAAATATAGGTGTTCTATTTGAAAAAAAATGACGTTTCGTTAATCCCGACGAAATGGGAAACCCTCTATAGCTGAAAATAATTTTAGGCTATATTTCTTTGTTCGTATCAAATTTGTCAACACCCCCGTAGAACTAATCTTGTACTTAATTTTTTTGAAGCCCTGTGTACTGAGGTAGCCAAAGAAATTCAGCGTTAGACTTCAAGAAAAGTCCGAGCGAAGCCGTGAGCTCGGCCAAGTCAGGAATGAACTGGCGCAGGTAGTTAATCATCCTCAAAGTACTTTTCAGTTTTTCTTTCAACTTCTCGGATTTTCAATTGTCTGTATTGTACTGACTCGGTTCAGATCAATTTCAATGCCTTAAGCAAAAAAACATGCACCAAATACTTGTCTGACTTCTGATTTACACTTGAACTGTATCTTCTTTTGGTTCAAATTTACACCCACTCCCATCTCTCTAGCTCTTTCTATCGATTCTCTTGCCGCATATAGTTTTCAGCTTTCGCAGTTGAGACTCGCTCGGTGCTCCAGCCACCCATATCTAGCTTCTAGTAATTTGTTACGTAACTTCAAAATCTTTTTCTTTATCTTGAACGGTAAGACCGCTATGGGATATTTACGCTAGGATGGACTACCCTGTATTTCAATTTTTTCTCGAAAAACACCGCTATTTTCCGATTAAGTCTGCCTGTGGCTGTTGTTAATCTGTTGCTTGAGCATCTTACAAGCGAGCGGTACACCTAGTTATCGCAAAAAATCAAGAATCCCATCAAAAACCAGTCTTTCAAATCTTGATTGCTTTCAAAATATAAAAAAATGATCTTTTTCATAAAAAAAAATTCGAGGAATCGCAGGAATCGAACTTGAGCCTGCTGGACACACGCCACGCGCCTGTGGCAGCAGGTAAGGTCGGAGGTGGCGTCTCTAACCATCAAGCTATCAGGGTATTTTCGTCGGCCGGCCAAAATCGTCATTGATAAAGGACACGAACAATTTCTTCTATCCTTTGAAGAGCAAGAGCGGCCGCTAAGGAAAGGTACGTTTTGGTCATCAGCAGGTGTATGGGACTTCATTCATCAACAATGTCTCCTTGTAAGAAAATTAAGAATCCAATAATGAAATTACTGACATTTCAACCGTCATTTTGACATTTTAGTATGTTAACTTGATTCAAAGTATTCAGGTGTATTTGATGGGGCCGGTGCAGCTCAAGATTTCTGAATAGACCCCCATTTAATCTTTTGTGGTCACATTTGCATTGCTACCAAAGAATTTTCTGCTTCATAAGTGTAGGTGAGAATTTCATTCATAACTTCACAGTTACTGTTGTTGAAAGAAAAGTATGTAGGATTTTTATTTTTATACATCTCACCGCTAGGATTAGGCCTTCGGTAAGGTTATATAAGCATGTCAGACCCATACTTTCGGTTGAGACGACATGACTGAGGCCAGTCCTGTAGGTGCGAATTATTGTTGGTTTGCTTGTGAATCAGAGCTATAGTGGTATTGAAAGCCGGTTTTTCGAAATTGTGATTAAATCGTCGTTTAAATTCGTATTGTTTCGTGATGCGAATGAACTGTGCGTTATAATAACGCACGGCTATAACGCACAGGTTAGGTAGGTTGACGTAATTGACAACTTTCGGGCGCTACTATAGCATGTGAAAGAGGTCACTTTCGTAGGTGGTCCTAGGAAAAGTGCTGAATTGTAATGTTGGCTTTGGTTACGATTACGCATCAAAGTGCTGTTTGCGCTGGCTTGTAGCCTCGTAGAAAAACAGCGAAATATAGGTAATTGATTTTATCCATTCCCGTATCGTACTGGCTACTTTTCGACACGCAAACGCGTGTCGTACTGGCGCTTGACTTTTATGATACTGAAAGGCATTGCTACCTCCAGAATTCTTCAATTTCTTTCAAATATTTCAGGCAAAATAGATAAAATAGTATATTGCACTCGTTTATTGAGACGTTTTGTCGCACTCCTTCCTTTGGAACCCTCCTCACTGCGTTCGTCGTGCCCCAAAAACAGTTGTGCGACAAACTTTGTCTTATTAAACTCGTATCATAATATACTATTATTTGCACTACATTTTCAAGCACGTCATCACAACGAAAACAACAACAACTGAATACTTGATACCACAACCACTATCACCACTACGCCTTCTCGACGACTGACAGAGACAGTGCAGCCAACAAAAATAAAAGGCGCCAAAGCCAATTTCAAATTGAACAGTATAAAACTGCTTGTTCTTGCAGTCCTCCAGGCTTGGAACAGTCACGAAACCCGTGTTACATAAAGAACTGAGCTGCTTTCTTTGGTTTGATGAAAGCTATCAGCGGAAACGGCGTCGCTGTCGACATACGTCAACGTGAATAACCAGCACCAAA
This sequence comes from Anaspis maculata, assembly GCA_949128115.1. NCBI lineage: Eukaryota > Metazoa > Arthropoda > Insecta > Coleoptera > Scraptiidae > Anaspis > Anaspis maculata. Next base: position 23,256,137 of record OX421962.1, read on the forward strand.
AGCGTCATTTTCAAGTTTCAACATCACGCTGGAGTTATAGAAGGAACTGCTACATCTTTCAGCCCCGTTCTTGCACATCACCGCAGTAATGAACGGAACATTTTGTTCAAGAACCAATTCGCCCCGCGCGTTAACATCACCATCCATCTGACACCGCGCTCTGCTCTCTTCTGCTCCCTACTCCCTTATTCAAAGCGAGAGAGCGCCTCGCCAAATAATTAAAAGATTTCAGTGAATTACACTCTCCTCCAGTGTTTCTAGTTAGCTAGAAGCACTCAATGCAGTGTAAAGTAATGCCGGCAATTCGCAATGAACAAAGGATAATAAGAAAAGTATACGCGCGCGCCCCGTGGAGTTTCGTTTTATGTTTTTCAGCAATTTTCCTCGAGATTTATACACTTGCTCTATTCAAAGTATGAGGCCTCTTTGTCTGCCCCGGCGGACGGGTGTACCCACTTAATTGCGAAAACGTCATACAGCACGCGCCACCTAGCGGAAAACGATCTGATTTTGTGTTTCCTTTGTTGCAGATTAATTCACTGGTTTTTCTAATTAAGTACGAGCCTGGAATCTTCCATCAGCGCCACCACCACCACCACCACTACCAGCACCACCGACATCGCTGTGTACGCTGCTGAACCACATCATTTCCTCTGCTGCTGCTACTAAGGTAGGAAAATGCCTGGAAAAATTACAGCTCAAGTTTCCCAATTTCATGTACTTATTAGCGTACAACGTGATGTGTGTGTACATTAAACAGAAAGTTTCATGGGGAAAATCTTGTTCTTTACTTCGCTACCATGCGTCTTGGAGTTGATGTACAAGCTTTGATCGACTCCAATTTAATTACCTCCTCGGGCTTCTGAAATTTGGTAAAAGTTAAACAAATGGGAATTTTCTTGTCTAGTGAATCTCAAAAACTCTAGGCACTTACCTTCTATTCCAGGGTCATGGGATGGGAGTACCTAGCTTTGTACATATATATATATATATATATAGTGCGATTCGAAAAAAAACACTTCATAAACGCTCTGTTACGTAAAAAATCTTGCCGGCCATTGGCTGTTGCCTAGGTTACAGCAGCATAACAGAGCCTTCATGGGATGTTATTTTTCAGAGAATCGCACCATTAACCCGTAACTACCGTTAGCGGTCTGACAGACCGGTACGCACTTTTCAAATTTGAATATTGCGCCTAATCAAGGGTATATCTTAGTTTCCGCCTAGCTATGTATTAATTGGCATTGCGTCAGTGTGCACCCGAAGTTAGAAGTGGATGGTCGCATCTGATTAGCGGATAAGAGAGAAAAACATTGTGGTAACGGTCCGGCAGACTGGTAACGGTGAGTACGTAACTATTTTTCGCATATTATTTTTCACGGCGGATTTTGCTTCCACGGCTTACGGCATTGATATTTGTAGATTAAAACCGAAATTATGTCTTCTCGGCCTGGTCCATCGCGAAATACCTACCATACCTTATTTTGAGTATGATATTTCATTTAAACTGCTCAACAATGAAAGTGTTACAAAGCAAAAATTCACCAAATTTTGAACCCCTGTAACTTTTGATTGGCACAAACGATTCTGATTCTGTTGCAATTACTGAAGAGCCCAATCTTTTGGTCAACTTTTTTGTCAATATGGAATCCATAGAGCCTCTCATGAAACTTCTACAGGGTGATGAACAGAGCAGTGCAAAATTGATGAAAGTTCAACATACCCCCGTTTTCGTTAAATTTTTTTTCCGGGAGTATCAACACCAAATTTATGAAGAATGATGTGTTCCCTCGAAACGGTTTTTGAATTTTCAGGATTCCAGTCGAAACAGCCAAAATGTGATTTTTTATTTTGAATACTGTATATTATTCCTGTAGCAACGCAAAAACATTAGAATTTTTCATATCAAAATGACGCCACTTGATAGGCTTGTTCACTGAACAATTATGAGCAATTTGACTTCCAACACGTTCCTATTGTCTAGTGTAGGGGTGAAGAAAAGCCCAATTGGCAGCGTACCTTTTGGTACTACTCCTAAAATTCGGGTTTTTAGCATTGAAAAAAAGTTCATTTTTACTCTCTTTGGTCAACATGGGACTACGTCATTTTTTTTTTTTACTACGTCATTAGAACTGGATTAACCACATTTCCGCCATTTTGGGATTTTTTGCCTTTACCTTAAATTTCAAAACATAGGCATGTTTGGCATCATTTCTTGAAATGTTGGTCCCCTAAATGGTCCCCAATTTTCAACCCCACCCTTCTTCCTGAAATTCTCTGAGTGCCCAATTTAATATTCTTGACCTCTCAATTCTTTTCGATGCAGTCCACGTCATCCTGCATAGCATCGGAAGAGATAATTTTCTGTGGAAAAAATGCCACCAACATTTCACCCTTTCGCTCCCCCCACCTCATCTCTAAAATCTAAAATGGCAATACCTACTTTGTGATACATCAAATTGAAAGAAAATTAATTGTCCCCATGAACAAAATTTTTTAAAATTTTTTAAAACCTTCATTTTTTTCACAAAACACCCCAAATGTCCAATTTATTTGGAGAGGGGTTAAAAATTTTAAAAAAATTGTTCTCGGAAAGAGAATTCGATTCCCTTCAATTTGATGTATCACAAAGTAGGTGATGTTCCGTTAAATTTTGAAGCTGACGTGGGGGAGAGCAAAAGGGTCAATTTGGGTAGCATTTTTCCACCGAAAATTCTTTTCTTCGATGTTTTCTATGATGACACTGACTGAATTAAAATCAATTGAGAGGTCCAGAATTAAAAATAAGACAGTCAGAGAATTTTTAGGGCGAAGGAAGATGGGGTTAAAATTTTTGTAAATTTTTTTTTCAGAAAGAAAATTCAATTCTCTTCAATTTGATGTATCGCAAGGTAGGTCATGTCATTTGAAATTTCAAAGTTGGGGTGAGTGGGGCGAGGGGGCTTCAGATAGAAATTTGCCAATTTATGTTCTAGATGTCCCTTTTAATATAAAAATCAACCTGTTTTTGCTCGAAGAAATATTCACTAGGAATCGGGAGTTATTGCAGGTGGATAGTTTTCAAATGATCACCCGATGCAGTATTCATAATAAAAAATCACATTTTGGCTGTTTCAACTGGAATCCCGAAAATTCAAAAACCGTTTCGAGGGAACACATCATTCTTCGCAAATTTGGTGTTGATACTCCCAAAAAAAATTTTTTGCGAAAACGGGAGTATGTTGAACTTTCATCAATTTTGCACTGCTCTGTTTATCACCCTGTAGAAAATTTATAAAGAGCTCCATGCATTTCATATTGACAAGGAAGATGGCCAAACAATTGGGCTATTCAGTACTTGAAACAAAATCAGAATCATATATGCCAATCAAAAGTTACAGCGGTTCAAAATTGGGTAAATTTTTGCTTTGTAACACTTTCATTGTTGAGCAGTTTATTATAGAATTTTATGATTGGTTTTGTTATAATCAGAATAATAAAATTTCCCACTATTTTATTTACTTTTCGGAACCATAAGTTATTCTTGAACATCATCTTCTACCTAAGACCACAAAAACTTTGATAAAAAAAATTGGGGCCCTATTTTAATCGCTATTCTAATTTGCCGGTCTCTCAGACCGTCGGACGGTGACTACGTAACAAAAGTGAGTGACGGTAGTTACGGGTTTTTAGATAGTGAGTAACTCTGGTGAACATCGTTGTAACAGAAGGTTACTGTAACTTGCTAACCGCGCGCTTGTAATCACAAGACTTATTGCACCTGAACTTGTGAATTTCGTGAAACAGATCCCCAGGAGATGACCAGTAGAGTGAGAATTGAATGATGTCAATACGTATATTTGGAGGATCATACAAGATATCGTCTTTGTGAAGTGAAACTTCTGATGTGAGGTTACCTGGGTTGAGTGTGAATTCGTTTATTGCCGATGAGACGTGAGTCAGGATCCTCACTCCCGGTTGTGAAGAAATCAAATTTATTCCGTAGCAAATTAGCTTCGTTTATAGATGATTCAAAGGCGTGAATATATGTGTCTGAGGCGATGACTAACGTTTAGTCAAGTGATGTCAGGCAAATTACGTGAAGAAGGTAATTAAATGGAACACTTGAAATGGGAGCCTAACGAAAAGCGGTGAAATTCGATCAGATGATGACTTATAGGAGGAGGTGCGAAATGAGAACATCTAGAAGGATACAGCAGAAAGAATCTATACGCAGAAAAGAAAAAGTCGAAAAAGTTAATGAAGCGGACTCTTGATGCTGGGAGAACTGAAGTCTTTCCATTGGCTTTGGTTGTTAACTGTCTTATTATTAGCAACCACAGAGTAGCTAGCAATCCTATTCTTGAAGTATCTTTTCTTGCTACCAGTTTTTTCCAACAAACAAGTTGCCATGGCTGGGGGCCTTCTCATTGGCTGCCGTCATGGAACTTATCCTTTATATTAGCAAGATTTCTAATAAACAGCTTTCTTACAGAATAGGGCTGACTGTTAAATAATCAGAAAACACAACAAAAATGGATACCTATAGGAATAGAATTAGACTGATTGTCCAGTTATCACTATCACTAGATATTATAGGTCATTTGATTTATAGAAGTTGAAAGATTTAGTTCCACCTCGAGGGACTTTGTTGGCCACACCACACAAAAATTATAAGGTAGTTCCATACCTAATGATAAAGGCAATAATTGGATCAAACCACACAATCGGTTCTCAGACATTTTATATTTCTCCACAAATTGGAATTCCTCCCAATTTTACATGAATTATTTCCTATATGAATTTTCCACGGTTATGCACCATAATTCGACAGTTGTTTACCACTCGAGAAAAAGGCAAAGGAAAGGAAGATGATGACGAAATTCAGGTGAGAAAATGAAGAAAGAGAAAACATGTTTTGAATGGAAGAGGACGAGCGATTTCCAAATCGTGCGTGAGAGAGTGAGATAGAAAGAGAGTGAGAGAGAAATAGAGCTAGAGATAGAGAAGAAAGTGTGAACGAAGACTATCATCAGTCTTGGATGAAGACGGCCAGAATCGAGAGCCCGTAGGGTACCGAATCTTCAACCAAGGGATTTCTGATGCGACCAAAAAAGTTGTTGATGGGAATCTGTCTCGTTTTATTTTTTTCGTCGAGTAGAAGCTCCTCCAAAAATGAAATGTACGGGCATTGCTATCAAATTTTGCTCCTGTCTTTGGCTAGACCGAAGGTTTTAAACGTCCTTCGATTACAAGCGTGGATTTGACGCTTTCCTTGAAACTTTGCGAGTTTAACGACAAATCAAGTCGTACTATACTTTTTAAATACCCGGGCGACGGTATTTCAATTTCAGTTGATTCAAGTTTTCTCTTTTGTGGAATTAATTCAATGGAAAAAGTTAATGTTTTCACTCAAATCAGTCAGATTGGCCGTGGGTTCCACCAAAATATTTAACCAGCTGATAGCTAACTCGAGATTTCTTTTGATGGATTTTGGCCAAATGATCAATGTAAATTTAGGTTTCATGCTAAGTAAATCACGAAAGGGTGGTATACTTGCGATAAAACATATTTTCCATAATGAATCTACCAGCATTGACCAGAAAAAAATCCGTTTAAACTCGGTTTAGCTCAAACCGCTCTTAAAATTTTTGGTGGAACCCGCGGTGGAGTGTGGAATGATAATCTGAAATAAAATTAGCGGATTATCCAGAAATTTTTGCAAAAAAAATTAAGAAGGAACAACGCGTTCAAAGAACAGTGTAAGTCTCTGGATGTTGTTGTATTGTTGGTTGCCTACATCACTTCAGTGGAAAATTGGATCAGGTACGGGGTACAGTGACTCGTGACTTATCAACAAAGCAATGTTGCGCAATGTTGTGCGTAGGCCTGAGATGAGCACCGTAGAGAAGAGCAGTACGACATAAATAATTCAACTTCAAAGAAACTATAAGTGTGATAAGTGTGATAGTGATCTCCCCCTTGATTGGGACTAATCATCGTGAGTAGAAGGCATAAAAGTTTGTTTCGTGGTTGTAAAAAGTGTTCACAATGTAGCCGTTGAGTGTCATGGACCCAAACAATGTTTTGTAAAGCATCGAGGCCAACCTGCCGAAAGATTCACTCTCATACTACAAATAACACATGCACAATTCAACTCCTTCTACCAAAACCAGATATAATAGACATGTGCAATTGTGCATTGTGCTCACAATGCGCCCACGGCCTTTTTGGTTGGAAACAATAATAATATCAACAGCCACGAGATAACATGCCCGGTGCCCTCTTCTATGCCCGGACAAACTCCGCTTTAATCTAATATTACGCTTGAAACTTTCAGACACCAACTTTCACACAGCTCCAGCTTTTTGACGAAATTCCCAGTCTAATTCTCTAATTATGAAATAATTTGCAACTCCGCGTTATTATACCCGTAGTCTACGTGCGCAAACTTCAGGACATAAAAACCCTGTTACTCCATACTCTTTTGCTCTCGTATAATGTGCAGAATCCCCGACGTGCGATTCTAAAACTAGATCTCGGAACTAATTAAAATCCGTTCTCTCTATACGATGCCCAACTCGAAACCTATCAACGACAATTATTTTCAAATAAGCAATTAATAAAAGCGAACAGTTTTATCGCCCATATAATTCGCACCGAGTGTTTCATTACTAAACTTATTAGACGCGGTTTGCTTATCTAAATTTATCTTGCGGCTTTCATCGCGGGTCTGCTGAAGTCCTTTATTTAGATTCCGATTGGCCTAAGGCTATTTTTACGTATGGTCATAGACGCAATTGAATGCGTGAAATTTGTAATTAGGCGGCATTGTGTCCGACACCTAAAACTGGTGAAGGAGACGTGCATAAATTCCCTAGTGCTCGGCGAGCTCGGTTTTTCTGAGTGCGGCCGGTGCGTTTCAAATAGCGGACTTGGCAACACCTGTTTGATTTAAAACATGTACAAGTCGAAATGCAATTACAAAGAATATATACGGTTATTAAAGCTTTACGATACAGGTCCGCTGTAAATTTTTATAAGCCAATTATCCTATCAACAGCCGTTATTATGACATAAGTACCAAAAAATAAACACAGGTAATAAAGAATGCTGGGAATTTAATTTAACATACTCAACAAAGAATAGTAAAAAAGTGAAGCCTCTGCTTTTGAAACCGTAGTCAGACCTGAATCAATGACTGCCATTGATGCAGCCGTTAAGGCACAAGCTTCAACAGCGTTAAAAAAACTTGGCTGTGTCACCCCAAAACTTCCCCGAGGAGAAGCAAGGAACGAATAGAATTTTTGTACGAGAACTTCCCTTCGGGTGACAAGATGGTAGTTAAGGGGAAGATTGAAACAAACTGGGACTTTATTTTAAGCTCAATCATTTGAATCCGGTTCCGATTAGCCAGGCGAATTTTGCATTTTCAAGTGGAAAACTCTCGGAAAATTGGGGAATTTCGAGAGAAATTATCGGAAAATGTTCAACAAGCGGTTATCTGTGGTTTAAAAACCAATTTGTGGAAATCTTTCTACGGGATAAACAAATTGAAATATGCAGAGCAAAACTCGAAATCCGTTAGTCCTAAGTTAAAAATTCCCCTCCCCTCAAAAATTAATCGAATCGGTGGAACTTACCGCAAGTTGAAGTTTGCACTGCATTTTTTCAAGTCACGGAATGTGCAAGCTTGGATCAGATTAGATTGGATTTTTGACGGCCAATGCAATTAGTGTTGCCGTCTAGACAAGACAAGACAAGAGTTGCCTTACTCTTGTCTTGTCTTGAAATATCAAGATAATTTCAAAATTTCAAGACAAGACTCTAACTCTTGATGGAAATTTTTCAAGAGTCTAGACAGACTCTTGAAATTAAATCTCTATAAAACCCTTTCTTCCAAGAAAAATACGTGACAGAAATAAAAACATCTTTTAGCAAGAAAAATAGAGAAACTGTGAGGAGCAAGGAGCACCCTTCGAATAGAGACTGCGCTTCAATGAAATATTCTACTTGGGTATACTTAAGTATACCCACTTTTATTGACACTGAAATTTGTCATTGGTGTGAGTGCTGAAAGAAAAGGTTGCCACCGCCACCCCATGACCTGTTAGTAGACGTATTTCTGCAATGGAGTCTTATATGAAATGACAAGATACGATTTTATAGCCGTAGGTTGATGCCTGTGTAATGTATGTTGGCATGCCTGACAATGACGGTCCGGCGCACACGACCGATGAACGACAGCGGCTGTGCCCACAGCAGCGGCAGTCCACACTCCGCATCAAGCATCACGCGGAACACGATGTACTCTCCAGTTGTAACAAAATGTATCACAGTACAATAGAATAAAACGCATACAAAATGCTGGTGTATCTTTAATAGACAACGTATTCTTCACCTGGCGACGAGGATGGGATTGGTCGCGGAGGTGCATGAGTCGGAACGGATCCCGGTTTAAGCTGCAGTCCAACCTTTGCATACTTGAACTTTCCCAGGCGGTCGGTGCACACGTCGGGAAAATTTCGCTGAAGCTGCGCTCTGATGTCGTCCGAATCCACCGAGTTCACATAATCTGGGGAATCGAAAACAATATTAAATGCGTGCATAAAATCTCGTCCCAATAAACAAACTTTTGCAGTTGAAACAACAAAAAATTTCATTATCTTACTCGTGCCCTTGAACTTTATCTCTACCTGTAGACAACCGATTGGAATAATAGGTTCGCCGGTATATCCACGAAAACTGACTGTGGTAGGCATGACTTTGAAATGTGACAAATTATCTCTATAAAATTTCTCTGACAATGCTGATATTGAAGACCCACTGTCCAGTTGCATCATATGTGCCTTCCCACATATTATCACAGATACTTCTATTGGTTTAAAAACGTTAAAATTATTGACATTACAAACATTTATGTGATAAAAACTGTTCTGACTAGGTTTGACTAGACTCACTTCTACGTTACTAATCGTATTGTCATGATTAGCAACTTCGTCTTCATCTATCCAGTTGACGGCTTTCTTTCTTCTGCAGGCTGCCTGGAGATGTCCTTTGACCCCGCATCGCCTGCAGTTGTAATTCTTGAATCGGCACGATCCACGATGCTCTCTGTTACAATGCTGGCAATTCTCATTTCTTGCTTCTTTCTTCTCGAGTTTTTTCTCTTGGTGGACGGCGTTGGCGCGATAACGATTGTGGTTTTTTTCTTCACGGTTTCGCCAATCTTGACCTTGAAACGCGATTTTCTGGATTTTGCCTCCGTTTCCACTTGCTTTTTCTACGTTTCCACTTGCTTTTTCTACGGCTAGCTCCTTCGACGCAGCGATTTTCAGCAACTCTTCGGCATTTTTCTCACCAGGCTTCTCCTCCACGATTCTGTCCAGAACGGGTCCCCTTCTCATGCCGGATATAAAGCGATCCGCCAGGGCACCAGACAGCAAATTCTCGAACTTACAATTCAGCGAGAGGCGCTTCACTCTAGCGTACCATTCGGCAGCGGTTTCTTCTTCGTCTTGCTTAGCGCTGTAAAATTGTATTCGCTCTCTATATACGTTTACTTGCGGACTATGGTGCTGGATGAGTAACTTCGTGAGGTCTGCGTACGTTTTTGATTTTGGCTTGTCCGGGAAACACAGGTCTCTCAGGGTCGAAGGATTTGCGGTAGCTATATTAAGTTGAATAAATGTCTCGATAATGTTTATTACCCGTTGCCCAGGGTAGATGAGATTTTTGCAAGTTTGGGCGGGTGTGTAGCATTTTCAAAGATTGACTTATCGGACGCGTACTTACAGTTTGAATTGGATGATAGCTCAAAAAGATTAGTCACTATTTCCACACATAAAGGTCTTTACCAAGTGAATAGAATGCCGTTCGGTATCAAGTGTGCCAGTTTTTATTTCCAGAAATACATTGACCAACTTTTCCAGGATCTACCTAACGTGTTTACCTTTCAAGACGACATATTGATCGGACATAAAGAGGGAAAAAGTCATATAGATGATATAAATCAAGTCATGATAAAGTTGAAAGAGGCAGGACTAACCTTGAATATACAGAAATTGAGATTTTTACAAGATAAAGTTTCATACTTAGGTTTTGATCTTTCAAAGCAAGGAATATCCAAAAGTCCTGAAAAGGTGGAAGCAATTAAGTTAGCACCACCACCTACAAACTTAACCGAACTAAGATCGTTCATTGGAATGGCAAATTTTTACGCCCGGTTCGTCAAAAACATTTCAGAAATAATGGCACCGTTGTATGAATTATTAAAAAAGGATACTAAATACGCTTGGAATGAGCAGTGTGATAAAGCTTTCAACAAGGTCAAAAATCTGATTACGACAGACGAAGTTTTGTGTTATTTTGATCCAAGTTTGCCAATAATATTGACTACAGACGCGTCGGAAAAAGGAATAGGCGCGGTGCTTTCACATAAATTCAGGGACGGGAGTGAACGAGTAATAACGTGTAATAGTCGAACATACTCAAAATCCGAACAAAATTATTCAATCGTGCATAAGGAGAGTTTAGCTTGCTATTACGGCGTAAAGAAATACGAACAATATTTGTACGGGAATAGGTTTACTCTCAGGACTGACCAAAAAGCGCTAATTACGATATTTGGCGGCAAGGAAATAAATCAAATGAGCGCAAACCGTTTAAAGCGTTATGCATTGTATTTACAGAATTTCGATTACGAGATAATACATATACCCGGCAAAAGTAACAAGATTGCAGACTATCTTTCGCGCATGCCGTTGCCAATTGACAAAGGGAATGTAGAGGAATCGGACGAAGACAATAATATATACTTTTCTAACATTGACATCCCTTTAAACATGGACACTGTAAGGGCGGAGACTGATAAAGATCATATATTGGGTAGAGTCAAACAATTCACAATTGCATCATGGCCAGATAAGATAACGGACGAATCATTGAGACCATATTTTGTAAGAAAATATGATCTCCAAGTCGTAAATAACTGTTTGTTTTATGGGCATAGAATAGTAATACCCCGTTCTCTACAAGATCAAGTACTGTTGGAATTGCATTCAAGTCATCAGGGCGTTGTCAAAACCAAATCGTTAGCAAGGTCGTACTTATGGTTTCCGAAAATTGACGAAAATATAGAACGGATTTGTAAAACTTGTGATAACTGCAATTTTTCAAAATCCGATCCACCTAAAAGTAATGTATCGTGGCCTAGAGCGGACGTGCCGTTTCACACCATTCACGTAGATTTTTTCCATTCCGGAACCCGCGAGTATCTTATTATTGTTGATAGTTACACCAGATGGATTAAGGTAATACCTATGACAAACATAAGGTCCACAGCAACAATTGAAAAATTCAGAGAATGTTTCTCAAGGTACGGGTTGCCTAACACGTTAGTATCGGACAATGGTCCATCTTTTGTTTCGGAAGAAATGGAGGATTTTCTGAAGAAAAACGCAATTAAACATCTGACCATATCACCTCATAACGCCCAAAGCAACGGATTAGCCGAAAATTGTGTAAAGACTGTAAAAAACGCACTAAGACGAATTTCTTCAGACCCTAAGAACGAAAATCTTTCAATCTCCACAGTTTTAGCTAGATTCTTATTGTCATACAGGAACACTCCTCATTGCACAACTAAGAAACCACCAGCCGAAATGATGTTCAATAGAAAACTGCGAACGAGACTTGATTTGTTAACAAAAACTGAAACATCTTTCGTGACGAATAATCAATCAAAAGTTCGAAACTTTGATTTAGGCGACGATGTCTATATCAAGGATTACAGAAGGGGGATGAAGTGGTGCAATGCAAAAATTATACGCAAGTTGGGCAGAGCTACTTACTTGTGTAAAACTCATGAACATTTCATTTGGAAGCGACATCCAAATCAAATTCGTTTAAAGCAGTCAAAAGTCATGAACGGATGGCATCATGATGAAAATAATCATGACGCTATTCAGACATCAATTAAAACCAATGAATCACAAATAGTACAAGAAAGATAGATTTCAACCTCGGAATAAATATGCACGTCGTGAAAATTTGATATTCTGTTCAGAATTAAGTGCTCTACAACATATCCAAAATCGCCAAAAATCGCACCCGGGGGTTTTGAGTTATTGGAGGGGGGGTAAAAAATTGTAACTTAAAATGGAGGGGATGAAGCCCGTCGATCAATTGGAAGCAAATACGTTATGATTCGACGCATCATATCCCGTTGATACCATTTTGGCACAAAAAGTGTCGATTACTGTTGAAGGGGGGTCGTGGGGGGGCGAAGCTCTGCTAGGTGGTCCATTTTGTTTTTCTGGCCATGTAAAACCGATCACGACAAGTTTGGTATCTTTTCCAACTAAATTCAATCTCCTGAACTCGAATCTGATGTGTAAATTTGGATGAAAACAAGTTTGAACAAGTTAACTTGAAAAAACTTGTTTTTTCTTTGACAATTTTGAAGAATTTTTTTTTCACTGTTAGAGGTATACATCGTCCAAAAATTTTCAGGGGTCATTGGATTGAAGTGTATTCTTCACGAAAATCATCCACTTGATGTATAATTTTGATTCTTGAGTTCAAAAAATCGATTTGAACTCGAGCCGGCTCGGCGCGTCGTCTACTACTGACCAGAACACTAGAGCATGCACCTTTCAATGAAAATAGCTCAAACTTTCGAAGAAATAACAACTCATCTTTGAAAATTTGATTATATGTGCAAAATTGAATTCTCTATAACATAAACAAAATCGCCATGAATCGCACTGCAGGATTTTGAGTTATTCGAGGAGTAGGATAACATTTTCTCAAGATTCGTGCTCTATGAACTGTTGGCTCTCCCCTCAAATAACTCAAAACCCTGCAGTGCGATTCATGACGGTTTTGTTCATGCTATAGGGAATTCAATTCTGCAGAGATAATCAAATTTTCGAAGATGAGTTGTTATCTCTTCTAAAGTTTGAGCTATTCTCATTTCAAGGTGCATGCTGTAGTGTTCTGGTCAGTAGTAGACAACGCGCCGAGCCGGCTCAAGTTCAAATCGATTTTTTGAACTCGAGAAACAAAATTATACATTGAGTGGATGATTTTTGTGAAGAATACACTTCAATCTAATGACCCCTGAAAATTTTCCGAAGATGAACACCTCTAACAGTAAAAAAGAAATTCGTCAAAATTGTCAAATAAAAAACAAGTTTTTTCAAGTTAACTTGTTCAAACTTGTTTTCATCCAAATTTACAGATCGGATTCGAGTTCAGAAGATTGAATTTAGTCGGAAAAGATACCAAACTTGTTGTGATCGGTTCTACATGGCCAGAAAAACAAAACGGACCACCTAGCCGAGCTTCGCCCCCCCACGACCCCCCTTCAACAGTAATTGACACTTTTTGTGTCAAAATGGTATCAACGGGATATGATGCGTCGAATCATAACGTATTTGCTTCCAATGGATTGACGAGTTTTATCCCCTCCATTCAAAGATGCAATTTTTTACCCCCCCTCCAATAACTCAAAACCCCCGGGTGCGATTTTTGGCGATTTTGGATATGTTGTAGAGCACTCAATTCTGAACAGAATATCAAATTTTCAGGACGTCCATATTTTTTCCGAGGTTTTGCAGATTTTTTTACTATTTTTCCTGTACTAAAAGGGTCCACTGCCCAGCACCGTACAGCTTCCGCAATCCAAACATCATCGACAACTCCAACGACGTCGACACTGCGGATAGGAACCAGTATGAAAGTATGAATGATAGAGGGAGTGAAAGAATAAAGAGCAATGTGATTGCGAGTTCTTCCGATGATCAAAATTTCAATGATGATCGGAATAATGCTAGAGAAACATGTTCACAGCCCCCGATTCAGCCTTGTGTCACGCGATCATCTCCGCAACAGGTTGAAGCTGAGTCCAACACGTCATCAGCAGAAAGAACCTCCCTGGCGGTCCAGCCAACAACGTCGCAGCAAGACGCCATCAGCGCCCGCAAGCCTCTGGTGCCCGCCGAATCCGCAGAGGGTCCCTCTATACGTAGAAGCATTCGTGAGAGAAAAATTCCCAACAAGTTTGACAACTACGAGCTTCAATTTTAGGAGGGAAATGTGTAATGTATGTTGGCATGCCTGACAATGACGGTCCGGCGCACACGACCGATGAACGACAGCGGCTGTGCCCACAGCAGCGGCAGTCCACACTCCGCATCAAGCATCACGCGGAACACGATGTACTCTCCAGTTGTAACAAAATGTATCACAGTACAATAGAATAAAACGCATACAAAATGCTGGTGTATCTTTAATAGACAACGTATTCTTCAGCCTGAATCAATATAGTCAACTACTGTTTGTTTAAAAAAGTGCTCAAAAAATCTGGCACCGGGAAAGGATTAACTCACTACAGTCCATCGGCTCGAATCGAGCGAATAAGCAAGCCAAGAGCAATACCAGGTTGCCACATGAACGTCAAGAAACAGTCAACGAAAGAGTCACAGTCAAAAAAAGCTAAACAATCAATTTCAATATTATTTTTTTGCTGTTTGGTGTTCGAAACGTTGCTGCTGGACAAAGAAATGTGAATAATTGGGTTTAAGCAGGACCCAGAGTTCCCAGATGTCGTGGTGCGGACGTGGTCATAAATTTTTGTCGAAAATATACCGATTATTTGCAGACCTGTGTCAGGTTCCCGCTTGTGTCAACCTGACGCGGGCAGGAAGACTAACTCCACTACTTGAAGTTGTGGAAAGAACACCAGCTTAATCGGTATTTTGCCTTGGTACATTGAAAGAATATTTGGCAGCAGCATGTTGCATGACAACGCTTTCCCGTTCTCTGATGCAAAATTGATAAATTTATATTGAACTGCCACCACAAACCAAAAATCAAATTGTCTTCTGATATATAAAATTCACAATATACAGAAAGATGCTTCTATGTGCTGTTTTGCTTTTCCTAATTTTAATCATAACTAGTGAATATTGATGGACTGTAGAATGCCTCCTGACAACAACGGTCAATGCGTGATGACATGATGGCCTGCCTAGTGCGCAAGCGCAAAAGAGGTTTATTGCTTGATTATTCTCCCAATTGAAACACCCAAATTCCCCGATTATTTTTTTTGAATAAAGTAGGAACTTTTGAGACGAGATATTTTATATCGTCTGTAGTGATCTCGGTTTCTTGCCATTGCAATCATTTTCATTTCAAGTAGATACAGTTTCGAATAGCATTTTGTCATACTGTTCACCCTTATTTATCTTATTTTATGTTGTCAATAAACTCTGCAAGGAATCTCCAAGCTAATCACACATTCAGTGGGAAATGAAAACCATCAACGGAGAGTGATATATCTGATTTTTTTTCAATTTTTCCTTTTCAAGAGTCTAATCAAGACTCTTGTCTTGACAGCCCTACTCTTGTCTTGTCTAGAAATTTCAAGACAAGAGTTTCTAGAGGTCTTGTCTAAGTCTTGACGCCTTTTCAAGACAAGAGTCTAGAAAGTCTAACTCTAGACTGCAACACTAAATGCAATCTACTCTCGATATCATGAGACCTGATAGATGAAATGATAGACCTGGACATTCTTTGTGTGACAGAGTCTTGGCTGACACCGAGTGAGGCAGAGGTCCTGAGCATAAGAGGCCTAGTCCTGGCATCAAGCTTCTCTAGAAGTGTGAATAGAGGCGGTGGCGTATTAATCTCAATCAAAATAAAACTTCAGCTGAGCTGCTGAACATGTCACGCATCTATAGAAAAACACTTTGAAATTCGAGCAATTGATGAAACACACTTCCATCTGGCACCTAGGCCCCACTTTTGAGTCAATTCTACCACCCCTCCAACCAGTCGGAGTTACCGAGCCGCAATTTGATGCTTGGGTGCTTAATGTTCGGTTCATTTAAGCACCGGGGCCGTAAATATAATCTACACAATTACAGGTGTAATACTTGTAGAGCCTTGCTCAAAGCCATCCGAGGGGGATTTATCAATCAGTTAGGAATAGAATAGAACTTGCTCAACGCTTTGCTCAGTCTATCCACGATGGTCACCAATCCAAATCCTGAGTTAGCCAAGCGCTTCTGCAGTTGAGAAACATCATCCAACTTGTAATGTTAACCACTTTTCAACGACAAAACACACGTAAGTGAATTAATACACTCACGTTGGACGAGAGCATGTATAGCCAAGGGTACGACTTTCACAAACATACAGGATGGTCCAACAAAAACAGAACAGAGGGGTTTTCGGGAATTTCACCTAATGTTTTTTTGTAAAAAGCTCAGACAGGTTGATTTTTATATCGAGGGGGACATCTGAAACAAACATTGGCAAATTTCTATCTTCAGCTCCCTCACCCCTACCCACCTCAACTTCAGAATTTCAAATGACATCATCCACTTTGCGATACTTCAAATCAAAGAGAATGAAATTCTCTTTCTGAAAAAAATATTTTAAGAATTTTTAATCCCCCCCCCCTCTTCCTAAATTTCTCCGACTGTCCCATTTTATATTCTCGACCCCTCAATTTTCTTCCACTTAATCAGCGTCATCCTAAATAGCATCTAAGGAGAAAATTTTCGGTGGAGAAAAGTGCTACCCAAATTCACCCCTTCCCTCTCCCCCACCCCAAGTTAAAAATTTAACAGACACCACCTACTTTGTGATACATCGAATCAAAAGGAATTGATTTCTCTTTCTGAATACATTGTTTTTTTTATTTTCAATCCCTCCCCTAATAAATTGAACTTTCGGAGTATTTTAGGACTTTTTGGAAATTCTGTAAATATTTTATTCGGGAAAAGAATCCAGTTCCCTTCAATCTGATGTATCACAAAGTAGGAAGTGTCATTTTAGATTTTTGAGTTGGGGTTGGGGAGTGAAGGGGTGAATTTGGGTGGCACTTTTTACACAGAAAGTTTCCTCCCTCGATGCTGCGCAGGATGACGTTGACTGTACTAAAGAGAATTAAGAGGTCAAAAATATTACATTGGAAACTCAGACAATTTTGGAAAGAAGGGGGGTGGGGTTGAAAATTATTGGAATATTTCTTCAGAAAGAGAATTCAATTCTCTTCAATTTGATGTATCGCAAGATGGGTGGTGTCATCTGGAACTTTGAAGTTGGGGTGGGTGGGGGTGAGGGGGCTGAAGATGGAAATTCGCCAATATATGTTTCTGATGTCCCCCTTAATATATAAATCGACCTATCCGAGCTTTCCTCAAAAAAATGAGGTGAAATGCCCGAAAACCCCTCTGTTCTGTTTTCGTTGGGCCAGCCTGTATATAAAAATATGAAAATGTTACTTGGTGACACAGAGTTCAACAAGGCTCTTCAATCTTCTTCTTTTCCTCTTCTTCCTCTGTTCCTTCTTCTTCTTTGATGAATAATGAACATAAATATAAATACGTTATACTGTTTCAGTTAAACAAAGAGGCGTGAGAGAGACATGATACAGACGTAAATTAATAAATCGAGCGGAACTAAACAATGACATAAAATATCAAGTAAGGACATAAAAATCTCAAGTAACATTGGAAACACAGCCGTGATGGTATTATATAAGAAAACATAAATTGCAAAGTATTTTCCAACAAAGTACAGATATTTCCAAAAACATGAGAGCGACTCTGTCGTGTAAAACATGGCAAATTTAAAACAAAGGGGTAACCAGAAAAAGAAGTACATAGCTGAGAATATGTAGGGAATAGTAGGTAAGTGAATATAGCAATGAATAAAACAGACATGCCTTATTACTAGAGAGCGGATTTATAATTTTTTACATGTTCTATTCGCTAAGTTGGATGCAACTGTCGACTTGCAGCTTGACGTTTCCATCTATAATAGTGGGGACGGTACGCGACGAAAATCCCTTAGATACTGCACTTTTGAGTAGAGTTATGAAACTTGGCACATAGTTTCTAGGGACCATAAGAAGAAATTTCGTCCGATGTTCCAAAAAAAAAATTCGACGGAATCCGTTATATAGGCCCCTTTTTCCAAAATGGCGTCCAAATTTTGAAAATTGGCGATTGGTCGTACAGTGGCGCGCAAAGTATCAATTCCTAACATTTTGACCATAACAAGTTGATTTAAGCCACCCCTGACTCGATTCGTCTAATA
The DNA here is from genome assembly GCA_949128115.1 of Anaspis maculata. NCBI lineage: Eukaryota > Metazoa > Arthropoda > Insecta > Coleoptera > Scraptiidae > Anaspis > Anaspis maculata. Next base: position 23,274,230 of record OX421962.1, read on the forward strand.
TTTTGGTCATTTGTGTCTTTTTTCCAAAATGGCAGCCAAACTTCGAAAATTGGAATTTGGTCGTATAGTGGCCTGCGAGGTATCAATTCTCGACATTTCGACCATGACAAGTCGATTAAAGCCTACCTTGATTCTACCCAACCTAGATTTTGGTCTCAATACTCAATTATAGTGCTGATTTAGATTTTTTTTTATCTTGAAAAGGGTTGTGGAAAACCCGAGGGAGAATCACTTCTTGGACTTTCTGTGTGTCCAACATGTGAGTAATCCGGAGAATGACTACATTTTTCCGAAGGAATGAAAGGCTCCCCCCAGTAGCAAAACCTATTTCACGCATGTATAAAACTGTGACAACCATAAAAAAACGTCGAAAGTACTAACCTACATACCAACTGCAAGTTGTTTCAGAAAATTTTCATCGGTGCAGAAGAAATTTGGCATGTTGATTAGGAATAAATTCTTGCAAGGTTTGATTTTCTGCATTAGAGAGCGTTCCACTGACGCAGAGCATCTGAGTCGACTGTGCGCTGATATATGGGGTGAAATTTATTTGGAAATTTGCACGTTTGCACGAACTATCAATTCGTAACATTTTGATTCTGACGAGTTGATTCGAGTCACCTCTGACTCGATTCGGCTGATATTTGAGCCATTGAGGCCTTCTTTCCAAAATGGCAGCCAAACCTCGAAAATCGGCAGGTGGTCGTATAGGGGCACAGAAGGTATCCATTCCTGGACATTTTGACCATTGCGAGTCGATTATTACCCTTCCCGACTCGATTTGACTCAAATTTTGGCCTCAATCCCCATTCATAGTCCTGTTCTTCTGTCAATGAAGATCTCGTGGCATCAAAACCGCAAGAAATTTCGAAGTGCAAGTTGTTTGAATATGTACGAAAAAGAATCGAGATAAGCGGTTTTTGCAGATTTATAAGTCGATAAGAGTTGTACTTGAAGAGATTTGAGCAGAAGACAATCACAATGTACCCCTTATTGAATCACAGTACTGTTTATAAAAATTTCTGCAAGTTTCTAGTGTGTCCAAGGCACAAAGATCTCTCCTATGGGTCTTAGTTTGTCCCATGTGACACATTTTTGGCAAAAAATGTAGGTACAGTGTTAGATTTTTTGAACTTATAGCCGTAAAGTCCCTCATTATTAAAACCTGTTCCTGGATCGCAATCGGATTTTTTAGTATCTATGGTAGGAAGAATATATTATACCTTCGAGAAAAGCATTACAGCTTAAGCGCCTTATATGTACATAGTTCTTTCCCAACCTTGGTATATGTAAGTGACAAAATGAGTATAATGCAACATGTAGAAATTGGATCAACTATAGGAATAAGAATTGAAAAGAGATTCAGGATAGGTGAGAGTTCCGTTCTTTACTAATGTAATAGATAAAGAAAACAGTAGAGGAGAATGTAGGTAAACGTCTCGCACAATCGCACAAATGCAAACGTGCAAATTTTCAAATAAGTTGCATTCCATATCGGCGCACAGTCGACTCAGATGCTCTATATCAGTTGGACGCTCCCTCATGCAGAAAATCAAACCTTGCAAGAGTTTATTCCTCATCAACATGCAACATTTTTTCTACACTGATGAAAAGTAACCGAAGTCTGAGGTCTGAGAGGCAGAGAGAAGTCTAACCTCCAAACACCACTGAGAATAGAGCGCAGATTTCTCAATCACTGTTATTTCTGGTAACGTAATATGTAACCTGACTTATCTTTTAGCACAAATACAAATTCTAAAACAACTTGCAGTTGATATGTAGCTTGTACCTACTTTCAACATTTTTTATGGTTTTGACAGTTTTATACATGCGTGAAATATAGGTTTTGCCAGTGGGGTGGGGAGCCTTTTATTTTTTCGGAAAAATGTAGTGATTCTGCGCTCCCCAGATTACTCACATATTGGACACACAGAAAATCCAAGAAGTGGTTTTCCACAACCCTTCTGAAAATTGAAAAATTAATTCCAGTATCAGCACTATAATTGAGTATTGAGGCCAAAATTTAGGTTGGATGGAGTCGGGGTAGGCTTTAATCGACTTGTCATGGTCGAAATATCATGAATTGATACCTTGCAGGCCACTATACGACCAAATTCAAATTTTCAAAGTTTGACTGCCATTTTGGAAAAAAGGCCCAAAATGGCCAAAATATCAGACGGATCAAGTCAGGGGTGGCTTAAATCAACTGGTCATGGTCAAAATGTTAGGAATTGATACTTTGCGCGCCACTGTACGACCAATCGCCAATTTTCAAAATTTCGTCGCCATTTTGGAAAAAGGGGCCTATATAACGGATTCCGTCAAAAAAATGTTTGGGAACATCGGACGGAATTTCTTCTTATGGCCCCCAGAAACTATGTGCCAAGTTTTATAACTCTACTCAAAAGTGCAGTATCCAAAATCGTATCGACCCCACTATAAGGAACCTAAATACCAAGTTTTATTTCGCATATAAATTATTATTTTGACTTTTTACCGCATATAAATTGAGCATATAAATTGATAGTCCATATAATCGCATATAGCCGCATATTCAGTCCATATTTCTGCATATAACTGAATATTTGTCACTATTTTGGCCATTTTATCTGTATGTGCTAGAACATCACAATATTTTGATTTCAAGGGGGAAATAATTAAAAATTTTTGGAGAATTTTTTTTTTTACTTTGATGGTCAAAGTTGGTTGGTTGGTTTTACATGTAAGTGTTGAAATTTTCACTATTCTTGCAGCTTATATCACATATTTACCCGCATATATTGCTCTATTGGAACATTTTTACCGCATATTTTGATACTTTTTAAGCGCATATAAACTGCATATTTGGGATTTTTTTACCGCATATAAATCCGCTCCCTACTTATTACCCATGGCGACGCTAGCATTTTAGGATAGGGGGGGCCGCGATGGGGCCGAAGAGATCGAGGTGGGTCAGAACTAGACGCGGGGGTTTGGGGGGCAGAGCCACCCGTCAGCTCCGCAGGCGAAATTTTTTTTCACAATTGGGCCCCTCTCCTAAAGACTTTATGCCTCTTAGTTCCTTCTGAAACACTCTCATATTTTTTTTAAGTTAATTGCAAGTTGCATTTTTGTAGTTCAAATTTTAAAACGAAATTGAAGGAACTTTGGATGTTTACACATAGAATAGATTTGAGTTACTTACTACTCTTTTAGTTCTATAATAATTCTTCAAACACGCAATTCAAAGTTGTATTATTTTATTATGTTTAAAACACCTGGTAGCAAAATGAACAAAGAACAGTACAACTGCTACTGTTACTTAATAACTACCGATGGTAGGTACCTATACCTTCGACCATCTTAAACATTAAAAATTTTATATTTGAATGAACAATAATGAAATTATAAAAGAATAATCATGTTCAAAGCACCTGGTAGCAAAATAAACAAAGAAATAAGTGAATGCTTTGTTGATTCTCAACCACCGCTAGCGCAAGCTTTTTTTCTCCTGCAAAATTTACGGCTGAAACACCTACTTTTCCTTTGAAAAAAAATTAGCAAAATGGATGTGGAACGTGATTGATGATTTTTAATAACATGAAAATAAATGGCCCACCCTAAAATTTCCTTCAGTGGGGGCCGATGAACTCTCAGTGGGGGCCTGGGCCCCCCTGAACCCCCCTAGCGTCGCCACTGCTTATTACACACAATTGCGAACACAGATTCCTAATGCGACCCGATTTATACGTTCGGCTGGTACTGCTCGAGGTTCGATTGCGCCTCCCGTTACATATCCACTAGTCCACAAGCAAGCCCTCTGGCTTTTTTTTCCGCAGGTATAAAACGTTCACTATTGCACCGGTCCCGACACTCTCGGCGACCCATTCCAGGTTCAAAACTTACCACATGCTCTTTCATTTTTTGTTTATTTATTGGAATTTTTGAGCGAACGACAAATTTTGGCTTCATTGATGATTCTTTTTCTCTACAAACTGAAGCGGTGTACTACGCGCTATGTGATCCTCAAGTCCGTAGTTACCAATCGAACGATCTCTGCCAACTTCCAAAACTTGAGTTATCATTTCCCTGTCGAAGTATTTTTCCATTGACTTGTCTGGTTTACATGTAAGGTACCTATTTTTTCATAACAATTGACTACAACAGCTTGTTGTGTTTTGTTTACCTTTGTGTGTCAAAATTATTCATAGTTACTGATGACAAGGTGCATTTCTCCCTGTGACAAATTTACGAAGCTGTCAACATCCAAACGGTGAGTCTTCTCACGAGCATATACCTACTCGTGTACCGTAGATTGATTGTGCTTATGTAATTAATCAAATATGAGAACCTTGGCATTGCTTATACGGAGTAGACGGTTGAGATGTTGTCTGATTTAATACGCTACAGAGGTCATGTACAAGTATCTCCTGACCTCACTCCACGATGCGGGATTGGTTGTGTGCGCTAATACGCTACAGGGGCCCTGCGCGAGTATTCCCTGGCTCTATTGCACGATGTGGGATTAGCGAATGGCCTTGTGTGTCTGGATCAGGAGCCTTGGGCGAGTATCCGCTGGATTCATTGTACGAATCGGCACAGGGCCAGGTTATTTGTATCGGAGGTGATCACGCGGCTAGACAAACCGAGAATGAATTATAATCACGCTTGATACACGTGGTGTGGTATTTCGATGGCCCCTAATAAGACTAGCGTAACTCGTGAGACACGGTTAGAACTAGCGTATCTCTGCGTTTACCAAATGAACTAGCGTATCTCTGCGTTCTCCAAATGAACTAGCGTATAGCCTGTGTAAATCCAATGGGAGGGACGCTAGTTCATTTGGTAAACGCAGAGATACGCTAGTTCATTTGGTAAGCGCAGAGATACGCTAGTTCTAACCGTGTCTCACGAGTTACTCTAGTCTTATTAGGGGCCATCGATTTGGAATAGGTGCCATTGCACTGTTGGAGGCACATTGCACTTTTCATCATCACGGAGATGTGGTATTTGAAAAAGGAACCATTGCACTGTTTAGGGATACATTGCACTTTTCATTATCACGGTGTTTACTGACTCTGGCTGGGCCAAGTCGCGTATTCAGTAAAGCTGAGTGGAATATTATTTTCAAGTCATATTGATTCAAGACCGAGTTGAGGTTGAAATCAGGACACTGAATCAACCTGATTTTGTTGAAATGAATAATTTATATTAGATTGACCTGAGGTCATATTATGAGAGTAGCGTTATGCTCACACCCGTTTTATTTTTTCAGAACCAGATGACTATGACCAAACCGCCGCATTCCACTTGCTTTCTTGGATTGTTCCAATAATTTGTAATGTTGATTGTTAATGAAACTAGAAACCAGTTTTGAGTAACGATGTGCCCGGCATTTCCTGACCTGAAGTTATTTATCGTCCTACACATATTTACACAAAAACCTCTTTTTCGAAGATGTTATTGAAAGTCACCTTGGTAACTAAATGATAGCATAACTGCAAGTCACACGACTCGATAATCTGGCGTGTTACATCGAGAGTGAATTTCCGCCTGATGCATGCAAATTCAGATCAACGCGGCCAGCAGCGCCATAGCTCAGCGGAGAGCAGCGCACTCCGATGTTGATTCCGAAGCGTCGTGTCTGGAAGGCTGAATTGCCGGAACCCCCCGGAGGCGGGAATGCCGGGATAATAAATAAATATGTATATAAGCTCGCTATAGGGCGGCGCGCGGTGTCGGATTGTTTATGTCTGCGAAAATATCCATTTTCATTTCCATGTCTTGTGGCCCGTGCGTTTAGGTTGTTTACCGCTGGACGCATGCCTCGCATAAATATTGCTATGAAGCAAATATTTTCTCTCGCTATAATAATTTGCCGGTGAAACAAGCGGAAAATGCAATTTTCGGATACGCTTTTGCCGTCGGGCATATTCCGCTCGTACCTGTACGGCGGAGTCAATTAGATTAATCTTAAAGCTCCATTGATCCGCAAATTGTGGATGTAGAGAGATGGAAGCAAACATACCTACATAAGCGTGATGTGACTAAGAACAATGTTGCACTAAACGCTTGGATGACAACGCAGCAAACGTATATGCCTGGCCTGGGATGCAGAATTTGTGCATAATAGAGGATATAATTAGCTTAATTTATCCGCGAGGGATGAAACTTGGATGTGAGGCGTAAGCCGATTAAGGTCTGATGCTCTGTGAGGTGCTATTTTTGTTTTGATGCTATGCGCTACGGAATTTGCAAGCGTTATTGTTGTATGATAAGCATTATTATGCTGTATTATACAGTTTGTTAATTAGTTACAAATTTCGTGCCTAATCACTCCGGCTTTATTCAGATACCTACCCCTGAATGGGTACATGCGTAAAATACTTCTACTGCCTGGCTGCTCTAGCCCATGATGCTTCACCGTAGCAAGAATATCTTGATGAATAGAACGATGGTCGGTCACGATCTTGAAGCGCGTTCCCTCAATGTAAGGCCGGAAATTCTCGACGACAAAAATTACCGCGAGGCATTCCCGTTCTGTGACGCTGTAGTTGCGCTCCTGTTTGTCAAGTGCTCTGCTAACGTGAGCCATAACTTCCTCTTGACCTTCGAGGCTCTGGTTCAACACCGCAGTCACCGCACCGAGTCAGGTGTTCAAATCGTCGCACTCCATGACGAATTTCTCTTCTAAATTGGTGCTGGTCAGTACTAAGGCAGCTACTATAGAGCTTTTTTGATAGCTTCAAAACCGCTTTCGCCTTTTTGGCCCACTCTATTCCATCTCGTTTCTTGATACCTCGTATCAATTCGTAATCGATCGCGATCCGATAAGCGTCGAAAAATGTGACATCAAGCGCCTGTACCAACAGCAGAGCCCTTGAAAACATCATATTCAAGTAAGGTTTTTGGCACCTGGACATCCCATCATTGCTCTGATCAGCTAGCAAATCTGGGAAAATCCATCTCTGGGAAGTTACCCACCCCACAGTGTTCCAGGCGGAATTGATGGGCGTGATTCACAAAGCAAACCTAGTTTCTGGAAAGATCAGGAGCCAAACGGTGCATATTCTGACATAAAGCAGCGCGGTACTCTTGGCCCTGTCCTGGTAGGTTGTAGAGTAACCTCCGGGATAGTTTGAAACTATCGCCAGGCCCTGGAACGAATAGTACAGACAAATGTCATCAAGGCACCCTCTCTGGCCGTGTCTTTGAGTTTGGCTGGCTCGGCTGGCTTGACGACTGACCGGTTGGGAGGCCAAACACTGGGGATGTGGTACAACGGGCCCAAAAGTTAGACCTGCGTGCCGCCGTTACATCACTCAATTCAGAATTCAAAGTCCCACCTGTGTCTCTGGTCCCACCATCGCTTTCACCTTTTCTGGGTACATTCAGAGTCGTCCGTTCATGCTCACTCAGTATAAAGGGCTACCACCTTGAGGAGAACGATGTGTTCTTCATGCGTAATCGAAGTGACAATGATAATCGTCGAGGTATGCAAAGATGTGTGGCTCTAGTTCGGGGCCAAATACTGCATCCATCAATCGCTATTGCGCTTACGCTTCTTCATTCACTGGGCCTAGGCCCAATGAAAGTGCCTACCTTGAAGTGAGAAAAGCCGCGACCAGAGATTGCAAAGCGGTATCTTTCTTGTTCCTTGGATTCAATCTGGCCAGAAGGCACCGAGAAGGTCTGTTAATAAGGCTTCGTGAAACTCGACATCACGTAACATGCTTGATATTCGGTTCACACGTTGGAGTGGATATGAACTTAATTTCGTGACCGAGTTTAATGTCTTGCTGTCGAAACAGAATCAAAATCGACCGGACTTCTTCTTGACGATGCGTGACGGGACTGGCCCATGAACTATTATGCATTCATCTTTCATTTGCAACAAAGCAGGCGAGCCTAATTTGACAGAATCCACCCGGTAAGAGCGCTTGTCAGTGGAATGCCACAGTATACCACTGTACTACCAGTAATAATTAGTGAAGACCTTTGTATCGAGACTGATGAAACGATTGATGGCTGGCCTATGGATTTTTATTAGGTATAGGTACTTTTCGGGACCAGGTAAGTACTTGAATTAGGAACATTGGAGATTTGCGGAGATAGGTAGGGACTGGCCATCACTTGGGCTAGCAATCAGCCATCCTGTCTGAAACGGACCTCCAGACCTTCATCAGCGTCCGTCAAGAATCTATTCAAATCAAAGTTTCATTTTCCGAAACTTTGATTTTTCTTCGGTTCTTTGATTCTATGAAACTTTGATTTTTCGATTTGGTATCGCCAAATCAGTCGTTGCAAATCTTCCCGGAACGGTAAAATTTTGTGGATGGCAGTGTGTACGTCCTCCCCGAGGTCGGCCAAAAGCTTCGCTGTAAAGTGTCCTGTCTTATAATGGCCTATAAAGCTGGGTGGGATATCTGAAACCATATAAGGGTAAATTCAATCATTCACATATGTCACACCAGGGATGGGGGGGATGTATTATAAAAATAATATAAACGAAAACTGAAAACACAATAAAATAGTTGAAAACATTTCCAAGGTAATCAATGATATGAAAATGCCATAATTTGTAAAACCTGGGTTAGGGGTAATTGAAATAGCCTTTTGCTACGTATCAAAAATATAAAACATGAACAGAAATCTCACCGCAAGTCATTAGTTGTAACCATGAGGGTAGGGGTTGTTGAAGTATTATGTACTACCAAGTATTGAATTAGTTACCAATTGTAACAATGGGGCGGTTGATGTTTAAAGTAAACTAAACAATTCAAACACAATAAAATAGGTATGAACGATAATAAGTATTGCAAGTTCCTGTACCTTATGTACTGCTTGAGGGAACTAAATATTATAGCGGGTCGATGATCCTGTATGGTCGTTTAGAATAGGGGGTGCTTAAACCTAAGGGTAGTAACGTGACTGCCACCACTGACTCAGTTATTTCATATGGAGAGGCAGACCCATAGGGGGAGGAGAACAGACCATCTGGGCACATCTAGAATTTCAACTAAGGTTGGTAGCGGGCATTTTAACCTATATATTTATGGCTTCGACTCTTCGGAGAAGGCGTTCAGGTGAGTCCGGCAGACGAGGCATTTGAATCGAGTCGAACCCCCCAGCTCATTACCTGCTTCCATGTGAAGGGTGGTCAGGTAAACAAGAGATTTTTAGAACAAAGATTATATATTCAAACAAGCAAAATTGATAAGTACAAATACTGCATAGGTTTACTTACAAAAACTAGTATTAAAAATATTCACAATAGTAGCCACCTCGTGGCGAAATGATAATAATTGATTAAGTGAACAAATACAAAACTCAGCTGTCGTTGTGACGTTTGATGACGTAAGAGAGTAATGCAAGATACTGTCACGATGCCATTTTGGCGTTCATTCGTCATGGCTCGTGCACATGACGTGAGTGGGGAGATGAGCGAGAAAGAGAGACATAGAGTTAGAGAGAGTTGCGAGAGAGCGTTTGGCAGATGACTAATAGCTCTGCGAGAGCGCTTAACGGCATGATATATTAATTAGATCGGTTCTATCTTGTTCGTTGACATTGTGCTATAAAGAACTTTATATTTACGTTCCACTCTGGGTACCAACAGGGTAACACTCGCGAGAAACACAGGGGTAATATTTTCAGGATGATTGGTTACTGCGTCGACGAAGGAACGCGTTCCGCGTCCGTGAATTGATCATTAAAATATACTCGGGCACGCGTCTATCGAGTTACGGTGATTCACTACATCACTTCAAAGCGCGTCCGGTTTTCCTTGTACTACTGCTGGAGTTAAATTGATTACTCGCGCGCGTTTCCTAACAATGATTTCTGTGGAATATGACCACTCAAAATTCGGGAATTTTACGGCCGCTGGGACGCCAAGAGCGGCGTCCCGACCGGACACCATCCGAGGTGCCGAAATTAAGCGACAATTAGTTAATTGGCTGTAAATAGACCATTATTGAAATGACCGCGTCAAGTCGCGGGTCGCCAGTCAAGTCGAGTCCCCCTATCTTATCTTCTGCTCTTACTTATAGCCTCGTCTAATCTCACAATTCCCTGGTCAAATAGACCAATCAGGACGGACCTTTTTAGAAGGAAAACCGTTCCCACGGAAGTGTGTAAGCGATGCCTCAGCACTCTAAAATGTTTAGTTCAACAGGTTGATAAATCTGGACTATCGCGAAATGAGTCAAGTGGTACAGGACATTTTTCTAGCTTATTTCCCATTATGATTCGTAACTTTACGGCCTTTATAAATATTTAAAACCAGGCCAATTTCTAAGTCAAAATTAAAGTTAGGCTACAATAAGATAAATCAAGCTTCAGCAATTATCTTGAAGAAATCCCGAGTAGGGGAAATCAAGCAAATAAGGCTAGGCTTTCTACACATACACCGTCAACATGCAAAACATCCTCGCTAAAATACTGTGTTGAGGTACGTCGGGCCTGTCTTCTCTGAAGTGTTTTTGAGCCTTCCGTATGCGGCTTTTTTCCGCTGGTTTGAGTATCTTTGTCATGTTCAGATCGAAGATATCAAAGCTTCAAACAATTTGAGCAACTTTGACATCAGGAACATCAGGCATTTTTCTATCAAACACAAAAAAAAATCAGCGGCAAAGGGAAAGGCAACATTGCTTTATATCAACTGGTATAGATTGACATAGTATTAACACTGACTGGCAGCTGTAGTAGCTGAAGTGTCAAGTGATGTCCGAGGTGATGTCTAGATATTTTTAATCTGAAAAAACGTACAAATGAAATTCCAGGCCCCGCTGCGTTGCAAATAAAAGCTGAATGCATAATAGTTCTCGGTTCGATGAGATCAAGCTCCAGCATTTTGTCTAGCTTGGCATTTGAATGCTCAAGCATGTATGGCAACATCAAGTTTAGTCGTTGATAAAACGGTGATGGTCTCGTATATTACGGATCATCTTGTTTATCTGGTTGTTCCCCATCTGTCTTATTTACGAAATTGCTCAATTACTTGGCTTATAACAGCCAGTTACATACGAACAATACATTTTTCTATGTAACGGGAAACTCTCGGGGAAACTGTATAGATGAAAAACTAGATTTTCAGCAATGTTCCGGTGCTAGAGTGCACCTTCTTCTAGATAGAAAGAATATATCATAAGATAGATACAAATGGCCCTAGCCTTTGAGTTTCAAGTGAATACAAATGGGATTAGTCCGGGATTGTTGTGGGGGCCGTGGCTAATTTTTAATCAATCAAAACTCGTGCATGTTGCTTCTAGCAGCTTTGAATCGTGGACCTCGATGTGTGTGGGATAAACTAAGCGTCCATAAGCTCTAACAAATCGAGAGGAAACGATAGGTTTATAGAACTAACTCCATAACATAACGGCACAAACGTCGAAACTGCCCCGGCTACAACTGCTACAAACAACTCTGTCCGAAACTGCCCCCAGGAACACCGCTTATTTACCATTCAGATCAGGAGCATCGAAGTTCGTCCAAACCAAAGTTTGGAATTTCATGTGAATTGAACCATTCACAAACTCGCAATGATGAGTCGCAAATCCATGCATTATTCTCTCCAGATGTTAAATGGGCCTCGAATGAATTGGCGGCTCCATAAACTCAACTCCATAACCAAGCGTTCTTGTTGATGGCCATCAAGGCCGTCGGGACAAGATGCCGGGTGACAGAGAAGCTAGCGGGGAGAACTGATGGAAGTAAATATTAATCTAATTGTCTCATTACCCCTACAACAGAAGCTATCATTCAGTGCCTTTGATCTTGACAATGTCAACTCAAAGCCTATCTTGTCAAAGGGGCGTTAACCGAATTACGTTTGGGTAAAAAAAACTATCATTGAAATTGAGCATATTACGTTCGCTTCTCTCCAATATGCTAAGCAAGGATCAGCTAAAGCCGATACCTATCTGTACCAAATTAATGGAAATTTCCGGTGCCATTAGCGACGCTAGAAATCCTTGTCTGATGCTCAATTTCAATAAACTTGAACTCGCTGCACGCCACGGCCTTATATTCCAAAACGTTGTAATATTCCATACGCCACCGGTACAGGTACCGGGTGATATATGGAACAATAACGGCGACGTAAACAAATTTCGAATTCGGCCTCGGCGAAAACTAATCTCTCCCTCTGGCTCTGGCCTCACGCGTATAGGTGGCCCCCGGCGCTTTCGTCCCCGAATTTTTGATCGAAAGCTCCGGGCCGATAAATAACGTTCACGCGGGGACGTAGGTGCGGCATTGATATAAACAAAGCGGTCGTAAATAACGACCTGTGGATGTGCACGGGAGAGAACTTCGAGAGCTTATAATCCGAGCTTTGTCAGTTCATTTTATGTATACCGTGTTCAAAATACGCACACGCTGCGAGACACGCATCAATAAATTCGTAACTCCGGCGAAATTTATCAATATGCCTATAAATTATTTGTAATTTTAACCTGTTTTGTTAATTCCACGGCCCACTTGCCAAACAAAGCATATACATACTCATACACACGCTTCAATAATATTCGTTCCACGACCATGTTTATAAAGAGAAAATCAAACAATTTGCGGCGTCATTTCTGAAGCGAATAACCGCAGCAATCCAGTGTGTAGCTGGAATGCAACTGAGCAACTTCGAATATTGCACTGATTATCGCCGCTAAGTGTTTCAATATTGAATTTCCCACTAAAGTGATGCATTAGCACGTGAATATAAGTACATCAATTGTTTGTTGTGTGTAAATTAGATGCTTGAGAAACACAAGATTTATCCAAACCAATAACAAATATTGGTGATGGTGTCAGAAGTGCGATTTTCAATGTCAAGGTAAAGCCGCGACAAGGGCGTCCCTCGTACCAACACGGGCCCTACCACAACAGCAAACTCTACTGGTAAATCCAACTGGCAGTTTCGCAAGTCGCTTGCGATTTTTCAAGTCCAACTGGGAAACTGTGACCTCTAGACCTACAGTTTTGTCTTGAATTGAAGGGTACAAAATTCCTTTTTGCAAAGCACCAGGAGGTGCTTTGCAAAAAGCATCAGAGTCGGCCCGTTTGAGCGCAGATTAGCAGAAGAGGAAATCCCTTTAATGGACGTAGCTGTCAAAAACCCACTGAGCCTGGGAGAAATTGTGCGTTGCACAAAATGCCCCGGACAGTTTGTCTCTCCAATCTTTCTAGCGGACAAACAGAATGGCGAGAAGAGGTTTATCCTTAACCTCAAAGCATTAAATGAGTATGTGATTGCGCCACACTTCAAAATGGAAGATCATATGACTGCTTTGAGGCTAATGAGTCCAGGGTCATTTATGACCACAGTAGACCTTAAGGACGCCTACTTCTCAATTTCTGTCCATCGGGATTGCCGCAGATACTTCAGGTTCAATTTTCGAAACTGTCTTTATGAATTTACATGTGTTCCGTTCGGACTTTCTGTGGCGCCATTTTGTATCACAAAATTAATAAAGCCAATAGTTACACTTTTAAGACAAAAAGGCATACTCTGCGTCAATTATTTGGATGACTAACAGAACATAACATAACAGATCGAATTGATAATTTTCGTTAAGAATACAGTTCAATCTAATGGCCTCTGAAATATTTCCATAGATGAATACCTCTAACAGTAAAAAAAAGTTTCGTGAAAATTGTCAAAGAAAAAACAGGTTTTCTTAAGTTAACTTGTTCGAACTTGTTTTTATCCAAATTTACACATCGGATTCAAGTTCAGGACATTGAATTCAGTCGGAAAAGATACCAATCATGTCGGAATCGATTCTTCATGGCCCAGGAAGAAAAAGAGCCACCCAGCCGAGTTTCGCCCTTCCCTACGATCCCCCTTCAACAATGATCGACACTTTTTGTGCTGAAATTGTATCAACTGGTTGTGGTGCGTCGAACTACGACGTATTTGCATTCATTGGATTGACGGGTTCCATCGGGTTCTATACGTTTAATTTTGAGTAGCAATTTTTTACCCCCCCTCCAATAACTCGAAGCCTCGGGGTGCGATTTCTGGCAATTTTAGATATGTAGTAGGGTACATAATTCTGGACAGAGTATCAAATTTTCAGGACGTTCATATCTTTGCCGAGGTATTGGCAGTTTTTTTACCAAGTTTCCTGTACTAAAACAAAGTTGGCCTTAAAATGTATTGAAACAATGTATAAAGGAAGCATTTGGAACTTTGCTTGTGAAAATGTACTCCACACTCATTTCTACATGTAGTTTTAACTAAACAGAACTAAAAAATACCGACTGCGGTACCAGAGACCGGCCAGGAACCATTTTTGCAGAATTTACCCCTAGCAGGTATATTAACCGCAATACAGCGTCTCTGGCGCAAAATCTCGCGTGGCGCCACATCTGGAATTGCGAAGGAGGGTCTTCTGAACACGTATGCCAAATTTCATGCTTTGATCACAAAATGCACAGATCATTCCGCTAACCCCCCCACTAATACAAGAAAAGAGCAGAGAGCATGATATAGGAATCGAAATGATCTTCATCGACTACAAACAGGCGTACGATTCAATTAAAAGATCGACAGAAAACAATGGTTTTCAAGAGCTCCCTACAAGAATAAGTGGGGCCAACGCCCGCACTGACACGAATTATTTCCTTTTGCGCGATAAAAACGTCTCAGGCCCATGAGGAGGACCCCCATAAGCCCACCCCATGCGTCAACCTCGATTTCATTTGTGGTTCCGAAAGGTTCCGGTTCCGGTTCGAAAAAGTGGTTCCGGTGAATTTTGCTGAATTTTCTATAGTTATGTTGCAGACCTTGATTTGAGAAATATTTTCCTGAAAAATTGGACCCCTCCTATGAACAGTTTTTCCCCTACACTCCTAATAAGGTCCAAATTAGGAATTGTTTCGAAACATTTAAAATTCATAAAACAAAATTCATAAAAAATCTAACTTATAAATTGGGGTAGTTACCGAGGGGGATAAGGGTCAAAGTCGAGAAAATAAGATAAAATTCCGGAACATTTTATTTTCATAAAAGCTGAGCAAAAGAATAATGGAAAAATTAATTTTGAAACATATCCTAATCAATAACTGACTGGGGATGACTTCAAGGGGGTTGAGGGGTCAAAATCAAATAAATGGAGTAAAATTCCGGAACTTCTGATTCCATGATATATGATTTGACGAGCAATGGGTAAATAATTCTAAAAAATATAAACCTCGATCTAAACTAATGAATTTGGGTGCTAAGGAGGGGATGGCGGGTCTGAATGGAGAAAACAGTGAAATTCGGGAATTTCCAGTTCATCTAGAAATTTATATGGTCGAGTGACAAAATGATGATAAAACCAATTTGAGTAAGGATTAAGTTCTTCAATCCTCGACCACCCTTACCTCTTACCTACCCACCATGATATCTGCATATAACCATGTCCTAGTCCAAATTAGAAATTGTCTCAAAACTATTGAATTTCATGAAAATGGCCTAAAATAAGGTTGTGATTATGAAAAAAAATTCAAACATCTAACCGTGGGTTCCACCAAAATATTTAACCAGCTGATAGCTAACTCGAGATTTCTTTTGATGGATTTTGGCCAAATGATCAATGTAAATTCAGGTTTCATGCTAAGTAAATCACGAAAGGGTGGTATACTTGCGATTTAACGTATTTTCCACAATCAATCTACCAGCATTGACCAGAAAAAATTCTGTTTAAACTCGGTTTAGCTTAAACCGCTCTTAAATTTTTTGGTGGAACCCGTGGTAAGTTGTGAATTGAAGTAGTAACTCAGTTATTGAAGGTAGGGGGTTTAAATCGAGTGGAAGAAGTAACATTCCAAAGCTTTCGATTGAAGGAATAATGAAAAAATAATTTAAAAAACCTTGAATCGATGAACTAGGGTGATCACGGAGCGGACGGGGGTCCCAATCTAGAAAACGGAATAAAGTTCCTAAACTTCAAATTTATAGGACAGAACTAAAAATTCAGATTTGAAAAAAAAATGAGTTTGACTCCCAATATCGATCTATCTTTGGAATCTCATCAAATCAACCAATGATTAAGAGCAGATGATTCATATTTATTTAAAAAGAACATAGTGGGAGTCTGGTCTATTTTTTTTTATCTAACTAGTCCAGGAATTTTAGCAGTTTAAATCGCAAATAGCGAACAAAAATGATAACTAGCCGGATTTTTGTATATAAGCTCAGTTAAGCATGTAGTTCAACATAGTAAAAGTCCTCAAGAATCCGGTGTGAGCCTCGGTCGTTGTGGCCTCGAGAAGAACTTGAGGGTCAGTTTTTCGCGTATATCTCATGAACAAGAGCACTTGAGAAAAAAGTTTTCGAGAAGAAATTGTTGGAAATTTTATTGTCTACAAGAAAGGTCCTTACACATTTCATCGTCAGTCATCTCCTTCTTCATCAAAACACAAGAAAATAAAAATAGTCCAGATGCTCGATGCTGAAGACTGGTATGGACCTTGGGTTTTATGATGGCGGAGTGCCACTTTGTAGAGGTGTTGTTTGATCCACTCTCTTTTGGTTGACACTTGAAGCCATCAAGACGAACTATGCCGGCGGCATATACAGGGTGAAATAAAAATAAAAAGTTAAACATTTGTACCTCGAGAACCAAAATAGGTGAAGACATGTAAATCGCCATAAATAATTCTGATTTTATGGTCATGAAGTCGTCGTAAACTTGAATATCGTGAGCCGTTCTTGAAATATCTTCAAAAAACTGAAGTTGTTACAAAAAAAAATATATTTTCGTCTACTTATCAGAAAAAAAGTTGACTGTGTCTTTTCTGAAATTAGTTGGCCTAGAGAGGGCTTTTCACTGTAATTTCATTTTTAATGTAATTTATCATTGTTTCGATTCAAAACACCAAGTTTCGATTCAAGATCTGAAGAATTACTGATATACGGAAAACTATTTTTTTTTCGTAACGACTTCAGTCTTCTGAAGATATTTCAGAAACGGCTCAACATATTTAATTCAAGTTCACGACGACTTCATGGTCATGAAATTGGAAATATTTTTGGCGATTTACATGTCTTCACCTATTTTGGTTCTTGAGGCACATTTGATCAACTTTTTATTTTAATGTCACCCTGTATATGCCGCCGGCATAGTTGGTATTGATGGCATTGAGTTCCAATCAAAAGAGAATGGATCGAACAACACCTCTACCAAGTGGCACCCTGCCATCATAAAACTCAAGGTCTGTACAGTCTTCGGCATCGAGCATCTGGACTATTCAGCTTTTCTTGTGTTTTGACGAAGAAGGAGTGGACTGATGATGGAATATGTAAGGACCTTTCTTGTAGACAACACAATTTCCAACAATTTTGCTTTCAGTGCTTTTCCTTCAAGTGCCATCGTTTACGAGATAAACACGAAAAACTAATCCTCAAGTTCTTCTCGAGGCCACAACGGCCGAAGCTCACACCGGATTCTTGAGGACTTTTACTATGTTGAACTACATGCTTAACTGAGCTATATACAAAAATCTGGCTAGTTATCATTTTTGTTCGCTATTTTTTCTATAATTCCTGGACTAAACGTATATGATGGACGCACATAGAGACAGAACTGTGGAGAGCTTCTCGAAAATCTGCAATATAAATATTATCCGTGAGTTCTCAGAATCTCGATTGCAACCCCCGAGCCTCCCATTATGGTTGTAGGTATATACGTATCATGGTGGGTAGGTAAGGGGTGGGGATGATCGAGAAATGAAGGACTCGATCCTTATCCAGATTGGTTTCATTATCATTTCGTCATTCGACCGGATCAATTTCTAGATGAACTGGAAGGTCCCGAATTCCACTGTTTTCTCTCTTTCGACCCTCCACATCCTCAATAACGCCAAAAGTCATTGGTTTAGACCGTTTAGATTTTGTAGAACTATTTCTCCAAAATTCAGACAAATTCACCGAAACCACTTTTTCATAGTAAACGTGCGGGGTCCTTTCTGAACAAATGAGGTTAATGAAGTTATTCAAATGTCCAGAGAAGTGGAAAATAAGGACCCATCGGTTCAAATTTCGAGGTTGCAACAACGACTTTTTTATTCAGCGATGTTCAAATACCCTAGAAAGCTTTGTGGCCCAATTGTAAAAACAATTATGCATGTGATCCTGTTTTCCAACAGAGTGCGATGTAACATTAGTTGTTAGGGGTTTTTGATGCGACTAAGAAAACTGTTGACGGGAATCGGTTTTATTTTATTTTTTTTCGTCAAGTAGAAACTCTTCCAAAAAGGAAATGTACGTGCATTTCTACCAAATTTGGAAAATTTACAAAAAATTTTGAAGATTCTTGATTTTGATTTTTGATAATTCAAAAACCAGATAGCATCGCCAATGCATCTTTCTTCAAGGAAGTCGCATGCCAAATTTGAACTTTTTATTTTCAAAAAAAGGTACCAAAAATGATTTCTACTAATTAACTTTTTCATGTCTACGAGAAATCATTTTTGGTACCTTTTTTTTGAAAATAAAAAGTTAAAATCTGGCATGCGATTTTCTTGAGGAAAGATGCATTGTCGATGCTATCTGGTTTTTGAATTTTTTAAAATCAAAAACAAAAAACGTTTTGAGATTTTCAAAATTTGGAAGCAATGTCCGTACATTTTCTTTTTGGAAGAGTTTCTACTTGACGAAAAAATAAAATGAAACCGATTCCATTCAACAACTTTTTCAGTCGCATCAGAAACCTCTTAAGAGCATGGTGATTCCTCTTGACAAATAATGATTGTTATATGTACTGCTAATGTACATAATTATTGATGAATCACAGATATACACAGGAAACCCCACTGAACGTTTGTTTGGGGTATGAATGAGACAATAGGCAAAATTCAGTGCCATTTCTGCGCTGGCGCAACCATGCTAGGGGATTTGAGAATAGTGCCGTATGCTAACACATGTAAAAAGCGTAATTTCAACATTGTATATTATTGAAACGGCTGGAAATGAAACTTTCAATTAAGCTATGGAAAAAAGAGTGTTTCTTGATCTTTCATTGTGTTCAAGACCAGCAATGATGGATCAGTTTCAGATACACAAGAAGCGAAAATATAGTAACGTGTTTATCGGTTGGTGTTTTTGAAAATACCGCCCTACTTCTAGTATTCTTCTCTGCCTTACGGTTGCCGTCCTGTCTGTCAATGGCATGAAACTGCATGTAAACAAATGGTAACTAAAATTTTATCGGGTTATATGTATGTATAATATATCAGAGGTTTTGTGTTTTCTGTTTTTTTTTTAAATGACGGGCAGTTTGTTGAGTGCCTGGCTGCAAAGCCTGTACGAAAAGAACATTACAGTTTCATTTCATGTGTGTTCCAAAAAAACATTACCTTCTAGGCAACCAGTTATACACTGAAAACGGCTTTTTCGTTCTTTTCGGAACACTATACGCGCGGAGTTCATTTTTTCGTCAGCCACGCACATGGACAACATCATTCCGCATGATCTAGCATGGAAATCAGGAGTTTCTTGTCATCTATTTTCCTTTGTTAAATCGATGGCTGAAAATCTGCAGGTTTTGACTATACCTAGCTCGCGCAGACGCATGAGTTCCATCCCCTAGCTTTGCGAACCTACAACGCATGTCGTGCCTTTGAATATCGCATATTCTCAAGTGATGTGGCTATCAGAATACGGGTTGCTGTTCCGAAATACTCTGCAGTCGTTGTTGGAAAAGCTGTTCTCCGTAAGATAGCCCACAGAGCAGAAGAGCAAGTGAGCAAGTTCCGCGTGGTGATCATGAAAACTGAGGCTTGTTTTGACCCACAACACGTTTTGGCATTCGTTATTTCTGGTTAGAATTGCTCGAATTGCTCTTCCGGAGCGTTTCCAAAGTGCCTTCTAAAGACCTCGAGTGCCACATAAAGACCTTCCAAGTGTGTTAGAGCTTTTCAAATTTGCAGATCAAGGTCCCTAATTCGCCCTTTCAACCCCCTCGCATTTCACATCAGGACGCCACTTGGATCCCCTTTTACACGAGCCCTCTCCGTTCCTCCATTTCCATCATCACCGAGTCCACAACCGTATCGCACCAAAACAGAGTTCGTGCAGAAATAGAACTTGCGGAGGGTAGGTGTGTATGGTATAGTGTGTAGGTGTACAATTTTGAGTTATACAACAGACCCCGCTGTCACCAATCCAATCAAAGCATTGTTTAAACTAGAGGCACATTGTTCGGACGAAATTTAATCATCTAGTATTAATGGGACCGCGCACGCGATTGAATTTTCAGATGATATGTATTCGCGAGAGAAGCCCATTATGACGGTGTCATCGAAACTGACACGAAAGCGGTCCCCGCCGGGGACAAAGGGTGAGTGAAACCTATTATGCCATACGAGACAATAAAAAAATTCCACTTCACACCCCCTTTCGCTCCCACCACCCTCAAGATGATAAGTATTCATGCTCTTTAATAAACATCGAGAGTTTAGCGGGAGAACGCAGTGGGGCGTGGGCGGCGGAAGGATATTATTGGAGCCCGGAGGTGGTTTTCGACGGATTCATGCCGTCAGATCAGATTCTGCGTTTCTATTCCTTGAGAACAGTTCAAGAACTTCTCGTTTGGTGAGATAATATTGCGGCATTGTTTGAAATGTATCATATAGTATACAGAACGCGCCCGGGCTTTTCCTTTTAAATGCGAGAAGAACCGGGGGAATTTGAGAGGGACTGCAAATACACTTGTTTGGGACGTTCCAGGTGGCCGGTCTCTGGAAGCTCTTGGGAGTCGGGAGAGACCCGCCGCCGCCGAACCGTTTTTCCATGCAAACACCGCGCGTCATTTTCAATTTGGTGGATCCTCTCTGTCGGCATCAGATAAAGAGACAATTTATGCAAAACGTACTTGTATGAAAGCTATTTAACGGATAATAAGGAAATATTGCGGGGACAATCCGATTATATGGTCCCGCATGCTGTTAGCTGCACGCACAGCCGAGGCAAAAAATAAATATGCCTAATTGGGAAACGAGTCGCCCATTTTTATTCTCTTTTCAAGAGACGTTCCACTTCTGGTGTATTTTCTTTATTCTCATCGTCGTTGTGAGCCCCAGCGGCGCCCGGAACTGTGGCGCTGGTATATGGAGAGGGCCTCATCCCCATTTATTCCACCCTACTTATTATAGTAAACAATGTCTCGAGTTGTTCAGTTTTCCTCATGTTGAAGACCCGGGAGGGTTCGGGACGATGCCGGGCTAATTGCCTTGCACAAAGAGATCAAGTGGAAAGATCTCGATATGAAATGAATATTTTCCGAGAAAATCTACGGCTTGATATTATGAATCCTTACTTTTAAAGACATCAGTTTTGTTAGACCAGTTACCGGTTGTACTTCGTTCCACTCATTATTGTTTAACTCTCTCAGGCACAGGAAATTCAGTGCAAAATAAACCCTGAAGGTACGAGAATATAATATAATAAATAGAATTTACCATATCTTATAAAGACAATTTTGACAGTTTGCCGAAATGACGTTTGTAAATTTGAATTATGGAATAAGAAGAGAATTCTTCTGTCTACAAAATGACGTTCCAGATGTTGGAATCGGTTGAAAAACAAACGAGCTACAGCCAGTTTCTTATTATCAGATGAAGCCCATTTTAGCGTCTCCACCATATTTGCCTGCAGCAGATGTCAATAATCCACCATAATTTTTAATGGTTCTTGATCGCCCAAGAATCGATCAAGACATAACTCTTTATACCGGGTGATCATTTGAAAGATATCCCACCTGCAATAACTCCCGATTCCTTGTGAAAATGTCTTCGAGCAAAAACAGGTCGATTTTTATATTGAGGGGTACATCTATAACATACATTGGCAAATCTCTATCTTCAGCCCCCTCGCCCCGACTCACCCCAACTTTGAAATTTCAAATGACACCACCCATTTCGCGATACATCAAATTCAACAGAATCAAGTTCTCTTTCTGAAAAAATGTTTCTAAAATTTTTAACCCCACCCCCCCTTCCTCTCTAAATTCTCTGAGTGTCCAATTCAATATTCTTGACTTCTCAATTCTCTTCGATGCAGTCAACGTCATCCTGCACAGCATCGAAAGAGAAAATTTTCTATGAAGAAAGTGCCACTCAAATTCACCCCTCCGCTCCCCCCACCTCACCTAAAAAATCTCGAATGACAATACCCACTTTGTGACACATCAAATTGAGGAAAATTGAATAATCTCCATGAACACCATTTTTCTAAATTTCCAAACCCCCGCTTTCCTCCTAAAATACTCCAAATGTCCCCTCCAATTGAATGGGGGAGGGGTTGAAAATTGTGAAACAATTGTTTTTTGAAAAGAGAATTTAATTTCTTCTCATTTGGTGTATCACAAAGTGTGTGGTATTTTGTTAAATTTTGAAGTTGAGGTGGGGGAGAGCAATGGGTGAATTTGGGTGGCACTTTTGCCACCGAAAATTCTCTTCTTCGATGTTATTTAGGGTGTTGCTGACTAAACGAAAGAGAATCGAGGGGTCCAGAATATTCACTGGGACTCTCAAGAGAATTTTTAGGGAGAGGGGGGTAAACGATAAGCCGTTTTTTCATGACACGTGTCATGTTCTACCGTCAACCCCTTAACCCCAAGCCACCCTTAGTATTTTTTTCAAATGGCACCCTATGGCTTGTGGGGGCTCGTTGGAAAGCTTGTCAAAAACTCTACAAGCGCCCACAAGCCATAGGGTGCCATTTGAAAGAAAAAATACTGAGGGTGGCTTGGGGCTAGGGGGTTGACGGTAGAACATGACACGTGTCATGAAAAAACGGCTTATCGTTTTTAGAAATTGACCCGTTCGAGCGTTTTCTTTCTGAAAAAATATGGTGAGAAATTATGAATTTTGTTCCGGACTGTCAAGTAAAACTGAGGTTCCTCAAAACTTCATAGTGAAGCGTCCGATTCAATTTTCAATGGTAAATCTGAATAGAGTTTTCAACAAGCTTTCCAACGAGCCGCCACAAGCCATAGGATGCCATTTAGAAGAAAAAACTGAGGGTGGCTTGGGGTTAGGGAGTTGACGGTAGAACATGACACGTGTCATGGAAAAACGGCTTACTGTTTTCAAAAACCGACCGGTTCGAGCGTTTTTTCCGAAATAAATATGGAAAAAAATTATGAATTTTATTCCGGACTTTTGGATAACCCTGTATAGTGAGGTAGGTAGTGTCACTTGAAATTTCAAAGTTGGGGTGAGTGGGAGCAAGGGGCCGAATATAGAAATTTGCCAATGTATGTTTTGAATGTCCCCCTCGATATAAAAATCGACCTGTTTCTGCTCGAAGAAATTTTGACTAGGAATCAAGAGTTATTGCAGGTGGATAGTTTTCAAATGATCACCCGGTATATCTTCACAAAGTTGCACACGGCCAAGCCTTTTTTGATCTTATTGCCCCCGGATTATGTTGCGTCCCCGAGGTACACGAGACGCTGAAACAAAATCTCTGAACCCAGGAGATAACTTCGTCTCGCTAATGTTGCAACCTACTCTACAATCATTGGTCTAGTAAACAAACATTGTGCAGATGCCTCTGCTCTACATTTAGTATTCAAAAATACCCAAAATTCCAAACAGGACTTGGAATTATGACAGATAATTTGGGAGTTTTTGATCTAATTAGAAAGACTGAATCTAGTGACAGATGGTTTGAGAGTTTCTGGGCAAATGAGGAAGACTTGGAATAATGGCGGGAAATTTGAGAGTTTCTGAGCAAATGAGGGAAATTTGGAATTATGACAGATGATTTAAGAGTTTCTGAGCAAATAAGAGAGATTTGAAATAATTTGAGAGTTTCTGAGCAAATGAGGAAGATTTGAAATAATGGCAGATGATTAAGGAGTTTCTGAGCAAATCAGGGAGGTTTGAGATGATTTGAGAGTTTCTGAGCAAATGAGAAAGATTTGAAATAATAACAGATGATTTGAGAGTTTCTGAACGAATTGGGAAGGCTAGACTCAACAAATGACAAGCGGTTTGAAGTTGGTTTGGTCTTGAATATTTTGTAGTACTAAGTTTCAAGCAACAGCGATGGCCCGTCATCCGATTTGATCGATCGAATCACCGTCCTCGCCATTCCTCCTCTGATTCCTGGTCCCATCCTTCTCCAGTAATTTCCCAGGCCCCCACAAAATAAATACGTACATTCACGTTGGACGAGAGGGATGATGTTCCTTGGGTTCGACTTTCACATACATATACAAAAATATACAAACAACGAAAATGTTATTTAGTGCCGCAAAATTCACCAAAGCCTCATTCTCGCTAGCGCAATTCACAATGAGCATCAACAAAATGAAATGCGGTGTGCTGTTCCGATTTTGAATGATGAGTTATGCTAGGCACAAAGTGATCAAAATAATGACATCAAATCTCAAGTAAAACAGAAAAACTAACAATAAAAACAAAACAGTGACGGTACAATAAAGTAACCCAAATTGCAAATGATGATCAACGTAGTGTTGTTTGTAGTAAGCAATTTCAAAAATATAAGAGCATTTCCGTCCTATGGAAACACCGGAAATTCAGAACAAAATGGTAACCAGAAAACCACTTGTACAACGTTGAGAATATTCAGGAAATGAATAAATGAATGTAACAATAAATAAAACAGACTTTTCCTATTGTTACACAAATTACAGGCACGTTGAAACACCGTGGATATCTACGACGGACATGCACCACCACCCGAGGTTTGGTTCGATCTCCCCCTGTCTTTGTATCGAGGCCGCAAGCGAGTCCTCTGGCTGTTTTTGTGCTCTCAGCAGGTATCAAAGTCCGCCCGCTTTTCCACGGCCAACACCTTCGGCGGTACACTCGAGGTTTAAAACTATACCGGATGTTACTTTATTTGTGTGTTTCGGAATTTTCGAGAAGCGACGAATTTTTAGCTTTTCTCAATAATTATGAAAAAGTCCGTTCCACTACAATACACTCGTTCCCATATCCTCAATGTCTGGAACAGAGCAAAATAGACCCTTCCAGTACCTGTTAGGATCGTCAATGGAGGCGGCACATTTCCGATTCAGAGTTTACAGGTCAAAATTTGAATTGTCAGAAGTGGCAGCCAGTATGGGACTCGTGTGGAGAGTGCTTTGCACCGTCTTCTGAAGCTGTATGCTCGTATCTTGTCAATTTATACCTAATCTTTAGTCCCTAATCTACCCCGAACGGTTCCATATGCCCAGTTTGAACTAATCTGAAACGGCGTTTGATTAGTGAACAAACAATTTAATATCCGAGAGCTTCCTGGAAGATCTAACAAAGTTTTATTTTTGTTTCAGGTACGTTGAGCTGCAGATGATCGCAAGCACCGTGGGCTGCTAAACAGGGTTTGTTATTCCCTTGCATGATGCTACCTACACGATTGAGTTTATAATAATAATATTTCATGAAAGCGGCCCCCAAGATATCCAGATCCAACGCAGCTGGACTGCTTTCTCAACACCTAAGCTTAATATTTAATCAGTCTTTGAATTTACTCTGATTCACTCTCACTAATCAATGGCACTGTCAACACTGATGCCGCGACCAACTAAATCCAAAGCCTTGCGTGCTTTGCCCGTTTATCCCGGCGAGTTTTTGATGAAATGGGGAAAAAGTTTCGTGCTCCAGAGCCGCTCCGACTCGCAACTCTCCACGGGTTTTCGTTCCGCACACTACTCCTCTTATTCGCGCAAGTTCCCTTATTGAACAGCTCTCTTCGGTTTCGGCGTCTCTACACGGTATCCGTAGAGTGTCTTGCTGGGGGCGGCTGCGGGCGGCCCGGTTTCGGGAATGCCCAGGTGATTTTGCCGCGCTCTCTCGAAAAATTATTAAAGCATTAGGAAAAGAGAGGAAAAGGCAACCGATCTCCGATGTGACGGGAGAGAGAGTGTCATGGAAATCCCCTGTGGTGGCGTCGACGGCGGCGGCGGTGAGGGAGGATCGAGACATCGAGTGGCATCTCGAGCGAGAGGGTAACACACATTTGAACGCCATCGGAATCGCAAATCACATTCATGGCGTGCAGCAGGGACGCGGCAAAGCATCAAAACTGCGTTCCCTCCGACTAAACAGTCGTCAGAGTTGTGAAACTGGCGGCGGCGGCGACGACGACGACTGCCAAGCGTGACGTCACCGGTCGCTGGCATTGGCAGCAGGTTTGATGAAAAGTTTGCCACCGTGTAACTATACGGCAGTTTTCACAGCTGCTGCTTTTGCAAGGTCAAAAGAAAGTAGTTTCAGGAAAAAAAGAGCGAACAGAAAGATCAGGTAGAATCTCCTTGCGGCAGAAAAAAGTTACCAACGCTATATTCTCTGCGAACCAGAAGCCAGAAAGCAAACACAACAAATCCGTTGGACTTTGCATAGTATATTGATACTTCAAAAAACGGCACTCAAACGGACAATAATATGGTGAATACAGTTCCAGCTGAGTAGGTATAACTACTAGAGACGAAATGAAGTGGAAGGGACTTCCGTTTTTGAGGCGGTGCCGGGGGTCGGCGCAGTTCTTGCTGTTCCAGAAGCTGACACCTCCTAGTCGAGTGCTGCTCCGGTCCCGTACGTGGCAGCCCTATTCCTGAGGGCACAACCGGCTATTTCTGGCTAGCGAGCAATAATGTTAAGCATGGGTGAAGAGCGCCACGAATCCAGTTTTTCTGGTGCTCCAGAGGTTGACAGCGATTCTAGGGTAACGGCCACGTCGGGGGTGCCGTCACTGGAACACAAAACCAGATCAGAACACAACTCGACTCAAGTCATATAAAAACAAAACAATTACAAATACAACAGGAGCGACATTGGTAACTATCGCCCTGTCGCTATCATCAACAATTTTTCCAAGGCCTTTAAATTTATTCTTGATGATCACGTATCCCGCTATACACGAGCAGGCTACTTACAGTTTCCCTACATGGCTTTATGCCCGGACGTGTGTCACCCAGTTCATTTCCGAGAGCCTGGACCGAAAATACCAAGTGAACGTTATATGCACAGATTTTTCTGAGGCTTTTGACAGGTTTATTCACTTGATTTCGACTGACAAGCTGAAATCGTTTGGCTAGTCGACTACCCTTGTGAGATTGTTCAAGTCTTAATTTACTGCGTTCGGCAATTACAAATCTGTTTTCTCGATCAGCTCGATTGCCTCGGAATTGTTCATCACTTGTCAATAAACGACTCGATCCACTCGGATCTTCGTTTTCCATTGGCTAATCGGAGCACTCGGAGTTGGATCTTTCTGTTCCGATTCTCAATGTAAGTGGATCGAGCCGTTTATTGACAATTGATGAACGATTCCGAGGCAATCGAGCTGATCGAAGAGACAGATTTGCAATTGCCGAACGCAGTATTTGAATGGCTGTGACTGGTTTGTACAATATCACGGTTTTCGTTCCGCTACATTCACACAACCGTCGGGTGTCCCCAAAGCATTGTTTTGGGGTCAGAACTGTTCAGTATCTTTATAAATGACATCTACGGGAGGGAGTAGGAACCTTGTATAGGCGCCAGGCAGCCCTATTGTTGCCTGTAGACTGTAGAGTGGGAGTCTCCTCGTGAGCATGCTCACTAAATAGCCCCCTCAATGCACACCTGAGCACTTGGTACCGCTTTTCGCATTTCATCAAGGTGCTCAGCCTCTTCATTCTCTTGCTCCTCTCTTCGTCGTTCCTCCTTCTCCTTGCCTCTCACTTGTGTTCTTATACCTCCGTTATATGGTCCCAGTGTTTGCTACTTTTGCGGAGTACCTCTCCAATGTTTTCTCTTTCAATGTCCGTTTTGCACTTGAGCTTTGCAGTCTCTCTCGCTTTGGTCCACTCTGGGTAGTCGAACAGGGTGTGACCGGGTGTATCCTTGGCATCCGGGTAATACCAACATTTGCCGTTTTCTTTTCTGCCGATTCTGTGCAAATATCTTTCGAATGCTTCGTGTCCTGTCTTGGCTTGAGTGACATGATAGTCGACATCGCCAAAATTTCTACTGTACCATTTTGTTACATCGGGGACGAACACTTTTGTCCAGCCGTCATAGTTCATCCATTACCGGTTCCACGCTGCCAACGTCCTTCCTCTTGCTTCAGCCTTGTGCAGTTGTCTATTCTTGTAGATGGACGTCCTTTCCTCCACTCTGTATTTTATTGGCGGTAGTCCCGCTATAGCCGTTACAGCCATTTCCGATACCGTCCGGCAGTGGCGCAGCCAAGGGGGGGGCTAGGGGGCTATAGCCCCCCCCAAACAGTCTCGCTTTTTCACCAAAGCAATGAAAAATTTTGAACAAAATAAAAAAGTTATTGTGTTCGACTGTTACCTTCTTTATCATTTAGAAAATAGATCATTAGTCTCTCTGTGTAAAAGTTGCACTGCGATTGGATTGCGCGTTTTTTCTCAATTGGTCCGGAGAGAGAGAAACTCTTCCGGTTTAAGGACGGAGTTGAATTGGTAAGATGAGCGTTGCGGAATCAATCCCTGTGGGTTTATTTCTTGACAGAATCTCACCATTTAAGTTTCTTCCGAAAGCTTCAAGGATGCACTTTGGTTAGAACCCATTGGCATTTCCAAAATCCAAAAATCAATTATTCGTTCAAAAATAAAAAAATAATATTTTTCGATTTTGAAAATGCCAATGAGCTCAAACCAAAGTCCTTATAAACTGCATCCTTGTAGCTTTCGAAAAATACCTAAATGGTAAGATTCTGTCAAGAAATGAACCCACAGGGATTACTGATTCCACAACGCTTATTTTACCGATATAACTCCGTCCTTGAGCAAGTATACTCACTCACCTATCAGGCTTATTTTGTAACTTCTCGTTCACTAACGACTCGTTAGCGAACGATTATCGTTCAGACTGCCAACTAACGACTCGTTAGCGAACGATTATCGTTCAGACTGCCACCATCGATAGATCTGACAAGAGCACGAAAAACCGTATTTCGTGAACAGCTGCGTTCGGCCGTATCGTTTGTATGTGCCGAACGATGATGTATGACGTTTCTACGTGTGCGCAGCGCAGATGTCAGTTAACAAGTGTCATTACCACCATTTATTACTGTCATTTTCCCCGCAAACCCGGGGAATACTGAATTGATTACCTACTTCAATTTAAGGTAGGTAACATTGGTACCACAATAATTATACTCGAAAATAGGATGACCAAGGCCCTTTTTCGGGGGGGAAGGGGGGGGGGGGTTCGCCTTTGGCGCAGCTCGTTTTGCTCGCGTTCGTTAGCCCCCCCCATGGCTAAATCCTGGCTGCGCCACTGCCGTCCGGTATGCTGATGTCACGCGGATAGCAATTTTGCAATAGGGCCATGCATTTGTCAAACACAACGTAGAGGCCGCCATCACTGTTGGTAGATTCACGTAAGGGCTTGTTCCATTCAAACAATATTCGTACCAAAACCAAGACATGGCAGATGACATAACTTGCCAATTTTGAAAGTTGGTCCTGAGTTTTGAATGACACAAATCACGAAACGATCCTAGAAGACATCAAATAACTTTGAAACATTGTCCATACCGTCCGTTTATGATTTTCTGCGATATGGCTTCAGGGACCTACCTACAGAAGAAGAGACAGCTATACATTGGCATGCCGCTAAGCAGAGTCAGACACACTCCACAAGCTTGCTCGGTTTATGTCTTCTTCAAAATTGTTCAGCCTGAACGTCAGGTATGTCTTGAACAGTACGAATTTAGACTTCTATGTAACCACATGTCGCAAAATGATCAACTGCTGGAAGCTTGTGAAGTATGATTCCAAGACAGCTTTCCATCCGTGAACCCTTTGCCATTTTTTGCTCTGCCTACAGCACAGAAGCCTGGAAGGGCGAGTGCAACAACTACAGGTTACTTATGGGCCACCATTCACCTAATAACAGCAAATGCAGACATATTTGTTTGTTCTTTCATCACTATACGTTTGACAACTTCACATTGACGGAACGTTGACCGCAGTCAGAAAAAGATAGGTTTGGATTTGACTTTTCCGAGAAAAGTGGCAGTGCATGGCCCCATTTAGTCTCTCCATCATTTCGCGATAGCACCGGAATCTCAGTGCACGTACCATATCGGCGCTCTACAGAGAATCGCAGAGATCACTGTGGTGGCAAGGACTCTGCGCTTTTTGGCCTTTGAGCCTTTGGTGTTTGTCATCAAGTCTGGACAGAATAATAAGTTTTTTGTTCGCCTTATCGTATATGTTTCCCTTATATGAGTCGTCATTCGAGTGTCTCCATCTAGGATTATGCCCATATATTTCGGAGAGTCTTCGATTCTGTCAACTTCTATCTGAATCAAGGTAATTTTCCTCCGCGCCGCCAGAAGAACTATCCCGGTTTCTTCCGATGTCACTTTGAGTCCCATTTCTTTGACTTGCTAACGACTTTGGAGATCGCCATCTATGTCCACCCTTCCAGAACCTGCTTTGTTTTATCGGTGATTATGTGGGCTGAATCCAAGGCTGGTCGACGTTATGTTGTACTATAGGTTGCCTCATCCAGTTTATGAGTGACGTCACAAGATACCCTCCGGGTACTTGATTTTGGCTGAAACTGATCTCGCTTTTTTCGTTTGACATTTCGGATCTTATTTCGACGGAAATCCACCAAATTTCTGAACTGGACGAGAAATGGTTGATGCACATTCAACGATTGGTGGTTTTTAGATGAATCGGGCATGCTTTTATCCACCAAAACACAATTTGAACCGCCGAACTGTCAAGACCAAAAACAAGGCGATAACGTTATCACGAGGTGAAGCGGACCGCGCATCTGTCACCGGGTAGCTCATTGGTTAAGAACCTGACTTTCAACAGGAAGGTAGTGGGATCGAACCGCAGCCGTGCCGAACTTTTTTTTCTTCAAAAACAACCAAATTGTGATTTTTAAAATTAAATATGAGTTGGGCAACACTAATTTGAACTTTGTTTTCTCTTTCTAATTTTTAAAATCGCAATTTGGGTGTTTTTGAAGAAAAAAAAGTTCGGCACGGCTGCGGTTCGATCCCACTACCTTCCTGTTGAAAGTCAGGTTCTTAACCAATGAGCTACTCAGTGACAGATGCGCGGTCCGCTTCACCTCGTGATAATGTTATCGCCTTGTTTTTGGTCTTGACAGTTCGGCGGTTCAAATTGTGTTTTGGTGGATAAAAGCATGCCCGATTCATTTAAAAACCACCAATCGTTGAATGTGCATCAACCATTTCTCGTCCAGTTCAGAAATTTGGTGGATTTCCGTCGAAATAAGATCCGAAATGTCAAACGAAAAAAGCGACATCAGTTTCATCCAAAATCAAGTACCCGGAGGGTATCTTGTGACGTCACTCATAAACTGGATGAGGCAACCTATAGTACAACATAACGTCGACCAGCCTTGGGCTGGATCGTCTGCGTATGCGACGCTTGTTACTCTGGTTCCTATTCTCGAGCGAAGTATCTCGTCATAGAGTACATTCCACAGTGCTGAGCCCAGCACGGAATCCGGGGGTACTCCACTTTTGGCGTGGCGTGATTACCTATGTGGCGGTTCAACATATATGCTTGGACGAGTTCTTGGATAATCTGGATCAAGTATGGGGTAATGTTACGTCTCCGAGGGGTGTCTCACTGGCTGCAGTACTTGTACAAAATCTTATGCAGTACCATGCATTACATGTGCAGTACTATGCAGTACTAGACATTACATATGCAGTACTATGCAGTACTATGCAGTACATGTGCATTACTATGCAGTACTTGTGCATTACTATGCAGTATTTTGTGCAGTACTATGCAGTACCTTTAAATGGTGCGCGCACACCTTGGGACGCACTTGTCGAATTCTGCTGCATTGTCACCCACTTCAAGAAGAAGCGGAGAGGTATGTGGTTGGCTTGTCGCTGCTGGTTTCCTTCGATTGTTTTCGCCCAAAAAGTAAATATGTAAGTGAGAGTACATTACCTATCCCAGACCATATTTATGAGATCCCTGGTCATAAGATGATATCCATTATAGTGCTATTCTGTAAAAAATAACATTCCATAAACGCTCTGTAATGTGAAAAATCCTGTCGGTCATTGGCTGTCGCCTAGGTAGATAATAACAGCGTAACATGCAGAGCCTCCATGGAGTCTGTGAAATGTTATTTTTTAGAGAATCGCACCATTGGGTACCATACCTATCACCATCTAGATCGTATCAAATGCTAATACAGGGTGCCGGACAAAAATGTTCACTTGGGTCTCATGTACA
Organism: Anaspis maculata; assembly: GCA_949128115.1. Taxonomy (NCBI): domain Eukaryota; kingdom Metazoa; phylum Arthropoda; class Insecta; order Coleoptera; family Scraptiidae; genus Anaspis; species Anaspis maculata. The sequence continues at coordinate 23,306,431 of OX421962.1, forward strand.
ACTGCGACTTGCTTGTACATATCACAATTTGCGATGCCAAATTTGTAAATATCACCAGAGGCTAGCATATTAACATTTCACGCCGCGATTAAGAAGCGGATGTTCTTCTAATCACTACCATTACTTTTCATATTGTAGACTTTTATAGCAATGACCTATATTACTTGGTAAAATTGGCTTTGAATGAAAACTTTTTTTCAAAGCCCTTCCCTGACGAAGGTGAGTCTGCGCTCCACGCCCCTCCCCCCTCAGAGGGATGGAATTTTGTGTGATTCGGGGCAAAAATGTATTGTTTCTTTGAGCCTAAGATTCAGGTTGTGCAACGCATTGTTCATTCATGTAGCTCTGAACAATGAACTTGCCGGGTCTCTACTTGACATCTGTAAAAATTGGATCCCCAAGAACAAAATCAACAAAAATGACAGGCAATTCAAATCTATCTGTTCGTGTCGGACACCCTGTATAAGCAACAAACAATATCTGACAGTCGTCACTCATCACTAACAGGTTTGAGCTTGGGTTTGAGCTTTGTCACTTTGTTTTGGTTCGTATAATGGAGGCTGCCCGTGACGTCACGAGGATTCACTTTTCCTTTCAGCTTACGCTCCCTCTTGCTATTATAACCTTCTTGGGTGCTAGTGAACGCAACTGATCAGAGATCTTGCCACAAACGAATTTCGTCAAACACCATTATATTATTCCATGACTAGATTCCTTTTGTGGACGAATTGAAGTGGATGACTGAAGTGCGAAGAAGTAGTCAGATAGCTACTTACGTACCTCACTTAAGATGTTAAGCTAACACGGTCTTGCTAACACCGCAACTGTGGCATAAAATCCTATTTTTATTTATTTATTTATCTATTTATTTTATTTGATTGTCTTATTTTACGAGGCGGCATTCAGCTATAAGCTGCTCTACCATGCAACCTCGGGAACAGCACAAAATATCCATGGATGAAGTAGGATTCGAACCCACACAGGGCAGCGCGAATGGTTTGGCTTGCCATCACCTGTACCACTCGGCTACCACCCTCCTATTTCTCAATCACAGTTATAGGCATCAGCGAGGGTACTAGATACTCCGCCTTTTATGATACGATTCTCCGTGAAAATAACATTTTTTCACAAAAAGAGCGTTTATATACAGGGTGTCCCGGAATTACTGTTACAAAACTCACAAGGAGATAGGAAATTGAAAAATAAGAGGACTTTTGTTGATAAACATACCCTTCCAAACGTATAATAACGGAAATACAGGCCTTCTAAGTTGTTTTTTAAAAACAGTTTTTTTGCATAACTTTCGAGCCGTTCAACCGCTTTCAGTCAAATTTGAACTTTACTGTTACTAAAACAGGTCTCTATTGAACAATAATAACGCATTACATCAAACATTTTTAGGGGCGAAGATAATAGGGGGTGTCCTCCCTCTTTTCCCCCTATTTTTGACCTCTCCAAATATTTTTGAAAATTGTTTCAATTTTTGAATTCCACGTTTAATTTGAAAAAAAAGTTACTCCTACAAAATTTTGATTAGAGGCTTAGTTTTTGAGATATTTGGGATCGAAACATTGCAAAACATCTCGAAATCGCCACTTTCCTGGACCTGAAAATTAAAATTTAAGAAAATCCATGATTCGTCAACTGGAATGAGTTTTCTAGGTGTTTTAAGTTGATAAACCATCATTTTCGCTGATAAACATGGAGTTTTTCAGAAATTCAGAAGAAAAAAACGATTTGGGCCCTGAAAAGTGACGATTTCGTGATGTCTTCTAATGTTTTAAACCCAAATATCTTGAAAATGAGGCCCCTTATAAAAATTTTACAAGAGTAACTTTTCTCTTCAAATTGAACGCAAAATTCAAAAATTCAAACCATTTTCAGAAATATTCAGGGGGGTTGAAAATAGGGGGAAAAGGGAGAGGGTACCCCCTTTTATCTACGCCCCTGAAAATGTCTGATGAAATTCGTTATCACTGTTCAATAGGCACCTGTGTTAATAAACTTGAGTTCAAATTTGAATAAAATCGGCTGAGCGGTTCAAAAAGTATGCAAAAAAAACTGTTTTTGAAAATCAACTTTGAAGGCCTGTATCTCCGTTATTATACGTTTGGAAGGTTATATTAATCAACAAAAGTTCATTTTTTTCCATTTTCCATCTCTCTGTGAGTTTTGTAACACTAATTCCGGGACATCCTGTATATATTTTCTTCAACAGAATCGCACTTCATGTCTCTCTTTCGTATAGGTGACTATAGTCACTACCCCGCAATAGCCTTAGTCAAAGTAGGTAATCAACAGCAAATTATTGATGCAGTACCATGCAGTACGTATGCAGTACGTGTGTATTACTTGCATTACTATGTAGTACATGTGCAGTACTACGCAGTACATCGGATTACATCAAATTTCTGCAATATTTGTACAAAAAATTGGGCAGTGAGACACCCCTCGTACGTCTCTTTAGTGCGGCTATTATTCCAGACCACGGTGCAAAGTTAAAGGCATTTTCGATGTTCAGGGTGACCATGGCACATATTTTGTGGCGACGATGGGATGTCTTATTAAGTATTAAGTTCTACTATGCTTATGACTTTGCCTGTAGCGTCAATGGCTGATTATTCCGCTTTGAATCCGTATTGATGTTAATGAAGGCCATTTTTTTCTTTAAGTTCTTTCTCCAACCGGGCCTTTATCAAGGATTCCAAGAGTTTACCAGCTGTTGAAGTCAGTCAATTCAAGAATTCGGTTGCTTCTTGGGTTTTTCGATCTGAACTAACCTGGAGGTTTTCCATATTGCGGGAGATTCTCCTCGCAGTAAAAAGTTACTCATCACTCCCGTGAAAGTTTCCGCATTTTTTGCTAAGAGACATCCAATCACTTCCGCAGGTATGTTATTCAAACCAGAAAAAAAAATTATTTTACATTTAGCTTTGAGTATTTCTTCTGCTGTAAATTCTCTTACTTCTTCTTCGAGAATCATTGTTTTCTGTCATGTTTTGACTGAGTGTGTTGAGAACAGCTTTCTGACTCGATTTTCAATCTCATCGTCTCCAATCATCATCTGAGGTCTTGTTCTGAGTCTTTTTGTCACTATTTGGTATGCTCTTGCCCTCACGTCGTTTACTAGCTCTTCGCATAATTGTTCTCATGCTTTTGCTTCTTCTGTTCTTATAGCCATCTGAAGTTGTCTTTTGGAATTTTTGTATCTCTCGTTTGCGTCATCTCGGCAACGACCATACCACGTTAAAAATACAATGAATTCCTAATTCATTCACATTTCCACGCAGTATTTCGTCACTAGTTATTCTGACTATCGCATCTTTTCCAAGGTTTCTGCGGAATACCATAAGTTTTTCTGATGCCGTATTCTGCAAATTACCTTATATAAGCGTGTGGGTCACCGACCACCCTCTAGCCTGTTGTACCATGCGTCCTACTTTACCTCACTCTCCCCTAGATGGATTCGGGTTTTTCTCATTCGGCTCGTCAAAGAAAATAACTTGAGCATTTTAAAATATATTTTTTTAATAATATCCAGTTCAGGACCGAAAAAATTCGACCGCACTGTAGAAACGGCCGTCGCGATGCCGGCATGCAATCAATGCGACAGACAGAGAGACGGCGGCGCGCGCTCGTCGCCATGGCGACCGCACCGTCACCTCACGGCGGCGAACAGGTTTTGAAGGGACGGACGGGAGAACAGGGACGCGAAAAGCGCGTGTTGCCAGGCTACCCGTATACCTGTTCAGGTATACATGTGTGTGCGTTTTTCCATTTTTCAGGACGTCGGCGTCGCGGCGGTGGCGGCGGCGTCTCGAAGCGCCTGAACCTCTCACCCGAACGGCAGAAATCACGAACGGGGCGCGCTCGACGTGGCCCCAAATTGAATTTGCCACCGCACGTCTTCCGCCACATGGCTTTCCTGTGCCTCCGTGTCCGCCTCCGACTGCTGCCCCCGACTGACTGGCGGCGGTGCGGTGGCAAATTGGACCGGCAATACTTCGGGATCTGGCACCGGCACGTATTGGGTGACGTGCAATTTTTTTTCGGTTGAAATTCTGGTTTAGGAAAATTATGCTTCGTCTTCGCTTTTTTTTTCTTTTTTGCTTGAACGTGACTGTACGTCTGCCGCAGAATTTTGCTTATGCATATTTTTAATCTTTGATACTCATTATTTCAAGGGTGACACCACAGACAGCAAAGCACAGGCATCAGCGCGATATGCGGCGAGGAATAGCAGGGGGAAGCATCCCACCCTAAAGGAATATCCGACTTTAATCCTCGCGCTTTAATAACTGATGCTGCGACAAATTTAATTAATCCGCTAATTACGCACATTTACCGGAGATGTTGCATAATCAATGCTCATTTTGATTTATGTCGGTCAGCACGTCATGAATACGTAACTGAATTCAATGCTCGTGAAATTGTGTTGGCCATTCACAGAAATCAGTGCATTGGATGAAAGCCGCAGTCCGCAGTGCCATAACCAAGCCTTTATAAACCGAATTTATTTCAATCAGTAGCTTGTTTCCTCCAGTTTGAAAGTTTCAGAATATACGTATATCTTCTTCAAATATAATTCATATCCTATACTTTACTGTCAGAACGAAATAAGGCTGACTCTCCGCACAAAAACTCGCTCTTCATCTCTCCGGCATTTATAAGCTAACGTTTCGTAACTTGTTGAAAGTTTCGTGCAGAGGTACCTTCATCCTTCAACCATTCTCTAGTTATTAATGATCAAACTGTTGGTTGGTATGCTTTCACCCCATATTAAAACTTTGAAACTGAAGTGCTAATATGCCAATTTAAACTTTCCCTTGGAGTTCCCATCCAATCTCATAATCGCATACAAATTGGTAAAATTGACTTGTTTCAGAAATCTTATGTGTATCGCGCTTCCGTCCGCCTGCCCCGCGAACTCCAATAATAAGCTCTCCGAATGAACCACACAACGGAAGACTCCTAGAAGTTCACGTCCTTTGTTCAAATTCAATTGATCAGAATTTCAATACCAAACAAAAACAATTTTTTTTGTGAATCCGGTTTCTCCTCGTTATCTCAATCCATTCCCATAGGAAGGGGGGTAATATTATGGTTCACAGAAACAAACACTACGGCCGAAGGTCGTTGGCTAATTTAACAATAACAACTAATCGCCTTGTCTAGCTAAGATATGAAATGTGTCTTGCGTTTAGGAAAGAATGTAGGTAATTGATAACTATACTTCTTGGTCCTAACTCGCGTATTATTGCTTTTCAAGATTTACCATACGGAACGACCACGAACACGTCTTGTAACGAGTGCCATCTTGCTTTTACTTGTTGACGGGCTGGCAGTCTGGCACCCCACCACTTTTGACAATAACGTGCGGCGCCAAATTCAAAGTAAATAAACATAGGTATCTAACATATCGCCCGCCTCGAATGACGGGACACAACATTCAACATAAACAATGGTAAATTCATGTAAAAAGAGAGACAAATGAAAAAAATTCACAAAACAACAAGTCTTAAGAGTCAATGCGATAAAAGAACACACATCAATTAGACACAATCCCCCAAAATGACCTTTCAACACCATCACTGAACACCAGTTTCAACAGGCAAAGGACGTATCTTTGCGAAGGATCTGCAAAGAATTGTTTTCGCTGTCTGGATGGTGGCGACACGATGCACGCTGTCTTTTCCGGGATGCAACTGGATTACTCGGCCAAGCTGCCACTCAAACTGGCGGCAGGTTGTCGTGCTAAATAAGCACTAGGGCACCTAGCTTGAGATCAGCGCCTTTTTGGCGCCACTTGCTTCGTTGCTGCAACTCGCCTACATACTCTAGGCTATATCGGGCCCAGAAGTGTTGGGAAAGCCTTTGAATAAACTGGAATCTGGACAATTTTGAATCCGGCAGATGAGTAACGTCAGCATCCGGGACTGAAGTCGGAGCTCTACCGATCAGGAAGTGACCCGGAGTGAGGGGTTGAAGATCAGAAGGATCTGAGGAAAGGGATGTCAAGGGCCGAGAATTTAGAATCGACTCAATCTGCGTTGAGAGAGTTCCGAACTCCTCAAATGTCAATGACGCGCTGGCGACAGCCCGCTTTAAGTGATGCTTGCAGGACTTCACGCCGGCCTCCCAGAGGCGGCCAAAATGTGGGGAATGTCCAGGGATGAAGTGCCAATGCATCGCATTCTCAGCAGCAAAGTAAGATGTTTCATCTTAGTTCTTCTTCAAGAACTTCCCGAGCTCCAGGAGCATTGACTTAGCGCCGACAAAGTTCGTACCGTTATCGGAATAAATTTGATTTGGACGCCCACGGCGGGACACGAATCGGCTTAATGACTGAAAAAACACCTCAAATGACAGGTCTGACACAAGCTCTAGATGAATCGCCTTGGTGGCAAGGCACACAAACAAACACACATAACACTTGCTTACCTCACCCCCACGACCCATACGGTCCTTGAGTAAGAAGGGACCAGCGTAATCAACACCCGTGTGTTCGAAAGGAAAGGAAAGCTGAGCTCTACAAGCAGGAAGGTCGCCCATAATGGGTTCTAAAACTTTAGGACTAAACCCAAAACACTTTACACAGGAGTGTTCAACCTGTTTGGTCAGCGTTCGACCGGAAGTGACCCAATATCGCTTTCGAATCGAAGCCAAAAGTAGCTGAGGACAAGCATGTAACAAACGAAGATGTTCACTGGTGACGATGAGTTTCGCCAGTGGATGTTTTCCATCTATTATGACTGGATGTTTCTTTTCGAATGAGTAAAAAGAATTTCTGATACTTCCACCCACACGTATCAACCCATCCTGGTCAATAAATGGCTTCAAAGCTGCCAACCTCGAAGACTTGACTGGAAGGTTAGCCTTCAGGGAATTGAACTCATGAGCAAAAGAATCACCCTAAGAAATCCTTACAAGAGGCTGCATTGCTGCATTCAGTTCAAGAAGAGTCAAGGCATCAACACGGCGATCGCATTTAGGCTTGGAACAATTTCGACGAAATCTCAGGCAATAAGCAATTGTTCGCCTTAAGCGCGACAGACTGAAAAACCTCGAAATCAGAGAAGCATCGATCACCTCAACCGCTGCGTTAACCCTAACATCACATTCAAGCTCAGGAAGCTCCGAAGTATCAAATTTTGAACTGGACCAGGGCGACTCTGTCAAAGACAGCCATTCAGGGCCATGCGCCTAAATTTCAGAGCCCATAAGCTCCAATGGCTGTGCACCCCTCGAAATCAAGTCGGCAGGGTTCGTTTCGCCAAGAATGTGCCTTCAACAGGCATCCCTGGAAAGTTCCTGGATCTCAGAAGTTCTGTTTGCAACGAAGGTTCTCAACCGATTTGGTGGCATTTTTAGCCAACTCAGAACGATCGTTGAATCGGTCCAAAAGAATAAACCGTCGGTTTTCATGTCCAAAGTCAGAACCAGGAGCCACCCTGCCCTTGGGACACAGCAAGTTGCAGACGATCTTTCCGTCCGGACCAACCGAGCGAACATAAACACATGCACCATAACCCTTCATGGACGCATCCGAGAAGGCATGCAGAGTGACTGAAGTTGGATTCTGACAAATCACGTTTCGAGAGAATCGCATCCTGTTCAACTCAGGAAGCATCGATCTGGATGACAGCCACTCCTCTCTCACCGAGGAAGGCACAGGGTAATCCCAAGATATCTTTTCCAGCCATAGGGCCTGAAGCATGAACTTACCGACCATCACGCATGGCGAAAGTAGCCCTAGTGGGTCGAATATCTGGGAAGTCTCAGAGAGAATCGTTCTCTCCGTGGCGGTACTTGCCATTTGCTCTTAAATGGAACAGCAACTGATCAGAATTGTTGTACCATAAGAGCCCTGAGGTGTTGGCGTGAGAGCCAAAATCATAGAGACTGGGGTGAACGTCAGAAGGTTCGACCTTCTCCAAAACTCGTGGGTCATTCGAAAGCCAGTTCCGAAGTGGAAAACCGTGAGCAGAAAGAGTACGAATCAAATTCTCACAAGCTTCTTGAGCATCACTCAATGAGTCAGACCCACTCAGGCAATCATCCACGTAAAAGTCCCGTTGAATGATCTTGGACAGCTCAGGATCGGTCGAAGCACACTCGATCCCCACCTGCTGTAGGCATCGTGTGGCTAAAAAGCTGGCCGACGCCGTGCCATACGTCACCGTGTTCAACTCATACACCCTGAGAGGCTTCTCAATGTTAGGTCTCCAAACAATTTGCTGCAAGGGCCTCTGTTCCTCGGTAATCAAAACTTGTCTGTAAATTTTTTCGTGGTCTGTCGAAAAAACGTACACGTACTTTCGAAATCGAACCAATATAGAAAATGGATCCGATTGTGACACAGCATCGATCACTTGAATATCATTCAAAGAGACGTGAGTCGAAGTACGAGCACTCCCATCAAACACGACCCTCAACTTAGTTAAGCTGAGCTGGGCTGACAGTCTGGCACCCCACCACTTTGGACAATAACGTGCGGCGCCAAATTCAAATTAATAAGCATATTTAACAAAATGTCTAAGACTAATATGAGAGCATGGATCTTGCCTGAGGTCATGTAGGGTTCTTGGAGAGGGTCCAGAGCCCTGAGGCGACCTGGGCAGAAGTGGACGAGTCCGCATCAATACCTCTACCGTCAGGGCTGAATGCTGTTTTTTCAACGTGGCGGATGGCCGGCAAAGCTCGCCGGCGAAAAAGCTTGTGGACGTGTCTTGCTCAGGGGCGCCACCAAATCTAGGGTTTCAGCGCCACGTGGAGATGAGTTGATTCAGAGATCTAGGCGGGCGTTCAACTCCTCACTGCGGCGATTTATCCGCAAGCATGGGCCAGAACAAATGGGAAACTATCACAGTGGATGACAACTTTGACCTTAGACACCTGTGACGAACCCTCATAGGACCGTACCGAAAAAGCTTTCAGTTTTATAATGGGGCTGTTTCCATAGGCATTCAGCATGTCCCCAACCATACCAATCGTTGTATGCCAATTCACGAAGAAGCTGTAGTGAATCTTTTGCGATTTCGTACATTGTTCAAGGAAACTTGCAATTATTCGAGTTTCCATTGTAGATATGAACATTGTTCTTAGTTTCTCGAATTGTTATTTTGAGATTCTAGATAAATCTGCAGAAGCGCTCAAGCACAATTCGACAAGTAAAATCTCCTTATAATATCTACCTGATAGTTATTAGAAACTTTATCAGGAAATGGAAATACCGGCCCTAAGGCAAGGATCGCGCTTAGTCAGCAAGGCTGACATGAGTGAGTCTGTTGCTCACCTCATAGTTTGGCGCTCACCCCACCCACCACCATCCCAGCGCAGAGGCAGGTACCGCAAATACGAGATTGTTATTTTTCCCCTTTGAATGTCCAAAAGTTCGGAACACCTGTGAGCGACGTCGTGCAAAGGTCCAATCTTCCAAGTTCTCCAACTAAGCAAACAAGAACCGTGCCCGTGGTGGCCCAGGGGCGACGTGTCGCAACAACGTCCAAATTTCAATTAGGAACACAGCACGAGAAACATTGAACTTCTCGCAAAGCTCTTTTGGCTTTCGCCATAACATAAACAATGTTCCGTGCACTTTATTCCGTTTGTTTTTATTCGCCCAATGCGCGCGTCCGCCTCGCTCGCCCGCCTGCCGTCCTCTTTGACAGTCACTTCCTTTGATCTTTCTCCGAAGTCCCAATATCGGCGGCATTGTAATTTCACGGCACTTACGGCGCCGGAGAAAACGCTCGAGACGGATTTCATAGGTGGGTAAGCCAAATTTAAGTTCCAGAGTTTTCACTCCAATTTCGGATTTGAATCCTTGAAAGTAGGTATACGCTAAGAACGTATGTGAGTAGATACTCAAGCATCTACATAGACCTACATATTGCGGAAAATTTCCCCAGCAAGTCCTGTTCTTCTCACCTCATTGTCATAATTTGAGTGATTTCGTTATTCGAACTAATTCTTTATAGCTTTTCTTATAATGTTATTAATCGCACTTAGCTGCGGCAGTATTCAGACTATCCTTCAAAATCGTCTGCAACAATAATTTTTCAAAGAATAGAGCAATGTTACTTTGACCTAAAATTCAGTTTTCACTACATTTCGCGTAATTCACTCAATCGTTAATTATTGGATCTAAATCAGATTCCAAAATGCCCGCGGAAAGCACTAAACAATCTATTGAAGATGACACACATGAAGCAGGAAGAACGGAGCCACAGATGAGGTGGAAGCTGAGAGCTGAGTGAACGATCCATGCGACTGGTATGGTGGGCTGAAGAAGATCCTCTGGGAAGTGGTGAAGGCTGGAATGGCTGCTTTACGGACCTTGCGGAGCGGATGGCGTGCCTCTTAGTTCCATTGAGGAGCCTGCTGGAAAAAGGGTAGCTCAGAGGGCAATGGAAGTGGAAAGCCAAAGGCGAGGAAGAATCGACTGCCCGGAATTTTCTGCAAAACGTTACCCACAAACACGGATCGACCATCAGTTTAATCCTTCAGTCGTTACTGAGAACCAATCCGCACCCCTTCTGGAGAAGGATAAAGATAGTGCTGATCAAAGAGACACTCAGCAAGATATTACCGAGAAAAGTTCCCAAGCCTTCAATAATTTTTGTGTTTGTATATTATCACATCGAACCCCTCACTGATCTTCTGCAGAACATTGCCAGAGACGGTTATGATACTGGAATACTTAACCACAATCAATCATCAAAACCTGAAAATCACTCAGACATAATAGTGAAAGCTCTGGATGAGACAGGAACCGAATACCACACCTACCACATCAAAATAAGCAACAGCGTACCTTCAGGGTTGTATTGCGGAACAGACGGCACCTCAGACGGAGCGTCGACAATAATCATCAAAAGAATCCAAATGGTCTGTGAATTTTGTACTAGTCCAGTGGATATCAAAAGCGGAAGATTTGGATTCAATAACCAATTTGATTCCATATCGACAAAACATATCTCCATCCGACAGTTCTGACACAAATAAATTCATTTCCAGGGTTGAAATTTTATCTCTGTTATAGTGGTTTGGTTGCATGAAATCAAACTTCAGAAGCTGAGGTCAGGAAATAGTCGGCTGGCTGGCGTTTTGACAGTATTGACGTGAATATGGCGATTGCCTACTCCCAAGAGCAATCATCAGTGTAATTCAGGATTCAGGTGTAGTACGTCTACGTCAGCATTTTTTCAATTTGATCAATCGTAAGGGTAGGGCCAACGTTGCTCCGGATGCGTTGTCATGCATTCCCCAAAAAATTGCTGGCTTGGCTGTGGTCGAGAGCATCCAGAACAGCGGATATCACTGGTATCATTCTTTGCGTGACAGAATTCTAGAACAACCTGAATTGTTCTCACAGTAGAAGGTTAAGGGCCAGACCATCTACAAACATGGCCCATCCGATGTGCCGTTGGAATCTGATATAGGAGAGTGGAAATCCTGGCGCCCAAAGATCTGCTTACCGAAACCATTAAATCGTGTCATGATCCACCAGTTTGTGCCCATTTCGGGTTTGATAAAGCTTTGGCTGGGGTAGAAAAAAACACATCTGGTCAAAAATGAGGTTTGATATTTCGAAATAAGTCAAGCCCTGTAAACTTGGAGGGCTCAGAAATTTTTCAATTAACGTCAAATTGGATCGATAGGCTTTGAAAGGAACATTAAGTTCCCTTGGCAATGCATTGCCGTCGATTTGATCGGTCCCCATCTCAGATCTGTGGATAGACACACTCATCTTGTCGTCAGCGACTAGTTTATACACGGGATTCTCCCGTTGCGCAAGGCCATTGCTCGTAGTATCCTAAAACATCTTGAGAATGATGTATTTTTGAATTTCGGTGTGCCTCAAAGACAATGGCAGTTAGTTCGCTGGTCACATTGTCAAAAACTTTGCCACCACTTACAAGGTACAAAAAATCTGCTTCACGGCGGTTTTTTTGCTCACTGTACGGTTAAACTTGCTCACTCACTTTTGCGCAGCGTTTATCAGTTATCTTGAATAGATTTATTTAGGTTATCAAGAGGACTTTAGAATACACATAAAGCCCTTCATGAAGTCATCAATTATCAAATGAACTCTTAGGTTGCGTCTCTGATTCATCTGGGCTTGTATTTCATTTTCCGTCTGTGGGCAATTTTATAGCGACACAATTTTCCATCATGGAATGGGAACAAAAGTGACTACTTTATCAATGATTTGGGATCCTTCCCAACACTTCTCCGTTATTCTCAAGGATCGAATTGAAACTTTATCGATAGACGGATGTACTCGTATGTATGCGTTCTCTGTACAGGTTTATCTACATCATGGCATGTGTGCCGATCAAGAGATAAACATCACTGTTGATGCGCTTATGTACAGGTGAAATATTGACATACCGCAATCGAAGTGCTGTCCAATCTGTTTGTCCTCAGTTGAAGAATAACAAATAGATAGGTACCTACCCTACCATAGTTACAATACTACGGACGGATCGAGAAGATCAAGTAGTTTATTAGTTCGTTAGCATTTTGTATAAAGACAGGGTGCTGTTACGATTTGCAAACGCTTCCACTATCGACGTTTTCACAAAGTGACAGTGGAGTCTGTGAGGTGGAAATCTGATGAAAATTCTCTCCAACAATTCAAAACCTAACCGCACAGACTCTTTTGGAGCGGTGGTGTGTTTCACGTTGGAAACTTTTTAGCTAAACGGGTTGTATGGCACCCACCAGCTAACAAGTGTAGTAATATCCCTAACAATTTCGCTCGCCCCCAAAGTGAGAAGTGATCTTTTTACACCGGAGTTCACCGGCAGATTTAATTAACCCGAAATTATTATTACGCTGCCGTGCGGCGCTGTGGTCTTGAACCGTGGCGGAACACCTCGGTTATTTTATCGATTCAAAACGTCCTGTGTCTCCTGCCTCCTGTATACGCTGTTGTGAAGAAGTAAACTTCGTCTGACGGGGATGTCTGATGAAATTCACATATAGGGATTTTCAGGCCAATTGAAGTCGGATTTCTTCAACCTATCATTTTGTATTTATGAGAGATAAAAAAAAAACTGTTGTGGGCGACACAATAGGTATTTTCTGGCGCGGCGGTATTCAGCGACATATAGGTGATGATTTTGATTGAAGCGTTCCTTTCGGGAGGCTTAAACTGAAAGAAAAATACTTACCAGTTCAAACGAGTATTTTGGAGGACAAACTTTGCATATACCTGTACAAACAGATTCTCAGTAGTCAACAGTCTGGTTGAAATTTTCCGATCAGGTGCTACAAGTTTCATAATTGGGAACTGGGAGCGGCGCCGGCGGGCACTGATGCCTTCATGTCACATACACCCGACCAAGGTGCTTCGACAAAGCTTGTCAGTGGTGAACGTTAATGTGCCTTTTCACGAACTCTTAATTATTTTTGTTCTACCTCACTGTACGGGGTTATTCAAAAGTCCGGAATAAACTTCATAATTTTTGGCCATATTTTTTTCAGGAAAAACGCTCGAACAGATCGATTTTCAAAAAGGGCAAGCCGTTTTTCCATGACACGTGACATGATCTACCGTCAACCCCTTGGCCCCTAGCCACCCTTAAAAAATTTTTTAAACAGCACCCCATTGCTTAGGGGGGCTTGTTGGAAAGCTTGTCAAAAACTGTATTCAGATCTACCATTAAAAATTATATCGAACGCTTCACCATGAAGTTTTGAGTAACCCTAGGGTCACTCAAAAGGTCGGAACAACATTCATAATTTCTTTCCCTATATTTTATCCAAAAAAAAACGCTCGAATAGGTCGATTTTTAAAAGCGGTAAGTCATTTTTCCATCATACGTGTCATGATCTACCGTCAACCCTTCAACTCTCAAGCCCTCGACCCTCAACCCCTTGAGCGTCCAACCATTTTTAAAGGTAGATCTGAACACAGTTTTTGACAAGCTTTCCAACAAACCCCTACAAACCATAGGATGCGATTCAATAGAATACTAAGGGTGGCTGGGGGTTAGGGGGTTGACGGTAGATCATGACACGTATCATGGAGAAACGACTCACCGTTTTTAAGAATCGACCAGTTCCAGCGTTTTTTTTTTTTTTTTTTTTTTTTTTGAAAAAATATGGTGATGAATTATGAATTTTGTTCCGGACTTTTAAGTAACCCTGGGGTTCCTCAAAACTTCATGGTGAAGCGTTCGATTAAACTTTCAATGGTAGATCTGAATACAGTTTTTGACCAGCTTTCAAACGAGCCCCCACAAGCCATAGGGTGCTATTTCAAAAAAAAAATACTAAAGGTGGCTGGGGGTCAAGGGGTTGACGGTAGATCAAAACACGTGTCAGGAAAAAACGGCTTGTCTTTTTCAGAAATCGACCTGTTCGAGCGTTTTTTCCGGAAAAAATATGGTCAAAAATTATAAATTTTATTCTGGACTTTTGAATAACCCTGTATATCAACCACTAGTTAAAATTCTGCTGTAAAGTCCCGCCGAGCGAGCGTTCACGTGGCACGGTACGAGAAAATTTCTTTGAACAGCCGCTAGCTACTCTTCGCTTCACTTACTGTTCCACTATACAGGTGATTTTTTGAGAAGAACCCACTCCAGATTCCTCACCGCCAACATTTTTTCCAAGAAAACGCTGAAACAGGTCAATTCTTATTTTGAGTGGGACATCTAGAACACACATTGTCAAATTTTCATCTTCAACTCCTCCACCCCCACCTTACCTTACTTAAGAATTTCAAATAGCATTACCTTTGTTGTGAAACATCAAATTTGAGGTAATAAAATTCTCGTTCTGACAAACATATTTTAATTTATAAACAATGTTTTTTCTTGAAGAACCGTCGACTTAGTTCATAAAATGAAAGAACTGTGGAAAGATTTCCACTGACGAAACATATGAAACATATTTTAATTTTTCTCAAATCACCCCTCAACCCTTCCCAAATTTCTCTCATTATCAATTAAAAAAAGCTTCTCCCCTATCAACTACCGATTCTTGGGAGATAGATTTTTCAGTAAAAACAGGTCGATTTTTATGTCGAAGGTGGCATCAAACATTCAGTTCCACCAGCGAATTTGATTATTGTTAGCTAATTGAGATATTTTCTCTGATGGATTCTAGGTCAGTGCTGGTTGAGTGACGACGGAAAATGCATACAAGCTGTTGTGATCTAAACATTTTTTCAATAATCTTTCGTTAAACTTGTGTTTTCTGTGATCACTATACTAGGCAAATATCCACCAGAGAAAATATCTCAATTAGTTAACAATGATTAAATTTGCTGGTGGAACTGGCTATAAGACACGTATCGCCAAATTTTTATCTTCAATCCCTCCGTCACTACCCTCCTTACTTTGAAATTCCTAATAGCAACATCTACCTTGTGATACATCAGACTGATGGTAATAAAATTCTCATTCTGTAAAAAATAATTCCAAGTTTTCCAAACTTCCCTCTAACCCTTTTCAAAAATTCTCTTGACTGGGAGGCGAAGAGGTTGAAGATCAAAATTTGGCAATACGTTTCTTAGATGTCTCCTTCGAAATAAAATCGACCTGTTTTGCTAAGAAATCTATCTCTCAAGGATCGGGAGAACTTGCCTTTATTTGACAATAAAAAAAATTCAGAAGGGTTCGAGGTGGCTTAATAGAATTCAAAGTTTGTTCGACAGAAAAAGAATTTTGATACCTTCAATTTGATATACCACAACATAGTGATTTATCAGGTAGCAGCAGGTAGTGCTATTCGAAATTTTGAAGTAGGGTAGGGTGGGGGCGAAGGGGTTCAAGATGAAAATTTGACAATGTGTGTCTAAGATGTCCCTCTCAAAATAAAAATCGACTTGTCCTGGCGTTTTCCTGGAAAAAAATTTAACAGCGAGAAATCTGGGGTGGGTCCTTTTCTTTTCAAAAAAAATCACTCTGTATACTCAGATCGTGTAGCTCAGTACGAGTCCAACTTGAAACAAGTTTTATTGCTGTGGAAATGGTTGTTGCAACAATCAAATACATAGTAACCAAACCAAGTTTGAAGTACTCGAACCGAGCTATCGGACCTTCGGAGGGCCACAGTATCATGTTTTGAAGTTATGGACGCATCCAGGACTTCCGTCCAATCGAATACGATTGGGATGCCCCAGATTAAAGAGGTCGTGACCTGTTGCAAGCTGCAACTAAACAGATTACCCCTGTGTGCATGCATGACCTTATTATTGATGGACGATCAGGCGCGAAATTCGATATGTTATGCTACCAGCCAAAGCTTGTTCGTCATAACGAGCTTTTGCTGGAGGCTAGACGTTGTGGCTATCACATCCATCATCAACCATCTTTCATTATCATACAGAAACTGAGGATGTACCTTTCCATTTGCAGTAGTTAACAACAATTTTTGCAAGTTTATCGAAGTAACTTCAATATTTGTAGGTATCGTATTTTGAGGTTCTTTATCCGTTTATCGCTGTCTATCACCGATATCTGTCTGTATGTTTCCAGTAATTTAAGGGTGATTTTTCCATTGTTGTCTAAATTTGACAGAGATCTTTGAACATTGCAGGAGTGAAGGGATAGATGTCTTTATTTCAGCGCCGAATCCACTAATTTGACTGTGAAAAATGACTATTGAAGTTGTATTCAAGCTAGGACCTGGAAACTAAATAGGTAATGCTACCTGTATGACGAATTTATCATCGCGATTCAAAATGTTATTATGATGACCTCGATGATGACTGAGCTGTATGCGGTAGGTGGCATCCTTTCATACTTACACTGCATACACAAATAGTGGGGAAATTCTATCAATTAACTGACCTGTTATATTTTTCGACACAAAAGCTCCCATGCAGCTCCTAAAAATTCAATTATTTAAGCGAAAATGGATCATTAATTGGAATTGTTCCATGTGCGCCACCGCTTTTTTTCTCTGAAAAGATATGCCGATGGCTTTTGGCTATTGCATTTTTGCTCATCAAATTTCAATTTTACAAATTTAGTGTGCCTAGCTATGTTTGCAATGTTTTCGAATAAATGTGTTGCACTAGCACTATACCTGCTCCTGCATATGCAATAAGTACATCAATTTATTGTAGTGGTGCACAATATGGTTTGCTTCTACAAACAGAAACCCTATATCGAGCCCTATATGCAGGGCTTGTGGGATTGAACTGAGCCCGCGGCCAAAAGAGGAAATTGGGGGTGTCACACAGGTATGGTATGATATCTAATAATCGCTCAAATGCAGACACCGGTAGTATCTACAGCGCTGTATAATAGCTGGCATCATTAACATTCCATTCTGGCAGCGCTCTTTAGGTATCCAGTCCATCATCCGAATCAAATTTCAAACATCCATCTATCACTAATTACCAGTTTGTACACCATGGCGGGGCTGTTCGTGCGTGTGTATTATACAGATACGTTTGTGTCTGTCGGTGGTATTCTGGTAGATTGACGAAAGTTGCCTCATTAACATCAGCTGGAGCAGAAGGAGGTGGGAAGACGGTGCAACGAAAGACATAACAGATTTGATGATGATGGGGTAATGATGGTGAAAATCCGTCCTACACGTTTATGCCGAGCTCAAATTTAATTGCAATATATCTGCTGACATCAGCACAACATTACATTCCGGCTTTTAGGCTTAAATATAATAAGAGGTTTTGTATATACGCGTGGGGCGCTCATTCAGACAAGAGTCAGAATTTTCCAGTTGCTTCGTCTGGATAAACTGGCTCATCAGAGATTTAATATTTCTAATGGCCTGGAAGTTATGTCGTTGGAGTGAATACCAAGATTATGGAAATTAATGCACTGCAAGCGCTTCAATTGTCTATATAAAATTTTTATGGATGGTGGTGGAGTGAAACGCCCTCAAGGTTTTGCTATATTGCGATAAGGATAGCTAGTTCACAAATTGTTAGGCTAACTATCCGCAGGGTGAAGTTTTCAAATTATTTCCATTTCCATCCAAAAATAGCCAAAATAATGAGTAGGTGAACAATAAATGTTTTTCTCCTTATCGGCTGACAAGGACCATAGGAGTCTCCGTTTTTCATTTACTGAAAAGTACATTATGGAAAAGTTGTAAATTGCACCTTCCAAAAACTCATACTTCAAACCCCGAACTGTCGCACCGTAGGGAGGCCACACGACCACCTCTGCGCTACGGGGCCGTCCATTTCACAATAATAAAATACTAAAGTACTCTGTCAATACAGCAATGATGTATGTTGCGCGTATGATGTTAATAAACTCCAAATCCAAATGGTCTGTGCATTTTGTACTAGTCCAGTGGATATTGGAAGCAGAAGATTCGGAATTAATAATCAATTTGATCCCATATCGATAAAACATATCTTGACATGAGGAAATCCATTTCCACGGTTGAAATTTTGTCTCTGCTATAGTGATTTGGTTGAATCAAGGGCTGGCTGAAGGCTGAAGTCAGGAAATAGTCGGCTGGCTGGCGTTTTGACAGTATTGACGTAACTATGGCGATTGCTTACTCCTTAGAGCAATCACCAGTGTAACGATTCAGGTGTAGTACGTCTACGTCAGCATTTCTTCAATTTGATCAATCGTAAGGGTAGTGCCAACGTTGCTCCGGATGCGTTGTCATGCATCCCCCGAAAAATTGCTGGCTTGGCTGTGGTCGAGAGCATTCAGAACAGCGGATATCACTGGTATCATTTTTTACGTGACAGAATTCTAGAACAACTTAAATTGTTCTCACTGTAGAAGGTTGAGGGCCAGACTATCCACAAACACGGCTTGTTCAATGTGCCGTTGGAATCTAATTCAGAAGAGTGGAAATCCTGGCGCCCAAGGATCTGCGACCCGAAACCATTAAATCGTGTCATGATCTACCAGTTTGTGTCCATTTTTGGTTTGATAAGACTTCGACTAGGGTACAAGAAAAACATCACTGGCCTTTAAAACTATGGTTGGATGTTTTGAAATATGTCGAGGCCTGTTAAGTTGGTGACGCTCAAAAACTTTCCAATCAACGTCGAATTGGATCACTAGGCTCTAAAAAGAACATCAAGTACCCTTGGCAAAACATTGCCGTGGATTTGATCGGTCTTTATCCCAGATCTGTGGATAAACACACTCATATTCTTGTTGTCGGGAACTGGTTTACAAAATACACGGTAATTTTCCCGTTGCGCAAAGCGACCGTTAAGAGTATCGTGGAATATATTGAGAATAATGTATTTTTGAATTTGGGTATACTTCAGAGACAATGGTAAACAGTTCGCTAGTCACATTGTCAGAAGCTTGGCCAGGCCACCACTTTCAAAGTGCAAAAAATCTAGTTTACAACGGTTTACTCTGCTCCACTGTAACTTTGTCGAGCGTAATAATAAAACGGTGGGCACTGCAATAAGGTGTTTCGCAATCATGGTTACAAACTTCTAGGGGAGATTCCTCATCAAGATCGGACTAGAAAAAAATTCAACTTCGATGTCCTAAAATGCTCCGTCAAAAAGTAACAGGGTGCTCTAATTGAATTTTCAATATCGATTTTTCGACATAACTTTTGAACCGTTTAACCGATTTTGTTGAAATTCAAACCAAAGTTCACTAAAATAGGTCTCTATCAAACAATAGTGACGTTTAAAGAGAAAATCAAGGGCATAGATTATGAGAGGTGACGCTATCTTTTCCCCTATTTTTTACTCCCTAGTCATTTTTTCAAACTATTGCTGTTTTTTGATTCTCCGTTCAATTAAAATAAGGTTCTTCTGCAAAAATTTGGATCAGAGGCTTCATCCTTGAGATATTTGGGCTTGAAACTTTGGAAAACATCTCAAAATCGCCACTTTCGAGAGCCCAAATTTTTTTCCTGAAAACTCTTAGTTTCTCAGCAAAACCATGGTGGTTTATCAACTTGAGACACCAAGAAAACTTATTTCAGCTGTAAAAATATGAATTTTCTTGTATTCTAATTTTTAGCTCTTTGAAGGTGGCGATTTCAAGATGTTTGTCAAAGTTTCAAACCCAAATATCTCGGAAATGAAACCTTCAATCAAAATTCTGCAAAAGTAACGTTTTTTCCAAATTGAATGTAGAATTCAAAAATCAGAATAATTTTGAAAAAATAGCTAGGGTGTAAAAAAAAGAGGGGGAATGAAGACACTCCCACGAGACACCTCCATTATCTACGCCTCTGATTTTTTCTTAAACACGTTACTATTGCTCAATAGAGATCTATTTCAATAAAGTTCAGTTCAAATTTGAACAACATATTATGTTTAACAGTTCAAGAGAAATGTCAAAAAATCTATTTTGAAAACTAAACTTGAACACCCTGTAAATTTTCAACGGAGCATTTTAGAACATCAAAGTTTTATTTTCCCTGGTCTATTTTCAATGGAAAATCTCCCCTGGAAGTTAGTAACCGTAATTACGAAACATCCTGTACAGGAGCAGGCTATCAACTCTTCAAAACATGAGGTCTCGAAATTTTCACCTAACATTTATTGTGAAACTTTGAGAGGCACATTCCTATTAGTGGAGCCTATCACGGTGAAATTGGAAGCACAGAAAAGATCGCGTTGCTGCCGGATGATAGATATGTCACAGAAATAAACCAGGGACTATCAAAGAAAGGACCCCGCACGATTCTTATGGAAAATGGCTCCCGGTTAAATTCTCTGAATTTTTGATATGTTGTAGCTCATGAGATACTAATCAAATACCGTGAACCCCAAACTCAAATAATGGACAGTTTTTTACCCACAGGGGGTTGAAGTTGGAGGTTTTGACGGCTTCAAAATGATACTATGACGTTAATATAAGCTTTTTATTTGGTTTCTTTTCAAGTTGTGCTTCATGCTAGATGTATTTATTTGGCAAAAAAATATCAACCCCCTCCTCCACCCCCAACCCCTATCTACCATCATAAAATTCGAGATTACTCCCAAAAGCCATGCGGATGGCTTCTGTGATTTAAATGATGAATTTTGACATAAAAATTATTTTCCACCCCTAATGTTGGGGTGCCGATTTTCCAATTTTCCTCGGTTAATTTGGCTGAATTTTTGGTATTGTGTACTTCTAATTCTGTTGAACAAAAAGTTCCCATGCCAAAACTTATTCCTATGGACAGTTTTTGTTCTACAGGGGACTGAAGTTGAAGATTTGAGAGCATAAATATTGAACTTCAATCCCCTGCAGAACAAAAACTGTTCATAGGAATAAGTTTTGGTATGGGAACTTTTTGTTCAGCAAAATTAGAAGTACCCAATTGCAAAAATTCAGCCAAATTAACCGAGGAAAATTGGAAAATCGGCACCCCAACATTAGGGGTGGAAAATAATTTTCATGTCAAAATTCATAATTTAAATCACAGAAGCCATCCGCATGGCTTTTGGGAGTAATCTCGAATTTTATGATGGTAGATAGGGGTTGGGGGTGGAGGAGGGGGTTGATATTTTTCTGCCAAATAAATATATTTAGCATGAAACACAACTTGAAGAGAAACCAAATAGAAAGCTTTTATTCACGTCAGAATATCATTTTTGAGCCGTCAAAACCTCCAACTTCAACCCCCTGTGGGTAAAAAACTGTCCATTATTTGAGTTTGGGGTTCACGGTATTTGATTAGTATCTCATGAGCTACAACATATCGAAAATTCAGAGAATTTAACCGGGAGCCATTTTCCATAAGAATCGTGCGGGGTCCTTTGAAATGGTTCAAAGCAAAAATACTCGAAAACACATAACTTGCGGAAACGCCATCTTTCTTTTCAAGTAGGCGACAAAGTTTGGCGAAGGAACAAGGAACAGTACTTTATTGGGTTAGTAGGCTGAACTTCACTCTCTAGTCTTTAGCTACCCTAGAGCTAGGGGTCTAAGAGTTCTACACCCGCCGTCTCCTGCGTGTGGTGAAAATCCACTTATGGACCACTTTGTTCTTGTTTATTGAGCTTCTAGGTTTTGGTTCAATAAAAAATCCGATTCGTTTTATTTTCACTTTTCTTCCAGAGAAGGGTAGTGAAGCGCGTTTCAATTTCCAATTTTTTTCTTGGATAATCGTATCCCATGAACTTGTTTAGTTCTTATGTTTGTAACACTGTTGAACTCTCATAAATTTATTTCGATAAACCTCTCTCTGTGTGAATTAGGTTTTATTGACTTTTCTTTTTAATGAACTCCGTTTCTAGTTTCAAAAGTTTTGTTCAATTTTTTTTTTATTTCATGCTATCATGTCGTAGACCCTACAGAAAAAGTACCAGGTTTTGATCTTCCAAGAAAACTGTGGACTACTTCAAATCGATTACGAACTGGACATGGGCGTTGTAATGACATGCTGGACAAATGGAATGGGCCTTATGAATTAAGATTGAGCAATTGCTTTTGCTTAAAATCTAGCAGCAAGAAACGGAGAAACATTTGGAAATGAGACTTTGAACCATTGTTATCATTTCAATCGGTTACTCAATTGTTCAATAAAACTTGAATCATGAAATTACTTGAAGTTTCTGATTTTTTGAGAATTTTTTAACAACAGAAAATCAAGCAAAAGCAATTGCTTAATCTTTATTCACGAGGCCCAATAATCAACACAATTCGAAATGCGAATGTGGAAACGAAAGAGAAACGATCTATCACATCGTCACGGAATGTCCACTTGCCAAATTTATTGCGGGATTTTCAAATATACACCAGGCTACACCTGAAGCTTTGGATTGGCTTAAGACCCTCAAACCTTTGTAATGTGATGTTCAACTTTCTTTGTTCTTCTCATTCTATTGTTAATTATTCACCTACATTTTTCATGATTGGACAATACTGTCCAATCATCTGGGTACTGTGATGTGACGCCTTAAAATTCTAAAATAAAAAAAAATTAAATATTTTGAGAATAAATTAGCATTACGGGCGATGCCGATGGAGGGAAGAACAGAAATGGGATAAGGAATGCGAAGATATCGATTTTGCCGGCTGGTATCGGGGTGACACCACATGCCAGCATCGATGTTTGTAGGCCAGGGGTTTGAAACGTGAGACGGGGGCTGGTAACAGGATCGGTCCAAAAGTAGCGACGGGGGTAGAAGATTGGCGTCGTAGTACCCGACAACAAGAGACGTGTGTAGAGAAGAAAAATTATCACTTGTCAAGAATAAATTAACAAAGTTCTAAAACACTGTTAATAGTTGTAGTGCATCAGTTACGAGGAAAGGAGATATTAAGGCAAGTCTGATTTCCATTTGTAATCAAAGGCTAATTGTTTGATGAGTTTGAAGTAAATGTTTTCTTCATAAAATGATAGTAGGTTCTGTTTTGATAATTCGAACAGCCATGGTAAGCGTCAAGCAGATTTCAATTTCCTGTAGTTGCTTTGCGCTTTTAAATTTGGCCCCTTAGTTTTCAGCTAGCTACCTTCAAGACGCCAGAAAATGGTGAAAACTTCAATAATCCTTTCGAACGACCTCGTTTCCGTCAGATTGATTTCCTTAGGTCAGTTCTGCTAGAAATCTAGCGCTCTCGACATATACGAGTATTTGGATCAAATCTGGACGACATCTCTCACGCGAAATTCTCCTTCATAGATTGAATGATTTAATCCGCTCGCGCGACAAAGAGCTTAAAAGAAAGAAAAGGTTGAGTTCAAAAAAAAAAGTGAACCCCTTGAACCATGCCAAAAGAATTCAGTGTCACCTCGAAACACTTTAAGATAAGAAAGGAACATAACATAATTTTTGCAGGCTGATTAATTAGAGGCTCATTGCAATAAACTGTACACCTGACCGGAGTGTAGATTTGAGTGAAGTGAAGTTATCTAACCCAGCTTGAAATAGAGTTGTTGGATAAGGCTGTACGTTATAAGCTATAGTACCAGCCGGATATAAAATCTATGGAATGTAAACCCTAAATTTTATGTAAAATTTGATCGATATTATTTGATCGATAAATCGAATAATGGCTGTAAATTCGAAATAACAAGACAATACTTGATGAACAACCATCTCTCTCTCTGAGTACAATTAAATAGTAAAGATTTCTTTCCGTACCAGTGAAAATGGGCGAGAAGTAAGGGTTGAAATTAAAACTGGACGAAGGATTATTAAATTAGACAGGGAATTAAAACTCTAGTGCATTAGGAAATGGATTCGCCAATAGTTCCGAAAATTAGGAAGAATGCAAACCGGGATTAAATTGGGAAGGTTGAGTTAAGGTTGATGTTCTTTTCTTTCAGAAACCAAATGTAATCTTGAAGAATTCCAAACGCTAGCTGATGTCTGGAAATTATGAAATGGATATGGTGAATTTAATTAAATTGGCGATGATTGATTAATTTGTAATAAAGTTGAGGTGTGGTTAAATGACTTTGTTTATTTTTCAATATTTATACAATTCATCCCCTTTCAAAGAACGTGAGGTTACTACTATAGTAGGCTTGAGGTATTAGCACGACGGGAATTGAGGTAGGTGGAAATTTATTTAAATGACTTAGGTAAAGGAAACTAAAATCTACGGCAATGAAACCACAACTAGGGTCACTGAACGTATTACAGCTAACTAATTCAAAGGTAGGGATGGGGGTATATCACAGTACCTACTGTTGTATTTTTTTCATACGAATAAAAATATACAGGATGTCCCATAATTAGCGTGCAATACTTCACCAGTAGATTCTGCGATCCAAATTGAGAAAAAAAGTTCCCATAAACATAGGTCGAAAAATGCTTCATAAGCGAGCTACAGCCCTCTAAAAGTGGTACCCTGAAGATGGTTTTTATTTAATATCTGCGAAACTGTTGATAGCAGATTCATGAAATTTTGCACATCGGCCAATCTTTTTATGTCTAATAATATGTGATAATAACAATTTCAAAATTTTGTCCAGAAATGGGCCCAACTGTGTGGGGTGGGAGGTAAAATCACTTCAACTTTTTCAAGTGCCGTTTTTTTGCAACTTTAGCATAAAATTATGAAACCCCAAAGCATTTTGCAATGAGAATGCTTTCTTGTTCAACTTCGACAGGAAGAACCGTTCTCGAGTAAAATCGATTTGAAACTTACTCTACATGTTATAAAAATTCATAATAAAAAATTACAAAAAAAAATGGCGATGGAACATGGAACACGACTACTATGTTCGGAAAAATAATAATCGAGACAGGTGACAGGCCAGAGCACCACCATTACAGAAGCCATACACGAAGTGCATGTCTGCCAGCTCTTGGTTTGTGAAACGTCCCATTTTTACAAAACAGTACCCGCAATAAAACTTCTTTAATTAGCTTTAAGAGGTTTCTGATTCGACTAAGGAAATTGTTGACGGGAACCGGTCTTATTTCATTTTTTTCGTCAAGTAGAAACTCCTCCAAAAAGAAAATGTACGGGCATTGCTATCAAATTTTGAAAAATTCCAAAAAAATTGAAAATTTTTGATTTCGATTTTTGAAAATTAAAAAACTAGATAGCATCGACAATGCAGCTTTTCCCAAGAAAGTCGCATGCCAAATTTGAATTTTCTATTTTCCAAAAAAAGATGATTTCTCGTAGACATGAAAAAGTGAATTAGTATAGAAATCTTTTTTGGTACCTTTTTTTGAAAATAGAGAATTCACATTTGGCATGCGACTTTCTTGGGGAAAGATGCATTGTCGATGCTATCTAGTTTTCGATTTTTCAATAATCAAAATCAATAATTTTCAATTTTTTTTTTGAAATTTCAAAAATTTGATAGCAATGTCCGTACATTTTTTTCTTGGAGGAGTTTCTACTTGACGAAAATGATTAAATAAAACCTATTCCCGTCAACAATTTCTTTAGTCGCATCAGAAACCCCTTAAACACAACTTTCAAACACACTGTCACTTATTTCATAAATCTGTCACCCTGTCTTAATTATTTTTCACCAAACATAGTGGTCGTGTTCCATGGCCTGCGCTCAATTTTTTTTTTTTGTAATTTCATTATGAATTTTTATGACAGGTAGGGTAATTTTCAAATCGATTTTACTCGAGAACGGTGCTTCCTATCGGAGTTGAACAAGAGGACCTTTTTCATGCAAAATGCTTTGACGTTTCATAACTTTATGCTAAAGTTGCAAAAAAATGACACTTGGAAAAGTTGGGGTGATTTAGCCCCCCCACCCCACAGTCTAACCCATTTCTGGATAGAATTTTGAAATTATTATTATTGCATATTATTGGACATCAAAAGATTGGCCAATATGCAAAATTTCATGATTCTGCTATCAACAGTTTCAAAGATAATAAATAAAAACCATCTTCAGGGTACTACTTTTAGAGGGCTGTAGCTCGCTTATGAAGCATTTTTCAACCTATGTTTATAGGAACTTTTTTCTTATTTTCAGCCGTAGAATCTGCTAGTGAAGTATTGCATGCTGATTATGGGACACCCTGTATATCATGTCAGAACCCTTCGAGTAACTTTGGGTGTAATTTTCAGCGTGTTTTCAAGTTACCTGGCTCTCATTGAAAAATTGAATACTAGTCACCTAAATTAACAAACTCCCAGTCTCCTCCTACCCAATACAATAAACAGCCGGTGTAGCAACTGTTGTTTTTTGAAAAAATACGTTACAATGGTGCCGGCTGAGGCATATGAGCCAGGCACTTGTACGGTGGTTCCTGATTTGCAACTATAGTAGGTTCACTTGTACCGTGATTCTAGTAAGCTGGGCAAATTTCACAGTTTGGCATTGTAGACTTTACGTCCAACTGCCTAGTGTGCGCCTGAGCGTCTGGCTTTGAAAGATAGGTTATGTTGGTGTGATGGTGTGTTGACTGTTGCTGTCAAAAATGAAAAATTTACCGAAATCAACTTTGCAAATTGCAAATATGGAGTGGATGTAGTTCACCTTTCACAAGTTTCGCAAATTTCTTGCTCCAGTACGATGTCCTGAGCAGTGAAATCAAGTATCAACGCCGATGAATCCCATCCCCACAAAAATTGAGAAGGTTCAGCTTCCCATCGTTTCCAGCCTTCCAGAGTGTGGGTACTTCTTTTAAAAACCAGGAATAGTTCACAATGCTTCCATATTAGGTATGTGGTTTTTGAAAATAGATTCACGTCTTCTCCGCAAAGCTGAACGTTATGGGGTACATGCCCAGCACCTATTCCGCCCATTTTTTCTCCCAGAAGCGAGTTCTTGATGGCACTCTCGAGGACTTTAAAATAGGCACTGGACGTTATTGTTCAAGACACAAGCTGAGGCGCAAACACAGTTTTCACAGTAATGGGCACAATTTCACCACAATTTTCGTAAAACTCGTGATTTTCAGTCTATTTGACACTATATTTGACAAACGGTAAAGTTGTTGATCTTGTCGTCAAGCTCAAACTTTCAAAAAAAAATGCAACTAACTGCCAAGCTCTAGGGAGTTTTCAAATATCAGATTTGATAACTCAGAAACAAAATCTCACAGCCAACTAGAACCACGGTACAAGTGAGTTCGTAAAGTGAACCCACTATAATAGATTGCACCATGGCATGTAAGCGAGCGACGTAAATTCAAATACGAACCTGGCTTTCTACAAAGAGAGAGGGACTCTGGGAAGGTCCACTGGCAAACATACGTGCGGCACTATCGACATGATTTCGCAAAAGAAAGATTCGGTCCAAGTTCCGGCATTTTCAAACTGTGTTCTTCATCCATAAAAACTATCAAATTCTTCAACCAATCAAAATGCACCGCGTCCATTTTCGCGACGAGCCTACCAACACAGCGGCGAAAAACTACAAGCTTATCTACTTATCTATCCCTAACTACTTTTTGATGCGGCGACAGGCTGAACCCTGTCATCGAAATAACTCTCCCGTCCCCACTGATCCGCGCAATATTTCATCCGGAAATGACCGGCGTAATGCCTCCGACCTCTGAATCATGCCGGAATTTTTCAATTGAGCGAAAGCAATTGCGATATTATGGCGTGTGCAATAATCCGCGTATCGGATACGCCACGATCATCCAATAATATACATCCAGAAATGTCTGCAATAATCTTACATTTCAAAGAGAAGCGCAAGCAGCGAGCGCAATTCTATATTTATTGCCGAGCAGCGTGTTGTGCCCTATATTCGAATGCACAAAGCACAAAAGCCTCGCTTACAATAATTTCATACTCACCAGGCACGCCTTTGCAATAAAAGGTACTGGGGACCCGCTTGATAAACCAGCTGAAATCGCTTTGTTGTGATGTTATGAAACATCGACGAAACTCATCGGCGTCAGACAACGCATGGAAAAAGTCCTGAAAAGTCTTGCACCCCTGTCGTGTAAGAGGCTTGTAGGAAATTTCTTCAACATTTGCGGTGCCCGAGGCTGATGGTCGGCGTGCTATACTTTTACTACAACTTCCTCGAAGCTCTTTCGGAGAGTAACTTTTTAACTGCGTTGTAAGTAGCGTGTAATCGTCGCGGAAATGTGGTGTTTCCGATGTGTTTTCCCACGGCCGGTGCATCACTTTCCGTTCGGAGTAGCTTCGAGCTTTGCCTTGATACGCACGCACATTGATTCAGTAAAAGTTGGCCGAGAGTTGAAACTCTATACCTACCTAAGGTTGGAGTGTTTTTTTCCTGCAAGCATCAAGCAACAAAGCGTTATTCGAGACCCGTTTCGGTTTGAAGAGGCACAGGTCACACTCCCGTTTTTGAGAACTCGTTGTCTTTGAGACTGGATCTGACGTCATTGATGTAAAGCAAAATGATAGCTTGACAACTTTGCTGATTTTCCAGAACCATCACTTCGAATATTCCTATAAACCTCCGCGTTTGTTCTCGAAAATACTGGAGCTCGTAACTGTCCTTGTGGTAAAAAGCACGTAGAAAGTATGCCAGTGTATGACTCAAACACAATGCAAGCTTTAAAGTCTTGAGTGAGCTCTCCACATTCATTGGCCCACAAAAATAGCGTACGGTTTTCATTTTTCGTCTGAGTGCTCAGCAATGTCGGTGAATATCTCTTCACAAATCTTCTGTGGTTTCCCCTGGTGGTTCTCCAAATATTCTTCAAACGTCCGGCCGACGACCATCATATCATCGAGGTAGAGTAGACAAGTGTCGAAACGGCTTCGACAAAATTGTTACTCACCCGAGCCCAAGCTACCCTGCCAAGCGATCGTCGTCTTTTGAATAAAATGACTGCGAGAGGGACATTTGAAATACCACAAAGTGTGAAGTACTAAACTGTTATCCACACGAAAATGACCAAAATAGTCAAGGAAACTAAACAGGTGATCAATTGAACTGGTCGACCCAAAAACTTCACGCTACCTCAAGATCGAAAATCTTGTAGACAGTGGCGCCGAATAGACCTTTTTTGTGGCACTCGCGATACCTCAAAATGGGGGGATCTGTAGGGAAAAAAGAAAAATGGAGAAGTCGAGGGAGAAGTAGAAGAGAAAAAGAGGAAGAAGGGAGGAAAACAAGAGAAAGAGGGAAACCCAGAAAATCATTGGATATTAGGATTATTAGGTACCTACATTGAATTTGAATGACAGTTATTCACGATGTACCTGAGGTATAGGTAACGTATGATCAAAACCATTTTACCTCAAGAGTGCTATGACTTTTTTTGCCTTTTTTGATTGTTGGTAGTATGTCCTGCAATTTACTTCAGATGAAGCCACCCGCATCTGGCGGGCCGAAAATAATCCGGAGAAAAATAATTCAAATCCGTGAAATCGAGGTATAAGAATGTGAATATTCAGAGTCAAGGGCATCATTAAAAGATGTCGCTGGTTTTTTTATTCATTCGTGTAAATCCCGCGAAGCTCTACAACATAATTCACTTGCTCCTCATCGACATTCAACAACCGTCCCTGCTCGACGTTCGATGAAATGGTGAATTGGTGCATATGAAGTGAAGCACCCGCACTTCAACCCAGCCAGTTGCTGCCGTGCCGTACTCCTGCTGTTTTGACGCTCCGCGCTGCCCGCTCGCCGCCCGCCATCATCCGATGTTCACGTGTTAGCATTTGGCGGTCCCAGCGCAGTGGATCAAATTACCCATTGAAATTTTACGACTATACGCCGTTCGCGTTGGTTTTGGATGCGAAGAAATATCCCAAATTGCTGGGAATGGAGAGTATCGCCGGAGATTGACCGTGGTACCTGGGCCAATCCTCCTGGGCTGCCATCCGCTCCCGACTTGTCACGTCCGCTGCCGAGTGCTTCTGCGGGTCTGTTAGCGAAGAGTTTCAGTCCCCTTCGAGGATGCTGAGTTATAACCCGTTGATGTTGCGTCGCGACCCTCCTAGAGGCCGAAGCGTCGAAGCCCCAATGATGAGTCCCAGCCCACTTGGAGGATGACGAGTCGATTCCCCGGCTGATGCGTCTTTAAGGTCCCCTGGATAAAGTCGAGTTGGAACCCTTCGGAGACGTGTTTTGGTCCCCTTGGGGGCACGTTGAGTCGAGAACCCTCCAGGCTGAGTTTTGACCTTCCTAGAGGCCGATGAGTTGTTACTCTGAGTAGCAACCCCCTCTAGGATGTCGTGTCAGAGCCCTTGGACGTTGAGTCTTGACCCGCCTCCAGGTGTCGAGTCAGAGCCCTCCGACGATGAGTTCCAGCCCTTCGCCAGGTCGATGTGCCGAGGCCCTTCCGGTGTTGAGTTTTGACCCTTCTCCAAGTCGTCGAGTTGGAACCCGTTGATGAAGAGTTTCAACCCCCTCGAGGATGTCGACTTGAAACCCCTAAATGATCCAGGCCCGATAGAAATGAGGTCTCTCGTTTCGGTATCTCGTGTGGCGGAGTGATGACTTCGGCAAGCGGAGGGCGGAGGGAAGTTGGGGTAGCTGCTTACGGTTAGGCTTTGTCGTGAAAAATATATGATGGGCTCACGCGTGCGTTCTGAATCTGCCTGCGCGTGCTGGTATCTGCGCTACTGTCTGCCATCAGGTAAGCCACTATCAAGCTTCGTCCTTTGTTGGATACCTTCATAGAAAGGTATTCGCGCTCTTGGGCCCTCTGGACTTGGCTTTGTGACTGCGGTACTCAGAGCACCGGACCTAGTGGGTTAGATCTGGAAACTTGCGGGTGAGCTTCCTCTACGTTTCTGAAGCTCCTAGTTATTCGGAAAAAATAAATTTTGAGAACCACGTGGAAACTCAAGTAATTGAAATAAAAATAGAATCGCGTTTGTATCGGGGTTCGGACCCTGCCGTAGAGTCGCAATTGACCTTTCCAATTTTAGGAGACAGAAAAAAGATAGTTTTTCGAGGTCACCTTTGACGTTTTGACGTTTATGACGTTTGGACGTTTCGTTTCTGACTTTTGCGGGAGT
This sequence comes from Anaspis maculata, assembly GCA_949128115.1. Classification (NCBI taxonomy): domain Eukaryota; kingdom Metazoa; phylum Arthropoda; class Insecta; order Coleoptera; family Scraptiidae; genus Anaspis; species Anaspis maculata. The sequence continues at coordinate 23,337,696 of OX421962.1, forward strand.
TTTGAATCGGTTAGCTATACTGTTCCCATTATCATGTGAGGAAAGTCACTAGAGCCCATAAGGGAGTCTTTAATGGACGAAGCAAGAAAGTCTTTCCGTAGTAAGATGCACGTGGAAGCCAATTTCACAAGAGGCTACAAATTACGAAGTAATCCAAATGGCATTAATGATTTTTTGTCAACCTACGACGCTTCACGATGTTGGCAGAAACATCAAGCATTGTCTGGTGCAGCGTGATCCCTGCTGGTGCTGGTGCAGCCACACTTCCATCAAGTTGGGGTCTTTCGTGAACCGGTGCATGATTATGCCGGGTGTATTCGTCTTATTCTTGCACTCGTATAGAGCGACACAACACCCTTGAAGCATTTCTGTAAGTGAGCGCTCTTCAGATTCGAGAAAATTTCCCATTGTCAGAAACAAAATGTCATATCTCAAGAAACATAAGGCGCTTTCCAATAACTGTAACAAGACGGATACACAATGTCAAAGTGCACTTGCCAGCTCAATTCCAAACTCAGCCTCGCCAGCGTTTTGATTGTGTCGACATGTGGTGCTATCACTGCTATTGGAACGCTAGCTGTGTCAAATTGTGTCCATATGTGTCGAATTGTGTCCTTATACGCCTTATTGGGAAGCGCCCAATGACCTCGATCAACCATCTCTTATACGCATGACGTCACAGTAAAGAGAGACAACGGAAAATTGGAGACCTCAATTGTTGATCGGATTGATGGACCCCCCCCCCTTCCTTGCAACTAATGATTTTGTTTTAGCGTCACGACAGTTCCGGCTATTTCCATGCAGAGCTCGTCCCGGGAATGAAAATGTTCTTATTCGAAACTGATGAATTCATGCCAGTACCCAGCGACGCCACCGTTCAGATACGGACTTTGTAAAAATGAATTGTTATCAGGGCTGGATCAGGAATAGTGTAGACGGCGATTATTTCGCGTTAGGGCAAATATTATTTCGACGCCTCTCCGCATCGGCTTTTCGGCGAACTCGGTGTTCGTCGAAGGGTTGAGGTGTTGGGACGTCTGAAATAATTAGGGGAAAGTTATCTCTTCGGGAATAGGTTAGATCTTTTAGATAAATTAGCCTGCGATGTGAAGGTAGGACTAGGTATAGGAGCGAGCCATTATTCAAACATTTTGAATTGTACATAGAGGTCAATAGATTGCTATTATGTTAGAATTTCCTACTGTGTCTTATTGTGTTCAAACTCGTAGTCAGACCTATCTCAACAATCTAGAGAGCTCCATAATCAAACAACAAAAAGAGGCACAACGGGATATCGTCCTGATACTAGATGATCATCGGCCAAGCTGTTCCAAAAGCGGGAAAAGTGATTTAATTCAAATAAGTTGAATTAAATGCCAGTATAATGGGTTGCCTACCCATTCAGGGGTACAAGAAGATGGCTGGGGTCTTTTCACAGAGTGACATCTGCATGAAATTTGGAAATCTTCAATGCATGCCGGTAAAGAATACAACCACTCTCCGTTTCCCAGTTTTGAGCCATTTTGAAATAACTTATAATGAAAGCTTTTTATTCAATTTCAAACATTTTCAGATACCAAAATTGGCATTAAACAGCTTATTTAGTCATTATGGTCGCGATTGAAGCTGGGCACCAAAACGTTAATCCGTTAATCGTTAATCAACGAAGTTAACTTTTTCGTTTACGATTTAACTTTTTAATCAAATTGGAAAATTAATAAGGAACTAAGTAACTTCCGTTACATTTAACTTCCTTTAACTCAAGTCCGTTAACGTTAACTTGTTTAGTCATATTTGTTTTTAAAACCCGAAATAGGAGAAGTCTGAAAGAATGGAGTGAAGTTTTAACTATACCACCACCTGTAAGAGATTATCATCTATCGACCAGCACAAACATTTTCAGAATCGGGCAATTTGCACAAACATTTCTAGAATCGGGCAATTTTTCTCGAGTCTTCCTCATTGAGATAATCGACGCCAAATTTTGGGGTGGTCCACTTCAATTCTGACTCAGTTTAGTTAGTAGAGATGTGCAGAAAGTATCAATTCGTTACTGAAGTATTCGTTACTTGTTCGGATTTTACGTATCAGATATTCATTTGGAAAAGTATTCGATACCAAGTATCAATTCGATACTTTTTTCAATTGATACAAAGTAATCAACTGATACTCAATATCGATACTTTATATCGATGAGTATCGATATCGAATTGATATTCTCGATACTCGATATCGATACTTGGTGTACCTATCAATATTCTCGAGTATAATGTTGTATCCTTACCAACCAAGTAGCGGCGGTAAGTATTCGGTATCGGATCGGATCAGTAATCAGTATCATCAGTAATCAGTATTAGTACCTGATTGGTGATTGGTGATTTGTGAACTGAATAATAAGATAAAACCAATTTCGATCTTGATTTCGAATTTCGATACTGGATTACTGGAGATGGAGTGGATAGCATGAAGCATATGGGTACTTACATAGTCTTGGTCTATACCCACTACATTTAATTTACTTAACAATTTGACTTGATTTTGATTCTGTTTCTGTTAGCTACTTTTACGAAACATTAACAGGTGCAAGTAGTTATGATAGTTATTATTGTTGACCTATCCTCGGGTTCCACCAAAATTTTAAGAGCAGATTAAATCTATCACGCTGATAGTTGCTATGCACCAGCCTAGCAGGATGGCCAGTTGCTTAGTTACTATCAGAGTGATAAAGTTATCGCGTTGATAAAAGTTTGGTGGAACTCGAGGTGGGTGCTGCAATTTAGGAATTTATTTACCCCTACGCGTCTTAGAATATACCCACAATGTGATGCAGAACTTGAGTTTTATTGGGTTTGGGATTGGGCCACGCATTGAACGAGAGCATTGAATAATTTGCGCTTTTTGGTCTGATTTCGTTCTGCATTAAGATTAGGTAACAATTTTGTACAAGATGAATCATACCATTGTAACTATCCCTTATTCTGTTTCGATTTCGATATTGATTACTTCGGTACATCGTATTTGATTACTCATAGGTACAAGTAACGAGTACAAGCGGTTATTGTGATATTGGTGAAAGTATCAGTTACAGTAACGAATACTCAGTATCGAATACTCGTTGAAAAAGTATCGATATCAATTCGATACTCAAAAGTATCGATATTGCACATCTCTATTAGTTAGGTATGCTGGCGTAGGGTGTAGGGTAGGTGTTATAGCTTAGTCGCTTACAAGGTGGTGTTCGGGTGGTCTGAGAGATGGTTATTTTGGTTTATAAAATGAAAAATTGACGTTGACGGTTAAACGTTAACTTCCGTTATACCGGGTGATCATTTGAAAACTATCCACCTGCAATAACTCCCGATTCCTAGTGAATATTTTTTCGAGCAAAAACAGGTCGATTTTTATATCGAGGGGGACATCCAAAACATACATTGGCAAATTTCTATATTCATCCCCGTCGCCCCCACTCACCCCAACTTTGAAATTTCAAATGACACTACCTACCTTGCAATACATCAAATTGAAGGAAATTAAATTTTCTTTCTGAAAATTTTTTTTTCAAAATTTTTAACCCCACCCCCTTTTCCTTAAAAATTCTCTGACTGTCCCACTTTATATTCTGGACCCCTCATTTTTTTCTCAATTTAGTCGGCGTCATCCTAGATAGCATCAAAGAAGAAAATTTTCGGTGGAAAAAGTGCCACCCAAATTCACCCCTTTGCTCTCCCCCACCTCAACTCCCAAATTTAACAAAACACCACCTACTTTATGATACATCAAATTGAAGGGAATTGGATTCTCTTCCAGAAAAGAATTTTTTTGAAATTTTCTACCCCTCCCCCAATAAATTGGCCATTTGGAGTATTCTAGGGGGAAGATGGGGGGCTTTAAAAATTGTGATAAAATCTTTTTCAGAAAGAGAATTCAATTTCCTTCAATTTGATGTATTACAAAGTGGGTATTGACATTTTAAATTTTTGAGGTCAGGTGGGGGGAGCGAAAGGGTACATTTTGGGTGGCACTTTTTTCCTAGAAAATTTTCTCTTTCGATGCTGTGCAGGATGATGTTTATTGTATTGAAGGAAAATGGAGGTCAAGAATATTAACTTGGACACTCAGAGAGTTTTAGGAAGAACAGGGGGTGGGGTTGAAAAATTTCAAAATAATTTTTTTAAAAAGAGAATTTAATTTTCTTTAATTTGATGTATCGCAAGGTAGGTGGTGTCATTTGAAATTTCAAGGTTGGGGTGAGTGGGGGCAAGGGGGCTCAAGATATAAATTCTTCAATGTATGTTTTAGATGTCTCCCTCGATATAAAAATCGACCTATTTTTGCTCAAAGACATTTGCACTAGGAATCAGGAAATATTGCAGGTGGATTGTTTCAAATGATCACCCGGTATTTTAAATCTAATAACTGATCAACGATCAACGACGTTAATTTTTTTGTTAACGATTTAACGTTTAACGAAGTTAACTTTTTCGTTAACGGTGCCCACCTTTGGTCGCGATTATGGCCAACCTTCGATATACAGTGTGATCCAAACCATTCCGAGTTGGGGTAGGCTTTGTCCTAGCGAAAAGCAGCTTTGCAACCCAGAATTTGTCCATGTCACAGCTTACCCCAATTCGGGAGGATTTGGATCACACGGTATAGAATAATGATAATTTCATAGCACTCTAGACTAGAGGCATGCGAAAAAGTTTTGATCATAAATCGTATACGGATTTCAACAGCCAATTAAATGGACTAGGAGAATCTTACGATCTTATGATCTCATAAAAAACTTTCGATTTTTGTGCCTAGCCACATTGCACTGCACACTACATACTATCATAATACAGGGTGTCCCAAAAATATACCGACAACGGTCTAAGGCAGCTTCCTCTCATCAAAACAAGAAAAAAAGTTCCCATGAACATGGGTCCGGAAACCCTTTCTAAGGGAGCTACAGGCCGCTAAAGGTGGGACCCTGAAGATGGTTTTTATTCAATATCTCCGAAACCGTTCAAGGGAAATCAATCAAACTTCACACATCCACTAACCTTCTTTATGCCCAACAAAATGAGGTGAGCATAATTCCAAAATAATTTACCAGGGGTGAGTCAGGCTGAGGTTTGGGGGTAAAAATAACCCTAACTTTTTTGAATGTGAATTGTTTTCAAATTTAACAAAAAATTATGGAATATTGGAGTTTTCTACCAAAAAAGGTCCCTCTATTCAACCTCGATGGATGCACCGTTTACGAGATATTTGAGTTTGAATGTATGAAAACGTGGTCAGAAATGCTAATTTTTTAATTACGATATTCAAGGCGCAGAAAAACAAAGCAACTTTATTTTTGTTGGGCATTCAAATTTTGTTAGGCATAAGAAGGTTATCAAATGTGTCAAGTTTGATTAATTTTCCTTGAACGGTTTTGGAAATATTAAATAAACAACCATCTTCAGGGTCCTACCTTTAGGGGCCTGTAGCTCCCTTAAGAAGCATTCCCGGACCCATGTTCATGGGAACTTTTCTTCTTATTTTGATGAGAGGAAGCTGTCCTAGAACGTTGTCGGTGTATTTTCGGGACACCCTGTATATAATGGCAGGTAACTTAGATTTATTGCTCTTGATAAAACTGGGGCCCAATTCAACAAGAGTGTCTCACCCGGTTCTACCCACAAACTACACAGCAATATTTTCTGCCAGAGTCGAAAATTGACATAACTTCCCTGAAAACTCAAATGGGGAGATGAATCAAAAACCGTTTCAAGATATTGTAATGACATGAGCTTTTCAAAAATTTATTAGGGAAAAATCCACGACTTTTTTTCGAAAAGTTGTACACTGTTGAAAATTGACCATTTTGACACTCGTTTTGTTGTCACCCTGTACATGATGAACAATCTCAACGTCCCAAGTGACTCAGCATGACATTTTGTGGTCAGAAGAATGACCTATCCGGCATGACAACGCTCTTTGAAATCGGTTGGTTTTTTACGAAACTTTCGATCCTGAGGTAGCGTGAAATTTTTTGGTGGACCAGTTCAATTGATCAACTGTTTAGTTATAGCCTACCAGCTATGTTCAAACAATTGATGCGACAAAATCAGCATAATATGCTCGTAGGAAAACAATCTGCAAAAGTCTTTCTCGCTTCCATTTCCATTTCCATTTTTTTTTTAACTCGGCAATCCTCGTTCATAAAACATCACACTCACGCAAAATGTATCAAGTACTTTCTACGCTTGTTATGCAATAAGTATTTTTCCTGAACGTCTTCTGCGACGTTATAATACTACGATCATGCACTGATTCATCGTTGTCTTGCTACCGCTGCAAGAACAAGTAGTATGCACCAACGTTGTCGTGTTGATGCTCACAGATACATTGCGCTAAAATAATAATAGTGACTAGGTGCAGATCGACGCTAAATATAGCGCCCGGTGTTGCTCTAACTTTATACACACGGCTTTGTGGGCGAGAGTGACATTTAGCCCTTTTGTGCCAACTAAATGCGAAGTTATTAGTTGTGTTGACAGTGGCAATTCGAGTGTGATGAGGACGTTCGTTGTGTTGTCTGTCAGCAGTCGTTCTATTCCGCCGATAAATCTTCTCTGTTATAAATGTTCCGTCTGCTATCGTGTGGCTTGCTGTTGTCTCCTCCGCCGCTGTGTTTGATGCTCCCGGCTCCCGGTCCCGACGATATTATACCGCCAGTGCTGCTGGTTGGGTTGGGTATTCCTATCTGGATTCTGGAGGGAGCGAGAGTAGAGAAGGACCCCCATTGAATAGACCATCAGAAGTCTACGTCACAAACAGATTCCAAGATCAAGAATTTTGTGTTGCCACTGCTGGCTGCTATTGAAACGTCGTTTAAATTTAATAACATCATGTACCCGGCGAGATACCTTTTAGCTTCCTGGCTGCTGGTATACTGCTGCTGCTCTATTATACACCGGGAGCATCCTCATCAGCCTCCTGCCCCCAATATAATTGAATTGACTGCGAAGCGAACCAAACGAACTGTTATTATTCCTCTGCTCTGTGATGGTCGTCACAACGTCACAGGCAGATTGGCAGGATCTTTCGGCAATAAAAATAACAAGTCGAGCAAATTTGCATGTCTCATATTCGATTTAAAATGTTCACTAAGCTCAGAGTGTGGCATCAGCAATTCTCATATCATCTTCTTCTATCTTGTATCGCGCTATAAAAGCAGAAGCCATCGAGATGATCAAATTCGCCAATTTAGTGCACCATGCAGCATGCAGGAACGTTACAGGAGTGCGAGGGAGTAAGAGATGATTGAAACGGCTCTGTTTCCTTTGAGACTGCAGGTGAGATGTCCCACGTTTATAAACCTGAATGAGCGATAAAATGGTTGCTGATGCACCGAAATTAACATCTCAAAGTCAAAGCGTTTAGAGTTTGTTTTTGTTTAATTAATTTATGTTATCTTTCTTCGTTGCGGTATTTTTATATTCACAGCACAAATTTTACTTGGAATTGGGTAACATCAACAACCTCCCAAAACAAAGCTCAAAGTTAGGATTTCTTTCAGAAAGAAATAAAAAGAAACTTTTGTTGTCTTGATATTTTCTGTTAAAATTGAGCTTTATTATTTTATAATTCTGGAAAATTATTGCTGGTATGGTTCCAGGTGGTAGATCTGGTATTACGTCTACATAATTATATAAGTTGCCCAAAAGTTCTATCAAAATTGTTCAAATTTCATTTTCTTTGTTCCAGGTAAGTTCTGGACTCTATCATCTTGAGTTATCTGCCATTCACCCCACATATACGTAAGTTATGGAAATGACTTGATTCAAAATGATTCCTTTGAAATATGACAAGCTGGAAGCCTTCGGCAAGTATAAAGTGGCAGGTGCCAGTAGAGTTAGGTAATTTCTCTATCAACGAAGCAATGTTAGCACTTGAAATTTCCCAACAATTCATGTGCAGTAAAAATTATAATAATAATAAATGGTCTTTCTATTGAATCAAGAAAAAAACTAAATTAACACAGACTTTGATTAAGTATAGGTAATTCAATATTGGGCGGAGTCTAGCTGAAGCTATTTAACTCAGATGTATAACAATAAGTAGTAATAGGTACATTACTTACAGTGTGTCCCTAAATCAGGCTGTCAAACTCCAGCAACAAATTCTACGGTTATAGAAATAAGAAAAGTTTTTCATAATCATAGCCCCAAAAATTCTTCACAAGAAATCCTACATTCCCTTGGTGGGCTTGAAGGTGGTTATTATTTAATACTTCTTGGGACTAGATAGGATGAAATCGAGGATGAAATGATCAAATTGAGCACATCTATTCATCTTTTCATGCTCAACAAGATGAACTGAAAATAACTAAAAGAAACTAACCATGGAAGAATTCAACCTAGGGGGCCAGGAGGGGTTTAAAATGAGCTGTTTTCGGTGAAGGGATCCATGAAATCCAACTTTTTGCATGTTTTTTTTTTATTTCGAGGAAATAATATCAAAAGGAGTTTTCTTCGAAAAACGATCACAATCTTTCTCCTTCCAAATTGGCGAGGACCGAGAAAGTAGAAACGTAATCTTGTTGAACTCCGATAGGATGAACCGTTTCCTGTGAGAACGATTTTCACATTTGAGTGCATGCCACAAAACGCATTATGATAGACGATTTTCAGTTCTGAATTTTTTTTCCAACTAGAAAGAGATTGCATTGTAAATATTTATTCACAACAATATTTTGCTTGTTTTGAATTGACGATGAAACATTCTTTACACGTAATAAAGGGTGAAAATCGGTACTCTGTATACGTTTTTAGGTATGTATTGCAAATATTCAGATCGATTTTACTTGGAAACGGTGCATCCTGTCGATGTTCAACTGGACTATTTTCAAAAACTCCAAGATTCTATCAATCTGTAATTATATCAAAATATAAAAATCACATGCAAAAAAGTTGGCGTCTTTTTCACTTCCCTTCCCCTAGGTTGAACCCCTGTCTGGTGAATGTTTTTGAGTTATCCTTTGATATTGCTGAGCATAAAGAGGTCAATAAAACCTCTGGTGGCGTACACTACGCAGCACCAAATTTGAATTAAATAAATGCAGAAACATGCTCCCGGCCTTGGACGACTGAGGTCTTTCAAATCAAATAAATAATAGTATACCAAACAAAAAAAATGAACAAAAATAAAAGTAACGAATGGTGAACATTCCAACAATTGGCATCGATAGGTAAACGACACAGTTTGCTGACAGAACGCTTTAATATTCTCTGACCCGTTTTGACGGTGACGACACGTACTATACTGTCACTTCCAGGATGCACATGTATCACTCTAGCTTGCATAGGTGGAGCACTATCTTCTCACAACAAGACCAAAGCTCTAACGGCAATCGGGCTCTGAACTTTGCTCCTTTTGGAACGAATTTATAGGTCCATTTGAACGATAGGTATTGTGATAAAACCCCTCTCCTCTGATTATTTAGACGTGAAATAATAATTGGACCCTTAACGTTGTGTTTGATTTTGTGCCGTAGCTTTCCCTGACCTTTTCAGCTGATCATTCAAATAAATTCCCAAATCTTCTTTTGATTCTCAAATCATTCCAATTCTCCAGGTTCTTTGGAAATAGGACAAATAAATAAATATATTGCAAATGAACAGAGTCTATAAAACCACAAAGCCTTTATTTACCGATTAATCAATGACCGCTAATTCAATTTAGAGAAACTTAATTACTTTATTTCTATTAATTACCCATTACACACTTTCATATTATCATGCTGACTCCAGTTAACAATAAGGAATTAGTCAATTCAATTTATATTTGGTTTCTGAAATTAAAATACCTCCTAATTACCTGCAAACACCCGCACCTAATTAATTCTACTTTCCCAATTGAATTTCCGTTCTTGTATTTTCCTGATTTGAACTGATGTTGATGAGCTAAATTCCATAACGCCCTTGAGTTTTGATTCCTTGCATTATTAATTGGGACCTCGTTGATTTCAATTTATTCCTTTCTTTTTTCTAGCCCATATCCATTTGTACGAAGAGAGATATGGAGTATTCAGCTGTACTTAGAGAGAGATTATTATCATTATTGAAACCCTTGAGGATGATCTCTGCATTTCAAAAGTTATAGCCATCATTCCAATTACCGATCAAATCATTCACATAAAAACTGGGTGTTTTAGTTTGATCAATTCACGTCCAGCTGGTGACGTGTTTCAACTCACAGACTTGTCACTCAGCTCTGTATCACTTTGTGTTACATGCATTATTCATTCAGATGTGCAATTTGGTATGAGCCTTTATTTGAATAACCTGGGAAATTGTTTTACGTTTCGATGTCTTGTAGATTTTTCGGAGCGACACTGCATTTCTGGGCATGTTAAGCGGTTCTCTTTCTAGGAACTCTACTTTGAATGCTCGTGAAACCCCTTGTCCTTGCAAAAGGGTTGAATCTCTTTTATTCGATGAGGAAAGATTACGCGTTATAGATTTTCGCCCAGATATATGTTGCATTATGTTGCTAGTGCTTTGTCTCAAGCGAATAGAACCTACAATCACTTGTCCAAGGCTAGATCCACTTGAATGAGGATTATTGCGGCCTCCACCATTTGCCTGGTGGCTTGAGAAGAACTGAGACAAGGAATCTAAAAGCTCACAGCTATTTGCACACTACTGATTGACTTCTAAACACCTGTGGCTGTTTAGAATACACAGAACCAACTCTATAAATAAATTTCATAAACAAAACAGTTACTTCAACCCCTTTGAACAATTCTCATTTGATTACAAAAAAGATAATTTACCTTGATGTAGTCTGCCACTAGAAGATGATACACAATAATTATTAACAGTTGATTCAGCATTCTTGGTAATTTATTCTCCGCGAATATAAAATCTCCTCCGGCCATACATCCGTTCGTGTAGACTGTCCCTACATCAGTTTCTTCTCTCAACACAGTTTTTTTTTCTTTCCGGACCAATTTTCCCCCCACCCCAGCTCAAGTGTAACCACCCCGGGCCTACAGACCCCGCTTCTCTGGAATGCGGCGCGACTACACCATCATCTCTTGTGCAATTTCTTCATCTCCCAATATTGCCCGTAATGCTAATCTATTCCGAAAATTGAATTCCCCTTTATGATTCCAAGCTGGTCATCACAGTATTCTTTGTGCTACCGGCACCAAAAGTGTTTTGAAGCTGCTGAATACTCTGGAAGCGGGTGAGTCGTCCTTCGGGAATGTCAGTGTAGCTCCTGAGAGAGAGGTTAGGATGTAATTTGTCTCTCAATAAGGAAATGCCCAGGTGCTTAGAGAGTTCATTTGGATCATTCGACATAAGTGAGATTGGCGGGTCATTGGGTATAGCCTCTATTTGACTTGAAAGAGTGAAAAACTCCTCGAAAGTGAGATGAGAATTGACTGCAATTATTTCCAAATGATGTTTAGTGGAACGACGGCCGGCCTCCCAGAGACCACCTGAATGAGGCGCGATTGGAGGATTGAAGTGCCAGGTGATGCCAATCGTGGCCGAAGCCTCTTGAATGAAAGTTTCATAACCTTGGAGAAAATTACTCAGTAGCTTCAGTTCGGAATTCGCCCCAACAAAATTGGTTCCATTATCAGAGTATACAGGGTCATTTAAAAAAATACACACTCCTTTTTTCTAGAGATTGGTCAAGATAGCGAGTTGCGGCGAAGAATGTTGGGTTTAGCTTTTTTTTGTCAAGTTTAATATGTCAACAAAACTACTCCACCAAAACTCTGAGTACGAGGGCACCTGAAAATTCTGGACAACTTTTTTCCACTGCACAATATTGAATGATACGTCATTTAAAGGGCTTCAAAAGTTTCAGTGAACAAGTTCGGAAAGTTTCCAAAAATTTCCAGCGGTTTTCATTTTATATGATCGAAAACTTGAAACTGGAAAAACACGTTCTCATGTATAAAATGAGAATCAATGTCATTTTTTTCAAACATTACACGTATGATTTTCGTTTCAAAGACGTTTAATTTGTTGCCTTCGAAACGTGGATATAATGTCTCATCAACGTTTGATTGCGTGTTTTTAATACTTACAGTAGATTTGGCGTTTCAGAGACGAAACGGGTAAGTTGACGTAATTATAGTCAGTTATTTGTTCCTGAACCAATCCTGGTCCGCGTTCAGTAAACCATTTCATGAATGTTTATTACTTGCTTGACAAAAACGTTCAAATGCGGCACATCCGGCCGTTTATTGTGCGTTATTTCTCAAACGTTCCTAACGTTTCGCTCAACAACCTGTTGTAAACGTTTTATTAACCATGTTGTCCTCACTTTTTTTTTGAACGTATTGTCTGAGATTATCTTAGGCTAAAAGTGAGTAGATTGCGAGTTGCTAAAAAAGCGTAGCCAAATCCCGTTTTAATGGTCACCCTTGTACCGGTGCCCCCACCAATTGTGCTTCTGCGTGAATTGCCTTACCTACTTGATGAGGTATTAAGATTCGATTTGATCTAAGGGAATTATATAGAATTCGAAACGTTCGAAATAATGGAGCCCTCTCGTGACTGCGGCTACTTCTGGCTGAAGAGAGAAAGAGCGCCAAAGCAGGGTGGAAACGGGAGTAGGGGAGTTGGAGATGGAGCAGATGGTTCGGCAATCCGCCCCGGTATCGACAAAATTTCAAAGCCGTCAAATTTAAAATTGTGTTTTTCTGACCCTTTCGCGTTTCGCTGCTCAGTGAATATTTACGTTTCTTGATTAATTCCGACGTATGTGTGTGTGTGTATGTATGTAGCAGTAGGTAGCATTTCCCCGCGCCAGAGCGGTAAAAAAGAAGCGGTCGGCTGGCCATGGCTCTCTCTGATGCTCTCCCCGACCATTTTGCGGGTTTCCGTTTCACATGTTCCGATAAATTGACCGGGCTCAATCCAATCAATCAAATCTCCGTACTTTGGGAGATTACTCTGTCTCCTGTCAGTCGGACCTGTGCTCAAGAGGTGGAAGATTCAGCGCCCATGAAGAACGGTGGCAAATTTCGTTATGGTGCATGTAAAGAAATTGGATTTTTGAAACTCTGTTGTTTTGTAGCGCTGTATATAGGTGGGTTTATCGGGAAAATAGAGGCCGAGCGCCGGTGAGTTTTTGCGATCATTATTTCGAATGGGTTTTCGCGGTCCTTTCGCACTATTTATCACTACCGGGTAAACATTTAGACTGGGCTGCAATAAACGGATTACATTCAGAGCTTACCAGCTCGAACGTACGGGTACGGGTGCATATAATGAAAAACGAGCAGTTTTGAATGATGGCTGGCAGCCACATAAAAGCCTACCCCCTTCCCTCGATGGAATATGAAATTATGTTACATTGAAGCAATACGGTACTAGTGTACTATGATGTCTGTCAGTGAGGGTTGAGCTTGAGCACTATAGTGCCTGGCATAGAGATACAGAGTGTCGCAGCTTAATTCAATTTCGACTCAGATTTATCACAAAGCGCGGAGCTTTGGAATCATCAGCGACCCGTTTAGAGTCACTAAAGATAACCGCATCGAGCCATTTACATTTTGATGAGTTCGGAGTTTCTTTTGTCTCTGGTGGTGTTTGCGCGCCAAGTTCCGTGCTGTGGGGGAAGGCGTCAATATTCGCATTGAAATTGGCCCAAGTTTGAGGGAGTTGCTCGCTTTCTCTGTCCCGTCGAAGACGCCTCCCGCCGGCGCCGTCGACGACGACTCCGCGACTCCATTATTACGGAACGTTACGTTACTCTTTGGGAAGAAGACGCTTCCTCTATAGTTTTTGACGATTGTGATTTGACCTATGGATACGAAAACTGAGATCTACCTTAAAGGGGAGCTATAACGTGAAAATGTGCAGCTTTAGCTGAAAAAAAAAGTTCAGTAGCTACATACACTACTCATAATTCCACTTCATAATAGTGCGTTAGTGCGGACGTTAACGGTCGATTTCAGGTCGAACCTTGCTTCTCATTCTGCTGGGATGAAACTTTGCATGTGATGAGTACATACCATCAGGTCACTTTTGAGAAGAAGTGCCCGGTTGGGACCCGTGACAGGGCCACGGTACAAGAGGTTGCCCTACCAGACACGGGAGATTTCTTCAAATTCATTAAAATGCAATTTGCAGTGGCAGGGCTTTTACTATTTTAGTCAGAAATGATCCCTTGGATTGTCTGAATATAGTCTGTGATAATTTCAAGTCCCCCGCGCCGAAGATGGCGCGGGCTGCCTACTCATCAGGCGTAATTTGCAGAATTCAATTAATAGCTTACGTTGGGGGAACCAACCTTGCATTTCATTCCAATGCATAACGCTTTTGCACGTGAGTAGTAAGTACCTACAGGTAACTTTTAGGAAGTGATGCTCCGATATGACCCGCGACTGGCGTGCTTCGTAGGAGGTCGAAGGTCCAAGAAATTACCATTTTTGAAATCGTTGCTTTTTTATACTTTTTTTCATTGGACTATCTATTTTCAAGTTCAAGGAGCACGATGTAATAATTTTCCAGGAAATGTATTGCACCAGTGGCGTAACAGACGTCTGCGAAGGAGTCGAGGTGCGATTTTTCACAAAGTCTCTTGGTAAACCGTGATAAACACTTTTTTTGACATGTTTGGTATCTTTTCGAGCAAATCGCTTATTCTGATTTCGAACATGAGTATATAATTTTGATAGAGACGTGTTTAGACCGGTTTTATCAGGAAACACATGATATGTCTTATCATCAAAATTGATGTTTTGTAGTTCAAATTCCATCATTGTCCAATGTATTTTCAACTATGATTTTTACTTGGACAGGTGGTTTGGGCTATTTCACACACAAGTATCATTTGCTGATTTTTTTTTCCTGTTTTACAAAGTCACGGAGTGATTTTGTTTCTTGCGATGTAACATTTCAAAGTTTGATTTGATGAAACGTGCAAAAATTGTGCTAGGGCGATAGTGTAGCTTTGATTTGGTACTTTATTCGTTCCATTGCATAAGGATAGTTTTCTCCATCTAACAAAACAAAGAAGACTAAAATCAGAGCCGGATTTTAGTTATTACATGATTTTTCTTCCGACGATGCGAAATAAATTTCGCGAAAAACGCAAGTTCTGACCTATAAATTCGTCGTTTTGTAGCTCCATTTAGATCGAGATTCAGAATACCCACGATCACAATTTTGACACAAATTGTACAACTGAACTGCTCTGTAGAAGAATTTGTAACACTAGAAGTTTCTATCGCTGTTACAGACTCACACGGTTGTTTTGTTTAAAAACGTGCATCATGAAGAAATTTCATCACAGAAGCTCGCAATATCAGAAGAAAAATGAGGTCATGACTAAAATACGGCTCCGATTCCAGTTTTCTCTATCAAGTATGATAGATTTCCATGCCTTGGAATTGATAAAGTGCCAAATCAAAGCTACATTCTGGCCCCAGGCTAATTTCTCCTGTGAACTAGCACGGTTCGTCAAATCAAGGTTTGACATGATACATCCCAAGAAACAAAATCACTCGGTGACTTTGCGAAAATGAGAAAAAGTTTAAGCAAATGATATTTGTGTGTGAAATAGCTCAAACCAACTGTCCAAGGTAAAATCATAGTTATGAATACATTGGACAATGATGGAACTAGAATTACAAAACATTAATTTTGAGGATGAAAAAAATCATATTTCTCTAATAAAACCTATTCAAACATGTCTTTATCAAAATTTTGTACTTACTTTTGGAATCAGAATGTGCGATTTGGTCAGACATGATACCAAACATGTCAAAAAAGTGTTGGTCACGGTTTACCAGAAGACTTTGAGAAAAGTCGCACCTCGGCCTCTTCGCAGCCGTCTGGCACGCCACTGGTGCATGACACTTTCTAGAAACTTACTGCATTGTATTCCTCGACCTTAAAATTTATATAGCCCAATTCGAAAAGTATAAAAAAGCAACAATTTTAAACATGGTAATTTCTTGGACCTTCGCCCTCCTACGAAGCACGCCAGCTGCGGGTCCCATCGGGGCACCACTTCTCAAAAGTTACCTGTAGGTACCTCCTACTCACATGCAAAAGCGTTTTGCATCGGAATGAAATGGGTTCTTGGTTCACCCAACGTCCGTACTAGTAAGCTGTTCATTGAATTCTGCAAATTACGCCTGATTAATAGACAATCTGCGACATTTTTAGTGCGGGGAGGCTTGAAATTATCACAAAGTACATCCATACAAGGCAAGGGATCATTTCTGACCAAAATATTGAAAATCCCCCCACCGCAAACTGACTTTTTAGGAATTTCAAGAAATCGCCCCTGTCGGGTAGGGCAACCTCTTGTACCGTGGCCCTGTCACGGGCCCCAGCTGAGCACCACTTCTTGAAAGTGACCTGAGGATATGTACTCATCACTTGCAAAGTTTCATCCCAGCAGAATGAAAAGCAAGGTTGATCCCGTTAACCTCCGCACTATAATAAGATAATTGCGATTTTTTTTATACAGCAGAATGACGTATTGTCAAAAAAGTGACTCAAGCTCCAAATACGGTGCCACACAATTTATGAATTTGAACGAATTTTCAAAAAGATGGATTTTTATCAAATGACTCGGATTTGAAACTTATTCACAATGGGGAGTTTGCGTGCACACGTACGTACCTACGACGTAACGTAACTCTCAACGAGAAAATTTGCGAGTTTGTTGTGGTGCACAGGAAGAGAAAATAGTTTTGAATAATCTAATAAGAGTAATTACAAAATTATTTTTATCAATCCCTTTATTAGAATTTGCTTTAGTTACAATTTAAACTTCATCCAATAACCCTTCAGGTTCTAGACGTCAAGTAAAGCATTATTTTTTTATAACGAAACCACGGAAAAATGATAATGATTACAAATAGGAAGCGACCAGCAAAGCGAGGTTTCTCAAAGAACAAAATGGCGCAAACTAACACAAACACAGCTGCAAAAATTCTTACAGCCAATTCAAAGATAAACCTTATCCGTGTCAAGACACAAAAAATATTGGGAATAGCTAGAACTCAGACGTACTTTAACGAAGATAAGTCTGAGTTATAGCCTGACATACAATAGGAATGACGTACGTAATGCAATTACGCGATTAGAAATTTTCTATCTAAAAGACTCCAGATACAAAGATACAAAGGATTTCACCATCTGTATAAAAAAAAGCCTCCTATCTGGGGACCAGTGGCAATCAGTCAGTAGCAGTCAGCATCAGACCAGTATCAGACCAGTATCAGACCAGAGTACGGCAACAACCAGTACCGATAGAAGCAAACACTTCATGCCCGGGTGAAGAAAAAACAATCGAAACCAAAACCGGGAAGACCATTATTTCGACTATCTTATGCCGTTCTCAGGAATCAGATCCAGCTTGAGGTCTTTCGCATTACACGTCCCGCAAAATTTCTCATCACAATCCTTCAACTCATAATTATGTCCAAGGAGAGAAGCGTTTCGACACTACAAAGGGTCCTAGAAACTTCGGAGAAAATTTAGACGTCACGCAATTGGCAGCATTTGATAACCAAAAATTCCTCCGCCAAACCTTTTGGCCCACCGCGTATTGGACATCGCGACGATACAGATCGTACGCTTGCTTGTTCCGTTCGAAAGCTTCATCAAGTCCGTCTCGAACCAGCTTGTAGACCTCAAGAAATTTGTTGAGGCGGTGTTTCAAAAATTCCACATCACGCTTGACATCTTCACCAAAACTCTTCGGAATCTTATCACCTTGTCCATTACGTCCGATTCCACAACCAAAGTTCATGAAATAGGGTGTCATACCGGTAGCTTTTGGACGATCGAATGGCGCACGCCAAGCCAACATCGTCTTCAATACTCTATGTACCCTGTCTACGGCATTACTTTGCGGATGATACAGTGCCATTGTACGACATAGGGATGTTATAGGATTTAGCCAATTCTTCCATTTTCCGCGAACAAAACTGATTTCCATTGTCACAAACGAAACAGTTGGGGACTCCAAATAGACAAAAGACTTGGTTCTTCAGCAGAAAACAAATGAGACTTGGTGGAGTAGTCTACAACTGATAGAATGTACCGTATGATCAAAAACTTTCCTTCTCTATGCAAGCTGTGGCCTGGCTGAAATCAGCTTTGTTTGCCTGCCAATGACCAGACCACAGCCTGCCTAGAGGTGGAAAGTTTTTGGTCATACAGTACATACTGGGTGGGCCATAAAAAAACTGTGCTCGGAATTTTTCCTCCTAAAACTTTTATTTCGACACCGATTTTATCTCACTTTTCAGCATTGACTAGCCAACTAAATAAGCTATCATTTCTGTATTTCACAATGGCTGACATATCTACATTCAGGATGGCAGAAACAATTGAAAATAGGTCTCTTTTGTTCTCGTTGCTTTTTATGTAAAGTTACCAGAAAGTCAAAACCAATAATGTATGATGAAAAAATAGACCTTTTTTGTCAATTCAAGACCACAACTTACAAAATCGGATCATCTGCTGAGGAGCTATCGCGAGTTAAAGCGGAGCCTACTTTCCGTTTTTTACATTTTTGCATAATTGGTCCAAATTTAGGTATCCTGTCCGCCAATCCGCCATATCGATACCTCCTAATAAAAACATTGTAACTAACAGAACGCAATTTCACAGGAGCGTGGTTTGAAAGTTTTTGGAGATTTGAAATCCATCTCATTTGACTATTGTTTGAAATAGCGACACGGTTATTGTTTTCCAAGGTTTTTGATTGTCTAAAGAAAAGGTTGTGAGCAGTATTTTCTGAAAATATAGCTTTTTGAGGAATCCAATGTCACTTACAATAAAGAAATCTTTCATCTGCAAGGGTAAAAGCATTGTGAGTGCCTTTACAATGTTTTCACTCGGATGTTATCGAAAAGTCATAATTGTAAGAGACATTACAATTACTCCTCGTATAGAGAGTATGAGAACGAGTATATCGTTGAGAATATCCAGCAAGAACATTGTATCGGACTTTGCCATGATTTCACCGCAAATTGCATCCGTATGAAGAAAAGTAAAGGACGATACAATGCAAAGTACAACAATATCATAATTGTATTGGCTTTTGCAATGTTTTTAACGCAGAATTTGCCCAAACTGGTAGATACAATTTCCAAAAAATCATACTTTTGGCACATTTGGGAATTTTTTAGAGCCGCAATTTTTTTTCTGAATCTTGTACACTTTCAGGTATAGTGGGAGCGGTACGCAAAAGCATACCGCATTTTGGAGTGCAGTAACGAGATTTTGCATGGGCGTACGTTATACCAAGACAAGCGATTTGACCCGCAGCACTCGATATTACGTCCCTTAGGGGGCCAATGGGGGCCCTCCAAATTTTCAAAATGCAAGAACTTTCACAAAATGATCATTGAGTATCGTCATGTATGTCATAAGTGAAGCTTACGGGTCTATTGAAAATGTTTTCATCAAATGTCGTCGTGTCCAATTCATTCTTCACATTTGAGAAGAAAATTCTTTCGCAGAGGTTAAAAAAACTGTTTTTATTTTTTCTGCTGTGCAAGGAAACGATAAATTCATTTGTTTTGTTGCGTTCCCAACTAAATCGCGTTCCATAAGCCCAAATATGAAGACAATTTTTTCGCAATATCATTTTCCCAAGAAGAGGTGACCTCTTCAGTACACTTTTTCCAACAGCATTTTTTTCAATGTTCCTAGTGGATAAGACTGTCAATTTCCGCAGATATGAGAAGCTTGAACTATTTTCTTAGTAATTTCCATGCAACATGGCTTTAAAACACACAAGAGAGCCCTAAAACTTTTTTTTTCTGCTGGGCCGTCAAATTTTTGGCATGTTGATTTTGTATTAGGGGAGACGCGCAAATAAATAAGATCTAGTCTAGGCGAATAAAATCTACCGGAAAATATACCTACTTACACCAAACGACTCTGCGTTTTGTTATACTGCAATAAAACACGGCATGGAAGAATATTTTCTGTTGAAACCAAATCGCCTGCGCCTGCAGCCTGGATTGAATACTGGTCCGCGTCTCTCCTACTATAAAATCAAAATATCGTAAGTTGGACGGCCCAGCAGAAACTTTTTTTTTGGGGCTCCTTTGGGCGTTTCAGAGTCATGTCGCTTCGCAACTACAAAGAAAAGAGTTCAAGGTCTCCATTCCTGCAAAAATTACGTGTGATATCCAGTGGGGACATAGAAAGAAATGCTCTTGAAAAAGAGGTACTGAAGAGGTCACCACTTCTTTGAAAAATACCATTACAAGAAATTTTTTTTCATAATTAGGTTCAGGGAATGCGATTTAGTTGGGACCGCAACAGAACATATGAATTTATCGTCTCCTTGCATAGAAGAAAAAATAAAAACAGTTTTTTTGACCTCTGCACCTCTACCAAAGAAATTTTTTTTCAAGTGTGAAGAATGAATCGGACACAACGACAATTGATGAAAATATTTTCAATAGACCCGTAAGCTTCACTTATGACATACATGACGATACTCAATGATCGTCATGTAAAAGTTCTTGCATCTTGAAAATTTGGAGGGCCCCCATTGGCCCCCTAAGGGACAAAATATATTGAGTGCTGCGGGTCAAATCGCTTGTCTTGGTATAAAGTATGCCCATACCAAATCTCGTTACTGCACTCCTAAATGCAGTATAGATGTGTTTTTAGGTGTGTACCGCTTGCACTAGTACCAAATCTGCTAAAAAGTGAAAATGGCCATAATGTCAGTTACAATGTTTTTTAGGAGGTAACGATATGCTCATTTCTCAACCGATTTTCTCAAATTTGATTTCAGTGGCTATAAGAAAGTGACCGACGTGTCAAAATACAAGATGGCGGAAGCAATTGGGAATAGAATTTCTTTTGTCCTCATTGCTTTTCAATAAAAATCAGTAGAAAGTCAGAACCAATAATTATTATGGAGGAATAGACCTTCCTTGGCAATTCAAGACCGCAACCAATCGAATCGAATCATCTGCTGAGATGCTATGGCGAGTTGAAGCGAAGCCTACCTACCGGATCCTTACTCCCGCATAAATGATAAATGAGTTTAAGAATCCTGTCCGCCATATCCTAAATTCTCGACCGATTTTTACAAATTTGGTATCAATGGCTAGCCAATTGGACAGGCTCAGGCATATATTTGTATGAGAAAATGCCAACATGTCAAAGTTCAAGATGGCGGAAATTATTGAAAACGGGCCTTATTCGTCCTTGTTGAAATAGAAAAACGTAAAGTACGCTTCGCTTCAACTCGCAAAAGCTCCTCAGCATATGACCCGATTTTATTTGTTGTGGTCTTGAATTGACAAGAAAGGTCTATTCCTTCATAATACATTATTGGTTTTGACTTTCTAGTAACTTTCAATAAAAAGCAACGAGAACAAAAGAAGGCCCATTCATCTTAGAAAACGGAAATGATAGCTTATCAATTGGCTAGCCAAAGCTGAAAAGTTCGACGGAATCGGTGGCGAAATAAAAAATTCAGAAGGAAAAATTCTGAGCACGGTTTTTTATGGCCCACCCGGTATACCCATGTCTGGATTTGGGTAAAGGACCGACGATGTCAATGCAAATCAACTGCCACGGCTTACACACTTCGGGTCGGCCCAGCATCAAGCCTGCTGGCGGCTTCTGATCTGGCTTGATTGACAAACACGTTCGACAATTATTTTTTATGTACTTAGCGACATCAGCGCGCATTTTCGGCCAATAATATTTACTGGAAATGCGATTGAAGGTCTTGTAGATGCCACAATGACCGGAACATGGTGGATCGTATGAGACTTTAGATCTTTCCCGAGATGGAACTACTAATTGTCAATCATTCTCCTGTCCAGACAGTCCCGGAAAAAGATTCTTAGTAAGCCGGTACAGTTTACCGTTTTCGACTCGCCAAGATAGAAACCGTAGTGGAGAACCTGCGACCTGCTTGCACATCTTCCAGTACCATCTGTCTTTTGTCTCCAGTGACGAAAGAAGATGTTGAATTTCGTCTATCACCGACACTGATCTTGATAGGGCATCAGGTACAATGTGATTCCGACCGGGACAATTGATGATATTGAAGTCATAGTGTTGCAAACGTAAACTCCAACGCGCCAATCTACCAGATAGATCATCAAGTTCATTTAAGCCATTTCGTACTATAATGATCTGTAATGACGGTGACTCTAAAACCTTTAATGTAAGGTCGAAACCGTTCTACCGCAAAAATGACCCCTAAACATTCTTTTTCGGTCGTGCTATATCGTCTTTCTGCGCGGCTCAGCAATTTACTGATGTGAGCCATCACGTGTTCTCCATCCTCATCTTCCTGGGATAACACAGCACCCAGCCCAAAATCGCTGGCACTAGCCTGAATGACAAAAGGCTTCTCAAAGTTGGGACACGTCGGAACAGGCGCAGAAACGAGTGAGTCTTTGATGGTTTGAAAAGCGTTTTCGCATTTGAGCGTCCAGACAAAGTTCGCGCTTTTTTTCAGAAGTTGGTGAAGTGGAGCAACAACGGTGACAAAGTTAGGGATGGAGCGTCCATACCAAGACGCCATGCCTACAGCACGTCGAACATTTTTCACATTTTTGGGCGTTGGTATCTGGAGAATCGCTTCAACTTTGTCTGGGTCCACTCGTAGCCTATTTTCACTGACGATGTAGCCCAGAAGCTCACTCCGGGCGGCATATTCGGCACTTTTTTTTCATAATGGTGAGCTTGGCTTTTCAAAGATGATAGAATACTTCTTTTAGGACTTCAAGATGTTTTTCAAACCTACTGGCCACTATTGCGATGTCGTCCAAATAAACGAATACGAAGGGATCCAAGTCGACGCCGAGGACGCGGTCAATTAATCTTTGCCAACTGGCACTCGAATTGTAACGACCGAAAGGCATTCGTCGAAATGGAAACAAACCTCTGTTTGGTACAGGAAAAGCGGAGACCGGCTTCGATTCTTCGGACAGCGGCACTTGCCAATATGCGCTCTTTATATCAAGCGATGATAGATATTTCGCGGCCCGTAATTTGTCCAGCGCATTTGTCACAAACGGTAGATGATAAGCGTTATGTTAAGTTACCTTATTGACCTTTCTAAAATTGATACAAAATCGGTACGACTTCCTTTCAGACCAAAACTATTCAGGACACTCATGGAGGAGATGAAGGCGCCATGATGTCATCATTAAGCATTTAGTCAACCTCTTTGTTGATGTATTTCTCTACGATAGGAGAGATGGGATAGTGGCGTTGTTTAATCGGCTCACCAGAAGTTCTTATGACATGTTATACGACGTGAGTGCAACCGATTTCTGGACATAAATCGAATTTCGCTTGTAGTAGTTGTTAAACTTGCAAACGCTGCGAGAAAGTGAGTTCTGCTGCCTTCTCAATTGACGGAAGTTCAGATAATGCACCGAAGGTTCAATCCTCGTGACGTAAGTCCGGAACGATTCCCATCTCTCACTCCAAAAATCTGCGTCAAGTATCAACGTATGTTAGAGAGAAGGAATGGATAACACCTCAATGACCTTGACTCGATCTCTGGGCTTGAACGGTACTACAACAACATGGCTCACTTGACACTTTTTCTTCATCAGCAACCCGACAAGGCCTGATTTCGGTAGAACGAAAGGGAAGTCCCGAAGTTTTTAAAATGTCGATTTCTGGCTGTCCGACGATCGTCCTGCTCGCTGCAGAATCGAGTAGTCCAAGGACGTTTTTGCTCAAAACATTGACTTTGAGGTATGGTCTCTAATAGTCGACCACGTTTGACAAAATAAAATCAAGACCGATTCGCGTGTGAGTGTCAAGATCAGTTCGGACCAAGCTAAAAGTTTCAACCGAGTTCACCAGTCGATCCCTCAGTGACCCGAAACCGTGTTTTCCGAATGGTGACTACACTTTCCACGTGTCCGAACGGTGCCTCCCGGCTTTCCTCATTTGAAACATTTCAGTTTTTTGGCTGCCGGCAATTCGACCTGGTGTGACCCTTCTTTCCACAACCGTAACAGGGCACCTCATCCAGATAGGATCATTCAACACAAGCAAGGTCTGGTTCTAGCAACTTGCTGTTCTTTCTGGACGCTGGTGGCACAAAACTGTCAACATGAGTCTTCTTGGCATCCAATTGTCTACTATACTTTGAAAGTTCGTCCTTAGACTTTACTCCCACCAAAGCAAGTCCTGATAGTATGGGACGATATTTCGAAGCAAAATGCCTAGCTGCTGAGCTTCAGTCACTCTAATGGATAACCGATTGAACATAGCGTCCATAACTGAAAGATAAATGCCGATAGACTTGTTGGAACCTTGAGTCCTTTTTTTGATTCACTCATCGCTAATCGTAGTTTGCACTTCGAAATTCTTCCCGTAACAACCTGGTTAGTGATCACCAATCACCCGCCTTCCCTCCATTTGCTTTAAACCATAGCGAAGCCTTTCCCTCGAAATGGTCAACAGCTGGCATGTACAACTCTTCAAGTGACATGTATCTTGCTTGGCGTAGCTCCTCAACACGTTCCGGAAAAGCACCTAGAGATATCCGATCATCACTATGAAATTTCTGATTCCACTTGTTGACTGGAACAGACTCGGCACCTCTAGACTGTTGTTCCCTATAGTCCCCTGTTATACGAAATTTAAATGCCACAGCTCGAGGTGGCCCATCACATAACAGCATACTGTTACAGCATAAAACTGTGACACATTCTGTTAACATATCACGGAATTGTGACCATTTAATATTGCTTCAAGCTTTGCAACAAGAAATGCACTCACAAAATTTGTGGCTGCCGAAACTGCTTTTTAGTTTCTAGGACGCAAATTATTCTTCTGAGTGAAAGCTTTGATTGTTCAGACGATATTGCTTCAAGTAGGTACTAGCGAAGCGGAGACACTTCATGTGCAGGTATAGGTGCCAATCAGCTACCTACAATGTCTTAAGATGACTCTGGACGCAAGTTTGTTTCTCACGTTGTCGTTTTCTGATAATTTTTTAATCAAGCTCCAACCCTCATCCGTCCCTGGATACTCGCCAGGAAAGTATTGCGGTGCCATAATAGATCTTTATACGACTGATTGACGTTCGTATAACCATTAACCATATTTGCTTACAGTACGCCCGAAATTCACGAAAAACAAGGTACATGGTTCAGGCAGTAATTGCCTGGAAAATATGGAACACACCGGCATAATTTTTGTTCCAACCTCGCTCTCGTTTTGAAAAACTCGCTTCAGGCAATTTCATTATTGTTATATATTTCGCATAAAAGGGTGCCAGCAGCAGCAGCGGCGGCGAAACCCCCCACCACCATCAGCCAACATTTTATTTAATTCTGAATCTGACAATGTAATCCACTAGCGCAGCAAGAGGACCCTTTCCCGTATACCGTTTCCTTTGAAACGGGTCGCTTTCTGCCCTCTTTAAAAGTTTCATCCTGCGACGTCCAGAGACATCACAATAAATTCTTAGATATCTGAAGAAGATGAATGGGCCCCGGTCCATCTAACAAATGGATTACCCGGGATTTTCGCGAAAAACTTTCTCTCTAATACCTCTACACACACACACAACCCGGGTTTGATTGGCACACCACCTATATAGCCTAAATAGTTTTGTATTGATTCAGATTGCTCTGGCGCGCTTGAATTATTGAAACGCAGAGAGAGGCTGTCGAGCGATATTTTTCATTGACGTGCCCGATGTGGCCCGAAGGGAGAGCAATATTATGCGACCCGCAACACGACACTTTTTTTAATGGTTCGGTATTTTGGCCTCCGGCAGAAAAAGAGCCGTATTATTGATCTGTACGATTCCGAACAAATGGAGCTGCCAAAGGGTCCTATAACATTGGAAGTTCCTTCCGCAACGTTTCTTGCGTTTTCCCTGGAGGAAGTGATACGCGGGTTGAACTCGTCTCTAAGTTTAATGACTTGAAGGAGTCAAGCGTTCTGCGAGCAGCGCCACCGCGACGGCACACAACAAGTGTGCAAATATGGATTGAGGAGGTACAGTTTGGCGGAGGCGAATTTTTCTGTCCGTCCGGCAAACAGTCAACGTGTATTTGCGGTGAGAGCAAATATTTTCAGAGTGGAGCACTCCGGAAAGGAGTCAAACAAGAACAAAGTGCGTGTTTACCGTTTGCATGTCAGCCGCGTAAAGCGCGCGTTCAGGGCGTTTTGCTGAAAAGGGTTCAAAATACGCTTAATTAACCGGGATTTCTTTAGGAGGGCGTTCAAATCAGTTAACGCATAGCTGAGAACTGCGTTCCCTCGCACAACAAGTAATATATTCTCCAAGTGCACTGAAAGAAATTTTTAGTTGAATAGAGGAGACCACGGAATAACTAATAAATATCACTATAGCTCTAGTTGTTGCAGCCTTATTGATTTCTTCAGTAGAAATTTGGCAGATGATAATAAATTACTATAAATCTGGTTGCAAAAACTAATTATAGAAATATTTACTAGCTACCTACTAGATTATGCTAACATACTGTTGAATTAATTTTACCGTTGAATTTTAGAGTTATTTGTTGTTTGATCACAGAGCTCGTGAAATATTTGGAAGATAAATTATTCCTTTGTCCGGTTTTGTGAAGACTGCATGGATTTCTATCGCCAACTACTCAACAGAAACTGATCGAAAGAAATCACACGAACACACCCTAATAAAAATAGGTAGTTTAATGAACGCATGTAAATGCAACTGATCTATTTTTCGTACAGGTCTATTAGACTTCGAATAAAAATGTTTTTAGATAATCATTTATTCACGTCTTCAGGATACATACAGGGTGAGCAACCTTCTCTCACAGCGTTTTCCCCTGAGCAGTCCTGGCCTCTCTCCACAGAGCTCGCCTCCTTGAACAATCCTGATTTACAAAAACAAACTACTTTCCGCAGCGCTCCCTCCACAACAAAAAAACAACTTGTTCTCACAGCGCTCCTTTCCTTAAACAATCCTGGTCACGGCACCACTTCCGTAATGATACGCATCTCTGAGTAAATTAACAGTGAATAGGTAGACCCAACATAAGAAATCATCGAAAACAAATGCAAATACCAACAGTCTTCAAAAAGCGACGGAAAGTGCAGAAACGTCTAATTGATACAAACAAAACTACGTATTCACACGAGAAGCACAACTTTCAAGGGTTTGGCAGCGTCTTCTCTCTAGCAGGTGGTTTTCGTCATGCTGGTCCATCTCTGGCGCTCTCGATATTCTAAATAAGTCATAAAATCGCCCCTACACCCATAGTCGTAAACTTACATGATGCTCTTATTGGTAAATTCCAATGGTACGAAAACCTGAAGTAGTCTGGTAAAACAATTCATACAATTTATACTGCAACGGACGACGTGCACTTATTCGAAATTAGTGAAACAAAATCGAAGAAACATCAGTGAACAAATGTTGGAGCATCAGTAAAAAAAACAGTGCATAATAAATCAACATTGCATGAAAACTCAAAACAAAACAAAATAGGGGTGATGTTGATAGGATCCTGTGAAGGTACTGTAATGGCCCGACTCCAGAGAAGAAAGAACGAGTTACGAGCCTAGTTATTTAAATATAAAAGTTTGTCGATGCAAGTTTTACAAATTTAGTCGAAGAGAAAAGCTCGGTCTTTGTAACAACCTCGAAGCCGCCAGACGAACAGATGGTAAAGCTCTAAAAAAGGGGAGCCGCGGTCTGTGAGGTAAAGTTGACATTCCTCGGGCGACAAGGCAAGACTTATAGAATGAGAAGAAAGCAGAGCTGAGGGTGAGTCTGGCCGATGGTCGGAAGAAACGGGGGAGTGCCTCTTGAGCATCCATGCGGGTTGGTTCTGGAAAAAAAGATTTAGCGAATTTCACGTAGAGGAAGATGATATTAATTTGATTGAAATATTAGCACCGTCTTTGTTTGGAGTGATCTAGAGATTTAAATATTTCGATTGAGTCGCACAGAACCTATTGTTTAGAAGTAACTCAAAAACAATCACGTTGGGATGGTGCGTCAAAGGGTTGAGATTTGTGTAGTGAACTATGTGCCCAGAGGTAGTCGTGGACTCGATACAATCTACCCTCAACAAAAGGTTAGTGCAAGTCATATTAAAAGAAAAGCGAAAGGTGTATTTTGAGTGAGTTATGCTTGTCGAAAACAAAGTCATTGAATTAGCGACTAACGCTCTTGACAATGTGAATACTTTTGCCCTGGCCGAAAAGGCCACTTGAATTGAGTGATTCATAATCATGAATTCCGTGTTATTATCCATCGGGTGGTGGTGTGGTGTTTTGAACACAAAGTTCGATGATTGAAAGGGTTATTGAAGAGGTGACCATCCATCAGTCAATCCGATGTCTACCACACTTGGAAGTCTGCAGTGCCGCTTCCCACAAAATTGGCTGTGCCATAATGGCGGTGGAGCGAGTGAGAAAAGTCAACATGCTGCGAGATCCCAAATTATTGTACCCATTTGTTTTATGCTGATAAGATGGTCCCTGCAAAAAAGCTACAAGTGACATCTGATGTGTGACCCAATAAAGGGCCGGAGTCTCAAGCCATAATTTGAGTTAGTACATTCTTAAAAAAAGCTACCTGATGGAATTCCGGGCGAGCGTTATCGAAGGGTTGTGGAATTGCATGTTTTAAGAAAACCGCGTTGGCGCGATCGTGAAGTCGGGAAAACTACAAATGATGGATTTCATTCAGTGGTCAAAAGCCAAGCAAACATCGTAAATTGTGTCCTCCAATTATCTATAAGAAATCTGCCATAATTTCCCTATTGCTGATGAAGCTAGCTACCCCTTTCCTAATTAAGATAAAGTAATCCACTGTGCCTGTTCGAGCTAGTTCGCAATTTTCAGTCTGTTCCAGCCGACGGCAGCACGCATCTTTATCTACAAGACGGCCAAAATATTGTTAGCTAGAATAGCTGATGAGGAACCTTTTGTAACTACACCTTTTCCAGTTTTAGTTTAGAAAATATCAATTGTATTTCAGATATCGTCAATTAAATTTCAGATAAATCAAGTGTAGTTCAGAAAGCGTCAATTGTATTTCGGATTAGTCACTTGTAGTTCAGAAGGCGTCAATTGTATTTCAGATTTATCAAATGTAGTTTAGAAAACTTGAACTGTACATCAGATTATGTCAATTGTATTTCAGAAAGCGTTGATTGAAGTTCAGAAGACGTCAATTGTAGTTCAGAAGACATCAATTGCATCTCAGATTAGTAAAATGTAGTTCAGAAAGTATCAATTTTATTCGGACTCCTGCAAATTGGGGCACCTTTGCACAGCCACAGCTCCGAACTCTTGATCTTTTTGTACGATGAACTGCAGATATTCGTTACATCTTCTGTGTAACAGATGTCTGCGGGGGTGTTAATCGCACGACCGGCTTCCGCAGCATTGAAGAACGACAAATGCTACAATTATCTTGGAGCTGCATTGATTGATAAATTATACATAAAAATTATTTTCTGAACTACAAATGACATGTTCTGGAATACAAATCACGCTTTCTGATATTCAAATAATCATTTCTGATATACAAATGACGCTTTCTCAAATTCAATTTATTAATCTGAAATACAATTGACTGTTTCTGAAATACATTTGACTAATCTGAAATAAAATTGATACTTTCTGAACTACATTTTACTAATCTGAAATGCAATTGACGTCTTCTGAACTACAATTGACGATATCTGAAATACAACTGATACTTTCTGAACTACAACTGGAAAAGGTGTAGACCTCCCAGAGTTATCGTAAAGAAATAATTAGACGAGACACCTCGTCACACCACATGGTATTTAACAAGCGGAAATTGTCATCACGAAGACGAGTTTAACCGTTCCAAAAGCTAGTGACTATTGCTTGATTGAATGGAAAAGTTATTAATTATCAGAAAATTGATCGGGTAATATTTCAAATAATTTGTAAAGGTAATCTTTTGATATGTGTGGTTTCTTGATCCATGGAAGAATAGATGAAATTATGATTGAAATTTAAAAACGGTCGTTTTTCCTCCTAACTCAATTTATTGCGACCGGTTTCGCCGGATTTTTTCTCCAGCATCATCAGGCGGATTAAACTATAACAAATATTACAACAATAAGACAACTAACGACGCAGAGAAATTATTACAATCACGTGAGCACATAACAATCAAATTACACACAAAATTAGTGGAATGATCATGAAGATATTAGCATAATATGCAAACAGACAAGTTCCACCTACATCCAGTCAACTCGAGGGAGAGCAATCTAATAAGCGGCGAGTAATTAATAAACCCTGCTCCACGTGGGTATCGCGGGCTGTTGCAATTCAAATGACTTAGGTAAAGGTGAATAAAATCTACGGCACACAAAAAACACAACGTAGGGTCAATAAAGGTATTCAATACAGCTAATTGAATTGAATTAAGGGAAGGCGGTTTCCTCACACAACACATCACAGTCAATACATGTGACGTTCACAGTATATAATCTATATTCATTTAGAAGTTCACTTCACCCCTCCATTTTTTCATTAAGAATGGTATATGTTCATGTTTCCCTAGACCATGGTAAGTACAGCAACCTAATATTGATTATAAAAAAATCAAATGTCTCAGGCATCGACAAAAAGAACGTCAAGTTTGGACAAGTTCAATTCGTATAAAATCAGAGCACGGCGGCAAGACAGAAACTTTCGTGCGTGTTTAAAAATAGCTCACAAAAAAAAAGGATGCGTATTAATGAGCGTACGAGAAAAACGCACTTTCAAGTGAATTCAGCAATGAATAGGTGAACCAAATCAACAAGTGTTCTCAACCAGCGTATAGATTGAATAAAATAACAAAAATCTATGTACTTCAAAGAATACAGCGCGAGACGCACTCAATACACATGTGACGGACCTGCAAGAGCAGGTATAGTTTCCTCCTTTTTGGCACCCCATCGAACATTGGAGGCAAAGCTATGAAATGTTCTCGCACGACCCATCAACAGTCTCAGAGCGGGTGGCAAGAAAGGTGAAATTTCCCCAAATGTGTCCGCTCAAATCTCTCCGACCATGTGTTAGCAAAAATAATACAGGGTCGCATTTTGTGCCAGTTTCAAACACATATACAAAAGGGGAATTTTCAAAACTATTGCATCGACAGCGTGCTTATAATTCAACTCGTTTTCAAAATAAAACCTGATTTTTCACAAAGTGTATGTGTACTGCGTAGTTTTGGATCTGACCATCGATCGGTCGATGAATATTCAGCTCGAGAACTTTCTTCCATTTAGTCGTTCTAATTTTCTCCGCTAGTTACGTTATGTACAATCTACTTCTCAGTTCATGTAGCATGTAGCGAGCCAAAATCCTTTAACCTTGCGAAATCGGTATAACAGATCCACCTACATCCAGTCAACTCGAGGGAGAGCAATCTAATAAGCGGCGAGTAATTAATAAACCCTGCTCCACGTGGGTATCGCGGGCTGTTGCAATTTTGCCCATCAAGTGTAATTATCGCATTCCTCCGCCGGGCATCCGCGAGCACTCAAAACAGGCGAACGAAAAACGACGCATCCCGCCACCAAAACACCGCCTCGTTCCCACCAGGAAATGACCAAGAATTGACGCAATTTTCCCTCCAAACGCTGCCTGTTTTTCGACAAACATCTCCTTTATACGCCACGGAAATTCGATTCGGCCAAGTTTTCCGCGCAAAGCTGCTACCACTGCTTCGCCTTTTCTTCTTCTCCCTGGATATACCCACACAACATCGCCACGATACAAATACATACACACCACATCGAAATGTAGGTAGGTTGTACCTCTATCTTCTACGCATCGGCAATAAATTTATTAAAATATTCAGGGAATCCGGGATCCCCGTATCTCTACGGACGGAAACAATTATTCACGCGGTTAAGTCCAGGACGACGCGGAAAAGAATAAATAATGCAGGTGCACCTCATGCAAAAAAGGGATAAGGTGTCCGTCGGAAGAGAGAAAGAGCGAGAGTCGGAGTCGAAACCGGGATTACCAGTGCCGCTCGACGACCCGAAGTCGTCGGGATGCATGTCACAGCTGCTGTCAGGGTGTCAGTGGAAACCCTGAATGTTGCATAACACATTTCCATCGATTACACATAGTCGGGCCAGCAAGCATGCACACACACCAATTTTACCGAACCGACCGGAATCACTTCTTGTCATTGTTTGGTATACCAATAGGTAAACTCATCCGATTCATATAAGAAAAAGTCTGCTAGCACTACAACAGTTATTACCAATAAGGTATTCATTCAATGTTCCTAATCATTAGCATTCTAATTTTCTCTAGAACATCTTAGATAATTTGGATTCAAAGTTTGGTTTTGATTCACAGAACAAGCAGACGCAGACGTAGGCATTGTTTATTAGTTATTAGGCGTCGATAATGATGAGCTTCACTTCTTGATGCATTACTTCAGGCAACGCAATTAGCACAGTCGATACTCAGTGGAACAGAAATCTTATGACCATCAATCAGCTGTGCACTGTCCGAACTTGACCGCCTTTTAACAGTAGAATTCCTGCAATTCCTGAGTCTCAAAGGATAACGCGCGGTCTGATTACGACCACGTTCCTTTGATAGCAGCGTTGAGGAGAGATGCGTTTTTCCTGAACGGCCGGAACCATCTTAGAAGCAAGATTGCTCTTGCATGTTCTCATCATCGATTCAGCGTCTATTGCATTAGTTAATCTGTGGAAAGCTTGATGGAGCGTGCTAATTTGTCCTCGGCATGATTCTCGCGCTTCGTATCAACCGCAGGGATGTCCCTTCAACATTTCACGTCGGCACTGGGCAAACCAATATTGCTGTAGAACCTCTGCTGCTTCAGAGTATATCGTAGTCTTAGTATTGTGCAACGTGAGATTGTGTGCGACAGTAGGCTTCTCCGTTGTATTGTCAGTAGACAAAATACATGTCGTCGGCAAACTTATGGCAAATATTTCTGGGTACTGGCAAAAGTTGTGTTCTTTGGCATCAGCAGATCGACGTGCCTGCTTTTGTTTGTTACCGAGAGCCTATTATTTCGATTGCCATTTCCCAACGTTTTCTTGCGGAGTTCTTGAGAATCGACGAAGAAGCCCAAGTCGTTTGAACTCTTTCGGAAGAACTGGCACTTCTCGAAATTTACGGTGAGGTTCGCCCGCCGGAGACGGTCGGCGACATCGCGAAGAAGACTTACGTGCTCTTCGAATGACGAAGAGGTGATGATGATATCATCCAGATAAACTAAAATGTTTGGCTCAAGATCGGGACCAAAGACGGCGTCCATTAGTCTTTGCTAAGCCTGCGCGGCATCAACCAATCTGAATGGGAGAACTCTGAAATGGTACAACCCTCTTTCTAGCAGAACGAAAGCCGTTTTCTCTCTCGAACTGGGATCAAGTGGAATCTGTCAGAACGTACTCTTCATATGGACTGAAGATAAAAACTTCGCACTCCGCAGCATGGTCAAAATGCGATCGACTCGAGGTAACGATAACAGCTGTAATGGGCAGCTTAAGATTATAAAATAAAAGGGGATTAAATATTTAGGAATAAATCAGCATTACGGACGATATTAGGAAGGGACGAAATTGCACATGGGATGATGGGAGAGTTAGAAAACGCATGCCGGCGCATCGATTTTGTGAGTCAGGGGTTTACACACTTGAGGTGGAGGGGTAGAGAGAAGATCGGTCCGAGAATAGAGACGGGGGTGATGGATTTGCGTCGTAGCAGTCGACAACGCCAGATGTGGGAGATGAGAAAAATCATATTCATCAAAAAGAGAAAGTGACGAAAGTAATAAAACCATAGTTAATAGTAGTTGTAGTGCATCAGTTACGAGAGAAAAAAACACTAAGGCAAGTCTGATTTTCATTGTGATCAAATGATAATTGTTTAAATGGGGTTGAAGTTATTGTTTTGTTTATAAACGATAGTAGGTTTTGTTCTTGATATTTAAAACAGCCATGGGAAGCGCCAAACCGATTCAATTTCCTGTAGTTGCTGTGAGCTTTTTAATACGGCCCCTTGGTTTCAGCTACCTACCTTCAAGACACCAGAAAATGGCGAAAGCTTCAATAACCCTTTAAAGAGATCCAGCTTCCGTCAGATTGATTTCCTTAGGTCAGTTCTGCAAAAAATCCAGCGCTCTAGACATATATTTGGATCAAATCTGGGCGACAATCTTGATCATGCGTTATCTTCCCCCATGAAATAAAATATTTTACTCTTTTCGCACGACAAGAGAGACAAGAGAACCCCTTGAGCTGTGCCAAGAAAATTCAGTGTCGCTTCGAGAACGCTTCAAGATAGAAAGGAACATAACATCATTTTTGCAGGCTGCTTAATTAGAGGCTCACCGTGATAAATTATACACCTGATTGCAGATTTGCGTTATATAACGCTGAGTTATTCAACCCAGCGTGAAATAGAGCTGCTGGTTAAGTCTGTAAGTTCAAAATTACAGCACCAGCCGGATATAAATCCATGAAATGTAAGCACTCAACTTTTACAGCTACAGCTAGTAAAAGTACAGCTAAATTATCGAGATTTCTATTCGTACAAGGAAGATGGACTAGACAGAAGAAAGGGTTAAAGTTCAAATATCGACGAGGTCTTGAATGAATTAAGCGGGGAATTGAAACTCAAGTGCGTTAGGAAATGGGTTCACCAATAGCTCTGAAAATTGGGAAAAACGCGAAACGGAATTAGATTGGGAGGGTTGAGTCAATGAATAGCAGGATTTATTGCGTAATTAGGGTGTACTTTTCTTTCAGAAACCGAATATAAACTTGAATGAACTAATTCCTACCGTTAGCTGGTTTCAGCACGTCTGGAAATTATGTAATGAATAATTAAGCTAAGCTTAATAGAATTGGCGATAATTGATTAATTCGTAATAAAGGTTAGGTGTGGTGTTAAATGACTTCAATTATTTTCCAACATTTATTCAACTCATCCTCTTTGAAAGAACGTGAGGTTACTACTATAGTATGATTGAAGTAATTACACGACGGGAAATTGAGATAGGTGTAATTGATTCAAATGACTTAGGTAAAGGTGATTGAAATCTACGGCACACAAAAAACACAACGTAGGGTCAACAAAGGTATTACAGCTAATTGAATTAAGTTAAGGGAAGGCGGTTTTCTCACACAGCACAATATAGTCAATACATGTGACGTTTGCAGTATACAGTCTATATTCATTCAGAAGTTCACTCCACCCCTTCATTTTCTCATTAAGAATGGTATATGTTTATGTTTCCCTATACCATGGTGAGTACAGCAACCTATTAATGATTATAAAAAAATCAAATGTGTCAGGCATCGACAAGAAGAACGTCAAGTTTGAATTTGAAGCAAAATGTTTTGAAAGCAGGTCAGGTTGACATAAAATATTCAGCCAGCGCTCAAATTCTTGCTGGTCCTTGGCAGTGTACACTTAGGTCTAGAAGAAATGCCAATTTATTCCTTCAGGAAACACTACGTACTTGGCTGTAAAGGTAAAGACATCTGACACATTTTTTAGCGATATAATAATGCAGAAAACAGAAACAAGGAAACTTGTGCTACAATGACGTGACAATGAGTAACAATTCAAGCACCCAACGTGACCAGAAAGTCAGAAACGCCGCGGCAAACGTCCCCAGTGTCATAATTGCCACGTCTTGTACCGAAAGTGCGACGTTGGCTAGTGAACTTTGCGATATACTAGCTGCGCCAGCTTAAGAACTGGCAGCTTACCCCAAAAGGGGGGAAGCAATTCTCTTGAATTACACAAGAAATTGGTGACGCGAGAATCGGCGTTCCGAAATAAAATATAGTATGTATATTCATTCGACTTCAGTAGGTATATTAACAAATCTTGAAACGAGGCACAGTGCAGTAACAATTCCATAGTACAACAAATATAACGGCAGAAGGCGGTTAGGAAATTGAGACAAAAATGAATGCAACTACGTCCTAGCTAGCTAACTCTACACTACTTAGGACTAAGAAAATGAGCGAGACCTATCCTTTTAGTGCCAGTGCGTCTCTCAGCCACTCCGAGGGTTGTGCGTCCCCGCCGAGTGATCTCCAGACGGCCCTCTTCCCCAGCGACACCGTTTGGGTCCAAAAATGGCCCCCACTTGAGACAAAACCGACGAACTTTCCAGGAGAGCATTGTGAGATGTTGGTAGTGAGTAAGGCACTACGAATCGTCTAGTTTTCCGGTGTTCCAATGCTGGTAGTCGATTCGATCTAGGCGGGCCACGTCTGTCGAGCAGTGACACTGGAGAACAACAAGCCGGATCGGAAAAACACTCCACACATTGACACATAATGAGATAAGTATAGCAGCAATACTGATACCAGTCTGATACCAGCTGGAACGCAATGAGCTTACGACCAACGGGAAGGGCAGCGTAAAAGCTCCAGCTTGTTGATGCTATGTACATTTCAACACATTGACATTGTTCTTCGACAGACGTTAAGTTGACATCGTCTACATTTCAGCACTTGAACAATAGTATATTCAAATGAGGATGGGTTGAAAATGCATCTCATCAGAGAGCCTAGGGCCTCTTGGAAGGGGGAACCTGGTGCTGCTCTTGAGTCCGAAACTTGCCGAGATAAAATGACGAAGTTTGATATGATCGTCTTCATGTTGGAATAGAATCACAAGCTGATGCTGTGAAAACATGTTTAAGTTTTCATCAGAGACGTCTCAAGAGAAGGGGATGGGGGCTAAATAAATTTGGAATAAGTGTTCTTGGCAAATCATGTGGAAACGTAATTCATAGAGAGATTTTTTGCAAAGATCACAACAAGTTCAGTGCTCAAACAAATTCCCGTTTCCTTGGATGCACAGTGTCCATCGACGCTTATCCCAGGAATTGGCTTGATGACTGTTTTTCGGGCAGTTGGATAAGGAGAGGTGGTCCCATACCGTGACCACCTCGATCACCTGATCCAAATTCTTCAGATTTTCACTTTTTCGGACGGATGAAAGATATTGTGTACTTCGTTGAGATTGATTCCCGAGGAGTTTTGCAGCAACGGATGAATCTAGCTGTGAACAAGACTAAACAGCAGTCACTCAAGATTTTGCGTTTTTCTGGGGCAGTTAGGCGTCGATCAGTACTGATGCGTGTATCCAAGAAAACGGGAATTTGTTCGAGGACCTATTGTAATCCTTGCAAAGAAATCTTTTTATGAACTACGTTTCCACATCATTTGCCAAGAAACACTTATTTCAAATTTACTTAGCCCCTACACTCTATCATTATGATGTCCCTGATAAAAATTTAGATATCTTTTTACAGCATCAGTTTGTCATTCTACCATGAGGCGTCATATTGAGTTCCGTCATTTTATCTCGTCAAGTTTCAGAGAAAAAGGTGCTCTAGGTCCCTTGAGATGCATGTTTCAATCCACCTTCATTTGAAGGTTTCTTCCTGTTTTTAATCCAAAAGAACACAGTAGTTGGTGTTATTTCTCTGATTATCTGTATTTGAGATTTGGAAATTTTGGGAGAATCTCAGGTGAGGTTCTTTAAAAGTAATCCATCTTGAAAACGGTGCGTCGGATCAAAATGGTAAGTATAGGAGTACCTTTTCCATACAGGACTCTGGTTTTTCAGATGTTCTCATCAAAATCCAGAAAAAGTCACGGACAAAAAAATTGATCAAAATCTATCTCCCGCCCCCCTTCAGTTGGCATCCCTGATAAGAATGTGAGAATCTTGTTCACACCATTATTTCAAGCTTTCAACATGTAGAGTTCAAACCAAATTTTGTCATTTCATCTTGCCAAGTTTCGGAAATATTATCAAAAAAAAACACCATGAGGCTTCTCCCTTCAAGGAGCTTCAGCTCCCTTAGGGGAGGGGGCTTGTAGAAATCAATGGAAATACGAGAACATAATAAGGAAGTCTTGGGAGATCTGTGTATTTACATAATTTGGCGAAAGATTTACCCATCGTGACTACCAAGGCGAAGATCCTTATCTCTCCAGAAAAATGTGAAAACAGCATTTGGCGCTAAATTCCCAAGTTCCATTTCCTGAACAAAATGGGCACTGCATACATAGCCCTAGTATGTAACTGCTGCATTTAATTGGAGGTGTGCACGGCTCCTCCGCAAATTGTGCAGGTACATATCTTATTCACGCGTCGTGGACTCCAGCGAGTTCACGAGTTTCTTAACAATATTATCAAAGTGGTAACTGTGACATTATTGTAGTGGTAGGTTAGTAGAATACAGTGAATATACACACAGCTCCAGCTTGAAGAAAAACTCGCATACACCCTAATTACTTTTCTTTGGCATTAGCAATGAGTACCTACGACACTGAGAACCCAGTCCTCATCTTTCATCCCTGGTATCCCGGTGTTTCATAATTCATCGGCATCAAACGAAATCACCCTCATCCAAGATAACCTCAATCAGAAATTTCACTTTAAAAATCTAGATTTTTTGAGGATGGTACCTGATCGAACTTGACCACTCTCAATCGATATTCGTGAAAGCCGCTACGTGGACAGCGAAAATTTTGAATCATAGTTTCAAAGCAAACTTTTAAAACTGAAACGAAAGCCTTCGAATTCCTGCAGGTATTAGGTACATTTTATTGCCAATCCACACCATCCGGAACATTGCAATAATTGACTGTCCAGATGAACTGCCGAGTGCCGTCTCCTCTCGAAAATATGCCGCCGTGGATAATAATTATTTCATGACCCTGGCACCCTGCAATCTCCCTCCATCTCGTAAAATAAATCATTTGCCTTTGGATTCTGGCAAAAGCTCCTCGCTGTGGACAAAGCTTCCCCATAGCGCGCACATAGCCAGGACTTTGAATCGTTGTTCCGGAGGAATTGTTGGACTCGCGCGCACGTTTTAGATTTATGAAACCGATTCAAGCCGTACAATTAAGTACTTCCAACTCGTGTTTATTAACACTCATTAGAAGCAGGCTGCTTTTGGCATTGATATTTATGTTAAAGAGCGGGACGCGCCGAGCGGAGAATACGGGGGAATTAATCGCCGAAGAGTATGCGGCCGGTTTGATGGAACGGTGCAATTTCTCATCCCGAACACACATACTGGCTTGTGCATCATGTGCACCGGAAGGACTTGATGCGAAAGCGATTTTTTCCGCATCAGGTAACATTCTGCTAAATAATTAAAATGAAACATGATGATGCCGCAGGTATAGGTATGCCGGATCTGGACATTGAATTGAACCCGGTTTGATCATCGATAGATAAGCTGGATTCACTAGCTGGTTCTCTTTGTATACTGTGCTGGTACTATTCGGAAAAGTAGGCACTCAGTGGAAGAATTTTCGTCAAAGAAACCTCTGAGTTAAGCCCGAACAAAATGACTCTCAATGTGGTGTGAGAAATGAATAACAAAAACTCACTGATAATTTCCGGTATTCATTGTAAGTGAAATTAGCAAAACAAAATGGTGAAACATCAATAGACAAATGTGAAAACATCAGTAAACAGTGCATAATAAATCAACATTGCATAAAAACCCAAAACAAGACAAAATAGGGGTGGTAAAGTAGGATCCTGTAAAGGTACCTACACTGAATGAACTGAAACATGAGAGTCACTAAAGACGGCGGACAATGACATTTGAATGGAAATCAAATCGTGACACAACAATTTTAAAGACTAAGAAACGAAGCAAAAAAATTATTACGATCAAGTGAGCACATAACAATCAAATCACACACAAAATTAGTGAAATGGTCATGAAAGTATTGACTCAATATGCTAACAGACAATTTCAATTCGTGTGAAATCAAAGCACGGCGGCAAGACAAAAACTATCGTGCGTGTTTAAAAACAGCTCGCAAAATTGGTGCAATGAGAAAGACGCGGGTACTTTTAATTGACTTGAGCAGTAAATAGGTAGATCAAACCGACAGAGTATTCTCAACAAGGGCCGTCTAACATTTATACACAAGTAGGTTCAAAATAGAAACAATGAATATAGGTACGTACTAAATTAACTGCAGGAGAAAACAGGCACAATGTGACCAGTTAAGAAACCGCACGCGTCTTCCCTGCAGGCGAGGGGTCAACCACCTGCTGAAAATTTGTACAGTGATTTCCATTTTTGGAAATACTTGATAGTATTTTGGCTGTATTTCCAGGTATTTCCAATATATTTCCAAGTATTTCCAATATATTTCCAAGTATTTCCAGATATTTCCAAGTATTTCCAGGTATTTTCATGTTATTTCCAAGTATTTCCAGGTATTTCCATAGTATTTCCAAGTATTTCCGTTCGCAGATTGCCTATCTTTCAGGGGCAAAGTTTGAAATTTGGTACACGTAGGTACCTAATTTGAAGGGGGTATCTACCTAGGTGTACCAAATTGTGTGTTTGTACCTATCACAATTTGCAAGTTGGTTGAGGGAACAATCGTGCACAATTTGAATTTTCCAAAACCATGCACAACTACCTAGAATTAGCCCGTGTCCCAATGGGCCAAATCCACATCACTTAACATAAAATCATATCTTGATTGTTAGACTTCCGAACCAATTAATTACTAAACCGTTGAGGGCACTGATTTCTACAGGTGTCCCGGAATAGGAGTTACTAAATTTACAGGGAGATAGAGAATGGAGTATTATACTTTGAAAAAAAATATTTTTTTCGATGGAAACAGAAACTATAGTGAAAAAGAACTGAACCGTATTTTTTTATTTAGCCAAAAATCGTATCCTTTGGCCGCAATAAATAAACGAAATTCCTATATTCTGCCCATTTCTGACGTCATTTACACAGGCAGTATAGGCGGTGACTCGCTGTGACGTCAGAACTAGTTGATGTTATTTATTTATTACGCCCAAACGATACGGTTTTTGACTGAATAAAAAAACACGGGTCAATTATT
Organism: Anaspis maculata; assembly: GCA_949128115.1. Classification (NCBI taxonomy): domain Eukaryota; kingdom Metazoa; phylum Arthropoda; class Insecta; order Coleoptera; family Scraptiidae; genus Anaspis; species Anaspis maculata. The sequence goes on from OX421962.1 coordinate 23,378,596, forward strand.
TTTCAATGTAGTTTTCATTTCAATAAGAAAAAAATTCAGTATAATACTCTATTGAAAAAAAAGGGGACTTTTCGCAATAAACATACCCTCGCAAACGTCTGATGACGGAGATACAGGCCTTCAAAAATGTTTTTTTTGTAAAATAGTTATTTTTGCATAACTTGGTACTTTTGGCTTGAGATACAGAATTAAAAATAAGGGGACTTTTCTTGATAGATATACCCTTGCAAACGTATAGTAACGGAGATACAGGCCTTTGAAGGTTTTGTCAAAAATAGTTCTTTTTGCATAACTTTTAAAACAATCCACCGATTTTATTCAAATTCAAACCGAAGTTTATTGTATTGAACAATAATAACGCAATAATAACAAAATTTTGGCTCAAGATTCCATTTTAGAGATATTTGGGTTTGAAACTTTGGAAAACATCTCGAAATCGCCACTTTCCAGAGCCCAAAGTGGTTTTTCCTGAAAACACCTCGTCTCTCAACTAAAAATGAAAGGTGGTTTATCGACTTCAAACACCTAAGGAACTTATTTCAGTTGAGGAATCACGAGTTTCATAGTAGTTTTCATCAGGTCCAGAGCGCATGCTCACGTTCCTTGCCGGTCGGCGAAAATTCGACCTTCGCGTACTTGCCCGACTCGCACAGCTCTGTAATCATTCTCCCCACTCTATACAGGCGCGTGCTGGGACCCTTAAAAGGGCCCAGGCAAATTCATGGCAAAAGGCCCCTCCCCCCCCCCGGAATAGAGGTGTCTGATTTCCAAAAATCAAAATCAGGACGGGAATTTCTAATAGAAAAGTGAAAAGATGAAACACTTATTTTTCAAAGTGTTAGCGAAATGGCGCCGCAGGGAAATTTTTTCGGAATGATGATAATAATAATGCTAATAATGATACCGCAAACAGGATTCAAAAAGGTAGGTTCTAGTTTTTGATGCATTTTCGTAAGAAAATGACGCTTACATGGCCGGTTTGTCTGTCTGTCTTTCCGTCCGTCCGTATAGAAAGTAAGAAGTTGTACTCCTCCTCGGGGCATGAAGCTAGAGCCTTGGAACTTTCTCCGATAGATAGCTGCTAATGTTCTCAAGGGTGGCCAATGGACAATTTTTTTCTCATAAATACTAATTTGTATGAGGACAAAGTTACCATTATTATTATCATTATCAAAAAACAAATATTCCTGTGTATTCTTCAAAGAAGTTGGGCTTCTCCTCGGGGAATGAAGCTAGAGCCCTAAAACTTTTTTTGATGGATAGCTTAGATCCTCAAGGGTGGCCAATGAGCAGATTGGATTTCATGGTTGCGGCGCCATCTTGGTCGCCATATTGAAGTTTCTTATTAGTGGAACGATTGTCATGAAACTTGGAATTTATTTTTGTCTCGTATGAACATTCTTATTTTTCAAGCCGAGTTTCATGATTCCGCCAGTATCTTGACCACCATATTGGAATTTCTTACTAGTGGAACAGTTGTCATGAAACTTGCAACTCACTCTTGTCTTGTATGAACATTCTTATTTTCAAGCTCGACTTCATTCCCATTAAAGACAGATCTGCACTGAGAAAATGCGCTATTGCGACTCACGCACGTGGGGGATATTTTCTATTTTCATTCTCTTTATTTTTTATTTAATTCAACATTTAGCAAATCGAAACTACTTAGGCACGTTTTAAAAAAAAAAACTGGATCCGATTGCTGTTACAAAACATCCTTACGATCTAAAATCTCTGGAAATTAATTATTCAATAATGAATTTTATCCTTGAAAAAAAATTCATGAATTTTTCAAAAATTCAAAAAAATCAAAAAAGACAAGAAAGGCTCCTTGAGGCCCTACGGCTAAGGGCCTACCGGGGAATGCCCGGCTGCCCGGCTGCCCGGCTGCCCGGCGGGCCAGCACGCGCCTGACTCTATACTTCTGGTGCTAGCCGACCCGAACTATCAAATCTTGCGCATGCCAACTGAAACACAAAATTGTCATGAAAATTACTTTATGGCCTTTGAAAGTGGCGATTTCGAGATGTTCTCCCAAATTTCAAACTCAAATATCTCGAAAACGAAACCTCTAATCAAAATTTTGCAAAAGTAACTTTTTTCTCTAAATTAAACGTAGAAATTAAAAATTGGAACCATTCTTAAAAATAATTAGGGTGTTGAAAAATAAGGGAGAAAGGGGGGGGATATCCTCTATCACCTTCGCCCCTGGAAATGTTTGATGAAATGCGTTTTTATTGTTAGATAGACATATTTAAGTAGACTAGACTTTGATTTGAATTTGAATAGAATTGGTTGAACGGTTCAAAGATATGCAAAAAAAATCTCTTTTTAAAAATCAACTTTGAAGGCCTGTATCTCCGTTATTATAGTTTGCGATGGTATATTTATTTAAAAAAAATCTCCTTATTTTTGAACTCTCCACCTCCCTGTGAATTTTGTAACCCTTATTCTGGGACACACCCTGTACAGGGTGTCCGGTGTTTAATGGCGGAAACTCTGGCAATCGATAGAGGATAGGGAATTGAAAAAATAGACTTTCCCCAAAACACCCTGTTCAAAAACGAACAAAAACAGAAATATAGGCCTTCAAGTTCAACTTGAAAATTGTTTTTTGCATAACTTTCGAACCGTTCAACCGATTTTGTTCAAATTTGAACCAAGTTTACTAAAATAATCATGTCTCTATTGAACAATAATAACGCATTTTATCGAACATTTTCAAGCGCGAAGGTAATAGGGATACCTACTCGCCCTTTTTCCCTCCTATTTTCCACTCCCCTGATTATTTTTGGAAATCATTCAAATTGTTGAGTTCTGCGTTCAATTTAAAAAAGAAAGTTGCTTTTGCAAAATTTTGATTAGAGGCTTCGTGAAAACCTAGAAAACTTGGATCTGGATTCTGGATCTGAGAAATCATGCGTTTTTTTTTTTATTTCAATTTCTAGACCTTCAAAGTGGAATTTTCAAGATGTTTCCTCAAGTTTCAAATCCGAATAGCTCAAAAATGAAGCCTCTAATTTTGCAAAAGTAACTTTCTTTTCCAAGTTGAACGTGAAATTAAAAAAACGGAACGATTCCCAAAAATAATTAGGGTAGTTAAAATAAGGGGGACAGGGTAGGTCACCCCCCTATTATTTGTGCCCCGAAAAATGTTAGGTAAAATGCGTTATTATTATTATTATTCCATAGAGACATATTTTAGTAAACTTTGGTCCAAATTGGAACAAAATCCGGTTGAACGGTTCATAAGTTACTTATCCAAAACAAATCGATTTGTCAATTTCAACTTTGGAGGGCTATATTATCTCCGTTATTTTTCGATTTTGAACGGAGTGTTTTGAGGAAAATCTATCTATTTTTTATGCTCTTATCGATTGCCAAAGTTTCCGTGAATAAATACCGGACACCGGATAACCCTGTAGAAACTTCATCTTGAGTTTCTTGATGTTTCCTTTTATAGGATATACCTATGTATAAGAGGAAAATTGAACTGACCAACTCAAGAAACGTAATTGAAAGTCGCCATATGGGCACACTGAAGTTATTGGCCTTCAAATTCAAACGATTTTTTTGAAACCGAGTACTAATTTGTCCAGCAGTTTATGAGTACAACGACGTAGAGACCTGTTCTAGTTGTTCTAGTAGTCACAGGCTTCACTAGGAATTAAATTTTGGCAGTTTTGGCCAAGTATTTCCAATATTTCCAAAGTTTTTCCAAAGTATTTCATAAGTATTTCCAAGTATTTCCATAGTATTTCCATGTATTTCCAAGTATTTCCAAGTATTTCCAAGTATTTCCATAGTATTTCCATAGTATTTCCATGGTATTTCCATAGTATTTCCATGGTATTTCCAAGTATTTCCATAGTATTTCCAAGAAAATGTACAGTGATTTCCACTGGTGGTTGACCCCTCGCCTGCAGGTATAGTTTTCTCGTTTTGGTTACCCATCGGCCACCGGAAGCAAAACTATAAAATGCTCTCGCACGACCTATTAGCAGTCTTAGAACGGGCGGCAAGAAAGGTAAATTTCCTTCAAACGTGTCCGCTCAAATCTGTCAGACCATGTGTTAACAAAAAGGATACAGGCTCGCATTTTGTGCCAGTTTCGAACACATACAGAGTGTCCCGAAAATACACCGACAACGTTCCAGGGCAGCTTCCTCTCATCAAAACAAGAAAAAAACTTCCCATTAATATGGGTCCGGAAACGCTTCCTAAGGGAGCTACAGGCCCCCTGAAGGTGGGACCCTGAATAAGGTGGTGTTCATTTGATATCTCCGAAATTGTTCAAGGGAAATCAGTAAAACTTGACACCTTCAATAAATAGTTTTTCTTTGGCCTTGAATATCGCAATTAAAAAATCAGCATTTCTGACCACGTTTTCATACATTCAAACTCAAATATCTCGTAAACGGTGCATCTATCGAGGTTGAACAGGGAGACCTTTTTTTTTGTAGAAAACACCAATTTTCCATAATTTCTTGTTAAATTTGGAAACAATTCACATTCAAAAAAGTTAGGGTTATTTTTATCTCCACATCTTAGCCTGACTCACCCCTGGTAAATTATTTTGGAATTAATCTAGTCTCATTTTGTTGGGCATATGGAGGTTAGTAGATATGTCAAGTTTAATTGATTTCCTTTGAACGGTTTCGGAGATATTGAAAAAAAAACATCTTCAGGGTCCCACCTTACGGGGCCTGTAGCTCCCTTAGGAAGCGTTTCCAGACCCATTTTCATATAAACTTTTTTTCTTGTTTTGATGAGAGGAAGCTGCCCTAGAACGTTGTCGGTGTATTTTCGGGACACCCTGTATACGAGAGAGGAATTTTCAAAACTATTGCAGACAACACGCTTATATCCAATTCATTTTTAAAATAAAACCTGGTTTTCAACAATACCTTCGTATCTTATCAATGAGGAAGATTTTCCTTGGGAACATTCAAACGCTGGCACGCACCTTGTCGACAACTTGTGCGCGCTGTACAGATTACAAGGGCTTTTCAGGAATTTCAACAAAAAGTAAGCAGCTCTAGTCCCAAAAACAAAGCGGCTCCGGCGGAGTTAGTAGGTATGGAGCAGCGCGAGAGAATGATGTGCGGAATTTTACGGATTAGACAATTTTTTGCGTTCCGACTCCGAAAGCTGTGTGCTTTGGGAGGCGGCATCTCGCCTAATTTACGGTGAATTTTTTATGGGGCTGAAAGCTCCTGAAAGCTGGCTTTCTCTGCCCGCCATACACCCACCTGAAAATGCACGTTTGTTTTCGGCAAGAGCACCTCCGAGCGGTTGCGGGCGTTTATCCGGAGCACCCTTTCAATTTTTTACTCGCGCTGGCTGTACAACCCCTTCCCGCACTTTTTACAGTCGGATAATTGGGGATTAAAATCTTTGCGTGTATGGAAAAGCACTTTGATGGGGGCACGGCGAATTAGGTGGGTATATTTGATTTACAAATGTGTCACCGATCGATCTCTGATGGCCAGTTTCTGTATGCCAGTTTAACTTTATTATCGGAATTGGCAGCTCATCAGAGCAGATGAAACTTTAATTCTAGAATAAAGTCCAATTAGTCTACCGTTCTATCCAAATTATATCATGCCCCTGGCAGGGGAAGTTATTTTATATATCATTGTAAGTAGCGGTACAGACCTCCCAATCAAATTACTCGTGATGGTTGAAAAGAGTTGATGAAATGATTCGCGACGAATCAATAATACATTTTCAAAAAATTATATATTCCAATTATTATAAATGTACGAGCTCTAAGACTGCTCACAGCTTCTACCGCTACTTGTTACTTGAATAACAATTTCTAGGTACCAATATCGAATATTATATTCCTCGGGGAGATAGAAGAAGCCTTCCAGGTTGGGTTTCCGTACATCCTACCGGTCAGCACTTTGTAACAATAACAAAAGACAATGTCTTATCCTTTGATGACATAATCCATGCTTACCGTCTATGACTAAACTTGGGCTTACACTGGATACTTGGATGCTTTCGACTCTATTAAATCATTGATCGAGTCTTCCGCAAAGTTAAGGACTAACGTTGTCTTTTTTTTTATCACTCAGTCATCAGTTAATTGAGTCAATAATCAATGATATTTATCAACCTGGCATCACCCAGAAAACCCCAAAGAACCTCATTTGTAATGGACTAGCGGAAATGACAATAAGTTGTAGATATTTAGTTCAGTGATAAGATAACAAAGAATTTTTAAATCACAAATCTTTACTTTATTATCGTTGAATATCGGAACAATAAGTTTTATGGGGCTGAAAGCTCTTAGAAGCTTGCCTTTCTTCCCCGCCATATACCTACCTGAAAATGCAGGTTTGATTTCGGCAGGAGCACCCCCTCCAAACAAGTCTCTTCCATTAGGCTGTCGAAAAAAGCAATATGGCCAAGCAGCCCAGTTGATTGGATTTCATTTTCAGAATGAACTCGGTGATGTTACAATAATAATCATATTTTATGTTATCACAAGAGGGTATACTACACATTTATTATGTAGTGTATTATCGCATTGACACACAACATGTAAAATATCATAAGGTTTATTATCAATCATTATCAAAAATTATTATTTACAGACGGCCCCGTAGCACAGGTGGTCAGTATCTGCTTGTGGTGCGGAGGTTTGCGGGTTCGATTCTCGCCGTAGTTTGGGTGTTGAGTTCGTCTCACACTACAATTTTTCAGTATTAGAATGGATCAGTACTAAAGGCGAGCTCTTATTGCCAAAAAAGTCCGATAAGAAGAAAACAGACCTTCAACTTTTATTTATTATCATTATTATTATTATTATAGTGAATCCACATTATTTTTATATTCACATTTACATTTTAGTTCACCAACCTTATTATTCGCTGGATAAGACAGTTCTCACCATAAAATGAGCAAGTTCCGCGAAATCCTTCAACCCTATACTGAACTGTAACCTTTAACAGTGTGAAAATAGAGATAGATTGTCAAAATACAATAGTATGACAATAGGCTTGTGGACATGGATTTTTTTATTTCTTCTTATGAAAGATCTTCCCAAAATTGGTGCATTGGCAAGATGATTTTGTTTAAAAAAGTTTTTGTACATATAAAAAAAACATGAAAAAGATTTGTCTGTTTGAATGACGCGGCAAGTGCGTGGCGTCACATTTTGAAGAGCCAATAGAAACTCTAGTTGGCCATTCAATGACTGAAGAACACCTTCTCGTTTTGAACTGAGTTATACCAAAAAAATGTAATGAAATGCTGGAGTGCTATGGTTTGACCTCACATTTTGGTCGATTCTTTCTTAAAATTCACTTATTTTTGCTCGTGCAGGCTTCGGATTAATGTCACAACAGTGTTATTAGTGCCATATGAGTGGCAGTACTGCGAGTGTCGCATGCCATATGTCAACCCCACGTCAAATAATCTTTTTTTTTTAATACAATTTCGCTTCATAATACATATCTCCATGCAATGGCATCAAAAAAATCTGTTGTGGGGCGACACAAAACTTTCCCGGCGGTATCCAGGGACGTCAGTAATGATTTTGATTCAAGCGTCCCTTCGGGAAAGTGGGATTTTATTGAGATGTTGATTGGAAATATTCTAGTGAGTTGAGCGTTTAGCGAGCATCCCGCATCCATTGTTGGTCCGACAGAACAAGTGACAGGCTCGTAGGTTTCCACGGTGATAAAATATTTTGAAAGGTAGAACTACGAAGACAACTGTTGCGAAATTTGAAGAATGCAATGCTATATCCAGACAAGCTCAGACTCAATGTGCCAGCTGAGGACTTCCGATCAAAATCATCCATCCAAAGTCTAATCAGCTCATTCCAGACTTGAATTATGCTTCCGTTCCTGATTTCGATTTGATCGGATCAATAGGTCGGTAATTATCGTGGCAGACCGCTCAATTTGCACGATCGCATAAGCGGTTTTATATTTTCAGTAGGAAAATTTCCGGGAAATTGCAGAGGAATTATTGGAAAATATTCAAGAACCAGTTATCTATTCTTCAAAAACAAATGGTTGAAATCTGTTCACGGAATAAAAAGTTGGAAAATTTCCAGTTTTTCCAGAGAGGAAAACTTGAAAACCGTTGGTCCGATTTTAAAAATTTTCCTTTCAAAAATTAAATCAGTCTTTTCTCCAACTTTCATTCGCAGCATGTCTGCACCTAAAATGAATATTTCGTGTGGCTCACCGCATGTTGAAGTTTACGCTGCAGTTTTTTCAAATTCACGGAATGTGCAAATTTGTTATTGAAAAAATTACCGTCGGAAAACCGAAGCTGTGTCGATCTTAAAAATAAATCTACAAGACGCCCAGTTCAATCTACTTCCGATATCAGTCGAAATTTTTCGAAAAAAGTCGATCCTCGAGCAGGAATGAATTTTTGAGTGGAGTGCTGCATCAAAAGCGAGTCATCCTGGTGGAAATCCGGGTGAGTCGTTCTCTCGGGTGGCAACGGCTGGGAGAAATTTTGAAAATTCATAACGCCCGACGGGAAAATGGTGGAGAATTGCAACTGCAGACTTCATTTGACTCTTATGTTTTGTTGCTTCCTGCCAAATTTGGTCCCAATTCATCGGATAGATTTGTAATAATTGAATGGTAAAGTTTTGAACTTTGACATTTTTTATTTTTTGACAGATGACAGAAAGGGCAATATTTTTAACCATTCTGAATACAGTTTTTTATGGGCTTTCAAACGGCATTTTGCAAGTCAAGTTCTGTGAGATATAGCTTCTGTCATTTTTTAATAGTGATACTTCCGTTTGACAGATGACAACCAAAAACTAATCAGCTCATCTAACAGCAAGACCCTGTCTGTATACCAAGTTTCAAGTCGATCAGATTATCGGTTCGGCAGCTATCGTGTCAGAACGTTTTTCCTGCATCCTGCATCATTACATAACTTTCCCTTGGACGGGCCGGGAAAGTAAAAAAAGTTCCTTGTGATAAAGTTGTGCTCGCACGTAAAAATACTCCACTACGTAATAGATCCAGAACGGATGCTTCGGTCGAATGTCAAATGCGTTCCCCTCTCCTTCCTCGCTTCCACCTCCTAGCCCACTTTCAAGCTGTGACGTAGCATATTATTCCTGATTTGAATAAGTCCACTTTCAAATTGATTTTTTACCGAAATGAAATCATATTTCGAAAAACTTTTCCAACTACAAATTCGTCATTCAGATATTTATCAAGTTTATGATACTTTTATACTGGAATGCGATTGATGTCCAGTAGCCTATTCTAAACCTTATTGTTTTGTATACAATATTTTTGTTGTGAAATAGATGCTCTTGGTATAAGTATGTTTGATTATGCTATTACTAACTGAATATGTCACAGGCACGAATGCCATAGCAAACATTTTATAATCGATTTTTCTCTTTCTTTCCAGGTGAGTGATTTCCCTTCAGAAGAGGTGTTTTCAGTTCGTAAGTACTTTTTTGCTTTGCTTACAACCATGAGTAAGCAAGAGGAAGAGGAAGAGTCCTCTTTTCCTTTGAATGACCAGAAGACTGGAATCCACGCGTTCATGAACCCTCTCTTGAGTACTTTTTTCACAAAGTTTTTCAGTTTCTTGGAAATCAGGGATATTCCTAAATTTGCTCAACCACAAATTTTCAAAATCTAGCTACTTTTCAGCTATTTTTGAATATATATGATTTTATGATGATCTCCGACTGTAACTGTAGATCGAGAGTAAGCGATAATACAGGGTCCGGCAAAAAGTATCTACTGATCATTTTATTTTTGGAATGAGAAATACCGAATGGAGTTATCACCAAGACTTTTATTGTTTGAAAGAGAAGGCTTGGCAAATTTTGCTACATGCATTGTCATTGTCAGCTGTCAAAATAAAACATTTGGAAAATGTGCCGGAGAATTGGTTCAGAATAATGGTTTTCCCATCCAAATGGATTTTAAAGGAATTTCCGGCGCCAGTTTTGAACTCGACGCGTGTCCTGAAACTCTTGAAAACTGGATATTTCTCTATCAATTCTGTGGTAACATTCTACAGGGTGTTAGGTACTGGTTATTATAAACTTTGAGGGGTGATTCCCTATCAAAGATAAGACCGAATGGAGATAAAACACATCGTCCTAAAATGCTTCCTTGAAAAGATACAGGGTGTTGGAGTTGACTTTTTTAAAGCGGTTTTTCACCGTAACTTTTGAACCGTTGTACAGATTTCAATCAAATTTGAAGTAAAAATTACCTAAATAAGTCTCCATCGAACAATGATACCGCAATTCATCAAAAACTTCGATGGGTGATGCATAATAGGGGGAGTGCGTTATTTTTTCCCCCCCTATTTTCATGTTCCCTAATTAGGTATTTTTGGAATTTTTCATTTCATTCCAAATCCGTTTTTGGATTTTGCATTCAATTTAGAAAGAGAAGTTACTTCTGCAAAATTTTGATTAGAGGCTTTATTTCCATAATACTTATTTGGGTTTTGGAACTTTGGAAACCGTCTCGAAATTGCTACTTTCAAAGGCATTAAAATTAGAATCCAAGAGAACTCATGATTTCTCAACCGAAAATTGCTTTCTAGGTGTTTTGAGTTGTTTCACTGCCATTTTTTGCTGAGAAACGAGAAGTTCTTAGAGGAAGAAATTGGGCTCTGGAAAGTGGCGATTTTGAGAGTTTGAGAGTTTTCCAGAGTTTAAAACTCAAATATCTCAAGAATAAAGCCTCTGATCAAAATTTTGCCAAAAGAGCTTCTTCAAAAAATAATCAGGGAAATGAAAATAGGGTAAGAAAAAGGGGGCACCCTCTCTATGATTCACCCCCTCAAGAATTTTTGATTTATCGCGGTATTATTGTTCGATGAAGACTTATTTGAGAGAACTTGAGTTCAAATTTGATTGAAATTGGTGCCACGGTTCAAAAGCTACGGTGGAAAAACAATTCGAAAAAGTCAACTTCAACACCCTGTATTTTTTCAAGGGAGCATTTCAGGACTTTATACCCGTAATTTCGGATAAAACTCGGCTCGGCAGCTCGATGTTTTTATTTTCGGTTTGGCAGCTCGGGGAGGTTCTTTGAAATTTTTGGTGTTGGACGGAAAATACCTACTTACCAGAAACAAGAGGGCGCCATCCGCTCATGAACGGCACAATACTGAGAAACTATCGGGAAGGAACGGCACTCCACAAAAGTTATTTTTGAGATACTTTGGCACTTCCTCCAATTTTAAAAGAAAAATGTAAATGACTGATTTGAAGACTAAATTTAGTAAATAGGAAAGCGTATTTAAAATAAAAATTAATAATTTGTATTGTAGTTAACTGCGGTACATGTGATTGAAAATGTGATGAATAAATTAAGCTTTGATATACAGGTGAGTTATAGAGAACAGACGACTTTTACAGGCCTAACGCCTTTTCTCTTCTTCTTCTCGAGCTGCGAAAATCTGGAAACCGGGAAAACAGGGTACCCTAATACACTTAAAATTTGAAAACGACGTGGCGTGGGGGTTAACCTAATTCTGCAGAATTTTGTATGTCCACGGACAATGTACGCGAACGATTCACACGAATAATAATAAAAGGGCACCTTAACTTCTAGATTTCTTACTCTCGATGTTAGGCTCGTAGTTCTTGGAGATAGAAGAGAAGAACGTCACGGCGGCGGCCGGAAGATAATGATAAAGTTGACTGTTGTGTTGCAGATCACAAGATAGGTAGCGGCGATATGAATGAGGACCTCTCAGCTTCAGTACGGCATACAACTGCTCCAGTACGGCATACAGCTGCTTCAGTACGGCAGATAATTTCGTATAGGTGGCTTGACATCAATTCGAAACGCTGAGGTAATATTTGATCGATTTTCGTGGATCTTATTTCATAGTAGGTATATCGTGTGGGTAGTCCGTCGGTGGTGGATCTATATTATTGAATTTAAAAGGAAAAGTAAGCAAATGAAAAACTGAAGCCCGACGTCGCCGGTTGTCATTGTACTCACCAGCATCCGCACGAGATATCTTCAAATATCACAATATTTTCTCGGATCTTCCTTCATAGACAAATCTTTTTTTACTTTCAGATCAATATTGGAGTTTTTAAGAAAATCGCGGAGCTGATCCGACTACGTTTAAAAGATGTTCATTCTACTACATGAGGTTCGAAAAAGCCAGAGCTCGAAAACAAGATAAGGGTTTTTGCCGTGTGACAACAATTCGAGTGTGGAAGGAGGAAGCAAGCGCCGTTCCTACATTATAATATTTACGATGGCAACAAACTATTGAATTAAATCATAATTTCTATAACTCAAGTCTCATGAAAATAAATATGAAGTTTTAAATAAGGAAAATAAAATAAACAAACAACAACTGCCGTAACCAATGAGCTAATGAATTTTTTTAAAGGCTACAACTTAGGACAATGAGTTTTACTAGCTTTTTGCTCTTAGTACAGGAGAAATAGTGAAAAAATCAGCCAAACCTCGGGAAAAATATGGACGTCCTGAAAATTTGATATTCTGTTCAGAATTGAATGCTCTTCTACATATCCAAAATTGCCAAAAATCACACCTGGGGGTTTTGAGTTATTGGAAGGGAGGTGAAAAATTCCAACTTGAAATAAAGGGGACGAAACACGTCAATCCATTGGGAGCAAATACGTTATACTATAATTCGACGCATCATTATCCCGTTGATACCATTTAGACACAAAAAGAGTCGATCACTTGTGCCCACAGTGGGGGTCGCCGGTCGTGGGGAAGCGAAGCTTTGCTTGGTGGTCCATTTTGTTTTTCTGGCCATGTAGAAACGATCACGACTCGACAAGTTTGGTATCTTTTCCGACTGAATTTAATCTCCTGAACTCGAATGCGATGTGTAAATTTGGATGAAAACAGGATCGAACAAGTTAACTTGAGAAAAACTTGTTTTTTTTTCGACAAATTTGATATTTCATTCTCCAAGAATAATATTCTTTCTTATAATATTCCAGATAATATTTTCAAAAATCGTTTGATCCTCCATATTCTTAAAAATTGAAACCCTAAATTTTGTCTGCTTTTTTCTGATACTTTTCAAGCATTTCGCTAACTGCTGTTCAATTTTCTACCCCAAGTTTTCAAACACCCTGTATGGATGAAGCGACTGCAAATTAATGAGAAATAATAGAAAACATGTCGAAACAATATTGTTTATTCACAACCACTATAGTAATGGACTCATTACTGACTTTTAAAAAGTTGGTAAAAGACGCTTTGTTGATGATTTTTTTTTTCGCTTCCGAAATCACTTTCCGCCCCGGTTAGAGGGAGGAAAGTGCATGTCCTCCTTGATTGATTGACAATTGACAGATGGACGACGGAATGACAGGTGTGGAGGGGCTCGAATCGAAGAGTCAAACGCAGTTTTGTGAGGTCAAGGGTGCCAGTTATTATTATGGTATGATGTTTATGATATAATTATTGATGATTCTAATAGCCTAATTGACTATTCAAAGTCCGAATCTTCATTCTCACCACTCTGAATTGTGGGATTTCGCCTTATTTTACCATATAAAAATGTATATTAAATCAGCGCGCTGCATAGCTAGAAATATTTAGTTTTAAAAATTCCCCTTTTAACGAAACAGGCACAAAAATGCGAACTTGTGTTAACCCATGGTCGGGCAGTTTTGATGCGGTCACATTTGGGACTTTCGACCATAGTGTCGTCCGTCCTAAGACTGTAAATAGGTCGAGCGACGAGATTTTATTACTTTAAATGAGGGTGGCTGTTCGTCTGCAGAGCCTAGGAAGAAATCGAGGAACGGATGCTGGAGGGACGCACACGGGCTCTTGAAGACATATGTCGCGTTTAAGTGTGGTTCCTTTTGCGTGCTTTTGTAGGTAAATATTAATTTTTGTAGTATTTCCAATTACTTGTGTATTCGTTTGTCGTTTTATTTTTGAACACTACTTGGTTTAAGTTGCTAATTTACTGTCGAATTGAATTAAAAGTACGTCCTCTTTATTAGAACATACGCTCAGATAATTTTAAAGGCACGCGTGCCGCTTTTGACTGGAATAATTCAACGTGAGGTGATTATTGCATCAACTTTGTCTGTTTGAATTTTATGTCATAATTCTATGGTCAGAACAGTAATTTTTGTATGTAATTTGTTTTTCCTGTGTGCCCTTGACTGTAATTTTTGTGTCAAATTTTAGCTGAACGTCATTGTCTACGATATTTTTATGTTCTCATTTTTATGTACAGTTTTGTAGTCAACTCCATTATAATGTCAGTGCTGCACCTTTGATGTGTCATAATCTTGGTGATAATATTCAGAGCCCTCCGTCTGTTCCGGTTCTCAAATATTTATCCTTTTTTTTTTTGTTTGTTTACTTCGAATTACCCCCTGAGATTTTGCAAATGGCGCTTGCGAGTATGATCGAGCCTTGATGTACCTATGTTACTAATATTTTCTTGAATACCGTGAAAGTCGTATTTCGTGTCATCACCCGCTTCCGCTCAACCTAACTTGACTGTTTTCAATGTTTTGTTTTGCACATGTGTCATTGGGTCCTACCGTCGAAGCAGGTTGTACGGTACTTTTTGTTGGGGTGTCATGTTAATTGATTTTGCTTTGTTTGTTATGAGATGATTTTATGTCACCTGTCGGGGAATGGACTGGGACAGCAATAGCGGATACGTTTGATTGGTTGCAACTTAGTCGCTTGCGACTCGCGTAACGAGGCAAATGTCAGCTTTTGTGGGTTAGGTTCTCTTTCAGTGTCCTCGGACACGGGATACGCCCACCGCCCCGCCATTTAGTATTATTTTGTAGTTATATTGTGGTGTTTTGTTTATTATGTCCTGTCTACTAACATGTCTTCAGTTGTTGTTTTTTTGTGTGTTTGTGTGAGTGTGGCGACCTTTTGTTTTGCGTATTATGCGTTCCTTTGCGTTGCATTGCGTTGCTTTGCGTTGCTTTGCGTTGCTTTGCGTTGCTTTGCGTTACTTTGCGTTGTGTTGCGTTACTTTGCGTTATTTGCTGCGTTGCGGTAGGAAGAGCAAAGTCTCAGTGAGTTTTACAGTTTGTCACAACATGTTTGAGAACCTTTTTCTTTGAGCTTAACTCAGTGGTTTCTTCGACTGGGTTCTTCCACATGAGTGCTCTTTTTCCGAATCCGTCACTCTCCATTTTCTTTGACTTGACAGTTTGAATAAAATAGTATACATACTCTCGGCGGTAATTGCTTCATTCCTGCTTGCTCGCAGCTATCTTGCTCTCAGTAGTAATGAAGCACTTCCCGCCTCAGTATGTAATATACTATTTCCGCATTAAGAAAAAGATGGAATATGATCATTTTGACCAGGTGAAGAAAAAAAAATTGTATGCAAGCGTGCGGAAACGTGGTACTTCCCGCACGCGAATGCGTTTCAAGAGTTTCACTTTTCCGCAAATGAGTGGCGAAAAGTAATATGTGACCGAAATTATAAACTTCCGCTTGTATTTTTGTTGGTGGCTTATGATGGAGTAAAGCTACCAGAAGTTTGTGAGTTGTTGTTTGGTTATTCCTCCGGCTAGGCAATCTCTGTGACGGTACGACAGGAATACTCTCTTGAATCGTTGTACATAAATCTCGATCACTTTTTATTTTCTGAGTACAAGTGGTTACAGCTTTACTATCAACATGTTCAATAAAAACTGATAACTTACCAACTAAAATGTTGATGCGTTGACGTTTATAAAATGTTCGCTTTTTTGGGCCGTGTGAATAAAAAGTAGCTTTTGCTTCCACTTTGATTTTTCTAGGAGTTGCTAAGCAAATTCTCCTTAGCAACTCCTAGCTAAAGCTAATGAAAAGCAAAAGCTAGTTTTTATTCACACGGCCCCTTCTACTGTTTTAAGAACAGTTTCTAAGTTTTTGATGTTTCATTTTGTATGCATTATGCATGATTCACCTTCCGCACGCTTGTATGAAAAATTTTGTTCCTAACTCTTGCGGACAGTATCTTTTCCGCACTTATTAGGAAAATAACTAAGTATTTTAAGTGCAACGAATGACCCGAGTGAAAAAAACCATTGCTGTCAATAGTCACAATAGAATTGTATCCTTCCATCAAGATAGATACAGCAATAATCAACGGTGACTTGGTAGAAAGTTCTTGCACCCAAAATTTTTGGGGGCTCCTGCAGTCCCCCTAAAAGATGATTTTTTCAGTGCTCCGAATGGATCGACTTGAAAAACCTCGAAGAGCAATCCTGTCGAGGGAAATAGCTTCTTCGTCGAATGCCGTGTTTTCACACCTACCCCGGCCACTTAGACAGCCCACACCAACATTTGATACGATTCTGTATCAATTTTTTTTCTTGTCCTGCATCAACAGTTAGGTTATCAGCAGGTTTTTCCGTCGGGGTTTTTCTATAACGATAACAACGATGACGATAACAACAAAGTACTGGAAGATTCACATCATTGGATCAGTGGGGAATTTATCAGTGGGGTTTTGTTTCCATAGCTTTCTCGTTCCATCCCTCTTCCCGCGGGGCATCACCGCACGATAGTTGGTAGATGCCCCAGTACTAATAGTCAAAATAGGTTTTAACCGGAAATAAATTCGGAAGTTGACAAAATTTGGTGAATCGATGCGGAATTTAACGTGGAATAACATACTGAAATTCCCGAATATTCCAAGGCTTGGCTTTTTTTCTAGGGCCAATAAAAGAGTGCCATCCTTGGAAATTTTCGTTTTTTTCTGAATAACTTGTAAACTATCACTTTTAGAACACAAAGACCAGCGAAGCAAATGTAGCCCGTTAAATTCTCAAGACATCAGTACTAAATTTATCACTCTTTGGTCAATAGCCTCTGAGATACAGCGTCTGCTAAGACGCAGTGAAAATTACTCAAAATTTATTTCCGAATTTTACGTAACAATTTGCATAATGTCAGTTCAGGGGCTGTAACGTGGATAGCAGATGTGCGGATTTTATTGTGTTTTACATTTTTGGAAAGCCAATTCAACCTTTGGTATCACACTTTTGTCTAGAAGTCGCCAACTCCAAAATGGTACTTTTCCTCAACCTCTGAAATTGATACTTGATTACCCGAAGAATCCCCAAAAATCGATTTTTTTTCATAGCATGCCATTTGCCCAATTTTTCAAGTAGAGCAAAACCATTCAGGGAATATATGAAGAATTGAATACCAAAAAAACAACATGTTCCGGAATCTTTTTCCCAGTGATGGTTCCAGAGTTTTATGAGTTGAAAGACTGAAACGACCTATTTGGACAAAAAACTGGGTGGTCCGACACTAACTGCTGAATACTGTACGGACCTTGCATTTGAGGTGTAAGATGTCACTTGGCAGACGTGGAAAGTACATAAGTATATTCAATACGTCTGCTGAGTGGCATTTTGCATCATCAAATGCAAGGTCCGTACAGTATTCAGCAGTAAGTGTCCGAACTACCTATCTTTCTTCCAAATAGATCGTTGTAGTCTTTCAATCCATATAACTCAGAAACCATCACTGGGAAAAAGATCCCGTTACATGTTATTTTTTTAGTATTCAATTCTTCATATATTCCTTGGATGGTTTTGCCCTACTTAGAAAATTAGGCAAATGGCATGGTATGAAAAAAATCGATTTTTGGGGATTCTTCGGGACATCAAGTATCGATTTCAAAGGTCGAGGAAAAGTACCATTTTGAAGTTGGCGACTTCTAGACAAAAGTGTGATACCGAATGTTGAATTGACTTTCCAAACACGTAAAACAAATTGAAATCCGCACATTTGCTGTCCACGTTACAACCCGTGAACTGACACTATGCAAATTGTTACGTAAAATCCGGAAATAATTTTTGAGCAATTTTACTGCGTTCCGGCAGACGCTGTATCTCAAAGGCTATTGATCAGAAAGTAATGAGTTTAGCGCTGATCTCTTGGGAATTCAACGGGCTACATTTGCCTCGCGAGTATTGGTGTTCTAAAGGTAGTAGTTTACAAGTTATTCAGAAAAAATCGAAAACTTTCAAGGATGGTGCTCTTTTATTGGTCCTAAAAAAAAAATCCAAGCCTTCGAATTTTCAGGAATTTCAGTATGTTATTCTACGTTGAATTCTGCATCGACCCACCAAATTTTGTCAACTTCCGAATATATTTCCGGTTTAGCCCGATTTTTGCCTTATTTGACTGGACTATAAGGGACGCGTGAAAAGGTCCATTGGCCCAGTGCGGATTTGAACCTGGGACCTTCGCCCTTGAAAGCGAGGCCAAGCTCACCGTGCTACCGACTGAGTTTTCAACTAGTTTTTTTTTAATGTATTTCTGAATTTAAATTTTAAACATTTCAACCACGCACAAATATATTTATATTTCTGTGGTTGTTTATGAATTTCTCCCAGCTTCATCTTTCTGTAATAATTATTATTACCTGTAATCTACCAATTTGAAAAATGAAATGAATTCTATTGCATTGAAAATAAACAAATTCTATCGTATTGTATTGAAAATTGCTCCAATATTTGCTGGAGATTCCGGCTTTAGGATAAGCCACAAACCTGTACAATTGGCGGAGGAGCCGTATCAAGCTCTTTGAGCGGATTTATCGTGAAATGGCACCGCAGATATTGGGATATGCCGTAGTAGTGGTGGCAGGAATCTTAGAGGACTTTTCAAAAGGATTAAGAAAACATTCTGGGATCCGTTTGTGAATATAAAAACAGCAATTGCAGACCAAGGCAGTTCAGTGACATTCAATGATTTCCATGAGAGTTGAGAGTTGTATCTATATGTACAGTTGGGAGCGAAATAATTCATACGGCTCCGCTAGTAAGTCGGCTGGATTTCAGAAATGTTAGATGCTTGGATCGTTCTTAAATACCAGTTTTGATCCCGATCAATCTCTAATCAAAACTGGCATTTAAGAGCAATCCAATCAGCTAACATTTCTGAAATCCAGCCGACTTCCTAGCGGTGCCGTATGAATCATTTCGCTCCCAACTGTACAATATGATTTTCCCTGTGACTAGGCCGTATTGCCCTCTACTACTTCTGTCTTCGACATTATAGAAAATATGAAGGCCCAGTGAATATCAAAAGAATGTGACAGTTCAGTGGGAGAAAGTCAAGGTCGTAGGAAAACAATAATCTCAAGTTGTAGGTATCGATATCAAGTTTGTCCGATTCTGGGTAAGTCTGTAAATAGGTATCTCTATTTAAGCTATTGAAACGCTGTATTGCTACATTCCTGGTAGCAAAACTTGGTTGGCTGAGTCTACTAGCGAACGAACACTTGTCAGACATAACGATCTCTTCATTCATTAAAAATTCCACCGCCTCGCTCGCTTTCAACAGATAGGTAGGTAGGTACGTTGCAGAGTACAAGTTAGTTTTCCATCAAACGTTTTACCAGACAAGATCAAAAGTACATGAGGCGCTGTAAAAAATTATTATTGCCACAAAAACCCTTTCTGCAAGCATCAGGAGCAAGAGAGCATCTCGTGAAGCGTGGCCACCACCACTGCGGCAGCAGGAAAATTACGTTTTGTTGTAAAACGCCTTTCTCGCCGCGCCGAAACGATACTTATTGAATTTAACGTCTCGAGAGCCGAGAGAGAGAGAGCTCCGGCAGGGCGATAAAACCCTCAGTCAAACAATGTTACACAAAAATGGGTGCTCCTTGGGGAAAATTGAAAATCTGCGAGGAATCGTGACCGATAAGGATCCGTCATTTCCGAAGTGTCGGCAACTAACAAATAAGCGCGCTGGTGCTGATGGTACGCTGGCGGCTCCTCTTCGCCGATGCCGAGGGGGTCTCTGTATGCAGAGAGAGAGCAGAGCATCCTGCGGGATCGATGCGCCCCGGCAAGTCTTGCAAGAGTGTACGCCAAGAGAAGAGAGAGGCCTGGCAGAAGAAACATGATGATTATTATTCTGTTAGGCAGGCGCGCATTTAGTTCAGTTATCGGCCGTTCGTCGCTGCGGGTTATTGATTTATGCGGGTCCGATACGAATGACTTCCGCACGGTCGCTTGTTTCTCCTCCTCCCTCTTCGGCGTGTAGTACATTAACTCCTTCACCTCCACGGGGTGCGATTTCGCCGCCAGGAGGATTACCGCGGCCGGGAGGATGCAAAGAGGGGTGTCGCCGAAATTGTCCCTTCAGGTGGAAAAAAGACGGAAATATGCGGCACACCGTTGCGGAGTTCCATTATTTCCTGGAGTTGCCAATTCAGGCGTTGTGGATAGTAGAAATACTAGAAATACGAGAAAGGCGTACGTAGGTACCTACCTGAATATTTCAGTGTAGGTACTGGCCCTTTACGATATACAGGGTGCGACAGAACTCAACGTGCGGCATGTTATTTGGAAGTTCTTGAAAAACTGTATTCAGAATAGTTAAGAGCGAGGTTAAGAGTAATGCTTCATCTGTCATCCGTCTAAAGTTATAAATATAAAATTTACATAAGTAATATGATAACTTGAAAACTACTTGATGATTTTAATCAAATTCATTCAGCTTAAAACAAAACCACAGAAAAACGTTGGAGCTAATCATCTGATGAACTTAAACATCCACAGTACTCGATTCCACGGCTTTTGTTGATTTTCCCCCGTTTGTTTTCGACTCACGGACTTTCGATGTGCGGTCCTGCGCTTTACCCATAGATTAAATCCCCTAATTTACCTATGCATCAATTTTTTCTGACGAATTTTGGTATCAAATTCACTTTCAAATATCACAATGCCACTCAAAAAATTTATGGCTCGAAGGTTTTTTTTTATAATGGGCAAATATCCTTAGTAATTTTTCCTGAACTCCTAGAACTGCACATTGTAATGTAGGTATATCCCATGGAATATGAAAGCATCAATTACAATTTACGCCAGAAAGAAAATTATTTCTATCATTTCTTTTCTACTTAAATCACGAGTTTGAGAATATTTTGTAAGACAGGGGGATATTTCATGTTCAATGCTCTCAATGATTAAGTGGTGATGATGACGTCGGTTGACATAGATCACGGCGCCGCGCCGCGCTGTTGCCATAGCCATGGATGCAAACCCAAAATGTCAGTTGACGTTGACATTACTTATGTCAAAAATCGTCAACAATAAACGATGTTGCGGGCTGTCAAGTAACAAAATGTATAAACGGCCGTTCCAGATAGAAATCACCCTTTTCTCAGCGAAACACCGTGCAAGGAGGATCAGGGTGCAGTTTAAAAGTGTATAGTCAACGTCAACTGTCATTTAGGGTTTGTATTCATGTAGCCATGGCAACGGCGCCCTGACCTGCACCAACCTACGTCACACTAATTGAGCTATTGTTGTAACTTTTGCTCGGTTTGAAACAAATTGACTTCAAATTGATTTTTAGGCCTCAACATGAAACATGTTCTGGTCTGGTCTGGACATTGGTCTGTCTTATTCAGGAACACGGCCCGCCAGCTGATTAGTGGAGATAGGCCGAGGTTAATTGGGTGGTCGGGGGCGCCACAGTATTGTTGACCGAAAGCCGGAATTAAGGTGAACGTTATCTGTTTCAAAACGTAGGTACTTGTCCGGTTTTCAACAATACCAGATAACAATTCAAAAGGGGAAAGGTCCTAGTTTGACTTGTAATCAATAAATATTCATTTCGAAAGGAATTCACAAGGTCTCATGTATAAAACTATTATTGTTGTTGTAACATTGTTAACGTGTGAAAAAAGAAGCCGATAACACTCTCCGGGATGGCTCATCAATTTAGGTTAATTTCAAAATCACCAACAACAAGGTACCACGAGACTGTCGGTGGCAAAACTACAGAATTTGTGTACGGATTCCAAAAGATAAAGAATGATGTAAGTCTAAACAAAGCGCAAATACACTTCGCGAATGGTCGAAGGTCGCAACAATTCAATTGCGAGCAGAGTGAATCTCAAATTTTAATCCTTATTCTCCCTTGAAAACTCTCAATCTATTTTCCTTCCGTCTTTTCCTAAAACGGTACTCGAGTAGGGTTCAGCCAAATATCAACGTGAAAAATGATTATCGTTTACGCATTTTAATGTAACACAAGTAATAGAGGAAAAATAAAGCAACACAATAGGCGAACGTTCTCCGCTTACTTGATCAAAACGCAAAGCTGTTAACACGGTCACGGCTTCCTGACGGCCGCGATCGACGTACGATTGTCGTACGCTGCGACTCCCAGAGTGCGGCGATGGCTAGACTCGATGTCGTGTGTAGATGAAGTCCATGCTAGTGCGACAGGACTCGCCGGCCGGTTTGGAAAATCTTGGACTCAAACCAAAAGGCGGGCTCGGGAAATTCCCTGTTGCGTCAAGACGACGATGTCGGTGACGTTGACGGCTTGCTGGCAAAATCTTCAGACTTTGGAATGGGATGACTGGAAAATCAAGACGTCGAGAACTTGATCGTAGAAAAACTCGTTATGTAGCAAAAGAAACTGAGTGGTGGGTAAGAGAAAGAAACCTACAACAATTCACTCAACTCAGTATCGCCTCCAACTCGAAACTCTGACAAAAAGAGGAACCAAATTAGTCTTTACTTTACCTTCAGGTGACAGACGGTTTCGTTAGATGCGCCAGGTGTGGTTGTACCTCTTTAGACGGCAAAACAGT
This sequence comes from Anaspis maculata, assembly GCA_949128115.1. Classification (NCBI taxonomy): domain Eukaryota; kingdom Metazoa; phylum Arthropoda; class Insecta; order Coleoptera; family Scraptiidae; genus Anaspis; species Anaspis maculata. The sequence goes on from OX421962.1 coordinate 23,401,195, forward strand.
GCCTTTTTCAGATCCAATACCCTGATGATCCAACGTTCGCCAAATGAACCCGCAAAACAGGTGGTTTCTGGCTTCGAACTAACACAATTTCGAAGACCACTGAAAAGGCAAAAACGTGGATGTACAGCACACAACTAAGCGACAGCTCCGATGCGAGTTTCAAATTGAAAAGGAAGACGCAGCTACGTCGCTTCGTTTTGTCAGATCCTCCCTGCAGGCGCGTTGGACTAGTTCTTATCTATAGCCAATTGGAGCAAGGCACGCGGAACTCGTTTGCCTGAACGGCCACTGCAAGATAACGAAATTTCCCAAACTACTAGAAAATAAACGGCAGGGCAGTACTGGACTGGCCCAATCGGTCCAAGTATTCAAAAACAAACAGAAGCAGAAAACGACGTGACAAACATGCTTCTTGAGTAAGACACGCCCACGCCTACTCCATTCATGAATACATGACCCCATTCTCGTTTCACTTCAATTTTTCGCGCCGCAAGATGGCTGCCACAGCTCTGCTGCTACTCGTAATGAATAGTGACAACCGAACTACCAATGTAATCAAAGTGGCAAAAGCAACTATTGTTATTGTTCCTGGCAGTCATCTTGTGGCACGCAAAACTAAGCTGAATCGCTTACAGATGGTTTACATTTGAAAAACGCCACCTGGTGTAGAGCTCGGTACTTGATCGTGCAGGAATTTTTTGAGAGGAACACATACTGGGACGTCTAGCAGCCTAGGTAGGCACTATAGTAGATACCTGCAATACCCACATCAATGACATGAACTTTGACAAATAGGAATAATATAAAAAGGAGTTTGCTTTTGTGTTGTAGTGTGACCATCTTTTCGATGTTGGCAGTGATCGTCGTTGTCCCTTCCCTTCTCACCGTTGTTCACCTTTTACCTACGTTGTGTGAGTTCTTACTCGAGATGAGAATGTGTCCTTGGGGATGAGGTTTGATTCTTGAATGAAATGCGGATGAAATGCAAGCAAAGTGAATGCTTATTGGAAATCAATAGCAACGTTTCAAATGAATTAGTTTATTTTCTCAAAACACGTCACAACAAGAAACGCTGACTTGATCAATGCATCACTGGAGTGACTTCTCTGTCATTTCAACTTGACTCATTCACGCTTGACTTTTGTTCAGTTCATTTGGGGGGGGGGGGGATCTTTCAGCAATCAACCAGGCTATACGCTTGGGTTTCTTTGACGTGTTCTTCCCATGTGTGCCAGTGATACGTCACTCTTCCTTTGCGATCAAATTGACAGTTGAACCTTGTTTCATGATTTCTGATTTTGTTTTGCTAATCTGATTTTGTGTTCATTTTATTGTTGTAAATTCCTGCATTGTCTAATTAATTTGTAATGATTTTTCTTTCTTCATTTGTTCGTGTTTTGTTGTTCTTTATTCATGTGGTGTCATTTTGAACACCAACTGTCATTCTGATCGCAAAGGAAAAGTGACGTATTCGCTGACTGGCACACATGGAAAGAACACGTCAAAGAAACCCATGCGTATAGCCTGGTTGATTGCTGAAAGATCCCTTCCCCAAATGAACCAAACAAAAGTCAAGCGTGAATGAGTCAAGATGAAATGACAGAGAAATCACTCCAGTGATGCATTGATCAAGTCAGCGTGAATCGGTGCTTGAACCTCTTCGAAACGTTTGCTTTGTTTACAAGTTATTTACGTAACAAAAAAAGGAAACTCGCTCGCTTACGCTTTGAAGAAAAACTTCAAGCTTGGCGATTTATTTTACACTTTACAAACAAAAGAAGTCAAATTGATAGGATAGTAAACAAATAATTAATGATCGCTGAACAAGTAGATGAATCAGCAAGAAACAAATGATAAGTGATGGTGTAGGTAAATTTACAAGAAACAAACGATAAGTAAATAAGTAGATAAATAAACAAGAAACAGGTGAGAGATGAATAAGTGGAGAAGTTGGATTTGGTCCCACTTTTTGCAAGCAAACGGAAGCAAGAAGTATCTATATCGCATTCGCCCGAAATTCCCCGGAAGTTACCAATCGCAAACCCCACAGAAAACATACATACAAAACAGAAGAATGTTTAGTAAACAGTACAGGCAAAGGTGCGACTCGAGCCAACCTGTGGCCCTCTCTTCGTCGTCTTATTTGGAATTGAAACCCCAACGTGAATCAAAGAGTTGATTTGGAGTCAGATGTACTTTTGTGATGTCCTGATGGGATAGACAAGGAATTCTCATGGAGCCTATTTTCGATGAGGGCCACACGTGGGATCAAGCAAAATTGACCGTGTCTACATTCTTTCCCGAAGGTAAACACTTATGTTCGTTAAATGCGAGATAAGTGACATTTACAGTTGAGCTTGTAAATGGACATTGTCGGTATTATCGAGAAACGAGAATTGCAACCACAATCATTGAGTACTCACACCACTTTCATGCTCCATTCGAACTCCAACATTTTACGTTCGCATTCTTGGTGAGGAGATTCCGTGATACTGCCGAATATGTTTATAAATAAATATGCCCCTGAAAACAGGGCAGTAAAGCAGAACAAACCCGAGTTAGAAGCAGCGGCAAAAGGGATGGGAAACTAATGTAGCGATTCCCCAAAACAACACTCCACAAACGCTCCGTTACTTTAGGCAAACCAATAGCCTACAGGATTTCTTTTAAATAACAGAGTATCTGCAGAATGTCATCCTTTACAGAATTGCATCACAAGTAGGAACAGCTTAGGATCACGTTGAACATTTCAAAAAAGAGGTTTCATAATTCCCCCCCCCCCCCCAAATAATGAAAGGTTAGTAGATTCAACAAGGCAGATTCATACGAGCGTGCCAGTCTTCTTTCCTTCGTTTATTTTCAGGTATAACCCGACAATGAACAATGAAATGTGATTGGATCATGAAAAGTACTGTTCTCTACTTGACGGCTGATTTTGGCGTAGTAGAGATTCTTTTTGTTGTCTTAATGTTTGTGACGTAACTTCTGGAAAGGAAACAATTAATGAAACCTCGAAATACGCGCGACAGTGCAATCCTGAGGCCACGTCATGAGTGCGCAAAGTGCACACCGCACACCCACTAGATTACTACCTTTGCCATCAATATTAAGATCATTTGGGAGTATATAAATTACACAAAATTCAAAGCAGTGCAAAGCACCTTGATTTCAAAGGAGAAAAACTGCGGGTTATGCAAGCCCGTCCAGAACAAAGAGAAAAAAGAATTTCAGGTTATGTACAATAATTTTGCGGACACAATAGTTATCAGAATGCCTGATTTGGTGAGTGGGTGGAAGCCAAAATTACGATACAATAATCAGTGAAAAACTAACCTTAAATCCATAAAAAGGACGCACACTCGTTGCACTTAAAATCACGTGTTCCTCACACCACAGCTAATTCATCTCTCTCTGTACGCGGCTGTCAACGTCCACGACCGTAACTACTTCAGGTACCAACGTACAAACAAAACAAAGGAGGAATACCACAGTGTCCCCTCTTTGATCTTGTGGTTAGCGTATTTAGCAGGCTACTAGTAGATCTAGTTCCAGATGTAAGGGGCTGAAAGACTCCGCAACCAGCAATGCATCGCATTGCAGTTGCGGTGGAAAAATTGCGACTGGTGACTGTTACATTACACCTTTCGCAGGCAGATGCAAGCATGGTATGCTGCTTTGGCAGTAGCTCCCGCTTCTGTAACTTCTGCCATTCAGTGCCTTCTGATTGATCCTCTAGTCCCCAATGTGTCACAAAGCGATCCCAAACCTGGATCTTGACAGTGGGGACACAATAAATGTTTGCGTCTCAATTACAAAGGTAACGAACTGTAAAATATAGAATGCAGATCTCCAGGTGAGGTCCAAGCAAAAAAATAATCAAAAAAGGTGATTACCGACGCGGCCAGCTCAAGGTGACCTTTTCTAGCGTGCCAACAAATGGTGTGTGCGGGGGACTCGGTCCGCCCGGGGGTGACAGCCGCTGTTGCTGTTCCTTGGGTAAAAGCTAGGGATGATGCAAAGAAAGGTCTGCGACGACGCTGGTGATCGATGTAAGGCCCAATAAAGAGCCTGCGGGTTCCCAAGAATTCACAGGAACAAAAGATTTGGCGCAGAGTGTTGTCAAGACAGCAAAGTGACAGTTTTAACGTGTCTTCAACTGACATGACGCCGACGTTGCCTGACGGCAGCTTAGACCAATTGAAACAATCAATTCCCTAAATCTTCCTACACGAATGGGCCATTTTCCCTCTGGTAAGGTAAATCGCCTATAGCCGATAGCAGCGTGAATGAGAATTCCATTTGATAATGCAGTTCAAGTTAGCGTTTTAAAGTCAAAGTTACAGTGGTAATCCACTTGTAGCACGGCCTACCAGGTATATTGAAAAGTGAAGGTGAATATAGTCGTCAAAAAAATCCTTTCTTCGGTAACCTGTTACGCACCCCAGGGGTTTGCCGCTGTTTATAACAACATCCTGTTCGGCGCGAAACGACTTTATCACGTATAACATGTCAGGAATATGCGGCCTTTATAGTGTATAGTGCCGAGCTGCACCCCGAGGACCAATCACGGAGGTGGTTTATAACCGGCACGTGCTCGTTTTGCGCACTTCAAAACGCCCTGGATGCGGTCCTGCTTCACGTGTAATTTAATAACATACTCTCTGCTCCTCTACACACATATCATGCATACCAATCCTGCGAGTTCCGTCCGCCACTAGTATAGTAGGTATCTCCATTAAAGTATTACCTGCAACAAAATTGCAATATCAAAAGGCATCCGCTCATCACGGCAAGAGGAAGCTGGAAGGGGTTGGCGAAGGGGGGTGAGCGGCAGGCAGCAGGGATTTATTAAAAAGCCGGCGGATGAGATTTTTCAAGAAGATAAATTGTCTGCACGGCCATATTCAACTATCCAGATGAATAATTCAGATTCATATATGCGGGTTTACTTCCTGGTACCAGCTAACGTTTGCTCTTATACGTTCTCACATAAAAATCAAACTTTTATAATATGCGTTATTACTCGTGTACCTACGTAAATTCATCAAAGCTCGTGTGACCCAATTTTCCTTATCAAATTGACTTGTGGTAAACATACCCAACTGAACTTCCATGCATAGTTGGAATAGTGGTTGGAATGGCAGACCCAGCTAGTTTTCGTAGATATAGAGCCCTATTTGAATCTAGAACTAGATGTGAGTACCTATACCTACTATACCTGCCTACTACGTAAACTAAATGGAGACGTTATATTCACAGAGCTTATGCCGGTGATTAATTGAGCAAACACTAGGTATAAGGTATATCTGTCAATATCACCATATTATACCTGTCCGTTCTGTTAACCGACTGAGCGATGGTTATTATTCGAATGTTCTCAGCACGAAACAGAGCTGTATTGATTCAATAAATCCAATCTAATTTGTTTTCCTCCAATTAGCTGAAAACTTTAATGCTCTGTGTGAATTTGTTTGAGGATGAATTGAAGCATTAAATTGGAGTGGGACGACATAGGTTTGTGAGAACATCATTTTGTTAGGTATAGTTATCCACTGATTTTTAATGATTTAATTAGATTACCCCATTAGTGATGTTTGATGGGAATAATAATTTGTTTATGAGTTATAGATTCGAAATAGTACTCGTAATTTTCAGAATCAATAAAATAAAATTGTGTGAAATCATATTGACATAAAATGAGTATTTCCAAGGAAAAATGCCAAATAGCTGTCCAGTTTTACCTGATGTTAGGTTTTGTAACTGAAGGCGGTAGGTACATTCCCGATTCAGAGTTGGCAAGTCAAAATAAAATTATCAGAAGTGACAGCCAGTGGACCTGTTACGGGTTTTTGCTGTGAGGTGGCGATAAGGCGTATATGCGAAAAAGAGCGGAATAAAATTTGATAAGGCATTCAGCGCCGAGCCTCCGAGAAACCAGGTGCATGCTCGGGTGAAGAAGAGTGTAGTAAGGGCAGACACTCTGTTATATCGACTGTGGTCGGATTCGCCTTTTCTGAACCCTCAGGGAAACGTCGATTTTGTTTTGGAAAGAAGAAAGTCAAAGTTTGGCAACGGCGTTTCCTGAATAATTTATTCTTGTGAAGATTTGTGGGCACACTGGATTATTATCTCGGAGGTATGAGTATCCGCACGTTTTGTATTTTTGTTGCAAGTTGAATCTCCTTTTAGGCTCGTTCCTCCAGATTTAAATTTTGACTCTAGAAGCAGGCTGCTCTAGCCTCCCGTGGGCCTCTGCACGAATATTAATACAATACCTGAACGTTGCCGTCGCCGCCTATTGGAACTGCTGTACCTACCATTACCGTCATCTTTAATAAAGACAATCATACTGCAAGATTTGGACTTTTCCTTCGCGGCCTTTTAGTGGTTCTGGCAGCGCCATCGAGGAGGGTAAATCACTTGGCGCCCGGACGCCAATCACCGCCTATGGACCACGACCAATTGAGCTAGCTGGTGCACCACTCCTCTACCACCCCGCTCTTGGCGACGAGGATTCAGGGTGGTAACAGGAATTTGGCTGCCCATGAGCGTGGGGCATATTTTCCATCCAGGTGATTGGTAACAACAAGCAAAAATTAGTCCTTTTAAGTGAAAATTCAAATTTCATACAATTATAAGTTTTTTTTCCATTTATTCAAGTTTCATAAAAATATTATCAGTTCAAGTCCAAGTTTTTCATGGTAGGTAGGTAGGGTTTTTGGGAAGATATACAAAGAAGCGGTCGAATATTCTATATAGAGTCGCGCTGAGTTTTTTTGTTATTGTTATTTGTACATTATTGTTATCTCTATTTTATTTATTGCATAGGTTATTGATTCAAATTATTTATTACATATATTATATTTATTGGATAGATAGTTTAGTAGGTTCTTAGTTATTTATTTTTGCATTGATTTTCTTACTGTGATATTTTGAATATCTACTTGCAAATTTTTCGGTAACTCTATTTGCAAACTGAGCTGTGATACTGTACATACCTACATAATTATTTAATATGGATCCTCATCGACTAAACCGTGAGGAGTTGACGTATGAACTAACAGTAAGAGGTTATCCTGATGTACAGGCGGAAACGGTAACGTCCATGCGTAAGGAACTCAAAAGGTTGATGAGTGCTGAGGTTTTCGGGAGAGTTGTTACTCATGAATCTTTCAAACCAGGTGTACTTAAGGAGATTGACACTTGCAACAAAAAGATCATAGAATTGGAGGGCTACCTTACTGCAAACACCTTCACCTCAACTTCGTGCACCGAGGCCCGGGTTGTTGACACCAAACTACGTCATTTGTTTGCTCGGTTGAGTCGACTTGGGGATTCAAAGGATGAAGCCATTCGTAAAAGCCTCGATAATTTGCATAAACAGTGTAACGGTTTAGAAGTAGCTCTTGATAACGTGATGATGCAGCTTCCTGTGCCTTCAGCTCCTGCCCTTGGTACAGCAAATGCTGGGCCACCAGTTGTAAATGTTCAAAGACATTCTATTCCGGTTCATAAGTGGGATTTAAAATTTACAGGTCACCGAAACGGCATGAGCGTAAACGCATTTTTGGAACGGGCCGAAGAATTTCGAGTTGCTCGCGGAGTCACCGAGCCAGAGTTGACACATTCAATAATTGATTTACTCGAGGGGCGTGCCTTGACATGGTATCGTTCGGTTAGAGCCAGCATAAATACTTGGGGAGAGTTCATGGGACGTTTGCGTCGCGAATTTTTGCCAATGGATTATGAAAGCGATTTGTGGGCTGAAATTCGGAATAGAGTTCAGGGACGTAATGAGCGAGTGGGTGAGTTCTTTTCGTGTATGATCAATCTTTTCAATCGATTACCTACACCTCCTATGGAGCCAGAAAAGTTATCCGTTCTTCGTAGAAATGTCGATCCTTATTTTATGCGAGATCTAGGAGTAATTGAAGCTGGGGGAAATAAAGCTAATACAGTCAATGAGCTTTTGGCTATTTTGAAAGATTTAGAATCGAGTCGCGATCTATCTGGAGCCAGATTTAAGCCTAGTTCCCAAAGCATTAATCTTTTAGAGCCAGACCTGGCTTGTGCAGATCTTAATGCGAGTTCTCAGGAATCGCCCCGACGTGCATTCTCTCCCGATATCAATAATTCTAGACCCCGTGGTAGTTCAGGTAGTTCAGCTAGGAAGTGTTGGAATTGCGGAATGATCGGCCATGATTTTTCCACATGTAGAAAACCTAGACGCGGAACTTTTTGTTTTAGCTGTGGTAAGCCGGGTGTTACCAAAAATTATTGCACGTGTCGGCATTCAAAAAACGGGGAAAGCGGTCGTCAAAACACCGAACGGCGATCGTAACCGATAATTCGTGGCAAGCGTGGCTTAATTGTATCAAAGTTGAACATCAGCGGGAAACTTTAAAAAAATTGTTTCATTCAGTTGGGAAAGATCCACGGCCATATGTAGAGGTTTCAATTTTTGAGCAAACTTTTTGCGCACTTTTAGATACAGGGGCTACACATAGTTTTGTGGGTGGCAGTGGTTGGACGAAACTCAAAAAATTCAACATTCCTCTTAGAAATTTTAATAATCAATCCGTTAGAGTCGCGAATGGCGAGCAGTGTACAGTTTTGGGGTTAGTGGAGTTGCCAATAGTGTTAGAAAGTAGGTTAAGATTAGTTAAGTGTTTGGTAGTATTAGATTTGCATGCAGACTTGGTGTTGGGGGTAGATTTTTGGCGAGACATGGACATTGTACCATCATTTCCGGAGAACACGTGGACTTTTGGCAATCGCGATGACGTGGTGCAGTGTGCGTCCATCGGCACGCCCAGTCAGGAACAGCAAGAACGAGTAGAATCTTTAGTTTCTCGATATTTTCAAAAAATGGGTTCAGGATTGGGGTGTGCGCGAGGCATAAAACTTGTCATAGATACCGGAGACAGGCCACCGATCAAACAGCGATATTACAATGTGTCTCCCTATTTGTTAAAGGTGATTCATGCAGAGATAGATAAAATGTTAGAGCTAGGTGTAATTGAAAAATCTAATTCGGCCTGGGCAAGCCCAGTAGTGATGGTGAAAAAACCGACAGGAGAGTATAGGTTCTGTATAGATTTCAAAAAAGTAAATGCTGTCACAAAACGTGATGAATATCCGATCCCTTACGTGAATGCAATTTTGAATAGACTACGCGATGCCCAGTATTTGTCATCGATTGATATAAAGAGCGCTTATTGGCAAATTGAATTGGACGAATCGAGTAAAGCGAAAACAGCTTTTGTGGTCCAATCGCGAGGTTTATATCAGTTCCGTCGGATGCCATTCGGTCTCCAGGGGGCTCCAGCTTTTTGGCAAAGATTTATTGACAACGTTTTAGGTTCAGAATTTGAAGATCATTGTTTTGTCTATCTAGACGATGTAATTATTATTTCACCGGATTTTGAAAGTCATATGACAATTTTGGATAAAGTTCTTAGTAAATTAATGGCAGCTGGCCTTACGCTTAATAAAGAAAAGTGTCATTTCTTAAAATCAGAGCTAAAATATTTAGGCTACATAGTTGACAAAAATGGACTTCATACGGACCCTTCTAAGGTAGAAGCTATACTCAATTACCCGGTGCCGAAAAGGGCTAAAGATATTCGCCGCTTTATCGGAATGGTGTCTTGGTACCGCAGATTTATTCCTAATCTGGCTACCATGGCAGCCCCTCTTAATGCATTGACTCGAAAAAATTATCCGTTTCATTGGACAGCAGAGTGCGAATCGTCTTTTCAAAAAATTAAACAATGTCTTATTTCTCCACCGATAATGTCATGTCCTGATTTTTCTCGTGAATTTGTTTTGCAGTGCGATGCGTCGACAGTGGGCTTGGGGTGTGTCCTGACACAGGAATTTGATGATGGCGAAAAGGTGATAGCTTTTTCAAGCAGGACGCTCACAATCCAGGAGACTAAATTTTGCACAACCGAACTTGAATGCTTAGCTGTTCTTTGGGGAATCCAGACGTATAGGCCGTACATTGAGGGTGCAAAATTCAAGGTGATCACAGATCATGCGTCTTTGTTATGGCTACACAAATTGCAAAATCCGTCGGGAAGACTCGCACGATGGGCATTACAGCTTCAGGGCTTTGATTTCGAGATTATTCATCGTAAGGGCCGATCCCATGTGGTTCCCGATGCTTTGTCGCGCGCGGTGGCTTTGATCGAAATCCGGGATGAAGATTGCGATAGATGGTATTCGAGACTAAGGGCAGGGATTTCTGAGAATCCGCAAAAATATCCGAAATGGGCAATTCGCGCCGGTAACATTTATAAGTTCGTAGGGTTGAATCGTCCACATTTAAATGACGAAGATAATTGGAAAATGCTTGTACCAAAGAAATTACGTCACGAGATCTTTCGCGAATGTCACGATGCACCTACTTCGGGTCATTTGGGGTATTTCAAAACAAAAAATCGAATATGTGCGCAATATTACTGGCCGGGTATGAACAGTGATATTCACAAATATGTCATCTCATGTCAAATTTGTAAGGCTCAAAAACCAGAACAGCGTCTACCTCATGGTGAAATGCATGCCAGACGCATAAAACGTCCTTGGGAAGTAATTAGTACAGATTTGATTGGTCCTCTACCTTTATCATATGGGAAAAATCGTTTTATTCTTGTTGTAGTCGATTTGTTCACAAAATTTACTCTTTTGTTTCCGTTAAAGTCAGCCACGAGTCCAGCCATAGTTAGGCACCTTGAATCCGATGTTTTTATGGTGTATGGGGTTCCCGAGCGAATCATTAGTGATAACGGGAAACAATACGTCGGAAAATTGTTTAAGAAAATGGTTTCGTCCTATGATTGTAAAATTGTTTACACGGCCAATTATAGTCCGTCCGCGAACCCTACGGAACGTCAAAACCGCGTAATTAAAACCATGATTCGATCATACATATCCGGGGATCAGCGGTCGTGGGATGAAAAATTACCCCAAATCGGTTTCGCCTTGAGAACTGCGGTTCACGAGGTAACGGGGTATGTCCTGCTTATTTGAACTTCGGCCGAGAGCTGTATAGTTCTGGTCGGCGGCACCAAGTTGTAAATGGTGACGGCGAGCTTGATTTCGGAAATCGCGAGGCTCTAGCGAATCATGTCGGTGAGCTCAGGGATGTGTGTGAGGGGGTGAAAGAAAGATTGAATAAAGCGTATCGGGCTAGCGCGGAACGGTACAACTTGCGTAGACGGCCACTGGCTTTGACTGTGGGCCAGATTGTTTGGAAGCGAAATTACACATTGTCAGGAGCTGCTGATTTTTATAATGCAAAATTGTCATCAAAATTTGTCAAGTGCACTGTTTTAAAACGCGTTTCAACTAACATTTATGAGCTCGCGGATTTTAGTTCAAGAAAATCGATCGGTAATTGGCATATCAAAGACATTAAAATTGATTAAATTATCCAAAATTTTTCCTTTACTTACCAAGTCAAAATTCTTTTTTTTTTTTTTCTTTTTTTTTGTTGTTGATTAACGGGGGGTGGTGTTACGGGTTTTTGCTGTGAGGTGGCGATAAGGCGTATATGCGAAAAAGAGCGGAATAAAATTTGATAAGGCATTCAGCGCCGAGCCTCCGAGAAACCAGGTGCATGCTCGGGTGAAGAAGAGTGTAGTAAGGGCAGACACTCTGTTATATCGACTGTGGTCGGATTCGCCTTTTCTGAACCCTCAGGGAAACGTCGATTTTGTTTTGGAAAGAAGAAAGTCAAAGTTTGGCAACGGCGTTTCCTGAATAATTTATTCTTGTGAAGATTTGTGGGCACACTGGATTATTATCTCGGAGGTATGAGTATCCGCACGTTTTGTATTTTTGTTGCAAGTTGAATCTCCTTTTAGGCTCGTTCCTCCAGATTTAAATTTTGACTCTAGAAGCAGGCTGCTCTAGCCTCCCGTGGGCCTCTGCACGAATATTAATACAATACCTGAACGTTGCCGTCGCCGCCTATTGGAACTGCTGTACCTACCATTACCGTCATCTTTAATAAAGACAATCATACTGCAAGATTTGGACTTTTCCTTCGCGGCCTTTTAGTGGTTCTGGCAGCGCCATCGAGGAGGGTAAATCACTTGGCGCCCGGACGCCAATCACCGCCTATGGACCACGACCAATTGAGCTAGCTGGTGCACCACTCCTCTACCACCCCGCTCTTGGCGACGAGGATTCAGGGTGGTAACAGACCACCCTTTCTAACACATAATTATGTTACAGAAACTTGGTTCAACTTATCAAGAAACAATCTATTTCCAATAGGACAGAGCAGAAGTAGATGATTTATTGGAGGGTGAACGTCAGATTTTAGGGGTTGTTACGCAAGAAATAATTGATCAGCACCACTTAAAACATACCGTGCCAGAAATTCAAAAAAATTACCCGTTCACTTTGGTCGTTATTCGACTTTGAATTTCCAGTAATTTTCCGAAATGCTAGTGGTGGTTCTAAAAATAGGGGTCTATGAGATATTGAGACCAGCTCGAAGTTATGGCAAGTATAACCCTACAAGCACATCGTGGCATCAAAATACACACATCAAAAGAATCTAGGGAACAAGCAAATTCAGACGATTTCTAAAATCATCATGGGTTTTGATTGCCGTCAGCGATTTCATATTGGTTTTCAGTGTTACATAACCCAATTTTTCATTCTTATGCCTTGATCACGTCAAATACGAACAATGTTTTATGAAGTTTCTACAGGGTGATCAATGGAAAATTGCCGAAAGTTCAGTACGAGCGCGATTTTCCAAAAACAGTTTTTCATGCATTTCAATAGCACAGTAATGAAGTATGAAGACTGGTGCTTCAGCTCCAGTAACGTTTTTGAATTTTGAAAATCGAAAGTGAATTTCCAAAGATATTGATCATTTTGTGCCGCCATGTTGAATTTCCAACGTTGTTGAACACAACAGAAAGTGATCAGATTTCATTGAAACTTGTATCTTGTATCACACTACTGTCTGGTTCAAATAATTGGAATTTTAAGATCAAATGTCTTTTGCGGCCACTTTTAAGCCGTCACATCGAACTTTTATGTGAATGATTCAATTCTAGTGTATTTCAAGTTTCATTCAAATCGAATCATTTATGTAAAAAGTTCAGTATAGTGGCTCGAAAGTGATCGAAAGTGAAATTTGACCTTGAAATTCCAATTACTTGTACCAGACATGAGTGTGTTTCAAGTTTTAATAAAATCTGGTCACATTCTTCTTCTTCTTTCTTGGAAGTTCAACATGGCGGCACAAAATGATCAATATCTCTGGCAATTCACCTTCGATTTTCAAAATTCAAGAACGTTACTGAAGCCGAAACACCGATCTTCATGACTGTGCTCATATGCATGACATTTTTTTTGGGGGAAATCGCGCTCGTACTGAACTTTTGGAAATTTCACACTGTTCCATTGATCACCCTGTAGCAACCTTATGAAGCATTGTTCGTATTTGACGTGATCAAGGCATGGGAACGAAACATTGGGCTATCGAACACTAAAAACCGATATGGAATCGCTGACGGAAATTAAAAGTAATGATGAATTTAGAAATCGTCTGTAATGATAAAAGTTTGATCATGCACCTCAACAAGGGCTACAACATTCGAAGTTTGAGCCAAATCCCCCGAGGAGCCAAATCCCATAAGGAATATGCGGGGTCCTTCTTAAAATTGGGCAATTTTTTCTTGAAATACGTATCCTCATTCTAATCGAGGCAAAATTTTGGGATGGTCCACTTCATTTTCGGCCCAGATTAGATACGTTCATTTGAAATTCAAAGCTACTTCCGTGCTGAGATATGAGCTCATTCACTTCGTGATGCTGATGTTATAGGTATTGTGATTGATAGTCCATTTATCACATTATGCTCGTATTTATTCCCCTTTTTTTGTTTAATGCTAAGATGCCCACTTAGGTACTTTCAGTGGAAGCTGGAAGCACCCAGCAGCGCCGTTTATTTATCGAATAACATTAACCCCGCAGCCATTTCGGCGACAATGCGCAAACAAAACGAAGTTGTTTACCCGAATTACCATAATCCCTTTTCATTCCAACTTATTTGTAAATTTAGAAACGTGAAACAATTAAACGTTACTTACTGGCCCGATGAATTATTCATGAAAATTCCGCGCGCGCGATGATGGGATGGCGAAAGGAAAGACCCATTTCCGTTGAAAAGCAGAGAGAAGGCCCCATAGGCTGTTTTCGGTATATGTATTTTATAAAGTAAGCACCTATCTGTCTGCCGCGCGCGCGGTGTATTTTCCACATATTTTCCGAGGAAACGCAATTTCCGGACCATTAAAAGTCCCTTATGGCGCACAACGCTTAATCCAACTTGCGCGTCTGATTGATCTGTTTTAAATTGATTAAGAAATAAATTGGATAAGTTTTAATGCAAAATTTCCATCATCGTCCGTCGGATGGCTGGGTTGGGTTGAATCGAGCCGCCAACGCCACACTGATCGATCTCGATTAATTCGAGAAGAAGATTCAAGAAAACTATCTGCGGAAACGTTTCCGGTCATGCAGCCCGTTTTCGTAAGTCTCTATCGTTTTTGCATTATACCGGGTGGGTCAAAAAGAAACCGCATTATTTTATTTTGCTCATCACCAAAATGTTGGTTACTTTTAAATATTGTCCACGTATAGAGCGTTCAATGAAGAATCACGTCATAGTAAGTTGTGATCTGGTCAGTAGCCATGTTTTCGCATCAAATTCCCAAGCACCTATCACAGAAGACGGGACGTGAAATTTTATTGAACGTTCGTTATATTTTCCTATATTTTATTCGCTTTTGCTATAAACTAGATCCTGATTCGCCTAAAAAGTGTGAACATCGAAACTGTTAGCTGTCAAAAAATGATTGACAGACTGTCAACCGAAACGATCGGTCTGGAAACTGGTAAGAACAGCTGTCATCCACGTGCGTTGTCTGAACGCAGAAATAACGCAAAACCATAACCTATATAAACACGGATCTAAAAAAAAAACGCAACTGGACTAATAATACCGTCCTCCAATTTTGTAGCTTCTTTCATTCCTGCCTTGCCAGTGGTAGGCGCTTTGAAGCTTGTTCAATCAAAGCTACTATTGTAGACAAAAAAGCTGAACTACAGATGAATAACTTTTCAAATTTTTGACCTGTTAATCAGCTTCACTGTCATCACGAATATTCCACCCATAACCATAACTAATAATGCTTTGTCATTTTCTGTGTCAAACGTGACAAAATGTTCAATGAATCTGTTAGGGGGTGAATTATGCTTCTTGTGGACAGTGGAGTCTACGGAGCCTTGGGACCCCGTAGGTTCTTTATTGAGCCCCATATTGATGACCAGTGTCGTCGCAGACCTTTCTCTAAATCATACATAGCTTCCGCCCAAGAGATAGCAACAGACTGTAACATCCGCATGGAGGGAAACACACAACAAGCCAGCCTGCCAGCCAAGAAAAGGCCACCTCTGACCGTGCAGAGTCAACTACCACCCACCTTTTTTCCCTCGCTTTTTTCTAAAGATTTTCTGCTTGGACTCCAACTAGAGATCCGCATTTTTCTTTCTAATAAGCTCGCCGGCTCAAAAGGAAGCTGCCAGTCCTGGCCATCAGGGAAATCCTCGAAGACATGAAAGAAGAGCAACTTCCATCAAACAATTAGAAAAATCAACGAAAAATTAGCTCTACACATTAAATATGATGTTGTTGTAAATCACTTTTTCAGGTAATATCTTGAAAAACGAAAAAAAAAGATTGTAGTTTAAGGGCAGAAGGACCTTGGTCGATAGCCCTTTGAACATAACAGTTCAATAAATATCATTTATTATTATGATTATTAAGCTCGCCGTAGCTACCTTTGTGTTCGGGACGCAAACGTTGCCTTTTTTACCGCAATCGCAATATAGTGCATTGCTGGGGGCGCAGTCTTACGGCTGCGCACCTCTGGAGCTAGATCTACTACAAGCCTGCTAAATACGCTAACCATAACATGAAATAAGAGACACAAATGCAAACCCCTTCTCATATTATTTCTACTTGTCAAATTTCAATGTCAATGATGTGGGTATTGTAGATATCTACTAGTGCCCACCTAGGCTACTAGACGTCGGAGTATGTGTTCCCTCTCAAAAAATTCCTCCACAATCAAGTACCGAGCTCTACACCAGGTGGCATTTCTGAAATGTAAATCGCCTACAGTATTTTCTCAGTGAATCTATCGATGGGATTTCTTCCGGTAGCGAGGAACTCGAAGGGAGAACTTTCTTCTCTGATGAATCGTGTAGCAAGTTTTCCACCGCATTTGTTAAATGTTTCTTGTCAACTAAGCACACGGACATTACCGCTTCTTCCAAATGCTTATCAGGGATGAAGCCGCCCAGATCTCCTCTTCACAGCATGAGGTACACCTCACACACTACTGGATTACCTTTGCGCAGGGCCCCTCCCTGTCATACTGTCTTGGCTGTCTCATTCGGGCTCATGACTGATTGCTATCTTGGTCTTGTCTATGTTGATCAATGTTTTTGCCATGAGTATTCCAATAGCAGCTGCATAAGGCTCAGCAATGCTGACGACATACTCTTAAGACTGGCCGTGTAACGATGTCCACATAATTTTCTCAGATTATTCCGTTATGTGCTCGTTCTCAGCTGCCATAGACGAAGTTCTGGACTCCATGAATGCTCTAAGCGCAACCTTTTCATCTTCTGTCGTCTTTCCGAAACTCATAACAAAATCCGTACTTCAACGTGATGTCCAAACCAAGTATGCAGTCGTCTAAACTGTGTCCACGACATGATCATTTTCTCTCCGCAACAACCATGCAAGTTCATTTCGATTTCTTCATACAGGCGAGCAGTTCTTCTGTAGCTGTAAGTAGAGCTTCACGATGAACAATGGATTTTGTAACTCATGTATCGATGAGACAGATGCAGTTATACCCACATCAAGAAGATGGCTATTGACATATTTCTTCAGCGATGGAACAATGTAGCCCCTGAGCCACTGAGAGTTGCAAGCTGCGTTTATTCATGCTGGCTGATGGCTGAAATTAGGCGTCGTTCGCGATCAGTTCTCCCTCGTTTTGGTCTAGAGCGATTCGAACTGGATCATTGCCTGCAGTCACGTCGCAGATATCCGACCCTTCCACAAGTGAAGCAGCACGTTTTCTCCCCAGCTCTTGCCTCATCTTGAGGTTTGTTCCGGGGCGAAGTGCCGAGGAGTCTCTCAGATATTCCCTTGACTGACTTCTTGAGAGTACCTATGCCAAGCTCCAGATACCTCATACCTAGTTGATCTCTTCAAGTCAATAAGTTTGCGAAGCATCATTAACTGCCTCGACGCGAATTGCTTGCATAACTGCGTCGCTGATGTTGACCAGATGACCATTCATGAACATCTGACGCAGGGATGCGTCTTTTGGTCCTGTAATAATAAAAGTATCTCTTGTGATGGCGGAAAAAAAAATTACTAGGTGAGCTGGATAGGCCAGCTGAGTCAGCTGAGTCAGTTTCAAATTCCTTCAGACTTATTCGTTCGCTCTTCAGGATCCTTGTCTTGAGTTGGGTCTGGTGAATCTGCCGCACGTAATTGTCCCTCTATTGGAGTTCCAGCATTCTGGAAACTTGGCAAAGTTCTCTTGTTTTCTCTCTGGAACCGTCTGTAGCATTTTTTACGCTGGGACCCTAAGATCTTGGACTAATGCTGCTTTATAGTCTTCACTCCGTCCATTGGTCTCGGCAGAAGCGTCGAATTGTTTTGTAGGATGTCCACGAGCTGTGTGTTTTGGATAAATTTGTTCTGAATAATTCACCTCTGCCCTTCAAGAGCTCAAGGAAAGCCTATTAGTTCCGCTAATATTCTCCCAAGCTCTTGATGCACGGCTCCTCCGCCAATTGTGCAGGTGTGTGCCTCATTCGTGCGTCATGGTCTGTATCGATACCGACTTTCCTTATAATATTGAAAATATACAGCCTCTATGAAGTCGAACAAAAAGTCTTGCTTACTTATAAAGTGGTCAAAAAAATAAGTGAGATAGTCGATATTTTCATCGGTTTTCAAAACCAGACGGCTTTGGATTCCTTTGATCGGTTTTGGATCTGTTTAAACTGATCAATAGCACCATTCTTTAGCTATCGGATACAAGTACTGTAGAATAGAAGAAAGTCAATTGAAGTTTATACAGGGTGTCAAGTAAAACCGTGCAAAACTATTAAAGATTTGTTTATGCCCCATTTTGGCAAAAGAAATTTTTGGTCGATACCAGCACCTAGAATATAAACATTGATGTCTTCCCCCGAAACCGTTTTTGATTTGCACCCTTATTATGATTTTGGACAAAGTTGTGCCATTTTTTCTTCAATGAAGGTACACTTATTGCAAAACTGCTATCAAATTTGAAGTTGAAATTAGAACTATCCCTTTTCAACATTTTCCTCACTCACCTCTGAAACAGCTACCCCCGCGGTCAATGCCTAACCATTGTGGGCCGCAATGTTGGGGCTGGTACCAGAATTGGTACCTACGATACTGGAATAGCGTAATGTCATGAAAGAGATATAGTCCGGATGCTAGTTGCCTAAAATGGAATGAACCTTGCTTTTTTTGATGAGAAGATGCTACTTGCTGGAAATGTTCTTTGGATCATACTCTTCCGATCCAGAAAGGTAGCCATCAGCGCCATCCATGCCGGCAGCGTATACAGGGTGGAACAGAAAAAAAAGTTGGAAAATTATATTCAAATAACCGAAGCATGTGGAGACGTGTGATTTAACTACCACATACGTTAACTGTTTTATGCTCATGAAGTCACAGCAAACCATTCTTGAATGGAACATGAAGCAAGAGTTTCTTCTCAGATTCTTTTTGTTCTCGAGATATCGATACATCAGTTTATGTAAACAACCCTTAGAAACAATCCTTTGACCTTGAAACAAAAATTATTCCTCACATGACACGGTATCATACTGGCTTATTGTGATACCAGCCCCAATATTCCGGCCCACATGGGTTAGACACTTCCCGCGGGGGTAATCTTTTTCAGGGGTGGGTGAGAAGTAAACATCCACAGGGGATGGTCTTTCAAGTGAAACTATCAATTGTTCAAAATTTGCTTCGATAATTAAACCACTTTGAGAGGATATTTGCAATAAAGTGGACATTGAAGATAAAATGGCACAACTTTGTCCAAAATCATAAAAAGGGCGCAAATCAAAAACCGTTTCGAGGGAAGACGTCAATGTTCATATTCTAGGTGCTGGTGTCGACCAAAATTTTTTTTGCCAAAATGGGGCATAAACAATACTTCAATAGTTTTTCACGGTTTTACTTGACACTCTGTATAAACTTTATTTGGCTTTTCTTACATTCTACAGTACTTGTATCCAATAGCTAAAGAATGGTGCTATTGATTAGTTCAAACAGATCCAAAATCGATCAAAGTAATCCAAAGCTGTCTGGTTTTGAAAACCGATGAAAATATCGACTATGACACTTATTTAGTTGACCACTATAGTAGCAGTAATAGTATATTACATACCGAGGCGGGAAACGAGCTATTACTGCGGAGGGCAAAGATTGCTGCCGGGGCGCTTGGCGCTCCGGCAACAATAGCCCGACGCAGTAATAACCCTTTTCGCTGAGGTATGTATGCTATTTTACTGACAATTATTCAATACATATTATTTATAGCAATGCATATAAGCCACAATAATTATTATTGTGTAGAAAATCGTCTTTATCAAGCAAGCGCTTCACGACAGTGATTTTCACTTTGACGTATTGACATCTGACATGAAAACAAGTCATAGCCAATTTTTCTTTTAAAAAGAACCGATCATGTATGAACCAGACATAGAAATGTTTGATCTCACGCCTCCTGGATCTCAGCAAGGTGCCGAAGAAGCTACGGCAAATCTAATAGCTACCCAAAAACAGTCGCGATCGATACGAGAAAGGATTTCTTTTTGAGGAAATAGAAGCCCGGCACATGTTGGGGCTACGGGCTACCTATTCCATGCTGATATGCTTGGTAAAAATAAGTGTCAAAACTGACATCTCGCAATCCCAGACTCCAAGCATTTCTCAAAATGTGAGTCATCCACTTCACTTCTTTTTCAATTGTCACATGCCGATGTACCTACCTAAAAAGGCTAATAGAATATATTTTTTTGATGAAATCACGCCAAAACATAACCTAGAACGAAACAAACAGCGATCTGTCAAATGTCATGTGGATGCAATTTTTGCAAGCAATCACGTCAAAGACCAGCGATCATAGAAGGCTAGGTTTTTCTGCCCAAGAGATGGAACACATAGTCCGTCCCTCCGGAAGAAAAGTGACACAACTCAAAAATGGTAGGTTTTGAGTTAGATACATGAATAAGCGGTAAATCACTTATATTTCACGGTAGAAAAGAGTTTCAACTTGAACTCTCCAATAGAATTAGAATCAATAGAATTGAAGAGTTCAAGTTGAAACTTTTTTCCACCGTTAAATGTAAGTGATTTACCGCTTATTCATGTATCTAACTCGAAACCTACCATTTTTGAGTTGTGTCACTTTTCTTCCGAGGGGACGAACGTTACCTACGAGGTTACCTACCTATTAGAAGTCTGAAATGGATTACTTACTATTGATTGTCAGTAATAGTATTATTATATACCAAGGGATTACTGTGAATTTTCTGGGCCCGAGAGCAACAATCATCACCTCAGGGATTAAAGAAAACTTTGGTCCCATGGTGTTTACATGACTTTTCGCAATAGTGAAATACCTATTCCAACTGAAAATAGTTTTACAAAAGAAAAACTTTGAACGATCCGTCATGCTGTCATGCAAGGGAGTGCCCTTGTCATCGCGATCAATCTGCTGTATTGGCTTCTATCTATGTCAAGATTCACCAATATCATTGTTTTAACATTGGATAATAAGACCACATGGGCAATGATCTCACGTCCTTCGATTTCTCGAAGAAGTAAGCAAGCAAATTAGTTTCGCTCCATTTCTAAGTACCTTTCGAATTGCACCATTTCTGGAAATCATCATACTGCTTTTCGTACAGATTTCTGGACTTGCTTGGCAAACACTCGTACGTGACCTTTCTTGCCGCTTCTTCTAAAGCAAAAGGAGTTGAACAACCAGCGTCTGCTGAATTGTCAATTCAAATAATTCACCAACAAAGGTCAATTTGACAATAACAGTAATGATTATTCCTTAGAAAGCCATAGTAACGCGACACTCAGGCACTCTTTATTCCTCGCAAAAAAGCGGGACTAAAATTCAATTTCACTCCCGCAAAAGTGGGACTAAAATTCAATTTCACTCCCGCAAAAGTGGGAGTAAAATTTTTCTTTATACGTTTCGGTATTGCGAAATTATATAATTGGTTAGTCTTTGCCATTAAAAGGGAAGTGTGTGAGACTAGAACAGTTTTATGTTTATTGAAAACCGTTCATTGTGAGAAAATGTCTTGAAAATTGCGTGTTTTCAGAACTTGAATGCTTGAAAAGGAAGCTGGATTATGTTAACAGTCCATGGAACATCGCTCTGTATTGTGCGTGTGTATGTGTCCTTTTCACGAGCGTCCAGCTTTTCCCCCTTCATTTTGGTTGGCAATAAGTTACTGAAAATTGCGCCCGAGCGGGCAGACAACACAAAAACGTCCGAGATTACGGGAAGAACGAGCTTTTAACGCTCTTGTTTTGACCACTGGTGGTTCGTTAGCGGAGCTAGGGGAGTGTGGAATATAGATCAACCCTCGTGTACTTGTTCTTTTTATCTGGGAAGTATTGACCGCGTAGTCAATAAGAATAAACCTACCTGTCTAGTTCTCATAAAAGTATCTGATCGTACGTTGCATTAACCAGTTTTTTTCTCCCAACCATATACGTATAGACAATACAAATAGAGAAGACCATATGTTATCACTACCGTCGTCACGGATATTGGGGCATCAAAAATCAGCCAACCTTTTTTTGAATGATGGACTCACCTGGTTCCTATACGCAACCGTGAAAATCCGTGACGACATGTGTCTTCTCTATTTGTATTGTCTATACCTAGGTATCGTGTGATCAATTGAATAGGTAGGTTACCTAATTCAGGCAGGCTGTGCCCTAGCCAAATGCAGCTTCGCATCCCTGATTTCGACCAGGGCCTGCCTAAATTAGGAATTCAATTTATCACACGATACTTGATAGAGAGTTTTCGACATGTTATGAAATGTTGAAGGATTTGCATGATCTTCATGCATAAAAAGCGCCAAAATGCAATAATTCCAATCAACTTCACTCATCATCATTGGCTACAAGACAATAAAGACAAGTAGTGACCTTTTTATTGTGAGTTGTGGAACAATGCCAGAGAAGTTTCCCATAATCCCATATCGGATGGAATTACAGGACATATCTATAACCTATGGCATTACAGAATTCAAGATCTGCTCGTACCACTGATCCGGATTTATGAAGTGCTCTCCTTCTCTCTGGCATCTCGATTGTTCCGGGCCGCGCCACTGCCAAGTAATGTCGTCCTCTAATATCCCTCTTCTGTCAAAGTTGCTATTGTTATATCAATTATGCAGTTGACAAGATTACTTTATCCAATTAGTTGAGTGCCATGGAATATAATTACTCAGGAGCTAGAGGGCATTACATATTGAAATACCATTTGCTACAATGTTATACCAACTAATAATAGCAATAGAGTGGGGCTTTTATGTCTCAATGATATAGCCCTAAAACCACGCTCCCAACTCCCCATATCGTAAATCTCAAAGGCACGGAACAAAGGGCGGCGCGGCAGGTCGGTCGGGAATACCAAATGCGACGCTCTAAAAGATTGAATGGTCAAACTCTGTTTCAAAGGACCGTGAAAAAAGAGATTAGAAAAACAATCTGATCGTAATTGATCGACCTTTTGGTAGCCCTACACCAAGTCGTCGAGAAATTTCTGTCCTGCGCCACACCTACGCGTTGTCGGGATTGTTTCTGAAATTTTCATAAATGCCAAGCGTAGGTAGCACCTTCCGGCGTGCCTACCCTTGGCCCTCGGAGGAAGACATAGCTATATCAATGCAGTGACAGTAATCTAATTACGACGCTTCCCCTCCATCCGAAGAAGTGTGCTTTGCGATGTCAAGTAAGGTCATGTTACATAATTGGTCTATGCGGGAACGCGTTAGAGAAACCACCTCAAGGGAGCGGAGCTTCGCCGCTTGCTTGCTTGCTTGCTCGCTTTCTTTTTTCCGCGATTTCTTGCAGAAAGTTCACCCGCACCCCACCACCCGCATGATGCACCTGTCGTGGTGATGTAATTATGAAAAGCAGCAGAAGCAAACACAAGAAATGTATGCGGCAAGCAGCCATATAGACGGAAATTAGAATTCTGATCGAAAAAATCGCAACTTCCTCGCGTCTGAAATGTCTTTATGGTTCGGCAGACATGAGGGTTTAAGGAGGGTGAACCGAGCGGGAGAGCATTTCTTGAATTTAATTTGCGCTCCGAATTCCGATTGAGTTTGGCGATTTCCTATGTGCGACGCAAACGAAAGACTTGTTGTGCAGAGCATTTTCTAGACCATAAATAAAGAATAACAAGCAAGAAGACGCGTTGGGCCAGAATGACCTGGGACTATGGAACGGAGTTCTTGGAAACAGTGACAACTCGTTGTAGGCTAGTAGGCGCCTTCAATGCAAGGTGTTCCAACCTCGTATGGTGTAAGTGGATTTGGTAAGCTGGCTTGTTTATAGAAGTTGTTCTAAAACAATTCCCAGGTGTTAATGAGTATAAGTGGCCTTACATTTTTTTCTTAAAATTTCTTGAGTGTAGAGCATTAATCATTTTTTCTTGGTACATTTTGCGTTTGTATGTCAACATTATGTCATACTCAGATTTAACTGTACAATATCTGTCGCAAGAACCTTTATTAAAATTATTCTTTTTATATATATGATCTTAACCTCTTCTACCCATCTGGGTGTCGAGGTGTCGGACGCACCGAGCCGCACTATGGATTTATGCTACTACCTACAATCATCTCGTTCATGTGCGTGTACAGGTAATGGTGCCCCCTTGGGCAAGTACACTACGCTGCGTCCGCTCTCTTTGCGCACAGCTATCCACCAGTCACTCATCCAGGTTCTGGCTTCTGCGGGCGATGCTTGACTTTCGTTATAGTAGCCTGTATGCATATCCACCCATGCCGTACCGCCGACATTATTCTTTTTACAAACCTTAAATGACACCCTCATCAGTCTCTTAAAAGACATGCACTCACCATCAAACCAGGCTTTATTGTTTGTTCTTCTTTCACCAAAACTATATCAGTAACATCACAGAACATATCCAAAAATTTACACACCTCATAAATGGCTTGGGACAGATTTTCGGCTATCTCATCCGATGCATGGAGAGAAAAATCAAGGTCTATTCTACTTGAATTTGACAGTATTCTTGTGAATGAGCATTTCTGCGTGTTTCTCCAATTGATTACATTTCTTTTCAGTTCCATATCTTTGGGAAGTTTGTAAATTTTGTCGCGTAGGTTTACTTTCATCACACATGGTAGATGATCAGACGGAAGAGAGAAACAGAAAACCCTGAAATCATCAACAATTTTCAGAGTCTCCTGATTAACTCATACCAAGTCAACCACACTTCTTCCCGCATGACCAATGAAAGTTGGCTTACCAGGTCTGTCAGAAATTGCGCGGCCATTCAAAGCAATAAATCCAAGATCTTCCATGGCTTCAGTAAGCAAAGTTCCTCGTAAGTTAACGTCTTTGTCCAGTGAAATTCTCTCATTCCCAAATTTACCAAAATACATCTCGTCATCCTCCTCAGAACTGTTCAGCTCCCCTACCCTTGCATTGAAATCCCCACCCAGAACAATGTAATCCTTGGAAAACTCAACTACAACATCCCTCACTATATCTTCGGCCATTTCTATACAACATTTTTCATCTAAATTTGGACGCAGGTAGAAGGACCCGGTAACAAAATATTTGTTTTTTTACATTGATTCGAAGGATGAGCCAGTGGTGCCAGTTGCCCATCAGTGTTTTAGATAGCAAAATTAATATGCCGCCGCTTGCCCTTCCCTTGGCCTTATCTTCACTAGCAAAAGAATAGAACTGATTATAGCTGTCGAAAAAAACTGGCGGTTTAGGCATGGCTGAGGCTAAAAGTTTCATTGAAACAAATTATCTTACATCTACATGAACATTGAATTTCAGTATCGTCCAGGGTGAATGGATTATCGAAACCATGAATATTCCAGAAACAAATTTGAATTGGTTCTATGTCCTGGTCTACTTTGAAAGACCTTGTTCTTTTGCGCTTTTTCACTTTTTTGACACTTCACTATCCGCCGAATTCTTGAGTTGAAGCTGTTTCAGTTTATCATTCCACAGGTAAGTTTCTTCGCCTGCATATAGCCTTCTATGCTCGACTTTCACTACAATATCACGGTGTCTCATACGTTCGGCCTCACTTCCTATTGTCCTCTGGACCTCTCTTTCCTTCTTCGTGAAATCGCTGTCCATTCATACTTTCGTTTTTGAAGTCTTCAGTTAGTGTTTTGAAGTAAGAATGCTCTTCTTTCCTTCAAAACTCTCCATTTCGACGACAATTGCTTTCGTGCCAATCCTAAAAGCATTTTCAATTTTTGGTGACGCAATGCTTAGATTTTTGCGGATTAAGTCTTCAACCTTACTCTTCGTGTTGCTGCCTATTTGATTTATTCCATGGAAAATCAAATTATTACGCTTATCTCTTCGTTCTCGTTCTCCCAATCTTTCTCCCATCTTGTCGATCGCTGCCTTTATATCTGATCTCTCTCATTCCCACTTCAATTCCTTAACCGCCATCTCCTCCCTGATACTCTCCACTTCTGCTCTGAAGAAAACATTCTCCTCCCGAATCCCTCTGATCTGTTCTTCCATTCTTCTGTTACTCTCCAGCAGCGCTGACATTGTTTCATTCATCTTTTTCTTTGCTTTGTTCTGCGGCTCTTTTTGTAGTATTGCTTCCGTTTTGGTGCTCTTAGATGATCCCTGGTGGTCTTCTTCAAAGCTGGTGTCTTGAATTCTTCTCTTGGTTGTGTCCTTGTCCATTTGTTTTGGAACGTTTTTTCCCTATCTCGCGATACACTTGCGGTGTTAGCGCAAAATTGATAAGAACCATTAAATCCCCATATGACCAGGCCAAGCTTGTAATCAGTAATCGTCAAGGTTTTTCTTCAAATACATATTGAAATCAGCAAGGGAGTATTGCAGGGAGACGTACTGAGCCCCGGTTTATTTTCGTTTTTTATGGGCCCTATAGAAAAATTTTTTCACTGAACATGGATCGACTGGAATACCTTTGGATGGTTCAACTATACTGAGATTACTTTTGTACGCTGACGATATGATAATCGTAGCAGATTCTCCAATCCAGCTTCAAAAGAACTCACAGCTACTAGAGAAATTCTGTGATTCCATGAAACTCGAGGTAAACACGGAAAAAACGGAGGTTGTCGTTTTTAGAAAATGCAATCAAATCAAATCTTACCTTAAATTTTAATATAAGGGATCCCAACTGGAAATTGTTGAATAAATCCTATAACTATCTTGGAACCATTTTCCGTTTCAATGAATTATTCGTTGAGGCGTTGAAAACCAGAGCACAGAAAGCTAGAGTCGCTTCGGGTACCATGATCGGTCTGGTCAATATGACCCAAATGAGCAAAATGGATTCAATTTTGATGCTTTATAAATCGGTAGTGATACCAACTTTGAATTATGGATCAGGTATCTGGGGTCTAAGATATCTAGAAGATCTTGAAATTACCCAAAATAAAACTTTCAAACAGCTTTTCTATTTATAACAATCTACTCCGGGATACCTGATTAGGTCAGAGTTCTCTCCCTTGACAGAATTAGTTATGTTTCTATCAGACAGACACTCTGCCTGGTTGTCAAGTTTTCACAGTTACAGAATGGTCGTTACCCTAAGATTGCATTGAATAGACTGAAAGAATTAGATTCATTGGGGAATGGCAAAGCAAAATACAACTGGTATACACAACTTGAAGAAATTCTTAATTTGTTCCATATTAGCGGAAGTACACCCGCTGACTTAGACGGATATAGATGAGATTATAGGAAAAATCACTTTACTCCAGAGAATGAATGATTGGGACAAAATACTGTTAAGCTTGCATTGCCCAAACTATAAATTTATAATGAATGACAGTATTTTTGCAGAAGGCTTGAGCAATGAATACCTGAACTCTCAAATTGGTTTCGCTGTGAAGAGATGTATTGCACAGCTTAGAACTAGCATTAATAAATTTCTGATAATATTAGTCAATAAGATTAATTATAAATTTGACCCTTGGGAAATTTGCACAATATATAATTTGAACAGACGTGAAAGTATCCACCACCTTCTCCTTGAGTGCCCCCTTTATAGGGGACTCCGTAGATCGGCATCACTAACATGTAATGAGAACTGCACTGACAATTTATTAAAGAATATAACACCCACAGACTCTGTCGCCATTTATAGATTTTTCAAGGAAGCCATGAAACTACGATCTTTCATCATCAACGAATATAGTCTCGAATGGACTTAGTACTTGTTATTTTCTATTTATTTTTCTCCATTTAAAAAAAAAATTATTATTATTGCTATTATTATTATTTGTCATTATTATTAGAATTATGCCCACCTCTCTTGTTTATGATACTTATTTTGTATCGAAGAAACAATAAACCTTTTGTATCTATGCAAGGTGTTCCAACTTCGGTCCCAACTAAACCGTTATAGTAAGATTTTCGGACACGCATAACCTTCTTTGTTTGTATATATTGTTTGTTTGTACTAAGTTAGTATAATGCGTTTACGAGAGGCACATGAGCCCTGTCATTGGTTTGCCAACTTCGAGCCAGGCTCTTGGAAGAGGCTGCAACCATCCAGAAACTCTAATATTAGCACTATCTTGGAAAAAATGCATTGAATCGTGAAAATCGTGAAAAATAGCACTACTGTAAAGATAATTGAACCAGCTTCAATATGATGTGTCGCTCAACCCCAATTGCCAAATTAAATTTTAGAAGGGGCTACCACCCTCAGCTACGGGGACGAAACTCACAGTTAAGCTAATAGCACTTGAAGATTCCTTTTGAAACAAAGTCGACATGTTTATTTCATTTTGAAACAATTAAGTCAAGTGCCTGAAAATCTGTTACGTTTTCGTTAAACCACCCTGTATTTCTACTTCTATACTTCGTTATCCTTGCTTTGAATCCCGCACTTGGATCTCTAGATATGACTTCAGAATCGAAATTTTCTACCATTGTGACTGACCTAATTACAAGCGATTTGGGTCACTTATCAAAATTGACTGTATAATGAAAGACCAGCCACGTAAAATGCCCAGCCGTCCGCATACAGATCGACCGTGAACAGAGAATAGTTTGAAGATATACTCTTTCTTTTCGCCTGATCTGCGAACTAACACTGTCACGAGTCGCCATCAGGCTTTCAACCCAATTATTGTCTCTGGAAATCCATGCACGCTCCATTCTGAGAGGGCGAAAATGCTATTGCATAATCGATAAACACGATGCTGAAAAATAATAGGAGCGAATTGGAATTTCAATCGGGGCGCATGAGGCAACGAGAAGGGCTTTCGCCAATAAATTATGACCCCGATGCGAGCCACGAGGGTGACCCATTTTATGCAAAAATTTATTTTAAATAATTCAAACTCGGCGGGGAGTTTGTCGTTGTTCGGCTCCAAATAGTGACGGTTATAGGCGAGGTGGATGATAGTGTCACGTAGGGGGACAGAGAACAGACAGAAAGGCCTGAGCAGAGAGAGAGAAAGAAATAGTGAAATGTACTCCAAGAGTTCAAATTAGAGACGTTGCAAACTGATGAGGGAGTGAAAGCTCGCATTGACACCGTAGGTTCTCAAGGGATGCTCGAAACTGGGGCAAAGTGTAAATTTGGCACGCGAGCTGTTTTGCCAAGCTCTTTTTCTCAAATTAATCATCAAGAATTACAATTAGAACTAATTATGATAGCACCTTTCAAAACTATACCATGCTTTCTGTGACTTATTATTAAACTTTAGTATAAAACTGCTTCGAGGATCTCCCCCCAGTTTGGTTAGGGACAACCCTATTAGGGTTTACAAATCATAAACGAATGATTTTAAAATTGCTGCTGCTATAGGTACTCTTGTCCGGCAAAACTCCATGCACCACCCTTTCAGAACGAAAGGTCATTAACGTCATAAGATGACCCAGAAAAACCATCGTGTTTCCTATCTTCTGAAATTGGGAAGGTCGATTATAATGGAAGATGAAAGTTGCTCATATCTATAAAAATTTAGTTTGTTAAAATGCTCAGTTGCTAATTTCATTTTTTTTTTGCAGGTAAATCGTCACTTCCAACGTCAAATTATTTCTCAAAGTGGAAGAACGAGTGCTTCCAACCGTAAGTCTTTGAAGAGTTGTTTTTTCTTGCTTTCAAACCACTCAGGACTGACTTGTATCCCCAAAATTAACCCCCATTGTAGGCGCCTATTGTTTGCTGCACCTTTCTGCTGCTGAACATCGTCAAATGAGTTGTGGCTTATTGCAGCTATTCATGTATTAAAAAAGTATGTAATTATAACGATGGTAAATACCGAGGGCGACAGACCACCTACTATGGATACCTAAGGCTATTGCCATCTAATAAAATGCAAATACCTTGATAATTCCATTTTATCAGAACAGACTTCCTTGGTTGCAATTTTTCGAATTATCCATGAACCCGGCTGGTAGCGCGGCGGACTCCGTCTTTGGAAGCAATTCCAGGGATCGTGGGTTCGAATCCGGCTCGGGCCAGGTGAATATTTTCATGCGCTCTTTAGTACCTTGGCGTGTATCACCGTGCAGTCACGTCAAGGGAAAAATTGTGAAACGAGAAGGACACCGAAAAAAAGGGTGCTAATAACCTCGCTGGTTGATGCATCCAAGAAATGGTGGGTGGTGTGTAAATCACCCGGCGTCGCGCTTAGATTACTAAGGGGGCGCTAAGGAGGTACTGCCAGTGACTACACGGATACCCGCCCACCGCAAAAAAAAATTATCCATGTCATTTTTGACATTTGGCATGAGATATAAGAAATAGGGATGTTCCCATTCACTGTCGCACGCAAGGGCGCATGTTCAGATCACCCACCTAACCAGCGATCTGGGATGCGCCGACTGTCAAAAATTCTTGGACAAATGACAACAGTGGAGCTTAGTTTGTGCATATCTCAGTAGATGACGCTTGTGTCGACGAAAGCATATCGCGAGTCACTGGAACAACCACCGAACGCACAATGCTTACTTGCTCCCACACAAGCCTTTGATTTCTTGCATTCTAACATGTTCAAACTTTCGTTGCTACTTTATCGCTAAACCACTAACTTAACTTTCTCTTATCGAATGACGTTTTTGTCCGAGGATTTCGCCGACGACTGTCAAGCTGCGGCTG
This sequence comes from Anaspis maculata, assembly GCA_949128115.1. Classification (NCBI taxonomy): domain Eukaryota; kingdom Metazoa; phylum Arthropoda; class Insecta; order Coleoptera; family Scraptiidae; genus Anaspis; species Anaspis maculata. The sequence goes on from OX421962.1 coordinate 23,431,737, forward strand.
CCGTCTGTCACAAAACCGGCGCATGCTTCCTTTACATGAAGAGGGTCGGGAACTACCTTATTATAGATTGACAATAACCTTAGAGGAAAGTTGGTCTTTCATCATTTCCTCGGTTATTATGACTTTCTTGATATTTACTGAATTCAAGACATAAATCATTGTTTTGTCATAAGCAGCCTGTAGGAAATAATAGCTATTCAGATATTTGAAAAATTATAACGATGGTGAATATCAAGGGCAACAGACTGTACCGAGGGCCCTAGGTTTGTGTCGCATAGCACGTAAAATACAAACGATGGTACCGACCCATGCGATGTTGGTGGTCGTTAAAAATCTCTACCCTGTGTTGAAACACACAGGGGTTCGGCAAAATTTCCGGTTTAGTGGAAGAAAGCATTCACCGGCGTCGGTGTAAGGCCTTTTTGCGGAAATACGCCGACGTTAAATAAACGAATAAAAAAAATTATAAAAAAACAAATAAAAACGTCAATAGCTACAATTTCAGAAAAATCTTCTCACGTAAATAATTTATTAACTGTTTATATACCTCACCAAAACTTGAGCCAATATCTTTAAATCTGTCAAGCAGAAGTTAATTAGCGCATCTTCAACGCAAATATATACCCGCCGTCAAAAATCAGCAATTATTTGAGGCGTGACACGTTAATAATTGCTGGTGCGTAATGCATTCCAAGTGGTCCGTTTCTCGAGGAAATATTTACCCTTCCATTAATTGAAGTCAAAGCTCTGAGTCGATTCCACTAAAGCTGGGGAAAAGCAAGCATCGCGTCGTCGTCGTTGGCGTATATCTTTGATAAAAAGCTCTTGTATAGTGAAATGTAAAATGTAAAATATTCTGCGCCAAAGACGTGGAAAACTGTATAAATATGAAATGTTTCGTGAGTGCTGAAGCGCGCTTTTAATTTTAAATTAAATACATATAAACTTTCCTCAATAAATAAATGAGCAGGCTTATTGGAAAGGAATATGTTAGTTTGTTTTTTACTTGATCGTCCATTCTAAGTTAACGGACCAAGAAATTGATAATCCCAATGCTGTGACCCTATGTAAACTCCAAACCACCGGTGTCAATTATTCCTTTACATGTAAATGAACAGCTAACTCCCGTGTTCCTCCTAAAAACGCATTTAAACCAAACTAATTGAAATTTAATTAATTTCGTTTACCAGCTAGACTGGGGGTGCAGTCCAACCTTCTCAGTCCGCGCGCGCGATGCCAAGTTTGGCAATCTAATTAAAATCCAATCCTCCCAGCGTCGTATAGTGGAGGCCAAGGGAATTTAATATTTTATTATAAGCCAGTGTAGTGGTGGTGGTGGTACAAAGCCCCATAGTTTCCATCGCCCCTTTTCTAAACGAACTATAAATGGATTCCCGGTATTCTGGAGCTAGAGCGGTGTGAAAAACCCCTCAAAAACTCCGTAACAGGATAAGGCACCCTTCTCAAATTGATGTTTCCGATTCGAGTGAGGACTTGGGATGGAATTGGAATTGCACCTGCCGAAACAGAGTTGAAATCCATCATTGTTGTTCTCACCTCAAAAATACCTGCGGGCCTGAAAACGTTCTCTATCGAATCAGCGGAGCGGAGGACCGCGGAGCAGGTAATCACGCAGGAATAATGGCCAATCTTCGACTTGCCGCGTAGAAATAGGTGTGAAAACAGATATTTTATTGTGATAAAGATGAACTTTCAAGATGCGTATATCATCTATCCTACTTACTGTTCGCCATTATTGCAGGTGTAGCCCGAGGTGTAGCCAGAGGTCTTCAAAGTTCACTAAATGTGTAATTTGGAGAATGTGTTGCGCTATAGGCCCCATTTCGCGATTCTCGTGAATTTTGTGCACGCTACAGCTTCATTTTCACACTATACTGTAGCCGGCCGAGTTGATTTGAAAGTTTAAAAAACTTTGAGCTGAAGCTTAGGATTAAGCAATTAGTACCCTGTTTGCATACCTCAAGCGCAGCAAGATGGTATACCCCTTTGAGAAAAATAACTGGAAAAATCCGCCAAAAGTTGACACGCACACAACGTAATGAAAGGGGAGTAACTTTCGGAGTAACATGCGGTGCTGTGCCATCTGAAATAATTTTCACTAATTGCTCCCATTTAAATGTTGACGTGCACTCTCGCGCCAGAGAGCGGAGCGCTTTCCAAGGATACGCCGGCCCAAAAAAAAGAAAAAGTCCACTTAACTAAACCAAATGCATATATTTACCGTCAACGTGATTTGGTACGAGTAAGCACATTATTATATTTGATGTTTTCCTTCAACGACGGGGTGGGAAATGCTCGGCTAATGCAAAAATTGCGTGAGTTGGCGCATCATGTTGGTTCTTTGTGCCAGGAATATTGTCGGCAAGACTAACGCGAAGATGGCACGCCATTGTGTGCTGAAAATGAGAACACCTGCTCGTCTGCGTTATTTTGATGTATTCCCGTATACCTATCCCGAATTTTATGCCCTAATCGAAGACTTTCGAAGGGTTCCTCTTCACTGAAGTGTAACGTAAAAGAGGCGGTTGAATTTTTGAAGTAAAACTTCTTTTCGATCGCTTAGATCGCAACATAGACAACTGGAAGCAGAATCACAGATAAGGGTGGAGTCAGTTAATGCGAGGATGATGTGTAACGCTCTTGGTGTAACGTTTGGGTGACCAGTGCCGTCCCAGGGAATGGAAGAAGAGGATGTGTTGTGCATGAGGCTCGCTTTTACTGTTATATGTTAGTATTCTTCTACTGCTTGCATCGTGTTTTAAGTAAACTACAGCTTCCATTATAACAAAATTTGATCTGATCGATGAATTCTAACTCACGAAAGTGTCATTTGCAATCAGAAAATGATCATTTATTTTTGTAATCAATGTCACCGCTGCTGTGCTGTCGTTAGTGGGCCGACCTCTACCATCGAATATACAAACTTCCATATTACAGGCATTTTCTGCCGGCAACAACATGTCAGTTTAGAAATAAAAAACCTATTGATCATTCTTAACTCTCAACTTTTCTTTGTGACCCCTTGAAGTACCCCTTTGTCTTTTGCTATCAAGATGAAACTCTTTGCAAGAAAAGGCTACAAGTGACATGTCGTGTGACCCGCTACAGAGCCGGTGTTTCAAATCTGAGTTATTTCACTCTTAAAAAGAAGCTAACCTATTAAAATCCCGCGCAAACGTGAATCGAAGGGTTGTGAAAATTTGCATGTTTGATTCAAAACACCGTAGCGCGATCGTGAAAACCGAGGAAGCTACAAATGATGGATTTCATAGTGTCCAAGCCAAGCACACATCATAAATTGTGCCCCCCCCCCCATTATCTATTTGCAATCTGTCATGATTGCCATATTGCTGGCGACGCCAGCTACCTTATTCCAAGGTAAAGGTAAATGATCCCCCGCGTGTTTTGAATAGCTAGTAGGGTTTCAGTTGTTCCATCTAACGGTTAAACCCGTACTTCATCGACAAGGCCAGAATGTTGTTGGCCAAGTTTAGATATCAGAAACCTTCTGTCAATCAGACCATCAATAACTATCGTGAAGAAACAATCAGACGAGAGACCCTATAACACCATGTTGTATTCAACAAGCTGACGTTTTCACAAAGAAAATGAGTCTAACCGTTCCAAAAGCTAGTGATTATTACTTCATTGAATTGAGAGTTGATTATTATAAAAATTGATTGATTAACATTCCAAAAAAAAAAAACTGTAAAAATAAGCCCTTGAAATTAACGAGTTACTGAAGATTCTGTCTAAAAAACTGTCTATTTAGTTTACATTGACTTGGATGAACTCACTCCACAATGAATCAAATTTTCACATCTTTAAACCAACAAGAAAGACCGAATGTTCACAATAAGGGTTCAAAATGATTCCTGTTGCTTTCTAGGCAATAATAAAGCCTGTTCTCGAAATTTTTCGAAGGTTTCTCTCGATTGAAGAATGTCGCGCAATTTAAGAGAACCTTCGAAAACGTTCGACAAGAGTTCGAGAACAAGCTTTATCATTGCCTAGAAAACAACGGAAATCATTTTGAACCCTTATTGTGAACATTGGGTCTTTCTTGTTGGTTTGAAGGAGTAAAAATTTGATTTATTGTGGAGTGAATTCATCCAAATCAATGTAAACTAAATAGGCAGTTTTTTTCCAAATCATTCGAATACTACTGGAACGAAATATGGAGTAATTGATACCACTGGAAAGAATCTCCCAAGGGCTTTTCAATGATGTATCACAAGTGGGGGGTTGCCATTTGAAAAAAAATAGTCAAGGGGACTGGGTCTCAGACACTGAGTGGGGGTGAGTCACTAGTCTTTTTCGAGCGAGTAACCATTCATGACCGGTTACACTTGGTTATAGAATTTGACGTTTGAACGAGGATCGGTTATAAGCGGTAAAGGAAGTGCCGCCATTTTGATATCATCACCGGTTATACATCTCATAACCTGGTCATGAGGCTGGTTATTGTTATGGTGGGGGAACAAATTGTGGCGGCAACAGATTTGAATTTGAAACAAGCAGCGGTCCAGAATTTCCAAACGTGAAACGTACCTAACCTAACCTCAAAAACTTGACAACTTGACTTGGCGACAAGAAGAATCGAAGACTATGGACTCATCTGCGATGGACTCACAAGAACATCGGGTAATCCAGAGGTCCGATGGCCGCCTGATGGTGGTTTAATCCTGAAAGTACTTGTCATACCTCCTATCTATATAGTAGAAATATGAATATGTAGTTGATTTTCAATTCAATTCAATATAACTACCTATTTATTGTTTCTTTGGTATCACACCATGAACAAGAAAACAAACAGGATTTCATAAAAATTGTATGTGTGATGTGATCACGATACACGTGTGATCCACAAAATTCGTAATCAGAACCCTGATTGGGGCCTACCCGGGTGACTTCAATTCAATTCAATTCAATTCAATTTTATTGTATAAAAAGATCTTATCTTTATTACAAAGTAAATATATAGATATATACGATAATGAACAATCACAGACAAACAAAGTAAATTAAGAAAAAAAAACAGACGATAGAGTGGTATTTGGCAGGATTCACTACATGTACAAGTACAACATAACTAGAAGTTTACTCTATGCATATCAAGGACATTTTGGCAGAGACGTTGACAACAATGACAGCTATCTACTCATTATGGATGAAGGACCTCAACAGAAGAATATTCATGATTGTGCGAGTAATTTTGTTCAGTTCTCCAATGGATCCAGCCTTCAAAATATCAATGACATCGTCGACACTCCGTGACATTCCAAGAAACTCACCCCTGACACCCTCATAAATGGGGCATTCAAAAAGCATGTGTTGCAAAGATTCAGCCTTCTGCAGGTTGCATGAAGTGCATAGTTCCTCGGTGTTAATTTTATGCGTGGTTCCCCTATAGGTCAGTCTCAGATAGGTTTTATGGCATGTTCTTAGCTGGGCAATTATTCTGGTAGTGCTCAATGGTAGTGTAAGTGTAAGGTACATCGGGATCTCATCACCGTACTCAAGTTTTGGTGTTATGTCTGAGTACGACGTATGCGCTAAACGGTTCAAGTCTTGATTAAAGAGAGACCTTTGAAACGATTCAAGTAATTGATGTGTGTTGAGACAAGTGTTCTGTAAACCGTTTACCACATCGTACCATACACCACCATGTGAGCACATGTCAAAGTATTCTTTCAGCTGCAAGACCCAGTTATACCTTTCATCACCTTTGTCACTCAATGCAATCAGACGCTTGTAGCATTTCCTAGGAAGGCGAGTGTCGTCCATTTTCAGGAGTTTGTTCAACCAGGATATGGCTGCTTTGAATATGACGTATCTCAGACTTTTTGAAGATGTTTCAAGCCTTATTATGTAGTCTGGTGTGTTCCTAGCAAGATAAAGCAGTCGCTTGAAGAAGTCAACTTGAACTCGTTCGAGGGTCTCACCGTACTGTAAACCCCACACGCCAATCCCATAGGACAGCATGGATAGGACTATAGATTCATAGAGTTTAATTCTAGATTCCCATGAGTTCATTTTTGAGCGATACATCAGAGCGGTGCAGGCACCAATGGCTTGTTTGCATTTCAAGACAGTTTTTCGAGACATTTGAAGGAAAAGAGAGGACGAAACAAATTCCACACCAAGATAAGTATAGGAGCTCACTATTTCCAGTTGCTCATTATCAATGAAGAACCTATAGTTACTAGAATTATTATGATGAAAACCACCCCTGGCAAAGATCATTATTTTGGTTTTGTTTATATTGATAGACAGCTTGTTTTCTTGGGAGTAGCTATGTAAGGTCATCAATTTCCGGTTCATGTCAGTCCGAGAGTTACTTATCAGGACAAGATCATCAGCGTACAGGAGCATCTGTAAGCTATTTTTGCTATCAATGCTGATACCTTCCAGGCCACTGGCTGTGAAGTATTCCTCGATGTCAGCAATAAAAATGCTAAACAAAAGAGCACTCAGAGATTCACCCTGTAGTACTCCCTTAGTGATGTTGAACTGTCTAGTGTGCTCATTTCTTGACCTGACGCACATCGTGGCACTGTCATAAAGATTCTTCACAAGTCTAATGATCCTCGAGCTAATTCCAGCCCTATAAAGTTTGTGCCACAGCAGGTCGTGGTTAACACTGTCAAAAGCGCGCTGGAAGTCGACAAATGCAACAAACACTCTGCGTCCTGCAACCCGAAGGTGGATTTGTATGACTGAGGTCAAAGTGAAAATGTTATCAGTACATCCACGTCCAGGCCTAAAGCCAGATTGGCATTCAGGTAGCACATGGTTGTTCTCGGTAAACTCGGTTAGTCTGTTCAGTAAGATTGAGGTAAAGAGCTTAGCAGTACAGTTAATTAGTGCTATTCCCCTATAATTCGTAGGATCGTCTTTGGGTCCCTTTTTGTGTATCATGGACATGACTACCTCATGCCATGCAGATGGAATTTGGCATGTATCTAAGATTCGGTTAAATAGCAAGCATAAGTACAGCATCCAGTTCTGGGGTAAGTTTTTCAAGAATTCGTATGATATTCCATCTTTTCCTGGTGATTTCCTATTTTTGCAGCGATTTAGACTTTTGTCTAATTCATTCATATCTATCGGTCTATCAAGATGGTTATTAAATGCGTCGGAAAAGACTATATCAGAATTTACTCTGATGGTAGTGATTTCCTTGTAGAAAGATTCCCATTGATCTATTGTTATTGGGGATTGCTCTGATGGGGTGTATGTGAAGGACTTCAGAGTTTTCCAGAAGGTTGTTTGATTTTTTGTGCAGCTGAGTGTGTCTATTATGAGTTTTTCATGATCTTTCTTTTTCAAATAGATTAGGTTTTTATATATTTTTTTGGTGGAAATGTAATTTGTTTTATGTGGTTCTAAAAAATTATATTTTTTGCAGTCCTTCAAGCATTTTGTTACATGTTTCTTTGCTTCCCTACAATCGAGGTCAAACCAAGGTTTGTTGATATTGTTTTCACCTTCATTTGCTGATCTTTTGGTTTTTACAAGATCTAATTGCACCGCTGCTGTGTGAATCGCACTACATAAATTCTTGTACAGTAGATCTGGCTGGTCTGAGATTCTGCCTACATCTGGGTAGCACTTCAGCAAATTTTTATAAAGATCGCACCGCAAATCATTCCAGCGCATCGACTCTAACATGGGAGAACAAGGAGTGTTGTATATTGCTTGTTGAGTTGTATTAATTCTTAGGGTGAGACTGACCGGAAAGTGATCAGAGTAAGGGATAGTTTGAAGAACTTCTAATTTTTCGACGCATGAGAGCCTATCATTATTGCAGAAAGCTAGATCAATCACACTTTTTCCAAAGTTATTACAGAAAGTAAAGTTTGCTGGTCTGTCACTCTGTATCAATCCATTGATGAGGGAGAAATTATTGTCATACATAAAATCAAGAAGTGTACGGCCTTTCGAGTTAGTGGTTTTATCAAAACTTCTAGCACTCTCACAAAAGTTCGTGTTTTCCAAGATATCTTCAGGTATTGTTGACAGTTCACCGACTCTACAATTGAAGTCGCCCACAATGATGACCATGTGTTGTGGATAGCTGTCAAGTATAGGATCTAAACTAGACTGAAACAATTCAAGTATTTCGATAATGTCAAGTGAAGGTTTGAAGTATATAGTGCATAGAATAAACTTATTAGACCCGGTCCGAAGCTCACATATTATCCACCATGGAGTGGAATCTATCGTTATGACTTCATAGCATCGCTTACACAGCACCATGAGACCACCACTGGCGCGTCCTCGAGACTTCTCCCTTATGGCTGGGGAAGAGATAACGTTGAAGTCGTCCTGAAGGTGAGGTGGAACTCTTGCATCTTGGGTCAGCCATGTCTCGACTAGACATAGAATCTCGAAACCAGCAGGTTGCACATCGTCCAAAAATCCTGAGAGGTTCTTGTAGCCTTGCATGTTCCAAAACATGATGTTCAGCAGGTTATTTCTTATGAGGTTTCCATTGTTCACGATGATCTTGGGTCTTGCATTGATTTGTTGCTATGTTTGCATGGAGTTGGCGAGGTTGCTGTCTATGGGTTGTATAGGGTTTTGCTCTGGGTCGCCATAATCTGTCTTCTTACGTTGGAATTCAAGCTTCCTAATATAACAAGGGCAGTCCTTATCTCTGGCTGAATGTTCTCTTGGTGTTATACGCATCCTCTGGCAGTTAATACAGTTTAGTTTACTCGAACATCTTCTGCTGTCGTGTTTTTTTCCGCATCTGTGGCACGTTTCGTCTTCGGTACATTTTTTTGAGATGTGTCCAAATGTGCAGCATCTATAGCACAGTGCTACTTCTACTACTTCAATGACGAATAATCTGGTTAAGTTCAAGGTTATTTTCCCAGCCTTCAACAAGAATCGCGCTAGCTGTGGTGTAGCCGTTAACAACCAATTTTCTTTGGTTGGGATTCGACATTTCCGCTTATGTACTATTTTGAGCCCTGATCGTATAGCATCTTCTCCAAAAGCCTCGACGAGATCCTCATTTTCAGCTACAACAGCATCAATAAATTCTGGCTCAGTTAGTTGCAGCTGAACACCGCATATTTGTAACGTTGGGTTTTTCATGTCTTCATCTGCAACTTTTATTGAGCTGTCTCGTGATAAAATTTGTCGAAGCTTGTTTTTTTGTGTCTCATCTTGGGTATGGATCATTATCTTGTTCTGTCCCAGCTTTACAACATTTTTTATTGAGCCGTCAATATCCTTAGTTTTGACCCTTTTCGCGATTTGACTCCATGTTGTTTCGATATTTTGTTCTATATCAGTCGGCTCCAGATATAAGGTATTTTGGGAGTCTGGTTGTTGTTTGGGCGGTGTTTTCCATGGCTCCGCTGTTGGTCTTGGGTCAGCGTTGGGTTTGAATTCTCCGTAGGACTTTGTTTGTATCTGCTGTTCTTGCAGTTGTAGCTGTTGCTGTCCTCGTTGTTGTTGCCGCTGCTGTTGGTTCTGGTGTTGGTTCTGGTATTGATGTTGTTGCTGTTGTTGCTGTTGTTGTTGCTGCTGTTGTTGTTGCTGTTGTTGTTGCTGTTGTTGCTGCTGTTGTTGTTGCTGTTGTTGTTGCTGTTGATATTGTTGTGGACGATGATGGTGCTGTTGTTTCGGCGGTTGATTCACATCTTTGTTTGGTAGTTCAATCCGTAGAGCTTCAAGTTTTCTGACTTCACATCTCAGAGTAACATTTTCAATTTCAACCTGTTTTGTTCTCGATGTCAGTAGAATTATCTGTCTGTATATAGTTTCCCTAGCATCAGCAAGTGCTGAGACTGTATTTTGTGGAACTGTAAGTTTTTTTATGGTGTCAAGAGCATTTAGTATTTCATGCAGGATGGTGTCTTCTACGCTTATTGTTCTCAGCTCAGGTGATGAGTTGAACCTTCTTTTTTTGGTTTTCCGATCGATTGTAGCTTGATTAGGTTGTTTGCGGTTACTCGGGGTTGTCTCATTTTGTTCGGTGTCGTCTTCTACTGATACAAAAGATATGTTGTCATCGGATTTTGCTGATGTTGTGCTCATGCTGAAATTAGTAGCCGGCTCTTGGATCTTTAGAGGGGCTCGGTGTTACGTATTTAACCTTGACGCCGCCCCTACGCAGAAACCCCAGTGGTTTCTGCTTGGCCGGGGGCGTCGAAGGCTTTTCCTTGCGTCGAGCTAATCTAGGTGTTGATTAAACGCGTACCGGACCAACGTGAGATAAGGCTTGGTGCAAAAAAATGTAAACAGTTCGCTTGATTTTACAAGAGTTGGAGATTTCACTCACTCAAACTTCGGAACAGAGGCCTTTTGACCTTTGTCTTTTCAAAATGTTTCCACCACAATCAAAACAATCGATGTCACTTCACTTGCAGATTTTTCGACGGGCTTTTATAGCATCTTTTCGAGTCAATTTTGAGCAGCGACGACGGGAAGCCGTTAGCATATACACATTCTCTATCTCAACTCCTGAACGAGACTTGACTCAACGTGACTTCGGGAACGAGATGTTCATCGATTCCAGTGACTGGATTGGCTAAATGACTGAATTTTTCACTTCCAAAGCTATCCTAGATTACGAATGGTTCAAGTACACAGTATGTAACAGAGACAAGTACAAGTCATAGACAAGGACAAAAGTAGAAGAAGGAAGAACCACTGCGCATCCATTTCAGCCGATATCGCATGGGGGCCGCCATTTTTAGGTCATAACGGCTTTTCCAAGGCGGCAATTTAAATGGGGGGAGTACGCGCGAGTCAAAATCATAAACAGACGTCAAAACAGATGACAGTCATGAGACAATTTATAGGTTATACTTTGTAAACGAAACAAATAACCCAAGAATTTCTGCTCACGGCCTTGACTAATCCTCATACTCATAGTTAATACTTCGCTCGATCTCCGACTTCGCATCTCTCATGTCCTTCGGACAATTATAACAATTGTTGCCATAGTTGGATTGTGCTTAAATCGGAGACCGACTGTGAGTATGGGCCATAGACGTATGGGCATAAGGCCCACATCATGTGCCTAATTTGAGCTACAGAATAAAATTCCAAGAAAAATATTCAATGTTTTACTTGAGATAAAATAATACAAGTTTGGAAAGTGTTTGTTGAACATTGCACTGAATCAGCTCTTCGCTTCACGTTTTTTTGCTAGATTTTGCACCTAATCTTATTTTCAAATAGCATCTCACGAGCACTTTCCCTTAAGATAAAATTGTGGTGTTCCAAAATGTCATTGTCCAAAACGAGGTTCTGGCTCAGGTCCTGGGAGTGTGGATAAAATTTTATTTACATTACTTCGAAATGCCTCGAACAAATCAGCAGCACTGAGCCTTTCTCATGAGACGTTTCCAAGCTATTTCTTCATCATTCCAATTGTCTCGAGCCACAATCGAAGCCCATCACCCCGTGGAGAACTAAAAACAAAATTTAGTTACCGGAGTGAAATTTGATTATTTAAATTCAGCGTTACGTATGAAAGGATATCTTCTTATCTCTGGGTTCATCAACTGCTTGATGTTCTTGCAAATTTTGATAGGTATAACAAGACACCCTTTATTGATGCATTTGCTAAGTTCGATCAGGTTCGATCAAACTTTATTACACAGGAAAAATCGCAAAACGAACACTTCACACAAAGGCCTCGATATCTGTTTCACAGCTTCTAAGTGGAGATAAAGCTGCGGACATCATTCTCCATTTCTTGACAATAATTCATCAAGTACAATGCACTCGACAATGCATTATTTATGCAATGCATCCCAGTAATATAATATCTGGTTATAAAGTAGAATTCGTGAAAACGAACACTGAATAACACTCAACATTCTATTCTATTGTTATCTTTTACACAAAACCAAACATCGGCGCCGAGAAAAGTTCGATCACAACAAATCAGACTAACCTAAAACTTCGTAGCTGTCATCAAGTACACTGTCAGTACTGTCACCCACCTGTCATAATTAAAATTGCCGCCAGGAAAAACCGTTATGTAATCAAAATGGCCGGCCTACAAATTACACAGCCGCGCAGGTATCTTGCCTCTTCTACTTTTGTCCTTGTCTATGGTACAAGTACGTAACTATTTGAAGCTATCAGTCCCTCTTTTCCCGCCAAATGCTGATAACCAAAGTTTTAACCGCAACGTTTTAGCGAGAAATGTCAGATGTCAAAAAAATCACAGTATCTGTCAATCTAGTGTCAACCGCTAATAACCAACCGGTTACAAAAAGTTACTCGCTCGAAAAAGACTGATGACTTCACTATTATGGTTCCCTCTCTATTCTGTCGGAACAGTTTTGGGCGATTTTTGATATCTGCTCTTGTTTCAGACTTACAAGTAACTGTAGGTTTTAAATTTGACACCCTGTAGATATAAATGCTGGGAAGAGTGAGTATAAGTCTTTCTTTGGAGTGCTGTCTGCGACTTTCCATTGTTTCTAATTCTAGCATGCTTCTAAGGCATCTCTTCTGCAAACGAAATACTCGAACAGCATCGCTCTATGCACCCCAGAAGATTATGCCGTAGCCTATTCGCGATTTGATATAATAAGCGTAGTATGGGTGCTTTCCACCTAGCTCCAAGTTTGGTACACCTGCCATTTACGCGAGTGCGGGTGCCAAACGGTGCTTTCCATCTGCGTGTACTACGCCGGTTGCGTAAAGGCATTGTTTACTATTGCACAACACAGTACCGAGTTGTACCGCAGTAAGCAATGGCTGAAATCACGCGGCTTTCTCTTCGGCAAACCTTACCATGGTACAACATCGCAACGCCTTGTAGTGGAGTAAGCATTGGCGTATGATTTCAAGTATTTTTATTGGGCATTCCTTATCCCACAACAAAAATTTAATACACAAAGTGATCAGTTACTATTTAATCATTCTATCTTGGCAAAATAGTTTTACTACGAAATTGAACAGATGGATCAATCGAGGGATCAATTTATTCCGCTTCCGCACAAACTTCTACAATGGCAAATTGGTAGACACTGCATAGTAATTATAAGTTTAACACTGAGACGAGTGAAACGACAACGAAAGTTGTCGGTTGTAAATTTACGAGTACATTTAAAAATGACCCTGACTATTTCCCTCATACGTCAAAAATACAATAGTTTTCATGGAAATGTCCAGAAATTTCAAGTGATAATTGATGCACTGAAGCGTCAAATAATTATCGGTGAATATTGCTCTAAAACGTCAAAAAATTATTGCCGGCGATTCAACTAAAATGTCATTACGTTTGTATTTTTTTTAATGTAACTATCGTTCAACCGTAATGTCTGAAAATTTTTCAGGAAATATTCTTTGAAATACTGCTCTTGCAGCAATACTACAAGAGTAGTATTCCGAAGAACCGAACTTTATGACATTTCAGTTGAATCGACGGCGATAATTTTTTGACGTTTCAGTGCAATTATCACTTATTAATTCTGGGATATTTCCATGAGAATTATCGCATTTTTCATGTATGGGCGGACTATTCAGGTAATTTATAAATGTACTCGTAAATTTATAACCGACAACTTTCTTTGTCGTCTCAGTTTTAAACTTAAAATTATCATGCAGTGTCTACTGATTTGCCATTGAAGAAGTTTGTGCGAAACAAACGAAACGTCAACGACGGATATTCATTAAGAGAAGTTTGGATTTTATTTTACATCCAAAATGGAAATTTCAGGAAAGTACTATCATCTTTACCCAGTGACTATGTTGATAAATGTATGAGAATGCCACCCGCTATTTTATCATCACCGCTACTATAAATTTAGTCCTCACATAAGTAAATTATAGTTGTATTGCATTTCGTTGCAAAAAATTTATCCATCTGTTCAATTCCGTAGTAAAACTAGCTTGCCAAAGATAGAACGAATAAATAATAATCACTTTCTGTATCAGATTTTAGTTGAAGTGGATTAAGGAATGCCCAATAGAAATACTTGAAATCATAAGTCAATGCTTACTTTACAAGGCGTTGCGTTGCGGTGTTGTACCGTGGTAAGGTTGGCCGAAGAGGAAGCTGCGTGACTTTGGCCATTGCTTACTGCGGTACAACTTGGTACTGTGTTGTACAATAGTAAACAATGCCTTTACGCAGCCAGCCGGCGTAGGCATATATGGCCCGAAGTATGGGGAATCACTGCCTGTGGGAAGATTTCTGTCCACTCTACAAACCGAATTACTGGCGGTGGAGAGGTGTGCCCAGGTATGACTATCCAGACAGTACAAAGGAGCAAGAATTTGCTTTGCCACAGACAGCCAGGCGGCTTTAAGGCACCTGGAGGCTTATGACTGTAAGTCAAAAACCACCTGGAACTGCAAAAAATCACTCATACAGCTGGCTGAGAGCAATAAACTCACTTTAATGTGAGTACCTGCCCACCAGGATATCGAGGGAAATGGAAAAGCGGATGCCTTCGCGAAAAAAGGAGCTCAAGCAACATTTATTGGACCGGAGCCCACATGTGGGATGTCGTCATCCCTAATAAGGGAAGAAGTCGATAAATGGGATAATAGGCAGATAGAGGCCTACTGGAAAAGCATTCCAGGCCAACGACAAGCCAAACAGCTTATTGCGCTCTCCAAAACAAAGACGCAGCTCATCCTGTCGCTCTCTAAGAACGAAGTAAGACTATTCACGGGTCATTGCGAAGTGAGATACCACCTGCAAAAAATGGGTAAGGAAAACTCACCCATTTGCAGGCTTTGTGCTGTAATGGTACGCCCCCCTCTCCCCCCAGTGACATTTTCATGTGTTTGGCCTCTGATTGTCGGAATTCTACGTTGTGCCCGTTTTTGCTCGCATCTTAACCCTTTGATCCGCTTTTGTTCATGAGGAGAACGACCCGAGGGGGAAGAAGGTGGAGTTCAAGGTCGTCTTCAATGAAACACGCTCATTGCAATAAAAATTGACATTCACTCAAAGCAAATAAGTACAAAATTAGCCTTTTATGGTTCTTTTCTCAAAACACCTAACGTGTGACTGACAGAATGGGCAAAATGTACAAAATGGACAAAATGAACAAAATGGACAATACGAACAAAATAATAAAACGTCAAAGAGAATGGAGAGTGACGGATTCGGAAAAAGAGCCCTCATGTGGAAGAACCCAGTCAAAGAAACCACTGAGTTAGGCCCAGAGAAAAGGGTTCTCAAACATGTAGTGACAAAATGTAAATCTCACTGAGAATTTGTTCTCTCTACCGCAACGCAGCAAATAACGCAAAGTAACGCAACACAACGCAAAGTAATGGCCCGTCTCCAATGGTCGCTAAACGTTAAACGCAGAACGTAAGGCAATCGCAGAGGGAACGCAACACGCAAGAAACACCATCGCAGAAGTCAACCAACTTTCCTGCGTGTGCTTGCTGCAACCTTGCGTCAGCCAATGATAAATCGGAATACGATTTGTTTCGGCGCCAACGCGAGGTTTTGTTTTTCTCCATGGTTTTCTGCATCTTGTTGACGGCTTTCATCCCGTGTCATCCCGTGTGTCATCCAGTGTCATCTACAGT
The DNA here is from genome assembly GCA_949128115.1 of Anaspis maculata. Classification (NCBI taxonomy): domain Eukaryota; kingdom Metazoa; phylum Arthropoda; class Insecta; order Coleoptera; family Scraptiidae; genus Anaspis; species Anaspis maculata. The sequence continues at coordinate 23,447,298 of OX421962.1, forward strand.
ACTAGCGCAGCGGTTCGCTGCTTCAACTCGAACAATCCTGTATTTTGTGATACAAACAAGAACTTCAGCACAATTGCTCTTGAAACCAAAATGAATTATTTGGTCCGCTGCTCTTTTCGATCATATCCTGCTGGTCCAGGACTTGGGAAGTAGGTACAAGGGGGACATGACAATTTTTTGCAGCAAGGACTAAACGCTGCTATCGGATCATGCTTGATGCCGTTTCTGCATGAATAACTACAACCTGCAGTTCACGATGCTGCCACTGTCAGAATGATAAGCCTGTTGGGAGACAAGGTAGAGTAGTCAGTTGTGTCATGGGGGGCTCCTGGATTAACAAAGGTTGGTCGTTGAAGGGGATGTGTGGGGTATCATTTCTGACATAAAAGAGGTCTGCGAACTCGTTTCTTTTTGTAAAAATATGATTGGTTTGGAACTATGGAAAATATGAGGAATCAATAGGTTTGTTCGTGTCGCATGAACTTTCTGCACTTTCTGCACTCAAACTGCTGTGATTGGTCAGCTGCTGCTAAGGACCCCACGCTATTGGCTAGGGTGCAGAAAGTGCAAAAAGTTCATGCGACGCGGACAAACCTAATATCGTCATAATTGATTGTCAGACATTTACGATTTGCACTGAATTGAGTTTCGCAATGGACGCAACAACGCAAGGAACGCAACGCAGAAGTTGACCAAGCTCCAACTTTCTGCGACCTGCGACGTGCTTGCGGTTGCATAGCGTCAGCCAATCAGCTGAACCCGGAAGAAGATATAAATTTTCCTGTATTTTGGGGCATTAGATGGTGTTGCAACTATTGAAACAGATAGGTATGAATAACCTTTTTTTCGAAGTGAAGGTAGCGGTGAAGTAGCAGACTTCGATAAGAATAATTCATGCCTCGACCCCGAAAACCGTAGCCGCTCCTCCTCAGATTGGGTATCAACGTCTCAAGTGCCCCAACCAACATTGTTCAGGGGCAAAGCAGTGCAGTCATTATCTGGTGTTGAAGTTCTAAAAGGGAAAATGGACAACAACTGCGGCTTCACTCAGTATGTAGACAAGCTGGCTGAGGGGGATCTGCAAAGAAAATTCCAAGAAAGATTTTCAACCTGCCCTGTACCACAACGGCATCAAATAGAGGCTCTGAAATATAGTGACATAGGTCCTGGGCTTCGTGCCAGAAGAGAGAAAGGTGAAAAGGTGAAATGCGATATCGATATTTTCAGGTTTGCAGAAGCCCATAGGGGGGGGGGGGGGGGTTGAAGTGACCATCCCAGAAAAGCAACTGGAGTATGGAGGAAATAAGTAAGCATTATAAAAAAAAAACTGTCGTATATCTACAGGCGATCCCAATAAACAACGGTCCAGAAAACATCACCAGGTCTCTCTGGACCAAAGATACTCATTTCTACCATTTTTCAATCATCACATGTCAATGATTGGAGTGATTCCCCCGAAAATTTCTTGTAAAAAAATTCACCGATTTCAAAAATGTTTGTTCTTTTGGATAGCGTATTCTGTTGACTATAGAAACCTTTTGATAAAATTACCCACACGAGAGTCAGGGCCACACGGAGTTCCACGGGAAGAGGTTTCCGAATACGTGTCTTTGCAAGGAAAAGAGCCACAGCTGAACTAAATGATCAAACTTTTGCAGCCAGATTCGCGTATATTCGTAAAACATCCTCATGGTCGTTCTCTTTATTCATATACCTAAACATGCAGGCTGTGATAACAACCTTCTTCACGGCGATTACAAATAATTGGCCTAACCCACCATTTACGATGCTGATGTCGTCGCTGATTCTGTATTTGAAGTAGCCATTCCAGCGTTAAACGAAACGCTTGTAAAAATTATGATAATAATAATAATTTATTGATTCTAAAAGGACTTCCCTTAAAACAAGACCGGGCATGTACATAAAAAAGCACTTCAATATAAATATAACCCTCTACACAATATGAATACAATACTTTACACTGAAACCAAAACACTGTACAGTAGCAAGCGTCTCCTACTACTCATTTCTGGCAAACGCTGCACACTTCATCCGCTTTGACCATGCATGTAGCAACATCCATTGACAGTGAACTTCAAGAGCCTTCGACCAGACAGACGTAGCTAAGTTACTCTTTTAACAGTCTGAAACCTGATTTTGAGGAGGGGTGCTGAGCAGGGAGGCCAGACAGCACAAATGTATTGTAGAACATCGAGTAGCCAAAGCTAAAAAGGGCGACGATATCTCGTTGGTATAGCATCTCTTTGTGTTTCATAAGCAGATCCCTCTTATGGTGCCTGAGCGAAGGCAAGGTGAGAGACCGCAGGATTTCCAGGGAGTTGATAGCAGTGAACTAGGACCCAATTTGTGTAACCCAGTTGTAATTTGGGTCGGTCTTCTATGGCAGGGAACTCAGCTAGGTGTAGCAATCTGTCGAAGCAAATCCTTGGGTAGCGCTCTGACGTCATGGAGAGAATCTTCTCTAGCCAGGAAAGCCAGGAATGAGATCCAAAGCGGAGATGAGATTCTCAAGTTTAACGACTCCAAACTCCAGTCTAACAAGATGGTCGGGGCCGTGTAGCAGCAGTAAGAATAATCTCTTTAAAAAGTTCACTTGTAGTCTTTCTACGACGCGACGTCTGGATAATGAATGCCTCATATAGCCATGTTGTGTGTTAACACTCTTCAACACCATCGATTCGTACAGCTCGACCCGGGAGTGCCAGAAGTTCAACTTCGCCCTGCACATTGTGGATATGACAGATCCTAGGCAAGCCGCCGACCTCCTCACAAAAGTGGCCGATGCCTCCGAAAAAAGGCCAGAGGATACAAATGGGACGCCCAGATAGGTGTAAGAGCGAACGGTCTTCAGAGGCTTCTCTTTGTAATAGAAGCGCAGCGTCTTCGTCTCTGCATAACCGCCTCTTCGGAAGCACATGACGTCGGATTTGTCGGCGTTTATTTCCAGACAAATCGTCACAGATGCTTGTAATGAGTTGCGTGTATTTTCATTTTCATCCATTTTGCCATTGCCCGTACAGTAAACAACGATCAGCAAAGAAAATGCGAACAAACCACTCTGACAAGAACTTTGACAGGATGAAATTTTCCGCTGCGACGGCTGCGACCACTGTAGACGGATTTCAAACACCTTGCGTTGGAATTTTGCGACGAGCCTGCGTCAAGCCTACGTTCTTGCGTTCTGCGACCATTGGAGACGGGCCATAACGCAAAGCAACGCAAAGTAACGCAAAGGAACGCAAAGCAACGCAAAGGGACGCAAAACAAAAGGTCGCCACACTCACACAAACACAAAAAAACAACAACTGAAGACATGTTAGTAGACAGGACATAATAAACAAAACACTACAATACAACTACAAAATACAACAACTACGCAATGGGGGTAATCCTGTTGTGAACCTGTACTCGAGGACACTGTAAGAGAACCTATCCCAATCAAACTGACATTTGCCTCGTTACACGAGTCGCAAGCGACTAAGTTGCAACCAACCGTTCGTATCTACCATGGCTGTCCCTGTCCCTTACCCTGGCAGGTAGCATCAAATCATCTCATCACAAACAAAACAAAATAAATGAACATGACTCCCCAACAAAAAGTACCGTACAATCTGCTTGGACAGTAAAAGCCCTCTGACACATAGACAAAAGTAAACATTGTAAAAGTCAATTTTAGGTTGGGTAGAAGTGGTTGATAGTACAGGAACGACTTTCACGGTATTCAAGAAAATATTAGTAAAATAGGTACATCAAGGCCCGATCATACTCGCAAGCGCCATTTGCAAAACCCAGTGAGTAATTAAACAAAAGGGGAAATATTTGAGGACCGGAACAGACGGAGTACTCTGAATATTGACACAAAGATTATGACACATCAAAGGTATAGCACTGACATTGAAAAAAAAAGAGTTGACTACAAAACTGTACATAAAAATTACAACATAAAAATATCGCAGATAATGACGTTCAGCTAAAATTTGACACAAAATTACAGTCAAGTGCACACATGAAAAACAAATTACATACAAAAATTACTAATCTGACCAGAGAATTATGACATAAAATTCAAACAGACAAATTTAATGCAATAAATACCTTACGCTGAAATATTCCAGTCAAAAGCGGCATGCGTGCCGTCAAAATGATCTGAACGCATGTTTCCATAAAAAGGACGTACATTTACATTCAATTCGGCAGTGAATAATCAATTGAAACCAAGTAGTGTTCAAAAAGAAAACGACAAACGAATACACAAGTAATTGAAAATACTACAAAAATTAATATTTACCTACAAAAGCACGCAAAAGGAACAACACTAGAACGCAACACATGTCTTCAAAAGGCCGTGCGCGTCTCTCTCAGCATCCGTTCCTCGATTTCTTCCTAGACTCTGCACAAAGCAATAAAATATCCCTGGGCTCTCGTGCTGTGACCCATATACCACCATCTAATGGGTGACCGAAAAGGTGATTTTCCCTTCTCTCTTCGAACGCAGTGTGACCCCTACGTGTTTACTAAAACACGTGCAAAGACATCGATGTTCGATAGTTCGACATTCCAAACGAGAGAATTTTTTAAAAATAAATATTTCTAGCTATGCAGCGCGCTGATTAATTATACATTTTTATATGGTAAAATAAGGCGAAATCCCACAGTGCATCGGCAGATGAAACCACCGTGCACTTACTCTGCGAGTGCGAAGCACTGGCACAGAAAAGACTTACGTTGCTGGGAGGTGTGAAACTGACACCCGCAGACATCGGAGGTAAGTCTCCCAAGGAAATCATCCGATTCGGTGAGGAGGTGGATTTTCTGGGACATTAAATAGAAGCATGGTCACGCACAAAAGATCTTATAGGTCGCAGTGCAGAAAGGATCCTCCGAGACCAAACGACCACGCTAATCTACAATCTACAATCTACAATCTACCCGGTTCTGTGCCGTTCATTGGACCACCTAAAATGGTGTGCCATACTATGGAACATGTGCCGTCTGGTGATATTTGTACCGTCTAGGTGGAAAGCACCCTATGCATGCATAGAAGTGTGGCGGCCCTCATATGGGCATGTGGCGAAGGAACTGTTGTCTCCCCGATAGCTTAGTGGTCAGAGTATCCATCCGGCAAATGGAAGACCCGGGTTCGAGTCCCGGTCAGGGCAGACATTTTTTCTCCGTCACATCGCGCCATAAATGGTGACCCCGAACAAAAGCAGCACGCCCGCAACATGCAACTCAAACAAACAGGTACAAAGCAAGCAATGAGCAATTTACCAGCACCGCCACTTCTCTGCTCTACGTCCACCTACGTCCTATCCGTCGCCCTAGGTTGCGGGTACTGAACAACGGTCAACGATCCATAAGTACGGCGAACGCAGGGGTACATACGAGACGAACGACGTCTCTGGAGGGGAAGTACTGTGGCGGCTCTCATATGGGCATGTGGCGGAGGAACTGTTGTCTCTTCGATAGCTTAGTGGTCAGAGTATCCATCCGACAAATGGAAGACCCGGGTTCGAGTCCCGGTCAGGGCAGACACTTTTCCGCCGTCACATCGCGCCATAGAAGCATAATTGTATCCCCCATCAGCAGAGGCTTATCGTATGTAATACACCGAAAGGTGAGGTGTATTATCGCTACATTGAGGATTTTCACGAGGGGATCCGAGTGTAATTTGAGATGTAAGCTATAATATATCGAGCCTAGAGGTGTATTTGTTAAGACAATTAACCGAACAACACTGAAAATCTTCATAAAAAAGTGAAAACTATTTGCGATAATATATCGAACCTAAAGGTGTATTCGTTGAGACAATTTACCGAACCACACTGAAAATCTTCCTGAAAAAGTGAAAACTGTTTGAATATTCAAGGTTGGTCATTCTGGAGGGGTGTTTTCACTAATGACCTTGGTAGTAATACACTTGAACGGGCTACTATTTTGAGGAGTGAGGTGAATTCTCATTCCAAGTGCACAGGCGTATCGCCCCAACCCATTCACGAGGCAATCAATGTGGTGAGTCCAGTCCAATCTGGAATCGATGACGATGCCAAGAAACTTCACTCTATAGACGGAATCAAGGCAGGCATCACCACATTCTACACTGAGGCTTTCATTTGATGAAATTCAATGAAACTGATGAAGTGGAGAGAGAAGAGAAGAAATAAAGATTGAAGTTGAAGTCTGAACAAGATAAAGTTGAGGAAGATAAAATTGAAGTCCCTAGAACTGCCTGCCTCAACCGACGCCTCACCTACTGACAGTGCCTCCGCACTCCGGAGCCTTTTTGACAGACACCGATTTCAGCTAGAAGCCAATGCTTTAGCGCGCCAAATTTGAATTGGCTCCATGTCGAACTAAAAGTGTGCATCTTCGTTATCCACCCGGAATGCGAGTTGTTGCAAGTTACAAAGTATTGATTGCGGCATCGGTGGCAAAAAAAATCCAAAACAAGAAACGTCGGCCAAAAGTTGGCACGCGTGTTTACAATCCAATAAACTCTGCGCTAAACACACAAAAGCTCCACGGCCAATGGGGCGTAAAACTGGTCGCTCTCGGGTGCTTTTCCGCATCGCGCATATTTGCCGCGCCTCGTCGTTTCGTCACGAAAAATTTCATAACAATAACAAAATTTAACGTTTCATGAAATGTGCATCGCGCGGGTTCACCTCCGTTTGCGCCCCTTCTCTCACTCATTGAGAAAATGCGCTTCGCTCCTCGGCTCCTTCCGCAAATTGCTTGTTACATGTTGCAGCACACGGCTTGCGCCTAGCGGTAGTAGTGGTGGCACCGGCGGCAGATTTTATTGCCCCATCGGTTTATGGTCCAAGTAATCGACTTTAAATGAAGCCGTCGGAGCTGCCAGGTCGTTAGGGAGTGGATACGGAGAGACAATGGGTATGGTTCTCCGGGGGTGTTTCAAGCAAAAAACCTCTATTATTCGCTTTGCTCGCACCATACCGTATGCAGAAAAAAGACTCAAAATCCGAAAAGGAGTTCTTGATGCGTGTACCCACTCACTCTATTTATCAGATAAACGTTTGGTTAGGCACGTGCCTGTCGCGGCGACTCGAGCTTCATAACTACACACAGAAAGAGAACAGAGTGACCAGCGTCCCGGATAAATGGCGAAATTTAATTTGTTCTGCCTCCGTGAGGATCACGCGTGGGGGACCCACGGCGGCCGCCGACCAAAATCTGCATTTAATTTCCGTCGTTGTACCGGAATCGACTCCGAGAGGAAGATAACATGCCGCGTGTTCAAGAAGATATAGGGGTGGCTGTCCACCCACTGGATGATTGGCCTAATCGAGTGGCCGTTGTCCGTTCGTCATCATCATGAGGGAGACGAGGGTTAATCTATGGTAATGCCCGGCGACAACCCGACCGTGCCGTTTATACCCCCATTATATCTCTTGATGGTGAATATATTCGTCCTGAGGTGTAGGTAGTCTGTGACCCTGTGCATTAAAAACCGAAACGACTTGACCATGAAAGCTGTTAAGGATGGATTTTTTCCTTTGTGACCTATTTCAGAAGCTCACCATGGCGACAACAACTTCTACCTCTCGTTATACCTAATTACCAGAGATAGGATTAGGGACGTTAGAAACGTGGAAGAAAACAATACTTTTTGTTCCTAGAAATCCGAGTAGAAATCCCATTACTCGAATTTGGAAAATACGATTTTTTTTAAACCGCTTAGGGGCGCACATTGACCATCCTCATCACCCCATACCATAGTCGCTACTTGGGGGTGCTTTAATCCCCTTGGAGGTCCGACCAAGTAGCTACTATGGTATAGGGCGATGGGGATGGTCAATGTGCGCGTCCTAAGCGGTTTAAAAAAAAATCGTATTGTCCAAACCCGACTTGTGATTTTTTGAAGTAAAACTTCTTATCGCTCGCTAAGATCACAACAACCACAGATGAGGAACTCTGTGGATGAGAGTGAATTCGGTTGATGCGAGGATGATGTGTAACGCTTTGGTGTAACGCTTGATGTAACGTTTTACTGGGCGACCAGTGGCGCCCAGGGAATGGAAAAGGGGAATGTGCTGTGATGTCCGCTTTTAACTGTTATGTTAGTATTCTTTTACCGCTTGCATCGTGTTTTGAGTACTTCAGATTTCATCATAAATAAAAATTTGATCTGATCGATGAATTTTAACTTACGAAAGTGTCATTTATTGCGATCAGAAAATGATTAATTCATTTCTTCAATAGGTAGCCGAGCCGCTGTTTTGCTGTCTAACTAATGGGGGCGACCTCTACCATCAAATATACAAACTTCCATTTTTACAGGTATTTGCTTCCGGCGGTGCCGACATGTGCCGGTATGTTAGCCTCAATCAAAATAGAAACCTATTTATTATCATTCTCAACTTTTCTGTGTACCTAAACTAGGGATGTCCAAATATTGTCAGTGAATCGATTACTGACTGAATCGCAATGGATAGTTTGATTCAATGAAAAAAATCGTATGAGACGAATCGAGAACCGATTGTAGGTGAATAATTTTACTAAATAAATGTGAAAGCTCTAAAAAAAACTAAAAAAAAACTTTTAAGCAAAAAAGATACAAACGGTGGATTTCATCCAGACTTGACAAACTAACCAAGTTAGCAAGCGGAGCGAGTTGCTTTGCCAAATAGGTAGGGGCTATCTGATTTTATAGACATTTGGCCACTTTATTCTGGGATACCTGTAAGTATTAGTATATTGTATATACAGGCTGTTACACTTTTTTTGTCAATATTTCAGGAGGTAGTAGAGCATCAAAAAATAAGTGAACTATTTATTTATATCCTGAAAAAAATAATATCGGAAACGCTTTATAACGGAGATAGAGGCTTCCAAAGTTGAGTTTTGAAAATGGTTTTTAGCGCACTTTCTCAAAAAATGGGAAAACGGCGCTTTTAGCTCCACTTTTCCCGTCCGTCCGCCCGTCCGTCTGTCTGTCTGTACCCGGGATATCAACTCCCTCAGGAAAAAGATATCGATGTGATGTAAACGCTGATCAATAGTAAATAATGTCCAGGACGTCAAGTTGACTTTTGGTTTTTTGTTACTTTGCAGCCATCTGATCCGCCATTTTGAATTGCTCTAAAAGTGATCCGATTAGAATGAAATTTGCAGGCAATGTAAACCACATCAAGATCCATCCAATTTTTGACAATTGATGCCCCGTTGCCATCTTGTACTCTTCATCCATTTTGAACATGTTTCAAAGTTATACAGGGTGATTCAAAAATGGCGCATTTCCTCTCGTATACGTTATGGGAGACGTTGGCGGAGCACGGAAAAAATAGTAAAAAAAAATTGGCTCGTTTCTCTTTCGAGTTATGAAGAGGTAAAGTTGAGAATTCAACTTCTTCAGTTTGCATGATTTTGAAGCAAGGCATTGTTAGTCACGAAGAATCACATGCCTTTAGTAGTTCCCGAATAAAAATTTCTCTTGCAACTGAGATTTGAGTCGTATTTTTAAATTTTAAAATCCGTCTTCCACCTCAAAGGTGCCGTGAAAATACATTCGGCAAGTATGCTTGGTATGGTATGACAGGTTCTACGAAGTTTCCAGGGTAACAATACATTTATGCTATTGTAATGTACCTCTTTGATCTGAAGGTGCTAGGTAGGTACTAATGCGATGCTGCCAGATTGAACAGATTAGTTTTTGTTAATAACTCGCAAATCAGAGCCGATTATTTTTTTAAATTATTTTTCCCATACTCCGTTAACGTCCACTATAACGTGCCCGAAAGGAAATGCGCCATTTTTGAATCACCCTGTAGAACTAGAGGGAAGAATCATGCCGCAATGAAAAAAGATATCGATGGGGTGCAAACGCCAATCAAATGCGTAGATACGTGTCCACCATATAAAGTTGACCAATGATTTCTGTCACTTGTCTGCCATCTTTGATCCGCATTCTGAATTTCTCTGAAAGTGGTCGATTTGAGCGAAATTTGCAGGCGATGTGAAATTTATCAAGATCCATTTTATTTTCGACAATTGCTGTCCCGCCGCCATCTTGTATTCTCCATATTGAACATGTTCCAAAGTGATATAGAACAAGGAGAATCATGCCTCAACGAAAAGAGATATCGATGTGGTGCAAACGCCAATCGAATGCGTACCTGTTCACCATATGAAGTTGACCAATGATTTTTGTCACTTGTCCGCCGTCTTTGATCCGCCATTTTAAATTTCTCTGAAAGTGGTCCGATTTGAGTGAAATTCGCAGGCGATGTAAATTTCATCAAAATACATCAGATTTTGGACAAATGATGCTCTGCCGCCATCTTGGCCGCCATATTGAAATTTCTTATTAGTGGAACGATTTTCATGGAGCTTGGAACTTACCGTTGTTTTGTATGATCAGTCTTATTTTCCAGTTAAATTTCAACATTCCGCCGCCATCTTGGCCGCCATATCGAAATCTCTTCTTTGTGTAACGGTTTTCATAAAACTTGGAACTTTCCCTTGTCTAGTATATACGATCATTCTGATTTTCAAAGCAAATTTCATGATTCTGCCACTATGTTGGCCGCCATATTGAAATTTCAAATAATGGTAGAACCCTAATAAACATCTTGCGTTCACTAATCCTTCAAAAAGAAAGTGCACTATTGAACCTCATGCCCATGAGACATATTATTATTCGCTTGTTTTGTTATAATATAACTCCATGTTTAACCACTGGATTTTGACCAAATTTGGTACACAAAGTAAGTTGATGCATACCTACAAGCTGGTTGTGTTGACTTTCATCACATTCTTTCAATTTTTCACCTTTTATTATTTAAAAAAAAGTTTTTTCAATTTTTTGCGATAATCCATATTTTTTGATCCTCTATTATCTCCTGAAATATTGTCAAAAACGTGTAACATCCTGTATACTTACATAAGTATCTACACATTAGCATAATGTAAAATTTTATAAATTTATTGTGAAACAATAACACAAATACGAGAAAAACACCTGTTCTGACGTTGTTTGCTAACTGATTTTATACCTCTATAGAAGTTTCACTTCTTCCGAGGGTGACCATGGTCACGCACCCACGTTTTTTTCAAGTTTTGAGGGTGGTTTCTTTTTTCTTCATCAAGGATAGTTTCAATAAAATGCGAATGAGGTGTTGTTGGTAAATTCTGAAGGAAAATTCCAGCCGCTGATTCTATAATGTTGAGAGTTCAATGTTCGCCGCTGATTTTCCACTTCGCTTTGGCGGCACCAGCCGCTGATGACCGCTGATTTGCCGCCTTTCCAATCATTGTGGGTTGGACTAGAGTTCGGGTGAACTCGCCAAATCAGCGGCTGGAGAATCAGCGGCCACTTCCACACCATTGCTTATTTCGACTGACGCGGTTTCTGTGATTCTGTGACAGCCAGGTGACAGTTTCGAACAGCTTGTTGATTATATTCCAAAAATCAAGTCCACCTTGGAGACCTGGCTTCCGCCGTAAGCCCCGCCCCACAGCTCAAAATCGGATACCAAAAATTCAATTGTTTTTCGCTTTATGCTCTATTCAGCCATTCCTACATCCTACATGCATGCGACCCAGTGACCCAGTGTACTTAGATAGACGCACCCGATCAAATTATCTGGGAATATTTCAAGGCCAACTGATACCTTTTTTGCAGATTATTTCATGAAAAAGAAGTGAAATGACATTCACACAATAGAGTATTATACTTTTATGAAAAAGTTGGTCAAACTTTTTCAATGAATAGTCCATGAAAAATGAAGGGACCCGTATTTTTTATTTCCCTGAAATATCTCCTGGTAGCTTGTAAATTGAATAATGAACCATGACTTGTCAAAACGCGGCTGAATTTGGCCCCCCTCTGGCCTATCCCCACTACTGTGTGACGTAGTTATGGGGCGATTGCAGGATGAGAATACTTATGAGTGAGACAGCGTCAGAAAGTCATGTCGGAAGTTGGCAATCTGAGCCAGGCTTGAAATGCTGACAGTGCTGTCTGGTGCTGACAGAAGTGTGATCAGTGGTGACAGCAGAGACAAACTTGAAAAATGTCTCAGCTTGTGAACATGTGTTTTGTGCCATTACGCGACAATCGCTTAGGCAATGTACCAAATAAACTATTTGTTATGGTCAATCCGAACCAACCGGCAAAACCGAGAGTCTGGCTCAGCGTGGGCAGAAAGTGATCGTCGATTTTCCTATGATAGAACTCTATGAGAAGATCACAGGAATAAGAAGTGAAGATATCCTTGAAAACCCCATCCCTATGACATCTCCACCTAGACCGGCAGCATCAACCGTAACTCTTTTACATTCACTTTCGGGAAAATTTGTAGTCTCAAAAATGTCTGCCAACAAGTGTATCCAGTTCAGCTTTGAAGCAAAAGTCAGAAGTATTAGTTTAAATGTTGGTGGGCCAATGAAATCTATCCCAAGAACTTCTGCAAGAACTCACATGCGCACAAAACAACAAGCTGCTGAGTGCTACTGAGTATGTTGGTTCACACAGTTTCTGATGACGGTTCACTCAGTCAAGGTCAACAGAGTGCATCGGACTATCTATCATCTGCAAGCTCTTCATCGTCGTCACTGCTCTTGAGCTCAGAGAGGCATCCGAAAGAAGAAACCAGTAGAAAAAGAAGCTCCTAATCTTTTGAATATCAATAAGCGACCAATCTATTACCTGGGATTATCTTCAGATGAGGTGGATTCTGGCGAGACCACAAAGTGCGTCATCTTCGGAACAACTTGGCAAAGAAGTTAGATGGGAGAACAGATTGTTATATGTCGGTGGACTCAATATTGTACATGGCCCGTTAATAAAATTAAAATGGATATTAAGTTTGCTTTTTATACTTTTTATTCAAAAGTTGAGGAAATGGTAAAAAAAATTACTCTTTATCAACAAATATCACACACGGATCACGTTCTGCAGGGATAGTGGGTACGGTATGTACTCATGTATGGATGGGAAACCCATCCATACATGTCCGTCTTTCTTCTTCCAACTCTTTCTGATTTTGAAGACTTTTCTACTAGTAGAGGTTGTGGCTGGCTATACACTTCTATGGTGTAACCAAAATAGAAAAGCTGTTGGATGCTCGGTTGGATGCTTTCATCCACCTGTAATTATTATTATCACTAGTAGGTACAGCTCCGTTTCTTGATTCATCATACCTTATATTCATTTTGGTACTCCTAATTTTCTTAATGCCATAGTCATGTCTATGTTAGTAGAAAAGTACTTGGAGCTGCTACGCAGTCTGTGCATGTTAACGAGATCATTTTTTCTCGGTCCTCATTCATGTCAACACAAAGATGGTAATCTTTCTGTCGAATTTTGTGCTCAGGAGCGATACGCATCCACCTTTACACCCGCCTTGGTCTCTTTTCGCTTGAACCATTCAAATAATGGCTTCGTCCCGTAGTGTTCTTGACCAGCTCTGCAAATCAAAGAAATACACTTCTCATTTAATGAAAAGTAATTACATATAAGTACCTGCTTGACACAGATTGTACTGAAGTGATTTTTTATAAGTTCATGGGGGTACTTGCCTCGTGAGTTTGACTTCTTTCATTTTGGCACTCATGCAGCCAGGATTATTAGCAAACTATTGTGCAGTCATTTCACCATCTACTTGAAGAAGATTATCCGAAGAAGCTTGCGAAAAACCATATTCATCTCGATGCTCCGAAGTTTCACAGGGAAAGTTTACATGTGCCAGTGTCACAAATTTGAAAAGTCAGATCTCGCCTCCTATTTTATTTGCGTGCATGCGCAAGGGAAAGTTGTAGTTCTGTGATATATCCATACTTTAATATCATGACCAATAGCACATCTTGCCACAAAAGTACGTCACGCCGGTATCACGCGCCAAATTCAAATTATATGTTTTCTATATTATTTTTTTTTATAGCTAAATTAATCAATAAAAAAGTTTATAGGTACTTCAGCCTTAGTATTTTTATGTGTACTTTTGATTTTCAACGAGAAAAAAAATTAGTATAATACTCTATTTGTGAAATTCATTTTCATTTAACTGCATTATCGTCGTGAACGGCTTGGAATCGTCGACCGGAAAGCTGTCTTCGTTGCGATAAGCCTTGTTCGTTATCATCAAGTTTGAGTGGCATACATAAATCTATCAATTAAAACAAAAAAAACTCTCCTACCAACTATCCTACACAGCCTTCATTAGGGTATTGACCGATATTCCACCCGATGTCCCGAGAATCTGTCTTTTTTTTTCTCTACCTAAGGTAAATTGTTCATCATTGTCTTAGGTTATAGGGTGATTCTGTAAGGAAATAATGTTCGTAACATTATGTTGGAGCTTTGTTGCCCCAAAAACTCGAGCGCCCATTGGTTGTTGCCTTGGCAACAATAAAATAATAGCGCTCTATTATAATGTTGTAAACGAGCAACAAATTCGTTAGATTCCATGTTTAAATATCTAGGTACCTACCGACTTACCCTATGAAATATGTATTTGCAGACAGACCTATGTGCCTATGTCGGACAATTTCACCGGGAGGTTTCTTTTTTCTCATACCTTCAAGCAAGTGCAGCATTATACACCGTCAAAGCACCGGAGTTTTTCACAGGTGCACACTTCATTATCATCTCCAGGTGCGCGCCAGTGAAGAGTGCGGAGTCGTAAGTTGAGGCAACAATGCAGATTTATGCACGACGAACTGTGGTGAGGCTTCGCGTGGTGGCGCGAGCTTCGCTGGTGCGAGCGAAATTAAAAAAGTTTCCACAAAGACGCGAAACCGAATATCACGCCGGTTTCGTGTGCCAATCCGATCGTATATGGATCGAATAGTTTATTTTTTCGCTTTGATTCCGTTGTTGTGCGATTTAAGCGGGCGATCACCCCGAATGATGAAAGCCCTGCCATGCCAGGAGAAAAAAGCTGCGATTTCACTCATACAGAATAGCTCCAGTGCTTTTGGTTTTTATTTTTATGTTCATAGTCTGATGAAAATACCTGGACCGGAATGCAACTTTTGCCCTTTGTTGCCATAACAATTGAACAAACAGAGTGTTTCTTTGATGGTAGCAAAAAAAACTGTGGGTAGATTTTATCAAAATGTGACGAGAACTTATACAGGGTCTTTTTTTAGCAATGTCACTGTTCCGGAAGCTTCTGGTAAACAAAGTACGCAACCTTTTGGCAAGGGTATGGCAGCATCTTGTAGTTTACAGTTTCAAGTTTTGTTTGACACTACAACCATGGTTGGCAGTCATCAACTTCGTGTACACGGTGCCAAGAGCCTTAAAGTTGCAAATTTTTTTTTTCTTCATTCTGAAATTCAAACTTCGCCTCCATTTCTGTACCAATTCACTTGAAACTTGTAACAAATTGAAACCTAGAATTTGAATTTTGATACGGTGAAAGTTGTTTCCGTGCAACTTAAGGGTGATGGTCGCCGTTTCCCAAAAAAGTCTTTAGTCAGAAATGCAGTGCTCGGCGGGTGTCACAGAGTCTCGAGACGTAACTTCAGTGCAGATATTTTTGATTCTCTTCTCAAGATAACGAATGTCCCTGATTATGTCTGTGAATACCTGAGGTGACCAGACGTTCCGATTTGATCGGAACTGTACCGTTTTCGGAAGACACTTTCCGATTCGATTTTCTGTTCCGTAAATGTTCCGATTTGAGTAACTATTCCGTAAATGCTCCGATTGCCGATTTGAGCAACGAACATTTCAATTTTTTTCACATATCTTCTATATTTTTGGTAAATTTCGTTGAAAATGTAGATTGTAGTTTGTTTACAAAATTGAATTTATTTCGATTGGTCCAAATATCCCCAAATATAAGTGTATTTTGCAGTCTATCCAAGAATGAACAGACGCGGAAAAATGGGGAATAGAATCAGAATCAGATTTATTTTCAACTATGGTTCTACAATCGTACGTACAAACAGATGGTAGGTAGGTGGCTGGAAAATCTAAATCAGCAAATATACCAGTTGACCACGCCCCTTTTTCGAGAAAAAAATCAGCTGCGGCGCGCTTTGGGGCGGGGTGGGGGGAAGGGGCTCCCCGACCCTCCATGTTCCGATTTTTCCACTGACAAATCTGGTCACCTTAAATACCTGGTCTTTGAGAATGCCTACAAAGAAAAAAACAATACGACTTTTCAACACTGTTTCCTTCTATGGCCAATCACAACATTTTGTTCTGTCGCACCGTGCAGACAAAGTTGATGGCTGACAACTGTGGTTGTAGTATCAAACAAAACTTGAAACTTACAAGATGCTGCCATGCCCCTGTTGATAAGTTGCTTACTTCGCCTGTCAAAAGCCATTCAAATGATGACATCCATGAAAAAGACTCTGTATAGGGGGAATCCGGGGCCGGGGACTCATTTCTTGGAATATGGTGAATATTTTGTCCCTACGATGAACTCCACACACAAAACATTCGGTAAAAAGCATTTTCTTTTGAAAACAGATCCCCGTTCGACGAAATTCGCAAGCAAAAACTCGAAACCAGCAACAGATTTGCGTTTGACGTTTTTAATTGTATTCCGCGTTTCCTGGAAAGCTGGAAAGTCCTACTCTGTCCGTCATGCAATTTTCGAACACGATTTTTTGAATTATGCCGGTAAAGTAGAAACCTGTTCCTTTGCCTATTCCAAATTCAACAGAAAGCGCCCTTTGAATTTGGCAACCCTAGTTAAAAAGCACCGGCCACTCTGAGTAGATTATTTTTTCGGGTGAGCTGCCTCTTCTTGCTCCTATGGTTCTTCCGACAAAAACAACGAATAATCAACATCAACGACTTCTGTGAACGGGCCCATGTGTCTTTCTGTTTGCCGTTTGTTGAGTTTTTACATTCCACAAGTATGTCTAATTGTCTATTGGTGAAAATCTTTTTCGCGTGGTGGCGCTGTACGCAATCAAACATCGTGGCCTAAGGGGCCTTAACAAATAGGTAGTAAATGCAGTGCGCATTCACATCACAACAGCCTGCTGTCAACAGTGATAGCTGTCAGTGAAAGCGCAACAGTGGACCAAGAACTGGGGGTTCGTTGGCAATGGAATTTCGTTGCAGTATCTCTAACTTATTTCTGTTTTAGAAAATGCCGATAATACAGATTCATTTGCCCAATATTTATGGTTATGTTGGTGACCAAATCAGCCCCCTCTCGACAAAGTGCGAAGAAGTGATTGAGGCAGGTCATTGATTCGTGTGTGGGGTGACTGGGGCTCACTGCGACTGTGAGACTCTTGTGTTTTGCTATGTCTTATAAATGGATCATTGAAAACCATTTGGAGGTTAGGTTCTGTGGACCAGTTGTTAGAACAGTGTCGTGAACTCGTGAAGCCATCTCCGATAAGCCAGTGAGAGCAGCCGGAGAGCCTGGAGATCAACGCCAGCGGTATTGAGAGAAGAGACCTGGCCTGCAAATCAGAATCTGTCACTCGCCTCATCAGTTCAGATTTAGAACAACTAAATCAATATGAAAATATTTTCCATTGTAGAAACACTAACATCAACCGATGATGCTATGATTAAACTTATGATTAAAGAATACTCAATTATTATTGATAAACTATGATTTTTCTTATTTTAGACAGCGGTAAATGCTTATTAGCTACTGAAATTTTACTTTACAGTCAATGTTTGAGTTGTACGATTACTCCAAAAGAATGTTCATCTTTCTGGCCTAAACGATAATTGTTGGCTCATTTCCGTGATGCGTCCTGTTGTACCTATGCCTTGTCTTGTGGGGGCTTAGTATTTCCACCTTGTGTGCAAGGGGCTCACACAACTCAACACCTGTAAGGTGAATGAGCATTCAGAGATTGCATTTTTCGGCCAGCATTTCACCAACTTACGTATATCAGCCTTTGCTGCTGCATTGTGCATTGTGTCCATCGGCGTATACTTACGTAGTAATTCAAGTCAAACTACAACACTCACTCGCTCACATTCACGACGATGTGGAAAACAAGGAAGACAAAAGAAATTGATTATTTTTCAACTGTCAAAACTGTCAATATTCTTATGATTCGAAGTAGGTACTGTCAACTGTCGAGTGCTATTGCGCTACTGCGTTTGACTGTGCGCTGGGTACCTATTTGTCAAGGCCCCTTGGGCCACCATGTTTGATTGCGTTCAGCGCCTTCTGGTGGCTGCAGATTTTCGCCAATACTACTAGCTGGATAAGAAACTTCGCCGCCATCTTGAAGCTTGATCTGACACTGTGCCTGTCTGGATCGGGATTGTTATCGTGACATTCCTGATGGACGCCGTCAGCCTCTTGTACATCGATGGCAAATTATCGTTAATTATGCCGCGCAAGCCCAATAGTGTTCACAACAAGCGAAACCCCGCAATATTATACACTTTTTGTTGCAAGTAATTGACTAATTGCTATCATTTTACAATACCGGGCGAAGGACCGAGCCTGGCAGCAAACTTCTGAACGACAGCTTCGAACGTGCTCTGATTGAACGTCACTATGGTTACGGGTCGCGGACGATGACACATTGCCCGTCGGGATTGTCAATTCTCGGCTTCACCTTTTTACGTCAAAACCGGCCAAGCTTCTTGTCCAGTCAGTATATGGACGTCCTTGACATTCCATCATTCTATCGGATTCCGACTACTCACGTGCCAGTTTTCCCGATCAGGAATAATGGCAGACAGGCCAGCATCTAAAGGTCGGGGGGCCGCCTTGAAAAATTTACTCTCGGATTTACTCAAAAAGCATCAGGACGGACAGCTGTTCGACGTCGACCCTCCGGAGGAGAAGGTGCCACCCAAAGCCAGGAGAAGAGCTGCAATGTTGCAGAAATTGCAGGAACTGAAGGAGGAGGAGGCCAAAGTCGGTGTAGCAAAGGAAGGCGAATCTTGTCCTGTAGTGGCACAACAGCCTGCAAAGGCCCCCGAAAGGGCTGTGGAGGCCGTCACGAGAACTGCAGATGAGCTTTCCATAGCGGAGTCGACATCCAGTTCTACGCACCATTACAAGGGTTTGTTGCATATTGGCTTGCAAGTTTGGATTAAATCTGATTTGGCAGTTTTTGTTTTCCATTTCAGGATCAGCAGGCAGACCAGTTGCAAATTATATAAAGTTGTACGTAGAAGAAGATAAACGACTTGATGAGTACGAGGTCCGATTCAGGCCAGCTGTAGGTGCCAAGTCATTTCGTTTGAGCAGAGGCGGTTCCACGGGGGGTCCTGGAGGGGCACAGGCCTCCCCAAATAACACGTCTTTTTCTTTCACAGGCAAGCACTTCTTATACCTACATAGTTTTGAGTTTACGGCATTTCTTCGCTATGACTTATCATTTATACAGTACCTCTAGGTACTTACCAGCAATTTTTGTATTATATTATTATTATTCAATCCTATTGAATAATGCACGCATTATCACGCGCATACATGCCTGCATTTTTCAATAAGACTGGATAAAGCATAGTATTCTACTCGCGGGTAATGGCTATTACTCATTCGGATGCTTTACGACACTCGTCAAGGCTCGTGTCGGCAAACTGCATCCTCATGAGTAAGAAGCAATCATTACCCGATTGTTAAATAATATACTATCATCTCATTTGATCTGCGTTATTATGCTGCTGTTTATTATTTGAGAGAAAAAAGTTGGCGCGCGGTCGCCTCGCCTGAGAGTCTACTCTTTTACCACGAACCGAAGACATAGGGTGAACAATAAACATATTTCAAAAATAATGTGCCCAACTATTTTGGATGTCGCTCCGTATTAATTTTCGTAACTTCTTTAGGCACACGACTTTAGTCTAGGGTTATTATAGGGGTAGGGCCTGTGGCATATCCTTAAACGTAAAGAGGTCAGTCACAAAGATTTGAGACTGGTCAATCAAAATCTTGGCGATTTGGCCACAACAAAAATTTATGATGAAGATGTTAATCTTTACCTGCTTTATCAAGTGTACGAAGGTATAAATTTTCAGATCAATTCAGAAAAAGCCTGTATGTTAACACGTCTGCAAAAATGTTAGGTTTGATCATAATAACTCATTTTACAATTAGAATGGAGTTGTAACATGTAGGTACGCTATTGTTGATCCCCTTGTTTCATGTGCTATACATGCTACATGCAGTAGCGGCCTTAGGGTAGGGTGAGACGGGCGATCGCTCGGGGCGCTAGCTCATAGGGGCGGAAAAATCGCGGTTGAAATCAAAAAAATTGATAATTTACGAAAGCAAAAAACTACTTGCCAGCGGCGATCATCAAATCTGCTTCTGTAAAAGCACACAAAGCTCCATTATTGCAAGAAAAATACTTCATTCTTGCTCGCTTCGCTCGCGAACCCAACGTAGGGGCGGCGGTTTTGCATTCTTGCCCGGGGCGCCAAAATTGCTAAGGCTGGCACTGGCTACATGGTCGACCTGTACACAGTGGTGTTCATTCTCAACCCTTAACCCCAGATTTCTTGCCGCCAAAATTGTTTCTAGGAAAACGCCACAACAGGTTGGTTTTTAGCGCACTTCTCCAAATGGGAAGGCGCTTATGTCCTCGCTTTGTCCGTCCGTCTGTCACAGCATCTAGTCCTAGATGGAAGGATTTTTCATGAGGATAGCTCATGACCTTGTATGCCAAGAGCCGAGCCAAGAGAAATCTTCACGAAATAATGATAAATAATAATTACAATAATAAAAATTTAGTCCGGCGCAGCATCGCCGATGAGTGCTGCATTTCAGAAGCCGGCTGGATCTCTAAAGTTATGACTTGCGAACAAGTACCCGTTCTCCTCAATTTACAATTATACACATGGAGATTATATTTAGAGGAGAATTCGAACTTCTTTTAACAAAAATTTCGCATCGGTACGATCCACGGGTCAATAGTTACGAATTTTCGTTGATGACTTCAAATCTACAGCTCGGCCGCAAATGATTATTTGTTGCTTGCTGGCTCTTGATATTCTTTCCTCTGAAGGAGGCGAAATCCTGGAGAGGGAAGATTTCAGCTCAAATGGGTAGCTCATGGCCTTGGTACGCGAACCAAGGAAAATCTTGCCAAAATAACGATAAACAATAATAATAATAACATTATAGTAAAGCATGTAGAAGATATGACTTATCATCTGTCAGAAGATATCAGCTGTAAAAATAAAAACTTTGAGGTTGAATAACTTGAGAAGTACCAAACGGATTTCACTCTTTGGTTTGCAGCAAGAGTACTCGCCAGGGACTTGATGGAATGTGCATCTCCGATTAAAATCAGGCATATTTTATATTTTGTTCAAAATAGGACAGTTATTGAAATAAAAACTGCTACTAAAACCGCAAGTACGGTACGCCATAGCCATTCAGGTTGGTGTTTCGGTAAAACGATCGCGTGCTACAAAATCTACTTCCACCATGTGATGAATTCCTACCAGAGCTCTGATGGGGGCGGCGAAGCATTTTTCGGACAAATCCGAACAGAAGATACAGAGATACCTACAAGCATACATCACCCGCAGCAGTTTCGGGAACTAATTCCGCTAATAATTGCCGGCGTTGTACGTACACCGACAATATAGAGAGCACCGCGTTTCATAGGCAGTTACCTAGAGCTATGTGCTGTGCACTGTGCAGACTGCAGAGGTATATAATATCCAGAGTGGAATTTTAAACTGTCGGTTAATCGATTATGGCCAGGAGGTAAATCCATAGCTATCCAGACATTCCCCCTGGCAGTTTTTCAATTAACGTCCGGGCAATTATATGGAGTAATGAATATAATAATTTTATCATTGGATAATGGAATTCAGTATACCTGACGGTTAATGCAGACAGTTTGAATTATAATGGTTATAGCATGACCGTTAAATAAATTTAACCCCCTGTAACTGCCGCTAAAAGCGTTTGGCTGGTGGCTACTGAAAGCTAGTATGAAGTAAAGATGAGTGAGTCTATGGCATGGCTTAGGTATAGTAGGATCAAAATTGGAGTTTTGCTGTTCAAAAAAATCTAATATCTAGGTACTTAGGTACTTACAAGTTATAAGCTTCACAAAAACAAGATGTGTTTTAATTTCACCTAAATACAGGCGTCCGTCGCGTCAGTTTTGGTAAAAGATATTTCGATCTTGACAAGAAAAATTCAAACGTTAAGGGGTTTCTGATGCGACTAAAAAAGTTGTAGTCGGGAATCGGTCTTATTTTATTTTTTTCGTTAAGCAGAAACTCCTCCGAAGACAAAATGTACGAGCAATGCTATTAAATTTTCAAAATCCAAAAATAATTGAAAACTTTTGATTTTGATTTTTGAAAATTCAAAAACTAGATAGCAACGGCAATACATCCTTCTTCAAGGAAGTCGCATGCCAAATTTGAACTTTCTATTCTCAAAAAAAGACGTACCAAAAGTGATTACTACTAATTCACTTTTTCATGTCTACGGGAAATCATTTTTGGTACCTTTTTTTTTAAAATAGAAAGTTCAAACTTGGCATGCGACTTTCTTGAGATGTATTGCCGTCGCTATGTAGTTTTCAAACTTTCACAAATCAAAATAAAAATTTTATGGAGATAATAAAAATTCCAGTGTTTTTGGAAGGTTACAGCCCCTTCTAGGAGACTAGTTTGAAGTTGCAGAACCCATCACGGGGCTTATGCCCGTCTAGGAAACATATTACAGTATACAAACAAATAAGGTCAAGTGCCCGAAAATTTATCTGCTTCGTTTTCGTTGGGCCACCCTGTATGTAGGCACTCATGCACAAAGATTCTGAATGACTGTGGTTGTAGTATGCCGGATAGCGACATGAATTCCCAAGTCATTTTATCACGAGACAGAAACGGTCAAATCGATAGTTTTTGTGATCGCAAACAATAAAAACAACTTCTCTCGCTCATGCGTCGGTTGCTGCAAAAGTTACAGGGTGTCAAACATGTCAACAAGAAAAACTCACCTAAGTCATCTCATGACGAGACAGAAACAGTTAGTTTGATAGTTTTTGTGATGGCAAACAAGGAAAACTACTTCTGTCACTCATGCGGATTCGGCGGTTGCTTCAGAAGTTACAGGGTGTCCTCCTCCTCCTCCTTCTCCTCCACCTCCTCAAAATGTGCTTGAAGGAACCATCTTTCTCTACTGACATGTTTGACACCCTGTAACTTCTGAAGCAATCGACGCATGAGTGACAGAAGTTGTTTTCCTTGTTTGCCATCACAGGTTGTCGAACATGCCAACAACAAAAAAACTCACCCAAGTCATTTCATCACAAGAGAGAAACAGTTAGCTCGATAGTTTTTGTGATAGCAAACAAGGAAAACTACTTCTGTCACTCATGCGGCGGTTGCTTCAGAAGTTACAGGGTGTCCTCCTCCTGCTCCTCCTCCACCCCCTCAAAATGTGTTTGAAGGAACCATCTTTCTCTACTGTCATGTTTGACACCCTGTAACTTCTGAAGCAACCGACGCATGAGTGACAGAAGTTGTTTTCCTTGTTTGCCATCACAAAAACTACCGATTTGACCGAGTCTGTCACGTGATGAAATGACTGAGGTAAAATGTCGCTATCCGGCGTACTATTGGTGGCGACTGGAAGTCCTCGTTGCTATTCATATTGTACCATATTCTAGCTCATAAGCATCCCTGTATGCAGATGGCTACATAACACTTTTAAGTTTCGTTAGGGATATCTCACAGAAAAACGGGAAAGTATATACCTATAGGCTGTCTGATTTCTACATTATTCTAGTGGACTGCGATTCAGGCCGCGATCGGCCGATGGCGACCAGAACAAAAACACAGTCCACTAGAATTATGTAGAAATCAGACAGCCTTCACTGATCACTTGATCAGTCTGCGGACTGACTGCCTTGTGATAATGATCAAGTAATAAACAATATGAAGGTCTTTGAGAACTTCAGTTAGGATTACACTCGGGATCACAGTAGTTTAAACCTTCTCTGGATCTTGGAAGCAACGAGCATTGCGCGTGTGAAAAATTAAGCCACATCAAAGAAGTTATACATAATACGGTTCCCCAGTTCTGCTTCAAGTATGATGGATAGTTATTCAAAAATAAAACCATTGTTGCAAGAATTGTATTATCCTAGGAGTTTTCCGCAATATCCCAAGCAGAGAAAACACCAGAGGAAAAGCATTTCTGGTGTTCTTTTTAGCTTCAAGTCAAGTAGTATATACGCATCAAAATACGATTCTCATGCGATTTTCAGTTACGCGAGCATCAACGTCGAGAGAAACTCCATTGCTTGCGGGAGTACTTACAGTACAGGTACAGATTGAAGTTCGGAAATATGTTTCTGTAACTCGAGCAATATGCATTTGGCTGCAAACTTGTTCAATTCGGAGCGCCCGTTTTCTTGTAAAATAAACATATTTAATGCCAACAGCAGACCGAGTATAAGGTACGTTCTTATTTTTGTCGGGCCCTGTTCTTAGAATTTCGAACATAACCTAATTGCCCGTGCGGATGTCGGATTTTGAAATTCTATCAAGGGAAAAAGCTTTTCATTTGAACGAATCAACAAATCAATGGTACCTAATCTTGTATAAATATTATATAAGTTCAAATTTCATACTGTGGAAGACTTTTACAGCGAAATACCCACGAGTCCACGATATCCTGAAATTACTACCTACTCCCATTAGTTCAGCCCACCTCCACAAATACGCATGAAATCTTGAACAAGTACGGTGAGAATCCGATAAGTTCTAACATAGGTACTACTTTTATGGTATATATAAAATGTTAAGGGATATTCAACAAAACTCAACAAGGCTCTGTTCTGAAAGTAACTACCTACTTGTTTTTTTTTCGGTTATTTTGACTATGCAAAAAAATGTGAAAAAATCCCACATGAGAGGTGCTAAAATATGTATAACTAACAAATCTACCTTGCTAGTCTGCGGAAAATTGACTTTGTATCTTGTTTTTCTAGAAAAACTGCGCCAAAAACTGGAACTTATTAATTATTATGGCCTGCTCAAGTACTAACTGGTGATTGCTCTTGAAACTCGATGGTGTTTTTGGAATGGATGTCCTGCCAGCCAGGTCCATTTGCACTAAATATTGTTTTGCTTATTCTGTTGGAACTTGACATCTTCATACTTTTAGTTTTAGTTGCAGTTAGCACCTACATTGTGTACAAAATCCATACAGCGATAACGACAATAACGACTCAAGAGGTTTCATTGCCTGTATCGGCTTGTATCCTCGAGAAAGGTCTTCGATGTTTTGCTCATCTTTTTTTGTGTTATCAAGAAAGCATTTGAGCGCGCGTCTTTGCCATATAGCCGTAACATGTTCGAGTATTGAGGAAATTGTGGTGAGGAAATAAATAAAAGCTCCGAGCGTGGGGTATTTTTTACGCCGCTATTCCTCACGCCAATTTGTCGACACAATAAAAATAAATGATAGCGCGAGAAGACTACGTTGTTGCTACCTTACCGAACATCAGCCAGCGGTACAAGGTACAGCAAACAGCGCAATTACTTTCACAAAGAACTTCGAAGATAAAATGGAAGTTGAAAGTACAAGATATCATAATTAACTACATCCAACTTGCCTGTGCGCTTCATTTTTACGTAACTTTTGAAATTCTTCTTGAATTATGAAGTAGTGTCTGACATTTTTGCGGCTGCGGTAGAAAATCATAGTACCTACCCATTTTTCATTATTGGACTAATATTGAAATGCAAACCGCATAATACATGACCTTTTCAATTCTCGAAAAGTTTTTCAGCTCTGTTCTATTAAAATGATATGTACAATCCTTTGTTGTGGAAAATATATAAGAGGAATCGGGATACTCTCCTCTCCTCCATTGGATCCGCTCAGCGCTCATTTGATAAGACTTTGTGGTCATCCTAGGTCCTAGGACTTTTCTTATCATTTTTGGTCATTGCTCATTACCGCTCGTTTATTTTTTTTTAGTTTCTAATTGGTCACCACAACCAACTACTAGATTTGATATTTGTTTGATATTTCTGACGACAAAATAAAAATATAATTATCGTAGTGAAGGTTAGAACTGAAGCCTTCCCCGAATGATCGAGCAAGGCTTGCTGGTTCATCAGAAGTTATCCACTGAGTGTCCCTGAACTTTTCTGATAATCCTGGTCACGGCACCACTTTTGTAATGACACACACCTCTTGAGGGAAATCGTCAAAAAATATGCAAATCAAAAGTATGAAATTAGTCAAAGTAAATACAGGAACCAACAGCGCTCAAAGTGTTCGAAAAGAGCATAAACATGTAATTATAACAAACGAAACTACGCACTTGAGGACAAAAGGAAGTAGAAGAACACAAAAAAAGTTTTTTCGCAGCTTGGCCACCGTTCTTTTTTCTCGAGTGTTCTTGCCCGCAGCGTGCTTTATATCCATAACATAAAAAAGCCTCAGACTCACCTGGTGTCCCATGAATAGCGCGTGACAGCAGAGGTGCGAGGTGCATCTTTCCGAACATGACCCCATGATAATTAAATAAGTTCTGATTCTCAAAGTAATAATTATTTTCAACTGAACCATGTTATTACCTCATTTAACGCAAATTTCAGCAATGTGAGCTTTCCCATGTTAACTACCAGCGAGAGCTACCACTATCACCAGAGCCGCTGATTGATTTATTTGTACCTGAGTACATCGTCTGTGTTTCATTGTTACCGTAATCGAATCAACCCAACAGCTCCAAAAGTTGCACTTTTCAAAGAATCTAATTTTTATTCCAATATTAGATTCACTGTAATTCAAACTGCAGCCCCGGACTTGCGACAAATAACTTAATACAGCAGAACGAAGCTTGATTTGTTTACATAAATTCAGCTTTTTTCCGAAATTCCATGCTAGCCATATTTAAAGAGCTCATTTGATTGAAAGTTATGCAGTGAGCATTGTGCATTAATGCCTGCAGACTTATTATCAATTAAATCAACTCAATTGCTCTCGATGAATCATACGCACCTGAGATACAGTTGACCTCCATGGCAAAACTGTCAGTTCTGTAGGACGATAAATCACTGTAAGCCAGAAAATGCCGAAAGATTTAGTTATTCAAAACGAAAAGTGAAAACAATGATTCAAGTTTACGTCTGGTTTCATTTACAAGCAACTTTACAAATTAATGAAACAATTCAACAATCTTGGAAGCGAGTGGAAGGCGGCGGTTTGGTCACGCTCATCTGGTTCTGAAAAGATTAAAACGGGTGTGAGCACAACGCTATTGTCATGAATTGACCTCAGGTCAATTTAAATTCAACTTCAACTCAGTTTTGAATCAATATGACTCTAAAACAATCACACTCAGCTCTACTAAATACGCGACTTGGCCCAGCCAGAGTCAGTAAACACCGTGATGAAGAAAAGTGCGATGTACCGCCAACAGTGCAATGGTACCTATTTCCAATACCGCATCACGTATATCAAGCGTGATTTGATTATAATTCATTCTTGGTTTGTCTAGCCGGGTGATCACCTCCGATAAAAATAACCTGACCCTGTGCCGATTCGTACAATGGAGCCAATGGATACTCGCATAAGGCCCCTGTAGCACATTAGCACAGACAACTAATCCCGCATCGTGCAATAGGGCCAGGGGATAACCTACAAGGCCCCTGTAGCGCATTAGTTCAGACAAAACCTCAACCATCTACTCTGTATAAGCAGTGCTGAGGTTCTCATGTTCAATTATTCACCCAAGCATAATCAATTACAGTAAATAAGTAGGAATATGCACTGTAAGACGACTTACCGTTTGGATGCTGACAGCTTCGTAATTTAATACAGAGAAAAATGTAAGGTGAGCTCGTTACGATTGCGCTTAAGAGTACTTAGTTATGGCGCCACGTCTCATGGTCATGACTTCTTGTCTTCTGATTTTTTCAAATTCAGTTGCAAATTTTCATGTATCCATGCTCTATCCACACAAGATTTGTCAAGGTAATCCGTTCTGATAGGTGCCTAGTAGGTATAAATCTCGGAAAGAATTTACGGCAATTTCCCGCGTGCACTACCCACTGGTGACAAAATGTCAAAGCAGACGAGTAAATAAAGTTTTATGCCGGAGCCTTTCGAACCCCTAGATAAACGCGCACACAATAAAATTTAACGCAAAAGTATCACAGAGAGTTTGATGCGTTATATTCCATAAACATAAATTGGGCCATATATCCGCGACAAAGGAGAGATAAAGTGCCACGCGAAAAGGAACAATGCGCCTACCCTGCGTCTCGAGAGTGTAACACACGAAGCCCCTAGCTAGCAGCAGCCCTGGCCGCGGCCCTCTCGACATTTTATGAAACTTTATACGCTTCAAGATTGAAATTCGGCGGTGAAATTTGTTGCCTACCGTAAATCCCCTTGCACATCCACTTTATACCTGGAGCGAACGTACAGCACTCGTACATTTTCGCAAAAGTTTAAATTAAAAATTCCATCAGATAGTGAACCGCGTCATTATGAACAAAATTAACTTCCTGGATGTACGAGCTCACAAAACCATACGTATGAGCACAAATTCACAAAACAACTATATCTACCGACAACGCAAATCCTTTTTTACGTCAGAAAGCTTTCAGCTTCAGCAGAAAAAAGCCGGGGCATTATGAAATTTATATAAATCGAAGCGAAAGCTCTTCTCAGAGCAAGGGAACATCATCCCCGGTGCACCTGTCGAAACAGATATCCTGCGGACATAAAGCGCGGATTAAGGAAACAGCATAGCAGGAAGAGGTGAAACATTAAAGCCGGTAATGCAGCCGTTCCTAAACGTTTTCCCGCAAAAACGCTCATACGAACCGTCGACATCACCGAAGCGAACATTGAGGACTGCTGGGAGAGCGAAAGCTTTCCCAATGGCGCACGCTTTTCTCCTCTTCTTTTTTCCACGCCATTATTATTAATTCGAAAATTGAGAGAGAACAGGAACTCGCGGAAGCAGCAGCAGCAAGCAAGCAGCAGCAAGGAAAGTTGGCAGTTAATTGGGAAAGGAACTAGCGGGAAAATGCAAGAGGACCGGGAAATATCACTGTGCTTAACAAGCGCAGGGAAAATCTCGAGTGGCGAACAATGAAAGAAACTTTGGTGTATAAGGCGTGCCACCGCGCGCGCCTACAAGATGAAATATTCGCCCTCTTTGCTCTCTCTCTCTTAGGCTATGGAAGGAAGAACTTCCCCAGAAGTGTCTAATTTATGAACCCGCACCGACCGACCCTTATTCGTTTTGGATGGTGGCGGCACCACGAGAGGCTTTTTCGGCCAATCTGTGGGTCGAAAGTTGCGCTACGTGTTTTAATTGAATTCATCCCTGAAAGTGATGGGATTTCAGGTGATGGGGTGCGGGATCAAATTTTGTTTGCAGTTTTTCATGGGGATATCAAAGTTTGCGTGGCTGCGATGCTTAAAAGCGCGCAAAGTTTGCATCCCGCGCCAAGAGAAGTTCTCGCGCTTCGTTTTATGGACAACTTTTTGCATAATCGGTTCCATCGCAGAGAGCAATTGAGAGGCACGCACTGCTTAAATCCAGCGGAGTAGTTTGTGAGGGGTTATTTTGGAATTTCAAAGCCAGACATTGGAATGGGGTTGGAAAAATCAAAACCAGTTACTCTTGAAATCAAAAACTGAGATCCTGATGAATCGGGAGCTTTTATTTAGGCACGTCGCCGTCGCGTCGTGCCTATCGTTACGCTACCGCAGACGAAAGTGACATGTATTCAGCCTCGGTTGTCGAGATTGCCACAGTTGGCTGCTTCTTACAATTCCACGCAATTGTATCGCCGAAAAGTTTGAACACATATCCCGTTACCCGTTACTGATCACTGGCCCAATCAGCGTCGCAGAAACCCTCAAGTTCATCTTCATGATCACCAAATTGAAGCTTATTGTGATCGATGGTGTCTTCGAGGTATCGTAGGATGCATTTTAAGCAGTCCAGTGTGCCCGTCCTGGGTTTTTGTTGAATCTACTTAGCAGACCAACGGCGTAAGCTAAGTCTGGTCTCGCGAGTAGGCTCGCGTAAATGATTGAACTCGCTTCTTGATCCGGCTTCTTGATACGGAAATTTTCCATCTCTTTCTGTTGTTCCGGATTGGGGGTGACATCTGCTTCGTTAGCTTCCGGTTTCGATCCACGGGTGTTGCACAAGAGTTACAATTTGCCACATTGTATCTTGCCAGGATCTATTATCTTTGGCGCCAATGATTGTGTGGAACTTGATAAAGTTCTTAGTCTTCTAGACATGAGAATTTGTGCAGGTGGCACTCTGTCAATATCTGCCATGTTTCTAAAGTGTAACAGAGCCAAGGGTGGAACTTTATGATCGACTATTATTTTTATGAACATGTTTTTCACGGTTTGTATCTGTCGCCCAGCCAAACCGTTTGATTGCGCGTATGTTGGTGAAGAGAGTACCTTACATGTTTAAAACCCCAGTTTTTCGAAAAAATTCAAATTGTTCTGATGATAACTGTGGACCTCCATCTGACACAACTGTTGATGGGATTCCATGTCTTGCGAATATGTATTTCATTTTATTTATTATTTGTACACTGGAGGTGTCTTTGATCAATTTTTCCACCTACACGTATTTTGAGTAGTAATCTACTACCAGAAGATACTTCTCGTTTTTAAATTCGAACAGATCGCATCCTACTTTATTCTATGGAAGATTTCCAGTTTCATGTGGTTTCAATGGCTCTGATCTTTGAGAATTGGAGTGAGTTGTTCATCATCTCTTTTCGCAAATTGTTTGGAATTGAAATGCAGTTGTTTTTATATATGATGTCATCAAATATTGTGAGTTAATCACGGTATTTGCAGTATTTTTTCACTTTCACACAGAGTTTTTTGCTGTTGGTTGGCCATTCATTGATGATTACTTCTTTCAAAGCTTTCATTTCAGGGTCCTTTTCTGTCTCATTTTTAATTTCTTTCATTTTGTCTTTGGAAGCGTTGATTTGTGAAGTTACAAGGCAAACTTGAGCGCTCATCTTAGCTTCAAGTTCTGTGTGATTTTTGCTTTTTGTTAAATACGCCCTGGAGAGTGCGTCCGCAATAATGAGCTCTTTTCCTCTTTTATATTTCACATCGATGTCATACTTTTGGATTTGCATTAACATTCTCTGTAAACGCGCCGGAAATTTATTCAGTGGTTTTTTGAATATCGTTATTAACGGCTGGTGATCGGTTTCAACAATGACTTCCTTGCCAAATATGTATTCGTGGAATTTAATCAATCCATAGCAAATTGCTAGAAGCTCTTCCTCTATCTGTGCGTATCGTTGTTCCGTTTCTGATAATGCTCTGGACGAGTATGCACATGGTAAATTATTTTGTAGCATTACAGCTCCTAGTCCCGCTTTTGAGCTATCTACAGAGATTGTTGTTTCTTCATTTATGTCAAAGAACTGTAGAACCGGACTGTTGACTAACTTCTTCTTCAAGTTTTCGAATGCATTTTCATGTGAGCTATTCCAGTTGAACTGCACGTCTTTTTCAATTAACTTTCTCAGAGGCTTTGTGTTGTTCAAGAAGCCTGGAATGAATTCGCTTACGTAGGTTGACATACCTAGTATCCTCTGTATTCCTTTTTTATCTGTCGGTTTGGGCATGTCCAAAATGGCTTTAATTTTTGACTTATCAACAGCGACACCTTTTTCCGAGATTATATGCCCCATGTATCTGACTTCGGTTTGTTTGAATTTGCATTTCTTTGAATTAAATGTTACACCTTCCTTGCGAGCGATTTCAAATACTTTTTTGAGTATTTCGTCATGCTCTTTTTCAGTTTTACCCCAGATAATCAAATCGTCTATGTATACTTCTACACCTTCTTTATCAAAAATGTTCTTAAACCATGACTAAAAGACTTCTGGGGCTGATTTAATTCCATATGGAAGTCTGAGAAACTCATATCTGCCGAAAGGGGTACCAGGGGTGCATACATTTGCGCTTTTTTCATCTAATTTGATGTGATGAAAACCACTTGTAGCATCGAGTGTGCTGAAATACGTGGTGGCAGATAATTTGGTTGTTATTTCATCTAATTTTGGTATCTGGCAGTGCTCTCTTTTTATTGCCTCATTCAAATCTTTTAGGTCTAAACAAATTCTTATTGTCCTGCTAGGTTTGCTCACTAGTACCAATGCGTTAACACATTCTGACGAACCTTCAGCCTTTGTGACAATGCTTTGACGTTCTAACTGATCCAGAGTCTCTTTTAAATTGTCTTTAATTGGTATTGGTACTCGTCTTGTTGCATTTATTACAGGTTTCGCATTTGGCTTCAGTTGAATGTGATATACCCCTGATAAGCAACCTACTCCTTTGAACAAATCTTCATTTGCTTCATTTAATTTCTGGATATTATTGTTGGTAACTGCATTTTTGTCACTAAATTCAGTGTTGTGCAAGTCGGCAGGCCTAAAATTGGTTGTGTGTCTGAATCTACAACAAAAAATCGTATCAAATACGGTGATTTACGGCAATGGCACTTCAATTGACATGTGTTTATCACATTCAAATTGTTACCCCTGTATGACTTCAAAGTTGTTGTAGTTTTCTTCAGAACACTCCTCAATTTTCAATTGGTTTGAATAATTGTTGGGTATTATATTACACATCGCTCCAGTGTCGAGTTTAAATCTGAGATTGGTACCCTTAACGTTCAACATGGTATGCCTGGTATGGTATTACTTTGTGACTTATCATAATTTACATTATCAATCGAACCTATGTACAAACAGTCGAATTCCTGATTTGCTTCTTCTCCTTCTAGAGTATTTGCATTATTTCTATTTCCATTATTTCTTGATCTGCACATTTGTGCGAAATGATTTCTTGATTCACAAGCGCTGCATGTCTTACCAAATGCCGGACATCTGTTGACGGGATGGTTTTTACCGCATCTGTTACAACCATTGATGAAATTGTTCGGTTGGATTCGGGCGTCTCGCACTGGCCGTCCCTCAGGTCGTCCTCTTTGTCTTACGGCATCGATGTCTGCGAACGCGTTGTTTACATTTTGTGCGCTCATCGTTATGTTCTCTGGAATTTTCTAGAACTTTGCACAGCTTTATGGTGTCCTCTAATTTCTCGGTCTCTTCTTGTTGCAGCAGTTTTTCTTGAATGTCGCTGGATCGTACCCCACAGATGAGCATGGTTTGGATTAATTGGTCATTTAGCTCTCCAAACTTGCATTTGAGGCTTTGTCTCTTTAAATCGACTATGAATTGATCCAGGCTTTGATCTGATTTTTGCCTTTTTGTGAAGAACTGGTACCTTTCGTACGACAGATTCGCCTTGGGCGTGAAGTGAGCCTCGAACTTGTTCAGCAATGGCTTCAGTTTGTCCTTTTCGTCTTCAGGGATTGTAAATGTAGTGAAAATCCTGTAACACTCTTCTCCCACGTGATGTAGCAAGATGGCACATTGGACTTTTTCCTCTTCTTTGTATGCTTTCGTTGCGTAAAGGTAATTTTCAAATCTGGCACGACATAATTTCCAATTTTCGGCCACGTTGCCGCTTAGTTGTAGAGGTCCTATTCCGCTACCCGACGCCATTTTGCACGGTTACGCTTTTCACTGTCGTTCACTTATTCACGCAATTCATTCCACGGTCATCCGATATTGTTCAATTCAACTTTACTTTTTACTCGACTGCGCCATGTCAAGTGTGTGGTTTGTAATAATAACACGCACTAGGTTTACAATTCAATGTAGTGTTTGTTCAGTATAACTTTACAGTATGCAAGCATGTCTACGTCTGGCCAGCTGGGTGCTGGGCTGTGGCGAGCACGGTCACACCTTACGTGGTGGAGAATATTACAGGTATCTGTAATGAATACAGATACCTACCTTGACAATACCCACTGTGAGCCATGGCGGATAAATTTCTGAAGGTAATAACGTCCTAGATCGACGGCGTACGTTCCAAGAGGCCTATGGCCCGAGGGATTCACGTCCACCATGGGCATTACTTGTATGGACCACACAGCCTCAAGGAGTGATTTTTTTTGACAGGTCATCAGCTTCAAAATTTGCCTGCACTTGAGATCTAAAATGTGATTGGGGATGATTGGGGATGAAACACCGCACAGCTATAACAGGTATAGAATTTGATCAAATCAAACCACGAAGCCGACCGTAGAAATTGTTATCGTTCATAGACGATTCCAAACAAACATCAACAATCATTTAAGAATAAACGGATTCAAGAAGGGGACAAAAGAGCAGATGCTTCGTGTCTTTATGAGGAATCAGCGATGGGACAATAATTAGAAAATCTGCGTCCTTGGTTTTCTTTAGTCTCCTTCTCGGATTTCAGCCCTAACCCTCTCAACGTCGAAAGTGTCACCGTCGCCGCACCCCTTTCGATTAGCTAATTAAATAATTGGTCGGGAGCCCTGCGGCGAGGCTTTTCGTCTAATATTAAAACTTGGTCTTATTACGCGCCGCATACACACAAAGATACACACCGCCAAAGAGCAAAGTTTCATTCGGGTTTATGTTTGCGTGGCACTTTATTAAAAGTAACCTCTCGGCCTGTCTGCGGTAAGCCAACCTAAGCCGCGGGCGACTTCCGCATCCTCGCAGAGAGAAAGCAAAGCCTGGGCGCAAGCCGGAGACTATGCCGCCGCTGCGCTGCTGAACCCTATTTATGTAGGCTCCTAATGGGCAACGTTCAGGCCGAAAATCGGCCACTAATGGCGAACAAGTACGCCGACGAAACCTTATTATACGCCGCTTGAGGATTTTCCCATCGCCCGCGACGACGCCACCAGCAGCAGCAAGCTGCAAGCAGTGCCAGACCGACGACGACGCGGGATTTTCCCCATAATTTATGTGTCTTAATTTGAGCGCGAGTCGCGCATAATTGCTTTAGGTTCGCGGCGGTACACCAGAGGGAGTTTCTTTCTTGCTTCATTTTATTATTTTTCTTATACACAACCCTAATGCATATTAATCGCCTGTACCGTACATTTAATTCAGTAAAAAATATGCAGGATTGCAGGTTACTAATCTACCTTGACTCATGCTAAATGAAGACCTCAGGTAATGTTAGCGCGGTACACATAAAGACGGCAGCCTTCCGATGAAGGCTGCATTAAAACAATAACTCTTGGATTAGGAAAGCAGCAAGCGACAGTCAGAAATAAAATTCACAACAACAATCAAAAACTTTAATGCAAAACAAAGAAAAAAACACAAACAGACAGAATTACAAAACAATAAAAAAAACAATGTGAATTAAATGAAATGAAAAATCCGAGTGGTTCTGATCGGGGGCAGATTCGCTGGCGCCGAGTGGCGTCCTGAAAACGAGACGAACTGCACTGAAGGTATACACCCCGGCAAACGGGAATAAACGGTAAATGGTAAAAACAATGGAAAATATGGAACTTACGGGATCTTATTCGGTGGCGGCGTCGTCCTGGCGGAGTCCGAAGGCGGCGTCGTGGTGGATGGCCGTTCTGGTGGTGGATTTCCTGGTGAAATGCACGAGTGCCCGTGTTCGTCACCAAAATGGCGGACGAACGACTCGATCCCGTCCGAAACTGGAGCTTTGTGTGCGGCTGGCTGATCCAAGCCGCTCCCCGGTGAAAGCGGTGAAAACTGCCGCTTTCTGGACTTGGAGATGCTGCAGAGCTCCTCCAGGAGTCACTATCGGACGCGATGGGCCTTGGATGGGCTTCTGGTCGAGTACGAATGTACGCCGATGGCACGACAAGATGGCCGCGAGAACGATGACCAAAAAAGGACGGCGTGGCTTCCCGCTCGACGTACGGAGATCAACGCCGCTTCGAACGAAGCGGCAAAGGCACGAGCGGAAAGAAAGCCGAAGAATGCCGAAGACGGCCGAAGAAAGTGCTGGAGCTCGTTTACGCTTGCGCCTGACAGCCAAGTGCCAGGCACACCGAACAGGGGGTGAGGGGTGAGGACTTGGACGACACAGGGATATTTTGGGTTGCATACCCTCAATGCACACGAATGCAATGAACGGGGCCGAGACATACTCCCCACCAAAATACCACTCGGGGTATTTTCAAAGTTCAAAAATTAATGAAATCAAACATGATACAAAAAGAAAGAGCATAGTGAAAACAATGACGGAAGTGAAAACACAGAATGCTCACTGTCCTGAAGGGAGGGGACAAAGTTTGACCATTGGGCGTCGCAGAACGTCGCGTTGAGTACGGACATCTGCGACACGACAAATGCCATCTTTGCCGGGGAAGAGTTTTGAAATTCTGCCTAACCTCCACTTCAGAGGGGGAGCGTTTTCGTCCTTGATGAGGACTAAAGACCCCACATCTGCGGATTCAAGGTGACGTGACTTGTGCCACTTGCCGCGTTGGTACAGCGTGTGTAGATATTCGTCGCGCCAACGCGCCCAGAAACGCTGTTGCATGGATTGGACCAACTGCCATCGCGACAACCTGCTGATCTTGAGGTGGGACAAATCTGGGTCAGGTGGGGCCGTTAACGGCTCGAGCGTCAAAAAATGACCAGGCGTCAATGGGCACAGATCATTTGGATCCGAGCCCAGCTCCGAAAGTGGCCGTGAGTTGAGCAACGCTTCAACTTGGGTGACCAACGTGGTCAGCTCTTCAAAGGTGAGTATTTGATCACCTATCACGCGAGATAGATGAGTTTTGACAGCTTTTATGCCGCTTTCCCACAGCCCGCCAAAGTGGGGACTGGAGGGAGGAATGAAGCGCCAAGTGATGGCTTCGGATTCCGCGGCGAGTTGCATTGACGTCGTCAATTGCCTATGAGCTCCGACAAAGTTTGTGCCATTGTCGCTATAGATGGTAGAGCAACGACCGCGCCGGGCAATGAATCTGCGCAAGGCAGCGAGGAAAGCATCTGTTGAGAGATCGGAGGCAACCTCGACGTGCAATGCCTTGGTGGCGAAGCACACGAAAAGACAGATGTACGCCTTCGTAGTTCTGACACCGCGAGCGCGTGACATGAGGATTGGAAAAGGGCCACCATAGTCGAGCCCGACGCAGCTAAAAGGTTTTAGCTGAGAAATTCGCGCCGAGGGGAGGTCGCCCATGGTGGGAGAAAAAGTTTGCTGCTTAGTCCGGAAGCACCGGTAACACGATGCAAGGTAGTGCCGTACCGCGCGTCGCGTGGACAATATCCAAAAATTTTGCTGCAGGAGATAGCAGGTATTGTTGAGTCCCGGGTGGCAATGTCGGGAATGAACTTGTCGAATGACGAGTCCTGTCAAGACGTGACGAGATGGAAGAAGAGCAGGGTGTCTGGTTGCAAATGGCAACTCATGACAATGCTTCAAACGTCCGCCGACGCGGAGAACATCGTCACGATCGAGAAAGGGTGAAAGTTTTCGAAAGGGTCTTGAACAGGGTTTGCCGTTGCGTAACGACGCGATTTCGACGGCAAATACCTTCTGCTGTACATGTTTGACAATGTACAACAAGGCAAAATGGAGTTCTGTATCCGAGAGAGGTCCTGTGAACTTCTCATCGGACTTGCATTTGCAGAACCGATAGAAATAGGCGACAGCGCCCTGAATCTTCCGTAAGGAGGATATGCGCAAAAAGAGGTCGTCGATGTCAATCGGCGGCGGCTGCGGCACACGCACGACCAAAGCGAGCTTTCGCTCTTCAGACGCAATGTCTGGGGAGGACACGGAGAATTTGTCATCCGGCCATGTGTCATCCGCTGATGACAGAAAAGGTGGGCCAGCCCACCAGAGGGAGCACGAAAGCATGTCTTCGGGAAACAATCCGCGCGAAGCTGGGTCGGCGGGATTGTCCGATGTTGAGACATGTCTCCAACACTGAGGCGGGACACGCTGTTGAATATGCTCAACACGGTGAGCAACAAATGTTTTCCAGCGGTACGAAGAGGAACGCAGCCAGCTGAGAACAACCGTAGAATCGGTCCACGCAAATATGGCATCGAACTGTACGGTTCCTGCGAGCGCTGCAACGGTGAAGGCAACGAGATTGGAAAGTAGGACCGCTGCACACAATTCGAGACGGGGTACGGTCAGCAATTTGACTGGAGCCACCTTTGATTTGGCGGTTAGGAGACGAATGGTGGGAACACCATTTCGAAGGTAACGAACGTACAACACGCTCGCGTACCCAGATTCAGATGCGTCGCAAAAGGCGTGCAACTGGCACCTGTCTGCAGGCGACGGAAAAGTATGCCGTGGAATTTGCAACCGCGAAAGTTGCGATAGCTCGGATTGAAAACGCAACCACTGCTGACATACGATGTCTGGAGGGGTGTCGTCCCAATCAAGGCCAAGTTTCCATAACCGTTGGATTAAATGTTTGGCGAAAAATGCAACAGGGCACAGAAAGCCGAGCGGATCGTAAATCCGAGCCACCTCCGACAAGATGGACCGTTTTGTGCACGGTAGTTCATTTGGATGAACCGTGAATGAAAAGGTGTCTGTTGCCGCTTGCCACTGGAGGCCAAGAATTTTTACAGTATTGTCAGCCACGTCACTGAAAGTGGACGGCTGAGTTCGAACGTGATCAAGTGGTATGTCTTGCAGCACATCAGGGTGATTGCTTGCCCACTTGCGCAATTCAAAGCAACCCGATTGGAGCAGGTTGATTAGCTGCGTTTGTAATTCCCGTGCTGATTCCACGGAGTTCGCACCGCAAAGTAGATCGTCTACATACAAATTACGGCGAATTGCCTGCGAAGCCAATGGAAACTTCGAGGCGCTTTGTTCTGCCAAGTGAAGCAACGTGCGAACCGCTAGAAACGGTGCCGAAGAAACACCATATGTAATGGTGTTCAATTGGTACGTTTCAATGGGTCGATCAGGGGAGAAACGAAAGCGAATGAGTTGATACTTGCGATGTTCGGGCGAGATAAGTATCTGCCGATACATCTGACGGATGTCACAAGTAAAAACGATCGGCTCACACCGAAACTGCAGTAGCAAAGCTGCTATGTCCTGTTGTAACTTAGGACCGACGAGAAGCGTCTCGTTGAGAGATAAATGATTCGGCGCTTGCGCCGAAGCATCAAAAACGACGCGAATTTTCGGCTTGTCGTCTTCGATCTTGACGATCGGATGATGAGGGATGTAATACGCCTCAGAATCTGGAGGTTCTGCGTCCAGCAAGGTCATGTGACCTAGGTCGAGGTAGTCGCGCATGAATGCTATGTACAGATCACGGAGTGTGTCCTGACGGACCAGGCGACGTTCGATAGCTAACCAACGGCGGTCAGCCATAGACCTGCAATGTTCAAAGGTGGGGGACTCCCTTTTGAAGGGAAGCGAAACCCCAAAACGACCTGACGGACAACGGTAGACAGAGTCCCGGAAACAAATTTCTGCACGTTCATCATCTGGGGACAAACGTGTTTTGGACGATGGTGACGAGATTTCCTCTACTTCCCAAAATTTGTGCAGAGACTCGTCGATTCCAGTTGGAGTGCAAACCAAAAAGGAATGCAGAGGTTTTGACGGGGTTTGAAAGGGACCGAGAAGAGCCCAGCCAAAAATGGTGTTTATGGCAACAGGCTGTGACGGACCTGACGAGACGATTCCCTCTTTCACGACTGACGGATAAACGTCGGCGCCCAACAACACTTGAATGGGGCCTGGCTGGAACCATGTGGGATCCGCCAGATTCGATAAGTTCAAGTGGAATTGATCCGGGTTCAAAGCGGTGTCTGGCAGGTTACCACAAATCCTGCGCAGGACAATTAACTCCAATTCAGGGATTGGGAGAGACTCATCATCAGCCTTGACCTGGCAAGTGACTGTGCCACACGTCGAATTGGCGGGGGTGAGACCCAAGCCAAAAACGGGCACATTGTGATTTGATGGGGATAGACCCAATTTGCGCACGCAGGAGTCCAAAATAAACGATGCCTGACTGGCAGGGTCTATGAGCGCACGGAGGCTTTGGTAGCCTCCCCGCCGGTCACGAACGTGAACGATTGCCGTGGCCAACAAAACATGAGCTGCCTTGAGGCTTGAGGCGAGATTCGTCACCGAATTCGCGACATTTTCTGGAAGACCAGGGGAAACGATTTGCGGTAATTCAACTGGATTCGATAAAGAACTGGGTGACTCATGACCTGCAGTTCTATGTGGCTTGGGGAAGTGCAGCAAGGTGTGATGCCTTGCGTGGCACTGCCGACACGAATACGACGATGGACATTTTGGAGCGCCGTGATTGGTGCTCAAGCAGTTGAGACAGAGCCTTTTCTGTTTGACCGCCAAATATCTGTCATTTGGGGACATTGACAGAAAAGTCTTGCACGCGGTGACTCTATGACTTCTCGCCCCACAATGAGAACATGCTGACTCATGCGACGTCGCTGGGGCAGATGAAGTCTGAGACACCAACGTATGTGAGGCCCACGACTTGCGGCTGACCTCGGGCTTCACGGTAACGGTGTTTGCCCGTGTGGAGCGGGAGTTCGATTGCGTTTTAGAATTTAAGGCAGTTGCCTCGAAAGCCTTGCATTGGTCGAGCACGAAAGACTTGACGTCTTCGTATTTGGGGAAGGGGGTGCCAGCTGACTGCACCTCGAAACGTTTTCGCGTCGACTCATCGAGTTTCTGGAGCAGCATGCTCGACAGGGTGAAATCCCACAGGTCGATATGCGGATACTGCTCGAGCGCCACTAAATTTTCGTTGAACGTGTTCACAAGATGGCGAAGCGCTTGCGCGGAGTCAGATGTGACGGAGGAGGCGTTCATCATCGACTGCCAGTAAAAAGTGACTAGCACGCGGTCGTTC
Source organism: Anaspis maculata (assembly GCA_949128115.1). Lineage (NCBI taxonomy): Eukaryota > Metazoa > Arthropoda > Insecta > Coleoptera > Scraptiidae > Anaspis > Anaspis maculata. The sequence goes on from OX421962.1 coordinate 23,488,020, forward strand.
TGGTATCTCTCAACCAACGAGTCGAACGCAATTATGTAATTATCTCCCGTCAATGGCAGGTGTTTAACCATTGAGAGAGGTTCACCAGATAAAGACGAGATCAGATACTGAAACCGTTCAATATCTGAGAGAGACTGGTTTCTGTGTATTAACGCCGTGAATAGATCATAGTATGGTGGCCATGATTTTAACTTTCCGTCGAACAACGGCAACGCGATTTTTGGCAATCGGACATTGCTCCGGCCTGTCTCAAACCAAGTTTGCGAGACTTGGCGAGAGAGCGAGGAAGTCGGCTCTGAATTCGCAAACGAGGCTTTTACCGCAGCAAGTTTGCCATACAAGCTGTCTGCCCGGAGTGTACGTTCAAGAAATGTAGCCTTCTGCTCCTCGGAGGCACTGGGGAGAGGGGCAGTGTTGACCGTGCTCTTGAAACCGTTGTAAATTTCCGCCGCAATGTCAAACGTGGCTAAAAATGCCGGTTGGAGGCTTGGCTCGGTGGTAGCTGTGACGCCTTGTTCCAGAAGGGGCTCAAGGCGCGCAATAGCTATCGCGATGGACGATAAAGTTGCGTCCATTGTGTACGACACAAAGAAAAATGAATACAAAGCAACTGACCCTTAGGTTGGCGTACCTGAATGGCGAACCCAACCCAGGTGAAAAAGTGCGAATGAGACGGGCGAAAAACGAATTGATCAACACGCTGGACCAACGCACAAGTGTCACGTGGGTTTGACCCGTGACTTTAAAGTTTCAATAGTGAGGTGAATTAAATTCCTGACTGTACCATGCTTAGCCTGTATCCGGCTACGAAGGACCAATTTATATGTTAGCGCGGTACACATAAAGACGGCAGCCTTCCGATGAAGGCTGCATTAAAACAATAACTCTTGGATTAGGAAAGCAGCAAGCGACAGTCAGAAATAAAATTCACAACAACAATCAAAAACTTTAATGCAAAACAAAGAAAAAAACACAAACAGACAGAATTACAAAACAATAAAAAAAACAATGTGAATTAAATGAAATGAAAAATCCGAGTGGTTCTGATCGGGGGCAGATTCGCTGGCGCCGAGTGGCGTCCTGAAAACGAGACGAACTGCACTGAAGGTATACACCCCGGCAAACGGGAATAAACGGTAAATGGTAAAAACAATGGAAAATATGGAACTTACGGGATCTTATTCGGTGGCGGCGTCGTCCTGGCGGAGTCCGAAGGCGGCGTCGTGGTGGATGGCCGTTCTGGTGGTGGATTTCCTGGTGAAATGCACGAGTGCCCGTGTTCGTCACCAAAATGGCGGACGAACGACTCGATCCCGTCCGAAACTGGAGCTTTGTGTGCGGCTGGCTGATCCAAGCCGCTCCCCGGTGAAAGCGGTGAAAACTGCCGCTTTCTGGACTTGGAGATGCTGCAGAGCTCCTCCAGGAGTCACTATCGGACGCGATGGGCCTTGGATGGGCTTCTGGTCGAGTACGAATGTACGCCGATGGCACGACAAGATGGCCGCGAGAACGATGACCAAAAAAGGACGGCGTGGCTTCCCGCTCGACGTACGGAGATCAACGCCGCTTCGAACGAAGCGGCAAAGGCACGAGCGGAAAGAAAGCCGAAGAATGCCGAAGACGGCCGAAGAAAGTGCTGGAGCTCGTTTACGCTTGCGCCTGACAGCCAAGTGCCAGGCACACCGAACAGGGGGTGAGGGGTGAGGACTTGGACGACACAGGGATATTTTGGGTTGCATACCCTCAATGCACACGAATGCAATGAACGGGGCCGAGACAGGTAAAGAAATTTAAAAGTTAATTTTCTGGATGAAAAATGTTGACTTATGATTTACATAAATAACTATTACAACAAGGCGTTGCTCGTTTGCTTCTACTAAGGCCTTCCGGCTCAGGCTACAGCTCATCATTCATTCCATTCTATCAGAACGAGGGTGGTGAGTTCTTGTCGTCTGATTTCGTGCAGGCCACAGATGCCTTAGAACACGTTCGATTCAAAATTTCAATCTTGGTCGGAGTGCAGCTTGAGTGACACTCCGAATCGACTGATCAGGTTGTCGACCAGTAGCTTGCTTCAGTCAGAACCGCAACCCGTTCTCCATCTTATCGAGTTTCATTGCGCGCAGAGAGCCTAAAACTCCAGTCTTTTCCTGAGATCTCTGCCCATTTTGGTGTGTTCTATCTGAGCTCTTTCCTTCTCGCCAGCAAGCCAGTAGCAGAATTTTCTTGTTGCTTCTTCTTCAACGCAGCTTTGGTCCAGCTTTGTGGAATCTCAACTGAGATTGCCCTCACTCGTACTGCATTCTGCTGGTTCACCTTGAAGTGCTTCCAGTCGTTCCTGCATGGCTTTTGAGAAAGAGCTTCTGCATCGCCTTTAACCTGATTGGTATTGGATTTTCAAGTCATAATACTACAGTTCCTCTGTCAACCTTTCCAGTTGTCCTCCCTGATTCTTTACTTGGAGCAACCACGTCAGTAAAGCATGATAATGGCCTAACCAAAGTATTTCGGCCGTACATGAAATGGTGAAAGTGATCGAGGCTTTCACTGTAGCTGTTCCCCACGAATGACACAGTAGTTAGTTCTTTCCGGTGTAGACAAAACCTTGCTGTAGTACTTCACTACCACTTCTTGTTTATTCTGAAGTTGCGGCAGTATCGCCTCTATCCCAGTATCACTGACGTCGGTACCCAAAATATACTGTCCATGGCCGAGGATATGTCAATTGGGACTTGGACACAACGTTTTTTTTTTTGGTGTTCTGAAGACGTCACCACATTTCTTGGAACGCAAGAACGAAGTCGAGAACGAAGACGAGAACGTGGTCTTGTCTTCGGTCGGTTTGTGCAGTGGTTCAGCAATATTGGTGCAAGTTTTCCAAATTGTCTGTATAGTAGGTGCGTAACCAAAGCAAACTTGCGACCTCGTGTTGATTCTCCAGTCATGACCACTCTCTGACAGCATCCAACTTTCCAGGATCGATGTCGAGCTCTTACGATGACACATCGTGTCCCAAAAACTTGATCTGTTTTTGGAACCGAACCAACTTCATGGGTTCAAGCTTGAGATGGGTCCTTCGGAACCATCTGAACACTTCTTGAAGGTTGCTCAGATTTTCTTCCGATTTTCGGCCGTCGGCCGATGACTTTTACGTCGTAGAGGTAAATGAGGCAACAGTAAACTTCATTAAACGCTCGAACGTAGCCGGTGCATTGAAAAGCTCAAAAGGTATGCCACTGAATTGGTACAATCCTCTAGCGGAGAATGCAGTCTTCTCTTTTTCCACGGAATGAAGTCTAACTTGCCAATAACCACTCTTCAAGTCAAGCGTCGAAAGTTCTGACAAGGTGGTGAGTTGTCATCAGTTCATACAGAGCATAGATTCCTATCTTGGTGACATCGTTCAGCTTCCAATACCCCATAGGGCAACGCGTACTGTCACCTTTTTTGGTGACTTAAACGACCGGTGATGACGTAGTGGACTCCTCTACAACAATGTTGTTCAACAACTTCAGAAGTTTCAAAGCTTCTCCCTGCTTTGCGCATTCTTCCCTGAAAGTCCTGAAAGATTCTAGTCGCGACTGTTCTATCCCACCATATTCCCAGTGTCTATACTGCTAGACTGCTAAGCGTCTAATCGCGAGGTCTCTAGCAAAGTCCAGCATAGCTTTGCGAGGAACGCGACCACTCCTTGGACGGCTCCTCCGCCAATTGTACGGGTTTGTTACATATCATCACTCGAACCACGTAAATACTGTGGTGTCCAGCCTAAAAATCTTGGAAGAGAATTAAATTTTCGGAATAAATCAGCGTGGGTTGGAGAATATTAGAACGGCGAAATGTAGCCATGGGTAACACGGCATTCCTGTGCGTCGGAAGAAAAGATGGGTGAGACTTCAAGGGCGAGATAGAAGCGGCCCGAGAAGAGGGACTGAGGGATTGGAGTGTGTGCGTTAGAGAACGGAAGACGTACATGAGAAGCAGAAATCTTTCCGCCAAAATAATCAGTTGGCGAGTAGTACCAGCCCAGTAATTAGTAATTGTAGTGCATTACTTACGGGAGAAGAAAGCACCAAGGCAAGTTACCTTTTATGTAATCAAATGAGAATCATCTCGACGGGTTAAAAGTTGTTGCTTTGTTCATAAGCTTAAGTCAGGATTGTTCTCTGTATCCCAATAAAGCCAAAGGTATTGCCAAACCGATAGAAGTCTCTATTTGAAGCGTTCTCTAAAGATATGTGAACCGCTATGAGCATGCAAAGGTTGAATTTAAAGTAAGGTTTTTTAGTCTTCCCACAGTTTTTGTGAAAATATTTATTTCACCTGGCCGATTTCGAAGGCCTCTTGTCCCTCCTCGTCAGAGTATGTATCAAAAATTGCATGTAAAATGAGATAAAAAGTTGTATAATTTTTGCAGAAATCTGACGTTTATAATCCTATGGCCCTCGAAACCGGTCAGGTGAAATAAATATTTTTACAAAAACTGAGGGAAGACTGAAAAAACTTACTTTTAATACTTTACAAACCCACTGTGAGATGGCGGAGAAATTCCTGGAAATTACAGAGGTTGAATTGCCGTTCAGAAACTTTTGCAAAAGACCATCAAAATTGCTAATTGCACACCTGATTGAATTCATGTACCTCAAATTCACTTAAAGCTAATTGATGAGTCTGTTATTCAAAATGCAGCACCAGCTGGAAGTAAATTGATCTAATCACTACACCCAACTTCAATGTGAATTATTTTGGTCAGTAATTAAGACAATGGCTATAATTTCGCAATCTCGGAGTGCAAAGATATTAGATAAGTTGATAATCTTTTTCTAAGCGGAATGACAGGAGTCATCTCTGTCTCTCTGAGTACAAGTAAGGGCGTAATTGCAAAAGGGTTAATTGAGATTAACGTCGTCTGCAAGGAATCAAACTCCAATGTGTTATGAAATTCAGCTCATCCATATCTCTCTCTCTCTAAATTAGGAGGAACTCGAAATTGAAAGTTCAATTGGGGTCTGATTAATCAATCAGACTTGGCCTTAGCAGCAATCAGGATGTATTTTAATTTCAGAAACTGAATCTAAATTGAATTAAATAATCCGTTATTGTCAGCTGGATTTAGCACAATGTGAGAGTGTGTAACTGACAATTAATTCAATAGAAGTTATCAAGGTTCATTAAGTTGAATCAGCGATTATTGATTTATCGGCAATAAAGCAGGTGTGGTTTTAAACTTTGTTTACTTGTAAGGTTTGTTTGATCATCCTCTTGCAAAGAACTTGGAGAATAAGGAGAATTGGGGAACTAAAAGTATCTGGGACTCAAAGAATCAAAGAGGATCTGGGAATTTCTTTGAATGATTAAGGGTTAAAGGGTTGCAAAAATCTACGGAACATGAAATTAACACGACGTAGGGTATGTCACGTCCAACTAGGAGAAAGGGGTACCATCACAGTACCTATATTGACAACATCGCAAAAGATGAGGTCATCACTTGGTGGAGCCATGTTGTAGAATTAAAGGTGAATATAATAAATTTGTCTCTTCACGTGAATCAAATGATCATATTGTGACATGTTTCGTCCTTACAATTGGGGGTGAAGGACCATCTTCAAAGCAATAAATGTGTAAGAATTGGCGTTCGTCAAAGTCAAAGTGAACAAATTGATGATCTAAATAAATTTGATGGTTTAGGTCCTTTCTCCTAAAGGTTTTTTATTTTTTTGCTATATCGCAAGTTATAATAAAGTTGTTGAATTAATCACATTGTTAAATCAAATTGAATTCAATTGTTTACTTTGACTTTGACAAACCCCAATTTTTACACATTTATTGTTTTGAAGATGGCCCTTCACCCCAAATTGTGGCCGAAAAGGCCGAAACGCGTCGCAATATACTCATTTACTTACATTTACAGATTTATTATGGTGTACACCTTGAGTTTCACCTATACTGAAAATGCCTCTCGAATGATGTTCATTTTTCTTGTGAATGATGCCATCTGTTCATAGTAATAGTAAAGTGATTTTATTGATGCGTCCATCAAGTTTTATAGGGAGAAACTTACGGAACTTACTTTTTATGTCATTCCACAAAGCAATTTTATCACTTTGGTATTTATTTACATAAAGCATGGACGTTTAAATTTTATCTTCCATCGTGAATAAAAAAAATAGAATACTTATGAATTATGATGTAGGAAAAAAATAGAAAAGCAATTTCTTATTGTCGGATACTATAATATTCAACAATTTTTCAAGCGGAATTTAACATGCGCCAACAAGGATCGTATAGCCTGGAACTTTGAGCCCTGCTCGTAAAGATTCCAAGCTTATTAAATTCTTCTATCAAAGACTCAGATTCATTCATCTTTTGATGACTGCGAAATTAGTAAAATTGGAAAAATATGCGGCTACGGAACGGAGCGACCAAGGCGACGCCGTCGGTCTGATTCCAAACTAAGCATCGTTATTGGAAAACGTACTTCTCCAACTATAGCATTATTCTAAGAATATCTCGTTCACGTTGTTTTAGTGATGTGGCATTCTGTAGCTTGCAGTTCCAAGTTTTGTTGGACGTTACAATTATTAGTATTATTACTAAAGTTGTTGATTGTCACTGGCTACTGGCTGTTTGAAAACGTGAAACAGTCCAATTACTCAAGAAAAATTCTGAATATGTCAGAACGATACTCGGACAAATAGAGGACAGACACGCAGAAAGTGAAGCTAGAAACTCTCGAGGCGAAGTACGTGTAACTTTTTCGAAATAAACTATTCGGAGCTAAACGAAAAGTTTTAACAGGCCTTCGTTTACATTGCGGTAAAAGGTCCTATGAGATCGGAAAGCCAAGATTTTGAGGTGCAAAGTCAGCAGAGTTAGCACTGATGACGTATGACCTCTTTGCCAGGGACATCCGCTTGCTCAAATACGAGGTGTGAAAATCGTAAGAGAATCAAATTTCCCTAGAAAAAAACTCCAGCCGAATGAATTTCTCTCGAAAATAATTTAACTTTGTGAAAATTTGGCCAGAAAGAAGTTCACAACGAAGTGAGTTTCTGCAGAGCAGAACGAATTGTCTTAGGGATATCAACTTTGAAGTATGCCCTCTTATGCCATCAGCAGAGAAAGTCGACTACCGATGGTGTATCTACACAGAAAACCCTAGCTCGAATCTTGAAGCTATCTTCGAAAAAAATATCGCAATGGTAACATGCGAAGGAATTGACCACGAAACAACATGTCTATACAAACAAAACTTCGCAAAGCTGTGTTTTTGGCAAAAAAAAACTCGCTAATCATGTGCTGGCTTACCATGTTGCCACTTTCTATCTCTTACAAATTTTTTTTGACGAATTAGGTTTGAAATTTTAGCCTTAGACGTTAGGCCGCCAATTATTGTTGCGGTCTGCCCACAGACCTCTCATTCAAGCTGGACTGCTCATCACTAAGTTTTCTTGAATTACAAATGACATCCATATGGAGGCTACCATGTGGTTTGTTGCCAGTAGTTCTCAAACAGTAATGGAGCACATCAAAATACGTTTCAAAGGTTCGTAACCTTACGCAAGTGCGACATAGATTTAGTTAGTAGGAATACATTTTTTCAACCCTTTCTGAGATAGTGATGCGAACTTTCCAAAAACAAAATCAGAACCATCTGCACTTTTTTCAAAAAATGCGTTTCAAGCTGTTGAAAATCATCCCTTTTTATACCCCCTACGTTGTCACCCTGTTTATCGTACTTAATGTCAATGACGACCGTACTCGACATGGCTGCTTTATATAGCCAAATACAAATACTCCGCATTAGACATCATCTCTTCATTCAGAATCTGCTTGCTCATTTTTTGAGATAAACCCATTTGAATTAGGGGAAAGTTTTGGAGTATCTTCAGCTTTTGACAAGCAGTTTATATGTATGCCTACCTATCGTTAAGCGCTGTCCTATTAATTAGTGCAGTACACTCTATAAATGAGGTACCTGCTAGGAGTAAATACCTAAGCTCACTGGCCAACTATAAGGTATGCCAAACCTCCACACAAATTATCGAAATACAGCTGAAAATTGAAAAAACCCCAATTTTTACGTCATGCAGCGCAGCGGTACGAAATTTGTATAGCAAAAAAAAATTAACGTGAATTGTTTACAAAAAAAGATCGTGAAAATAAACACGCAGCGCTGAGGTCTTTATTAAAGATAAACACGAGAAATAAATAAATATGGGGCGAAACAAACGGAGAATCAAATTCAACTGGCATAATAATTTGCCCTCTGGAAAGAAAAGTTTGTTTAACTTTTAAATTAGGCAGGTAGGTACTGTGTATTCTGTGCCGTGGGAAAGCTTTCCGCGAGTTTTAACAGGGCATCCTTTGCGTTCGTTTCTTATCCTTTCAATGGATTCAGAGTTTTTCAATAAATTTTTGTTTTTAATCATAACAATAAAAATTGATCCACTTTTGCGAAGTTTGTGAATGTACCTATAGACAAAATATTTTCGTGGTGCCTCAAGTTGGCATAAAATATAGCCAAGAGACGTGCTAAAAATTTGAATTTCTGGAAAACACATCTTACTTGACCACCACAAAAGTAATTTGCTTATATTCTTCGTTCGCTCTGCAAAATCTTTTGGTTGAGAAGTAGTGTCACACCGGCCGGGCAGTGGACAATAAATAGCCTTCTTGAATCGGAATATGGCAACAGCGCTTGAGACAACAAGTGATCGGCGCCAACTGTCACTTGTGACAATTATGATGACACTTCTCATTTCTACCCGACCTCCATCTTATTTGCTCATGTTTTGACGAAAAAACGACTTGATGAACATGGTTGTACCGAGAAAGAAGTTCAAAGAAGCTACAAAGAGATGCGTTCACCAGTAGCTGGTCAGGGGGCTAGACAGAGCATGCAGCGTTGCCATTCAACTGACAGGTGTACGAAAGTTTCCAAAATTGGGCGCTTTCACGCATGCGCGTCTGCCCTAACGAAAAAGCCTGTTGCTCGGAAACTCGAAATCCCAGCTGCTAAAAATAGAAATGTTTGACAAGTAGTGACACTTTGCGGCTGACGTTTGCCCACCTTCTAGTACCAATAAATTATTGTTCTATTGCTTGAAAAGCGGTTCAACAATTATTCTCCTTTTTGACACCGCGTTCAGTATCTCAAACTTGATCTTCAAGTACTTATCTATTGTTAAACCAATAAACATATCCGATGTACCTTAGCCCGTTCTTTGAATATAATGTTTTTCACCTTGGATCTGTGATAAATACACGTTGAGTCTAATTTATTTTTTATTTTTTTCAGGTAAATTCCACGAAATTTCTGACGCCAAATCTAACAGCTGTCTTCAGTAGGTAGGTACCTAAATGTTTCGAGTGAGCTTCTTTTGATATTGCATGAGGAATATTACTGAACCTATAAGGAAGCATCAAGGTCGAAGTCAAATCCGATCTATAGATTAACGCAAGCCGTAACATAATACGCCAAACGTGAGAAGTTAAGCTCATGAAAACCAACACTGCTGAGTTTTTGCTTACTTATCAATAAATAACGTATGGTTCGAAAGTTTCGAGAATTTTTTCTAAAGCTAATAATGCTTATCAGAATTTGTTTGATCTCTTTCTCGAATTGAGCAATAGGTAAAGATCTCATATGTAGGGGAACTTTATTGAACATTCTGATTCCCTGGTACTTGCAATTTCCCTGGCCTTTCTTTAGCCTGTGAAAATCTGACACAAATGATTGGTTATTTCTTGTGTCATAGTTGTGTACGTTAAAATGCTTGACAAAGCTGGTCTCATGCTTTTTTACATACAAAAGACATTTATAAACATACAAGCTGGGAAAAGTGAGAATTTCAGACGTTTTAAAAGCCTGTGGGCAGCAATTGCGAAAGCCTAACTCACAAATAATTCTGACAGCCCTACGTTGCAAGCGAAAAATTTTCGTCGCTGACGCTGCATGACCCCACACAATCATGGCGTACGACATGAGTGACTGACACAAGGCAAAATAAGCCATCCCTAGCGTCGACCGCGACACACACAGACTGAAGGACCTAAGCACATAGACATTCCTGCTCAATTTACGCGATAGCTGGTCGATATGACACTCCCAGTTCAACCTATGGCCAAGCCTAACGCCCAAGAAATCGACATGCTCCGTCTCATCAATCTCACCCGTATTACGCAGCGAAAAGACCGATTCTTGGGTCTTTTTGGCATCCAAACAAAGCATATTCGCATTAAACCAGAACAAACAGCTTGAACAGCCCGACTCAGACAATACGTCAGCCAGAACCCGCGATTGAGCAGTGAAGTGTCGTCAGCAAAAAGCGTAAATCCTGTTCCAAGTACTTGATCAGGAAGGTCATTTATGTATATTAAAAAAAGAAGAGGCCCTAAGATCGAGCCTTGAGGCACCTCAACATCGATATTTCCAGCATTGGACACTCCACCCCCAATCCTTACAACCTGAGTCCTTCCCCGAAGATATGAACACAGCAAAGCACAGCTTACGTCATCAAACCCATATCTTGCTAATTTTTTCAACAGAAGGTCCCGCTGGACACAATCGAATACCTTACTGAGGTCGCAGAACGTTGCTGCGGCAAATTCTCCCCTCTCAAACGCGTCGATTATCTGACCCACGAAGCTGATAATGGCATCGACTGTACCAACCCCACGTCTGAAACCGTACTGACATGGTGAAAACAAATCATACTTTTCGAAATACTCCGTTATCTGTATACTTAAGACCTTTTCATAGATTTTTGAGAAGACGGGCAAAAGAGATATTGGTCGGTAATTCTCAATACTATCAGGACTACCCTTCTTAAGTATTGGAATAACAACGACCGTCTTCAACTCGTCCGGAAAGACACCCTCCCGAACGGAAGAACTTATTAGATGCGTGAGGGGCACAATGATCAAGTTTTTGATGCCCCTGATGAGCTCAACGTCAAAACCGTAGATATCTCGACAGTTGGATTTTTTTAATGAATTGATCATGTCTCTGACATCGTTGAACGTAACAGGATGAAAGGAAAAGCCTGTGCTTGGGCCACGCTGAAAAAATCCATCAGTATGATGAGATGTTCCCCGGATACTCCGAGTTATCCTAGAAGCGATCCCAGCAAAGTAACTATTGGCAGCATTGGCATCTTTACCAAAACAAACCCCAGCAATACTCTTCCCTCTCATCCTCTTTTATTATCTGCCATGATGTTTTAATAGAACAAGCGGAACTCTTGATCAAATTATCATTAAAAGCTATTTTTGCTTTTTTAAGGGCCGATCTATATTGCTTCCTTAACAAGTATTGATACCGACGATGAACCTCAGACCTGAGCCTTTACACATCTCGCTTGCTTGATCATGCTTGATCATGCTTGCCATTAATACCGAAAATATCAGTAAGTTGATGTCGCTAGTCACAACATATTTGAGAGTCCTTCTCTTCGAGCATTACTCAGAGGTTTCTTTGCCGGATTCTTCCACTAAGTGCTTATTTTTCGAATTCGTCACTCTTCTTTTACTTTGACTTGACAGTTCGACATATTTTGTTGTGTTCTTTTTATCGTTTCTGTTCATTTTATCCATTTTGTTCATTTTGTCCATTCTGTCAGTCACATCTTGAGTGTTTTGCGAAAAAAGACATAAACGAATAATTCCACACTTATTTTACTTTGAGTAAATGTAACTTTCTGTGCAATGAGCGTGTTTCAGGGAGAAGGGGAAAGGGAAGGGGTACCGACACAGAGTGGTGCCGTGACCAGGATTGTTCAAGGAGGGGAGCGCTGTAGGAGGAAGCTTGTAGTTTCCACGATAGGATTGTTCAAGGAGGGGGCGCTGTGCTTCATTGAGCTCCACCTTCTTCCTCCTCGGGTCGTTTCCTTCATGAACAAAAGCGGTCACAACAAAGGTTCACGACGATCCCAGGCCAAACAGATAAAATTCAGGGGGAGAGGGGGGCGCACCACCACAAAGCTGATAATGCGATAATCGATAAAACATCACAAGCATATATGTTCTTCACCCGAAAGAAACCAGCCTTCCACCTTCTGCATTTCAAGGTCTTCCTTAAATGACAGAATCAATTCTGTCCTATGTCTTTACTTCTGATTATTCAAACTGACAGCGACAAAAATTCAACAACTGACCTTGCGCTGGGCTTCGGACGCCGTCGCCGCAGCTATACAGGGTGCTTTTTAAAAAGTTTCCACCTCTGATTCCTCGCCGCCAAAATTTTTGACAGGAAAACGTCAAAACAGGTCGATTTTTGTTTTGAGGGGGACATCCAGGGCACATATTACCAAATTTTTATCTTGAACCCCTTCGCCCCCACCCCACCCTGCTCCGAAATCTCAAACTGCATGACCTATTTTGTGATACATTAAATTGAAGGCAATCAAATTTTCTTTCTGTTAAACATATTTGAAAAAAAATTAAACCACCCCCTACCCTTGTGAAAATCCTCTTTTCGTTATTAAAAGGACAATGCTCCCCTATAAACTCTCGATTCTTGAGAAATAGACTTTCCAGCAAAAACTGGTCGATTTTTATTTCCGTGTGGTCATCTAAAACAAGTATGCCAAAACTTTTATCCTCAACCCCTTCGCCCCCACCCTACCCTACTTCAAAGGGGTGGTTTAAAAAATATATAAATATGTTTGACGGGAAGAGTTTTATTGCCTTCAATTTGATGTATCACAAGATAGGTAATGCTATTCGGAATTTCAAAGTATGGTAAGGTGGGGACGAAGGGGTTGAAGATCAAAAATTTGGCCACTAGTATCTAAGATGACCCCATTAAAATAAGAATAGACCTGTTTTTGCTGGGAAGTCTATTTCTCAAGAATCGAGAGTTTATAGGGGGAACATCGTCCTTTTATTAACGAAAAGAGGATTTTCAGAAGGGTTGAGGGGTGGTATTAAAAAATTTAGAATATATTCAGCTAAAAGAGAATTTTATTGCCTTCAATTTGATGTATTTATCACAAAATAGGTCATTCTGTTTGAAATTTTAAAGCAGGGTGAGGTGGGAGCGAAGGGGTTCAAGATAAACATTTGGTGATAATGTGCCCTAGATGATCCCCTCGAAACAAAAATTGACCTGTTTCGGCGTTTTCCTGTAAAAAATTTTGGCGGCGAGAAAAAGGGGGTGAAAACTTTCAAAAAATCACCTGTATCTTCACAACCTTGGTATACAGGGTGGTCCGACTTTTATGTCATCAAATTTGGGGATCGATAGAGACTAAAAAATGAAGGGGACTTTCTCCAGAAAACATATTTGAGAAATGCCTAATAACAGAGATACAGCCCTTCAAAGTTGGAAATAAATAATCGTATTTTTCGCATAACTTTTGAACCGTTCAACCGATTTGATTATAAATAGAACCATGAAGTACTTAACATGTGGATAAACAAATGTGCAATTTTATTTTCAATTTGAATTCTACGTTCAATTTGAAAGAAAAAGTCACTCTTGCAAAATTTTGATTAGAGGCTTCGTTTAGGAGATATTTGGGTTTGAAACTTTGGGAAACATCCCGAAATCGCCACTTTTAAAGGTCTAGAAATTAAAATCCAAAGAAACTCATGATTTCTCAGCTGAAATAGGTTTTCTAGAATTTCTAAGTTGATAAACCACCATTTTTTCCAAAACACGGGAAATTTTCAGAAAAAAACAATTTGGGTTCTGGAAAGTGGCGATTTCGGGATGTTTTCCAAAGTTTTAAACTTGATTATCTCCTAAACGAAGCCTCTAATCAAAATTTTGCAGGAGTGACTTTTTCTTTCAAATTGAACGTAGAATTTAAAATTTTAAACAGTTTTTAAAAAAACTGGTGGGTGAGAAATAGGGGGAAGGGGAGTAGAAACACCCCTGATGTCTGCGCTCCTGAAACTTTTTTATGGAACATGTTATGATTGTTCGACAGGAGATAACTTCAGTAAACCTTTGGTTCTATTTTGAATGAAATCGGTTGAACGGTTCAAAAGTTATGCGGAAAAAACGATTATTTATTTCCAACTTTTAAGGGCTGTATCTCTGTTATTAGGCATTTCTCAAATATGTTTTCTGAAGAAAGTCCCCTTTATTTTTCATTTTCTATTGATCCTCAAATTTGATGACATAAAACGAGGACCAACCTGTATAATATACCTACTATTATCGTGTTCCCTTTTCCACCTATGAAAATAAGTCTTAAGCGTGCAAATTGTCCTAAAATGCCTCTACGTAGTCTACGTGAAGCATCCTATCATAGTCCTATATTCCATGCTCCATGTAGCGAAGTATCAAATTAAGTAGGTAGTGCAAGAAGACTGAAGATGCATCCACCCTGCTGCTGAGCTGGAAGATTGCTAATTAGGCTAATCAATAATTAAATTATACGGTTTAAGAAGGATACGACGTTCCAAAACAGCAAAAATTAGTTGTATAAAAGCTATTAGAATCATGGAAATTGCTAGTCAGTGTTAAAATTGCCCGCTTAAAGTCGAAATATGTCGGAATTGCTATTTGTCGAACGCAAACTGAAGACCCAATCCCACGTTTCAGCACTGGTCTGGTCACTGGTGTTTCACGTATTAGGATAAAATGCATGTACACCCAACCCAGATAACTTCACGGTAGAAGTTTCATTTCAAGAGAGCTGCCGAGTTGCCTCGGGCCAAAACTGAACGTTCTTTTTGAAAAAGAAACTCTACCGTAGCATTTGTTCGAGCACCTTAGTGTAAATCATGTTCCCATTTATAAGGTTATTCGCATTGAATTTGAAACTTCACCTTCAGCGAATGTGCGACAACACAATTTCGAATAAAGCCAGCGCGCGCGCTAAATCATACTTGTCTAGTGCTTTATTATGCACTTGCATTGTTACGAACACTATTATGTAGGTATCTATCTACTCTATGCACCGGGCAAATTGTCTGATAAATTCCACCTCTGGAATCGTTCCATTTTCTGGAGCAACCTCAACGAAACGCAACGAATAAAATAAAATTAACCTTATTTATAATATGCCGGAAGCATGGTTGCCTTCCAGTTGCACGGGCTCGACTCAAGGGTGCAGATATGTTTACACGAACCCAGCATGCGATATACGAGCTTTCGAAAATGTACAAGGGAAATATTTTAAGCTTCCCGACGTCCATTATGGAATAGTAGTACACTCGATGATGCGCCCGAAGCTGCGACCTCACGTACGCTTTTACCCATAAACCTCATTTCGGGAGAATATTTTATTGTAGTAGTAGAGGCAAGAGGCAACGCCAACCCTTGTGTTTGGAGGGTCTACAAATTGCGGACGAGTTGTGTATCCGCGTCGATCGTATATACCATACCAACACACGTTCACCGATACCTTATTCGCCTTGCAGAAATACGATATAGAGTTCTATACACTGGGGCTCTTCGAATATTGTAGAATGTAGGTGTGCGCTGGTATCCCGGTCACGGGGCACCATTCCCTCGAAATTCATTCTTCGCGATTATCTTTTATTTTCTCTTAAACTCGTAAAACGTTTTTCCATCCATCCTTTCTCCGGGTTCGATTGCCGTTTTCATACTTCGGCAGGGACATAAACACGAATGACTCGGAATCAATGGACGTGCTATTAGCACCGATCGGGTTCGGTGCCATTTTCTTTTGGATTTGTTTGCGAGATATTAAATGCTTATCTCTGCTGCTGGTGGGTGGGTGCGGCGGAGGTGCTGTTTTTCAATCTCGCTCTCTCGCCTGTGATTATTCTCATTGACTGAAAGGGTCGCCCCATTCATTCATCCTCCATCCGCCGAGAGTTGGTCGTCGGGAAACGCGCGGGCTATGCTCTCGTGGAGCCATCGATCGTTCTATACTAACTCTCCTGCTCTCTGTCTGCACCGAACCGACTGCGTGGCCCTGTCGCAATAAGCGTCCTGTTTTATTGCATGATGTCGCAATTCAATCAGACGGCAAACGGTGCGAATATTCAATAAAACGTGATTAGTTTGATGCCATCCATTCATTCCGTCCGCGTTTATTGAGGCAATATCTTAAGATATACGCCGCGGAGGTGTCTGAATACAATCACCTCGGGAATGACTGAGCATTGTAATAAAACTATATCTGCCACCGCCGAGAGAGGAGCTGGCAGCTCGCGCGTGTTCCCAAAGAGAATTAATTTTGACAAATATTGTTTAGGAATCAATGCAGAGACAGATAGGATTTATGCGAAGCGTTTATGTTGAGAATTGCAAAGCACCAATGTATTTATTCAACTTGATTCGCATCTGTTTCCATTCTTGTGAGTGAACGACAAAGGATCGATTCTCGCAGAAGGATTTTGCTTTACGAGTATCACTTCACATTTCTCGGAACTAAAATAATACCATTATCACCGAACAACTCTCAAATTCAGAATTTCTCTCAAGGTATCAGTCTACGAGTCTCGGACATTTGCTCTGCAAACATCGTAGATCCTACCCAAAAATCTTCAAAAATTTTGCTCTACGATCCTCGGAGATCACTCTGCATAATTCAGAGGTGTCCCTAAAGAATGCCAGAGGAGACATCTTCAGACGTCTCAACGCTCAAAAATTTGAAAGCGTGTTTATCACTCACGGCATCAGGCTTCATCGGGCTTCATGTTTCGTTCAACTTTTTTCATGAGAAGCTTGCAAAAGATTTGTCCAATTGGTGAACCTGTTGCAAAGTAAACACCGTCGGGCCTAAAAGACAAAACTTGAGGAACTCCCGCTGCACATTCTTAAGACCATTGATGTGGGTTTTAGATAAAGGCCCCCAAACAACTGACCCGTATTCAAGGCTCGATCTGACGAACGTAAAGTAAGCAAACGAACTGTGGCGATGTCTGCAAAGTCCCGCGAGTTTCGAATAACAAAGCCCAAACTTTAACAAGGCCTAAACGAAAGTTCAGGGTCGAAAGTGACACCCAGATCCCTAGCACAGCCAGGCCTCGAGAAAATGTATTCATCCAGGTCGTAATTGGAATGTATCGGCGTGCACTTCCAGGTACATATAAGATAAGTACGTAACACTTCGAGGCAATCATTGATAAAAAGTCAGCCCTGCACCATCCAATAGTCCTGTCAGTGTTAGCCTGGAGCAACTAACAATCGGCACGGTTCCCAATGTTGCAAAACAATTTTAAGTCGTCGGCGTATAATAAATGCTTCACTGAGAGGTCGTCATAATGTCGTCAGCGTAAATGTCAAAAAACGATGGACCTAGATCAGAGCCCTGTGGCACACCAGACAGCTGGACAAACTCCACAGATTGGCAACCGTTGTGCTGAACAAATAAACGCCTATCGCACAAATATGATTTCAGAAGCTCAATCAAGGAAGGGGAAAGGCCAAAGGAGGATAGCTCATGCAACAGAATGTCGTGGTTCAGCGTATTTATTTTATTTATTCAATCGTTTTATTTGACGAGGCGACATTCAGCTATAAGCTGTTCGACTATGTAACCTCGAGGACAGCAAAAAATACCATGGATGTAGGATGTAGTGTAAATAACGTCAACCTGACCACCAAAATCCACAACCTTAATGATAAACTGAGCTTTACACATAAGATTGGTTGTACTCGAACGACCCCTCATGAAACCATACTGACTCGGAGACATCAACCTGTAGGTAAAGTTATAAATGAAAAAATATAACACCGTCTCAGAAATTTTGGTAAAATTATTCAAGAGGAGGATGGGTCTGTAGTTGGATATGCTTCTTGTAAACAGGACAGATACGTGTTCATTTCCATCAGATCGTCGGGAATTTAGACTTTTTTCAGTATGAGGTATTGTAGTCCGGATGCTAGTTGCATAAAATGTAATGAACCTTGCATTTTTTGATGAGAAGATGCTACTTGGTGGAAATGTTCTTTGCATCATACTCTTCCGATCCAGAAAGGTAGCCATCAGCGCCCTCCACGCCGGCATCGTATACAGGGTGAAACAGAAAAAAAAAGTTGGAAAATTATATCTAAATAACCAAAGCATGTGGAGACGTGTAGTTTACCACATACATTAACTGTTTTATGCTCATTAAGTCACAGCAAACCGTTCTTGATTACCTTGAACCGTCTTTGAAATGTAGGGGAAAAACAGAAAAAAAACCAAAAACACTCTTTTTTCCATAAATAAGTGATTTTTAGAGATATTGACACAATACTTGGTATTTCTACAAAAAGTAATGTTAAGAATGATATGAGCTGGGTAGCCAATTCCTAAGCCAACTATTTCCAGAAATACGATTGTCAACTTTTTTTTCCTCTTGAGCACCATCTTGAATCTGCCTTGTGAGCAGAGCATAAAATAACATATGAAGTAGGCGACCAATTGGTCGCCCAGTGACAAAATTTGGTCGCGTAGTCAAAGTTTGGTCGCGCAGTCAAAAAAATATTCCTTTGCTACATTTTATTACTTAGTACTTCCAAGATTTTTTTTGAATAAAGCAATAATACCTAATTTCTTTTTAAATCAAAGTGATCCACAATCAATGTTCACCATTTGTGACGTTGGAATTTCACAGAAAATTGTGATCTAGTCAATAAATCTGATGATGGAAAAAGGTCCCTATTCTGTTGGGTTTGAGGAAGGTTTATCGGCAGGTGTCAATGGCCCGAATGACGACAATGAATTGGGAGAAACTGTTTCTAGGAGAAGGGCGACTCCTTCATTAGTATCGTAAATGAAGTTATGTTTTGTCTACCCAAGAATTTTTGTCCAACGTACGTCACACGACCGAGATATTGTAGCCCAGGCATATTAGGTTTTAACCCGCAACAAATTCCCACAAAGCTGAAATTTGGTATACGGGCCTTGTAAGACCTAAGGAATAACATATCAAAATACTCGGTGGCACACCCTTGTGCGTCATTGATTGTGGGGGAGGGGGCTAAATATTGCCATTTTAAATGCGTAAATGACACCCTGTAGCTTATATAAATGAAAATAATCATATTTAGATGCCTCAAGGCTTCACAATATTTGCTTGACGCTTGAATTGTTGATAAGTAGTTTGGGTTGCCTGGAAAAAAAAAGAAGATCGGCAAAATTTATTTTGTTTATCTCTCAAAAACCTAGAATTGATATCGGCAAGTGTGGTATCGTTTCTAACTAAATCTTGGCCTCTGATATCAAATATGGTGTTTAAAATTGAATTGAAACACGATTAAACAAGTTTTACTGAAAAAACGACGATTTTTGCCATCTGAAATTGTTGTTTTCTAATTTCGGTTTCCGTATGGTTAGAATCATCTCAATTGAGTATTTCTAACAGAACTCATTCTTCTTAACCATTTTATACCTGAAAACAATAAAAACAATGTGCCTGTATTCATTACAAGATCAGAAAATTGATCTGTTGTGAAAGTGATTATATGCCCAATTTTCTCACGAAAATGCTTACAATTTTTGCAGTTCTTTTTTTTACTGATGAATGATGGAGCGGTTCCACTGTTTTTGTGTGTAATACTAAGTGAAGTTCTTCCTCTATCAGAAAATACCAAAAGCTATTGTATCTATCGGGCAATAGAAACATAAAATCATCTTTTCTGTAGCCGTTATTCCATTTTCAGAAAAAAAAGTAGGTGTAAAACTTGTTTAATAAAAAATTGATGCTCTGACTTTGTAATATAAATAGGCGTGAGCAATTGATGCTGTTTTTGTCCAAGATAAACATAAATATAGGATTTGTCGGTAATTTTTATTTTTGACGGCTTCAGACAATAATGCTCCTAAATGAAGAAACCACAATTTTTTTGTAGAGAATTCCCTATTTTCGGGATAAGCACTGTTAATATCAACTGTTCACTCATCAGTCTCATCACTTGGGTCTGTTTCGAAAATGGGAAGAAGAACCTATGAACAATACTCAGCTTTATTGGCCATCACAAAATATTCTTACATGTTTTACAGGAGAGAAATTCCACCTTGCGCGTACTATTCACGCCACTATCAAGCAGAAATGTTTTATGGCTACCGGAGTCCACTTCATAGGCAACAATATACCGTGTTTCCTTTGAGACCCACCTTATATTGTTATAATGATTGATTCGTCCACAGGAACAGTTTTAGAGAAAAGTGTCTGGGTGAATTTTTTGACTAGATATTCAAAGCCCAAAATTGTAGGAGGCACAGAGGTGTAAGTCCAAATATTTTGATATGTTCTTCCTTAGGGATCATACCAGTTATATATCAATATTCAACTTTGTGCGTCATTGCTTGAGGCTTTAAATTCTCACATGGTTTTTCCTGAAATATCCGGGCGAAAAATTAACACTCAACCGCCTTTCCCGCAGAACTAACCAATCGGAAGAGTTACAAAAGCTCCCTCACACACTTAAGCACTAACAACAAATCTCTTTCGTTCATTTGAAACATATCTTATATCGATTGGATACTCCGTTCACTTGCAGGAACAGCTTGGAGATAGGTATCTCTCTAATTCTTAGAACTTGACCTTTGAGGGTAGAAATCAAAGGACGCACGAGGGTGTAAGTCCGAGTATTTTGATATGTTGTTCCGTAAGTCCAATAGAACATATATACCAAAATTCAGCTTTGAGGGAATTTGTTACGGGTTACCACGATTTTTCGACTAAAATGCCTGGGCTATTGTGGAAACAATAAAAAATCGTTAACAACTCCAGAAATCAAAGTGACATGATTGCCACAGCAAGAGCGGAGGTCAAAAATCTATTCGGTAATGAAGCTGTTTCACAGTTCTGTTTACAGATGGTGTCGTTCCTCTTTTTGCAAGTGAG
The DNA here is from genome assembly GCA_949128115.1 of Anaspis maculata. Classification (NCBI taxonomy): domain Eukaryota; kingdom Metazoa; phylum Arthropoda; class Insecta; order Coleoptera; family Scraptiidae; genus Anaspis; species Anaspis maculata. The sequence continues at coordinate 23,508,786 of OX421962.1, forward strand.
AATCTTTCTTCTGCGTTTTCAATGCTCGAGAGTTTCATGGCCTGCTACCGTTTTTGCGAAATTTGTCAAAGCTTTCATTTCTCTAACACCGCATAGCGCAGGTCCAGAAAGGACTGCTTTCGTGCACACGATCATAGAAAGCTCTTCTTAAAAAAACGATCTAAAAAACAGCCGAGCTACTCACAATATCCAATCTTTTTTTTTACCGATTCAATGGTTTGAATAGTTTTGATACATTGAAATTTTCATATTTATCTGAAGCTACTCGTTCATCATATTATACGAGTGTTTGCAAATTTGGGGTAGAAAATGAACCGTAGTTACAGAAATCAAACTGTATCAAAACTGTATCGTCAAAAGTATCAGAAAAATGTTGAAAAAAAAATGTAGGGCTTTTATTTTGGAAAATATGGAGGGTCAAAAGGTGATCCTTAAGCCCCCTTTATTGTCGCGTTATTTTGAAAGATTTTAGTGAACTCTCTTCAACAGACCAAAAATCAATGTTTTTCAATCTTTGATTGTGTTTCGTAATCATATTTACTATACAGGGTGAGTCGTAAATCCTGAAAATCCAGTTTTTTTTTTCAAAAATGCATGCAAAAGATTTCATAAGAGAACCATTTTTGTTATTTGTTGCTCTGCATCAGTTTCATAACCTCTAGAACCTTTTACCGGCATTTTCGAGGCAGATAAATTTTTACGATTCATGACTCACCCTGTACACTAAATACAATTAGGTACAGAACACATTCAAAGGTTCACATTCGCTTTTTGGTCTGATGGGAAGAGAGTTTCCTGGAATCTTTCAAAATAACGAGAATGGAAGGGGTGGAAGAACCACCTTTTGACCATCCATATTTCCAAAAATAAAAATCATAACTTTCTTCAACTTTTTTCTGGCACTTTTGGAGCATTTTCCTGACTGCAGTTCCATTGAATTTCTGGAATGACTTGATCAAAAAGATTTTTGTAATTTAAAAAAATAAAAGTCATTTGACTCCCTGGCCCGCCTAAATTTAAAAAAATTTCGTCTGCGGCGCCAAACCGGAGCATCATAACTTTTGGTCGCGCACTTAGAATTCCTTAAAATATGCTCTGCTTGTGAGGCATCGTTGAAAAAGTGATTGGTTATCATAATTATGGTAATATGTAATGATTGCATCGTGAAAACAACCTCCTCATCATAATTTAGTGACCTCTTCGGCGGGAAAGAATTGCCATTCACGTATTTTCTGGCTCTTCAAAGCTTCAGTGCCCATGATGGCATTTGCAACATCTGGAATTGTAAAATATTTTACGCATTATGAACCTTGATGTACTTTGAGGTAGCCTACCAAGTTTTGCAATCATCAATTAGAAGGTTTGTTCTTGAAAGCTGTTTGAACAAAATTTGTTTAACTTTTTTATGGAAAATGCAAAATATTGGATCTTTCACCCTTATTTGATCCCTCGTTGAGGAAAGCCTGAAACCGAAAGTCTCTAAAATTTCTATGCTAATGGTTTACTGAGAACTGCTCTTCAATGTGTAGTTGTCAAAATCTGCATAGTTGCGTTCAGATCCCAGACAGAGAGCGACAAAGAAGTTCATGCAGTGAAAAAAGACACAACTCCCAATGCAACGGAGAAATCCCGGAAATGTCTCCTTTAGATAGGCTTCCCGCAATACACAGGTTCTGTAAGCCTCTCAAGCGTGGGTGAAAGGCTTGAAACATTACTAACTTAAGGCTCTAACAGTGTACCAAATTGCACATTTATGTTTAGAAAAGCAAGGTCTCCAGACAGCTTTCAGTCTAGCCCTGGACTAGTTTTTTCTCGACTGTACTTTATGTCTTTTTTTACTGCATGAACGTCTCTGTCGTTCTCTGTCTGGAATCTGAACGCAACTATGCAATTTTTGACAACTAAATATTGAAGAGCACTTCCCACTGAACCATTATCGTAAAAAATTCGGAGACTTTCGGTTTCAGGCTATCCTCAGTGAGGGATCAAGTGAGGGTGAGAGACCCAATTTTTGTATTTTTCATAAAAAAACGACACAAATTTTGTTCAAACAGCTTTTAAGAACAAACCTCTTAAATGATGATTGTGAAACTTGGTAGGCTACCTCAAAGTACATCAAGGTTCATAATGTGTAACATATTTTACCATTCCAGATGTTGCAAATGCCATCATGGACACTAAAACTTTGAAGAGCCAAAAAATACGTGAATGACAATTCTTTCCCGCCGAAGAGGTCACTAAATTATGTGGAGGAGGTTGTTTTCACGATGCAATGATTAAATGTTACCATTATTATGATAACCGATCACTTTTTCAATGATGCCTCAGAGGGCAGATTCAAGATGGTGCTCAGGAGGAAAAAAAAAGTTGACAATCGTATTTCTGGAAATAGTTGGCTGAGAAATTGGCCACCCAGCTCATATCATTCCTAACATTACTTTTTGTAGAAATGTCCAGTATTGTGTCAATATCTCGAAGAATCACTTATTTTTGGAGAAAAGAGTGTTTTTGTTATTTTTTCTGTTTTTCCCCTACATTTCAAAGACGGCTCAAGGTAATCAAGAACAGTTTGCTGTGACTTCATAAGCATAAAACAGTTGATGTATGTGGTGAATTACAGGTCTCCACATGCTTCGGTTAATCAAATATGATTTTCCAACTTTTTTTTCTGTTTCACCCTGTATACGCCGCCGGCATGGATGGCGCTGATGGCTACCTTTCTGGATCGGAAGAGTACGATGCAGAGAACATTTCCACCAAGTGGCATTTTCTCATCAGAAAATGCAAGGTACTTTCAACTAGCATCCGGACTATTGAACCCAAACCTATTTTGAAAGGTCGATTAGAGGCTCTGCGAAAACCGAACTGTTCTGAGACTCACTTTGGGCCGTCCAGGCGGTGGGTAAACGGACTTACAAAACAACACAAACAACAAAACAAAAGCGGAAGAAAATTGTTCAGCCGATTATATTGTGGCAAAAAATAAATTGCAGTAAAAATTCAAGTCTTCATAACTCGAGGAATTTATGACAAGGATCTTTCTTAACCTTGCCCACTAAAAGAATATTTTCAATAATGTTTCCTTTTAAAATGGAATTTTCAGGCCTCGATGAAGACTGTGCTGTTTCACCCTTCTTGACCTTTGGCTGTGATCGTCGTCACTCACCCCCCCTCCCCCACGCTTCTGCCTTGTGGACCTCTCACCTACGTTTTACTTACGTTGTCATTTCACTCAGGATCTTACTCGAGACGAAAGCAAAACTTTGGGAAGGGGATGAGGATTGAATTGAAAAGTTGAACAGAAACCCGAATTAACTGCAAACAAAATTAAGGTTTCATTCAAAATCATCAGCAAAATTCAAATGACCTCGGTCTTTTTCGTGAAACACCTCACAATAACACTGACAGAGTAACAAAAATGACAGCATGTCAAAAAGACATCTCATGGATAAAATATCAAACACAAACACAAATAAAGCAAGTAAAATCATTCAAAATTATGTAAAACAACAACAATAACATGAACAACAAATAGATCATCGAAACACAACAAGAAATCATGAAACATATCAAACTGTCAGTACAAAAGGCCGGAAAGTGAAAAAGTGACGTGTTCGCCAACACGCACACATGGGAAAAACACGTCAAAGAAACTCTTGCATATTGCCTGATTTTTGCGCTGAAATATGTTACAAAATTATCTGAGCAAAAACATGTGAGAATGAATAATCAAAACAGTGTAAGTTGGTCATAAGATTGCAAATAATAGGGAGTTTGCGATTTCACTTAACGTACGATGCAACGCAACGTAGAACGTGGAAACTCCCCTGTCACTGAAGAATTGCCGATAACAAACACACCAATTTTCACGTTGAGAGTTACGTTACGTCGTACGTACGTGTGCACGCAAACTCCTCAATAAGTCACGTATAACAAATGGATACTTGCTCGCTTACGCTTTGGAGGAAGTTACGCTCAGAATTCACGCTTACGCTATACAAAAGGACACACATAACATAAGACGAGTTAGTAGACACATGCGACATGAATAAATTAAGGCTCCGGGTTTTCAGAGTGGTTGGCGTGCAAAGTCTAGAGGACGCTGAAAAGAGCCTACCCCACAGCACTGATATTGTCCTCCTAGAGTTGCGACCAGTCTATTACTAACCTGTACTGCTTCTCCCCAGGTTCTCAACCCTCTGAAATCCCGCCTTCACAGGACGCAGACAACCCTCAAAACAAGCAAACAAACCCCAAGACATAAACACACTCACATACACATTAATGAATGGTGAACTTGCACTAATCCTAAAGCAGTCAAAAGAGTGACGGCCTTTACACGGCTTTCAGGGACGACGTACATGGTAAAATGTCAAAGGGCTCACAGTCAATAAGGCGCTAACAGACTTCGCTTGCGGCTTGCATGATTTGAAGGACAACTAAACACTGTCAAGACAACGCATATACAAAACTCAATGAAGGGGTTCATGAGAAACTTTTGCAACACAAGAAAAAAAAATTGCCAACAAAATACAAGCATGAAATTCAGTAAGTTTGCAAAATTCGTGAAACAACAAAAATAACGTTGAAAATCATGACGTAAAACGGACACATACAGAAAATGTGAATTCTTACGTTCAAATACAAAATTCGAAGAAAAAACGAATCAAATAATCAATCGAATGATAATTAAGCCCGGACCTGTAACATGAAAACAATACCATACGCGCTTATTATTTCACGATGCCCTCGCTTTCAACGCGTCCGAGTGTTATTTTAGCCGATTTGCATTTCTTCAAACTAGCACGCCCACATCATCACTAGGGCATCCAATCCCGGGATCCCGGGATCCCGTTAGGTTTCCAATCCCGAAAATCCCGGGACTTTTTCCACCGAGATTCCGGGATTTTCGGGATTTTTGAAATGATGCATCTGTTTAACTCAGTTGAATGAAAATTGGGTTAATATAAGAAACACAGATTTTTAAAGTAAGCACATCATTATTTCATATGGAAATGAAAATACCGGCCCATGAAAACTAAAGAACATGTCCAAATTCATTAAATAAAACAAAACTAATAAATTGGAGAAAATTAGCTCTTTTTTCCTCAGCAAGTAGTTTTTGCTTTCTCGAAGGAAGCACGCATTATTGCAATGCAACTACGATGTTTTATTTATGCCAAATAAATGCAATAAAATACTAATAATGGTGTGAAATGATGACGTACGTACTTGAATGATCTGTGTTTCTTGCATTGACTCTGTTTTTTACTCAACTGAGGTGAAAAGTTGCATCATTTGAGAAATCCGGAAATTTCCGGGATACCGGGATTTGAAATTTTCAATCCCGAAATCCCGGGATTTCGATTATGTCTCGGGATTGGATGCCCTAATCATCACCCATTTGCGCTCCCAATGCAAATTAGGTATCTGATTCACACTTTAACCCCCTGGAATCTCCTGGAAGTCCGCCAGGGCCGTTTGCAATCACAGCCTCATTTTGCAATCACAGAAAAAGTTCATCAAATGGCTCGCAGGAGCCTCCCTATCCCCGATTCAACCCACTTCTAACGGTCTGTTCCTTTGTACTTAATTCCCGGAAACAAACAAGGTGATGTCCGACGCAGATTTGAATTCATCGTTTGACCGTACGTGCGGAAAAAAAGAGAAGCACTCAGAAAAAATAATGCAGCCAAACCAAAAGTGATTTAGAGTATAATTTTGATGACTAAAATACAAACGACTCACCTGTCAATAAACTAGTGCAGCACGTCGTCTAAAAACGTCTGGTCTTGTAGCGCACACACAAGAACCAGTCTACTCTTTGACCCGCGAGAGTCCCTCAAATTCCTGTGGCGCTTACGCATCGATAGAGCCAAACATAGAAATGTTTTCTCGCGTGGAAGTATCAGACAAAGTTTTAAAAATTAGCCAAATGTGCTGAGTATTTTGTTTCATTATGCAATGTCTACTGGTGTTTCTTCGATTTTGTTTCACTAATTTTACTTACATTGAATATCGGAAATAATCAGTGAGTTTTTGTCATTCATTATGTCACATATTTGAGAGCCCTCTTTTTGGAAATACTCAGGGATTTCTTTGACGGGTTCTTCCACTGAGTGCCTATTTTCCGAATCCGTCACTCTCCTTTTTCTTTGACTTACAGTTTGACATATTTTGTTGTTCAATTTCAAATTGTTTTTGTTCATTTTGTCCATTATGTGTCATTTTGTCCATTCTGCCATTCTTGTGTTCAGGTGTTTTGGGAAAAGAAACATAAAAGAACAATTTTGCACTTATTTTGCTTTGAGTAAATGTAACTTTTTGTGCAATGAGCGTGTTTCATTGAACTCCTTCTTTGTCCCCCTCGGGTCGTTTCACTCTTGAACAAAAGCGGGCACAACGAAGAGTTAAAACGACCACAGGCCAAAGAAGTAAAATGAAGTCAGAAGGGGGGGGGGCGGCATTGAGGAAAGAAAAAATATCACAGACGATAAACAATCATGATTTAGAACAAACTTCTCCTGCTCGTAAATTATTTCTCACTTTTTGGTTATGGCATTCGTGTCGACCGATTTAGAAACACCTGTCTTGCTCTTGCTCAACAACAATTACTCAGATTTAATGCTTGAAAGCCTCTAATATATCATGTCATTCTACGATCTTCTGAAATGTATCACCATCACCAAGGTAGATCTTTGAAAGTTTTGCACTATGAACATCTGACAAATCACTTTGCAATCTTTGGACTTGTCGCCCAATTTGTTGCTTTCTTCCATGATCTGACCGTTCGTTCCCAAGAAAAATCCATTTTCATTGTATCTTTTTCGAGCTAAACTTCATAGGTACCGCGTCTTTCTCTCGCCAATCCTCTGCTGATTTTATTTTGTTCAGAAATGGACTGGAAAACGGTGATTCTAGGAGTCTCCTCCTCTGTCTCATGAGCACTGAGCGCAGGAATTGATGCAAATAAACTACCGGCTTGTTAGCCAGCGCATCCACCATTTATGAAAGGTTCGTCGTTTATCGGCTATCGCAGTCTCCACTATATCGAAATGCGAGGAGGGCGTAACATGTAGTACACCGCTCCACTCGGGTGATAAAGGCGCATCCACATAGGATTAGTGCAGTGGCAACGGTATGGTAGAAAAGCTAAACTATAGGTTTTTGCATTGTTCAAACATTAATCAAGGAGGTTAATGCGTAACGATAGTTGCTTAGCAGCACCATGTAAGCTCTGACAGTGGCGCGTCAAAGGGGTGATTGTTGTGTGCCATCAACAATGTGACTGACATTTGTTGACAAAAATTTTGAAGGTTCTATTCTACAATTTTCAAATCATTTAATTAATTGCATTTCCGGCAGGATTTACTTAGGCAGGATTGCCATTCCATGGTTACACATATTTGCTCGATTCAAAGATGATAGTCTCTACACATAACTCGATAGGGGTACTAAAACCGCGTCCGTCTCCCTTACTATTACAAGAAAGAGCCGCTTGACGGTTGTTGCGTTAGGTCGGCAGCTGACGTGTCAAGTTGCTAGTTCTGCACTAATTCTATGTGAACGCTCATGGTAAGATTGGTTTATTACCTACGCAGTTCCCCTGCATTCCAACTGCACTAATCCTATGTGGATGCGGTTTAACTCGACTGCAGCAAAGCTCAGCGCGGTCGAAAATTACATGACAGACCGCCGGCGCCGGTAGGTAGTGCCGGTGGGCGAGCCACGGGCGGGTCTCATCTAATTCTAAGCCTTGTGGTCTTGAGCAAACCCTTCGAGTATAACATGCCTGAAACCGGCAGTACGGCAATGTGTAAAGAAAAACTAAAAACGCAGTCTGAGGGGCTGACAGAGTCAAGAACATACCGACGCATGCAAGACGTATGTATTGATCAAAACCACACTTGCGTTTCGAGGGTCAAAAACGGAGTCCGGGTCAACCGTGCGCTTGTCCAAACCGACTATCAAACATCCAGGCACCACATTGTGGCTTGGTAAGTCCGGCTGGTCTGTGAGGGATAGAATGGGCGGGAAGGGGTGAAGGTGGAACTGGGTTCCATCAACTCTCTCCAATAGATCCTGAAAACATCTGAATGCGTTCCTAGCAGCATCCTGCGAATAACTTTCCATGAGAGCCTTTGTCAGCTGAGTCACAATAGTCACATGCATCACACGCCCGTCTGACCAGAAACGCTTTCAAAATTTGCGCCTAAAACCGTACGCGGAACAAGCTAGTTTGTAAGTGCATTTTCCAAACTGAAATGCCCTTTTGAACCCATAGTTATCGGTTGGTTTGGTTGGCAGAAAATTAGGTCAAACTCCGCCTGAGTTACACTTTTCATAAAAATGCAAAAAAGACTTGTAAGTACCTATACAATAAACTGGAAGAAATTACAGTTAGTCCCGCGGGCACCATGGCCGTCAGGATTTATTAAAACCTCTGCTACCTGTGCGCGTTCTCTGTCTCACGCCTCATACTTCCGCAACTCCCACCTCCAAACTCCTAATTAAAAGCGCAGCCAAGAAGTCCAATTACAAGAAAAAAAATTTAATCAACCTCATAAATTCCCGGTCCGGAAACGTTAAATACCTCATTTGAAACTATTATACATCCGCGAACCTCCACGGGGCTGTAAAAATATTACGACAGAGTAATACCTGCAGCTAATTTAATTTGGGGGGGCCGCCGCATAGCCGAAGCCGGCGCGCTTCCTCCAGGACGACGTGAAATGTGTGTCATAATTCCGCCAGGCGGCGCGGAGGAGCGCGAAGCGGGGGGTTTTTAAAGTCCGCCATTAAGGAAGTTAATTTATGGGATCCGGAGCGATAAACGTAAACTGCGGATTAAAAATCCCTGTTTCCATTAAAATGTATGATTTCGCCCCGTAGCAGCTCCGGCGCGCTGAAAAAGACGCACCCCGGAAAGAGCGAGAGAAAAAGTTCCTTTTAAAGGGTGCGGGCGCGTCAATTTATCATCCTGGTCTTTCGCCACAGCATTCAGATCCATACTGGGACCCTGGGATGGGCTGAGAGCGCGTTTGAAATTACCTGAAAAACAGAAATTTCAGTCAGTGCGAAACACTTTTTCGTCGCCGGTGATGAAACTTTCGTTGCCTTGCTGTTTTGAAACTACCTTATACTCTCTGCCATTATCCTTCGGCTCTCTGTATCTGGGGCAGCAGGAAAAAAACGACAGGGGGGAGACTTTATCACGTAGCACCTGTTGCTTGGAGCCCCAGTAGTGCTCAGAGACCCAATACGTTTTCTTGCCACATTCGATGGATAAGTGTAACGGTTATGGGACCGCTGCCCCTGCGAGTCGCACCATAAAAATGTTAATCCGTCCCTTAATTATTCTCGCAGGAGGTCGTCGCAATTTAATGCAAAAGTTTGTCTGGCAAGTCGTTACGTACACTTATATCGGGGGGGCGAATGGGGGTTCCTTTGGACTTCGCCGAGCGAAACTTTCAGCGTTCTAAATATTTAATTTGTAAATACGCGCACCTCTGAAGTTTATTTCTCCCGGCAGAACGGCTGCAAAAACAACCATTACAACCGGGATCACGGAGCATTCAATTGAAAAAAGCAAAGGCAGTGCTCTTTTTCAAAAATTAAACATCTACAGCGTGCTCATTTTGAAAACTCTCCACAACCGATTTCTCAATTGAAAATTGTTTCTGTAAGAAATCCCGGGACAGGTTGATTATATACCCGAGGAGGACATAATGATTATTATGAATCCATTCTTGCTATTTCATCTTCCAAGGCAGGATGACCACCCTTCCATACATTTTGAATGATAATACTGATAGGTATCGACTATTGAGTGGTAGATATATCATTTTAAAAGCCTTTCAGTCCAGGAATCATGAAAAAAATAGCGAACAAAAATTAAACTCAGCCGAATTTTTGTATATAAGCTCAGTTGAGCATGTAGATTAACATACTAGAAGTCCTCAAGAATCCGGTGTGAGCTTCGGCCGTTGTGGCCTCGAGAAAAACTTGAGGATCAGTTTTTCGCATATATCTCCTGAACAACGGCACTTGGAAGAAATACTTGGAAAAAAATTGTTGGAAATTTTATTGTCTACAAGAAAGGTCCCCACACATTCTATCGTCAGTCCGCTCCTTCTTCGTCAAAACACAAGAAAGTTATAATTATCCAGATGCTCGATGCTAAAGACTGCATGGACCTTGAGTTTTATAATGGCGTGGTGCCACTTGGTAGAGGTGTTGTTTGATCAATTCTCTTCTGATTGAAACTTGAAGCCATCAATACCAAACTGTGATGGAACGTACTTTTCAGGCAATTTTTAGAACTTAATTCAACAATTCCTCGCGGGAAAGACTAGGTGTATCTTAGGAACTCTGCGTGCACGCGACAAGAATTTGAAGGAAGTTACGAGTCGAGCAGGACTGGTGGAGTTCAACGGGATTGTTCTTGAGTTGCAATTTTTTTATTCAAAAATGTGAGTTGAAGAGTTCTCGAATTAAAAAAAAATTTATTTGGAAACTGGAAGGCCTTCAAAATGATATAGTATCCATTTCCTTGTAGAATTTGTGGAAAGATGGTCACCCTGCTCTAGGGGGTAAAGCAGGAACATTGAATCCTTGAATATAAAATCGAGGTGTCGCGTGAGTTCTTGAAATGAAATCCAGGGGAGAAATCGGAAGTTGTAAGTTTTGAAATGAACACCCTGAAATGAGCCTTATGTTAATCTATAAGTTCGACTGAAAAATCATCGTTATCACAAAAAATAGAAAATGTTCAAAATTGCGAATCGTCATAAACACGAGAAACTAAAAACGAAAAGACCCAAACATGAAAAGCTGAACCCAGATTCTCTCAGGAATTAATAATTAGGAGTCGTAAATACCGCCCAAAGAAACGGGACGAGCTAAACAAAACTGAGAAAAAAAGGAGAAGTGAGACGTTCCGACGACGGCAAAATGACGAACGTAAATTGAAGGCACATATTATAAATCCTCAATAGAGAAAATTTCCAAGAATTAAGGAAAGTATAGAGTGCTTACAGGGGGTGGCATGGCTGTTTCATTGTTGAAACGAGAGAATCTCAACTCATCATGGCATAAATTCCTGTGAGACTGCTTCATTCCAGTGTTCCAAAAACGTATTACTTCAAAAAACGTCTTATTAATTCATTTTTCCTTTTTTTTATTCGATAATAGGCGCATTTTCTTAGTAAAGCCGCTGTTATACCGGCGCTTTCATCATCCCTTTCTCCGTTTCTTATCGAACTTGGGCCCCCACTCAGTGCTGTACTGAAAATACAAAGAGTTTCGAATTCAAAATTAAATGGAAATCGAGGAATGTCAACGAGCCCAAGGCCGTTCAAATGTATATAATTTATTTCAAAACCTTGGTGAGTTTGGAATCCAACAATCATCTATACAGGGTGAGTCGGGTTCAAGTACATGCCAAAACTTCAGCAATGGATAGAGAATGGAAACACAATGGGACTTTTCGCAAAAAGTTATTCTTAACTTTTTAACCAATTCCACCAAGGTTTTCCTAAATAAGTCTGTATTGAAAGATGTGTCACGTTCTGTCAAAAATGTCCAGTGGTGTAGATTGTGGCGAGGTTGCTTCGCCGGTTTCAACTCTGCTGAAGATTTTGCATTATTGACCACTCGATTGACCACATTTTCAGATTCCCTGTTTTGTTGAGGAAAGTTCATTCAGACGTCTTGACTGGAAGCTTTTCTTTTCAAGATATTTGTTTGTTACAAGATGAATGGTTTAACCATTATTTTGAAAACCCTAATTTTGATGGTCTACATCTTTAAAAGGCGAAAATCCACTATTTCTTGAGAAAATCATAGGTCTCTAAGACAAAGCATGCAACCAAAATATCAGGAGAATAATTTTTGATAAATCCAACACATAATCTGAAAATGTGGTAAATTTTGAAAAATCTTCAGTGGCTATGAAGTAGGCGGTGAAAAAAAAACGACTTCTCCACCATCCACGCCACTGCCACTGGGCATTTTTGACAAAACGCCGCCACACATCATTTAACAAATAAACTACGCACAAATCAATACGTCGTTTCAAAAAATGTTGCCCTTTTTCAATTTGATGTATATTTGTATTTCTACAATGAATTTATATTCTGTTCAAAGTGTCCGTTGACTTCATTCTTTAGCTATCAGTCCGTGGTTTGGCAAGACACTAGATAGTTCACATAAATTTCATACAGGGTGTTCAATAAGACAGTGCAAAATTTCTGAATCTTCAAGAAGCTCCCGTTCGAAGAAGAATTTTTTTCTCTTGAACTTTTACCACAAAGAAGACGAGGTAAGTCTTAAATTACAGGGTGGTGTTTGAGTTATCCGCTTATCTCCTTTATTTACAGGGTGAGCACAAAGAAATCATCTTTTTGGTTTTGAATGGATAACTTTTTTCCTCATTGACCGATTTTAAAAATTTGCGGTTCATATTGAAGCTAAAACTGTAGGTAAAAAGACCTGAGAATCAGAGTTGACTCGAGACATACATTCAGAATCGAGTGTTCAATAAAAATTGGCCCAAATCTTTAACGCCGTCTACAGCTCGTTTGGGAGAAGGATTAGCTAAAAGTCACTTTTCTTCCGAAGAAATCATTTATTCTGAATATATCAAGGTTTTTCTTGCTTGTCCTAGCCAAAAATTGTAGATGAAGGAATCCAATTATAACTGCATGTTCAAGAAGAAGAAACGGCCCCTTGATCACCTCAAATTGGTCGTAACCAAGACTACTAAAATCAAAACAATGAGTAATGGACAAACCAGTTAAGGTAATTCTTTTTTTTTTAATTTTCGTAGTTTTGGTTACAACCAATTTCAGGTGAACAAAGGACTGTTTCCCTCCTCCGAACAAGCAGTTGTGAATGAACTCCTCAATCTACACAATTTTTGGCTAGGACAATAACGAAAGACCTCAATGTATTCAGAATAAATGACTTATTCGAAAGAAACGTGGATTAGCTAATCCTTCTCCTAAACAAGCTATCGGCGGCGTTTAAAATTTGGTCCACATTTCAAAATGTTTGTCTTAAGTCAATTCTGATCCTTAGGTCTTTTTACCTATAGTTTTAGCTTCAATATGAGCCGCAAATTTTTAAAATCGGTCATCGAGGAAAAAAGTTATCCATGCAAAACCAAAAAGATAAATTTTTTTGTGCTCACCCTGTGAATAAAGGAGATAAGCAGAGAATTAGAACACCTGTACCTGTTTTTTAAGGCCTACCTCGTCTTCTTTGTGGTAAAAATTGAAGAGGAAAAAATTCTTTTTCGAACGGGAGCTTCTTGACGCGACTCAGAAATTTCGCACTGTCCTATTGAACACCCTGCATTTCATGCAATTGCCTTATATTTGTTGTATTGTCTGTTTAGAACCTATCGACCTGTTACTTTGATTAGCTCTCCTGTCGTGCAAACTATCTAATACAAGTCTACAGCTTACCTTAAACAACGTTTAATGAATCAAAGAGAGAGCTCAGTGTTAGATTTCCAAAGGCAAAATCCGTCGACCTGCGGTCTCGTGATTTTTTCAAGTAAAATTGCTAATGTGCATGTGGCATCTGGGATGAGTGTAAAATTGTTTGATGCCGATGAAACGTGAAACACCAATCAATACTTGATGAAACGTGATATTGGGATCTTGTCCCCAGTGTAGCCGATACCCATTGTCGAGGGAAAATATTGTAGGTTTTTGTATGAGCTGAGGGCTGTGAGTATTCTCTCACGTGCTACTATAGCATCTAGCACCTTTCGCCAGCTACCACTTCAATTATATTGTCAGAACGCTGCAGACCACGATGCGCGAATAAGATACAAACCTGCACAATTGGTGGAGGAGCCATCATACCTCCAATCTCCGCTGATAGGCTACACAGCAGTTATAGGCTATACGAGCCGCGTTCAGCATGCCTTACTCCGTTTACTCTTTTTACTCCAACTACCACGTGATCATGGTTCCATGAGTCCTGATACTCCTGACTTGCTGATGGAACCAATGTAGTGGAGTGAAAAGAGTCAAAGGAGTAAAAAAAGTGAGCATACCGAACGCAGCTACGGTATACCTATACCCATTTTGTCCCGGAAATGAAACTTGAAATTTGGCGCCAAATGCTGTTTTGGCATTTCTGAAAAAAAGAAAAATGTTCTTGGCAGTAAAGAGGGGTGAAAAGTCTTTCGCAAAATTCGTCCTTAGATAATTACCGCAATTTGGGCATTATCTGCAGTTCATTATTATGATGGGCAGACAAAGAAGACAAAAACTGGATAAGTTTTTATAAACTTGAGAGTGAAAGACTTGTTGTGGGTCAGAGCAAACTTATAACGACCGAAAAGAAACACGAACGGGAATCGATATTCAGGACCGCGTCGCCGGCGCCCAAACATCGCCCCTCTCATGTGCATCCACACCGAAAGAGAAGAACTGGCCCCAACTCCAGAATATTAGGTAAACAGCGCCAAAGTGAAACTCTGATCCACGTAAGCCGCGAAAATTGCTCAGAAACCCTACAAATCCCCAATAGAAATCTGCCAGATATCCCGCAGTCTCAGTAAACCGTCACGCCCGACGCCAATATGTAGATTATAGTCATAACTGGTGCGGCGTCTCGCCATCGAGAATACAAAATGCCCATCCACCGATGAAGGCTCTATCCTTCGTCTTGTACTCACAGGAATTTTGCTGGTATTCCACAGTGGATAACTGATGAGTATTAATATACTTACAGACAATGGAGAACTCTGAAAGTTGAATTTTAAAAACCTGGCTGCCGTTCACAAACAAGAGGGTGATTATTCGCGATGAGTTTAAAATAGGAACATATTCCGTGAAACGAGAGACAAGTATTGGAATACTTTAAGCTCTTTGCTCGGTGCCAGCACGGTCGAGAGAATAAATAACCCACCGTATGTCTATACGGCGGAAGCCCCGCAGATATTGATTCCTTTAAGTGTGTCCCTCGTGTTAGTGTAAGTCTTCAGCTTTGTCTTAGTCTGCGGGCGACAATTCTGATATTGGATGAGTCAATTCGGATTTATGACAGCCATCAGTTTTTGCGTCAGGCTTGCCTCGAAGACAACGTAATGGAAAATTTTGGTCGTGGATAACAAAAAAATGAGTGTTCCATAAATTATTATTTTATAACATCATTTCGCTTCTTTCTTGCTATGGAGCTGGGCTGAGAGTGCCAAGGGCCGCATTTGGAGATTGTCCCGTTCGGGGGCTGCTACAGGAAAAGATATTGAATGTGTCAGTTCTTACGCTCAGATTGAAATTAGTTACATTCTACATTCGAAAATATGTACCTACCACAGAAGATTCAGAAGCATAATATTCATAGTACCTATTGTTACTTGAGTATACTTGAATGATTGAGAGACAAACGTTTAAACACACCTATTACCGAGCCTATTACTATCTTTATCTACTCCGATTAAATAATTCTGACATTAACTTTGCGTTTCTGATTAATCAATGACATTCATAACTCGCTACCAAAGCCCCGCCCCGTGGGTTATGGGCTCATAACCCAATGGCTCCAACCAACCAGAAGTGGCAGTTTCCGTAAATGCAATATATCAAGGAGGCTTATGAGATGACCTAATTTTTAGTCAAATGTCAAATAAAATGTATCAGGTACCTGTCACTGTAAATTTTCATTTTTCATTTTCAACACAAGAAAGAATGAAATTGATATGTTAGTGTCAAAGTCTCGAACAATTGAATTAAACTGGCGATCCAGTATGGCAAACATCATTTTGGAAAACTTGATTAAATTCATCTTGTCATCTTCATTCAATCTACTATTCTACTTATAATCAGATTGTCCAATTTATAGAAAAGAATATTACATAACTTATTTTTGGGTTGCACTGATTCTTAGAATGATGATATCAGGAAATCAATTGGGCATACCTGGCCCTTCATCATGAGTTCCTGGCTCAGACAAAAATTCAATGATTTAACTATTTTCTGTTTTAAGCTTTCGATTAGATAAAGTAAAAGAACGTGCTCATGATGCTCCTTCTATATTATCGTAGCTTCTCTTATGCCCAGACCTTCTCAGAGCATCGAAAATGTTCGCCAAATCTGCGGTATAATATGAGAGTGATAATTGATAATTCAGTCCCAAATTTACAACCCCGATAAAAGTGTTCAAGCCCTAAAACTGGCGGAACAATTTCTGTTTCATTAAACGATGACGTGAATATGGCAAGATATTCTCATTAACCCGCATCTTTATTCGCTCTCAAACTTTTAACGTGAAACGCCAGTTTAATATAATGTCGATCGCTCGCCATAAAGGTTGGCTGAAGAGACTGTTTGCCTTTATTAATGGCTTATGAAAAATTCAATAATCATAATCGCAGAATAACAGGGAGTGCTTGGAAAAGTTTTATGAACAATGCCCCCAGCCAGTACCTAATATACAATTTTATTCCGAGGCATATCGTCGAACAGCCCCAATTTACGCAGAAAATCCTTTTCATAGGTGCGCGTAAACATGAATATAAATGGGTTTTTAAATGGTGGGCTTTCAGATTCAATTTTCATTAAATGAGTCTTTGTTGCGACAAATTGAGCTCTTCCCTCTGGTTAGTGCATACACAGTGCACGAGCAGAGTGAATCAAAGTTTTGCCTCTGCCTTTGTACATCAGCCAACCTCGCAAAATTACATAAAATAGTTACGTGAAAACAGAGGTGGAGAGTTATTGGAATCGAAATTTTTGACATGCAGTTCAGTTCGTATTGTAGTTTGTATTCTTCCACCCTCCTCAGAAACCACACCTCTCACCCACCTTCACAACGGCGGATTGCCTTACCAAGTATCTATCTTGAGGATAGGTGTACTTACGGTGTACCTACCCTACAACTTCATATGGCATTTTCACTCTATGATTCTAATATTCGGACACTGGCTAAAAACTCTAATTTACACATGGAAAAATGTTCTATGCGATCACAATTCTACCTACCTTCCTCCTACAATTACTCATACCATAGTTCCCATACTAATATCCTTGCTTTCTTCATCCTCCTTGTTCAGTCAATTGGATAATAATAATAAAAATGTACTTTATTTGAAGAATACATAACTGACTGTCCTGAAAAAACAGTTTGCCATTAAGAGACACAGTCTAAAATTAACATAAGATTGAAAAGAAATTTAAGTAAAACAATCATTATACATATACATGTTAAAAACTAATAACTAAGGTAAAATTATCAAACAAGGTTTTTTTTTAATTTTTTGGAGGACCAAATAAATGATTACGTAAAATATATGTTGACGATTTGAGAATTTTCAAAACGATTTCATGATCTAAAGTTTTTGGCAATTTAAACGTTTTTCGAAATTCTATGTAATTTTTTGTTAAAGTACCGCGAGAACCAAAAAGTAAACCAATTATGGAAATATTTTTGACATTAAATTTTGACATATAATAAGGGACGGTAGGTTTATAAATTTGATTTTTCTCATCATTGACAAAATTTGGTTGATCTAAAGTACCTTCAAAGCGAATGGTTGGGTCTATAATAAATGCTGCATTTTTTTTCCTATCTATGGGATATATATTTTTCCTTTTTATAGGTACTACCTCACTGCGCAACAAACCATTTGTCGGGGTTCAAAATTCGTTCGACTGTGATCCACAATAATAATATAATGGCTTGCCAAAAAGTAATATAAATCATTATTATTCCTATAAAAATATATTTGCATTTCAATTATGCGTGTATAATGATGGATTTCATGCAACTCTAAGACCAAAGTCCTATCTTCAATTTTTTCATGAAACTATAATGCTTATATCAGTAATATCAATAGCCCCAACACAACAGCTTCCCAGTTTTCCACAACCCATAGGACTCCTATAGTTAGGTAGGTACTTTCAAAAACATTCCGCAATCTCCGGGGCGGTTCTCTCGGTTCTCCCTGGAGGAAATTGTTAATTTTCGTTCCATAGTAGTTGGACTTGAAAGCCACTTCATTTACTTTACCTGAAGTTTCCTTCCCAGCCTGGAAATCGCTAACTACCTACACCGTAGATAAATATACACCCGCCGCGATGGTGAGCGAAATAATTAATTAATTGCATCGCTTGATAAACACCTCTTGGCTGCATCAGGTTGTTTACATCGAAATCGCCGCTATTCGCTTCCATAATTGTTATTATTAACTAAGTACATCAACATACCGACGCCGGCGTATATAGAAATGCAGGTAATGTAATAGCATTTAAATCAAACAAAAACGGCAATTGATTCTGTAATGCTTCCGTGATGTGTCCTTTAACGTAGATTCGACAGGTATAATGGACAGAGAGCTGGTGCCTCAAAACTTACGCCATAAGACTCATAGGGTACATGATTTCAACCCTGTTCTGTAGGTCTAATGTGCGTTGATAAGGTTGGTTAAAATTTCTTTGTCTTACATGTCAGACCAGGGGCTTTAGGCTGGTATAGGCTTGTCAATTTTCGAAAAATGGCCAAAATTTACGACATAAGGTACATGAATGAAACTAACGGGCTTTTGTGTGGGAACATCCCCTCAATCAAAAATCGGGTCATAAGACAAAGTTTTTGGGGGCTCTCGGTCCATAAGACATGTTTGAAATTTTAAAAAAGGGGCCAAAATTCACCTCCTCCTGGAGTCTTCTCCTTTGACATAGTTTTAGGTATAAAGCGAAACATTTTTCTCAAATCGTACACCCTGTATTTTTACATTGGAATCGATTCCGTCTTCCATCCTGATTACAAATACCTATATATCACATACGATATACCTACGTCAACAAAACGCCTGTGAAAATATCAATATATGTAAGTCCTTTTTTTGAAAATTTCAAACTTGTTCATCGAATCAAAATTGATGTCACAGACTTTCGAAACTTTATTAAATTCGTAGCACATAATGGAAATGAGGGAACTAAATATGATGTTGATTCTGGAGCACTGAGAATAAAATGTTATACGTTGCCTCGAACTGCATCGCGGAACAAAAAAGTTAATTTTTGATAACAAATACGGACAGTCGATGTCGTCTTATGGACCGAAAGCCCCCAAAATTTTTGTCTTGCGACCTGATTTTCGATAAAGGGGATCTTCCCACACAAAATTCTGTTGGTTTTTATGTTTTTGGTATTCATGTACCTTATGACGTGAATTTTTGGCCATTTTCTCGAAAATCGACAAGCCTAAAGCCCACGATCTGACATGATGTATAGTCCGGATGCTAGTTGAAAGTACCTTGCATTTTTTGGAAGATGCCACTTGGTGGGAATGTTCTTTGCATCGTACTCTTCCGATCTAGAAAGGTAGCCATCAGCGCCATCCATGCCGGCGGCGTATACAGGGTGATACAGAAAAAAAGTTGAAAAACTATATATTGATTTAACCGAAACATGTGGAAACGTGTAACTCACCACATACATCAACGATTTTATGCTTATTAAGTCACAGCAAACTGTTCTTGATTACCTTGAACCGTCTTTGAAATGTAGGGGAAAACCAGAAAAAAAAACAAGAACACTCTTTTTTCCATAAATAAGTAATTCCTAGAGATATTGACACAATACTTGGTATTTCTACAAAAAGTACTGTTAGAAATGATATGAGCTGGGTAGCCAATTTCTAAGCCAACTATTTCCAGAAATACGATTGTCAACTTTTTTTTCCTCTTGAGCACCATCTTGAATCTGCCCTGTGAGGCATCGTTGAAAAAGTGATTGGTTATTATAATAATGGTAACATGAAATCATTGCATCGCAAAAACAACCTTTTCATCATAATCTAGTAACCTCTTCGGCGGGAAAGAATTGTCATTCACGTATTTTTTAGCTCTTCAAACCTTTAGTGCCCATGATGGCATTTTCAACATCTGGAATGGTGAAATATGTTACGCATTATGAACCTTGATGTACTTTGAGGTAGGCTATCAAGTTTCACCATCATCAATTGATAGGTTTGTTCTTAAAAGCTGTTCGAACAAAATTTTTGTCGTTTTTTTATGAAAAATACAAAATATTGGGTCTCTCACCCTTACATGATCCCTCACTGAGGATAGCCTGAGACCGAAAGTCTTTGATTTTTTCATGATAATGGTTCAGTGGGAAGTGCTCTTCAATGTTAAGTTGTAAAAATTGCATAGTTGCGTTCAGATTCCAGACAGAAAGCGACAAAGAAGTTGATGCAGTAAAAAAGACATACATTATAGTCTAGAAAAAACTAGTCCAGGGCTAGACTGAAAGCTGTCTGGAGACCTTGCTTTCTATAACATGAATGTGCAATTTGGTACACTGTTAGAGCCTTGAGTTAGTAATGTTTCAAGCCTTGCACTCACGCTTGATAGTTTCACAGAACCTGTGTATTGCGGGAAGCCTATCTAAAAGGGACATTTCCGGGATTTCTCCGTTGCATTGAAAGTTGTGTCTTTTTTCTGCATGAACTTCTTTGTCGCTCTTCGCTCTCTGTGTGGAATCTGAACGCAACTATGCAGATTTTGACAACTACACATTGAAGAGCAATTCTTAGTGAACCATTAGCATGAAAAATTGGGAGACTTTCGGTTTCAGGCGTTCCTCAACGAGGGATCAAATATGGGTGGAAGATCCAATATTTTGCATTTTCCATAAAAAAATTAAACAAATTTTGTTCAAACAGCCTTTAAGAACAAACCTTTCAATTGATGATTGCAAAACTTGGTAGGCTACCTCAAAGTACATCAAGGTTCATAATGCGTAACATATTTCACTATTCCAGGTGTTGCAAATGCCATCATGGGCACTAAAGCTTTGAAGAGCCAGAAAATACGTGAATGGCAATTCTTTCCCGCCGAAGAGGTCACTAAATCATGATGAGGAGGTTGTTTTTACGATGCAATGATTACATATTACCATTATTATGATAACCAATCACTTTTTCACTGATGCATCACAGGGCATATTCAGATGGTGCTCAAGAGGGGAAAAAAATGACAATCGTATTTCTGGGAATAGTTGGCTTAGGAAATGGCTACCTAGCTCATATTCATATGAGCTACTCAAGGCTACTCATAGCTCATTTCTAACATTACTTTTTGTAGAAATACCAAGTGATGTGTCAATATCTTCAAGAATCACTTATTCATGGAAAAACGAGTGTTTTTGTTTTTTTTTTCTGTTTTTCCCCTACATTTCAAAGATAGTTCAAGGTAATCAAGAACGGTTTGCTGTGACTTCATGAGCATAAAACAGTTAATGTATGTGGTAAATTACACGTCTCCACATGCTTCGGTTATTTAAATATAATTTCCCAACTTTTTTTTCTGTTTCACCCTGTATACGCTGCCGGCATGGATGGCGCTGATGGCTACCTTTCTGGATCGGAAGAGTATGATGCAAAAAACATTTCCACCAAGTAGTATCTTCTTATCAAAAAATGCAAGGTTCATTCCATTTTATGCAACTAGCATCCGGACTAGTAAGATTAAGCAATTTTTAACAACCTTATCAACGCCGAATTGACCTACGGGGTAAAATCATGTACCTTATGACGTAAGCTTTGAGTCACCAGCTTTCTGTCCATACGCAGAGAGTGGTATACGTTAAGGACGGAGTTGAATTCGTAAAATAAGCGTTGCGAAATCAATCCGTTGGAAATGCTAATGGGCTCAAACCAAAGAACATCCTTGTAGCTTTCGAAAGAGAGCAAAATGGTAAAAATCTGTCAAGGGATAAACCCAGACAGATTGATTTCGCAACGCTTATTTTACCAATTCAACACCGTCCTTAAACTACGGGAGAAGCGTAAAACGCAATAATGCGTCTATGCCGCTCTATGAAAATACGTAACGTAAACGTTTCTGATTGGCTCGCAAGGTATTCGCAAAGCCATCGCAACGACACAAAAGACTTGCGAGCCAATCAGAACCCTTGCGCCTTTTTATTGCGTTGCGGCTGCGGTTGCGTTGTGTATTTCATAGAGCGGTTTTAAGAATTTCTAATGGCGGCTTTACAGAACTTCGTATCTCGCCGGCGACAGTGTCACTGGCCAATAGGATTTGATCTGGCTGTATTCCCCTAACTCCCCCCCCCCCCATATCATTATTGCGACACGAGTTTCTGTCGTCGTGTCGTTCAAATTATTAAACTACAGTTGGTGTCGCCAGATTTTAACGAAGAAGTATGAGGGACTGTCGCCGGCGACATACGAAGTTCTGTAAAGCCGCCATAACTTTAGTACTCGCGACCGTTCTAAGTAGAATATTATTTGAAATAAATTCGTACTTACAGCTGTGCTTACAGTGCATATCGTAATTCAAAGTAACGCGCACCTAAACATATAATTAGGATGGATAACGACACGGGTATAGGTACCTAAATTTTGCAAATACATACCTTTTTCGAAATTTATGGAAACCGCAAAAATATAGTATTGCTTTTCACTATACACATCCTTTTTCGACACAAATTACATAGGTAGGTATATAGATCAACAAAAGTAATAAAACCGTCCATAAACTTGTCAATTAATCAAATCCGACTGCGTGTCGACCATCGCCGGTCCCATCGCCCGGCATTTTTATGAAAGCACTTTGTTTATTCGATCCCATAACTCGACACAATGCATCGCGATTTATGTCCGGATCTATATAATAATTTGACGTCGCTATCCCATTAGGAAATATAACCGTTGTCCTAATTTGGCCAGGCCACGACTCCACCACTCCGATGACAATCCGCAGAGATGATGATGATGGCGTGATAATAAACCCCCCCGTCGGACCTCTCCGCCCCAGCATAACTACCAATATTATTCAGTCGAACAAGGACCAAAAGGACTCTCTGCTCTGGGGGATGGAAGATGGAGCATTTCGGCACTGTTGCGATCACACCATTTCATTCTCATCAAGAGGGTTGCCGTGGTAATAGATGAAGCAATTTACACGTTCAACAAGATTGATACTATTGGAATCTCATGGATTTCTTGGTCTCACTCAGCCGTTTAACGCGCAGAAAAACGCTTATTCGTTCGACGGCTCTTCGGGAGGAAACGATGGAAATTTATTTCTCTCCTCCGCGGGCGCGCCAGCTTTCCTCCTCCACACTTTCTCTTTCTCTCTCTGTTTATTTCGATAAAAGCCGGGCAATTATTGGCTACGGTGCAGCCTCAATAATTAAAACTTATCCTTCGTTCATTCCGGATTACCGCGCTCTTCCGTTTTCTTTTCCTACTCTTGTATCGCGCGCGCGGGAGCCACAGAGCGAAAATCCGCAATCCGAAATGCAAGGCCATTCAGCTTATTTTACTCCATATATAAATTTTGCATTATTTTTCTTTTTTTTTCCCTTTTTCATATCTTGTTTTATTAAGTTATTTATAACAAGCAACATCAGTAACATCACCATCCAGAGCCCGCTCCCTCTGTACCTAAGTAGTGTTTTCTTTATACATGCCAAACATGTGGCTCTCAAAAAAAGATTATGTATGTATAAATAATGTGTGTGTGTGCGCGAATGTGTGTGTATGCACGCATGAATAAACCTAAAAGGAAAGATATGAAAAGTTTCTTGCAAACAAATGCTGGCGTGCCCAGGCTCTCCCCTTGCTTTGCTGAAGCGAGCAACGGTCCAAAAAAGTGGAGAAAAGCCAACAATGGCGCACATGTATGTAAATCATCGAGTCAGAAAGATACGTCAGTGGACATGCTCCAGTTCCAATCAGCGGCGGGTCTCCAGAGACCACCTAATAATAAATGTATTGTACATAATTAAGCAGTGATCGTTAACAAATAGTTTTGCTCTGCCACCATTTGTTACGATAATGGCATTTTATTTTGATGGGCGTATCGAATCAGTTTCCTATATGTATCTTTCTTGATATTTAGCAGCCGTTTCAATTATTTTCAGTGATCTTAACGAAGCACAAAATGATGGCACATGTCGCGCATTTCACATTCCTAGTCTATAATGTTTCAAAATCTAGTTCTACTGGATATTCCTATTGTTACGAGCGGCGATCTCGTACATATAGGTAAACACTCGATGTTTCTGGATCTTTCCACCATTAGATCGCAGTGTAGAAGTCTGGAGCGATCTCATGCATTCCAGAGCGTTCGTGTATGTGAAACCCAATGGAGACTCGAACGTTCGATCAAGGCACATCAGTCCACTTTGGCGGAGGCGCAGATTCCAGAACACATGGAAAGCATACGGGTAACGTGTGCGATTATTCAGGAATGATCTAGAAACCGCATATGCCAGACCACCATGGAATTTGCTGGAAGCAGACAGAGGGTTCGGGAACACCATTCGGAGGCCTTATATTATATAAGGCATCAGCTGGCAGCTCGCGGCAGTATTGAATTAGAACGCGAAGTGTTATAGCGAGCGATAACAAGCGAAGTACCTGCGAAATAATTCCAAGTGGATAATTGTTGGCATTTATTGTAGTAGTACGCTGAAATAAACAGTGTGTGTTTTAAATCGATCGTCTCAATTATATTCGAACCCGTACGCGAAATATCGTAACACTATTTTGAATTACGCCACAAACCCGGCGTGCAATTGGTGGAGGATCCGTTTATCAACTTGCCGAATTCCTTTGGCGAAGTTGCTAGACTCTTCTCTAGAGCTAGACTGAAAACAAGCAGACTGAAAGGATGAGAGAAAACTGCAGAATATTCGCTAATTTTTCCCTAAACGGGAGATCGAGGGATCTAATCCAGATCATTGGTTGATTTGTTGTTACAGTTCCTTCCTTATTTCACGTTTTTGTCTTGAATGTCAATTCACGTCTTCTTATATCAACTTTGATTTTTTAACCTTCTTTAGGAATCAAAAAATTGTTTGGCTTGTGGCTTGTAGTCTTGTAGTACAGTCAACCACAGTATGTATCCTAGATGTCCCCTCGAAATAAAAATCGACCAGTTTCGGCGTTTTCCTGTGAAAAATTTTGGCGGCAAGAAATCAGGGGTGACGACTTTTCAAATATACAGGTGTCTCAAAACTCGCGCGCAGAGAAAATGCATGAGGCAAAACTAGACGGCAGTACGGCAGTCGGATGTGTAATACTGAGGGAAAAAATCTCCCTCAAAAGGTATTCGAGAAAAGACAAAGTTAAGTACCCTAATCATAGACTTGCACCTTTGAGGTGTGTTACCTTAATTTTAAGTTGCTAGGTTTTCATTAAAATGAAAATCTTTCATGACAAATTTGGTCGGCTTGAGCTTTTAGGCCTGCAGCGAGGCCTGCAGCTTAACCTACATTTTTCAACTTGACCTGCAACTTAATTCTAACTTTTTCTGACCAACGTTTTCCGAAAGTAGGTACATCATGTGAGAACATTCCATCAAAAAGTTAGCGAAATTCGCTTGGCGGAACATCCTCAAAAAGCCTCCTGAAGACGACCAGAAACCAAATTTATCGTGCGCCACGACCTTTTTTCCTGTTTTCCGAGTGAACTAGGACAGGTAGGGAAAAGTTACGAAGTCGTACCTGAAGGATAAAATTATCCACAAAAATATCTAGGGTAGCATAGGCCTCTCTTCTCTAGTTTAGCCGCCAGAGCGTCTCAAAGTTGTACAACTTGAATTGCTATTCCGCTGCCGTGGGGGTTTTGACGTGGTACAACCGAAATAGGGAATATAAGTTGCAAATGATGATAAAGGCGAACCACTTGGCAGGGTTACAACTGAGACCTAAATGAACGATTTGACCCGCAGTGCTTTTCTTTTCGTCCCTTAGGATTTGAATAGCGCCCCTTTTTCAAAATGGTGGATATTATCTCGGGGCAGAAGGTATCGAATAGCCTGGTGATGTCCAGCTTAGTAGAAATATATGGGGCTATGTCTCAATCGGTTTTTGGGACATCAAACACTAATTAAAAAAATGGTAGAACATTGCCATCTACCGCAGGCAAATTTGGTGGAGGCGCCAAAAAGAATTTACTACTGCCATAAGAAAATTGCTGTAACATTTTTATTTTTCAACGGATTTCAACACAAGACATTTCATTTTGTGGAAAAGTTTATTCTTCTTGTTATCCTATACCTTCCATTAAAAAAAGAAAAAAAAAAGAAGATTTTCAACATTTTTTTATTTTCATGCAATTTGCCCTATTTGTAGACTTTGATGTGCCCTTTCTAAATTTGCACTTTTCCGACTTATATCTTTGCAGTACGCGCCGCCATATTTAAAAAATGATGCCTGAAAAGAAGTTTCTGACAATATCTAAATTTTGGCCCCTGTGACATTGAAATGTTTATATACATATGAAAGCGCATTCAATCCTCCACAGTTTGACATCTGAACCAGCTCTCTGCAACCCACGGTTCTTGAGCCAGACCTTCTGGAAGTACCTATCAATTTTCGGTTCCAAAAGAATTAAAAATCACCTCTTGAGGCTGTGTCAGGTCCACCAATGTTCATGATTTGAGATAAATGGCGACGCGTTATCGTTGGGTAATTTGATTAAGACATGGTATGGTGGTGATCCAGTGGTGAAATCCGGTAGACGCGGTCACTATTTAACACCGAAAATTGATACTTCCGGAAGCTCTAGCTCAAGAACCCCGAGTCGCACAGAGATGGTTCAGGTGTCAAATCGTGGAGAATTGAATGTACTTTCATACGTCTATAAACATTTCAATCTCGCATGGACTTGAATTCAGTTATTGTCATAAACTTCTCTTCAGATATCATTTTTTAACATGGCGGTACGCACTGCAAAGATATAAATTGGAAAAGTGCAAATTCAGAAAAGGCACATCAAAATCTACAAATAAGGCAATAATCAACAGTAATATCACAAGTGCTTGGATTTTCACGATAATTTTGGCCAGGCGATCGCGAGTGCTGATTGTAGCGATAAATGCCCGACTCCGTAGGAGGAGGGCATTTATCCAGGGACAATCAACCCGAGGGAAACGCCTGGCCAAAATTATCTGGGAAAATCTCGAGCACGAGTGATATTTTGAAGATTATTACATAAAAGAAGTCCGAAGTGACAGCTGTCAGATTTTGTTGTTTACATGAATTTTATTCCGTTGCTATTGACAGTGGGATTCAGATAGGTGAATATTATCCTTGTAGGTCTAATAATCAAGAGCGTTGTATGTAATAATCATGAAAATAAAAGAATTAAAAAATCCTTTTTTTTCCTCAAATTATTTTAAATTTTTTTCTTCAACATTCCTCAATGTCTTTTCTATGAAAGATATCAGATAACAAGAAGAATTTACTTTTCTACAAAATGAGATACCCTGTGTTGAAATCGACTGAAAAATAAAAATGTTACAGCAATTTGCTTATGACCGTACCAAATTCATTTAGATGCCTCCACCAAATTTGCCTGCG
The DNA here is from genome assembly GCA_949128115.1 of Anaspis maculata. Taxonomy (NCBI): domain Eukaryota; kingdom Metazoa; phylum Arthropoda; class Insecta; order Coleoptera; family Scraptiidae; genus Anaspis; species Anaspis maculata. Next base: position 23,536,148 of record OX421962.1, read on the forward strand.
ACAGTTGTCAATGCTCCACCAATTTTTAAAAAGTATTTGATGTCCCAGAAACCGATCGAGACAACTCTATATATTTTAACGAAGCTGGACATCACAAGGCTATTTGATACCTTCTGCCCCTAGATAAAATCCTCCGTTTTGAAAAAGGCGCGCCATTCAAATCCTAAGGGACGAAAATAGAAGCACTGCGGGTCAAATCGTTTATTTAAGTCTTAGTTACGATCCTGCAAAATGGTTTGCCTTTATCATAATTTGCAACTTGTTTTTTCCTACCACGTCCACTGATATGAATTAGTTCATAACTGTTTGGCATGTACAGTGAGGCAAGAGTGCCACGTTGACTACGGGGTGAAAGTGCCAATGGCACTCTACAAGTCTGAGACAAAAAAAATACAATTTTTTTTTAAGAAGACTACAACTTCTTCAACCGTTCCGAATCGGAATCGGGTGCTGATATGATCCTAGAAGAAGTAGAAGATTCATTCTACAACAAAGATTCACCTTTTCACTTCTGCATCATTTGCAAAAAGAAATTGGATTGGCTGATTCCCCAGACAAAGACATGATTTTGTACGTCAAGTGCCAGGAATGGGCACAAGAAGACTGTAGGTACCTACTTTTGACAAGAAGAAAAAAACTATGTTTTTCTATATTGCATTCATAAGAAAGTCATTACGATACGCAAATGACGTCATTCGCGTATCGTAAGAAGCTCCATTTCGATACGAATCTTTTTACCCTCAAATGTTGGCAATATCAGCGGGCATGACATCGACATGACCGCACTCACTGACAGACGAGACAGCTTAGGTGACATCACTTCGCAGAAGGGGTTAATTTCAGAAAAATACGGCTCATTTTTTATGATAAACTGTGCTTTCACCATCAAGAGCAATTCCTAACAATTTTTTAAGCAGAGGAAAATATTTTACATTTTTTCTACCGGAAAAAAGCATGAAATATAGTTGCAAAAAATAAAAAAATTGTATATAACACACGTTTTATAAGACCTATTGTCACACTCGTCAATTGAATCAATCACTCGTCGCTTCGCTCCTCGTGCTTCAAAATGACGCGTTTGACAATAATACGAAGTCTTATAAAACTTGTAGGTACCTATTATAATATACTGTTGTGGTTTTTGTCGCAAGAAATGTTCGTTTTGTTGTTATAAATACCTATGGTACTCTTACCCCTTATCAGTCAGGTAAGAGTGTCATCTACATTTTCAGAAGAAATATTATTTGTTGAAAAATCAAGAAATAAAATTAATTTTTGAGTAGGTACCTACCGATCTTCTATGAAAAACACGTTTGTGACAAATCTGGTGTCACATTCAATAGGGTAGTGACCACCATCCAAAAATATAGAAAAAAATCATACTAATCGAATGTAGAGCCTTAATAACAAGACTACGTTACGTGAAAATTCGAAAAAAAAAGTTCCAAGTGTCTCAAAATCTGCCTTGAAAGTGGCTACTTTTGCAAACGATTTCAAATCTACCGAGCTGTAAGGCGGGCTGTGACGTTTCAATCTTTTGACAGTAGTGGGGATGACCACACCTCCGTTGCCTGTGTGTCAGTGTTGACGTTGACGTTTGCCAGCATAACATAACCATTGAGGTCTGATGTAGTCTTGAAATATTCATAAATCATGAAAGATTTTACCAACTTTCCATATTTTCAAGCAAAACAACTAAACAACACGAATCACCGCACAGATACACAAAGCGTTAACAATATAACAATCAGCTGTTATGACCGTTGACGGGTTGACGCTAGTGCTTTTTGTAGTAAGTTCTGTATAATGTTGTCAAGCCTGCTTCTCCGCCTATGAAAGATTGCGACGTCATCGCGCCAAATTTGAAATGATCGAAAACTTTCATGAATTTTTTTTACCAAGAAAACTTACGAAAAAAAATCTGTTAACTATATAGCGTCACTTATCAAGAAGTGAACTTTAAAAAAAAATAATAAAAAAAAAATCGGTCACTACCCTATTGCAAGGGCCATTTGAACCTTACTATGGCACACTCTTACCACCCCACTCTCCCCTACTTAAAACACAATGCAAGTGGAAAAAGAATACTAACTGTAAAAATAAAACCTAACGCCTTAACAGCTTCTTCCATTTCCTGGGACGACACTGGTCGCCCCAAGGCCACGGGAACGTTAGGTATCTCTGTCCGTTACAACAACTCATGCCATGAATCGATTTCACTCCGTGTGGCTGCTGTTAGTTGTCTGGGTTGTAATCTAGGCGAAATGATAGAAGTTTCACTTGAAAAATTCATGGAATGGTATTTTTGCGCCGAGTTTTGATTTCCGGCCCACTCTGCGGTGGGGATAAAATCCCTAGAGGTCTTCAACAAGCGTAGAGCTTTCTGGCGGGAGCAAGATCGTCCGTGCCTCTCATCGATTCATCAACGTAGTAAAAACGGATATAGAAATGTAGGGGGATGAAAAGGGTGGTGTGGTCACCTTATTGAATACTTGAAAATATTGCGTTTCATACCCGGGCTGAGAAGGTTTCCCCATATTCTTTCTTTTTGATGATATTGCTCTTGTTCTCGACAATAATATACAATAGAACTAATAGAAGTTAGAAGTTTTAAGAGAAAAAGGAATATAGGGACAAACTGGGGTCCGCTGCCGATGCCGGGCGCTGCAAGATGCGCGTTTGAGTTTCCCGCGTCGGAAGCGCCGGAATCCCGCGCGCTGAAGCCGCTGGTGACTTTGCGTTCGCCAGGCGAGTCGATGCCGCCTTGACAGTTCTAGTTGGCAGCCTTGTCGCATGAAGCACGTGTGAAGTGGAAGGCATTTTACGTTCCTCAGCTCTCCGGTTATTTAGTTTTCCACTTGTTTAAGGGTTCAAAGTGAGTTTTCCTCCAACACCAGTCGGTTCCCCATGGTCGGTTGCACATTTCACCAGTAATTTTCAATTATTTATGCGGACCGATCGCCGTACAACGCCAATGACGCGCATGACTTAGTGGTTATGTAGATGCTTGATGTTGTAGACTCTGTGTGTGTTGGTGTTGTATTTTATTCCTGTGTTCCGCAGTTTTATTTCATTGACCGAAGATAAACGTAAATAAAACACATGCCGGCGTGTGGCAATCGCCTAAACCCAGTGCCCGGAATTCGTAGCCGTTCACCTTGTTTTCATTCCAGCAATTTGTGGTGCTCCGAACTAATTCTTGATCCTTTTGTTGCAGAATTGAACCCAAAACCTCCCCCAACGCCCCGACCCCCGACACACAACAAAATGGACATGGAACCCAAAAGTCTGATAAACGATGACCCAAATGTCACACTCACAATTAGGCTTATTATGCAAGGAAAGGTAGGATCGTGTTCTGTGTATGTTATAGTGTAATGCATGTGTCGAGGCTTCCGTTCGCGAAAAAACCATGCATGTGCTCGCACCTAACGAGATTACGTCCGCAAAGCCTGTTTGCTCAGAAGCCTCGGAAATGTCTAATTGACAACGAAAGGTTGCTTTGATGCTGCTCCAAGTCATTTGTGTATGAATCTTTTTCGATTCGCGTTATGCCTTATTAAGTGCCAAGCCATTTATAGATAGATACCGGGTGCTGGCTGGTGCGACAACAACCAGCAGTCTGGGTCAATCACTGGTATCATTGCCAAGATATTCCACGATGCGCTCTTGAGATATGCAGTTCATTTAATGCATGTGCCTCACTTGCAATATTTACAGTTTGTCCTAATGAGCTGAGGATATTAATAAACCATTATGCTCTAGCTAGGCGCTGGCTTGGATTCATTATGCAAATTTTTTCTTCTAAGGGCGCAGGCCGATATCCAAATGGCTTTTGCTCTGGCCTTCCCGGTGGCTGACACCGAAAGACGCAGCTGTCTGACAATGTTCACAGAATGCTGTTGTTATTTGTATACCTAGTAAATAATTGCGATAGAAATGAGTTCAATGTATTGCATTGCTGTTATCATAATATTTTATCCAGGCACGCGAGTTTATGAGTACGAAGTTTACGATGGTTAGCGCCGCCTGCTAACTGAAATATGCTTTGATGAAATTTTAACGCACATAAATCTTCTAGCAGAAAAATAATGTTGTCGTTCAGGCGCCAATTTATAGTGAGAAAGTCATAGTCTCTGGTACCTGTTCCATAAATATTTTAATCTATGCATTTTTCCTTGTTTTTATTGCACATGCATGCATAAATTAAAATTTTAAGTGGGTAGTAAACGCATTTTTTACAATTTCACCGCAAGTGTAAACTGGTGGGCGTTACCAGCCTCTAGATTAGATTTTTATCGTGTTTCACTCACATTTCTTCGCGTATTTATTTCATAAATAGATAACTTCAGCTAGGTATTTCGAGTATTGTTAAGGTATTCTGGAAAGAATTTTATGAATAAAAAACTTACCGTCCAGCAGTAATTGATTTTCAATTAATTACACCTTTGTGATTCTCAGAACAGGCCAGTGTCGGCCTGTTAGCTCTACTTTATACCAACACTCCACATTTCTGCTTCCTGAAACTCATGAGCTCCTTGTCTGAACCCAGAAAACTTCACCTGACATTACGGGGTCTGGCATGAAACCACCAAAAATTTATGACGCTGATACCCTAGTATAGACAATACAAATAGAGTAGACCATAATCATGTTTTCGTGCTGCCATAACCGAAAATGACAATATGCGCTCGGTGTCCTCGGCCGAGGGCCTCGAGCTGCATTCACGTTCGTTATGCTATGCCCGGTTTTCGACGCTAGTAACATAATAGTATATTATATACCAAGGTTGAGAAAATATTATTATAGCTGAAGCGCCAGTTTAGATTCCGAAGCGCAGCTGAGGGATATAAGGCGCTGAAGCTATAATAATTTTCTCGACCGTGGTTTATGTAGTATTTTTTTTACTACTAGAAAATCGCGATTCTAATACAGGAGCAGGTTAATAATGATGCACTTCACGGCTAGTAGTAAAAAAATAGTATATTATATACCAAGGTTGTGAAGAATGCTGTTAAAGCTGCGGCGCCTGTTTAAATCCCGAAGCGCAGCTAAGGGATATAAGGCGCCAAAGCTATAGCAGCGTTCACAACCGTGGTTTATACAGGGTGGTCCGACTTTTATGTCATTAAATTTAGGTATCGATAGAGAATGAAAAATGAAGGGGACTTTCCAGAGATACAGCCCTTCAAAGTTGGAAATAAATAATCGTTTTTTTCGGCATAACTTTTGAAACGTTCAACCGATTTGATTCAAAATAAAATCGAAGGTTTACTGAAATTATTCCCTGTCGAACAATCATAATATGTTCCATAAAAAAGTTTCAGGGGTGTAGACAGTAGGGGGTGACCCTACTTCCCCCCCCCCCCTATTTTTCACCCCCCCTAGTTATTTTTTGAAACTGTTCATAATTTTGAATTCCACATTCAATTTTGAAGAAAAAGTCACTGTTGCAAAATTTTGATTAGAGGCTTCGTTTAGGAGATATTTGGGTTTGAAACTTTGGGAAACATCCCGAAATCGCCACTTTCAAAGGTCTAAAAATTAAAATTCAAAGAAACTCATGATTTCTCAGCTGAAGTAGGTTTTCTAGAATTTCTAAGTTGATAAACGACCATTTTTTCCAAAACACCGGAAATTTTCAGGAAAAAAAAATTTGGGCTCTGGAAAGTGGCGATTTTAGGATGTTTTCCAATCAAACTCGAATATTTTCTAAACAAAGCCTCTAATCAAAATTTTGCAAGAGTGACTTTTTCTTCTAAATTGAACGTAGAATTCAAAATTATGAACAGTTTAAAAAAAAACTGGGATGAAAAATAGGGGGGGGGGGGGTAGGAACACTCCCTGATATCTACGCTCCTGAAACTTTTCTATGGAACATGTTATGATTGTTCAATAGGGGATAACTTCAGTAAACCTTCGGTTCTATTATGAATGAAATCGGTTGAACGGTTCAAAAGTTATGCGGAAAAAACGATTATTTATTTCCAACTTTGAAGGGCTGTATCTCTGTTATTAGGCATTTCTCAAATATGTTTTTTGAAGAAAGTCCCCTTCATTTCTCATTTTCTATTGATCATTAAATTTAATGACCTAAAACGAGGACCACCCTGTATACTATTTTTCTTTCTACTAGTAAACATTAAATCTTGATTTGTAACAATTTTTCAAGAATATAGAATGTGACAGGACTGACAGAAGGTTGAAAATGTGACAGGAGGTTAATAATAGTGACAGGCGGTTAATAATGTGACAGTCAGCCTACTGGTTGTGAAAGATCACTTCACGACCTCTAAGCAGGTCAATAACGGCCTACTTCACAGCTAGTAGTGAGAAAATACTATTTCACCACCGTCGTCACGGATATTCGGCATCAAAAATCAGCCAACCTTTTTTTGAATGATGGACTCGCCTGGTTCTTACGCAACCGTAAAAATCCGTGACGACATATGGTCTTTTCTATTTGTATTGTCTATACACCCGGCAGCAAAATAGGGCCCACTTGATTTATGATCAAGACGACTATTTGCTTGGCCTGTTTTACCGTAGTAGGTAGTAGTAGTACTCGAGGTGAATAAAGCAATGACGCCTTTGTCATCATTAAATTGCCTTTCAGTAACATTCAAACGTTGACAATGGTAATTGTCGATAGGGACCAGACTCGCATTTTGCACCACTATTATTGGACTATGGACCATGTGGACCATAGGTACACATTGCAACCTGATCAGATAAGTGAGATCGTCAATTAATTTGTAAAAACAAACAAAGCCCGTCGACCCAACGGGTTTTTGTTCACTTATGCCCGTATTCATAGTCGTTGACAAGTGCACCTTGTCCAAGTATCACTTTCAATCAGGGTTCGAGAACGAAATCCAACATAGAAACGAAACCGTGCTTCTCACAGCTCTGTTTCTAGTTACACGAAAATATCAAATCGGAACGTAGAACGAAATTTTTTGAACGCTCCTGTCAAGTAACCGAAAATGAGCGAAATTTTAATCAACGAAATAGTGTAGGGAGAAGAACGAGAATAATAGAAAAATCTGGAGAACGAAACTGTCACTAAACGTCAGGTATGGAAACGGAATAGACCATTTCCACATGACGTCACACGCACGTGTCGAACAGCTGATCCGAGGCAACGTCAACATGATGTCAACTATACGTGCCAGTTCGTCAAAACTTTAGGTTTGTTCGCGTCGCATGAACTTTTTGCACCTTCTGCACCCTAGCCAATGGCATGGGGTCCCTGGCAGCAGCTGACCAATCACGGCAGTTTGAGTGCAGAAAGTTCATGCGACGCGAACAAACCTTTTGTGACACCAGTGACTTTCACACCGACACCGACTGACAGATTGACATACTGCCAATCTAACTGACGCACATGACTGACGTACCTCACGTGCCCCGTGACCACGAACTTCCCTTGACAGATAACGCACATCTGACTGACGTTACTCCGAATGAGCTGTTCAAGACGAAGCTGCGTGACGTCAGTGGAAGTGGTCTATTAGTAACGATACGTGAGGAACGAGAAGGATCGAAACTCCCCATATGGGAGTAACAGTAGTAACAATTAGATCTCTAGCAAACGAATCGGCGGGAGAAAAAAGATCGAAATTCTCGGAATGTGAACGAGATTGGGTACAAATCTTTGAACATATCATAATTATACTAGGCTTTACCGTCCAACAACTTTACCCGTTCATCCTTTCGTCTGTCTAGGCCTCCCCGTCTATCGGCTTTGCCTGTCTATCCGTTCGCATGTCCAGGCTCTCCCGTCTGTCGGCTTTGTCCGTTCATACTTTCGCCTGTTCAAGTCTTCCCGTCTATCGAACTCGCCCGTTCATCTGGTCGCCTCCCCAGGCTTTCCCGTCCATCAACATTGCCCATTCATCGACAACCCCATCAAGAACTGAAGAATGACTCATATAAACCAGAGTTTTGCTCCCGATTTCAATCACATACTTGATATTCTATTCACATTAAGATGTTCAAAGATTCGTCCCCAATCCCGGCCCCATTCCGAGAGTTTCGATCGATCTTTTTCGTTCTCGCTCAGACGTTGTTACTCGAGCTTCCGAGTGTAATGTTTCGTTTCCATTTCGTTTACCAGAGCTTAGTGGTTCTGTTCCGATATAGTTTCGCTCCCCAAATATCGCAACTACTTTCGTTCCCATAGTATTTTGTTCTTAGCTATTTCAATGAGAGTTTCGATTCCGTTCATCATAGGTTTTATCTACGACGCCTACTAAAAGAAGCACTTTTAACGTTAGCTTACCTTGTTAGAAACGTCAAATTATCTCGGAGCGTTAAATAATATACGTCATCAACGTCACTTTTAGCACGGCGTTAAATAATAAAATCACCAAAATATAGTTACTTTTTTATTTAATGTCACTAAAATTGTATCTGACACTTTGACATTTCTATAGCCTGAGATAACTAAAATTCTGCGTTGTGTGTATCACTTCTTGAGGACTTAACACAAAAACGCAGGTGGTGGTCCCAATAATCAAAGTGGAAAACGGAGGCGTTTCAGAGCAGAACATGAAAATTTGAAATAAACATATTTTTGGCATTTTCCCGAGAAATAGTATTTCACCTCGAGGAAAACCGAAGTTATGTCCATGAAACAGAATTCGTACTTGAGTTACTGCTTGATTTATTAAAGAGATACTTAGACAAGGTGCAGTTGACAACGACTATGAATACGGGCTTTAGTCCTCTACGAGGGCGACATTGTTTTATTCATCTCGAGTACATGGTGATCCACCGAGATCCCCCCCCTGTTAGAATTTTTCCTCTTAGAATAAATTTGTGGGGAAAGAAATTTTTCCCAACCATTTTTCCCGTAGAATTCAACAAGTTTTTTTTTCATATCTCATAGTATACAGGGTGTTAAAAAAAATCAAATTTTTGTGACACCTTGTATCTGAATATTGGAAATAATGCGGCTTTTTCTTCTGAACCCAGATATATAATTTGATTTCTCAATAGGATCATGTACAGGGTGTTCATTTTCACACTTCCCACCCCAGATTCCTCATTCCATTTTCTCCCGCCAAATTTTTTCCAAAAACGCCGGAACAGGTCGATTCTCATCTTGAGGGGGACATCTAGGACACGTATTGCCGAATTCTCATCGATAAAAATCGACCTGTTCCGATATTTTTCTTGAAATTCGGCGGGGAGAAATCTGGGGTGAGAAGTGTGAAAGTAAACAACCTGTATTTGATATTATTCAGATATCAAATTACATATGTGGATTCAGAAGAAAAAGCCGCATTATTTCAGATACAAGGTACCTATGATCCTAGTTTTTTTAAACACTGTATGCTACAGAAAACAAAATTTTGGTGTCCAAATTTGAATTGTAGGGGAAAAATTGTTGGGAAAAATTTCTTACCCACCAATTTATTCCAACGGGAAAAATTCTAACAGGGGTGGGAGGGGGGGAAATCTCGGTGTATCACCCTGTACATACCTACTTCGATACCTACCTACTACGGCAAAACAGACCAAGCAAATAGTCGTCTTCGTCATAAATCAATTGGGCGCTATCTTTGCTACCGAGTGTAGTACTGCCATCACTGTCATTTTACGAGGTGTATAGAGTACGTTCAACTATACTGTGATTCTAGTTAGCTAAGAAATTTTGTTTTCAAGTTTTCAAATACCCAGAACTTTACGGGTGGCTGCACTGGCGGTGTTCTACCCAATAATTCACGACGAGACACGATGTCGTCCATTTTTTGATCACATTTTCGCTTAAAATGGATGTAATTTTTTGAGGGACTTTTAACGACCTGTTTTCAGCACACTTCTCCAAACGGGAAGGCGCTTAAATCTTAGCTTTGTCCGTCCGTCCGTCTGTCTGTCCGTCACAATTTCTAGTCCTAGACGGAAGGATTTCTTCTAAAAATTTCGACTTCAATAGGTAGCTCATGACCTTGGGACCCGAACCAAGAAAAATCTTGGACAGTTACAATGATATTTTAGTGTGGCGCGGCGTCGCCGATTGGTGCTGAAGTTCACAACTGGATTTAAAAAGTCATCACATGCGGACAAGTACCCGTTCTTATGAAAGTAGATGAACATCTGTACGAGGTTGTATTTCGAGATCAATTTGAACTTCCTTTTGACAAACTCCACTTCGATACGACCCCCGGGTCAATAGATACGAATTTTTGAAATCAACCGCAAAGGTACTGCTCAGCGCTTTTATTGAAACTCTGCATTTTATTCGTGCCCGTTCAAATTGAAAATCTGGGCATGTGTTCCGACAATGCAATTCGACTGTTACTCACGTTGAAATAGCCATTATCAGGTACCTGAAGGATATTGTCACCTAAACTAAGAACCATTTACACTCAATAAAAATAAAAAATATATAGTAGGTATGTAATACTGAAAATTGCAAGAATTTTGAAATTAACCATTTCCGTCCAATTTCCTCCAAATTCATAATATGGACGTAGAATATACCCACCTACTCGTAAAGAATCGACAAATTAATGTCAAATTCAATTTTTTTTTTGTAGTAGGTACATAATCAGGATCACTTCTGGTTGTCGTCAACTGGGTCATGTCATAACTAGGAAATTGGAAGCATTTATTATAAAAATAAAAATGGGTTCCACCTTCTACATTTCAGCATACTCTTGATGGATAGCTCGTAGTTCTGAGAACCGAACCAGGCAAAATCGTGTCTAAATAACGGTAGGACCCTGATTAACATCTTGCATTCATGAAACCATCAACCTTTCCTCCTGTTTCAGCCGGAAAGACACGCCAAGTCCTATAATTTGATAGAAATATTGCTTTTTTTTCTTATTCTCCATAGGGAACTTGTATAAAAGCGATCCGATTCTCATTAAACTTATAGTCTGCACAAAGCAAAACTGAACAGCAAAAAACACCTGAATTGGCAGAAAAATACTCCATCCATACGTCCGGCTGACCTTTGATTCGAGTAAGCAGGGCAAATTTACTAGTTCAATCTTGCAGGCTGCCTTTCTCACCTGATGTGAAACTAACTTGTCTAAAAGTAAGATTATGTTGCTTGTCAAACCGACACAAAATGTTGAAATCTTGAAAAAGGGGCCGTGTCATGCGTGGGAATTCGACTCGTGGGCCACAGATACGTGTTATGATTCGAGTGAGCAGGGCAAATTTTCTAGTTCAATTTTGTAGACTACCTTTCTCACTTGATGTGAAACTAACTTGTCCAATTGTAAGATTATGTTGCTTGTCAAACTGACATCAAAATATTGAAATCTTGAAAAAGTGGTCGTGTCATGCGTGGGAATGCGACTCGTGGGCCGCAGAGACGTGTTACTGTCGGTGTTAACACACCAAAACCATTTTGACGGCCAAGCGACGCCGACACAAGCTTATCTCAAGCGAGTCCCAAAATTTAGAAACTTTTAATGGCTGGGGCGTTCCTTGTTTTACAAATGACTCCTGAAGATTTGGCTTGTCTTTTTGGCTGGAGCTGGTGCTTCCACTAGAACACGCAAATGACGACATCGCATTTTTAAATTTAAAGCGTCGAAAAGTCAAACTCGCTACAAGAGGTTAGATTTATTTTTTTCACTTGTCAAATGTCATAAACTGCTTTGATTTATTCAATTGACGAAAATGAAAGCATGGTACGATCGCGCGCAAAATAAACGGAGACAGTGTTTCGCGCGGAGTGTACCAATTTTATGAATTTTGGCTTGGTGTCACAGTGACAAGAAGGCTAAAATTCATTAAATCAGTACACTCCGCGCGAAACACTGTCTCCGTTTATTTTGCGTGCGATCGTACATACGAAAATTATAATTCTTTTAATTTTACAATAAAATGAAGAAAATCGTCGGACCTCATGTCTCGCAAAATTTTCCCAAATCTATAGTGTAAATGTGCGAAAAGGGTGGGGTGTTCCAAAAGTGGTCCGGACGACATCACGTGTCGTCGTTAATTATCCTGCCGAATATAGCCAGTGCAACCAACCACAAAGTTTTGGTGATTCGCTATGACTCAGATTTGGAAACAGAATCTCTCAAGTCACTAATATAAGATCACAGTTTAGCTGAGCTAACTGAACGTATTTCATTACATATTCATTTCTGTTCGTATTTAATAGTCACAAAAAGTTACGACTCTATTTCATCCACGGAAGCTACTTCAACAGAATTGACTACATCAAAAAAATGTTAGTAGGGCTTGTATCAAAAACATACATTTTTTTGCTGAAGTGATGCTAATATATAGAGAACTGAAACGTCTACCTTTGAAAGTTGTGGACAATTATTAAGTTTGTATCATCATTGCAAACAAAGAAGGTGGCGATAAAGTTATCAACAGTAAACATGTTTCGTTCAGATTAAAGCCATGTTAAAATAGTATATTGTAATACAAGTTTTATAAGACATCGTATTGTCACACGCGTCATTTTGAAGCACGAGGAGCGAAGCGACGAGTGATTCAATTGACGAGTGTGACAATAGGTCTTATTAATTGTGTGTTATATACAATTTTCTCTATTTTGCAATTATTCCATGCTTTTTTTCATAAAAAATGTAAAATATGTGCCTCTGCTAACAAAATTGTTGGGAATTCCTTTTGATGGTGAAAGCACAGTTCATCATCAGAAATGAGCCGGATTTTTCTGAAATAAACCCCTTCTGCGAAGTTATGTCACCTAAGTTGTCTCTTCTGTTCGTAACTGCTGTCATGTCGATGTCATGCTCGCTGATATTGCCAACATTTGGGATTTAAAAAACGCGTATCGAAATGGAGCTTCTTACGATACGCGAATGACGTCATTTGCGTATCGAAATGACTTTCTTATGAACGCCAAATAGAAAAAAAAAATTATCGTCGAGTCAGTTTTCAAACATCCATAAAATTCCCACCTTTCATCTCAAGAATTTCCTCTTAACACCATTGTTTCCGTAATAAAAATCTATCCAAATATCTAAAATGGATTCGTATAGCCTTGTTTGATTTGAAAATCAAAAGTTGCTGTCACTTCCGGTAGCTTCCGAAAGTGCCGGCAACTCTATGATCATGATCTGTGCAAAAGATAGTAGCAAAAGTACTCCCTACGGTTGATGCAGCAAGATAAACCCTAAGGAAAAAAAAAAAGTACTCCTAAATACCCCATGATACAAACTTCAAAACAATGACACTAATACGGAAGAAGTTACAGGCTGGGACGGCTTTCGAAATGAACATCTTCAAAAGTGACCCGATTCTGTGTAGGTTCCAGGTTTCATTAGAATCCTATCATTGATCAAGCTCATTCGATGTGGCGAACCAAGGTGGCGACTGATCCTGACATCTTGGAAATACAGGGGCTTGATTTCATGGTTGGAGAACAGAACAGCTCAGGCCGTCGTAACTTGAAAATTAGAATAGCACTTTAGTAACAGCCTATCGAAACTTAGTCTCCAACATGAAAATTGAGCTGTAAGACACAATATGTTGGAAGTCTTATTAGAATTGGATAATTTTCAATGAACTTCAATATGGGTGATGAAAAATGGCGGCAAGCTGTAAGAGTAAAACATAGCCTAGGTCTTACTGCGACGGACGGGATGGTAACTGAGTTTAAGGGGATGATAAAATTTTTGGAAACGTTTATTTATAGTAAGCTTGCTATGGATATACCCAATAAAACTTTATGGTGTCATGAAGTAGCATACTGTGGTACCGGGTCCTTCATTATGGCACCGTCAAGTTTTATTATTAGGTAAATCCATAACGGGTTTGCTATACATTGGGTTTCCGGATATAAAAGGGTGGTACACCGTTGGTCCAGGCATTTCAAGAGATATTGCAAACAATAATTAATATTCTTTAGGCAACGCATAAGCATTTTAAAGGCGTCTTGTGGTACAATGAAAAAAATTAAGGTCGCCAATAACCACGTGGTGCGTCATTAAAGAGCAGCAGTAGCAGCACCTCTTGAGCGAATGCCAAGCTTTCGCGGTGAAATGGAACGCTTTTCCCGAATTTTTCCTCTCCGCACGTAACATGTTTTAAGCATCCCCAAGAATGCGGCAACACAAAACTTTACCGTGTGTGTATGCATAATAAATGGCTCACACATCATGTTGTTTACGACTTAGCTCACACAGTACACCTTTTTTCTTTCTTAAATTTTTCATGTTTTCCACGTAGCATGCATTGCACACCGTTTTATTGAAATTGATATGTATCACACCACCACACACACACGCAGCTAACTCATCTGCGTTTCGCTTTTTTTCTGATTGCAGGAAGTCGGCAGTATTATAGGCAAAAAAGGCGAGATCGTCAAGAGGTTTAGAGAAGAGGTGAGTAGAGCAACAATTGCGTGTTTTCCCGCTCACTTAATTTTCTATGTTGCAATTTTTCCAGTCCGGCGCGAAAATTAACATATCTGACGGTTCGTGTCCTGAACGCATCGTGACAGTGACGGGATCAACGAACGCAATCTTCAAGGCGTTCACGTTAATTTGTAAAAAGTTCGAAGAGGTAAGGCAATCCATTCTTTGCATTATGAGGATGATCGACCCCGCAGAGATTTGACCCCATTTTGCTCCCCAGGGTATACCTTACTCTTGCAACTACATGATACGCATGTTTCACGTTACCCCCAGCCAAAGGCGAAACCACCACAAAGAGGATTAGTACCTGTAACTTGGTAATGAACAGCTAAAGAATTTCTTTATCTCGTGTTTATTTGTTTGTTGTGATGGAATGAAATGCAAATCCAAAGTTCTCAGCTTTGCATATTGCTCTTTGATTACGGATTTAATTAAACATTAAACGCTAGAAATGTTTGATGATACCCAGACCAGTGTTGTGAAAGAAAAATTCTTGATTACAGTTTAGTCAAATCGAGGGCGTGCTTAATTCTTAAGTAAGCTGAGATAGTAATTATCTTGAAAAAACACGGAGGAGAATACAATGCAGTTCAAGGTCACGCACACATCCTCTTGCACCAGCATTAAAGGAAGTAAAAATTCATAAAACTGTATTTTACTTTTTTTATTGCTTACTGCTGCTGTTAGATGGGTCAAGTTTAAATTTGGAGTGGAGTGAAAACTATTTAGTGGAAATAGGCGGGACAGCTGTTAATGAAACCAAAACTGCGGAAAGTGTCTAAAAATACGGACATTTAGAAGCAATGTGTCGTCATCTTGGCGAATTTTGCTATAAATATGAAATGGTGTCCTGCTGAGTAAATCTTGCGCCTATTTCCCTCGTCTAAATCATTCACCCCAAGAATAATTCATGCGAGACATGTGCGGTACTTGGATGTTCAAGGCCGGTGACGCATCGATTCAGTTTTCTTGCTAAGTATTCCATCAAGACAAAGACATTGTCCATTTGGTCAGGAAGTCAGGTTGACTTAATTGACCAGTGGCTTGTCAAGTTGAATCAATAGTAGCCCACTGATTTGTACAGTTTTCGTAAAGCTACAGCGTCCGGCAACTATTGAACAGTTTCCTAAAGGCTGCTGTGGAAGTACTCTTGATAGAAGGTTTTGTATATAATGGTAAACTTCACTCAACGGATCTTTGCTGTGAATCCGTTCATCTTGACCCAGTTCATCTTGAAAATGCAGGGACGCTTTCTTCATAAATTTAATTTGCCAGTGCGCGCTGAAGTCCTATCAAGGAAGGCCATTTTGGAATGAGTAAGGTAAAATGCGTAATCGACTTTGCCAATATCAAAATGATATTTCTTGGTAGGACTTCAGCGCGTACTGGCAAATTAAATTCATGACGAAAAAGTATCTGCATTCGCAAGGTGAACTGGGTCAGGATAAACGATCTGTTGATTTACTGGCCAGTTTGCCATTTTGTACATGTCTGTCACTATTTTTTGACCTTCATCAGGCCAGTGAAATAGTCGTCTCCGTCATAAATCAAGTGGGCCCTATTTTTGCTTTCGATTGTACTATCCTGAATAGATGTCGTAGTATGTAGTGACTTTAGGAAAGAGACAATTTTTATACAAGATGTTTCCGCCTTGACTTTGATAGTCTGATTAACTTAAACAAGTAATTTTCATTGCACAATAACAAACATAAGCCAGTCGAACTAAGAAAACAAAATTAGTAAAAAGTTCTATACAAATTAGGTGCTTTCCGATGATATTGATGATCTGGATGACGATGCTTCCTGATGGTGAAGGCGCTCCAACAAAGCCACGCTGGCTAGGTAGAGAATACCAAAACACCTAGTCCGCTGCTTCGTGCATACTTTTTCAGCAGCAAACATACTGTAAAACGCGTCAATCAAGATCAATAATTTCCTCGAAGTGGTTTCCCCTGTATTGGAATATTGAACCCGTATTTTGAAACATGTGTGTATTCCCTGAATAATCAACAGACGATTCGCATGGTTGTGTACATTTCCCAAATCACAGACAGTAATCATTATTGCTATGATTACTTTAATTAAAAAAATATCAAAAACAGAAACGTGTGCTGAAAATCATTCTGAAATTTGAAATTTCATTCCAGGAACAGATATTATGATGTGTGCCAGCATATTGTTTTGATGTGAAGTGTCAATGTAGAGCAAATGCACCCCTTTATTGGAGTGACATTTATTCAGTATTGATTCTGCACGTTGATTGGCCTTTTTTTTCTCATTTTAATTGTCACAGTACAACGTGGGCTTGATACCAAAACCGTGTGGGTTTGTTCATTGAAAGTCAACTCTCCCATATAAAACCACCTGTATTACCCCCCGCGCCCCCTCAAGCTAGCTATGCCCCTTTAGAAACCCCTCACGAAACATATTAACAACTACTCTCTTCCAGTAGATGCATCTACCAGTATTTTGTGGCATTTTGTTAATGTGGTGTTTGTGTTATGTTGGGATCCCTCAGTGGTGTTCCCAGTTCCAGGATATAAACAGCGGAGGTAGCGGAGTGCCCAGACCTCCAATCACGTTACGACTGATAGTACCGGCCAGTCAGTGTGGATCGCTTATTGGCAAGGGCGGCTCGAAAATCAAGGAAATTCGTGAAGTGACCGGAGCGTCGATCCAGGTGGC
Organism: Anaspis maculata; assembly: GCA_949128115.1. Taxonomy (NCBI): domain Eukaryota; kingdom Metazoa; phylum Arthropoda; class Insecta; order Coleoptera; family Scraptiidae; genus Anaspis; species Anaspis maculata. Next base: position 23,553,199 of record OX421962.1, read on the forward strand.
TTCAGAAATGCTGCCAAATTCCACAGAGAGGGCCGTCACCATTTCCGGAACGGGAGAGGCCATCACTCAGTGCATTTACCACATTTGTAACGTTATGCTCGAGGTAAATATGAAACGAGAATAAAAAACGCATCCCAAGAGTGGTGATAATTTTGAAGTAACTGAACATTAATCATTATCATTACTCAAGGGATCTTCACTCGACCTAATCGTCGTCGACTGTTTTCAATAGCGTCAACCAAAAAATTTGATTGTTGCCGTAAAATTCAATCGTGCAATAATAATTGTAAAATGGACACAATTGTTTCGCATTTTCTTGCTGAGTTACTGCGCGTTCATATTAGAATTTGGAATTCTATCTGACTACATTACACGCGATTCCTGTTGGGGAATGTTCAGTCCAGTTTGCCCAGCTCGTGAATAGTTAGTTGCATACCAGTGCTAATTGCGCTCGCACATACACATACTCTCTTAAAAATAAACCCACTTCCTCCATGCTTTAATTTCATGGTGCTGGCAAAGAGAGCAAGCTCCAGTAAAGCTCGCGTTAATTTTTAAAACCAACAACATTCAAAATTGCTGGATTCCGCGATATGAGAGCCCACTGCCGCTAGACTGCTCGCTAATATCAAATTAAAGTAATAGAAATCCCATTTTCTCGTTAAGTGGCATGTGTGCACTACTACAAAGAGGTAGATTTGCGGAATACAACCGCAGCAGTTTGATATTGTGCGGTAAAACTTCGCGACGGGGTTTACAAATTCCCTTTTGTGGTGTTACTTTGTACGTGACGGCGTCACACATACACACGCTAGAGAAGTGGTTTGGTTTACGTTACGTAATATTTGAAATTAACGGCTTAATTGTTGAACCCTTTCCACCGAACGTAATCATAGTTGACGCTGGCTACAAAATGAAATATCTAATTTTCAACTACTCTGTAGTTCTGCTAGAGGTTTATTTCGAGTCCATAATACTAAAATCCGAAATCTGATGTCGCTAAACTCGTAACGGTAATTCGAGGTTGCCACGATTTATTCCGAAGAACTCTTAACATCACCGAACAAGCTTAAGCTCAAGTTGCTAGTTCTAGCCCACCAGCTCTGAATTGTCTCTCGAGCATGGCCAAAGGGCACAGACACTACGATTGCTGTTGCTTGCGGTCACAATTCGTCTCCTAACCTGAGGCCCATAACTCGTCACTGGGTTCATATCTCCTAATAGGAGGGCCGTAACTCATCTACGTTCAGCTCGTGATCGAAGGGTCGTAGTTCGTACACGGACAGGACGAAACTTTTACATAGGTACTTGATAGTGACGAGGCGACAAGTCACGGCCGAGAGATTTATCTAGAATCTACGGCGGCAATCAACGGACCCGAAAAACCTCTAGGTAACACCCTCTCGGCCGATGTACACCTGCCGCGTAACAACAGCAAAAGGCGCACCTCTTTATATTTTTTATTTGTATACGTGGATACTTGAAATAATGAGATAGCACATCGGATTATAAACAGTTGTTTTTTTTGCAAAAGAATCCAAATTTTCATCGTTTCTGGTTTTCTGTATATTTTCCCTTTTTTTAAGCTTTGTCATACAGCGTATGAATAGCGTATGACAACTAGTTGTGGCTGGTTTTAATTATGCCTCAAGTTTTCTCTGTCCAGCGTCTAGACTTCCCATAATCTCTAATCTCTTCCTAACGATTACCAGGATATCTGAAAAATCACAATGCGTCGACATGGTTTTTAGTGTCAAGTGTGACTGTGTACAGCTTTGATGGAACTTCATAGGCTTCCTTGCAGTTCACAGGGTTGCAGGTTTCTGCTACAGCAGTTTTTAGTATGGCAAACAGATGATCTACAGTGAATTGCACTAGCTGCTCATCGCTCGCTTGCGTGCTGTGTTGCAGCGTCGGTGACTGGTCGCCTATGTAAGTCGGGCGTTTTGTGCCACATGCGTTTTGAATTGAAAATTGCTGTTTAAGAGCAGCCTCTGTTTTCATGTGCCACTCGTTGCAATGACCAGGCTTCCTCATATTCCGCAATGGCAAACCCATTTTGAGTCTGTATTAGCATTCTAAATTGTGATACCTTCTACTTACGACAGGGATAACAAATCAAAATTAATTGCCTGAGCCAATGAGCAAGACCATTAGCTACAAATGGAAAATGAACCGTTCCATTTTATGGGGCCACGATAGTACATCTCTAAGTTTCGTCTGCACGGGAGAGCTCTAAAAAATTCCAACAGCTACGCTTTTGAATCCGACAAGTTCTCGAACGGCTCTTCCGCCAAATGTGCGGGTTTGTGGCTTGCGTGCAAGTCGGAATCTTTGGGTTTGTGGCTCCTCCGCCAACTGTACAGGTTTGTGGCTTGCCCGCAAGTCGGAATTTTCGAGTTCGTGGCTTATCCTCTAGTCGAAGTCTCTAGCGAATATCGTACAATCTCCCATATCTTCCAATTGGTTCAATATGTATCCAGTTCGTTTTTCCGCTGATCGAATCTCATCTATTTCGGCTAGACACCTATTGCGAGTACAATCATTCGTTAACTACGATCGATCGAGTATAATCCTTGACAACAAAATATGTCCATCTACAAGTTGGTATTGTTACAGATTTGCGCTGGGTACTTCTATAATTGAGAGAGACGAACGTTATCTTTTTATTATTACTGCGTGCTACTAAATACACGACAATTATTAATCTCACTTTGGTATATCGCTTAGGTTACCTTCAACAATTACGCTCACTATCGCTGGTATTTAAATCTGGTGCCGGTCGGCTCATCTCCATTTATATACTTACTCAGAGTGTTAACTTCGGGAACATTCCTTACGTTCTCCGGCATATTCCAGCACAATCCGCCAGTAGATTCGCCTCGGCTTCTAGAGACGTCCATCAGATTCGCGTATATCCCGGTATACTTTGGAAAGTCTGCGCCTCCGCCAAATTCCGCATATGTGTCCTACTCGCTCATTGGATCTTCACTTGCGCGATCGATTCAGAATCACCGCGATAGTTCTCGTATGTATTGGAATCGCACGAGAGCCTCGCAACTCGTAACAGTATGTTACTGACTAGCGAATTTAAGCATTTTATCATGTCTCTTAGTGGGACGATTTTCATAAAATTTGGAGCTCACTGTTGTTTCGTTTACCTCGTCAGGTTCATTTCATATACATAATTATATACCTAGTATCAATCTTAACAATACGAGTTGCACACATTGTGGGCACCAGGATCTGTCCTTCGTCGTGGAAACTTTTTTTTTTTGTTATTGTATTTCTCATTTAAATATTTGACTGCGGGTCATTTAGTACGCCGGATAGCGACATTTTACCTAGGTCATTTCATCACGCTACAGACTTTTGTCAAATCGGTAGTTTTTGTGATGGCAAACAAAGAAAACAACTTCTGTCACTCATGCGTCGATTGCTTCAGAAGTTACAGGGTGTCAAAACATGTCAACAAAAAAAAACTTTCCCCAGTCATTTCATCACAAGACAGAAACGGTTAGACGATAGTTTTGGTGATGGCAAACAAGAAAAACAACTTCTGTCACTCATGCATCGATTGCTTCAAAAGTTACAGGGTGTCAAACATGTCAGTAGAGAGGGATGACCCTTCAAACACATTTTGAGGAGGTGGAGGAAGACACCCTGTAACTTCTGAAGCAACCGAGGCATGAGTGACAGAAGTTGTTTTTATTGTTTGCTATCACAAAAACTATTGATTTGACCATCTATGACTTGACCGTTTCTGTCTCGTGATGAAATGACTTAGAAATTCATGTCGCTATCCGGCGTACTAATTTTGTATACTGCGCGTACCACCGGCGGGCTAGCTTTCACGGTTTGAAGTCACTATCGCCAACTTCACTCTACCACTGGCTCTTGGAACTTCTCCACTGTTTTAATAGATTTGTTTCATATCCTGAAAAATACAAAATGCGTGCTCTTTTCTTTACTGATTGTTTGTTTAATGTCAACATGGTACTGGACTAGGGGACTAACCCGTCAAGATGTTTAGAGAAATATTTTGCCACTGGGTGGCGAAAACTTGAGCAAAATCGCGAATAAAGCGGAGAAAGTGTAGCATAAAACTACCGTGATTTGGCTCTTGGTTTTAACGGCAGTAATCACGCGAACTAAATGCTAGTGGCTTGGACAATTGCTGTCCCTGATATCCAATTTATACATCATATCCGGTTTAGTTCGATGGTGCACTAACGTAGTCACGTCATTCATAGTGTCAATGTTCATATTAAAAAAGTTCAGAGGAAGTTGAACCATCCCATTGAATTCAGTTACAAAGATCAAGCTTCGACACTTTCGGGCAGTAATCGTGAAGTTGTAGTAGGATCCACACACAAAGCACAAAATAACGATGACTGACGTCTCGCTTCTCCATGCACGGTTCACGGTTGGTAACTTCACGGAGTCGCAGTCTCTAAATGTCATTGAAAGCATCCTGCCAGGTTGCAGCGTTCGGAATTGAAATTGAAACGCGACAGCAACTCCATCTAGTTATCTATTCATTTATAAATGAACTGTGTACGCAGACGAGCGAGCAGCCATCTGCATATACCTTGTTGCCAAACATGGTTGTTCCATTACACAGTACTTTGCAACGTGTGAAATGCAAAATAATTCACGTTCGTTGGTCAGAGATGTGTTCAAGTTGCAATAATTGCTCACGTTCTACATGACGAGAGCGGGCGTCGCTGAATTGTTGATTGTGTGATTATGCACCGATCTTGTGCGCTGACATCTGTGCCTGTGAGATTTGATTACGTGAAGAGTTTTTCAACAACAGTAATAGATGTTGAAAACAGTCGGGGCCTATTAGCGTAAACTAGAAACCCAAGAGAAAGAAGTAATGGCAGCAAAATATTTTCAAACATGGACGCTGTCGCTGAGCAAAGATAAATAATTATAACTCTTTGAAAACCCTACCCCTTTGTTTGGATATGGTTTGCTAAAATAATCAAATAATTATGATATAATAATAATTGTGTTATTTTTTTTTTCAGTCCCCTCCCAAAGGAGCTACCATACCCTACCGCCCCAAACCCCAAGTGGGTGGCCCCGTGATCCTGGCCGGCGGACAGGCCTATACCATCCAAGGCAACTACGCCGTTCCTGCCCACACAGATGTAAGTAGTTCGGTAATGACCCCCCTACTTCCCCCCCTGCCCCTTGGCCACCCGCTGGCCGGCGTGGCCCCGCAGGCCCCGCTCATGCCGCTCGAGTCGCTCAAGAACGGACACTTGCAGGCAGCCCTACCGCCCGCGCATCTCATGCCAGATGTAAGTTGATCGTATTGGTGCTCCCTCTCCCAATTTTTCTTTCGTTCTTCTCTGTCAAGTGCCCCGTTGCATTTTTTTTTTTGGCTCTTTCAGTTCCATCTTCCTCATTTTCGTTCCTGTAAGTAGTTTACAGAGTAGTTACTCGATGAATGTCGTTCATTTTCCATTCCATACACTCACGTAAGAGACAATTATTGCAGTAGCGAAGAGCAGTAGTTCCAAAGAGACCTGCAACAAATTGCAATTCATCTGCTTCTATAGATCATCCAAGTAGATCGACCCGTTTAGAATCCTCAGTGACTAAAACTACTCGCTCCAGCACGAACCATTCGAGTAATACAATTTGAATAAATTAAACACCTTGTGTCCACGATACACTCAAACCAGTATTTTCATCACAACTCGACAGAGATTTTGTGATGAAAGTGGAATAGTTTATTACAACTAACCGTGGGTTCCACCAAAATATTTAACCAGCTGATAGCTAACTCGAGATTTCTTTTGATGAATCTTGGCCAAATGATCAATTACTACGTTTCCATGGAGAATTGAAATCGATTTGAAAACGGTATCGGGATTGAATACGGAAGTGTTCACATGCGTGGTTCGAACTCGGTATTCAAATCGATTTGAATTCTGTTTACATAATCTGTCACGTAAGTCTAACCCTAACCTAAAACTATCCCAACCCAAACGTATCAAAGAAAGTGCAAGTACTCTGCAAACTGCAAGTGTGCAGAAGGCAGAAGTGCAGACAACAGGTGCAAGTATGAATGCGACCCTCGATGCGACCAGAACAGCGGTTTTACTTATTGCTATGTATCACTTTCTGTTTGTTGATGTTCCGATCTAATCTGATTGGGTTTCCATGAGTATTATTTCGATCCGATCCCGATACGATCCCAGAATTTGCCGAATCGACCTTGAGACTCAAATCGATTTGAATACGATGTTGCAAGCGTTTACATGCAGTTTTCAATCCCGATACCGTTTTCAAATCGATTTCAATTCTCCATGAAAACGTAGTAAATGTAAATTCAGATTTCATGCTAAGTAAATCACGAAAGGGTGGTATACTTGCGATTTAACGTATTTTCCATAATGAATCTACCAGCATTGACCAGAAAAAAATCTGTTTAAACTCGGTTTAGCTTAAACCGCTCTTAAATTTTTTGGTGGAACCCGTGGTAAGTCCTTAGTTACATGATTTTCATGTTCCGCTTTGCGCCTGCGCAAGCAAGTAATCGAGCAAACAACCACAAGCTCTCATACATCGAACGTGACGTCACACTCTGACATACTGGTTCGAGTATATCGTGCATGTAACTTATTTTTTAGGCCACGCGTGCTGCCTAAATATTACACTACTGCTATATACTACACATAAAAATTTTCGAGTATTATGAGTACCACATTTTTGCATGTGTATTTAGCTGCTTCCGACTCTGAGAGTTCTCTTCGTATTTTACTGACACTATTATTACAGGATAGCCGCTTCCGCTAAAAACTGTTTGCGTATATTTACTTTTACATTGTAAAGTATAAAGCTTCGAGGTTTTGCTCTACATGAATACTATATTTGTAATATTTTGATTTCTTTTTCTTACTTATTGGTATAAATTCTTTTACATTAAAATATTTGCACTTGCATGCGACTACTATTATTTGCTATAATTATGGATTTTCGCAAGGGACACCACATACGATTGATTTATTATTGAATGGTGAACGAAAACAAAAGGGGATATCCTAAAAAGTACTTTTCATACCGTAGGCTCAATTTCCAGTTTTATTGCTGTTTATCTCAACGCAAATGGAGTGGCTAAAGGCTAAAAAAAACACTGTTGATGGAGGGTTATGGCACGTCGATAACAATATAATTTGTTAGCGTATAAATGTCAATGGGAGGTACAGTGTATAAAATTGAAATCGTCGCGCGATTGAGCGTTAGTTTGGCGTAAAACAATACGACTGGTGTGATAATTGATTGGCATGGGATTCATGTAATGTTTCATTAAACCCAGCGGTGGTCGTGTACATCGCGTCGTGTAAATATTGTTTGTTGTTCAACAAACATGCTTATTAATCAAACCTTGTGGGATGCCGATTAAAACAACTTCATAGCTACTCCAAACCGTCAATATTTTCAAGGGTTCACTTGACGTCGCGTTCATCCACCGAAAACCCGCTGTTATTTGATGTCTGTCTGTCCCAGGCTTATTGCTCCGAACTCAAAGCAAGGAATAAGCCGGGGACTTCGTTCCGGTGCCAATCAGTAGGTCACAAGTCTTGAGGTGGCAATAATTTTACCTTTTCTTATTTTGTTTCGATCGTGGACTTCCTAATAAAAATTCCGAACCTGGCCAATGAACAGAGCGATGTTTCAACGTCAAGTTGAAAGCTTCAAAGTCTTTAAACAAGTGGTAAACAAAATATGAATGTTTGAAATACTTATTATCCGTTTCACCCTTATTAGCCACTCAGCAAGCTATGGAAGATTTCAGTTACGTTGGTATCCTTGAGACAGACATGTGGTTTCACGCAGTGGAGGTTATATAGCTCTGACATTGAGAATCCGAAGATCGATTTTTTCAAAGCTGTCAAACCGATTTCTCACTAATATCACCACAATGATACCGTAATGACGCCGCGCCGTGAAGAAGAATTTGGGCCAGGGGTCTAGACCAAAGGAAAACGAGAAAAAAGCACAGGTAAATTATTATTTGAAACTAAAACATGAATTGCTCGACTCCAAGCCAAACTTGAGCTGAGAGTAAAAGAACTGGAAGTTTTTACTTACCCCAAGAACTGAAAGCAGTCCCACTCACCGTCATGTTTTCGGCCATGTCTGACTGTAGACGCTCAACGTGCTGAATATGCCGCAAACTTGTATTTTCGTTTGATGCGGGATGATTTGGCATCTTGAAAACTGATTTGACCTGACATTGTCAGAATTTGTCAATAAACTGATAGTTTCGTCGGTATGCTAAACCTAACAAAACAATATCATGGCTTGCTGGGTGGCAAATAAGGGTGAAACCAAGGAGGTTATAATTATAGCAGGAGGGAACATGAGCTCAAAAAAGTGAAGCCGTGTGACGTCACGTTCTGGGTATGCAACCCGTAAGTTATGAACCACACGAAGGCACACGACCACGAGTCACAGAGGTCCATCCCACAGAATCATAAATCTGTCACTGCGAATAGCGTAGTGACAGAATCAGTCAGTTTTTGTGTTTGTGTTTTTCCTTTGCCAATTTCTCATTTTCATAATGGCGGAATCAGTAGCTTTCATGGCTTTTGGATGCCGAGACCACTAGCGGTCACCGCCCAGAAAGAAATTTTTCGAGCAGAAAAAGCAAAAGGGCATAGCGTAGCAGAAATGGAAAGCAGAACAGAAGGAACAGAGACGAACAGAAGCTGGTGCAGATAAACAAGCTACAAGACTCTAGATATGCCAAACCAAGAATACAAAGAGCTACAAGGCGAAGTGCCTAGATGCACGCTTAATCCAAACGTGAAGGCTGGAAGCAGCAATTTGCAAGGTTGTGGTGTGGTGATGGGGTACAGACGAGTAGCTACTGGAAGCTACTAGGGTATGTCATGTTGTGGAAAGAAGTGAGACGATGGAGCACTTAAGGTCATGTCAGGAATCGCTGAAGGAGGGCAGAACTCTGAGGCCATTGTTGGGAGATGACGAAAAGGGGCTGAAATGGATGACAAAGATTAAAAAAAAAACAGAAGAGGTGCAACACTGATGCAACTTTTATATTTATCAACATCCTTTTATTTTGCGGCGTAGTGTGAATAATACAAATAAAAATGTAACATTCTCATAAAATATCAACAATAAAACTCAGTTCTTTCTCGACATTAAGTATCAAATTTTTCCTGATGTATGAACTTCTCATCGTCTCTTGTCTTCCGCGAGCGTTCTTCCTTTATTCCAGCTCAGTCAATTTTCTGTTATTTATCTTACTGTTGCATCCTATGCTTCTTTTTGTCTTTCCCGATTTCTTATTCCTGTCATTCTCGCTTATCGTTCTACTGGTCTATCCTCGTTCATGCTCTCTAGGCGTCCTCAGTAACTCAGTTGTCTCTTATCTACAAATTTTGTTGCAGGCCTCATCTTAGCCCTTTTCTTACTCGGGGTTACGAATAGTGTCTCCTTAGTATTTTTTTTTACTCCGCAGACGCATACTTCATCCCCGTTGCTTCACGCTCCTTCTGCATTCTCTTAGATAAGACCTCCATGTCTCACCTGTGAGTCATCAGTCAGTACTGATCTGAAAATCGTATTATAGGTACTTTCAGCTTGGTCTTCTTTGTTACTTCTTTTTTATTTATTAGTGTCTTAGTAGTACCTACATATCACTGGTGGTATTCTTGTACAGACTTTTTATAGGACTAGTTAGTTTCTTTTTCACTCCTCGTTGCTCTCTGAATTTTTTGATGCATTGTGAAGATGAGGCTTTGCACGCTACCTTTTTATCAGAGTCCACTTTGAGTGTTCAGCAACGTTGGCTCTATTGTCTTTTTCAGTTTCTTTCCCAGTAGTTGTATATTTTCATTGGCATGTTCAGCAAGGTGATGCATTTATGGTTTGAACACTCGTCAAGAACCCCCTTTTCTTTTCTATGCTTTATATTGTAGATTTCCAGCCGCAATCTTTTTCCCTCTTCTCTCAAAGCTATTTATTATCTCTGATGTAAATTTATCATGTCCAGGAGCTTTGCCGTTTTTCAGTTTTAGGAATGCTTTTGTTCTTTCAGGTCTTCTGTTAGCGTCCCTTCATTTCTGTCTTCGATCGTATTTTCTTTGTTAATGTCGTCTTCATCAGTCTACCTTGGTTGTGCACTTAGTAACTCTTGGAAATATTCACTCCATCTTTCCATTACTTCTTCAGAGACCACCAGTAGTGCTCGATCCTTCCTTATTGATTATGGAATGTTCTGGTGAGGTTCAGAGATCTTGAATATGGAAAAGTTATTTTCAATTGTAAATTTTCAAAGAGATTTACTCAAGTTTCAATAATAATTCTTGAGCCAAGCAGTATCGTTCTTCTGATTCATCATTAATCTGTGTTTTTTTAATGCCTTTCATCGTGGTGCTCTAAACTAAGATCTAGGCCTCCTTAAGCTAAGCCTCACATCATATCCATTTCATCAAATCATCACCTATGCACAAAAGAACTTGAAGGTGGACTGGGTCGAGGCGCTCATACTTCAAGTGACTTTTTTCTTTGTTCACTTTCTTCTTGAGTAAAAGGCGAGGTAAGTATGAACTATCCAGTGTAGGTGCACACTAGTACAACACACACGTAGGTCCGTACGCACAATATTGGTAACTGTACTAGGTTAAATAGGTAGGTACACAGCAGCTGTGCACTGGGCAGTGCAGGAGGCATACTTTGGCTTGCTCGAGCTTGTCATTTGTTTGGTCTTCCATGAGTTTGCAAGGCGGTTATGTCCTTTTTAATTCGGCACTGGACAAGGGCACACGTCGTAGAGGATACAATCAAATCATTTGGAGCTGCAAATCTTGAATTGGGCATATTCGTAACTTCAAAGTTTATTGTTCCAGGTTCACTTACTTGGGCAACAGTATTTTTTAATTTGGATTATCTTCTGCTTGGAAAAACTATCTCTGAACGGCGATCGCTGTGGTTTTCACATCCAAAAACCTCAAAAGCGATTGGAAATGCCACATTGAAGAGCGAAACTGACAAATGAAAAAATTTAACCACAAAAACGAATGATATACTGTCACTTTGCTGTATAATTCTGTGGGATAGACCTCTGTGATTCGTGTGCCTTCGGGTGGTTCATAACTTACGGGTTGCATACTCAAATACATGATTTCCCCTCACCCCGTTCCGCATCAAATTTCCTCGCCTACAAGCTGGGTTACGTTCCCTCCTTATATTCTAGCCTCCTTGGGTGAAACGGATAATATGTAGAACAATAGTATTTTTTTACCAAATGTTAACGTATACTTTTTTAGCTGGTGCAAATAAAAATCCAAATTCAATGATGTATCTCAACATGTCGACCTTGGTTCAAAATTAGTAAGACCAAAAAATTGAGCTTTATAAATTTTCAATTATCTTCTCATAAAATGTTAAAGTCTGTTTTGAAAACAGTTTTGAAGTTTTCTCGCTTAAAGAAAATCGCTTTAAAGCTAGAAAGCCAATTTTTGGCCAATTTTGAATCAATGTCAACTTGTTGAACAAAATTGAATACAAAAATCTCAAAATTGGCTCGAAAAATGTGCTTTGCCATTTGAAAAAAATCGTTGGTCAGAAGCATATCGAACTAAAAAATATTGTGTACTGCAAGCTATAGGCTGGCTTTGAACCGTTCGATTTGATGTTGGAATTTTGGAAACGTGATAGTGAATAATCTATGGCGCTGGCCGTTTTTGATGCATCACCCTGTGTATGAACGAACGGGTTTATTAAAAATAATAGCCACCGAACGTTGCGCACGAACCGTAACAGTTTACGTAATAATATCAACAGTAAAACGGACTAACTAAAAGGGAGAAGAGAGGTAGTGTAGTAGTTAAGCAGATGTACCCCGGGCAGGTCCCCACTTCCGTACACTATGCCCGACTATAGGTCTTTTTGTTGTCTTTACACCCTGCATGTTTGTGTTTTGTTCCAGATGAGCGCCTTGGGTAAAAGCCCACTCGCCGGTTTGGCAGCACTAGGACTGGGCGGTCTCGCCCCATCTAATACTGGAGGTCTGAATCCTGCAGGTTTGTCTGCAATATATCACTTTCTTTTTTGGGGGGGAGGTTGGCAAGCTTGGCCATTTCGGATGGTGATTCGCATTTCTTCCGTCTCTCCGTTTATCTGCCACTCTGTCGCAGGAATTAAGCTGAATCCGCCTGAGCGGCATATCGCTTTTTTTTCTCGATTTATTGCGATTTCAAACAAACATATTTGCCATTTTGGTTTAACGTATTGGTTATCTTGTGAATCTAACGATATATCGCGAAAAACAGCTATATGTCGCTCTTGCGGACTCATCTTAGGTCATTTTAGAAACAAAAATTGGAGTTTTGAATTCCGGATCGCAACACAAGTCGGTTAGAACGACATGTTTGACTGAGTGGCTGCTTATTTTGTTTCCAAACAAAGTCATTTCCAGCGCCGAATCAAGTTTAACGTCACAGGTTATCGTGAATTTGTGAATGTTTAACGAGCTGCGATGTTGAACTCGATTTGAGTCACCAAACGCATTATTCCCAATCCAAAAGTCAATATCCATTCTATATAAAAAAAAGCACGAAAAAGCCGTCAGATTGAAGAAATAACTCACGTACAAATCGCTTCATCCCTTGGCGCTGTGAACACAACCATTCAAATCCAAATTCCCATTATAAATGACGTGATACAGTGATTGATACTTACTTCAAAGATTTAATCATCTTCACAGCGGTGCTATTTGTTTTCCGACTCGCGTCAATTTTTGCCCAAAATATCGACAATTTAGGAGTCTTTAGAGGGTTTCAGTCTATTCCTGGAGACTGAAGCCCTCTAACATATAGGAAGGGATTTCGCGTATGGGTTGATTTATAATAATTGAGACGATCGTTTTAAAACACACTGTTTATTTCTGCGTACCATTATAAATACACGGCGTCAACAATTATTTGCGCTTGGGTATATCGCCGATGACTAGTCGCTGTCATCGCTCTGGCTTTAATACTGGTCTGTTGGCCGATCCATGGTGCTGCATAGCTCCGACTAGTAATCTGGAAGTTTCCACCGGTTCTCGAGGAAATTCCACATTGAGCCGCGGCATGTGGCTCAGGACGTCTCTCAAACAGTCCAGCATTTTTGCGTGTATTAACCAGCGTGTTGTGAAGTGGCGCCTCCGCCAATTGGACAGACGTTTCTTACTCGGTCATTGGAATCTCCACGTAAATTGAATGGTTCAAACCATCGCGTATGTTCTCGCAACTTGCAACACGCGGATCGAACGGTATAGAAGGATCCGGTGTGCTCTCGAATGCACAACAGAATCACCGCTCGTAACAATGTTTGTTTGCGCTTGGTGTGATAATGAATTTATCTCACGTCGACACTTCGACCGGCATTTCGGCAATTTCACTATCGAGATTTTGAGGTTGGTTTTGATCAGCGTCGGATTTATCGTAACCCCATAAAACAGGGTTCCCCAACCTTTTTATTTTGTTGAGCCTCCCCGCATTATAAATTATGTTGTTGAGCCCCCCTTTATTTTTTCATTAGAAACGCATATTTTTTTCAACGCGCGCGGTTCATGTTGAGTTGTGACTTGTCGAAACTTGCTTAACAGCGACTGACGACGTCGGCTCAGGGTTGCCAACTACTAGAAATGCGGACGCACCATTAGTACAGTAAAAATGCACCGAAAATCACTAGATTTGTGTGAATAAGCGGGGGGTCAGTTGCGCCGCAGATGAAAATTTTTCTGATTATAGGAGGGGGTTTAGCAAAATGTCCCTCTTTTTGAATTTTCAATGAATGTGTTGTGATGTTTAATTTACGCGCTAAATTATTTTTTCTTAGGGCTTCCCTCACTTTATTTAAATAAAGGCCGAGCCGTCCTGTATCAAAGGATTTTTTATATTGTCAAAAATGTCACTTTTATGACGTTTGACAGTCGATAAACAATCTGTAGCTGGCTTTAAAAAGCGCACCTATCACTTCTGTCGTCAGTGGTACGAACACTAGCCCAGTTGATCGATTAGCATTTGAGTAAGATCCTTTGTGAATCGAAACGAATGCATTCTGAGTGTCCCTCAAGCCTCTTCTGTATAGTCGCATATGATTTCTGTAATAATTCATCAAGTATATACAGGCTGTCCCGTTTTTCAACGCTCACTGATGGTATCTCGGGAACGGTAAGAGATACAAAGTCGGTTAAATTACAAAAAAGTTGCGCAATTTCATGACTATCTCAAATATCTCAAGACATCCAAGATATCTTTTGTCATTTCTGAAATATCCGAAAAAAACTGAAAAATGCCGAATTCGAAAATTTCAAATCATTTCTTTATTATAACAGCTATCAATTTGAAAATTGGTATCTTGACATTTTTCAAGGTCCTTGATCGGCTGATGTTAATAATTTTTTCCTGCGCTTACTAGTTTTTGAGATATGACAGTTAACTTCATTTTTTCTTATGGACACCATATCATTTATCCATCCCATAAACTCATCTTTTCTTCCTCTTTACAAAGATATAAAACACTTGTAGCATTTTTGTCAAAATAACCTGTAAAAATTAGAAAAACTGTTTCTAAGGCGAAAAAATTGAGTTACCGCTTCGGTTGCCATGCTCTTGTGGCATATAAACAGTGGCATTTGGTTGATATTGGAAAAAGTTGAGTTACATTCCGTTTTTGTGTATTTGATAATGATAATGAATAACAATAAAACTAATACAGAACTAAGTATAACACAAAATGACATAGCAATAGCAATAAACATTGATGATTTACAATTGTCTGAATTGGAGTCCATTTTGCTCTATGCAGAGTTGTGTGCCTTTTAGCCATGCTTTCAACGGCTGCGCTGATATCGTGCGGGTTATTAATTGACTGAAACGCATCATCAGCTCCTTGCTTCCAGCTCTTGGTTGCTTTAGGATGTTCTGTCATGAACCACAAATTCGATCTTTGAGCGTTCCCCGCAAAATGGACCCTATTTCGAGTAATTGTAAATTATAAATGTTTATTGCTATTGCGATGTTATTTTGTAATTATACTTGGTTTTGGATTTGTTTTATCATCATCTATTATCATTCTCAAACACATAAAAACGGAATGTAACTCAACTTTTTCCAAAATCAACCGACCATGGCAACCGAATGCCATTGTTATTATGCCACGAGAGCATGGCAACCGAACCGGTAACTAGATTTATTCGCCCCAGAAATGGTTTTTTCAATTTTTACAGGTTATTTTGGCAAAAATTCTACAAGTGTTTTATATCTTTGTAAAGGGAAAGAAAATATGAGTTTTATGGAGTGGATAAATGATATGGTGTCCATAAGAAAAAATTAGGTTAACTGTCATATCTCAAAAACTAGTAAGTGCAGGAAAAAATTATTGACGTCAGTCGATCAAGGACCTTTGAAAATGTCAGGATACCAATTTTCGAATTGATAGCTGTCAGAATAGAAAACTTGTTCAAATTTTTGGAATTCGGCATTTTTCAGTTTTTTGGGGATATTTCAAAAATTAACAAAGATATCTTCAATATTTTGACATTTTTGAAATAGCCATAAAATTGCGCAACTTTTTTGTGATTTAACCGACTCTGTGTCTCTTACCGTTTCCGAGATACCAATAGTGAGCGTTGAAAAACGGGACACCCTGTATAATCAATTCCACGGCTTTCTGCATTAGAGCAAGCTATGGAAAAATTGTGTTGTGTTGGTACAAATGATACGATGACAACGGGATGCCAGCCAGTTGTCTACACGTGCAATGTGTCACCGTGTCGAGGTATCAAGTGTACCCACCTCACTCACGCCCAAATTGTCTCGTCTCCATACAGTTAAACTCCATAAATTATTGTCCCACTATCCATATTGTTCATCTAAAGAATAAGTTCCCTCTTGGGCAGTGGGTTTAGCACCTTTATACATTCCATTTCTACACGGCATCACGGACTTTCGCATATTTTCGAAAATTTTCACTTTCGCGTACATGACTCCCCGAGACGGTGACAATGTCACTTTGAAAATTTCACATGAAGACAGCTAGCTGCCAACAAGTCGTCAACGTCCCATTCGTACCAACGCAACCAATTTTTTCCGAAGCTTGCTCTAATGCAGAAAGCCGTGAAATTGATTATACCTACATAAAAATAGAACGTAGCCATTTAACAATAGGTATATGCAATACAACAGGTCTGTTCCATCAGCAGTCCTTGACGGTCGGTTTATGTCAGCGACATGCGCATTACGATTTTGGCGTTCCATCAAAATCTCGGATGATCCGCTGTTCCATCAGCGCCTCAAACTAGTTTCGGGACGGTCAGAAAAGTTTGCGGACTTTACGGAAACTTCTCGTCCGGGCTTGCGCAGCGGAATACATTTATTTGGCATCGAGCCTTCTCTGGTCAACATTTACAAATAATATATAGGTTAGATTGATGGTTTCATTATTCATTGCCATTGATTTAATTTATAAAATATGGCTTATTTCCAGCTGCAAACTGCCAAACGATTGAAAATTAAGTACCTAGCAAATAGCCAAGATTGACGGTTTGCTGTTCCATCAACGTGTAGCAACAAGTCGGAAACTGGTCCGAAGTAAGGCATGCGTATTGCTTACAGTTTGCGAACTGTCGGTGACTAGTTTGGGATTTCTGATGGAACAAACCTAATGTAATCACCTTCTCCTTCTATGATCTTGATACGCCAGTAAATACACCATCACGTGCCATCAACAAAGCTAGTTCCATTCCTTGATTTCTTGTTCCATTTCTATTTACCCATCAGCGCACCATAATATTGCTATTCACATTAGATATAAATAAACTTCAAAACGTGAAAATATAGGCGATGATTTTGCAAAGACCCTCTCTGCGGTATGATATGAACACTCATAACACTCCAAATTGTGAATGGAAGGATTGCTCTACCCTAGCTATATCTGGTTGTCTTAGCGGTAACTGCAGATTACCTAGCAAAATGATGATATGTGCCGCTCCTGAAAAGTACAAAAATATTACCCGTATTTTTTCCCTAGAAGTTTAGGGTGATACGAACTTCAACTTTGATTATTGTTTGATGTCTACACAAATAAATATTGATGCGAACATTCGGAACAGTAGATGTGCTAACAATTTGTTTGCCAGTCGGGCTTGTTAGGACGATTAGAGCATGAAATTACTATGCAAGGTCCTTCTGCAGTGCAGGATTAAAAAGCAAGCTGCTTTTCTAAGCAAATCGCTTCTTGATACGGCATAACCTTGAAAAAATGTGTCGAAAAGTATAAAATCCCTAATTAAGGACGCGATGCGTGATATGGCTCTCCAATAGGTCACTTTTCGCATCAAATTAAAGGATACTACTATATTAGACGATCTTTTAATACAGGCCGCCCTTATTTTCGTGTTTCAATAACTCTCTATTGAGACTCAAATGCCCGCAAACCAAGCCTCAAATCAAAATTTTGCAACAGTAACTTTTTCTGAATTAAACAGTGAATCTAAAAATGCAATCAGGTTAATTTCTGAAATAAGTCCCTTTCTTCTTTTGATACTTCATCAACTGTTACCAGAATGTTTGCGATTAAAACACCGGATACCCAGAAAATGCCCTACCTCTGGAGCACCCAGTATCAAGGTCTCGGTGAAGCATGAATTTTATTTTGAACTTTTTTGTTTTTGTACCTGACAAAATTGCGTTGCCTCCACTAAAGTTTTACTGTAGAAACGCTGTATTTCACATTTTGTCAGTAACAGGCACATTTGGACCTTTTGCCATCGTTCAGGGCGAATTTCTAGAATTTGAGAATACGCCCTCACCGGTTTTTCGTTGGCATTGCAAGGCTGGAGATTATGTCCCAATTGTGTATATGTATTTACAAATCCCCTTGAGAGTCAAGGGAGGACTCGCTTGCGATTACTTTTGTGATTTTTTGATTTTTTTTTGTAACCAACCGAAATGGCACAATGCTCTGGGCCTAACGGTCGAGGCTGCTGCATTAGCATCTCGATTGTTGCGCACACGCCCTCTGTTGGTGGCGGTGGTGATAGTTTTTAAGTCGACCGGTTACCTTAACGATCCTTTGCAGCCCTGGCTGCTCTGGCAGGTTCACAGCTGAGGACGTCGAATTCCCGGAACCAGCAGAATTCAAACCAACAGACACACGAGATGACGGTGCCAAACGAGCTGATCGGCTGCATCATCGGCAAGGGCGGCACCAAAATCGCCGAAATCAGACAGATCTCCGGAGCAATGATCCGCATTTCGAATTGTGATGACCGCGAAAGCGGCGTGACCGACCGCACGATCACCATCAGCGGCAACCCAGACGCCGTCGCCCTGGCGCAGTACCTCATCAACATGAGGTGAGTTGACAACTTTGTTTTCAACAGTTTCAGATCCATTTTTTTGAAGTCCCCCCTCTCTTTCTGTTTTATTACTTGTTCTTTGATTTTTTCGCATCATCATAGTTTTGTGTTTTATCATCCATACAATCATCGAGATAAAACTAGGTACTAGTAACTACTACCACCCGATGTCCTGTACGATCTCCTCCTGCCGATTAACTGCTTCCATAATTTCACACAGTAATTTTGTGTATGAATGCGTATTTTTTTTCTTTTTTGGTTTTGTTTTAAATAGAGCTAGGTCTATGCTCGGTCTCGGGGAATTACCCACGGGTCCGGGCTGCTGTGTATGTGTGAAGTGATAGTTTTTAAGTAGTCAGTTAGAGAGTGGAAAAAACACGGAAGACACGGGGCCCAGGAATCGACGGAGGTCCGCGCAACCGACTATCATTTGATGTGTTCTTGGAATCCTCAAAGATTTTCAATCCGCACAATCCAATAAACGTTCTCTCTCTCTCTTCTCTCTCAATCCTTTTGAATCTCAATAACACATCAACTGATCCATGATATCCCTCATTTTTATTTTGTTTTCAGTTATTTGCGTCATTCGTGATGATGCTGATTCATCACGAATGGCTTTATCTCTAGCGAAAATCCAGAGTTGCACGCCACCGGTGGGACGCCTTGATCGAGGCGTTCGCACCATTGCGCGCGGTCTGCTCTGGATCTTCGGTCCTTGTCCGTGTCCAGTTTTTGCTTTTACAACCAAGCTTTCAGATCAGACGTGACTAAATGTTTCAATACCTCAATAACTAACACTTTTTTCTTTTTTTTCTTCAGTTGATTTTGCTGATTTGTTGGCGGCGAGTTTTGGTCGTCGTTGAAGATTGACTAAAATTGACGTTGCAGATTTTTTTTCGATAATCATTAAGACACAATAGTGTGAATAATTAGCAATTTAATGAATAAAGTGAACAATATTGTTTTGATTATTTGATGAAGTTGTATTGGATGAAAGCTTGGTGTGCAGCAGTAAGCGGTGTTGGTAAAGTGTAGGTCATGAAATGTGTGCAGTAAAATGTTAACGTGCTGTAGTACGACAGTGCGGAGCTCTCCAAGAGGCTGACGTACCACAAAAATCGATTAAAAACTCTGACATCGATAATAATTCCCATTAAAAAAAAAACAATCTTCTCCGAATGCAGGTCATGTGCGTTTCAATAAAGAATGGAAAGTGAATTGATACCCTACTTTTCCACTTATGGTAAGTGGGATATTACAATGCTGAATTTGACAATTCATTCAATAAAAGACTAACCAAAGACGAAATGGTTGAAATGATTATACCATGGATCTTTATATCAACAAAATTGATGTGAATTCATCAAGCATGCTGTGAAGATATGCCATATTCCCATCTATTCCTAAGCTGGACTGGTTATTAGCCATGACCCCAAATACTGGGCCGAAAAATGCGCCGTGGTAGCTACCAAACACTGATCAATCAACGCATCAATAAGTACTATCCAGACATTAAACGCACTTGATCGTAGTTCAAGTTCAATGATAGGTTGTTCGTGAATACAGACTGATGCAGACGGAAATATCTTGTTGGAAAGCTTTTTGGCTGTCAGCGTCACTCAAATCAAATAACAGCCACGATCAAAAACCTGCTGATCAGTGACTCTCAACCTTTCTTCTTGCAATACGTTTTTGGGGCCGAACGAACCTGACCGCACGTTTCGAAGAAACACATTCAATAAAATTAACATGAAGAATTTAATAAAAATCTACTCAATTTCGAAAGAATTTATCTTCTGAATACGTCGAGATTTTTCTTGCTTGAATGAGTCAAGGACGGAGGATGGAGAAACCCAATTAGAACTGCATGTTGTTGAAGGAGAATCACCTGAAAATGCTCGTAATAAACACTACGAAAATCAGAACACTGAGCAACCCAACCTGGCTTGTCTGTCACTCATTGTTCTGATTTCCGTAGTGTTTGATTTTCCGCCAAGTGTTGGACAAGAGCGTTTTCACGTGATCAAGGGGCTGTTTCTTCTTTCTCAACATTCAGCTGTAATTGGAATCTTTCACCTACAATTCCGGACTTGGAAGAAAAACATCGGCATATTCAGAATTCATGATTTTTTTGACAGCTTATTTCCATTTGTGAAAATAATCTATCAAGGCCGTATGATGTGAGCTTAGTCTCCACGGGCCATATGTCGCAGAAATTTAGCGATATACCGCCAAATTCTTAGAATTTTGGTGGTCCCGAAATATAGCCACCATTGTGGCAAATTGTCGATGTTGTCATCTGGTTGCCATTGAAAAGATGACAACACCCTTGAACCATCTTCACTTGGTTTTCCACCGCATAAAACACAGTGAGGTGAAATCAGAAACACTGTAACACCCACAAAACAGGTTATTGATGCCGTTTTTCCTTCTTTGGGCGGTATTGTCATGGGTCAGAAACGGAACGTCGTGTGTCAAAACATGACCTTGACGATCCGCCGTTACGCATGACGTCACGAAAGAAACAACGAAAAATTGGAATCGCTAATTGATGATCACCTATGCTGTTGAAGTCGATTTGGCTTACCAAAGGCATTATTTTCAACTCAAATCAATGTCGAGATGCTTGAGATGCACAATCTTTTGAAACAGCATCGCAACATTTGTAAACAAAACTTGTTGCAGATTCATGTATACAGGGTGGTCCAGGTTATAGTAGCAATAATTCACCATTCGATGGTCCATCGAAAACTAGGTCGACATGCATAATTTAATTTTTCTCCAAAACGCTTCCTAAGGGTGATTATAAGCCCTTGAATGTTCAGTTTTTGAAAAAAAAATTGCAATAACTCTCAAGTCATTGAAGCGATTTTGAGCAAATTTGGTACAAATGCGTACGAAATAGATATTCATCACTTGACGTAGATAACTTTTGTCAAAATTGTCCAGTGGCGTAGAAACGGGGAGATTGTTCAACTTCTCCCACCCTATCTTCTACGCCACTGGATATTTTTGGAAAATTGTACTTTTTTTAAATTCCTTCTTCAATTTAGACAAGAAAGTTACTCTTGTAAAATTTTGATTAGCGGCTTTTTTCCCGAGATATTTGGGTTTGAAACTTTGGAAAACGCCTCGAAATCGCGACTTTCAGAGGCCTAAAAATTAAAATCCAAGAAAACTCATCATTCCTCAACTGGAATAAGTTTTCTAGGTCGCTCAAGTTGATTTACTGCCATTTTTGCCAAGAAACAAGGCGTTTTCAGAGAAAAACAATTTGGGCTGTGGAAAGTGGCGATTTCGAGATGAGTTCCAAAGTTTAAAACCCAGATATCTCGAAAATATCAAGCTTCTAATC
Source organism: Anaspis maculata (assembly GCA_949128115.1). Classification (NCBI taxonomy): domain Eukaryota; kingdom Metazoa; phylum Arthropoda; class Insecta; order Coleoptera; family Scraptiidae; genus Anaspis; species Anaspis maculata. The sequence goes on from OX421962.1 coordinate 23,574,951, forward strand.
AAAATTTCACAAGAGTTACTTTTTTTCTAAATCAAACAAGTAATTCAAAAAATATATATAATTTTTCAAAAATATCCAGTGGCGTAGGAAATGAGGTGGGAGAAGTTGAACAACTCCTTGTATCTACGCCACTGGACAATTTTGACAAAAGTTATCTACGTCAAGTGATGGGTATCTATTTCGTAAGCATTTGTACTAAAATTGGTCAAAATCGCTTCAATGACTTTAGAGTTATTACAAGAAAAAGATTTCAAAAACTGAACTTTGAAGGGCTCTATCTCCCTTGAGAAGCGTTTTGGAAAAAAGTAAATCATGCATGTCGACCTAGTTTTCGATGGACCATCGAATGGTGAATTATTGCTACTATAACCTGGACCACCCTGTATATTCGTTTCAATTTTAATACACTAAAATGACGTCTTGTCATAAAATGTTGACGTAGGTTTTGTGGTGAAATGCAGCTGGCCATCACATTACAGGATATTCTATCACAAAACTTAGATAACGTTTTGTTTGCACAATTCCTAACAAAAATATTATAACCGTCTGATGCGGGCTTCAGTCTCAAATCTGTTTGTAACCAGAAACAAAAGCTACATCAAGTGACCTTACAAAATAAAGGGTGTTCGATTTAGAAAAAGTTGCATGTCCCTTTTACGGTAGTAAATACGTGATGAATTTCAAAGGACAGATTTGAAGGTTGCGGAAAAAATCGCAAAGAAAAGTTTTCTTTCAAATTCAAAAACATCTAAGAAGGGATGCCCCTAGTGAGGTAGACTTATCGTGAACATATCTACACACTCACTGTGTAGGTGAGTAGTAAGTACTCACGGATACTTGAGAATGGGACAAGAGTTTTCCTTGATTAATGAATAGAAAGTAAGGGATCAGAACCCTTACATTCTCGGATCTCTAGACATAGAAATTCACATACCCGTGTTTCGCAATTTTTTTATGGCCATGTGAAGATTTGTACAATTTTTGTACAATTGTACAAGTTGAATTATTCAATAATGATTTCGCAGGCAAGTTCAAGAGTAAAACTTTTGACACATTGAAATAGTGGAGATGTTCATGCATAAATTTTGAATTATTCCGTACTTTTAAAATGCGTATGTAAATTGAAATTGAAATGAAACTAATTCAGTTTTGCTAATGTGTGTCAGGGGGTACGCGTTCCATTGTAAACAAAGAAATACATTTGTTCTCATGTGAAGGCTTCGTTTGGTTAGCCTGCGTGTTTACACAAATAAAAGCCGTCGTTAACTTCATAACGGCATCATGTTAGCGACACTGAATATTGTTGTAAAATGTCGTTCGCGTGTGAAGTTCGCACAACGAAGTGTGCACACGAATAGAACAATAATTATTGAAAACATGAGTAGAAGAAGGTGCTATGTCGCAATTAAAAATCTCATTAATTTTTGTAATACCTAAATCTCACTTTTGATGTTCCGAAGGAACTAGTGGACTGAACGGCGAAGAGCTCGTACTCTGGATGGAACTGGAACTTTCGGCTTTGCCTAAAACTGTATCTGTTTCTAAGGGTTCATTGTATAAAAGTCTGGGTCACGCGAACCGGGTTGAAACCAAGTTCAAGTCTAAGTTATGACGCCGGTGTCGTGACTTCAGCTCATAAACTTGATTCAAAGTAGGTCTACATGATCCAGACCTTTATACAGGGTCCGCTGTAATGTTTGTATGAATATAGGGTGCGCAAAAAAGGTCCATTCACCAAAAACTTGTTTTTCTGCCAAAATGTTTCAAGGAGAAATCATGTTATCGATGTTGAATAAGTTCGCCAGACTAATTCCGAAAAATTAAAATAATGGGTGGCCTCTCAAGTCTTCAGACTTGACTTCCTCAGATTTTTGGCTATGGGGATACCTATAAAGTATAAATCAAGGTTTACCGCAAAATGTTGAACATGAAACATGGAACATTGAAAGACTGAAGGGGTGTATTAGGAGCGAGGGAGTTGTTAGGTATAATTTTACTTAATTGATTATTGATGAGCCAATGAAATGCAAACTCACTTTTTTTTGTCAATTTCGGGAAAAAAATTATACTATCTTGTCTAATTAAATTTCTTTCAAAATATGTATGAAAAATTCTCTGAGTTTCTCTTTACAATGCAGCAAAAATTATAAATCTAGCTTTTTTTGGTAAATCGCATCTACAATGGAGACATCCATTATGGTGCACCCTGTACAATGCACCTTCAAGTGCAGAAAAAGTTGATCGAAGCAATTTATGCAAAAATGCGATACAGCACCTTCATACACTCTCATCTTCTATTATTGATGCTTCATCATCCTGTTTCCTCCAAGTGTTTGATACAAGAATTTATGCAACCAATGTTTAAGCACAAGAATACAAAGCAAATCTAAACCACCATTCGATTTTTTTTTTGTCATACCTCTATCATACAAGAATCACCATACAACTCTTATTGTAAGTAAACAAACGTCTTTGATATAAACCTGTTGGTTGTTGGTTGCCATGTGGCATTTAACAAAGGAGAAATTGCTAAACAGTCAGCTGTATTATTGCTGTTTGCAATCTTATGAATAAAAGTAATTCGAATGTAATGGCATCCCTGGCGGCTGTGGAAGTGTTGAAGTAGCTTTTGATCTAGTTCGATTTTTCGTCATAGCTTTGGAACTTCTCAACCGATTTTGTTCAAATTTGAATCAGTGCTTACTGAAATAAGTCGGTATCGAACAATAATAACGCGTTCCATCAAAAATTTTCGGGGGCTTGGATAATGAGGGGTACCCCCGCTTTTTTACCCCTATTTTCTACCCCTCGAGTAATTTTGTAAATTGTTCATATTTTTGAATTTTACGTTCAATTTGAAAGAAAATGTTACTCTTGCAAAATTTTAAATTTCGCTCTCGAGATATTTGAGGTTGAAACTTCGGAAAACATCTCGAATTTCAAGAGCCAAAAAATTAAAATCCAAGATTACCAATGATTCCTTCATTGAAATAGGTTTTCTAGGTCTTTTAAGTTGATGAACCATGAGTTTTTCTAAGAAATGAGAAGTTTTTAGGAAAAAACATTTTTTGGGCTCTTAAAAGTGGATATTTTGATGTGTTTTTCATAATTTCAAATCCAAATATCTTGAAAACGAAGTATTCAATCAGAATTTTGCAAGAGTAACTTTTTCTTTCAAACCAAACGTAGAAATTAAAACTATGAACAATCTACAACATTACTTGAAGGGGTAAAGAATAGGGGTGAAAAAGCGGTAACATCCCTCAATATCCACGCTCCTGAAAAATTTTGATGGAACGCGTTATTATTGCTAGATACCGACGTTCAAATTTTAACAAAATCGGTTGAGAAGCTTCAACGTTATGACGAAAAATCGATTTTCAAAGTTCAACTTTGACGTCTGTATTTCCGTTGTTATTTGTTCCTAACATATATTTTTTCGAGAAAGTCTGCTACTTTTGACGTTTCTCATCATTTCCTGAAAGGAAGCGATTTAAATTTGAAACACCCTGTATAATGATCAGAACCTATGAGCAGTTTCTAACCTGAAAAAAAAAAGGCGACGCGGTTAGGTGCTGGCGGGAAGATTGTTGCAATATTTTAAACATTCTTGAAAGTAGCGGCACACACGTCCACGTTTTTGAGAAGTTAGACGATTTGACGTTATTGAGGAAAAATGCGTGATTCTAGAAATAAATGTTTCGGAATCGACAAATCGACGAATTTTGGAGCCGTGACGTTTACCTGTCTGCTTGATGACACAAAAATCATCAAACGTTCCGTGGTTTCCTTGGCAATCGATTGACTTTTTGCAACTAAATAAAGGATGAATCAAATTGAGTCTCCACGTGAGAAGACGCTGTATTTTTGATATTTCAAAGAATATTTCAATGACGAAGCATATTTGTGAAGTAGAAAGGTATACAAAATTGTCTACGGAAAAATACACCGTCTGAAAATCAGGTGAAAAACAAAACTGGACGTTCCAAAAGCAATATCGTATCTTCACGCGAATAATTTTGGATGTAGAAAATCGACCTTCTGAGCACACAATTTGAAATGCCGTCCAAAAATTTAGGCGAAATGGCTTCGTAACAAACATACATACATATGAGTTTCCATGAGTTCACATCACTGCGCTTAGAAGATCGATTTTCTAAACCCAAAATTAGTGGCGTGAAGAAAGATACGCATACTCCTTCTGAAACGTCCATTTTTGTAGTAGGCTTGGACAATTCTCACGCGATTTTCAGTCGTGTATTTCTCTGTAGACAATTTTGTACACCTGTTTACTTCACATATCGCTTTGACATTGAAAAATTCTTTGAAATGTCAAAAATACAGCGTCTTCTCATATGAAAACTCAATTTGAATCATCATCACCCTTTACTAGATCTTCACCATACATGTCCATAGCCGCCTGATATGTTATTTCATTTGAATTATAATATTAGGGTCGAGAATAACCAATGGTAGCCATGCGCCACTTATGCATCAGTCAGATTCGGCAAAGACGTAAACGTCAGGCTCGCGTTTGAAACAATTGTCAATAATTGTCAAATAACCGAATCAACAAGCAACAGTTCGTGTTGTTGATTTTTTTGACATTTTGAATAATTCAACCACGATTCCGAACTTGCGCTCGATTCTCGCCGCTTTGACGTTCAAATGTGTCGAATCAAAATAATTTCGTGGTGCCATTGTTTTTTACGGCATTGCGAGTTTGGAAAATTTTCCGCTAGGTGGCTACCGGCCTATTATCGCTCCTAATAGGTCTCCATTCACTGGCGAACCTGGTTGGACAACATGGTTGGGCTCGTGTTGGCGCCAACCACACGCCAACAAACATTCGGCGAGCCCAAATATGTTGTCCGATCGAGTTCGCCGGTCGATGGGGACCTTATACGGGGTGTTTATAAGAAACTGTGATCGCGGCAGGCATGAAAAACGCAGTAACAGGCGTAATTGTAGTGATCGAAAGCGGATTCCAAAGGCGATGCGATCACAAACGTTTATAAACACCCGGTATTTTGAAAATGCTACTTTGTCTTCATTGTAAATTTATTCAGATGATGCAAATTGGTCGGAAACGGCAATGATCATTCGGCATTGTAAAATAGGTTCTCAAGTGTAACCAATAGACTGCATTAATAATTCGCACTTTCCGCTCCCACTTGGGATTTGTAAATGAGGGCAAATACTGACAGTTTTATAGATGGCGCCGGTGTAACTGGAGTAGTTGAAAAATTGCATATAAATGTCACCACGCTGTCAAAGTAGTCAAATTTATTTCATTAACACTAGCCTTTCACTGAGTAAGGTTTGCTGTGTGATCCGGAAAATTCTGAATTGGGGTTGGTTTTGAAATCGAGAAAAATTCGACCATTCAGCCAATCCATTACTCCAATCGATGAATATTTTGTTTCCAGAGCCAACCCCAATTCCGAATTGTGTGAATCACATGGTATAGGATTCATTTATGGGAGATATCAAGTAATCAATCAATCAATTTATTAATTCCTGCTTTATTGCGGTAGATATCAAGTATAATGATACTAAATGTTGGTTAAGTAGGTCCTATACCTCTTTCACTGATCTCCACAGTGTCTACTGGTTTTATAGGATTATTATTGGGGTCCAAGCAACCCCAAAGATCTCATTGCTTGAGCTTAAGTTGCTAGGTCCGTATTTTTTAATTCAATTCAACCAGCAGACTTGAATAAAATATTGAAAAGTTCAAGTCGGGAAAAAAAGCGTCAGAATATTACCATATTCCAAACATTTTACCTGCCAATTATTTAAAATTATAACTGGGCAAACTCGATACATTTTCATGCTACAAGAACAGAAGGCGCGTTCGAATTTAGTGAAGAGTTCGGTGTGAGTTTATCGACCACGGCCAGGCATATAATGAATAATTTATCGCATAAAAAGCAACAACACTCAAACTCCGTCCCAGAACAATTCATAAAATTTGAATTGAAAGAAAACTATTCGCAACATGAACGATAGGAGCAAATTCCTCGTGGGTCGACCAGCTCGTTTCTATTTTATTGGGTACTAAATTTATATATTTTATAAAGCACAGCTTCGTTGAATCTATTGCACACATGTGACTAAAACGTACAGGAAGAGGACTTTCCTGTGGTAAGACCGACACCGCTTTTTTTTCAACCCCCCCACATGACTCAATCTCTCTCTCTTTCCCCCCGATACCAATTACAATCACTGCAATCACTACAATCCTGGTATTTCTGTGTGTTTCCCCAGTGTTGAGCTGCAGAAAGCTAACCTTGAGGCCCAAAACTCTCCTAGCACTGGTGGATCCAGCCAGTCCTCCACCGCTGCCTCTCCTCTGGCCAGTGCCATTCCTCTAGCCCAACTATTGGCCAAGCCGGGAGCCCTCAACGCGCTGACCAGCCTCAGTGCGCTGGGGGGCCTCACCGAGCTGTTGGGCGGGCAGGCGGGCGCTCCCCCTGTCCAGACCACCGGCGTTCACCGCACCCACAAGAGCTACACCCCGCGACTCCGCTCTCCCGGCAGCGGCGGCGGTCCCTCCGAGGGCTCCAAGCTCAAGAGCGAAAGGAACAAGTTCAATCCGTATTAAGGGACAAACACAGACACACACATGATGACGATGATTATAGCACAAGCACATGCAGACACATTTTTTTCAGTCGATTGAGCCAAATCACTCATGCTTTATAAGTATACACACGTGGTTATTTTTTTTCTTTTATTCTACACTTCTCACTGTTATCATCATGTTGACACTCTTTAATTTTTGACTGCAGAATTGCGTGAAATTCTAAGAACATTCAGTATTTAACAATTACTATTACTCAAATATAGTAGTGTAGGCTTTACCAATTGGCTTGACCAAGCATTCCAGCACCCTGTCACTGTTATGACAAGACGTTGCTAATTCAGCAGAAAAGTTGAAATTTCCTGTGCTTGTCTGGTGGGTAGATTATTAAGATTAACAGCAATTTTTATTTAATTTTTCTTTTTAGTTTCTATCATGATAAGCTTCAAAATTTATTTACACGTTTCACACAATTTTGACAGTCATTTTCGCGTCGCTATAATGTTCCGTTTAATTGTTTCGCGTTTATAATTATCATTGGTAAAACACAATTTTCTTAATTTATATATTTTTTTTTTTGTAATTTATACACACAAATTTGCTCAATTTATTTTGCTCTACACTTCAGTTATTACGTGTGCTACATTTTAAAACTTAATATGGCAACATAGATATTTATCATTGCAAAGCGATTAATTAGCATCTAAACTAATCATTAAGTATTGATAATAACCAATAATAATAACTACTTAGGCATAGTTTTGTACAAAATTCGAATGCCTTTTTAAATGGGGCGGGCTTTGTTGTCCGACATATCGGCAACAAACCGAAAATTTTGAGAAATACTTGAGTGTGTTTTTTCATTATTAATCAGTAAAATATTAGTACGCTGTAGATTTTTCCAAATACTAAGCTTGATATAGGGGTCGGGTACGCGTTTTCATAATATTAATGTGTGCCACCGCCCGACGAGAATTTATTAATAATAAGTGTTCTTTAGTTAGCTCTTACGAATTAAGTTTCATTTTTTCTAGTAGGGAAAAACGTAATTTTATAATAGTGTTCTAAAGTATATTAAGGTATTTCAGTGTAATAATGAATAGAGAGACCAATACAAAATGTGTGTTTAATAATGACGATACGTTTTTATTCCATTATTTCGTTCGTTGGCACTTATGATTCTCTGGATTTGTGTGAAAGTTGTAACACGTGTGTCCATCTCCTAAGCCTGCTAACGATGCCTTACCAAACACAATCCAGGCTCTAAAGAAGATTCACATTTCCCGGTAAGCTTGAACCATTCCATTTTTCCTATTTTCAGTCGATCGTCTTCGCCTTGATGGTCCCGGTATTTGTGAGCGGCCGCTTAGACCTTTCATTTTATGTTCAAGAAGCTTCTGTGCACTGCTTTATTTCCAGGGACGGTTAGCAATGTGGGGTTGCAAAGATTTATCTTGGCTATCACAAAAACTGTCGCGACTTGAACCCGACATTAGGTGCTTTCCTTTCACCACCTAAACTAAGTATTCTGACCTAAGCTGTTAGTGGTATCTCACTTTCGCGCATGTGATCTCTCGCTTTTTCTCTTTCTAACTTAGATCAGATCAGTGAGTTTTGCGGTAGAAGGAAAGCACCTATTGTAACGTTTCTATACAGGGTAAAATAATACTGCATCAATGTACAGTCGCAGGCACTGATTTTTCGGAACAATGTCACCGATTATTTCCAAAAAATCCGAAAAAAACTCTCACAACGTTTCAGTAAAGAAAGTGAAAATTGACAGTAAAGTAACTCGATATTGAACGTTTTGTAATAAGCGCTCAGATTCCAATGGAAGCGTCGCGCTTGAATTCACGGCACACTTCAGCATTGTATCAACTCAAGAAGGCTGACTCGAACTCGATTTTTTGACCTTAGTAATTTTATTCCGAACCATAGTCAAGTTTGTATACATCGCTGAGTTGAAAAAAATACGGTTCTTTTATTAGAGTAAGCTGTGGATAAATTTTGTCATGTTGGTAACGGAGTTAACGTCTTTGCAGCCAGCTGTGTAGATGTGGTATGTTATGTACAGAGGTTTTGTGAAATGGGACAAGTTTCATGTTGAAAAAATCTTCCAACACAGTACACAGTGAACTCACGCATCGTGTCTCGCCTCACGCAGTCCAGCTTCATAAATAATGTCTTCTAAGGAAGTTTTCTCAACATCACTGGGCGATGGGCATTTTCATCCCATTTTCTCTGGTACTGTCGCGCTTAGGCATCATTTTCCTCAATGTCCGCCACTAATCGTACAGCATAAGCGAAAAGCCACCAACTAGTCTTGACAATGGCGGCAAATTTTCACTCCAAGGGAACTCACGTTTTCTATTTTCGCCACAAAAACTCGAAAACTTCGACTTATGCGTACATCACATCACAGTGACGGGTGGCAGCTGTCACATAACCGCGCACATAACAGTCACAATTAATACAGCATCTTTATACCCAGTTGCAACGACATTAGCCTCGTACCAACACAACAAAATTTTTACATAGTTTACTCAAATGAAAAACACCATGAAACTGATTATATGGGCTACCGGTTCCAAAAAGTTGACTAATGCTTGTTATTAATGTTGATACTTGAAAAAAAGAATTTGTTTTCTGTTCTTTGATTCTTCAAATTCAAGTTCGGATTTGTAATATAACGGAGCTGTGGCTCGGCTCGCCAGGTTTTGAATAAAACACCTACTGTAGGTGTGTATATCTAGACCTTCTAGAATCCCAAGATATTAAAATCTCTGGATCCTCGTATTAGTCTCTGAGATGCCCATACCGGCATTTGTCTCATACCGCATGTTTCAGAAATGATCAAAAGAAATCTTCCCTCATTCTGGAAATTCAAAAGAATGATCTTCAAGCCCAACCTACCAAAGTTACATTTCTTCAGGCTTTATTTTATTATAGCTTTTACATCATTCAAAGTTTCCAAAAAAATGCAATTTGAATCTGGCGATTCACAAGAATTCGAAAATTCATAACCGACAAAACAAAATACTTCAGATGAAGAAAAAATCCTCTTTCTCTGGGCTTTCCATTGATGTGTCGCCGATGTCTGTACCTGGCCCAATAAGCCAGAAATTCTGCCTTAAAGTCCAGCAAACACAATAATCGGAATTCATAACGACGTCACCGATCACACACTTGTTGATTTTCACATCAGCGAGTATTCATTGCTATGGAGAATCCGGGTATGTCAAGTGAAAAAGTTTCAGCAACGGCTGGTGTCAAAATCAACAAGTGTATGATCGGTGACGTCACGGATTCCGATTATTGTGTTTGCTGGACTTTAGGGCAGAATTTATGGCTTATTGGGCCAGGTACAGACATCGGCGACACATCAATGGAAAGCCCAGAGAGAGAGGATTTGCTTTCATCTGAAGTATTTAGTTTTGTCGGTCATGAATTTTCGAATTCTTGTGACTCGCCCGATTCAAATTGCATTTTCTTGGAAACTAGAGCACCTACAAGCATCGGCGCCCCCTCAAAAGAAAGCTAAAAGATCAGGCTTCCCCCCCCCCTCAATTGAAAAAAATTTCTTGTTGCCTTGATATTTTCTGAGAATCGCGCTGGATTGTTTTAGCTGGGACACCCTGTATATTGACATTTTAGCGGCATTATTTTTTACATTTTGGCGATCATTTCTTGAACATGCTGGCTGAACAATGAAGATCAAAACTCCCATGACTGCGAAAATGATAAGGCGATGGCATGTACAGGGTGTTCACGTATAAATTATCCCCCCCCCCCCCGGAGACTTCCCCTTACCCTTGAACATAATTTTAATGAGAAAAACTGATTCTTACATAATTTTTCCGTAGGTTCCGAATATCTCCACTAAAATTTTCTCTGGTACCTATATCGCTTACAGGGTGAAACATCGATTTTTAGCGCATTTTCCATCTTGATGAAAATCGCTATTGCAACCGCTTTGTCCGTCCGTCCGTCCGTTCATCGAACTCCTCCCAAACTAGACGACCTAGCTTTCTAATTTTTTCGCTGTTACATAGCTGCCACTCCCAAAGGAGGGCTAGGCTATATTAGATGTCCATATTGCGCCGCCAACATAGAGAAAACCGCCCCCGATAAACTTGAAATAACATAATATTGCACTTTCTATCAGACCTGATGCTCTAGTGTTCTCATTTTTTGAATAATACATAGTTGCCACTTATAAACGTAAGCCAACAAACATTCCGTCTTCAATATGCGCCGCCAACATGAAAAAACTGCTAAAAACCGCCCCCAAGCACTTTAAAATGAAAAACATGAACCCGAAGACATAGCGATCTGATTCTTTCGGTATATAAATAGCTGACTAAAAATGGGAAAGGATGGGCTACTTTTGGTTAGTCGCCGCCCCCAGATTCCGCCCCCAAACGATAAAAAGTGCAACTTTCACAAATGTTACTGATTGAGATGTTCCCTTCAACATTTAGGAACTGCCAACTCAAATTGTGCAACATTTGCTCAGCCGAACGCTGCCGCTCCCACACGCCGCCCCCAAAGTAAAAGATAAATGAAAAACATGAACCTGAAGACAAAACGATCTAATTCTTTCACTATATTAATAGCTGACTGAAATTGGAAAAAGATAGGCCACTTTTAATTAGCCGCCGCCTCCAGCTGCCGCCTCCAGCTGCCGCCTCCAAGTAAAAAAATGCAACTTTCATAATTTTCACTGATTGTCATATTTCCCTTACATTTAGTAACTTCCAACTCAAACTGTGCAACAGTTACTTTGCCGAATGCTGCCGCCCCCATACGCTGCCATCAAAGTGAGAGATGGATGAAAAACATAAACCCGAAGACATAGCGATCTGATTCTATCGGTATATAAATAGCTGACTAAAAATGGGAAAGGATAGGCTACTTTTGGTTAGTCGCCGCCCCCAGATTCCGCCCCCAAACGATAAAAAGTGCAACTTTCACAAATGTTACTGATTAAGATGTTCCCTTTAACATTTAGGAACTGCCAACTCAAATTGAGCAACATTTGCTCAGCCGAACGCTGCCGCTCCCACACGCCGCCCCCAAAGTAAGAGATAAATGAAAAACATGAACCTGAAGACATAGCGATCTAATTCTTTCACTATATTGATAGCTGACTGAAATTGGAAAAAGATAGGCCACTTTAATTAGCCGCCGCCTCCAGCTGCCGCCTCCAAGCAAAAAATGCAACTTTCACAATTTTCACTAATTGTCATATTTCCCTTACATTTAGTAACTTCCAACTCAAACTGTGCAACAGTTACTTTGCCGAATGCTGCCGCCCCCATACGCTGCCATCAAAGTGAGAGATGAATGAAAAACATAAGCCCGAAGACATAACGATCCAATTCTTTCGCTATATAGATAGCTTACTAAAAATGGGAAAGAATAGGCTACTTTTGATATGACGCCGCCTCCAACTTCCACCCCCAAAAGAAAAAAAGTGCAACTTCCAATAATTTCCACTGATTTACATTTTAATGTTACCTCAAACATTCAGAAACTCCCAACTCAAACTGTGGAAAAATTTCTTTGCCAAACTCTGCCGCTCCCACACGCCGCCCCCAAAGTAAGAGATAAATGTAAAACATAACCTGAAGACATGGCGATCTAATTGTTCCGCTATATAGATAGCTGACTAAAAATGGGAAGAGATAGGCCACTTTTGATTAGTCGCCGCTCCCAGCTCCCGCCCTCAAACAAAAAAATATTGATGAGTGAAAGAATTTTCATTCAAATCTATTTAGTTGGCAAGTACCCCATTCTGATAACAAAATATCACAATGAGTTTCAAATGAAGAAAGTGGGCAAGGAATGGTGTTTCTCCTTCAACCAAATTTCTTTAGGTTCACAATATGCCTCTTTGAGAAAATGCGCTACTGAGACTCACGCACGTGAAGGCATACTCACTTGTTTTTCTTGGATTGGACACCTGATTTTAATAATTATGGGAATCGATTCCGCTTCTCATCCTGATTATAAATATATTTCCCACTTGATAGGTTGATCAAAAAAAGTTCGAAAAAATTAGTTCAAGTTTGAAATTTGCTAAAAAAAATTACAAATATCGAAAAAATATGTTTTTCAGTTTGTAGAGTTCAGTTGAGTTAGGTGAAAATTTCAAACTATTATCATATTTATTCAGCTAAGATGATGGAAAATGCACCGATATTTTTAAAAATTTCATCAGTTTTTTCACAAGTGTTTCGTTGACTAACCTATCAAGTATAATATAAATTTATAATCAGGATAAAAAGCGGGATCGATTCCCATATTAAAGTACAGGTGTTCTATTTGACACCCAAATTTTCGATGTTGCATCCTGTAAGCAATATACCACAGAAAATTTTTGTGGGCAAATTCGAAGCTTACGGAAAAAAAACATGGGAATTGTTTTTCATTTTTCAAATTATTTTCACGGGGAAGTCCCCAGACGGGGGTGTATAATTTATACCTGAACATGTATGCGACGCGTATGTCGGAGTTACGTTTCTTTCAGCTGTCAATGTCAAACAAAAACCGCATAGCTTCAACCACCTATTCTTTTAAAACGTTGTTATCATACAGGGTGTTCCAATGAAAACGAGCCACACGGAATAAAACTTTGCCAGCTGAAATTTAGAAAATGTACCGAGATCCGTCGATTTTTGTTTCGAGGGGGACATCTTTTGGCGTGAAATTCAATACTGAATTATGAATTATAAATATTATAATCCTATCAAGCGTGGTAGCTACTACCCTCAAGTTTTTAAATGGGAGTAGGGGTCGAGTGATATTTCATTTTAATGGTCTTCCGATTCTCTTAACAACTATTACAAAAAAAAGTATTACAAAAAAAAAGATTGAAAAAATTAAAATTAAGAGGGCATACCACGCCTGGGGGAATGACTTTTCAAAATTGGATTTCACGTCTAAAGATGTCCCCCTCGAAACAAAAATCGACGGGTCTCAGGGAATTTTACAAACTTCACCTGGCAAAGATTCATTCAGGGTGGCCTGTTTTCATTGAAACACCCTGTATATAGCATGTTACTACGATACAAAACATACACCAACCTAATCTAAGCACTAAACCAATATTCTTGGAATACATAGATGCTTATGTAAGCCACCTTTTGGCGATAAGTTCAATTATAAAAAGGAAGTTCATTTGGGTACTCAATTAATGAGAAAACAGAAAACGATGTCAAACCTGATTCAGTAGCAGTAGCAGTACCTATTCTGTGCCCTAAATTGTTTGATTCTTTCTTTCATAAAAATGTTAGTCAAAGGGTTAGTAAATTGTTGCAGCTTACCAAAGAACTGGTTTCGTTCCTAGAAGTAATTTATTTATTGTTCCGAGTTTTGTTGCTTTTATCACAAACTCACAAAGTTTGTTTTTTTTTTTATCTGTATGTAATCAGGTACGAACCGTTAATCCTATAGACGTATTCTAGCGGTTAGTGCCCCGCATTACAGCGGTTTGCAGCAAATTGGAATAGCATGGGAGCGAAAAGAAGCCGATGTTTGTCAGTTTGTCACACTTTCAGTAGCAGTAAATATAGTAAGTTCACTATTGACATGCATAATAAAACTTTTATTGTCATTATAAAGAGTCCTGCAGCACACTTTTTGACACTGTAGCTTATTACTTTTATTCGGTATGTCCATGGTGACCTTACAATAGATAGAACAAACTAGAAGACGAAAGTTGAAAAAAAATAGAGGAGGTCAAGGCGGATCCTAGCAGTACGACATTGTCAACACTTGTTTAAAATAAGATGTACGACTAGCAGCACTTGCGACTTCAACTACCTACCATTACTTGAATCATAAAATGTCTGGTCAAATTGCGGCCGCAATATACCCCCAGACCGTTGAGGAATTGATCGAAAACAAAGCGTCATTTCCACGGAAGTGATACTTCGAATAATTTAACCAACTTTGCTTTCAAACCTAATCAGAATTGTTAACACCTTTAACCTTTAAAGTTTTTTTATTATTATTTGTTTTGATTTCCTGTCTAATCCGAATTAACAAACGCTACTTGAAAAAAATCTCCTCAAAGTGTAGCATTTATTCATTTTCCATGTCTCTTCCAACTTCAGAGAGTTTTAATGTTGTTTTGACCTGCAGGATATCGATGGAGACTGCTGGTTTGCCAATGCCCGGATACCACTACATCGCCCCGAATCACATTGTAAAGGCCCCGATCCATTAACTGAGCTGGCCGTGGCATCAAGAATTCTTGGTGCCATCAAATAATGATCCCCAGTCTCAATGGTATTTCAGATAATACCGCGCGATATAAATTTTAATGGTCTGATCTGTGAAAAAAACACTACAAATACTGATTGACAATATTGTCACTAATTATGCGGATACTTTACTAAAAAAAAAAAGATTGGTAATGGGGAACAAGCCAAAGATTCGTTATTTTTAATTTTTTATAATAAATGTATTTATAATGATATATTTAGATACAATCAGAAAATTTACTGTTTAACTGTTTGTTAGAAGACGACGATTTTCTAGTTGCTTCGGTTGTATAAAAAAAGTTTTGGATTGTTAGCAGCAAAGGGGACGCGAGGCGAATTGCGATGCCTTATACTTTGCAAGTTATTACACCCTCCACCCTCCGAGTTTTACGTTTTCTGTTGGTTTCATCAGTAGTAGCTCTGTAACGAAGTGCCAAAATAGTAGAGAGAAATGCTCGCAAACCACCCGGCGCAGCCCCCCAAACTCGCGCTGCATATTGCTCTTTTTTCGTTGTCAATTTCGTTCGAAGCGTTTTAATAAAAAAAGTCGCGACAAAGACTTTCAATATGTGGTAAACCATATTGGAAAGCAAAGTACAAAAAATTACTCTCGGATAGGTGCCTATAGTTAAAAAAAAATTATATAAAGTTTGGGGACCGCCAATGAACGTGCTTTAATTTAATTTTTATTTAATTGTTGGTTAATATGTAAATATTGTTAACGGCGGGACAATAACTTTCAAGGTATATTATTTTGTTTTTGTTGTTGTTTTTTTTATATACATATAAGTATAATGATCTGGTTTCGTAGTAGTATTTATTCGTAGTGTTTTAAGCTTTTATTTGCCTATAGTGTGATTTAGGAAGGGATCGGGGTGTCATCCAGGATGATGCCTTGCATCACCTTCCGCCGATTTTCTAGTTTTTAGTAGTTGAGACAGAGTGATTTGGGCACTTTTGTGATCTACGCCGATACGGTATTATATGAATTCATGTGCAATATTTGAACGCAAAGATTGTTTGCATTTTTTACATTGGGCTGTGCGTGTTGTTATAATTAATAAATTTATAAGTACGTCTCTAATATTGTTGCTTCCGGTATTTGTTTGTCGTGCCAAAATAGAAACAAAAATCTTCCTTTTCGCGCTCATCGTGGAGAAATGCTCATATCACTCGAATTTTTGCAATACAGTTCTATAATGCAAACAGTCTATTTAAATGTGGTTAGTGGTAGCTCACTGTGATCACGTCATGTAACAATGCACTGTCGCGAGATGTTATACAATAACCTTAATAGGATAGTGCTTAATGATATTGAAATTTTATGATTATAATCTTGATAAAACTATCTTGTACTGTACTTAATACCGATATGATATTTAAATCTAAGTAATAAGGAAGGGGAGATTTGTGGCTACCAGACTTCAGTTTTCTCCATATCACTGGCTTGTTATGTAGTGAAAAAAAACTATAATAGTATAAAAAGTGTAATATCTAGTCTGTATTATTTATATCAAAAACAACATCTTTTTCATGTTTAATTATCGATGTAGTATTATTCTCGATCTAAACGTTTGACTATAAATGGGGACAATCTATTGTTATCCCTTTGTGTTACTGAGTGTTCTTAAAAATACTTAGCATATTAAAGAAAACACAGGAAAGGTAACTTAATGTGCCAAATGAGGATCAAGCGTCTACCAAAACGCTGTTTTTTAAAAAGAACAATTATTAATTCATTACTGTTATTATTACTACTACGTAGAGTACTTTTCCCAATAAGTAAACACAAAAAAATTAATCAGAAATGCTTCTGTACCAAGTAGTATTGCAATATTACTCAATCATACGAGGGGGTACTTGTGTTGGCTATATCCCTGCTCGTGTATGTAAGTAGCGAGTGTAGGACTTAGCAGGGGCCTTATGTCGGCTATCTAATAGTTGTGTCGTGTTGTGCAGGCAATCAACGGTTAGCTTTGTCCGGTGCCAAAAAAAAATGTGGTAGCGTAGATCTTAGAAGCGCGCAGAATGTCTTTCCAGGCATAAGGGTCACCGGCCCTCTCACCACCCTGAGAATTCACATAACAATCAATCAGCTAAAAAAACAAACATGTGAATGATATCATTTATATAGCCTTTATTCAAACAGGGTCTTTATATTATTAAGAGATTGTAAAACGTAGATAGTAAAAAGAATTTTGTCTTTATGACTTAAAAAAAAGAACAGTATTGCTTTTTGTGAGATTTTACTATATTATAATATTTATTGATTATATAAGTGTTCTAGGAGATGCCAAATTTTTATTGTTTTCGACTATACTTATTCCATGCGCGGTTGCCAGCACAGATGTTGCGTGAAGAAGACAAAAAAAAGAAGCGAATAATAATACTTATGATGAATCTCAATGCAAATATTTTGTATAATAATCGGCAACAAATTTCAGGGTAACGTTTTGCTTTCGTTTTTTTTTTTTATTAAGAATATGAAAAAAAAAGAAGTAATATATTGTACGTTTTAATAATAATGAAACAAAATGATATTGCTACAACAGTGCTGCTGCTGCTGTAGGTTACAGGTGTCCCTGGATTCACGCGTCATTGGTCGACGCGCCGGTTCGTGGACACTTGTATGTTGTATACAAATCTAGTGAAAAAAAAATGCAGATAGATTTATAATGAATATCTATATGTATTGCTAAGTATAGTGCTTTTTGCTTATGGAACACAACACGACTGTATCATTGTATTTAGCAGTAGACACGCTGTTACTCATGCTAATTATATTTATAATATTTAGGACTTATTATATACATTATTATAATGTTTACCATATCTTCGGACATATCCTGCTCTCCGCGTGTTTTATTGTTGGGTCCCGAAGAGTTCCCGGACCCGTATTGCTCAATCCTTCTCCATCTCCATCATATCGAATTTGAATGAGTAACAGCTCTCGAAATATTTTGATATCGATGAATATAATAATGTTTTATGTATTATATTAATAAACACGGATCATTCATTGTAGAAAAGTAGGCAATAATGAAATTTGATGAGACAAAAAAAAACGTGTGTGCGAGGCATTAAAGACAGTTTTAGACATTGCACATATCTATTGTTCTTTCCATAATGCAAGATGTTTAGTATATACATACATATTTAGATAAGATGTTTTATGTTTGTTTTTGGTTAATAAAGTGTGAATATTGATTCTGGGGCGTTTCATTCATAAAAAAATCCACCGGCGAAAAAAGAAGTAGGTACATTGAACTTGATCGGTATAATGTGTCCACCAGGAACGGCATTGACAATGGAATCGAAAACATTCCTGTCTGTTGAACTGTAGCGCCATTTCCATTCGTTGCATATTCCCCTGATTTGAATATGATTTGAGGGCTCAAGTTCAAGGATTCGCCGTATAGAGGTTTTTTCAACGCGGAAAATGTGTGAGTATCGCCCCTCCAAGAAGCTATAATGCAGGAGCCATCGGTTAATGCCATTGAGCTGGTGTTGGATTGTTCTAGAACGGAAACCTAATATAAAAGTCGGGACTGTTTCGAAATTTGCATTTACGTGGAAGACAGTGAAGTGATTAGACGGGGTAAGTGCCTAGTTCAATTAAGAAATCCCCCCTCCCCCATACTGCGAAAGAGGGTTCAAAAGGCTCCACAGAATTTTCTTATGTTGATGATTCAAAAACATGGAAAGGAGAGGTTCGCAATTTCCGGTTATCTCTGGTTGGCAAGTAGTCAGTCAATGCCAAGGGCTATCAATATTAGGAGATCATTATTCAAAAACAAAGTAGTCAGTCAATGCTAAGGGCTATCAATATTAGGAGATCATTATTCAAAAACATTCAGTTTTCTGAATTATAAAATCATCAGGCTGACCTGTATTATTTATAATAGATTATTAAGAAACTCTTAGTTCTTGCATCTTGCTATTATACTTTCAACTTTACACTTTTGTCAGTCAAACATAATTTTTCAAAACTACCATCTCTCGAAACCTATTAGGAAGGTAGGTGTCTACAGTACAGTACCTACACACGTTAAAAAGCAGAAAGAAGAATATCTACATTCTACAGATTAAGCATGGAGGTAGGTACAGTTCGAGCAAGTCAATGATATAAGTCGTATGTGCTTTTACACCTTGTGACCAGCCAAATTTTAGGGTAGAAAAAAGCATCAATCAGTGTCGCAACATCACAATACGAACTGTTGGAATGACGATTGTTGCGTTGCTAAGTTAAAGCCTGAAGAGCTAGAATTTCTGATTTAAACTCTTAAAGGACCCCGCACGATTCCTATGGAAAATGGGTCTCGGTCAAATTCCTTAATTTTTCAATATTTTGTAGCCCAATATGACACGAGCCAAAATCCATCGTCTGTTACCCAAAAAAATGGACAGTTTTTTTTCTATAAGGGGTTGAAGATGGGTTATTTCAAGGTAAAGAAATATGTTCCCACGTAAGTAAGAACATTTCAACGTCCTTTATAACATATATGGCTCATGACAATTCTCTTCTTCTTATGTGAAAAAATCAACCCCCTCCCTCACCCCCAACCCCTACTTGTGAGTATCAAATTCGAAATTACGTTTGAAAGTCATGCAGATAGTTCTATTTTGTCGAATTATGAATTTTGGCACAAATTTTTTTTCCAACCCCCAAATAGGGGGTGGGGTTGAAAAAAAAACCATCGGTCAATTCGGCTGAATTTCTGATATTGTGCTTCATCAGTTACGCTGAACAAGATGACCAAAGGAAAACTCATTCGTATGACCAGTTTCCACCCCATAGAGGGTTGAAGTTGACTATAATGAAGCATAAAACATTCTCCCATGTCATAAACCAAATGAATGAAAATAGTGAACTTTCATATCGTCTTGTTTTGTAAAAATGTCTATTTTTCAAAAATAATTTCAACCCCGTTTCTCATCCCCTATCCTTGTTTCTGAACATCATATTCGAAATAAATCTTGAAAATGTAGGAGAAGGTCTATGGTCGGATTCTCTGCATCTGATTGTGAATCCCCTCTCAAAATTCACTTTCACTATGCTTACGTTAGAGTGCTAACATAAGCAGGGTGGGATATATATATTTTTTTATGATTTTTGACTGGATTATTATTCAAAATATTGGTGTTCCTATCAAGTTTCAGCTTCACAGCAGGCTAATTATGTTCACCTGTACATAATTCCCAACTTTTTTCTTTTGTACGGATACACCTCTATTTATAGTTTAGATTGAAGAATTTAATGTCATTTGAAGCGAAAGCGGCTCAATCAAGGCAAAATATTATGTCACACTGTTATTCCAGCTACTGCGACCATGTGAAGGATGAAATAAAAATTATTATAATTTTTGAGATTTATTTCGAATATGATGTTCAGAAACAGGGATAGGGGATGAAGGACGGGGTTGAGAGTATTTTTGACGGATATACATTTTTACGAAACAAGATAATATGAAAGTCCACAATTTCTATTCATTTGGTTTATGACATGGAAGAATATCTTAATATGCTTCATTGTAGTCAACTTCAACCCTCTGTGGGGTGGAAACCGGTCATAAGAATGAGTTTTGCCTTGGTAATCTTGTTTAGCGTAACTGGTAAGGCACAATATCAGAAATTCAGCCGAATTGACCGATGTTTTTTTTTTCAACCCCACCCCCTATTTGGGGGTTGGAACAATAATTTGTGCCAAAATTCATAATTCGACAAAATAGAACCATCTGCATGACTTTCAAACGTGATTTCGAATTTGATACTCACAAGTAGGGGTTGGGGGTGAGGGATGGGGTTGATTCTTTCACAAAAGAAAAAGGGAATTGTCATGAGCCATATGTTTAGAAAGGACGTTGAAATGTTCTCACTCACGTTGGAACATATTTTTTTACCTTGAAATAACCCATCTTCAACCCCTTATACACAAAAAACTTTCAATTTTTTTGGGTAACGGACGATGGTTTTTGGCTTGTGTCGAATTGGGCTACAACATATAAAAAAATTAGAGAATTTGACCGAGACCCATTTTCCATAAGAATCGTGCGGGGTCCTTTGGTTGAGGATTTTTGTCAAAGATTATTTTTCAAATTAACAAGAGTTGAATGTTCAAGTTGATAAAATCGCAAGTTCAGAATGATTCAAGAAGCTGTTAGAGTTACCAACAAAAATATGTTTTCTATTTCCGCTCTTGAATAAGTGATGAGCATAAATGGCTTAACACCTGATATTTCATGGGAATCCCTTTCGCATTTCATACTTGAATAGCCAGCAACTAAATAATTTTATTGCTGCCATCAGCAACCAAAAAGTGAATGTAAATACACACATTCATTGGTATTTTTCCTGAATGGTATTTCCCTTCAGTATGAAAATGAAAAGAAGTAGGGTAAGGCCGTGCAACTGGGTCAATTACCTTTCAAGGGTTGATTATCGACAAGTTCAAATTCCTTATTTATCTATACAGGGTGTTTCAGGGATGATAGCAAAAAATTCAAGGGTGAGTAGATCTCGTCAAAATATGACGAAAACTTATATACCATTTCGCAAAGTTTGGCCTAATGACAAAGATACAGCTCTTTAAAGTTCACTTTTTTCGGATTTCAAACATTTGTCACTCAGAAATGTTTCGACGAAACTGACTTAAATTTATCATAGGCTGGTTAGTCGGAACTATCTACTGGCCTGCCAAATTTTGAAAGGATCCAGCCAGTAGCGTAAGAGTTAGAGGCATCTGAAGAAAAGTTGACTCAAGGTGACCCCTCATGATTTCTACGCTACTGGTTGGATTCTTTCAAAATTTGACAGGTTGAAAGATAATGTTAATAAACCAGCTTATGCTGAATTTAAGCTAATTTTGTCGAAACGTCCCTAAGTTACAAATTTTTGAAATCTGAAAAAAGTGAACTTTGAAGGGCTGTATCTTCGTCATTGGGCCGAACTTTGCAAAATGGTTCATAGGTTTTCGTCGTATTTCGACGGGATCTACTCACAATTGATTTTTTTGCTATCATCGCTGAAACATCCTGTATATATTATACATGTTTTCGATAAAAATGCCATGGCAACTGAATAGAATATATCAAGTTTGCCAGCTCGTCGTGCCCCAAAACCAGTTATATGACAATACTATTATCCATTCCAAGCTTGAAAAAACCACAGTTGCCTATGATATTTTTTCTTCAAATTGGACAATCTGATGAGTTGATGGATTAAAAAAGTCAAGATGATTTAATCAAAGGACCCCGCACGATTCTTATGGAAAATGGCTCCCGGTTGAATTCTCTGAATTTTTGATATGTTGGAGCTCATGAGATACTAATCAAATACCGTGAACCCCAAACTCAAATAATGGACAGTTTTTTACCCACAGGGGGTTGAAGTTGGAGGTTTTGGCGGCTTCAAAATGATATTATGACGTTGATAAAAGCTTTTTATATGGTTTCTCTTCAAGTTGTGTTTCATGCTAAATGTATTTATTTGACAGAAAAATATCAACCCCCTCCTCCACCCCCAACCCCTATCTACCATCATAAAATTCGAGATTACTCCCAAAAACCATGCGGATGGCTTCTGTGATTTAAATTATGAATTTTGACATGAAAATTATTTTCCACCCCTAATGTTGGGGTGCCGATTTTCCAATTTTCCTCGGTTAATTTGGCTGAATTTTTGGTATTGTGTATTTCCAATTCTGCTGAACAAAAAGCTCATACCAAAACTTATTCCTATGAACAGTTTTTGTTCTGCAGGGGACTGAAGTTCAATATTTATGCTCTCAAATCTTCAACTTCAGTCCCCTGTAGAACAAAAACTGTCCATAGGAATAAGTTTTGGCATAAGAACTTTTTGTTCAGCAGAATTAGAAGTACACAATACCAAAAATTTAGCCAAATTAACCGAGGAAAATTGGAAAATCGGCACCCTAACATTAGGGGTGAAAAATAATTTTCATGTCAAAATTCATAATTTGAATCACAGAAGCCATCCGCATGGTTTTTGGGAGTAATCTCGAATTTTATGATGGTAGATAGGGGTTGGGGGTGGAGGAGGGGGTTGATATTTCTTTGTCAAATAAATACATTTAGCATGAAACACAACTTGAAGAGAAACCAAATAAAAAGTTTCTATCAACGTCATAATATCATTTTGAAGCCGTCAAAACCTCCAACTTCAACCCCCTGTGGGTAAAAAACTGTCCATTATTTGAGTTTGGGGTTCACGGTATTTGATTAGTATCTCATGAGCTACAACATATCAAAAATTCAGAGAATTTAACCGGGAGCCATTTTCCATAAGAATCGTGCGGGGTCCTTTGTCAAAGTGATGTTTGTTCTGCTGGATTACCGTTTCAATTCAATTGTTAGGTCAGATTTTGACAGCGACACAATATTTTCATTATTCTTCGTCTTGAAAACGCCGTTATGCACGTTATTTCAATGGTAAAAGTATTGAGACGTGCAATAGTAAGAATATACATTTTAAAAAATTATCAAGGCGAACCCAGTTCTAGCGCCGTAGTGTGATTTCGTCGCAAGTGATCTCGTGACCTGAGCTCGTCGTGCCCTGTAAGAACTTAGGTACGTTAGATCACTCTCTGTGCCAGGATCATGATCTATGATCCTGGCCGAAAGAAAGGGGCTGATGAGGTCAGTGAGCAAGCCTGCGACCTGCCGGCGACGCAGTCCCCAGAATAACAATTTGACAACACAGCGTAATTCAGGTGAAGGTTTCATGTCAAACGGACACAAATTTCAACCTAACCTCCCTTATCAAGATAACAATTAACATAAAAAATCAAAGACATCAACGAAACTCGAACTTTTCATAGCCAGCTGTGGTTTTCTTAAGCTTGGAGTGGATATATGACTTATGAAACTCGTATAATAATATACTATTATTGAAAGATACATGTCAACATTGGTTTCATCAGTAATTCCACGGCTGTGCACGAGTACAATGGTGTTTTCAGAAAAGTCTATCGATGAAAAAATGTGACATATGAAGTTTGTTATGTCAAAATCTTCGCTTCAGACAGGTTTTTGTCAGAAAAAATTCAAAAGTCAAATTTTTCATCATTTTGATTACGCTGGCCATTCCTTATGATCCAAATTCTCCAGTTTTCAAACCTTCGAGAAATAGTTATTTTCATCGAAGTACATTTTTGAAAATACCACTGTACCTACTTGTGAGAAAAAATTACACCCAAATTTGTACAGTCGTGAGATAATTGTTTCGTACAGCTGCATTATCGGGTAGGCGAATTCTGAATATTTCAGGCTGCTTTCATCTTCCGATGACTATAAACATCGCCGATTTGATCATTATTGTAGCTGTACCAAAAACAATCCCACGACGACTGTACCTAACCTATCGAAAAATACAGGGTGATTCATATTTGGGCCAAAATAATGAACTAAGTATACCGTAAAGAAACTGAGATGATTTGAATGTTTTGCGTACCTAGTCTCATTGATGTTTTTATTGTTTTCTATATTTTTTGTGTTCTACATACTATATCCATTTTTCAAGCTCCAAAGGTATCATGAGCATTATTTTTGACATTTGATGTATCATAAGGTAATGCCATTTGAAATTTTAAAGTAGGGCAGGGTGGGGGCAAGGGGGTTGAAGATAAAAATTTGACATATTTTGGCGAGAAATCTGAGGCGGGAAGTTTTAAAATGAACATCCTGTATAATCCCGGATTAGAACGTGAAAGAGCAAAAAGTGCCATATATCCACACAGTCTCTCTTGATTAGGGATTCAATTCTTTAAGTCTAATTATGAATCATCCTGTATACGTTTGACAATCAAAAATTGATGTCACTTCCGGTGGCATCCGGAAGTTCGACCAACTCTTGATATGTAAGTACGGGAAAAAAAATTGCAGAACGATAAAATTGATGTGGAAAAAGTTACAGACAGGCTGGTTTCAGTTCAGTATGGGGCGGTCTCCGAAAAACACGGGTTATTTTTCTGATTTTCTGAAACGGGACGAATCTACCATCAAAGTTTTCTCGATTAAAACTGAATCACCTTTGAATAAAATAACTTTCACAATAGAACTATTAGAGCTGGTGATGTTGCTTGAGTCTTATCACAAAACTGATTCAGTACCTACCTACCTGTATTTAAGGACGAAAGAAGTAGGTATGTATGGTAGGGTGTAGGTCGTCCACCTTACGATAATTTTAACAAGAAAAACTTTGCGAACATTGTGTCTGTTGTTCATTGTTAACTTAAACCGTATTGGTACAGTATTGACTTTCAAATTAGCAATTCAAAGATCAGATTCGAAGAAATGGCTTTCACTCGATTATGGGACCAAAAAATATATATCTCAAATTTCACAATGTCGAACACAACTCAAAACTTCACAAAATGAAAAAAAAAATTATTCCAGTCTATCCAATTATAGAATTTCCACTTAAGTTTATTTCGATAGACACTTCTTAGGCTAAATGCCAGCTCAACAAAACAGAAAATAATTATGTAGATCCGGTCGTATCCCGTGTAGTCATGTAGGTACCTTTACCTTCCATGACCCGTTAACACCCAGTATATAAATATGGCAGCTACCTCTCGTATAAGCGACATGATTGATATTATGCAGCGAACGCATCCGGTGATTGTGCACTTATTCCAATCAACGTCATACGAGCATACAAAAATCCGAACAAAAACCTAATGGAAAAAAACCCTTCTCGAATACAAGCAGGTTCAAACATGCAGTCCATCGACGACGACGTTGTTATTTCCGGGGTCGGAGGTTACTTCCCCAAATCCCTCAACATTGAAGAATTCAAAAACAACCTCCTAAAAAATGACGACCTCCTGGAAACCCGCTGGAGATACGGCGAACGCGGCGTCACCAACGTCATCGGCAAAATCCCCATGGAATACTTCGACAACGCATACTTCGGCATCCATCGTCAGCAGTGCACCTTCATGGACCCCATGCAACGTCTGATCCTCGAAAGAACTTTTGAAGCACTCATCGATGCCGGTAAATTAAAACTGGAGCTGAAAAAATATCAGACTTCTAATTTTCCAATATTCCTTGATAGGTGTAAACCCGATTGAAGTCAGAGGAAAGCGCATTGGATGTTTCATGGGTTCATCTGTGGGTGAAAACGATAATCTGTTCTTGGAGTCGGTCATCAGCGGTTTCGGTGTGACGGGTCATTCCAGAGCTATGATGCCGAATCGTGTTTCGTATTGGTTGAACTTGAAGGGCCCCAGCGTGGCTTACGACAGTAACTGGGTCAGCGGTATTGAAGTATTACGTTTGGCTTTCGAAGCCGTGAAATCTGGCCAGTGCGATTCCGTCATTGTTGGCACGGCAAATTTGGCACTGAATTCCGAATTTCAGTGGTTGTACAACGACATGGGGTTGCTGTCCAAGGATGGTTCGACTAAAGCTTTCGATGCTGACGGTTAGTAATATAATTCCTGCACACAAAGAACTTCTCGTTTTTAATATTTCATTCTTGTATAGCCGATGGATATGCTAGGAGTGACGGCGTGGTTGTCTTATACATCCAAAGAGCTAGCGACGCGAAGCGTTCCTACGCTAGCATAGTCAACGTAGCTACGTGTTTCAATGGACTCCGCGAAGGAAACCTTTTAGACATCGACATCGACAGCATGGCCGATTTCATCAAGGGATTCTACGGAAAAGTCGATGTGGATCCCAGCGACGTTGAGTTTGTAGAAGCATACGGCTGCGGTCTCAAAGAAACCGACAGGAAAGAATTGGCAGCACTGGAAAAAGCTTACTGCAAAAACCGCAAGAGTCCACTTCTAGTGGGTTCAGTGAAAACCAACACCGGTCACAGCGAAGCCTCAGCTTCGCTCTTCAGCGTGGTCAAAGTCTTGATTGCTATGGAAACCGAAGTCATCCCGGCAACGCGCCAGTACACTAAACCCAACCCAGAGATCCCGTCTTTGATAAACGGAACCATCCAAGTAGTTACAGAAAACCGCAAGTGGAAAGGCCAATACGCCGCAGTAAACGCAATTGGTTTAGATTCCTACTACGGACACATCTTGCTCAAATCTAACCCCAAGAAGAAAGTCGAGAAACAGGATAAACTACCAAGACTTGTCTTAGTTTCAACACGTACTGAAAACGGAATTAAAGAATTGTTGGAAACGATAAAATCCCAACCGAGCATTGATCCAGAATACTTCAAAATGATTCAAGACTTGTTCTCGAAGCCTATTTTGGGACACTTGTACCGCGGTTATGCTGTATTGGGAACTGAAGAAGTGAAACAAGAATCTGAGGTTCGTGCTTTGACTTACTCGATGAACGCTTATAACTGTTTTTGTAATTTCAGTACCATTTGGGTAACAAGCGTCAAACATGGTTCGTGTTCTCTGGTATGGGCAGTCAATGGGCTGGCATGGCTAGCGATTTGATGGGCATCCCAGTCTTCGCCGACGCCATCAACAAATGCCATCAACTGTTACTTCCCAAGGGTATAAACCTCCTGGAAATCATCACAAGCAAAGACCCGAAAGTCTTCGACAATATCTTACACTCGTTCGTTGGAATCGCTGCCATTCAAATTGGTTTGACCGACATCTTGAAGGCCGTAGGCATCGTTCCTGATGGCATAATCGGTCACTCTGTCGGAGAGCTTGGCTGTGCTTATGCTGATGGATGCATGACCGCAGAGCAGATGATTTTGGCTGCATATTCCAGAGGTCGTGCTTCGCTCGAAGCGACTTTGATCAAAGGCATGATGGCCGCCATCGGAATGGGTTACCAGCAAATCAAAGACAAGTGCCCGCCGACAATCGAAGTCGCTTGTCACAACGGTCCAGACAGCTCCACAATTTCTGGACCGACTGAAGATATGGAGAAGTTCGTCAAGGAGTTGCAAGACCAAGGCATTTTCGCTAGGCTGGTCAACGTTTCGAACATTGCTTACCACAGCCGCTACATCAAGCCAGCAGCTCCTGGTCTGTTGAAGTACTTGAAGGAAGTGATCCCTGAACCGGTGCCTCGCTCCGCGAAATGGATCAGTACGTCTAACTTGGAAGAGAACTGGGAAACGGATTTGTCCAAGAACTCGTCGCCTGAATACCACACAAACAATCTGCTGAGCTCTGTGCTGTTTGAGGAAGGCTTGAGGCATATTCCCAAGGATTCAGTTTTGATTGAAATCGCTCCGCATGGTTTGCTCCAAGCTATTTTGAAACGTTCCCTGAAATCTGGTTGTACCAACGTGCCACTGACGCAACGTGGTTCTAAGAGCGGCATTGAATTCTTGTTGATGTCTCTAGGAAAGCTATACTTGGCCGGTTTGAACATGAACGTGTCAAGTCTGTTCCCTCCAGTCGAGTACCCGGTGAGCAAAGGCACTGCTTGCCTTGCAAATCTAGCACATTGGGAACATAGCGAAAGCTGGCGTACTGGCTTAGAAGACAAGCTCAAATCTTTGTTCGGCGTCCGTGACATTCAAGTAACTCTCAACTCTGAAGAATTCAGAGATTGCGTTGGTCATCAACTGGATGACAAAATCATCTTGCCTTGCAGTTACTACCTTAGCATTGTGTATAATATCATTGCTAATATCAGCACTGGAAACAAAGAAGTGGTCTTCGAAAACATCCACTTCAAAAAAGCTTTGACCATTCCGAAAATTGGTTCCGTAGCCCTGCACGCTATGGTGCAAAAAGGAAGTGGCAACTTCGAAATTTTGGCTGGAACCGATATCATTTGCACTGGCAAAATGACTTTCCCCACTGCAGGTGATAAGTTCCTCATCGATCCGATTGACGTCGAAGTCGGCGAAGACAATGTACAACTTTCTGGAGGCGATGTATACAGCGAATTCCAACACAGAGGACACAAGTATTCGGGCATGTTCAAAACGATTAAAAATTTGACCATCACAGAAAAAGGTTCCGTTGCCGTTACCCAGTGGAACAACAAGTGGGCACTGTTCCTCGAAGGAATGATCCAGCAACATCTGGTGCAGGACGGCGAAAGGTCGCAAGAGATCTACGTTCCCAAGAACATCCAGAAGATTATCGTTTCGCAAACCATGCTCCCCGACGAAAAGAAAGATTTGAAAGTGACGTACGATTACGCTACGGGCTTGATCGCAGCTGAAGGCATCCAAATTATCGGGCTTAAAGCTATTCCATTCCCGAGGGACAGCCGTCCGATTTCTTTCGATTCTATTGAATTCACTCCGTTGATCAACTCTGCTCCCACTGTAAGCTTTTTTGTTAAAGTTGTTTCTTCATATGCTGACTATGTTCTTATTGTAGACAATTGACACTGGCATTAATTTGGCTCTGCAACTGACCCTTGACAACTTCAATGATCAATGCGTGACCAACATAATCGTCACTGAACTTGAATCAGAGAATCCATCATTCCTCGATAACATCCGCAACGTCCTGAAGCAGTATACCAAACTGAACGTGAGTTTTTAATTGAGACTGTTATAGCTTGTCATTTTATAATGTAATCTTTTACAGCCTAACGTAACATCGGTTAAAGATTCAAAAATGTTAATCGTTCAACCGAGCTACCCACTGCTGATTTTGATCAACGACGTTATTCGTGAAGATATCGTGAAGGTCTTAGCATCTTCGCATGGTTTCCTCTTAGCGCGAAGCAGCAAGGCCATTCTGTCATTCCCTCAGATCACGCAAGTCGCTCAAATTCTCGTCGATGGCGTACCGTACTCCATCCTCCGCAAGACTAAGACCGCTCAACCGACCATCATCACCGTAAAAGGCGATACGCTAAGCATCAAAGATCTTTCGCGCGGTTCAGTCTCTTGGGTATCCGAATTGGACACGGCTGCGTCATCTCCCAAAGCAAAGACTGACAGCATATTCGTGATATCTTCACTGATCCCCACTGAAGGCATCAGAAACTTCGCTGCAGAACTACTGGCTCCCGAGAAAATGGCCAGCGTACGCCTTCTGTTCACTTTGGACAGAAGAATAACGGATGTCAACGTCCACGATCCGCAGTACCAGCAAATCTTCAAGCAAGACTTGACGCTGACGGTTATCAAGGACGGCATCTTGGGCACTATAATTCCGGTGCCGGTCAAGTTGAAGGACAACATTCTGAACAACATGAACATTTGCAGCAATGCCATCAAGAACAAAACCATCAGTTATGTCGGTATCAATCCGCGCGATGAAACTCTTTTGCCCAACATCGAAAGGAAGAACGAGTTGGGAAATATCGACTATGCTGGCACGGCGAGCAATGGACAGAGGATGATGGGTTTGGCTCATTTGGACAGGGATGTTTGCAAGTTGAGCCCGGATCCGATTTTCCAATGGGAACTGCCATCGTCGTGGTCATTTGAAGACGCTGCCACTGTACCTCATGCGTACACTTGCGTAAGTTCCTCTACACTTATCTAGTCATTTTCTTTTACTCTTTTTATTGTATTATTGCTTGATATAAAACGGCTTTTTGGGACTATACCTACTTACCTTTTCCAAATGTGTTTCAGAAAGCAAAATTACATTTTCTGTCAAACAATTGATGCTTTCTGAAAAACACTTAGAACAGAATGATGTAATTCTACTGATTGCTCTTCCAGGCTTACTACATCTTATTCGAAAAGGGGAAGCTTCAAGCAGGCGACACTGTGCTAGTCCACGCTGGGTGCAGTCCAATAGGCATGGCTATAATCTCAGTCGCTTCGTTCCACGGATGCCATGTTTACACCACAGTAGCCACTGACTGGCAAAGGGCATACTTGAAGAAAACATTCAACGGCGTATGTCTTGCTCTTTAGTCAATAGTTCCAACTTTGTTCATGAGTATGTTTCCAGTTAAGAGACCGCAACATTATGAGCTGCGACAACACGAACTTCGAACCGCTTCTGCTGATGGCAACTGCAGGTGCCGGTGCTCAAATCGTCGTCAACTGCTTGTCCGGTAATCTGCTCCAAGCATCAGTTGGTTGCTTAGCAGATTATGGTCGTTTCGTCCAGATCGGCAAGTTTGATTTAGAAGAAAACAACACCATCGGCATGAACATCTTCTTGAGAAACACATCGTTCTATACCGTCATCCTGGAAAATATCTTCAACCTTCCCAACGAGGTTAAAGAAGATTTAAGAGCCAAAGTACAAAGCGGCATTGAAAAGCTGTGCGTGCGTCCAATTGTCCGCAAAGTCGTTGAACACCAAGACATCGACCAGATCTTAGAGTAATAACTACCTCTTTTCTATTTCCATACATACTCACGTTTTATTTCCAGCTGTTTGAAGAAAAGCAGTAACGTCGGCAAAATTATCATCAAAATCAATAATAACTTGACTCTCAACAAGTTCGTGCTGGACAAACCGTCGCAATTTATATGCGATGCGAAGAGTTCTTACTTGGTATATGGTGGCAGCAGTGATATTTGGAGCGATACTGTTGAATGGTTGATCTTGAGAGGCGCAAGAAAACTGGTGGTTTCGTCAGATTCGAAGCCTCAACAAGTGCATATCAACAGAAGGTTGAGTCTGCTCCAATCTTACTATGGTGCAGAGATCGTCTTCGCGCCTAGCAAAGCGCATACCAGAGAGGGCGCTGCCGAGCTCCTTTCGGAAGTCTACTTCCTCGGTCCGATCCACGCAGTCTTCCTGTTGCCAAACAAAAGCAGCGTTTCCAGGATTAGCGACATCAAGCCAGTGCAGTATATCGACCACGCGTTGAGGACCACCGCCCCGAAAGCGCTGTTCATCAACTTCATCAGCAATGCCGCCGGAATTTGCCAACTCAGGGCAGATGCCGGGTTCTTCACTTACAACATCCAGTGGCAGAAGGACCTGGAGTTCAGCGACTCGCTGTTCGGTTTAGATGACCTTCTCAGTTACAAAGTGAAGAACATTTTGATTAAGAACGATAAGATGAGCGATGCCAACCAAGAAACCACCCAGGCTTTGTTCAAAAGTAAGTTGTTTCTCATTGCTCCTCTACTCTGATTTTCTCTTCGTCATGTCGTTAAAGCTTTCTTAGCTTTAATCTTGATCTCTTTTCCTAATTTTTTCAGTTCATGTCTTGTTACCCTATTTGTGTCTATTTTTACCTTCCAAAACGCAAGTTTTTGAGCTTCAACAAAACGTAGAGACATCTTTGAAAACATTGGTTTTCACTTTTCTTATTCCACAGAATTGACCTTGATGCTGCCGTCGTCCGTCGAAGAGTTCACGGAGCAAACCAAACTGGCGCCGGCCAAACCCGACTTGGTGCAGCTCCCGACCATCGGACCCCGCGAAATCCGAGAGCTGGCTCCCGTCTTTATAATCCCCGGCATTTCCGGAATGAAGGAGTGCCACGAGCTGGCGTTCAAGCTCATGTACCCGACGTTCTGCGCGGTCCTGCCTTCGACGCCGCTTTCAATCAAAGAACTGGCCGCCGACCTGACCGAGAAAATCAAGAAAGTCTGGCCCAAAGGGGCGTACAACATCGTCGGCATTTCGTGGGGCGGAGCTCTGGCCCTCGAAATCGCCCGCATATTGAACAAGGAAGGCGCCAGCCTGCACTTGTACTTCATAGACGGCGCACCGAGCACGCTGCAAGCCGCCGTTAAGCATTTAGGCGAAAACGTGGCCACCATGGAGACCAACTTGCTGACCAGGATCCTCAAGATCAACGACTCTGAGCTGTTCAAGAAAATGGGCGCCCTGCCGACCTGGGAACAGCGTGTCAAATTGGCCATCGACAATTACGAGGGTAAAGTTTCCGACAGGCAAAGACTGGAAGAAGGTCTCTTCACGCTGAAGACTAGACTCCAGAGCCTGACCAGTTTCCAAGCGACTGACGATTTGGTTTCCGGCCAAATTCACTTGATCAGACCGGCCGGGTCCAGCAAATACGACAATTGTGGTTTGGTTTCGGTACGTTGTTTCTTTGGACTTTTTTGGTTTTCAGCTAATTTGTTTTCTTGTTACAGTTCTGCAAACAAACGCCGCAAGTCACGTTGGTCACGGGAGATCACTTGAGCATCATCAACAGCTCTGTCACTTCAGAGTACATCAACGAGAAGCATTACCTCATTTAAATTGTTATTGGGTTACCAATGGGAGAAGACAATAATTAAAACTTATAAAAAAGCAATTTGTCTTTTTTTGCATGCACAAGTGCCCAAATAATCGGTTTTATGACTCACAGTAATCTACCAGGTTGCTCAATGAATGTCGCTCCGGCTAGTTACTGGAAAGGTATCTGCACTCGAACCCCTCAGAATAAGGTCTACCCTAATTTAGTGGATCATAAACAGCTAACGTTCGTATGAAATGTTGCCATGTTGTTTGATTGATTCCACTTGACTTTGAATAAGCCCGACTGGAGAGATCCCGTCCAACTACAAAGTTAAATGCAATTGATTTTACTTCCCCGACCCGCACCCAACGAACAGGGGAGGTATTGTGAACGCGCTAGAATTTTTTTTTTTCGAGATTTCGACGGATGTATCCGTTTTGAGGTCCCCTATGACGATTAAGACCATTTCCAGAATGATCTCTATCTGTATGTGTGTATGTACGTATTTATGTGTGTCTGTAACCTTCCACAATAACAGCCGCAACGTCTATCCGATCGACTTGATTTTTGGTACACCACAAGATGGTTTTAACGTCGGATGGGCCCATTAGTTTTTGGCTGTCATATGTCAAACGGAAGTGTCACAATCAAAAAATGACAGAAGCTATATCTCACGGAATTTCACCTGCGATATGCTGTTTGAAAGCCCATGAAAAACTGTATTCAGAACCTATGGGAACCCTATGGGATCACCCTGTACTACGTAAGAACCGCATTGGCTACGTTTACACCGTGGCTTTGGTCCGCGACCTAAGCACCAAATTCGACCCAAATAAATTTAGTCCACGTGGTGTAAACGATCGTAGACAAGGACCAAATTAGGACCAAGTAGCTTGGGTCAGGTCTCTGGTTAGCCGTGGACTGAATTAAATTTAGTTTTTATATTTATTTAGTTCAAGTTCATATTTTAAAATAGATCGGCCACGTTAGTCTGCCGGTGAAAACGCTGGAAAAGAATTACTTCAGGTGGAATTTGGGTCAGTGCTTGGGTCAGTCAAGTTTTAGTTCACCGGTGTAAACGTAGCCATTGGCAATTGGCGAGCTGTAAATAGCAGCAATATTTATAGCGCATTATTTATTGTTTTTTTCCTGCCATTTTTATTTGTTAATTATTGTGCAAGAAATATCTGTTTTGGCGTCAGAAAAACCAATGAAATACCCTGTATCTTTATGGTGAGATTGGAAAACTACGGAAAACTACAACTACAAAAAAATACAGGGTGTCGCAAAAACTTTTTTGCTGCACAAGTTTAGAAACGGCATTGTTTTCATTAATTTAAATCTATGGTATAAATTGTTCAAGAAAGTTCAAGCAAAGGGGTAGCCTCTAGTGGGGAGGGGGAATCTCGCGTGAACATCCTGTAAACCCGCCTAAACCATGAGCGCGTAAATGGTGAAGTGTATGATGGGCTCACAAGAGAGGTCTTAGCGCGAGACAAAACTCAATTCGGTGACCATGTCATCATAAAAGAGACCCGAAGCCGCACATTTTACAGTACGATTCTAACACCATTCTTTACCTTATGCAATTTTGAGTCGATCTAGGTACGGGAGAATGCCACTTTACTTACGTTAACTTTCCATTGTCGCACTTGAACATCGCCCACTTTCCTTGCTTGTCACCATGGTAGCCACTGCATTCTCGCTGTTGTTTTTTTTTGACAATTGACGTTCCATTCACAACTGTCAACGTTTGACAGCTAGACGACAGCTGCGGGCGACATTGCTGGTTAATGTGCCTTTCAAGGTTTATGCTGTAAAGAAGGAAACAGCATACGTGCCAGATATTCCACCTTTTGTATCGTGCACGGCCAATGCCAATACGAAACTCTTGATGGGCTTCCACGGGCTTGACGCAGACAACAGTGAAAAAAGCTGTATTGTTGGTTACCTATGTCACTTGAGCGGAGAATAGGCGATTTACATTTATAAAACGCCACCTGGTGTAGAGCTCGGTACTTGATCGTAGAGGAATTTTTTGAGAGGAACACATACTTCGACGTCTAGTAGCCTAGGTGGGTACTAGTTGATACCTGCAATACCGACATTATTGACATGGAAATTTGACAAGTAGGAATAATGTGAAAGGGGTTTGCATTTGTGTCTCTTATTTCATGTTATGGTTAGCGTATTTAGCAGGCTTGTAGTAGATCCAGCTCCAGAGGTGCACAGCTGAAATACTACGCCCCCAGGAATGCACTACATTGCGGTAAAAAAAGACAACGTTTACGTTCCGAACACAAAGATAGCTACGGCGAGATTATTAGAATGAAAAATGCGGATCTCCAGCTGAAGTCCAAGCAGAAAATCTTTAGAAAAAAGCGAAGAATAAAGGTAGGTGGTGGTTGACTCTGCACGGCCAGCCCGAGCTGATTTTTTCTTGGCTGGCAGGCTGGCTTGTTGCAAGGCTGGTCGACGGCCTTGTGTGTTTCCCTCCGTGCGGATGTGACAGTCTGTTGCTCTTCCTTGGGCAGAAGCTATGGATGATTCAGAGAAAGGTCTGCGACGACGCTGGTCATCAACATGGGGCCCAATAAAGAGCCTACGGGGTCCCAAGGGTTCACAGGAACAGAAGTTTGCTTGTAGTGGACTGCACAAGACAGCAAAGTAACAGTTTTGACGTACCACCAATTGACGTAAGAGCCGACGTTGCCCGCGGCAACTTACACCTCTTCTGACAATTAATTCCCTAAAACTTCCTCTACGAAACGGCCATTTTCCCCAATAAGGTCAATCGCCTATGAAAGCACACTACGAAAATTGTAGAGTTGTATTGTTACTTGCCTCTAGGAGCTATGCGAAAAATGTGAAAATGCATGTGCTCCACAAAGCGCAGTACGTTATTGCATTAAAAAAAACGCCAAACCAAGAGAAATTACACGCGTCAACTACGTATTTTTCGCGACTTTCTTCCCGTTTTCTGCGTTTTATTCCTTCTGTTTAAACGCATTTCAACCTCTTTTATGCTTTTGCGCGGTAAAACTTTCCATGCGTTGCTATCCTTTTTTTGCGCTTTTCCGCAATTTTTTCCTGCATTTCATTCCTTTTTTACACGCGTTGACTGCCTTTCACGTGCGACTTTCCTCCCGTTTCGTGTGATTAATTCCTTCTTTTTAATAGTTTTTTACTAATGTTAGAGATTTTTGGCCCTGTTTCTTGTTTTACGACGCGTTCTTTCAAGCTTCTACCCGCCCAACATCCCTATTTTGCTCTTTGGGTCCCCGGTCCCGTTGGTGTCTTTTTTGGTAGTTTGTTTTATGAAGCGTTATTTTTAGCTTCTCCCCGCCTAACACCCCAATTTTGCTCCCCGGTACTAACTTTCGTTTAACACAATTTTCACTTTGTTTGGGAAGTTACATATCCGTCTGGCCTAAAAATACACTGCGTAGCTTCCTAAATTTCATAATTTTTTTCTCGAAAGTTTCTAGAAAACCTAGAATCCCGAGTCTAGACCCACGGGAGTTGGGAGTTATCTGCATTTCTCATCGGCAGCATTTCCACCTCTACCGAGAATCTACCTACAGCATCTCAACATTCTGATCCTGCTTAAATACTGGCTGAAAAATTAAAATGCATCGCTGCAAAAATGAGCACCACCAACTCAATCTACAGCTAAACCTCTTTCAAGTTGAAAGTGGAGGTATCTTGATTCAAAGAAGAAACCGTGTCTTAACTTTTTACTGCAATCTTACTAAGTAAAAAACCTACTGCTTTCCGGTTTGTTCCTAATGTAACCATTGTGGAAATCTATGGCACTCATCACCTTCTTCCCAGGCACTTTAAAATTAGCTACAGTCACAAATTTCAAATCTGCACACAACACTCGCAGGATTCTCTTTTTCTTGTCGTACTCTATAAAACCCGGACTAACATTTTGGCAAGTTTCATCAGATTCATGTCTTTTTACATCGAGGAGTTTCACAGGAGTGCCATCATAGTTTGTGGTCAACGAAAGCATGCTGTGCAGCGCCCTGTCCAAATCAATGACTTGTTGTGAAGTCATTTCTTTCCAGTTCACTTGAGCAAATTCAGGTGATATTTTTGGAGCTGAAACTCTACAATTATCTCAGATTTTTGTTTTGTTTTGGCAACAAACCTTTTGTTATTCCACTTGAAAGCTGTGGCCTGGCGTTTTCTAAGCTTTGCGGAAGATTTTTCAAAGTATTAACTAAATGCTTGGCTCCTAGAAGACCCAGTTCTCGGTGGAGCTCTGGCATTTTCATCTCAGGAGAGATTCTGACAGATTCTTGAGCGATGATATTGCCTATGTCGAACTTTTCTGGTTTTATCCTCATTATTGTGATTCCTGTTTCTTTGTCGCCTTTAGCGATAGCGTAAATTATGGGCGCTGCTCCCCTCCATCTCGGCAAAAGACTAGCATGGACGTTCAGCATTCCACTATAACTTAAAGCTTGCAACGAATTCTCAGTAAGCATCTATCTTGAAACTTACAATGGGAATTGTTTGATAACTTTTTCAGGAATCAAATGTCCGAAAGATACTACCAAGCCCACGTCAAAGTTACAATCGGTAAGATCCAAAGGCCAAGGGTGCAACTTGAGGTTTTCTTTGTCGGAAAAGACTCGAACTGGATTGGGTTTGCCTTTGATATTCGTGACAACTTCTAGTTGGTTTATTATTCGACCCAATCTACTGAAATAGACAATGATCTTGAAAAAATCACAGAAGGTTCAGAGCAACTTACTATTCTTTGGTCAAACTCTGGAGGCTGTATATTGAAAATTCGTCTGAGCCGAAAAAGAGAACTTTCCAAGGCGGTTTTCTGACAATTTCA
Organism: Anaspis maculata; assembly: GCA_949128115.1. Classification (NCBI taxonomy): domain Eukaryota; kingdom Metazoa; phylum Arthropoda; class Insecta; order Coleoptera; family Scraptiidae; genus Anaspis; species Anaspis maculata. The sequence goes on from OX421962.1 coordinate 23,612,700, forward strand.
CTGAAATATCGCGTTTGAATACGTTTTAAACTTCGAACTAATTTAGAACAGGCGAAATTCATTATTTGAAACTTATAGGTTAAATAAATGTCAGCTTGACTTGACGTTGACAGATCGCTTTTCTAGAGACTTTTCGTTTTTCCACACAAATCGCACAAATTTGAATCAAAAATAGAACTTGAACAGAAAAAGCAGATCTATTCTATAGTATTGAAAATCAAAGCCTGTTCAGAGAGCTTTATACGTAGCAGACAAACAAAAATGTTGAAATTCAGAAGTCTGCAAAAATTATTTAATTAAAATTGTGCTTTTAGGGACTTTCTTGTTGGAGGTTGGAGAAATGTCAATCCTCAAATGTCAACTATTTGAATTTTGTCAGAAATTTCAAATTTTCGAAAAGCACCATTTCAAAAAGGGTTAGTAGGTACCCTGTACTCGTTTACAATTTCGAATAATGGCAGGTACAACATTAGTTCAAACTGAATATAATTTATTGAAAAACCAAACCTATATATTAGAATAATTTGACAAAAAGATAGCAACAAATTATTCTTTTTTAGAGCTTTCCCCTTCACCACCATCAGACTGCTTTCTTTTAGACAACATCCCAGGCCTGTAAATAGCAATAGTCGGGCGATCCTTGTTTCGAATCCTTCTTGAAGACTGACTCTCCTTTTTCTCAAAAGACTGACTCTCCTTTTTCTCAACTGGTTTCGCTTCAGCTTCTGCAGCTTTACTCTCCTCATGTTTAGGTTTCTCTTTTTTCTCTTTCGGTGACTCTTTGGGTACGTCCTCAGCGTTTTTGGGACCGTCACCACCGCCTGAATCTTTGGACTCCTTGTCTTGTTGCTGTTGTTTCTTCAGCTCGGCTTTCTGGGCTTCCATTTTTCGTTCCTCGCGCTTCTCGCTGTACTTTTTCACTTTTTTCTGTGTCCCGGCGTCTTTCTTGTAATCATCGTACTTGGACCTGTTGCCATATTCGCGTTCCTTGTACTCCTCGCGTCGGCTGTTCTTGAATTCCCTCTTGTCAACATACTCCTTTCTTTGCTGTGGGTACTTGCTCTTCACATCCTTTTTCCTATCTTCAAACTTGCGGGTTTTGTAGTATGGTTTCTCGGCAGCTGCTTCGTCGCCTTCAGGTTTCTTTGCTTGCTCTTCACCAGCGGCTTTATCTCCATCTTCACCTTGCTCTTTATCCTTTGGCTTGGCACCTTTGCCTTTGACCGGCGAATCGAATCTCTTTTTTCTCTCATCCTCCCTGTACTTCTTCCGCTCAAACTCTTTCCTTTTCCTTTCTTCACGTCGTTCTTCTCTTATCCTCAACCGTTCCGCACGCTTATTCTTGATGTACTCCAGCAAAGGTGTCATGGTATCGTTCTTGTTTTCAGTGGTGATTTGATATGAATACTCCGGCTTCTGATCGTCTTTTTCCGGCGGCTTGTTCAGCATCTCCACAAATTCCAAGTAGTACGGATCGGTTTCAATGCTGGCCACTTTGGGGTCGACTCGCACCTTGTTGCGTCTTTTCGGAATCTTCTGGAAAGCAGCAAACTCCACGACAGCGGGATACTCATGACCGGCAGCGTCCAAAAAAACGTAATTGTCGAATTTTTCTTTGAAATCGTAAATGTCATTGTGGTGCGTGAAGTTTATGTAGGCCCTGGCGAAGGCGTTTTCTCCCAAGCTGGCGTCACCTTTGACCATGTACATGTAGTCGTAGTGGGGGACAGGCGAGACTTGGTTAAGAAAAGTCTCCTTGTCCATATTGGGTGGCAGTCTTCGCACTATGACTTTCGAATGTAGTTTGTTTTTGTCTTGCGGACCCCTGGGGGCTGGGTCAGCCGGTTTCTTATCGGATTGTTCTGAAGCTTCAGGTAGAGCCATGCTGCAGAAAAGAGGACTGTATGTATTGTTTGTTGAAGTTGAAAATAATCAGTTTGAAAGGTAAAACTTCAAAAATTAATACGGAAAGTTTTCAATACCTGACAGGTTAACCTCACTTTAAAATGGCACTTGTCACTTGTCAAAATCAAGGCATGGAAGATTTCGATTTCCTGGATTTGACGTTTTCATGCGACGTTGCCAGACCTTGCTTGTTCCACTTGTTCCCAGGGGCCGCGATTCTGTACTTTCCTACCGACAACTATCGGATCGGTAGCTAGGGTGAGAACCAATCAAATTCGCTCCTGCCTAGCTACCGACACCGACAAGTATCGGTAGGAGAGTACAGAATCGTGGCCCAGGATTGTTCCACTTCTTCCACGCCACCACGCTTCACATGATTCCACAATTCACCTTTCCTATTTACACGCCCCCTCTAACGTCATAGAAAGATGACGTCAGAGGGGGCGTGCCCATTGCACCGTGTCCTGTCTGTGTGTTGTGTTTTGACATAATTATGTTTTTAAAGTTATGCCAAATCAGAAAGAGATTTGCTTAGAAAAGCAATTTGCTCTTTAATCCCACACTGCAGAAGGACCTTGCATGATAATTTCATGCTCTTATCGTCCTATAACAAGCCCGACTTGAAAACAAATTTTCAACACATCTACTGTTCCAAATGTTCGCATCAATATTTGAGTAGGGGTCAAACAGTAGTCAAAGTTGAAGCTCGTAATAGAAAATATTGGCAATATTTTTTTTACTTTTTAGAAGCGGCACCTATTAGCATTTTGCTAGATAATCTGCAGTTACCATTACAAGACAACCACATATACCCAGGGTAGAGGAATCCTTCCATTTTTCAATTCAGAGTGTTGTGTTGTGAGTGTTCATATCATACCGCAGGGAAAGACTTGCATAATCACCGCCGAATGTGATATATGAACACTTGCAGCAAATATGCAGCAGCCAGACGACAACATTATGTTATAGCCAGCACAACAGAGCTATGTAGCCAACATAAATGTTGTAACATTACAATCTTATGACGAAATTACAGAATCACCCCAGCCAGAAGTGAAGTGAAAGTGACATTTATTAAACATAACCTTGAATTTTGTGCATCAGCATTCAGCAGCATGACAAACTGGTAAAATTGAAACGAAAATGGGACCTAAATGTTGCATACGTTCTTGCCGTAAGAAAACACGGACGGGCCAACAGAATTTTGTCCTTTGTTTGGGCCTTTAGAGAGAAAAAAGCGGAGAGGCGGCTGACGATGGTGCAGTATGCGCGCGCTTGCTGTAGGCATTTCTTTCCATCTCATCGAAAGTGAGCATAAGACCCTTTCACTCTATAGCAAATGGAATAGGTGAATTATTGTACGTTTTTGAACAAGGTTTTCTGAACAAACTTTTTAGCGCCGAGCGGATATGCAACCCTCTGAACGAAGTGGAAATGGCACTAAACGAAAGATAAAACACACCAACGGGACCGGGGAGCAAAATAGGACTGTTGGGAGGGGAGAAGCTGAAAAGAACGCGTCGTAAAACAAGAAACAGGGCTAAAAATCGCAGCAATAGTAAAAAATCATTGAAAAGAAGGAATAAATCCCACGAAACGGAAAAAATGCAAAAAAAAGGCAGTCGATAGTCGATGCATGTCAAGAAGGAATCAAATGCAGGAAAAAGTAGCGGAAAAGTGCAAAAAAAGATGAGACATAAAAAGTATCGCGCAAAAGCATAAAAAGAGTTGAAGTACTGTTACGAACGGCGATTCTGGAGAGCATGCGATCTTTCTACACTTTTCTCATTAGGTCGCAGTGTACAAGTGCGGAGCCCTGGACATTCCCAGAATATACGCGATAGCTTGGCATTGGAATACATGGGAAGATTTCAACGCTCGATCAGAAAACATCAGACAAATTGGCGGAGGTGCCGAAATACCAGAGCACATGGGAAGCACGCGAATGGTGTGAGATTTTTCGAGAGTCGCCTAGAAATCGTATGCCGGGTCACTGTGGAATTTGCTGGAGAACCCATGGAACATTCGAGGTAATTAGTCGGAGCTATATAAGCACCATAGATCGCGCCCACAGATTCAGTATTGAATTAATTGGAAGTGATATCGAGTGCGATAGAAGCGAAGTAGTCTCAGCGATATTCCTTGAGTAAATAAAGTGCTCAACAAAATAAGTGTCGCAACAGAAATTTTTCCCCAAATTTGAATCAACATAACTTTTGATTGTCACGGACGATTTCAATTCGGTTTTCACTGGTCGATTGCCTAATCTTTTGGCTATTCACCATGTTCAAAAATCACCTAAGAAGCTGCACATAAAGTTTCTACAGGGTGGTAAATAGAGCAGTTCATAATTGCTAAAATTTTAATGAACCCCCGTTTGAGCTAAAATTTTTTTTGTCAACAACCGATAACAAAATAATGGAGAATGATGACTTACCTCGGAGCGGTTTTCGAATTTCCCAGATTAGAAGTGAAATAGCCAAGATACGATTTTTTTGCTGGGAATGATGCTTCTCATTTATTCTCTTTCATGAAAAATCAACGGACTCTCGATGTAAGAGGATATCTCTTAGCAGGCTTGCTCATTAGACGATTCTAAGCAATTTGTTGTCTAGCGCACCCCCTGTTGTGTCTTTTGGGGCTGAAATAGGGCGTACTTTTTTGTGAATTCGCCACCAATTTCACAACCTTGGCTTGTTTGGTATCAATTCTTTGAATTGAGGTTCGCAGAACAATATTATCTTGATGAAAACATTCTTCTGCCTGTCTGTCTGTCAGTCATCTGTTTCTATAACTCCCGAACGGTTCATCGAATTTATCTGAAATTTGGTGAATATGAAGGTGCAGTGTCGATCGAAAGTTTGGAAACACTTGTCAAGCTTGTCAACTTTGGAGGTTAAATTAGGACTGAATGAAAAGGATTTGAGGAGTGACATGCGCTCAAAATTTGAAGAAGACATCTTTTGAACTGTGAAAGAAAACACTTTTTTTGTCATATCACATTCAATTACGTGTGCAATTTGACTGCAAAGATTGACAGTTTTCAAAACTGTTTTCAAAGCTAGTCAGTGTACGTACCTACATATGCGGGCATAATTTGAATTATCGAGTAAATTGATGAGATTTTAGCTCAAGTCGGTGCACTAGAGGGCGCACCATCCCGTAATTAGCTATCAGCTATCAGTTTTGTTTCAAGCATTTGCAAAATGGACCTCAAACTCACCAGGTTTGTAGGTAGGTACTAGGTAAGTAACATTTTTTGTCCAGTTTATGATTGTCAGTTTAAAATGCTTGAATAATTAATATTTTATCGGCCCCCCTCTTGCCTGGATCAGATCGAGCGATTACTTATCTCGACATGCTCTCCACTAAAGCCCGCAGAAAATTCTGAGGAATAGTCTTCCATTCTTCCTGAACTGCAATCGCTAAGTCAATCAAATTGTCCGATTGTCCTTCTTTTCTTTCAATTTCAACTTCATCCTACTCCATACATGCTCGATAGGATTCATATCTGGAGACAAGAGTAGCCAATCCATTTTTTCAAGAGTGTGATCCCCTAAAAATTCGTTGACAATTCTAGCCCGATGAGGTCGGACGTTGTCGTCGACCAACATGAAATTGTCACCAAAATTTAGAGCAAAGCGGACCACAATATCCTTTAAACACAAATCCCTGTATCTTTCACCATTCATACTCTCTCCACTCAGTATCACCAAACCACTCATTCTTCCAGTCCTCATTTCTCCCCAAACAGTCACTCCTCCACCTCCAAAAACCACCCTTGCCTCTAGTGTTCTTCCAGAAGTCTTTCGTTCCTCTGTCGTCATACCAAAACTCGTCCATCCGACCTTAACAAATTAAACTTACTTTCATTTGAAAACAATAAGCACCTACTCCACTCTGCTATTCCCCAGTGCTAATATGGTTTTGTGCCCATCTTAGGCTAGTAGCACGATGCTGCGGCTTCAGCAGAGGGCATGCCGCTCTTCTTCTGTTTTTACTCAATTTTTTCAAGTCCAGAACAACTACACATGTACCTACCTTGATCGACAATTGGAGACAAAAAATACCAAGTGTTAAATTCGATAGAAATGAGAAGAAATGTTCATGTATTCAAAATTGATTTTGCGAGAGCAAAAGAAAAGGAACTGATAAGTAAGTATAGGTATGGTGTGGTCTCTTAAGACCTTTCAAGATATTGTGGAGTCTCTGGATCAATTTGAATTTTAACCTTCAGGTCTATACTAAATTTCAGTTAAATTCGATGTACTGGTTCGGAAGTTATCGTGACATAATCACAGACAGACAAAAGACCATTTTCATCAAGATAATCTTGTGCAGTGAGCCTTGATCAAAAGAACTGATATCGAACCAGCCTCTGGGTTCACTAGGTTGTGAAATTGGAGCATATCGTAACATGTTACAGACAGACAGACAGAATACTGTTCTTATCAAGACAAGCTTGTTCAGCGAGCCTTAATCAAAAGAATTGATATCAAACAAGCCTAGGTTGTGAAATTGGAGCATATCGTAACATGTTACAGACAGACAGACAGACAGACAGACAGACAGACAGACAGCAGACTGTTTTTATCAAAATAATCTTGTTCAGCGAGTCCTAATCAAAAGAATTGATATCAAACAAACCTAGGTTGTGAAATTGGAGCATATCGTAACATATTACAGACAGACAGACGAACAGACAGACAGACAGTCAGACAGATAGAAGACTATTCTTATCAAGATAATCTTGTTCAGCGAGTCTTAATCAAAAGAATTGATATCAAACAAACCTAGGTTGTGAAATTGGAGCATATCGTAACATATTACAGACAGACAGACGAACAGACAGACAGACAGACAGACAGTCAGACAGACTGAAGAGTGTTTTTATAAAGATATTCTTGTTGAGCGAGTCTTAATCAAAAGAATTGATATCAAACAAGCCTAGGTTGTGCAATTGGTGGCGAATTCATCAAAAAATATACCCAATTTCAGCCCCAAAAGACAAAATAGGGGGTGCGCTAGACAAAAAATTGCTTAGAATCGTCTAATGAGCAAGCCTGCTGAGAGATATCCTTTTACATCGGGAATCCGTTGATTTTTCATGAAGGAGAAGAAATGAAAAGCATCATTCCCAGCAAAAAAATCGTATCTTGGCTATTTCACTTCTAATCCGGGAAATTCGAAAACCATTCCGAGGTAAGTCATCATTCTCCATTATTTTGTTATCGGTTGTTGACAAAAAAATTTTTAGCTCAAACGGGGGTTCATTAAAATTTTAACAATTATGATCTGCTTTATTTACCACCCTGTACAAACTTTATGTGCAGCCTTTCAGGTGATCTTTGAACATGGTAGATAGCCAAAAGATAAGGCAATCGAGCAGTGAAAACCGAATTGAAATCGTCTGTGACAATCAAAAGTTATGTTGACTCAAATTTGGGGGAAAATTTCTGTTGCGACACTTATTTTGTTGAGCACTTTAATTGTTGGCGTGTATTTATTGTAGTACGCAACGCAGTAATAAACAGTGTGTGTTTTGAAACGTTCGTCCCGATTATAAACGAACCCGTACGCGAAATACGTAACAGTACGTTGAAAAAAAAGAGATAAAACACAGAAAACGGAAGAAAGTCGCGAAAAATAGGCATTTGACGCGTGTATTTTCTCTATTTGCTTTACAGTCCATTATTGATGTTAGCAAAACAGGGGTGTTGGGCGGGGAGAATCTAAAATTAATGGGCAGTACAACAAAGAAGAAGGCAGAAATTCGCTGGAAATGGTGGAAAGAGCATAGAAACACATTTTATTCCGCATGAAAAAGGCAATGAACGCCAGGAAAGAATGAGCAAAACAGACATGACCCGGGACCAGGGAGCAAAAGGGGGGTGTTGGGTGGGGAGTGTCTAAAAACAACTCGACGCACAACAAAGAAGGAAAGAAAGAATCGGTCAAACTCGTGAGAAAAGCATAAAGAAGTGACCAGCGGGACTGGGGAGCAAAACAGGGGTGTTGGGCGGGAAGAATCTAAAAGTATTGCGCAGTTCAACAAAGAAGAAAGCAGAAATTCGCTGAAAATGGTGGAAAGAGCATAGAGACACATTTTATTTCGCATGAAGAAGGCAACGAACGCCAGGAAAGAAGAAGCAAAACAGACATGATACGGGACCGGGGAGCAAAAGGGGGGTGTTAGGTGGGGAGAAGCTAAAAACAGCGGGGAGAATCTAAAATCAATGAGCAGTAGAACAAAGAAGAAGGCAGAAATTCGCTGGAAGTGGTGGAAAGAGCATAGAAACACATTCTATTTCGCATGGAGAAGGCAATGAACGCCAGGAAAGAAGGAGCACAAATATGACATGATACGGGACCGGGGAGCAAAAGATGGGTGCTAGGTGGGGAGAAGCTAAAAGCAACTCGACGCACAGCAAAGAAGGAAGGAAAGAATCACTCAAAGTCGCGAGAAAAGCATAAAAAAGCGACCAGCGGGACCGGGGAGCAAAACAGAAGTGTTGGGGTGTGTCCCATTATTTCCGCATCGCCGGCAGCAAGCAACGTTCGCAGATCGCCGTAATTACGCATTTCATTGAACTCCATACCGAATCGTTGGGAAACACCGCGGAACGAAAAGAATGGCGCCGAACAACCTTCTCTTTCGTTCAACGCTGTCAAAGGTTGACAGATGGAAGAGAGACGTCAGAGGAACGTCAACTGTCAAAAAAAGAGCAGCAACATGCGGTGGTTGTCATGACAGCAACGAAGAAATGGACGGAGGAGCTTGTGGTGTGGTAGTTAGCGCGTTCGACTACCACTCCAGAGGTCGCGGGTTCGATCTCCGCCGGGGACGGAATTTCGGCCTCGAAAACAAGCTTCTTGGTTTAGTAGAAATTCTTGCTAATTGCGAGACGTGCATGTAAAAATTGTAGAATACGAACGATGGTGCCGACCCCATGCGATGTTGGTGGTCGTTAAAAATCCCTACCCGGTGTTAGAACACACAGGGGTTCGGCAAAATTTCCGGCATAGTGGAGGAAAGCATTCACCGGCGTCGGTGTTAGGCCTCGTTGCGGAAATAGGCCAACGTCAAACGAACGAATTGAAGAAAAGAAAAAAAAGAAAAAGGACGCAAAAAGGGAGCGCTTTCAAGTGACGAGAAAGACTATTCAATGTGAGTAAATCGCATCCATCCGTACTTGAATTGTCTCTAAATTGCATAAGGAAGAGAATCGTGGTAGAATTCTTACTGTAAAATGTGTGGTTGCCGTTGCCCTTTATCAGAATCAGATACATTAGCACCCGGGTCCCCTTTATGACACAGTCACCGCTATTTTTGCTCTGTTTTTTGTTGTACGACGCCGTTATTTTTTTCTTAGCTTCTTCTCGCCCAACACCCCCATTTTGCTTCCCGGTCCCGTTGGTACATTTTATCTTTTGTTTAGGTCTGGATAACGAATAGCCGCCCAGCTTTGGGAATAGGAGTGTTCATTACTTTACCATAACTAACCGTGTTGAGGCCGCTGAAAACACGAACATTTCTAGTAGGCCAGTCAAATAAGGAAAGCTGGAGGGAAAAAACTGTTGGAGTTTTGGAAATTTGACAGTAATGTCCGGTAAGGTGTACTGATAAACATACTAAAAGTCCCCAACTCTACCTATTGAGCTCGAGCCGCCATCTTGGAAAAATGGTCCTTCGATCCAGTTTTCTGCTTATATTGCGCGCCGATCATCAGAGATATTCAATTAGGATTCATAAAAAATCAAGGCTATAAAATTGCCTACAAAAATTGTTTCATATCGATTTTTCTCTCGTATCTGTTGATATTAATTAAATTAAATTGACAAAAAAAAAATAAAAAAAAGCGATTTTTTGCCTATGGCTAGAGATATTGTCTTCAAAATTTGTGAAGATGTTGGCAGTCTACATCAAAGCTAAACGTGACAGTTGAAATAGAAAAAAAAATTGCGAAAATATTTTTTTTTTAAATTAAGCAAAAATTTGGTTTTCGAGTTTGACATTTCCAACAGGGCGGAGTAAAGGTTTCAATCGAACATCAATCAGTTTTGATATTTACATATTGTAAGACAAGATTTCATCAGTATTGTGCCTTCACGAGCTTCTGGAATGCTCGATATGAATTAAACTAAAAGAATAATCGCTAAGTCCAAAAAGTGTTGTCGATTGGTTCGGAAGGAAACATTTTGAAACAAAAAACATCAGCAAAAGATATACAGAAGGTCCAAAGGTTATTCAACTGTATATGAGCCCCATATTGATGTGCCTTATCCAAAATAGTACAAAAGAATCAATCAAAATGTTAAAATCCACCCTGTATAACAAAAAGTAACGATACAAAATGGAAGTAGTGAAGCATATCTGGTGCGAAAAATACAGCATTCACATTGCTGAAAAAAAGAACAAAATTGATCGATTTATTTGAAAGTTATTAGTCCTCAAACTTGACTTAACAAATTTCAGCCAGTGAAATATGGAAAAGTAGAGAGAAGTAACTGTCGGAGTTTCAGAAATTTGACAGGGATGTTCGCTAACGTATACTAATAAACATACTAAAAGTCCCCGCCAGTACCTGTTGCGCTTGAGCCGCCATCTTGGAATAATGGTCCTTCGATCAAATTTATTACCATTTTTCCAAGATGGCGGCTCGAGCACAACAGGTAGTGGCGGGGACTTTTAGTATGTTTATTAGTATACCTTAGCGAACATCCCTGTCAAATTTATGAAACTCCGACAGTTACTTCTCTCTACTTTTTCGTATTTCACTGGCTGAAATTTGTAAAGTCAAGTTTGAGGACTAATAACTTTCAAATGAATCGATCAATTTGGTTCTTTTTTTCAGCAATGTAAAGGGTGTATTTTTGGCACCAGGAACCTGTTCCACCATTTAACTTTGCAACTTTTCACTTTGCGCTCCGCACTTTTCATTTTTTGACAAGTGCAAAGACTTTGCATTCCACCATTATTTATCAAGACTCGTCATCTTTATTGCAAAGTGAAAAGTTTACAGTGCGGACCGCAAACTGAGCATGAGATGAGCATGTTAGGTTAGGTTTGTTATGGCTTCGAAAAAAGATTTAAGCAAAGAGAAAAAACCTCGGAAAAAACTATGTGTGCTTGAAGTTATAAAAGAGCACAATAAGGTTACATTATTTGGATCGTTTTCCGATATTCTAACTCACAAGGAGAAAGAAGAAGCGTGGACAATCGTGTTTAAACAAGGCCCAATCCTCAGGGCTAGTCGAGAAGTCCAGAGGCTGGACATTCGTTCGGGTCAAGTTATTTGGAGTCTGGAGCCTCCTTAAATTGAAATGCCGTGTTGCAGTGGAGCATCTTCTTCCTCAGTGGAGCTACCTTCACTGGAGTAGATGATTGCTCGTAACATGTTTGTTTTCTGTTTCCTAAAAGCATAAGTTATTCACTAAACACAATAAGAAACACTTATCCTTGAAGTACAAGTCACCTTTTATGAGAAATAGATGAATAAGTTCTCACTGAAGTGCCAAATTATCCTTTGCAATATTTATGGAAACTTTTCAACTAAAGACTCTTCACTGGAAATCATCTGGTAATGGTGGAACAAAACAAGAGAATTTATTGAAAAGTTTGCAACTTTTAACTTTGCATTTCGCTTTGCAATTTGCCACTCTACCAAGAATGGTGGAACAGTTTTCGAAGTGAAAAGCGCAAAGTGCGTATTGAAAAGTTGAAAAGTTAAATGGTGGAATAGGGCCCAGGTATGCTTTACTACTCGCTTTACTACTTCCATTTTGTATCGTTACTTTTTGTTATACAGGGTGGATTTTAACATTTTGATTGATTATTTTGTACTATTTTAGATGAGGCACATCAATATGGGGCTCATATACAATTGAATAACCTTTGGACCTCCTGTATATCCTTTGCTGATGTCTTTTGTTTCGAAATGTTTCCTTCATAACCAATCGACAACACTTTTTGGACTTTGCTATTATTCTTTTAGTTTAATTCATATCGAGCAACGAGCATTCCAGAAGCTCGTGAAGGCACAATACTGATGAAATCTTGTCTTACAATATGTAAATATCAAAACTGATTCATGTTCGATTGAAACCTTCACTCCGCCCTGTTGGAAATGTCGAACTCAAAAATCAATATTTTGCTCAATTTGAAAAAAAAATCAAAAAATATTTTCGCAATTTTTTTTTTCTATCTCAACTGTCACGTTTAGCTTTGATGTGGACTGCCAACATCTTCACAAATTTTGAAGACAATATCTTCAGCCATAGGCAAAAAATAGCTAATTTTTTGATTTTTTTTGTTAATAAGTTAATTTTATTAATATCAACATATACGAGAAAAAAAATCGGTATGAAACAATTTTTGTAGGCAATTTTATAGCCTTGATTTTTTATGAAACTTAATTGAATATCTCTGATGATTAGCGGAACATGAGCAGAAAATAGGATCGAAGGACCATTTTTCCAAGATGGCGGCTCGAGCTCAATAGGTAGAGTTGGGGACTTTTAGTACGTTCAACAGTACACCTTACCGGACATTACTGTCAAATTTCCAAAACTCCAACAGTTTTTACCCTCAAACGGAAAAATTTGTTCTAATTTGACTGGCCTATAGTATTCTAGTGGCATTGCATGGTTTCTAGTGGTGACGATTAGTGATTTTTAGGTAGGGGCAAACGGGCAAAGGCGTCCGCTAGATTCGCCGTACGCGAAGAGAATAACCCATTGATCCGACAACGCGGCTCGTGGCCCGCACTCGCCGCATGCGCACCACCATTGTTGTGTTGTTGATAATGGCCCCCCACTCTAACAACAACTTGCGGTCCTCCCATTTACGTTTTTCGTTTTCAGTCCCGTACGTGTTGCTGTTTCTTCTGTTGAGTGCGTGCACGTTCTACTTTGTTTTTCCCGTGTATCGTTTGATTTTCGAAATTCCGGCCGCCAGTCTCAAGAAACGCATCGCCAAATGAACGGGTGAACTGCAGGCTTCCAGGAAATGAACCCTTTATGATCCCCCGATTAGTTCTTGCTGTTGTTGTTGCTGCTGCTGCTGCTGCTTCTTCTTTCTGTGTTTAATATATGTGGTGGTGAGTAATGTTTATAAACAGTAGTTGTTCTGCTGATTGTTTAATCGTCTCGTGCGCCAACAAAAAGTTGGTAGCAGGACAGGATAGGTCTTTACAAGGGCCCTTCTGCTGTTTCAATTCCATAGCAGAATGTCCCCTCGTCGATTCTGCAATGAGCCTTTGAACGAGCCTGCGGTACGCAAATACGTTGTCCTTCCAATTATTAATAACACCATCATCATGTTCGTCAGTAGATACTCAATGGTACAAAAGGATACAATGTGATGCGTGTCCAACATGTATTTATTCGTGTTTGCCAGGTATAAAGAGCTCCGTTATGAAATGCGTTAATTATTTAACGAACGACACGCGTGTTATTGAGGGTAGTGCCCTTTTTAAGGTACCGACCGACCTACCGAATGGAGGTCACCCGCATTCCTGTCTTGCATCAGGTCCCTCGCACACAGTGGCACCATATCAGACTTCTTTCTTCAGGATCCAAAGACCATCATTAAGTATACATACATATTCAAATTGTCGTTGCTCTCGAAAAGTTTAGTGTTAATAAATACCGGACGTGGTAATTTAAAGTCTCGGGTTAATTGGAAGTGTATGGGAGTTTAGAGAATTGCAGTGTTTGCAACTGCCATGTCTTAATAATTTTCGAACACATACAAGAAAATTATATTTGGCTCGCCTTTGTTCGTTTATATACTGTTTAATGGTCTGCGCGCCTGATGTTATTGTTTTGTTCATTACATAGGTACATATTATTGAGAAAATGAGTGTCACACTTGCAAATCTTTCAGTCCAATCTACCAGCATGGTTGATGGGCTTCGTGTAACAAGGAACAAGTCGAGAACAATATGTGGGTGTTCCCATTCTGTATCTGTCGTCTACCCAACAGTCTACACGTTTTATGCCTACGTCAAGTACCATTGTTTTCGTTGTGTTCCTCATGATGATACGAGATTGTTATCCTTTGCACAAAAGTTAGAAAATGATTGTCATTCCAATATACTTCTAACTTCTAACACTAAACTGTTTATTAAATATTCTTAATGAGTTGCAGCCAGCAGTGCGAATTTCTTCGCCTCGTGCACCCTTTTCATTGATGGCATTTTAATTGCGCTAGAAATTTCTTTTTCACCTTTATTAGATAGGTATTTAGCGAGATATTTAGGTATTGTCGAAGAATAATAATGTGAACAATAATATTTGCCTACGGTTTTTCTATTCCTTCCGTACTGAATGCGAATAACTTGAAAGCAAAATTCCTCGCAAAACTTACTTTTGTTAGGCAGCTTTATAGGAGGATCACTTGCCAGATAATATCGAAAACGGCACGTTTTTACTCAACAGGTGGGCTTCTCCTGGATCTCACACTTCCCTAAAACACGACCTAAAACACTTCTTCCGACAGTTCCGAGCAAACTTATTTTACCATTCAGTGCATAATAAAATATTCGCCTTGCTTGCAAAAGCGCATAAATATCTTTAAAATTGAAATTTTCATTGAAAATTAGATATTTGAGTTGATTTGTCAATCAGGAGTATCTACTATACTACTACAAGAAAAGATAGGAGATACAACAGTTCTGATTTTTGGGACATCGTTTGAAAACACTTGGAAAAATCATCATTTCTACCGCGGGGCCTCTCATCTCATCGCGGGCGCCCCTGTAAATTTTTGAAGCCGGTGCTGCATATTAATTACGACGAAACAGATTTTCATCAATTGAAAATCCGTAATTATCACTTTCTTGTTGGGTAATTACTCATATTTTTAAAATTATACAGAAATGAAATATTTCAATTGTAACGACTTCAATTGAGTGGGATTGTTTATTTTCTTCTGAGGCTTTATGCTCCATGAACACTATTAGTGTACCAAATGTCATTGTATTCAACGAAGTATTTTGTCAGATATTTCGGAAGCTACAAACTATCATTAACGAAATTTGCAGCAACCTCATATCATAATTAATTTTGTTTTGCTTATTTTTGAAAAATTCGAATCTTTGGGAATGGAATGTGCTATTAATTTGAATGTTGCTATGTTCGTTATGTTATCTATGAACAATTATTTTCATCCATCTACCATGGACCCCACATTGTTCGTATCAAATTTGGCCCGGATCGGTTAAACCGAGGGTCAAACGGTTTAGAGATTAATCGAGGGACAAAAAAAAAAAAACACCAGACAATAGAGCTGGGCGATATTGAAATTTGAAAATCGATATAAAAAAAATATTGAAAAATTTATACATCAAAATATCGATATATCGAAATAGCGATAAAGGTATATCAAAATACCAATTAAAATCCGAAAATCTTTGAAATATCGATATATCGATCGGAAAAAAATATCGGAAATATCCATTATGACTAATTTCCATGAGACACCGGATACCAAAAATGTCTTTAATATCGATGGATATATGGAAATAGAAAATACCCAGAATATCGATAGCGATATTTCGATTATTTGTTTGCACAGAATAAAGTAGGTACAATAAAGATTGTAACGACAGGAAACTTCATTTTGAGTAATCTCCAATGCAAAAAATTATACAGGGTGATCATTTGAAAACTATCCACCTGCAATAACTCCCGATTTTCAGTGAAGATGTCTTCGAGCAAAAACAGGTCGATATTTATATCAAGGGGGACATCGAAAACATACATTAGCGAATCTCTATCTTCAGCCCCTTCGCCCCTCTCCTCGCCCCCACCCACCCCAACTTTAAAATTTCAAATGACACTACCTATTTTGCGATACATCAAATCAAACAAAATTGAATTCTTTCTCAAAAAATATTTTAAAATATTCAACCTCACCCCCTTTCTTCCTAAAATTCTCCGGGTGTCCAATTTAATATCCTTGACCTCTCAATTCTCTCCAATGCAGTCAACGTCATCCTGCACAGCATCGAAAGAGAAAATTTTCCATTGAAAAAATGTCACCCAAGTTCATCCCTTCGCTCCCCCCACCTCACCATAAAAATCTGAAATGAATATATCTGCTTTGTTATAGATCATATTCAAGGAAATTAAATTCTCTTACTTAACAAAATTTTTCCAAAATTTTTAAAACCCCCCTTTCCCTCCTAAAACACTTTAAATGTCCAATTTAATGGAGGAGGGGTTGAAAATTTCAAAAAAACTGTTTTCAAAAAGAGAATTCAATTCCCTTCAATTTGGTGTATCACAAAGTAGGTGATGTTTTGTTGAATTTTGGAGTTGAGGTGGGGGAGAGCAAAGGGGTGAATTCGGGTAGTATTTTTTCTACCGAAATTAGGTTGATTGCATGGAATTCGTTCGCCTGATCACCGGCAGGAAGCGCAAGGATCGAATTATGTTTTGACGTTTGTTAGGGGCTTGCATTGGGGCACATAACACCTAACAGGTGTAAGGTGCATTGTTAGAATTATTAGAAATCACAATCTCGATCTCGTAAACGCCGAACAAAACAGTATGTGAACAAAAAACGTAAAATGGTAGTATTTAGTGAGGTTAGTCCGGTTGACGTTGACTCCGACATGGATGAAACTTGACAGACTCGCAGATGACAGTGACACTCACACTATTGACATTTTGCCATAAACTCCCTCTACATGCAATCACCCTACACCCTACACTCTTCTTTGATGCTTTCTAGGATGACGTTAGCTAAATTAAAGGGAATTGGGAGGTCCAGAATGTAAAATGGGACACTCAGAGAATTTTAATAGTAGAAGTGGGGTGGGGTTGAAATTTTTCTAAATATTGTTTCAGAAAGAGAATTCAATTCTCTTCAATTTGATGTACCGCAAGGTGGGTAGTGTCATTCGGAATTTTAAAGTTGGAGTGAGTGGGGGCGAGGGGGCTGGAAATAAAATTTTTGGCTGGACTGGGCGATGCTAAAATTCCAATATCGAATATTGATGCCAAAAAATCGATGACAATCGATATATCGATAAATACCGAAATATCGATATACAGGGTGATTCACCACCAAATGGACATAGCTCAAGGGTAGCTCCAGTTTTTCTAGGCTAACCAGGATCTGGTTTTGAAATTTTCTAACGCTCTTCGTTTCGGGTGATTCATGTATTTCGAAGAATTTTTTGACAGGCCGTATCTCGAGCCGTATCTTCAGAACGACACCAAATGGATTGGATTGAAAATTTTTGGAGTGATTCTGCTATTGATTTCTGACACATCACCCTATCAAACAGTTTGAAATTTCCAGGCCGGCCTTGAAAAAAAACTTCAAAGCTTTTATCCAAAAAATTAAAAGACATTGTGTATGCATATTTTTTCGAATTCATTTCCATATTCAGAAACTACATAAAACATGCTATCAATATCGCAAAAAAATTGCTTGGCACCATTGAGCTGTCAATAAAATTTTGATAATCCTGAAGATTTTTGAGGTTAGGATTTTTTGTAAATTGATAATTTCAAATATTTGCAAATGATCTAGTTATTATGGCCTTGAATTTCAGCCGTTTCGTCAAAAAAATCAACAACAAAATTTCCACGTTTTCTCAGTAGGAACAAAAAGTTTCAACAAAATTTTCAACAAAATTTTCAAAAAAATTTTTACGTCCCTCAACTCTACTTCTATCCCAAATTGAGCTGGAGCTATTCCATAAAGATCCCTCTATTTGTTACACAGAACGTCGCGCAAGGTTCTGCAAGATCTAAAAAGCTTCAGTTGTTTCCAGCTGGGTAAAAAAATTTGAAATTTTTTCAACTAGTCCAGGGAGTTATAAGACTTATAAAACCAATACATATCTCAAAACAGTATTTTTTTCAATTTCAGCCTATCTTTTATTTACATGGTTATCTAAACAAAACAACTTCTTGGTTTTGCAGTGATGACTTTTTTTTTCACCGATTTTGAAAATTTTCAGCGCGTGCTGAAGCTAAATTCTCAGGTAAAAACACCTTAAGGTCAAAATTGAGACAAACTTTGAGGCATACTTTTAAAACCATTGTTTCCATCAATAGTAACCTAAATCTAAAATGTCCTCGAAATCCAGTTTGGAAGGAAAAATTAATAGAAAACCGACTTGCATTTGAACTAATCATTCAGTCTGAATACGTTAAGATTTTTCTCAAGAGGGAGAGTAGAGTAGTACTCGGTGGAAGGGCTCAATTATAACTGCATCTTTTTGAAGCAGAATCAGCTCAATAATCACCAGAAAATACCCATTATCAGCACTACTAAAAGCAGAACAATGAGTGAAAGACAAACCAGGTTATATTACACTTCACTAATTGGATGATTGCCAACTTTGTTGTTGTTGTTTTTTTCAAGGAATTTTATCGGTTTTACAACAATAAGAGTTACTATAGACTGTAAAAATCACTGGCAAATCTAGCATGTTTCTAGAGAAATTGGCAACAGTGATAACCAGTGTCACTGATCAGAATGTTAAAATAGTTTTTTTTTTAGGCAGGAATCACGAAGAGACACTTAACGCGGCGACTCCAGCTGTCAGCCTCGTTATTATTGCTTTTGGAGTCGAGAATAATTATAGGAAGGCCCTACCCACCTACGCGTCAAACAGATCTTGGGGGGGGAGAAAGTAAATCAAACGCGTAGAGTTCATCTGGCGATTGGGCAGTGCTTTTGTAAAAAAAATGAGCGTGTCAAGCGTCCAAATGCGATTCGAAAGATGCGAGACGAAAACAGCATGGCCCCGGCAGCGGCGAACGGCAATAGATCGATCGGAATTGAGACCCAAAAAAGGCGAAAGTCACAAACTGAAGGTACTCACCGGGATTTCACATAAATACGCAGATTTGGGCCTGGTGATTTTTCGAAATTCATATCAAGGATGGAGCTGGATTGGTGAAATGAGACGGATATTGCCGATCAATTCCAGTGGGCTCATGCCCAAGGAGAAATTTTACTGTTCAGGTTTCTTTCAAAAGCTACAGGAAGGTAGTATAAATTGATCAAAAGTTATTTTTCAAATTCGAAAATAGTTGCTTCAAAATTTGCATTTTTTCACATTTTGAGACAAAAAACCACTTCAGTTTACCTCTCCCCTGTAGCTTTCGAGAGACCTGATTGGTGTTCAATTTCTTCCAAGGAATAAGCCTGCTGGAATTGATTCCGCAACTCTTTTTGTTTGAAACAGGACAAAAGGTTGGTATTTCTATTGCGATACTTCTTATGGAGCGACGGCATCAGGTTTTTCCGATACAAGCCTCAAAAAACGGCTCCACTTCACTTTTCGCCGCTCTCTCTCTCTCTCTCTCTCTCTCTCTCTCTCTCTCTCTCTTTCTCTTTCTGCCGTCTCATGGAACATAATTTTGTCATAAGCAGGCACACCTAAGACGAACGTAGAACGTAGAGTTGACGGCACACCGGAGGGACCTGTGGGCGAGGCTGACAAAGAAAATCAAAATCGTTTCGAACGAGTCCGTGTGTTGAAATAGGGGAAGCAACACCATCAGCTGGAGTGCTGGATCATTACCAGGCCACAGACAAACCTAAAATCCCACTGCAAATCTAGGTGCGCCACTGGATAAACACTTCGCGTAGTTGGGCTCCGCCCACAGGTCCCCCTGATATTCCGAGTACTCTAGGATGAAAGCACGTGTACCTTTGGTAACGTATTCTGTGGTAACGTGATCTAAATCAATCCCCCAAACCCGAGATTTCTTTTTGTCTGTGTCAACTTGAAGCAGACCAAAATCTGACTTACTTGCCTCAGATCAGTGTTGTAAAAACAACACAGCCGCCCCAAACCATCGATGAAATCCGTCTCTTCTTCACCGGCCGATGATTGACTACCATTATTCCCATAGTGCATTGCATTTTGTTCGACTTCAAAACGATGGGACCAAGGCGGAGAAAGTAATAGTCCGGATGCTAGTTGAAAGTACCTTGCATTTTCTGATGAGAAAATGCCACTTGGTGGAAATGTTCTCTGCATCGTACTCTTCCGATCCAGAAAGGTAGCCATCAGCGCCATCCATGCCGGCGGCGTATACAGGGTGAAACAGAAAATAAAGTTGGAAAATCATATTTGATTAACCGAAGCATGTGGAGACCTGTAATTCACCACATACATCAACTGTTTTATGCTTATGAAGTCACAGCAAACTGTTCTTGATTACCTTGAGCCGTCTTTGAAATGTAGGGGAAAAACAGAAAAAATAACAAAAACACTCTTTTCTCCAAAAATAAGTGATTCTTCGAGATATTGACACAATACTGGACATTTCTACAAAAAGTAATGTTAGGAATGATATGAGCTGGGTGGCCAATTTCTCAGCCAACTATTTCCAGAAATACGATTGTCAACTTTTTTTTTCCTCCTGAGCACCATCTTGAATCTGCCCTCTGAGGCATCATTGAAAAAGTGATCGGTTATCATAATAATGGTAACATTTAATCATTGCATCGTGAAAACAACCTCCTCCACATAATTTAGTGACCTCTTCGGCGGGAAAGAATTGTCATTCACGTATTTTTTGGCTCTTCAAAGTTTTAGTGTCCATGATGGCATTTGCAACATCTGGAATGGTGAAATATGTTACACATTATGAACCTTGATGTACTTTGAGGTAGCCTACCAAGTTTCACAATCATCATTTAAGAGGTTTGTTCTTAAAAGCTGTTTGAACAAAATTTGTGTCGTTTTTTTATGAAAAATACAAAAATTGGGTCTCTCACCCTCACTTGATCCCTCACTGAGGATAGCCTGAAACCGAAAGTCTCCGAATTTTTTACGATAATGGTTCAGTGGGAAGTGCTCTTCAATATTTAGTTGTCAAAAATTGCATAGTTGCGTTCAGATTCCAGACAGAGAACGACAGAGACGTTCATGCAGTAAAAAAAGACATAAAGTACAGTCGAGAAAAAACTAGTCCAGGGCTAGACTGAAAGCTGTCTGGAGACCTTGCTTTTCTAAACATAAATGTGCAATTTGGTACACTGTTAGAGCCTTAAGTTAGTAATGTTTCAAGCCTTTCACCCACGCTTGAGAGGCTTACAGAACCTGTGTATTGCGGGAAGCCTATCTAAAGGAGACATTTCCGGGATTTCTCCGTTGCATTGGGAGTTGTGTCTTTTTTCACTGCATGAACTTCTTTGTCGCTCTCTGGCTGGGATCTGAACGCAACTATGCAGATTTTGACAACTACACATTGAAGAGCAGTTCTCAGTGAACCATTAGCATAGAAATTTTAGAGACTTTCGGTTTCAGGCTTTCCTCAACGAGGGATCAAATAAGGGTGAAAGATCCAATATTTTGCATTTTCCATAAAAAAGTTAAACAAATTTTGTTCAAACAGCTTTCAAGAACAAACCTTCTAATTGATGATTGCAAAACTTGGTAGGCTCCCTCAAAGTACATCAAGGTTCATAATGCGTAAAATATTTTACAATTCCAGATGTTGCAAATGCCATCATGGGCACTGAAGCTTTGAAGAGCCAGAAAATACGTGAATGGCAATTCTTTCCCGCCGAAGAGGTCACTAAATTATGATGAGGAGGTTGTTTTTACGATGCAATCATTACATATTATCATAATTATGATAACCAATCACTTTTTCAACGATGCCTCACAAGACAGATTCAAGATGGTGCTCAAGAGGAAAAAAAAGTTGACAATCGTATTTCTGGAAATAGTTGGCTTAGGAATTGGCTACCCAGCTCATATCATTCTTAACATTACTTTTTGTAGAAATACCAAGTATTGTGTCAATATCTCTAAAAATCACTTATTTATGGAAAAAAGAGTGTTTTTGGTTTTTTTTCTGTTTTTCCCCTACATTTCAAAGACGGTTCAAGGTAATCAAGAACGGTTTGCTGTGACTTAATGAGCATAAAACAGTTAATGTATGTGGTAAATTACACGTCTCCACATGCTTTGGTTATTTAGATATAATTTTCCAACTTTTTTTTTCTGTTTCACCCTGTATACGATGCCGGCGTGGAGGGCGCTGATGGCTACCTTTCTGCATCGGAAGAGTATGATGCAAAGAACATTTCCACCAAGTAGCATCTTCTCATCAAAAAATGCAAGGTTCATTACATTTTATGCAACTAGCATCCGGACTATAAACCAAGGTATGGAACGTCCCATTTTCTGTCACCGTGATTTGACAATGACAATACATGCAAGTGCTTCTTCTTTCTGTAAAACCTAAACCTAATGGCGAAAACGGTCTCAAATTTTAGACGAAACATGCCGGACTGGGACCAAAACCTCAAGAAATCCCAGCCGAAACCCGCACCCTCAAAGGAAGCCATTTCCAAAGGCTACGCATTCCCGAAATGCATCCAAAACATCAACCCGTGCATGAACCTGCGCAAACTGGTCGACTTGCTCGAAAACCCCATTTCCCGCGGTGATGTTGGTCGACAGCTCCAGCTCCTGGACGACTTCTTGGACACGTCATCTTACGCGTTCTGGCTCAGAGACATACCATTTCACATACGCCTGTTGGAAGCCATAGTAATAAAGAACAAATCCGCCCCAAAATTCGAAGAACAACTCAAACGTCTCTTCAGCCTTGCCCTTGTACCTCCAATGTTGGTGAAGCCGTCAGAGCAATTGGAATACAGAAGAGATTTCCACCATTACTTTTCGGTGTTGGGCTATTTGATAGTGTGCTTAAAAAATCACGAATTGAAACACTCGATATTGGATGTGTTGAAAGGTTTGCTGACGCGAAACAAACCAGTAGGGTATTGCTGCGTCAGTTTGGAGTACTGCAAAGAGGCTGCGAATGACAGTGATTTGCCGGAAATCGTGGCACAACTTTCAGAAGTCGTCCCGGAGGATTTGTACGAGAAATTGCTAGAAGTCGCGATTCTATTGGCTGAATCGTCGAAGGATAGTTGCAAACGGATGATCATAGAACATGTCGTGGAGTTCGTGCTGCAGAGATTGGAGCCACATTGGCACGAGAGAGATTGCGGAATGCGACCGGAGCTGCCGCTGAAGGATGGCGATGGTGTGATTATGCATTGTGAAGATTCAACACGGCTATTGTGGCTTTTGTTCAACACTTTGGAGAAAGGCACCAAGGACTTGAAACTCAGCGATTTTGCTCTGTGGAGTTTGCATTACGCTTTCAGGACTAGCGTCTTGAATAACGGTCAAAAAACTGATCGCAACAATTTAGCCGCACTCATTTTGAAGTTGCTTCAGGTGTCTGAGCCAATGGATATTGAAGAGTCCGGCATTGCGGCTGACATCGCTTTGCTGAGTGTTGCTTCTGAAATTGCCACGAAAAACACATGGGCGTGTCCAGTTCATTTCTCAATTGACTATAAAGATTTTTACTTCAAGAAGATACTAGTTTCGACTTTACCGTATTTATTGCAACACGGAGCAGTAGGATCGTTGAGAGATTGCGACGTGGTGAAAGGTTTGATTTTGATATTGAAAAGGCCGCGCATGGTATCATGGCGCAGCGATCAGCATTGTGAGTTCATTTTGTTAGCAATCAAAGTGCTGTCGCTTTTAGCCGGTGGAGTTTGTACTGATGATGAAGCAAAAAGGATATCAAAATGGATTCTCAACTTTTTAGGAGATTGCAAGCGCAATCGTTTTGATACACTACTGCTCTTGTCCGGTCTTAGGTGTTTGAACAATCTCTTTCCTATCGCTTTTAAATATATCAAAGACATGAAGGGATTTAAGATCATATTGTCTTTGACCAAAAGCATTATGGAAGAGTCCGGCTATATCATAACCAGAACGTTGCAAAGATGCTTGGCGTATTGTTTCATGTTGCTGGAGCAAATTTACGTCATGGAATGTGAAAAAGCCACAATGGATGGCGTTGACTTATGTTTGTACGTGCTGAAAATCATCATCGACCCCGATCAGTGCGAAATTCACGCAAAAATCATTGTGTCTGCTCTTCATTTCATGTGGGACATTATGGAAGACAGTTCTGCCAATGCTAGTTATTTCATCAAACAGGGAGGTTTGTACAACTTACTGGATGTTATCTATTTGACCAGCGAACAAATAAGACTGCCAGCGCTTGGCGTATTGGTCCCTGTAAGTATGAAACGTGCTAGCATCCCTTATTTGATAACGTGGAGGAAGCACGGCACAAGAATCATGTCTCTGTTGATGCAGCTTTTCAGAGGCGGCATCCAGCCGACTGTCTGCAAAGACAGCAACAAAATTCAGTACGCCAGCGAGCAAATCAATTACCTCATGAGCATGTGCCACGACAGAAACATGAATCCTCCGCCAGTCGCCGAAGGCCATTTCGTGGATTTGTACCGCTCGAAAGTGTTTTGCATCCTGAAAGTTTTCAAGAAGTACAGAGAAAACGTCGAATACGCCGACGAAAGCTACAGCCTTTTCAAGGAAGAGCTCACATTCGAAGACCAGATCACCAAAATGGTCGCGCAGAATTTCCTCTCGCTTCAGTTGTGCGACGCTTGGATCGACCTGGATACTTCAATCAAACAAGACGAGGTCCTTTTGGTGGCCGCCGATCACGAGGAATTGGACGACGTGACAACTAACGCGAAAAAGTGGAAGTGGCACTTGAAGCGTCTGCTGGAAGAACAGTACGAACTGTACAAGTTCAAAGACCACCAGGGCGAGATGCTGTTCTATAACAGATTGAACGAGTCGAACGTGGCCGAAGCGCTTGACGCTATGAAAGAAATGAGGCGTGTCGTTTGTTGCACTGAAAGGACGTTCTTTTTGACGAAGCGAATTGCCAAGTCGAGGGACATGGAAAAAATGCTGTTCAAGACTGCCGAGCAGAACTACCACAAGACTGAACCGTTGCGTTTTCCGGTGGCGCACGTGTTCGATCAGACTGTTGAAATTGAGAGCAATAAAATTCACAAGGAAGAAGAAGTGATCGACTTTGATTTGGTGTCGTTGGACGAAGACGAGTTGCTCAGTTATGAAGCGATTCAAGACTGTCTGTCCTGTCAAGATGTGCCGATGTGTATTGATGACATGGATTAAATAATAGCATTGCAAGGCAATTGTAATTTTGTAATAGAAAAACCATTTTTTGGTCCTGTTATTTTATTTATTTGTATTTTGGTAAATCAGCACAATAAACGGGGTGTCTATCAACAAATGCCAGGGATCACATAGGGCATGGTACACCGCTTCGGTCGAGTTAAGGGTCGAGTGCAGCAACGCGGAATCAGGTCAAAATTAGGGTGGGCGGACACCATACCATTGGGCAAGCTTCCGAGTATTACGCCTTCAGTCGGCAGTACGGCAGTATGTAGAGGATAATCGCCAGCGTAAGACGCAAAGGATAGACAGTCAGGAACCAACCTACTAACGTTGTGGCTACCTGGTGCTTGGATGGACCTACCAAATAGACGTGTCATACCATACCTCATGTCATATGCATCGAATGGTTTCGCGCAACTCCTTCTTTCGCACAAACAGTGTGGATTGTTATGTTGTCAATCCTCTGGAACACTACAGGGGCCCTATTCTTGAAACAGGGGACAGAGTCCACATGTGTAGTTGCTAGGCAAGGGCCAATCATAGCTCTCCTTGCATAGCAACACCACATGAAATCTTTGTTCCCCGTTTCAAGAATAAGGCCTCTGTCAGTCTGTAGTCTTGATATCGATATGTATTATTTATGTAACAAATGTACAAATGAGCAGCTGTATACAAACACACTCAGCCATAAGCTTTATATTTAAATGGTGGTCAAGTTTCTCTTTCGACTCGTTACCAGCAGTTCCAGGTAAGTAAATTGGTAATCATTATTGAGTGGTAATGAAAATGTACACAAAAACTCGACCTTGTCTGCTTGAGACTTGATAATAGGTTCAATATTAGTCAGATCTTGACACCATACTTCGATTGAAAGTACTATTATTATGCATTTCCAGTGGATACTCGCCCATCATCGATTTCGTAAATTCAATGGGAGGTTGCCGGTTTTTCTTATACCTAACCGTCAGATTAAATTTAAGAATGACTAATTAACTAACAATTTTCATTTGTTTGGCTTGAACGGTAAAATAAATTGGTAGGTAAACTATAAAAATTTCATTTCATATGACTAAATATAGATTCGAAAATCTGCTTTGCAAATGTTCCAGCTAGCGGTAAGCAAAATTCGTTAACCGCAAAAATGGTAGCACAGCATGGCACGCATGTGTGATTTGCTGTTATTTATTTACTCGCGTACTCGCGACCTATTACATCATAAAAGACGGTTCTCCAGTATAGGTCTTTTAAATATTCTAAAATACATAAAAATCACAATTTAATCTCATGAGTGTATTTTTAGCCCTGCTTGTTTCCAAGTGGTCAAACGAACGCCATTTCAGTAGAAGTGTGGTTCCATGTTAATACCGGGTGTTTATAAACGTTTGTTATCATATCGCCTTTGGAATCTCCTATCACTCTTTCAAATCGTGCCTTTCACTGCGACTTTTGGCCTGACCAAAGCCTGCCGCGATCACAGACGTTTATAAACACCCGGTATAATTGGTCAAGTTTTGAACATTAGAGGTGATATTTCGGAGTGGATGACGAGGTGGATGAAATACGGCTTTTCGATCAGACGTCAGTTATTTTTGATGACATTAGGCGCTTTTCAGTTACCACAATCTCACTTCGTCTCATCTCAATTCTCACTTAGAGAGAGGAAAAGCGACAAATTGCTAAAGAACGAGTGAGACACCCCTACCAACTGAAGTGAGCATATCTAAGATTCATGGCAGAAGAAATAGCAGCCATTGTGCGTTTTCCTTTACCAAAAACCTCAGTTCCTCTCGCTTGAAAAGCGTTTCCATCGGCCGGAGAACTGAGTTTCCTGAGAATATCGGAGATTTTGGGTGAAACGAAAGCCTTATAGCTGCATAAGTTTTGCTATCAATTTCAGAGATTCAGACTTTGGTCGAATCCCGAAAACAAGTATTCGAATACGAATCCCGAATCCCGATCCGAAGAAAGGATTCGAATCCGGAAAATTCGACTGGATTCGAAATACTGAAAGTACATATTTGAGTCCCAAGTATTCGAATCCATTGTCTTTTTCGAGCGAGTAGCTTTTTGTAACCGGTTGGTTATTAGCGGTTGACATTAGATTGACAGATACTGTCATTTTTTTGACATCTGACATTTCTCGCTAAAACGTTGCGGTTATAACTTTGGTTATCAGCATTTGGCGGGAAAAGAGAGACTGATGGCTTCAAATAGTTACGAACTTGTACTTGTCTCTGTTACATATATCGTGTAGGTACTTAAACCATTCGTAATCTAGGATAGCTTTGAAGGTGAAAAATTCAGTCATTCAGCCAATCCAGTCACTTGAATCGATGAACATTTCGTTTCCGAAGTCACCCGGGTGGGCCCCAATCGCCCAATCAGGGCCTTGATTACGAATTTTGTGGATCACACGTCACACACGTGTATCGTGATCACATCACACATACAATTTCTATGAAATCCTGTTTGTTTTCTTGTTCATGGTGTAGTACCGAAGGAACAATAAATAGTTATATTGAATTGAATTGAAAATCAACTATTCATATTTCTGCTATATAAATAAGAGGTATGACAAGTACTTTCAGGATTAAACCACCATTAGGCGGCCATCGGACATCTGGATTACCCGATGTTCTTGTGGGTCCATCGCAGATGAGTCCATCGTCCTCGATTCTTCTCGTCGCCAAGTCAAGTTGTCACGTTTTTGAGGTTAGGTTAGGTACGTTTCACGTTTGGAAATTCTGGACCGCTGCTTGTTTCAAATTCAAATCTGTTGCGGCGACAATTTGTTCCCCCACCATAACAATAACCAGCCCCATGACCAGGTTATGAAATGTATAACCGGTGATGATATCAAAATGGCGGCACTTCCTTTACCGCTTATAACCAATCCTCACTCGAACGTCAAATTCTATAACGAAGTGTAACCGGTCATGAACGGTTACTCGCTCGAAAAAGACTCATGTTTTCGTAAAAATGAATACCGTTTTTGAATACCCACGTAGATTTACCTGTTTACGTACTTTATTAAGCTATGTTAGCGCGGTACACATAAAGACGGCAGCCTTCCGATGAAGGCTGCATTAAAACAATAACTCTTGGATTAGGAAAGCAGCAAGCGACAGTCAGAAATAAAATTCACAACAACAATCAAAAACTTTAATGCAAAACAAAGAAAAAAACACAAACAGACAGAATTACAAAACAATAAAAAAAAAAACAATGTGAATTAAATGAAATGAAAAATCCGAGTGGTTCTGATCGGGGGCAGATTCGCTGGCGCCGAGTGGCGTCCTGAAAACGAGACGAACTGCACTGAAGGTATACACCCCGGCAAACGGGAATAAACGGTAAATGGTAAAAACAATGGAAAATATGGAACTTACGGGATCTTATTCGGTGGCGGCGTCGTCCTGGCGGAGTCCGAAGGCGGCGTCGTGGTGGATGGCCGTTCTGGTGGTGGATTTCCTGGTGAAATGCACGAGTGCCCGTGTTCGTCACCAAAATGGCGGACGAACGACTCGATCCCGTCCGAAACTGGAGCTTTGTGTGCGGCTGGCTGATCCAAGCCGCTCCCCGGTGAAAGCGGTGAAAACTGCCGCTTTCTGGACTTGGAGATGCTGCAGAGCTCCTCCAGGAGTCACTATCGGACGCGATGGGCCTTGGATGGGCTTCTGGTCGAGTACGAATGTACGCCGATGGCACGACAAGATGGCCGCGAGAACGATGACCAAAAAAAAGACGGCGTGGCTTCCCGCTCGACGTACGGAGATCAACACCGCTTCGAACGAAGCGGCAAAGGCACGAGCGGAAAGAAAGCCGAAGAATGCCGAAGACGGCCGAAGAAAGTGCTGGAGCTCGTTTACGCTTGCGCCTGACAGCCAAGTGCCAGGCACACCGAACAGGGGGTGAGGGGTGAGGACTTGGACGACACAGGGATATTTTGGGTTGCATACCCTCAGTGCACACGAATGCAGTGTTCAATGAACGGGGCCGAGACATACTCCCCACCAAAATACCACTCGGGGTATTTTCAAAGTTCAAAAATTAATGAAATCAAACATGATACAAAAAGAAAGAGCATAGTGAGAACAATGACGGAAGTGAAAACACAGAATGCTCACTGTCCTGAAGGGAGGGGACAAAGTTTGACCATTGGGCGTCGCAGAACGTCGCGTTGAGTACGGACATCTGCGACACGACAAATGCCATCTTTGCCGGGGAAGAGTTTTGAAATTCTGCCTAACCTCCACTTCAGAGGGGGAGCGTTTTCGTCCTTGATGAGGACTAAAGACCCCACATCTGCGGATTCAAGGTGACGTGACTTGTGCCACTTGCCGCGTTGGTACAGCGTGTGTAGATATTCGTCGCGCCAACGCGCCCAGAAACGCTGTTGCATGGATTGGACCAACTGCCATCGCGACAACCTGCTGATCTTGAGGTGGGACAAATCTGGGTCAGGTGGGGCCGTTAACGGCTCGAGCGTCAAAAAATGACCAGGCGTCAATGGGCACAGATCATTTGGATCCGAGCTCAGCTCCGAAAGTGGCCGTGAGTTGAGCAACGCTTCAACTTGGGTGACCAACGTGGTCAGCTCTTCAAAGGTGAGTATTTGATCACCTATCACGCGAGATAGATGAGTTTTGACAGCTTTTATGCCGCTTTCCCACAGCCCGCCAAAGTGGGGACTGGAGGGAGGAATGAAGCGCCAAGTGATGGCTTCGGATTCCGCGGCGAGTTGCATTGACGTCGTCAATTGCCTATGAGCTCCGACAAAGTTTGTGCCATTGTCGCTATAGATGGTAGAGCAGCGACCGCGCCGGGCAATGAATCTGCGCAAGGCAGCGAGGAAAGCATCTGTTGAGAGATCGGAGGCAACCTCGACGTGCAATGCCTTGGTGGCGAAGCACACGAAAAGACAGATGTACGCCTTCGTAGTTCTGACACCGCGAGCGCGTGACATGAGGATTGGAAAAGGGCCACCATAGTCGAGCCCGACGCAGCTAAAAGGTTTTAGCTGAGAAATTCGCGCCGAGGGGAGGTCGCCCATGGTGGGAGAAAAAGTTTGCGGCTTAGTCCGGAAGCACCGGTAACACGATGCAAGATAGTGCCGTACCGCGCGTCGCGTGGACAATATCCAAAAATTTTGCTGCAGGAGATAGCAGGTATTGTTGAGTCCCGGGTGGCAATGTCGGGAATGAACTTGTCGAATGACGAGTCCTGTCAAGACGTGACGAGATGGAAGAAGAGCAGGGTGTCTGGTTGCAAATGGCAACTCATGACAATGCTTCAAACGTCCGCCGACGCGGAGAACATCGTCACGATCGAGAAAGGGTGAAAGTTTTCGAAAGGGTCTTGAACAGGGTTTGCCGTTGCGTAACGACGCGATTTCGACGGCAAATACCTTCTGCTGTACATGTTTGACAATGTACAACAAGGCAAAATGGAGTTCTGTATCCGAGAGAGGTCCTGTGAACTTCTCATCGGACTTGCATTTGCAGAACCGATAGAAATAGGCGACAGCGCCCTGAATCTTCCGTAAGGAGGATATGCGCAAAAAGAGGTCGTCGATGTCAATCGGCGGCGGCTGCGGCACACGCACGACCAAAGCGAGCTTTCGCTCTTCAGACGCAATGTCTGGGGAGGACACGGAGAATTTGTCATCCGGCCATGTGTCATCCGCTGATGACAGAAAAGGTGGGCCAGACCACCAGAGGGAGCACGAAAGCATGTCTTCGGGAAACAATCCGCGCGAAGCTGGGTCGGCGGGATTGTCCGATGTTGAGACATGTCTCCAACACTGAGGCAGGACACGCTGTTGAATATGCTCAACACGGTGAGCAACAAATGTTTTCCAGCGGTGCGAAGAGGAACGCAGCCAGCTGAGAACAACCGTAGAATCGGTCCACGCAAATATGGCATCGAACTGTACGGTTCCTGCGAGCGCTGCAACGGTGAAGGCAACGAGATTGGAAAGTAGGACCGCTGCACACAATTCGAGACGGGGTACGGTCAGCAATTTGACTGGAGCCACCTTTGATTTGGCGGTTAGGAGACGAATGGTGGGAACACCATTTCGAAGGTAACGAACGTACAACACGCTCGCGTACCCAGATTCAGATGCGTCGCAAAAGGCGTGCAACTGGCACCTGTCTGCAGGCGACGGAAAAGTATGCCGTGGAATTTGCAACCGCGAAAGTTGCGATAGCTCGGATTGAAAACGCAACCACTGCTGACATACGATGTCTGGAGGGGTGTCGTCCCAATCAAGGCCAAGTTTCCATAACCGTTGGATTAAATGTTTGGCGAAAAATGCAACAGGGCACAGAAAGCCGAGCGGATCGTAAATCCGAGCCACCTCCGACAAGATGGACCGTTTTGTGCACGGTAGTTCATTTGGATGAACCGTGAATGAAAAGGTGTCTGTTGCCGCTTGCCACTGGAGGCCAAGAATTTTTACAGTATTGTCAGCAACGTCACTGAAAGTGGACGGCTGAGTTCGAACGTGATCAAGTGGTATGTCTTGCAGCACATCAGGGTGATTGCTTGCCCACTTGCGCAATTCAAAGCAACCCGATTGGAGCAGGTTGATTAGCTGCGTTTGTAATTCCCGTGCTGATTCCACGGAGTTCGCACCGCAAAGTAGATCGTCTACATACAAATTACGGCGAATTGCCTGCGAAGCCAATGGAAACTTCGAGGCGCTTTGTTCTGCCAAGTGAAGCAACGTGCGAACCGCTAGAAACGGTGCCGAAGAAACACCATATGTAATGGTGTTCAATTGGTACGTTTCAATGGGTCGATCAGGGGAGAAACGAAAGCGAATGAGTTGATACTTGCGATGTTCGGGCGAGATAAGTATCTGCCGATACATCTGACGGATGTCACAAGTAAAAACGATCGGCTCACACCGAAACTGCAGTAGCAAAGCTGCTATGTCCTGTTGTAACTTAGGACCGACGAGAAGCGTCTCGTTGAGAGATAAATGATTCGGCGCTTGCGCCGAAGCATCAAAAACGACGCGAATTTTCGGCTTGTCGTCTTCGATCTTGACGATCGGATGATGAGGGATGTAATACGCCTCAGAATCTGGATGTTCTGCGTCCAGCAAGGTCATGTGACCTAGGTCGAGGTAGTCGCGCATGAATGCTATGTACAGATCACGGAGTGTGTCCTGACGGACCAGGCGACGTTCGATAGCTAACCAACGGCGGTCAGCCATAGACCTGCAATGTTCAAAGGTGGGGGACTCCCTTTTGAAGGGAAGCGAAACCCCAAAACGACCTGACGGACAACGGTAGACAGAGTCCCGGAAACAAATTTCTGCACGTTCATCATCTGGGGACAAACGTGTTTTGGACGATGGTGACGAGATTTCCTCTACTTCCCAAAATTTGTGCAGAGACTCGTCGATTCCAGTTGGAGTGCAGACCAAAAAGGAATGCAGAGGTTTTGACGGGGTTTGAAAGGGACCGAGAAGAGCCCAGCCAAAAATGGTGTTTATGGCAACAGGCTGTGACGGACCTGACGAGACGATTCCCTCTTTCACGACTGACGGATAAACGTCGGCGCCCAACAACACTTGAATGGGGCCTGGCTTGAACCATGTGGGATCCGCCAGATTCGATAAGTTCAAGTGGAATTGATCCGGGTTCAAAGCGGTGTCTGGCAGGTTACCACAAATCCTGCGCAGGACAATTAACTCCAATTCAGGGATTGGGAGAGACTCATCATCAGCCTTGACCTGGCAAGTGACTGTGCCACACGTCGAATTGGCGGGGGTGAGACCCAAGCCAAAAACGGGCACATTGTGATTTGATGGGGATAGACCCAATTTGCGCACGCAGGAGTCCAAAATAAACGATGCCTGACTGGCAGGGTCTATGAGCGCACGGAGGCTTTGGTAGCCTCCCCACCGGTCACGAACGTGAACGATTGCCGTGGCCAACAAAACATGAGCTGCCTTGAGGCTTGAGGCGAGATTCGTCACCGAATTCGCGACATTTTCTGGAAGACCAGGGGAAACGATTTGCGGTAATTCAACTGGATTCGATAAAGAACTGGGTGACTCATGACCTGCAGTTCTATGTGGCTTGGGGAAGTGCAGCAAGGTGTGATGCCTTGCGTGGCACTGCCGACACGAATACGACGATGGACATTTTGGAGCGCCGTGATTGGTGCTCAAGCAGTTGAGACAGAGCCTTTTCTGTTTGACCGCCAAATATCTGTCATTTGGGGACATTGACAGAAAAGTCTTGCACGCGGTGACTCTATGACTTCTCGCCCCACAATGAGAACATGCTGACTCATGCGACGTCGCTGGGGCAGATGAAGTCTGAGACACCAACGTATGTGAGGCCCACGACTTGCGGCTGACCTCGGGCTTCACGGTAACGGTGTTTGCCCGTGTGGAGCGGGAGTTCGATTGCGTTTTAGAATTTAAGGCAGTTGCCTCGAAAGCCTTGCATTGGTCGAGCACGAAAGACTTGACGTCTTCGTATTTGGGGAAGGGGGTGCCAGCTGACTGC
Source organism: Anaspis maculata (assembly GCA_949128115.1). Classification (NCBI taxonomy): domain Eukaryota; kingdom Metazoa; phylum Arthropoda; class Insecta; order Coleoptera; family Scraptiidae; genus Anaspis; species Anaspis maculata. The sequence continues at coordinate 23,646,181 of OX421962.1, forward strand.
ACCTCGAAACGTTTTCGCGTCGACTCATCGAGTTTCTGGAGCAGCATGCTCGACAGGGTGAAATCCCACAGGTCGATATGCGGATACTGCTCGAGCGCCACTAAATTTTCGTTGAACGTGTTCACAAGATGGCGAAGCGCTTGCGCGGAGTCAGATGTGACGGAGGAGGCGTTCATCATCGACTGCCAGTAAAAAGTGACTAGCACGCGGTCGTTCTGGTATCTCTCAACCAACGAGTCGAACGCAATTATGTAATTATCTCCCGTCAATGGCAGGTGTTTAACCATTGAGAGAGGTTCACCAGATAAAGACGAGATCAGATACTGAAACCGTTCAATATCTGAGAGAGACTGGTTTCTGTGTATTAACGCCGTGAATAGATCATAGTATGGTGGCCATGATTTTAACTTTCCGTCGAACAACGGCAACGCGATTTTTGGCAATCGGACATTGCTCCGGCCTGTCTCGAACCAAGTTTGCGAGGCTTGGCGAGAGAGCGAGGAAGTCGGCTCTGAATTCGCAAACGAGGCTTTTACCGCAGCAAGTTTGCCATACAAGCTGTCTGCCCGGAGTGTACGTTCAAGAAATGTAGCCTTCTGCTCCTCGGAGGCACTGGGGAGAGGGGCAGTGTTGACCGTGCTCTTGAAACCGTTGTAAATTTCCGCCGCAATGTCAAACGTGGCTAAAAATGCCGGTTGGAGGCTTGGCTCGGTGGTAGCTGTGACGCCTTGTTCCAGAAGGGGCTCAAGGCGCGCAATAGCTATCGCGATGGACGATAAAGTTGCGTCCATTGTGTACGACACAAAGAAAAATGAAAACAAAGCAACTGACCCTTAGGTTGGCGTACCTGAATGGCGAACCCAACCCAGGTGAAAAAGTGCGAATGAGACGGGCGAAAAACGAATTGATCAACACGCTGGACCAACGCACAAGTGTCACGTGGGTTTGACCCGTGACTTTAAAGTTTCAATAGTGAGGTGAATTAAATTCCTGACTGTACCATGCTTAGCCTGTATCCGGCTCGAAGGACCAATTTATATGTTAGCGCGGTACACATAAAGACGGCAGCCTTCCGATGAAGGCTGCATTAAAACAATAACTCTTGGATTAGGAAAGCAGCAAGCGACAGTCAGAAATAAAATTCACAACAACAATCAAAAACTTTAATGCAAAACAAAGAAAAAAACACAAACAGACAGAATTACAAAACAATAAAAAAAAAACAATGTGAATTAAATGAAATGAAAAATCCGAGTGGTTCTGATCGGGGGCAGATTCGCTGGCGCCGAGTGGCGTCCTGAAAACGAGACGAACTGCACTGAAGGTATACACCCCGGCAAACGGGAATAAACGGTAAATGGTAAAAACAATGGAAAATATGGAACTTACGGGATCTTATTCGGTGGCGGCGTCGTCCTGGCGGAGTCCGAAGGCGGCGTCGTGGTGGATGGCCGTTCTGGTGGTGGATTTCCTGGTGAAATGCACGAGTGCCCGTGTTCGTCACCAAAATGGCGGACGAACGACTCGATCCCGTCCGAAACTGGAGCTTTGTGTGCGGCTGGCTGATCCAAGCCGCTCCCCGGTGAAAGCGGTGAAAACTGCCGCTTTCTGGACTTGGAGATGCTGCAGAGCTCCTCCAGGAGTCACTATCGGACGCGATGGGCCTTGGATGGGCTTCTGGTCGAGTACGAATGTACGCCGATGGCACGACAAGATGGCCGCGAGAACGATGACCAAAAAAAAGACGGCGTGGCTTCCCGCTCGACGTACGGAGATCAACACCGCTTCGAACGAAGCGGCAAAGGCACGAGCGGAAAGAAAGCCGAAGAATGCCGAAGACGGCCGAAGAAAGTGCTGGAGCTCGTTTACGCTTGCGCCTGACAGCCAAGTGCCAGGCACACCGAACAGGGGGTGAGGGGTGAGGACTTGGACGACACAGGGATATTTTGGGTTGCATACCCTCAGTGCACACGAATGCAGTGTTCAATGAACGGGGCCGAGACAAGCTATATTGGCTTGGAAAGTAGGCACTTGTTTCGCAAATAAAAATAAGACAAAAATTTCAAGATCGAAACATAATTTTAGACCTTTCCAATTTTACTTTTACCTGTTGAGTGTTAGGGTTCGGCAATGGCCCTGGACTACAGGGACTCTATGACAGGGTCTCATATCTCGCTAGAAGAAAGAAAAAACTTCGTTTACCTCGTCGTTTACGTTTGGAATCATGTTGTAATGGAGCATTTTGAACGCTCATAATAGATTTGAGATTGAGGCTTCTATAATGGGTCAAAGATTTTCGAAAATAAAAAAAACTTTACAGCACAAGCTCAGAACAAAATAGAGCTGTTGAAATTTGGAGAAACGATGAAATATCATTCAAATGATTTATGTTGACAATCTGATAGTGGTTTGAATCGCGCCAACCGGATATCACTGGTAGCCATTGCTGAATCCTACCAGCACGAGCATTGGGATTCTGAACTCACGATACGATTTGTTTCGTCACCACGAGGGTCAGGTCGACTTCGTCAGAAAAATGATGGACGTTTCGATTTTTGATCACTGTCGTCGGAATATCTCGGCATTCGATGGGCTTGGATAGAAATTCTAATGACAGATTTTGTGTCTGCTGGGAACGATTTCTTGACATCACGTTTCTCGATTTTTTTAATTTTTTTTGAGATTAAAGCTAATAGCTTTTATAAAATTTGTCCGGCCGATGTAACAAAATTCACAGGTTTGATTGCTAAGGAAACTAAAAATATGAAATTAGCCAAAAAAACTGGGTGAACAGCCGGGCCCGGATGATAATATCGGCCAGGATTTTTTTTTTAATTTACAGCGCCCGTCCGGGAAATGGTGGAAAACTCCAACTGCAGACTTCAATTCGATTATTTTGTGTTGCCTCCTGCCGAATCGGAAAATATTACTATTGCTACCTACAGTTATTATTTATCATTATGACAGGGTGGTACATTTGAGGTAGGCTTTAACGTCTATGAAATAGCCGTGGAAGTGGAAAACTATGTCCGCAACTTGATTCAAATTGCATTTTTGAGACGGTTTCGAGGCAACGCAGGAAGATGAATCAAGCCCTCGAACATACGTTTTCATTATTTTCTAGAGTTGAGTCCGATTCACAATTTCAAAATATATAAACAACCGCCTTTTGCGCCTTTGCTGACATAAGCCCATACCATGACCACAGTGCACCACAGCTTGCTGCCGTGCAACAGGGTCAGCAACAACACTCTTCAAATTCTGCTCATGCTTACAGTACGCTGTTTCAACTCGGTTCATTTACTTGTTGCGTTCTAGAATTTGTATCTTAATTTTCCAAGTAAACAGCAGGTATATTGCTCGAGTGATTTACCGAGACGCTATGAAACCGTGTCAAAATTAGCATCCGTTTTTGCACTTACCCAATTTTATAATTTCGGTCCAAAAATCGAGTTGTAAAAAGTGTTACCGCGGTCGCAGCGGCTTCTAGGAAGTAAAAATGCAGGAAAGTTTAGGTCGGTCGGTGTCCTCTCAGAGAGCCTGTGTTCATTATACGGTTTTATTAGTTCGTGGCGAATTAATCAAAATGTTTAGATGAGTCACACACATCTACCAGGGTCTGTGCGTTGTAAAAATAATGATAGCAGCATCCTCATCCTTTCACTTCACTCGCTCATCATAACACCATGAAGTAGCCAGCCAGCCGCACACGCTTGTGCGTGGCCAATTATCACTTATTGTTATAAAACAATCACAATTAACCGTATTGCATATTGTAGACTTTTCCTTGTTTCAGAAAAGTAATTTTTTCCCTCGAGAAAAATCGCAATTGTCGAGAAGTTCGACCTATATTTTTATAAATATCTATGTGTACGCGGAAAAACACGAAAGCGGATTTATTTTTAAGACTTGAGATTATTGCGAGTACTTGCTCAGATGTTTTTTTTTATTTATTTATTTTAGCATTATCAATATCATTCGTTTAATATGATTATGATAAATGTACGTTATCAGTATGACAGTGTTTTGGTTTAGAGCTGAGCAATAACTGTGGTTCCCATAAAAGCACTGTTTTGTGTTCCGCTTCACATACAAGAGAAGTAAAAAAAAATGGACACTCATGCTTATTAGATTTTGCAAGTAAGGTGTAGTTACGTCACTTTGTGTGCTTTATTGGGTATGGCAAGAAAGCAGCTGTAGTTAGGGAATTGATTTCACTCAGGAAGCCTGTTTGCTTGGACAGTTTGTTGATATTGATGTCTATCTATAATGTATTTAAAAGCTATTTTATTGCAACTTCACATAAACTACGATTAGGCTCAGTGCTCATCTCATCTCCTTGACCCGTTGCAAGCGAGCGTTGTATGCGAATAGGCGTCGAACGATGGGCTGAGTAAAAGTTTCAACGAGATGTCGGAACAGATTGATTCAACCGCACCTCTTCAGAGAAAGAAATTCGTTGAAGAACTAACGTTGATGCCCATTACGAAATTCAATCAAATAAATCTTGAAAGTCACATGGTTTGTGTCCGTTAATTTAAAAGTCGTCTGTTCAAATACACAAGGAATTTAATACGTTACTCGATAGGTTAAAGTCAGTGCGCCACTACAGTAGTACTAGTGCAGCAGTTTCATTTGATTAAAACCAAACTAGACCAAACGACTAGGCTTTAGTGTTTCAAAACTTTGTTTGAATATGTAGGGATTTATTCAGCTGTTCAGAAAAATGTGTTATAGATGACAATGAAGTCATCTGTAACACTGTATTCTTTTTTCGTAATTTCTCAATAATACTTAAGCTAGATCCTGGCAGCATCCTATCCGAGAAAGTATGTGTCCGAGAATCATCCTACCGGTAATACGTCCCACGAGGCTACAGTTTACTAATATACAGGGTCATTCAAAAAACATGTTCATCCCCATTTTTCTAGGATTGGTTAACGATAGCGAGTTATGGCAAAGACTGTTGGGCTCAGCCGTTTTTGTTGGTCAAGTTTGTTTAACCCATATAGCCCGACCGTCCTTTATAAAGGACGGTAAAAGTTTTTTGCACAATAATCAACTGCTATTCCTAGTATAAACAGATAAAGTCACTACATACCAAACTTCAAGTATTGGGAGCCAATTCATATCACTAGTTCGTTAAAATTACTGAATTTGCTTGTATGGTGCCCTTTTGTTTGTTGTTGACTTTTACAATGAATAACCAGAGGTAGGTATATTTTGTTGTTAATAGCAGTTTATGATTGTTTTTTTCAATATTTGGGTACTTCAAAGATCAAGTAACTTGCCTGCTACCAAAACTTTGATTTTTTTTCAAACCGTCCCGTGCAAAAAAACGGTGTCCTTTATAAAGGACGGTAGGTCTATCCACTACTATCAACTACAATGATGTCGTTTTTATTTCACTTATGGAAAAGACCCCTTACCATAGCACAGTTACTGGAAGAAATCGAGAAGGATGTATTAAAGATATTCCAGGAGAAATAGCAGTTCTTTTTTCAAAAATACAAACGATGAACGCGATACGGATGAAGATTCAGCAGAAATTTTTTTTATTGAACCAAACAATTTGCCAGAAGCGCAACTCAGAGCCGAATTTGGGCTAAAAGTTTTGGATTGGGGCGTTGCGGCTAGGCATTATTGTCTATTTTGAGAAAGGACAAGGTTCTCGTGATCAGAAGAAAAAGCACATCGTAGCACGTAGATCAACCGCTACTGATATCATACTACGAGAATATGGGCGGTGTAGATCGTGATGATCAAAATCAAGGCTAATACAGAGTTTTAGTCACAGGGGAAAATGGTATTCACCACCATTTGCTCACTGCTTAGATATGACTATACAAAAATCTTGGCGACTAAATAAAAATAATGGCGGAAACCTCGACCAACTAAAGTTCCAAAGATCTATGAGTACAGAGCTGCTGGAAACTAACAATAAAATGACAAAGAAAAAGACCTTGGAAACCACCCAGAAATTTGCATGAGTTTTTTCATGAGCATGAGAAAATCACCAGCGATGCGCGGTATGTCATAAAAAAAGCCAATTTTATGTGCAAAAATTGTTATGTCGCCTTGCATCTCAAGGATTGTTTCATTTTTCACCACACTCAAAATTTATGTTTGTTTGCAAATTGTTGTCTTGTGTTTGTTTGTTCAGGTTTTCCTTCAATGATTTTTTTCTTTTGTTCTCTGATGTTTTTTGTTTTATATTGATAATTTCATGTTTTTTGAAGTGCAAGGGAACATTTTTCAGTCGTTTGATGTTATCAAAAAATTTATATTTCATAGTAGTACATAGCCCTACCGTCCTTTTAAAAGGACAGCACTTTTCAACTAAATACAACACTCAAAGAATGTTTTTCTTATTTTTGCGTAATTCCACTCTGCTTAAAAAACCAGAATTTGAAGAAAAATTTTCGCTTACCAAAAAATTTTTAATTCCGGACCATATGGGTTAATACGTCAACAAAACTACTTTACCAATACTCTGAGTAGGTACGAGAGCACCTCAAAATTTTGGACAAACTTTTTTCCACTGCACAATATTGAGTGATACGTCATTAAAAAGGCTCTCAAAAGTTTCAATGAACAAGTGCAAAAAGTTTCCGAAAATTTTCAGCGGTTTTCATTTTATGATAGAAAACAAAAACCTGGGAAACACGTTTTTTATTTTATGTATTAAAATAAGAATCATCTATGATGTTCAACTCAATATGCAATAGCTATTTTAAAATTCTGAGGCAGTTCAATTTTACTCATCAAAATCTTCATTTCGGAAAATCTCAAAATTTCAAAACAATCATTGAATATTGAGTGTGGAAAATCGCACCGAGCGGCTCTCGCCGAACGCAACTCGGCTGAAGTGGGAGAAGCGGTTCGGATAGTAGCGCGGCAGCCAGAGCAGAGAGAGTACTCGACTCGAACGCCAGGCCACTCCGAGTGTTGAGTACCCACAATTGAATTACGTTAATTTCATGTTTTCTTTGATTATTCGGAATAAAGTTGTTTTTTGATTTTAAACGCGCTATTAACGCCATTATTCATATTGAGTTACACATCATACCGACATTACCGACCGTTTTGATAAGTTCGATTGAATGCAGTTTGCAGTTTGGAAAAATTCTTATTGATTCTCATTTTATACATAAGAACACGTTCTCCAGGTCTTTGTTTTCTATCATAAAATGAAAACCGCTGGAAATTTCCGGAAACTTTTTGCACTTGTTTATTGAAACTTCTGAAAGCCTTTTCAATGACGTATCACTCAATATTGTGCAGTGGAAAAAACATTGTCCAAAATTTTGAGGTGCCCTCGTACTCAGAGTTTTGGTGAAGTAGTTTTGTTGACATAGTAAGCTTGACCAAAAAAAGCAGTCTAACCCAACAGTCTCTACCGCAACTCGCTATCGTTAATCAATCTCTAGAAAAATGGGGGTGGACATGTTTTTTGAATGACCCTGTACACCCACAACGTCACAAATCACAACTGTCGACTTGCAAAATCCCCCGGCCTTCATCATTCAATAATGGCCTTGTTTGTTTAGCAGCTTACCCGTAAAGTAGTCTACAAGACGAATGCCCACTACTGTTGACAGTAATGACCTTGTTGGTAATTCTTCAGTAGACTGCCTTGTCGATGGGCTGTTTTGAGTAGTAGAATGTTTCGGAGTAGACTTCTGCAGATTTGCATATTTGCTAAGTGGTCTGCTTTATTATGGGTAGGCTACTAAATGACGGGAGATTTTGCACGTTGACAATAATTGTGACTTTGGGGGTATTTATCCTTAGACTGTTCTGTCGATTGGCCTGCTTTGAGCTAGGATGATATAAAGATAGGGAGAGAAGGGGTGCGAATGACCTTGTGGCGAAGCAACTCAACTGTCATCTGTGCTCATGAACTACGCCCAGTTACTGGATATAGTTACATAGTTGTTTTCTGACCGTTTTTGGCTGCAAGCTCTGTTTTTGGATTTCAAATTTTGTTTTGGATGGTATTCGACTTGAAAAAGACGACCTGATCAGCCTTTCAGGATATCCAAAGAAATAGGCTTGCCTGCAACGTGTAAAAGTGCTGGTCCACCCCCTCGATGAGTTTGCTGCTTACACTGGAGATGACGTTATTTTGCAAGGTATGCTGCCTTCATGCTGCTATTCACTACAATTTTGGAAGTGGTAAATTCAACGTTTTCAGTTATGTATGTGTACACCTATTGTACCTTAGAGGATGCCGATTGTTGATTGCCGATGTACCACTACCAACGGCTTCGCAACGATACAGGGTGTTTCAGGGATGATAACAAAAAATTTAACGGTTTAACGTCAAAATATGACGAAAACCTACATACCATTTTGCAAAGTTCGGCCTAATGACGAAGATACATTCCTCCCAAGTTCACTTTTTTCGGATTTCAAAAATTTCTAACTCAAGAACGTTTCGACAAATTCAGCTTGAATTTAGAATAAGCTGGTTTGTCATAATTATCTATCAACCTGCCAAATTTGGAAAGAATCCAATCAGTGGCGTAGAAGTTATGAGGGGTCACCTTAAGTCAACTTTTCTTCGGATGCTCTAAATGATTGAGCCTCATAACTCCTACACCACTGGTTGGATTCTTTCCAAATTTGGCAGGTATATAGATATTTTATGACAAACCAGCTTTTGCTGAATTAAAGCTAAATTTGTCGAAACGTTCCTGAGTTACACATTTTTGAAATCCGAAAAAAGTGAATTTTGGAGGGCTGTATCTTCGTCATTAGGCCGAACTTTGCAAAATGGTCGGGGTTTTCGTTATATTTTGACGAGATCTACCCACAGTTGAATTTTTTGCTATCATCCCTGAGACACCCTGTATAAAGCCTGGTGACCAGTGGTGGAAACACGCCGTCAGTCGGTTACGAAATTCGTGTTCGTGTACGAATTTTGCTAGCAAGCGAGTTTCATGTTTCGTAAATAGTGAATATCGCCCAATCCCTTGGGTCTCCTGTCCCGTGCAGAGCATGCGTGCAATCGGTTACGAAGTTCGTTTTCGTATCCGAATTTTGCGAACACGTCACTTTCGTATTTCGTAAAAATCGACCAGCCCCTTGCGTATCCTACCCACAGCCGTGCCTATGCACAGCCCGCAAGCTTCGTACAAATACGAAAACCTTGGGTTTTGCGTAAAGTGTCGATCTTTCTTGTCTTTGTCTAGCACTAGCATAATTTATCTGCATCTTCCCGCTGCGTCGCTGAAATTTAAGGAATATGGCGGCCTCCATCCACGGGCACGACTTTTTACGATCGTTTCCGATTGCAAAGACGAATGACAATACGCAAGTTTATACAATAGAAAATACGGAAGCTTCGTATACGAAATTCGTAAACAGACGCCGTGCTCCCCGCACAGCAAACTTCTGAAAATCGGGAAGCCAAAATGTAACACGATTCCACCAGTTGCTGTGTGGGGTCAACACCGTCATGTACGTAAACACTTTTGAGAGAATACCTGCCAAGTTAACGTCGTCTTCGATGTCGGGAGCAAACTCTTACCGACCACCACTTCTAGGCGTTGCATGGAAGTCCCTACAAAATTTAACCTGACATGTATCAAGGCGCAGTAGCAATACATATATGAAATTCAGTTCTCTTTCTGCGCTTGCGCAACTATGCGATGGGATTTGAGAATAGTGCCATACTGGGGTACCACATGCTTTATGCTAACACATGTAAACAGCGTTATTTTAATGTTGTATATTATTCAAATGGCTAGGAATGGAATAGTGCGTTCTCCTGACCCGATGGCGCAGATGCAACATGTACGCAACTGTCGCTATTTAGTGCCAAATTTGAAACATCCAGACAAATATCGACTTTTCTATGGAATACCAGGCTATTTTATGACCAAGTCTCCAGATAGATACAAAAAAGTTACTAAAAATGTGAAGAAGAACCAGTCGCAAGTCAAATTTCTATTTTGTATAGTTCTTTTTTACAAAATAATAAAAATATTGGAAGTTCCTTGCTCTTCGCAAATGATCCACAGTCTGTTAATCGCGATGTTGTCAGATTTGGCATGGCCGCCGTTACCAATAATACGTTATATTACATATACTGTCACCTCAAATAGTCACTATAAAATCAATTTGTTTAGCAAGATGTTTCCTTGCGCTCTTCTAGTTAGGAAATCTGACACCATACTGAATGAAAGTTCAAAATTGGGAAATTATTACATCGAAGTAATTGAAATTTATATTTTTTGTTCACTTGGCAACCCCGAATACGGCTTCTGCCTTTCTCCTGCCTAGCTTCTGAGCCGGATAGTCTTATGCAATCCGCAGTACATTCATGTAGCAAGGATTGCCTGAAACATACCATATGAGAGTGGCTCTCGCAGCTCGCCTACCTTTGGCCCCAGAGGCTTTCAGTTAGAGGAGACTCGGAGAGGGCCCTGACCAAAACTTCCACGCCACGTGTTCGTGGAAACGGAATAAAATTAAACCTTTTTCTTCATCGTATTGACTCTCGCTTCTACACTTGTAATGACGCAGTGTTTATTTCCATTCTTTCTTGTAAGAACCGAAAGCGTGCCTTCCTATTCCACCTTCAAAATGATTGTTTTTTATGTTTAAAAGATTGAAATAACATCAGTCTCACAACTCACAAACAGTGAGCATCAATAGTTGAAAATTTCACTTACACAAACGATTATTGATAGTTTCTCTGATCATGTTACGTGTTAACAGACGCTATTTGTCTGGAAGTTTCATATCTAGCGCCTAATTCTACGCGCATGGGCCCGGATAACACGTAAGATACACAGTCCTATTGTCAAATAAGTTTTGAAAAAAAGCGTTTCTCGATCTTTCATTGTGTTCAAGACCGGCAATGACAGGGCCAGTTTTAGATACACAATGAGCGAAAAGATGATGATGTAAAAGTCTTTTTCCAAATTCCGCCTCACATCTAGTATTCTTCCCTCCTTACGGTTGCCGTCCCGTCTGTCAATAGCACGACAACTGCAAGTAAACAAATGGTAAATGAAATTATATCGGGTTATATCCAGTTATATCAGTAGTTTGGTGTTTTCTGTTTTCTCAAAAATTACGAGCAGTTTGTTGCGAGCCCGGCTGCAAAAACCTTACGAAAAAAACACTCCAGTTTCATTTCATGTGTGCTCCCAAGAAACATCATCTTCTCTTCTATGCAATCAGTTATACACTGAAAACGGCTTTTTCGTTGTTTTCGGAAAATTACTAGCGGAATTCATTTTTTCACCAGCAAATGCACATGGACGACAGGATTTCGCATAATCTAGCAAAATAGGAAATTAGGAGTTTTCGTCATCCATTTTCGTTTGTTAAATCGGTGGCTGAAAATCTGCGAGTTTTGGGCTTTGACGCATGAGGAACGCATGAGTCCCACCCACAGCTTTGATAATCTACAGCGCATGTAATGCCGCTGAATATCGCCTATTGTCAAAAAGCCATTGGCAACTGGATCCAGTAATTGGGCGTAGTTTGAGTACCTCACCCTTCCCGCCCTTGACTTCACTTTTCCCCGCCTTCAAGCTGGTTTAGCTTCCCTTCCTATTCTTCCGTCCTTCCAGGTTTTGGGTAGGTACTTTTGCAGTACACTTCCCCGTCGGGGGACGATTAACGATAGAATGATTCTCGAGTAAGACGCTGAGATGGGACCCATATCGAACGTTCAAGTACTGTGGTATCGAAGTTGAGCAGCCAATGAAAATGAGAATGTAAACATAGGAGTGACCGTGGGTTTCACAAAAAGATATTACGAGATGATTTTTTTTGTCATTTTGAAGCTGACTGATCAATGGAAAGTTCAGTTAATCTGCGATCAGCCTGATCGATGATCATGCTTTTTTGTGGAACTGACGGTTAGACTGCGTATTGTTGGTATTGTGTTAACAACGGCCACTGCTACGTTGTCAGTGCTTTTACTATCAGATAGCCTGTTTTAGGATCATTGTAAATTTAAGCCCTACATTTTATTTTCATAGTATACTTGACGTCGGCAGGCAGTACTTGAACGCTTGGTACAAGAAATACGTTACATTATGTAATGTCAATACCTACATAATATTTTTTTATTGCCACTAATCAAGCTATAGCTAGCAATACTTCCAATTGATTAAAAACTCGACCATGGTCGATCGGTGCCAGCGTCGCTACAATCACTATAAACATAAAGCTATTTCTATAAGGTGTACGCACGGCCTTGTACCTTGCAGTGTAATAATTTCACGACGATGATGAAAATGGTGTTTAATTGCAAACTGACGCCAACAATGCCGGGAATTTGGAATAATCATTGATGAATTAGTCCGCTTTTGGACCCTTTCGGCATATGATTTTACTTTGAAAACCGTTGAGCAAGAATAGAAACAAAGGAATAATTGAACGTTAAATCACGTAGGTACCGAGAACCGCATGCCGCCGAAAAAATCACGCGACAAGGTCAGCGTCGATTATTTCCGCAAATTGTTCTCTCGAACTTATTATAATCGGGTGTGAATCAAAAAAATATACTCACCTGTGCAGTTTCTGACTTCGTTCAATTAAAAAAAAAAAACGACTGCTTGCGCCCGGCGCAATTCGAGCTCGTACTGACGAGCCTTGTGAAAAGAACGAAACCTTTCTTATGTGAAAACCAAGATTATAATCAAATTAAATAATTGAGAACGTCTACTATAATAAATTATAAAGGACTCTGATTTGTGTGGCGTCAAGGAGGAAGTCGCATTAAAAAAATTTAAAACGCGGCTACTTTCATCGGCGACCCGACGTATAAACAAAAGAACAAATCATAATTGATAATAACACAACAGGATCTGACGTTAAAACCTAATTATCATCAGCTGTGTGTAAGCACGTATTTTATAATGTTATCGCATACAGTTTTTCCGCAATCATTATTGAAGAGGAGGAAAGGATGGACGGTTTTCGCCACCAGCAGTGGTTGGTCGATCTAAATGTCGGCGATTACGGACAATGCGACAATTAAGGCGAAATTGTACGTGCGCAATTTTTCCCTTCAGCTACCGCACGGTCGTGCCTCTTGCCCAACGAGCATTGGGACATATCGCGCGTTCAAAAGTACACCTATGCTTGCTAAACCCATATCCCATATGGGATATATGCACTTACGTATATCAGTAGAAAGTAGAGTTGAAATTATCTAGAAGAAAATAGGGGACGACCACAGCTATTTGGAAAAACTCCGGATGCATAGTTATTTCTACAAGGAAAAAGTTGATTTAATATGGGCATGAGAAAGGGGAAACACCCAGTTCACAGAGATAATGACTTTGATGGCTCCCGTATTGTCTAGAATTGAAAATCTTTGTTGAAACGGAAAGTTTGCATGCTCATGTTTCTAGGTAGTTGATTGGTGTTTTGTTTCAATTCTTTAATAGTTCTTGTCTTGTCGTTTGATTTTGGCGTGGAAATGTTTTTTATGTCTTCCTGAGGAAGCTCAAAGGTTATGATATACATTATCAAAGCTCTCATAATCAGCTTAGTATATTATTGTTTTAAACAGATCTCTATTTTACTATCTCTGATTTTTAATATCTCTAACATCCCTTTCCATATCTTGTCTTATCTTCCTATTAATCTATACTTGCATAAGTTGTGCTTTGAAATGCATTTTGTCAGTTGAACAAATAATATATCAAAATTTATTTGTGGAATTTCGTTAAAGACTTTTTTACGGAATGAACCCCACGCTTAGTCTGCTTGGAACTCTCAGAGGCAAATACAAGAACAGAACAGAAGCAAAATATCGCCAAGCTCCCTTTTCTCGGTTCCTTTTTGCTTTTGGTCCTTATCTTGGTTCAAGGCTTTGTTCTTCGTAACCTACCTCATTCTTAATTTCATTCGAAGCCTTTTAATTTTTGCTCATCTGGAAACGTAAACTTTGCCCATTTCTGTTTGATGGTTCCTTAATGTTTGTTAGATTGAAAGTATAACATTCAAAAGGAACTGAGAAGTAAAGAAAGACCCTTAGATGGCGTTACATATCGCTTGTTGCATAGGGTGAAGGTTATACTTGTACATTGTGTTTGGACGAACTTGATGGTTTACCTGTCTAGAAGTGATCAGGGATCAGGTTCAAGAGGTCAAAACACTTAATTCATTCACTTCAAAGAAGTACTAAAAACTTTGTGCGAGTTCCAGTTGCTCAAACCTATCATGTGTTTGTAACTGGATTGTGCTTGGCCTTCCTGGAGGGTAATTTAACAATATTTTGAGTAAAATATGCGTAAATATCACTTTTATAAGAGCATACGCCAGACTAAACAAAATTTCCAATTCAAAAAATAAATAATGAAGAAAAAAATTCAATATTATTCAAAACAGTTCACTATTTGCGATTCAATTCAATTTTTCCCAGCCATCTTGTGGCGGGAAAAATTGGGTTGAATCACAAATATAGTCAATCCGATAGGACACAGATTTTCGTTTGATCCCACTCTGATGACCACACGAATTTCTTTGTTTCGTCCTGGATGTAAGGCTAATTGATATACTTCGGATCAGTAGTGAGTCTGTCAGTAAGTATTTTTTGTTATGGTTCAATAAAAAAATTAACCACGTTTAGTCTTTTATGAAACTGTTACTGATATTATCCACTCTTACCTCTTTCCTCGTCTCTTTCTATTTCTCATTCTTTTCGACCTTCTCCTAATTTTGCCAATTATTGTGACATTCCAAATTTCAGATTTGCTGGTTTGATAATAATAATTATTACATAAAAGGTAGGGATTACACTAACTTGAGAATTTGCCAATCAGGAAGTGTCCGGGAGTTACCACGCATAAGTTATAGGGACATGGAGATCAGCTGATGTTCAAGATTGCTTCTCACTGAACCAAAAACAATATTATGGAATTCCTTATATGTTTCATACACTGTGCTCAGCAATCCAAGGTGATACAAGATCTGAAGCTATCTTTGAATAAATAATTATCATCATTTCCTTGCAGAAACATTGTAATTCTTGCGCGTTGAGCTTTACATATTTTCCTTTTATGAAATTGGGTGATTTTACCATGAAATTTGAAAGTTTTCGTTTTAATTACGATGCATTATTTTGTGCTTTGAGAAATAACAAAATATTTTTGCGACCAAAGGAATTCCTGAAGCTTTCGTAATAATAATTATTACTTGCATTACCACAGGCTCTTTAGATTTTGTAGGCCACATTTGGAAATAGCGCCAAGAGTCAGCGATTTCTCCGGACTTGTGTGATATTCTGATGACATTTTATGTTTTCATTGTTATCGAACGACCTTGAAGCTTATTAAGATAAAGATATTTCTTTTGTTTGCATCAAACTTGGATGCTGCGGCCTCAGACGGTCCACCAGAGCACTCCGCAGAAACGTGTGGGTGTCTATTCGCTTTTGGAACCAATGGACCCAAAAACACCAAGTGGGTGCCCCGCACTAAAAAAATCGTTTAAAAGTAATCTTGTGGTTTTCGTATATCTAATTAGTTCTTAAGTAATAGCCGGTGAAAGTTTTGCTGCAGAAACCCGCAATATTACCGTTATGTGCTGATCTATCGCACGTCATTGCGGCTTGGTAATACTTTGAATTGGCCTGGACGGAACTCGTTATCGCCCAGTTTAACACTTAAACAAGCAACTTTCCGAAATTATATGCGTCCAGCTTGATGATTCTGATATCTCTGGCTTGCCTGGTGCATATGTTGAATCTTTTAATAATGAATTTTAATGTTAAACACATTCACACATTGCCCTATATACAAATTCTGTTGAGTCAGCTCGTAGCTTGCAGTTACTATCTCCACCATGTGTAGTGATTCATTATTATTCATTATAATGTTTTTAAAAAAAGTGCAAGGCGTACACATCTTGCGATTTCAGGCTTCTTAAATATTTGCCTCGATGTGTTGACTTTCTCTACGGTACACTTCCTTATCTCTGGGTTTATCTCCAAACGTATATCGTATGCTCAGTGGCAGTGTTTGATGAACAGGTTTCATTCTTCGTAACAGGTCAGATTTCATGTAATATGGAAAGATCTATCTGGTCTCGTAACTCGTAAGTATCGAGTCATTTCCTGGGATGCTGGAGAGCATAGTAAGGTAATTGTTGTAGAGGTGGAAGTCCAAGGAGCCGCGAATGATTCAAGCCTATTATGACCTCTATAAGCATAATTGACGCAGGTACTGGAATAAAAAAGCTGGACAGGTGTGTACATTTGGTTTTCCCTCTAATGGTCTCCTGGCATTTATTGTGTTATTTATACCATATACCTTTCGTTATACACATAATACTTAATGAGCCAAAGCTGTTGGGTATTATTCTTGCTTAATAGGGGGTCATTTATATTTTTTCGTTTTATTTGAGACACTTTATTGGTGTCAAGCGAGGCCGGATTTAAGCTATCAAGTATTTTCGTACTTACGCTTGATGGTGTAAAGAGTTTGGTGAATCATCACCACACATTTGTCATTGACATTGAAAGTAATGTATAGATTACTCGGTCTATAACCCTTGATCTGCAACGCTACATTTCCAAAAACATGTTTAGCGCGAATCGTCTTCCAATTCTTGTCGTGCTAGCAATTCAAATGCTTTGCATATTCACGTGTTTCAATGCTAGGTGTGCAAAAACGTTTGGAATTCCTTTCATAATGCTGTTTCCTCTCTGGATGTCTTCATAGTAATTACTTCATTCGTTTTACGATTATTAAATCCAGCGGTGTTCTAAACGTATGTCTCCATTTTTTCGAACATTTGATTACCATGCTGGTAGGGGTTATTAATCCTGGTCCCCTCGCGTTTCCTTGAACCCTCACATGAAAAAATCACAGTAATTATCCTACCGCTTCGTCATTGAAACACATAGACATGAAATAACGTTCAGTTCATTCAAACGCATATCTTTTATTGTTGTTCAACAATGGCCTTATCTGTGTATGTCTTGTTTCAGATGGACTCGTTATCGCTTAGCACGCACCGGACGACGGAAATGCTCATCATCTAAGCGTCAGTGTGTCCCTTGCAACCTCGATGATTTGATATTAGGAAGATGTCTTTTTACCTTTATTTCTTGGCGTTATTTTCGTTGTTCGCCTTAACCCCTGCCGTCCTAGAGGGTCCCAATGTCTGCTCACGTATGGAATCGTAAGTATCTCTGTGCAATCTCGTGTTTCTTGCCTTTTACACCAAAATGCTTTCAGGTACACCTACACGGTCAGGGTGTCCGAACAGCAGCCCTACCAGGTCAGGGAGTACGTGTGGTGTCTCAACTTTCCGCCGAGGTGTTCCAAGTACAAAATCAAGTTCAAGACGGTGTACAAGACGCAGAATCTGGTGAGACAGCGTCCCGTCGCGGATTGCTGCAAGGGTTACACCAAGAGCAATTCCGAAGACAGATGTATACCGGTGTGCTCGAAGGATTGCATTCACGGCACGTGCGTCGCACCGGATCAGTGCCTCTGCGAAACTGGATACGGAGGGCCTTACTGTGATATTTGTGAGTCATTTCTTGTTACTTTTGCTATTCATGCTATGTGCTACGACTCCATATGAGTTATAGATGCCGAGCTTTGTTCTATAAAAAACAGTTGCTTTACCAAAATAATTAGCGGAAATGTTTTCCACACGGCTTTCAGCTTCATTATCGCCGTTTAGTTGACGGTTGAACCGAAATAGTTTTAGGCATCATTTGTAAAAAAAAGAGTTTCCGCCGTTTTAATTTGAACGGGGAAATTGGCAGAAGACTGGAAACAATGGATTTCACGCACGTTGTGCTACAAAATTTTAAAGTTGTGATTTCTTTCGCACTGTTGCACAAAGTCATCAGATTTGAGCGGCACTCTTCAGGAACCTTGGCAGGCTTTTGAAGAATGACAGTTATCAATGTTATTTAATAAATGTTTTCCTCCTTATCGGCCTGCACTGGCCATGGGAGTTTTTACCCTTTGTTATCAGTTTTATACATAAGTGCTCAGAAAAATTGCAAATGGACAACACAAACAACCAGACATTTACAGGAATCGAACCCGAAGCCTCCATGGCCGCAGGCGGCCACTCAACCACCTGCGCAACGGGGCCGTCTTTATCATTGTTATTGGATATATTTGAATGTGAGAGCCATGAAATCTTCTAGAATTGATAATAATTTTGTCGATCTTGCTGCAATGTTGCAACCTTCGTCAAACTTTTTTTTGTAACATAGCTCGAATTCTGCTTGGTTGGTGAGGTGATTCCAACCAAACGATGAGGCTCTATACTCCTATAGTCGCGACAATTTAGCAAGTGATGTGCGTCATCGGTTCATTCGTTCATTGCAACAAGAAACATATTTTTTCTTATTTTTCTCAAAATAAAATATACTTCAATGGTATTGACCTGGTATTCTGTGGAAAAAATTAGAAAAATATATGTTTCTCAAGTTAAAATAAACGAGTGAACCGATGACGTACATCGCTTGGTAAATTGTCACGACTATACAACAGTACATAGGGTACAATGTGGCCGTTTTCCAAGCTGGAGCAAGAGCATATCTCGCTTATCTTAAGAGTTATGAAGTCTCCTGTATTATGGTGAGCTTACACTTGCGTGCTTAATTATAATTCATTATCGAACAAATATCGGATCTCTCTTTGATAGATTTGAAGATATGGGAAAAATAGCGATTTTTATTTTTAAATCGAAAGCCCATGGAGCTAAACTGGTCTCGGAAAAATAAACAAGTCAAAATTTGGCTGTATTTCGGAACAAGACAACAACCAGATTTGACGGTCATTACCCCCCCGAAAGGATCAATAATCTGCTCCATACCAAGCCAAGGGAAAAGTAGCCTGAGCCTTGATAACTACCGACCAGTAGCCTTATCAGTTAATGAAATAGTACGTACAAGCTCATGGAAAGCACCGTAAACATAAGATTAACCTGTTTCTAGAAGGAAAACATCAAACAGGGCCATAAATTCACATCAAAGCGTATTCAGAACAGTATGAACAACCCTTGACGACGTAGTCTGCTTGCGGAAAAAGATTTTAAAAGGATTCAGAGTTGATCTGGAAACAGTGGTAAAATTCGGCCCTCACGAAGCAAGTCTTCACTTTTTCACAGGAATCAACTCTTAGTGAACTGATATTAGTTACCAACTTCGTGAATGCAGAAAATGATGAAAAAATACTGGATTTTATCAAAAAACGTCTACCGGACAGCAGTTTTTGAGTTGGAGTAAATGGCAGCTTTTATTTTCTGAAATAACCCTTACTTACGGAATACATGCAGGATCCTGCTAAATAACTTATCAAAGTTGCCACCTATACAGACGATATAGTAATTTTTAGTAGTTTAAATTTAAAGTGTACGGAATAGCAGATAAAATTATTGATAATAATAATAAATAGATTATTATCTGCTATCCAGTGATACACATCTGATTCCGAACCTGTCCGGTCTTTAATCAAGAATTCTAATGGTTCGGGACTCCTTCAGTTACCATTTTCAGTCCTTATTCGTCAGGAATTTTCAGCTTTCAAGGTTCGGGCTAAATCAGTTTTTGTCGAACTGGACTGGACTTCGCCTGGACTGGCGAATTAAATCTGTAAATTAGCTGGACAAAGAAAAACTGTTCGCATGTTTTGTAGATCTCAGAGCGGCGTTGGATTTTTTTTTGTCTAGGCGGCTAATTTGTAAGAAAGAATGAAAAGTGAACAGACGGGAGGAGTTGAAAAAGGGAAAGAAAAGCTTTACTTCCTATGCTGACAACATAATTGCTATTGGCAATTAAAAGGATTAAATGGAAAGAAATTATGAGAAGGTTATTGATTTTTCTTGAAGAGAAGTCTGGTATTTTCTTAGTGACTCCGTATTTAAGCGCTGAAGCAGGAAATCGTGACGGAAACCCTGCGGGGGATTGAAGCCGTCAACGAAACGCGAGGCCACCTTCAGGAAGCGCCTCTGAACGCCCCCCAGGTCGGATATGTAAACCATGTGAATGGGATCCCAGATATTCCAACCATATTCCAACCTGGAGCGGACGAAGGTGTTGAACATCAGGCGAAGCGTGTCGGCACTCCTAAAAGCCGGCCCCATTGCGCGAAATGAAGCCGCGACCCCGGAAAGCAGAGGCAGTAACTATCTCGATGTGTTTGGAGAATATAATCCTGGAATCATAAAGCAAAAGATTGAATAGATGAATGGAAAACAAATCGAAACGGTCGGCGAATCCAGGTATCTGGGCTACGTTTCCCATAACAACAACGGAGAAAATGCACACGTCAGAGAGATGGAGAAAAAATCTAATAAATCATACAGCCAAATATGGAGAACAGGAGACAGAAAATAATAGGAACCGATTAAACATCAGAATATTGATGTTCGTGATGTTCCACGGCATAATTGGATCGGTTTTATTGTATGGAGCAGAGATCTGGGATATGAAGAAGAATTATGTTAAACGTTCAGAAACAAAGTATATCAAGTGGACAGTGGACGCTTGTCTTAGAGAGATCAACGCCGGATTACTGCTGGAAGAAACAAAGCGGGAGTGAATAAGGATAGGGAGTATAATGAGACCAGTAAAATTTGAAGAGAAGGTCTGAAACACCGCACACACCGAATACTAAGGGAATGTTGGAACGAGATACAAAAGCAGAAGAGAGGGAAAATGGGAAGAGACTAGAATGAACTGGCCGGTAGCTCAGAGGAATCGACCGCGATGTCTCTAGCGATCACCTGTGTAGATGCAAAAGCAGAAGAGTGGGAAAATGGGAAGAAACTAGAATAAACTCGCCGGTAGCTCAGAGGAATCGAGTGAATCGACCGCGATGTCTCTAACGATCACCTGTGTAGATGCAGGTTCAAATTCGAACCATTCAAAACCGCAAGGTTTATGAATAAGCTTCAAGTGAGTAATTTTCGTAAGGAATTTATAGGTTTCAAGGTTCGGTCCAAGTCAGCTTTTGTTTACTACGCCTGGGTTTGCAAATTAAAATTGTAAATTATTGAGGGTTTTTTTTGTATTCCAGTAAGCAATGCTTCAGATCTAGATAGAAAATACGCATTCACATTCGAATGTGGTGGAAAAAATGACGAATAGTGATCTGAATTGTTAGGATGCCCACACTATTGCCAGACATTCCTTTTCAATAGCGGAGTAATTATTAATCTCATGCTCGTTTTGATCTTTCGAAACCAGAGCTTTATCCGAGCCGTTTTTGCGTCGTGATGTGATTTTTCATAGACCAACGCTTGAGGCATCAGTTCTCAGAGACTTGGAGCGAATTGTTGGTTGAATGTAATGATTTACCATTACTTAGTTCGAGGTTGATCCTCACCTAGTACATATTATCGATCTAACTGACTTTTCTTTTATAGCTTGCCCCCACGACCTGTGGGGCAGAGAGTGCCAAAACCGCTGCGAGTGCCAAAACAACTCCACCTGCGACCCCTTCAACGGCGACTGCCGATGCTCACGCGGTTGGACGGGCAAGCACTGCGAGAACAAATGCTCTCCGGGCACCTACGGCCAAGACTGCACGGAGAAATGCCGGTGCGAAAACGGAAACTGCGATCACGTTTCCGGCGAGTGCATCTGCAGCTCTGGCTGGATGGGACCCCTGTAAGGGACTCGGATCCAACGAGGTTGCGGGTCGTATTAATTTGCAATTTCTTTCAGTTGCGACATTCCCTGTCCCTTCGGCAAGCACGGCAGCGAGTGCAAATCGGAATGCCGGTGTCAAAACGGCGGCACTTGCGATCCCGAATCGGGCCAGTGCTTCTGCAAGCCGGGATGGACGGGCTCGGTGTGCGCCAACAGGTGTCAGTTTGGATTCTGGGGTGACAACTGTTCGCTGGCTTGCGATTGCTACAACGGCGCTTCTTGCCACCACGTAACCGGCGAGTGCGAGTGCCAGCCTGGCTTCACGGGCAACAGGGTAAGAGTTTTTAATGGGCTACTCAGTGAAAATCAGTAGGTAACTAAGGGTGGGTTTAGTCATCAGCTGCTTTTTCAGCCGTCTAGTTTTAATTTTAGCCGCAAGCGCAGTACAGCTCATTGGCTCTTGTTGCACAACGCATGCCATGAGAGCCAATGGCTACGTTTACACCGTGACTCTGGTCCGCGACCCAAGCACTAAATTCGACCCAAATAAATTTAGTCCACGTGGTGTAAACGATCGCAGACAAGGACCAAATTAGGACCAAGAAGCTTGGGTCAGGTCTCCGGTTAGCCGTGGACTGAAGTAAATTTTGTTTTTAGATTTATTTAGTTTTAGTCCATATTTTAAAATAAGTTGGCCGCGTTAGTCTTCCGGTGGAAACGCTGGAAGAGAAAAATTACTTTAGGTGGAATTTAGGTCAGTACTTGGGTCAGTCCGGTTTCAGTCCATCGGTGTAATCGTAGCCAATGGGCGATGCTGCCCTTACGGCTCAATTTAAAACTAAGGCTAAGTAAGCTGAAGAAACCGACCTTGACATGTAACCGTTTAAGAAAAAATCTTTTCAGGTAATTCAAGTCCAGGAGACTTCAGTAGTTTTTTTATCATTCACATAGCTAAGCAATCATCATTTCACTTCTATCTGTTGCATATTTTGTGCAACTCTCTAGGGCTGCTTCAATCATCAAGAAATTTACATTCGATAACAAGAACTTTTCTGGAAAAAAAATTATTGTGCACGAGTTATTTTTTCGCTATCTGTAAAGCGTGCAAACCAGCTAAACAAAGCGAGTTAATTATTGGAACCGAATTAAAGATAGCATGCACGCATGTGACATAACTTTAACGTAATAGTGCGTTATATTTTACTGGTTATATCCAACGCACGTTAATAACAGTAATAATTGATTTATGTTTCACATTCACGAGCGTTTCCTTTGTCAACTCGCTCCTCAGGTCTAGAAAAAAACCTACAAATTGTCCTCGAAATACGTTTCTATATTGAAATTCAGGAAGAGAACCCATGATTCATTTTTAATGAAATGCGATTATCTGGGGAAATGCTCACTTTGTTCCTGTCGTGTAGTAATAACGTATGTAGATGGGAAAGTTGAACTTGCAAAACAACCGTGCAGGAGCAGTGGCATGGGGTCTAAAAGCTATTTAAATGTTTGGAGTGACTGACTCAGCAGACGTGCTTTACGAGTGTTTTGCTTGAATCGTATAATTTGCTGTCAAATAATATGTATTTTTATTGTTGTGGCGTTAACAGCAGTGCTTTATTTCCGTTTTCACTCATAAAATGCACGCTTTCAGGCGTTTTGGCAAGCTTAGTAGCAACAATGGAACATTTACACCGAATTTCGTATTGGATTGGTAGTAGAATTGTTGGTGTTATATCTACTACGAAAGATGATTTCATTGCTGGTAATTCCTTTGAAGCGGACGGTCATTTTTATCCTGCGCGAGGGTGTGCTTATGTTGGTAGGGATAGGGGAGACAGTGAATAATCCCTTTATGTATGGCCTCCCTTTTCAGTGTGTTACAATATTGAATTTGTAAACGCTCGAATGGAGCTGCTACATCAATATAGCCCTCATGTGCTTTGACGGTGTAGAATTTCATATCTTTTCATGAAAACTCTATGCCTTTTCTAACGTGTTTTTAACCCAATGATACAATAAGCTCTTATCGTATAGGTACCTGTTTATATCCACTCTATTTTATTTTTTACCTGTACAATAGTGCAGATAGGAGGTGGGAGTAACTTATGATTATGATTAAGCAGCTAAGGGACGATGCGCAGTATCGACTTTCCCATTTTTCACGTTAATCGCAATTTTTAGAGGTCTCAAGATCAGGCCTGAGAAGTGAGAACAAAAGACGACATTACCTTGAAGACAACGTTACATGTTACGTTACGTCACTTATGTTCCACGACTCCTTTTCTTTCAAACTGTTTTAAATATCATGCTGCCCACAACAAACAGAAAAAAATATTCTGCAAGTCGCTTGATCACGGTAGGAGATTTTGTTTTCATTCCAGTGAGTGTTGGATCCTAGGATTCCTAGGCCATTTGAAAAGTGGCTAAATTGAGCTAAATTCAAGCACTTTGAAAGAAATTGACGGTTTGGGACGAGGGAGGGCTACTGTTCATGAATCGTGTCATATTGGCCGACAAAAATCTCTTGTTTCGAGCACAAGCTGATCACAGACTCAATTTGTGGACCTAAAATGGCCTTTTTATGACTAGAATCAAAAACAAGGTTAAGTGTACAACAGTAGAGTGTCAATTTTTTCTATGCATCTATCACATTTTTTGGCCGCTAGTCGTCATTTGATTTCCGTTGAAATGTGGGCATAGTACGTCCAGCTGAACTGTAATTCGAGTGACTTGGTCAAATTTTCCACTTTAGAATTGCAGGCTTGCTGCCCACCTGGTGTAAAACTGACTTGTTCAAAAGTCAAGCTATGTTGCCACCTAGACATCTACATACTGAAATATTGAAGAAAATTATCGTGTCAAGCGTGGAAATACGATTCAGGAGCCGTAGAGACGTGTTACTGTCGTTCAGACACCAAAACCACACGGGCTCTTTCGAAATTTCACGGCATTCGGAATTCGTCTTGATGCCCATGCGACTCATCTCGCACGGGCCTCAAAACAAAGACAAATTGCTAATTATTACTGGTTATCACTCAAATTTAAGTACATTATGCAAGTTTGAACGGCTGTTTTTTCCTTTGATTTGGATTATTAAAATTTTTACGCGTAAAACCTGATGCGAGGGCAGATCCGCCAGATGGTTCCCTATTTTGCCAATAATAGGCTTGGCGCATATTTTCTGCTGGAGCAAACCAAAGGGCCGCTGCTGCCATTGCGACACTGCTTTTGAAGCGAATTTCTCTCAATCTGTACAGCATATTTGAATGTTCTTAATTTTGTTTTTCCAGTGCTTGGACATGTGCCCGGAAGGTACTTACGGACTGAACTGCACCGAAACTTGCGCCTGTAAAAACGGCGCTAGATGCTCCAGCGTCACCGGAAAGTGTTCGTGTTCTATGGGTTGGAACGGACCGTACTGTGGACAGCGTAACTGCCCCGACGGTTCGTGGGGACCCAACTGCAAAAAGGCTTGTGAATGCAACAGAAACAATACTCTCATGTAAGTTGTGTCTCATCCTTCTGTCTACCACATATCCTTTGCTCATGTGTCAAGTATTGAGATTGTATGCATAATTTTTAATTTATGAAATACCTGCGCAAAACTTGAGCTCCTTTAGGTCAAAAGCTGCGTTAGTTATTTCTTTTGACTAAAGGTGCGTTCAGTCAGCTTATTTAGCCGCAAATTTTAATTTTAGTCGCAAGCGCAGCGACGCTCATTGGCTCTTATGAACCAGCCTCCTCAGAACAGCCAATAAGCGATGGAGCGCTTACGACTAAAATTAAAACTTATTGCGGCTAAATAAGCTGACTGAACGCACCTTAAGCGGGTGTGTAAGAAAATGTCAAAAAACTCCCATGCTTGGTCGTTGAAAGTTAATTTTAAAATGTGAAATGGGCTAGTTGATTATAAAATATTGTGAAACTTTCAAAACCGCCGTCCTTGTATGATGTGAACTTTTGACACTCTGAATCATAGTCAAGAAAGGATTATTAAGGATTGCTCTATTCTGAGTATAGCTAGCTGTCTCATAGCTGCAACTGCCGATTGTTAGGTATTCATTTTAACGAGCTTCAAAGTTCAAAGAAGACTCCAATTGACTATTCATCCCATTTCTGAATTTCTTAACGAGCTTGTGTCAATGCATTGAGCTTGATGGCATGCACAATGTCATCTTTGTCTTGTATCTATGGATTCCCATATTTTCCTCTCTATATGTCGTCATTAACGAGTCGTTACGAGACACAGAGTAACTCTGATTGCGTCTGCTTACTAAATTATTTGATACGAACATTCGAAACAGCCGGTATTACAACTTGTTGATCAGCCAGGATTGTTGGAACAATTGGACTATGGAATTACCATGCAAAGTCCTTCTCCAGTGCATAATTGAAAATTGAATTGCTTTTTAAATCGCTGCTTAATATGGATGGCATAAATGGCGTCTGTTTATTTTGTTACTACGGTCAGGGAGACTTGACTACGGCATTTCAAAATGATTTCAGTGAGGCGGGGCAGGCGAGTTGCAACCGCTGTTTCTAAAAGGCGACGAAGACAATTTTGAACGCCATCAGGTACCTGGAATCAAATGCTTTTATGTTGGTTTTGTTCTCAACTATTGTGCCGGATCTTATTCAATCAGATTTCCGCAAAAAAAAAAATCCGGAGACACAAAACCTCAGAATCAGAAATATGGTACCTATAAAAAATGCCGTTCACATTTTAAATTCAGTGGAATGATTTTTTGTAGCAAAAATTAAGTGACAAGCTGAGGGGCTACGGATACGGCTGATGGCACCTGCAAAGTTTTGGAGCGAAACTATCAGCGGTCATCGGCCCTATCCTCCCAGCGCTCCAGCTTGTCACTTTATTTTTGCTCCAAAAAGTTATTCTACTGAAAATAAAAAGTGAACGGGATATACAATCCTATTATACGATTCCAAATATACATACATCTTGGCAGTTATAATTCGGTTTTTTACGGTATCTACAGATTTATTTTATGTGCAAAAACGCAACCAAATATAATTCATTAACTCACTGATACGAAACGGAAATATTTTTCAATTTTGAAATGTGTTTCAGGTGCCATCCATGGACGGGAGAGTGCGAGTGCAAGCCGGGCTGGAACAGCAAAGATTGCTCAAGGCCTTGCCCCATCTTGACTTTTGGCAAAGGATGCCACGGCCTGTGTAAGTGCAAGAATAACGCCCAGTGCTCACCATTGAACGGCACCTGCATCTGCCCGCCTGGGTTTACCGGAGAAGACTGCGGGGAAACTTGCCCGGTGAACATGTTCGGCGAAGATTGTTCTCAAAAGTGCGACTGTAAGTGTTCAAAATTTTGTTGCAGATATACTGAAAATCTGACCTGAACGAAAATCACAATCGTCTCCGTAAATAATCCAAAATTTTGCAAAACAAAGTGTCGTCAATCGATATTACGCCACGAGTTCGCAATGTTCGTATCGTGCGAATTTCGCGAATTTCAAATACAAGTTGTTGTTAAATTTTGCTGTTGAGACACTGTATAACCAAAATCAACTATTAAAACAGGTTTTGCATGTGTTTTTTACCGTAATGGCTGGTTTGTGCAGACTTAAAACTTGAAACTCAACACGTAATACTTGAAACTTATGAGCTAAAAGTGAGAGTCAGCTTATTCAGCCACAAGTTTTAATTTTAGTCGCAAGCGCAGTCGACGCCCATTGGCTCTTACGAACCAGCCTCCTCAGAACAGCCAATAAGCGCTGCGCGCTTACGGCTAAAATTAAGACTTGCCGCTAAATAAGCTGACTGAACGCACCTTTAACACTCAAAGATTTAATCCGATGGCTTTGAAAGTTCGCTCCTTTCATCTTTCTTCAGTTTTAAGTCCTAAATATTGTTACAACGTAGGCGCAAACTTGAGGGATGTGATTTTTTAATGGGGATTAGTTCATTGGGTACACTGTGTACCTCCGAGGATGGCGACGCCACCTTTTTGATTGGTTCTTTTTGTTAAATTTTACGTATGATAAACTGTGCCATATTCTCCAAGTTTTAGGTTCCAAGTAGCAAGTATTGAGTATCGAGTTTTTAAGTTTTAAATCTGCATAAACCAGCCTACACACAGACACCAGTTTACTAACACGCGCGATCGTCCCTGTCGTTGGCGGGTCCTTCAACAGGTAGAAACAAAATAGGTTTGGATGTTCATGATCGCTAGTTCTGGATAAACATACATATTATGAGAAAGTGAATAGACCTGTTAGTACATAGTTTCATTTCTGTTTTGGGAAAAAAAAGTCTAGTCTAGTCGAATAACCACACTTGTTTAGTAGGAAAATTGGGCGTAACTTTAATTTCGCAACAATCTGGAAATCACCTTGAATTGTATATTATGTAGAGTTGTATTAGGTACCACATAGAAAAAAGTAATTTCGTTCAGGTTGGTGTTTTTATAAATCGCGGTATACTTGATAGCTTCAACAATAGATTAAGTACTAAAAACAATTTGTTTTGAAGGTAAAAACGGTGCGACCTGCTCTTCAGAAACGGGTCAGTGCCAATGCTCAGCAGGATGGGAAGGACAGCAGTGCGACAGGCCGTGCAGCAACCATTCATACGGTACACAGTGTGTGGAAAAGTGTGTTTGCAAAAACGGAGCTTCCTGTAACCCACAGAATGGTTAGCGCACATTTTTCTTTTCGAGTCCCGCATGCCTTACTGCCTTTTCCTCAATAACTTTTTTTGACTGTTTGTCTCAAGGGACGAACAACAGTTTTTTTGTCTGCGCACTAATTTGTATTATGTATATTTTTTTGCATGGTTGTTGACTACCCTATAGGAAATTGCACTTGCGGAGCGGGCTTTAGCGGTGAATATTGCGAGCACAAGTGCGAGGCTGGGCATTTCGGGCTCAATTGCGGCCAGATTTGCCAGTGCGAAGAGGGACATTACAATGGCTGCGATCCCGTTAGCGGAAAGTGCATTTGCAAGCCAAACTGGAAAGGTACATATGCAAAAAATGCTTCAATCACGTTTTTTATTCATCAGTCTTCTTCATTCCACGGTTTTTGTACATACACATCATGCATATAGTCTGGACTTTGTTAGAGTAGGTGCCTACTTTATGCATTAGTAGTCTGAAAGTAGTGCCCCAATTTCACCAGAACTTTGCTTTCCATGAAACATTACATTTGATAAGAGTGTTCTTTACGGTCTTCTTTTCAAATTTAGAGTTGGGTGCCACGCCAAAAATTAACTGGGGAAGGCTACAACTGAGGGGCTAAAAATTTGGAAGCTTCAAGATTGAAGTTGAAAAAAGTGCCGCCAATCAATCAATAAATTTATTGGAAGCGACAGAACTTTTTTTACAGTTCTCTTGTAGAAATTGAGGAAAACTAACAAAAACTCATCTTCATGACCTGCCAAATACATTTTCTAATCATAAAAGAAAGGTTCAGAATGAGCTATTTCTCGTATTGAAATCTCTGTCGCGGAGCAATATTATTTTGATCAAGGGTATTTGAGTTTTTCTTTCTTTCTGGCGCCCTATTGGAATTCGTCAAAATAATGTTCCTCTGTAAAATTGAGCCTAGCCTGCTCAAAGTTCCTACTAGACCCAGCATGACGGAAACTTGACGACAAATGCTGCCTTTCAATAAGTATGGCCATATTAACATATCTAACTAAACTGCTGGACAACGAAGTTGTCGGTATCGGAAAAATGGTCCGACTTTGGAGGTCAATATTTCTCGATTGCCGATTGCGATTTCCATTTTGTTTGTTACGTTAACTAGCTTAATCTTTCCGTAACCCATCCAACCAATAACAGTGAATGTTGAGAAACTTCATGTAAATTTTCTACGAGGTGATACGTAAAATGGTGCAAAATTGCAACAACTTCATCGTACCCCCATTTGTCAAAAAAATTTTTTATGTATTCTAATACAAAAATTATGAAGTGTGGTGTCTTATCTCGAAATGGTTTTGGAATTTCTCGGATTGGAAGTCTAACATTAAAGATACAAATTTTTATGTTGAATGTTGCAGATTTACAAAACTCAGGCATAGCACAAGCACAAAAAGTATAACGTCCAGGGGGGCTTTACTTTACTC
This sequence comes from Anaspis maculata, assembly GCA_949128115.1. Lineage (NCBI taxonomy): Eukaryota > Metazoa > Arthropoda > Insecta > Coleoptera > Scraptiidae > Anaspis > Anaspis maculata. Next base: position 23,675,888 of record OX421962.1, read on the forward strand.
GGACACTGAAGTTTCACATCGTTACCATGTTCAGGGGCTTAAATCTGCAAATTGAACATGTTCCATATCTAAAATTCTGATGAAATTCTGACGAAATCAAACGTACGAAAAACAGGCAGGGACAACCACTTAAAAAGTGCCCCCTGCTTGGCCCCACACCAAATATTCGGGTTGTGTTGAAAGTTAAATTGTTCTGGACTGTTGTACGAACAATCTTGCTCAATGTCAACATCCATTTATCAGAAGTGACTTAATATCGCGTGCCAACAAGGCAAATTTGTAACATTCAAAATAAAAAATTTTATCTTCGATGTTAGACTTCAAATCCGGATAATTCCAAAACCGTTTCGAGGCAAGACACCACAATTGATGATTTTTGTATTAGAATACATAAACAAATTTTTTTCGACAAATGGGGGTACGATGAAGTCGGTACAACTTTGCAACATTTTACGACAATAAACAAAACGGAAATCGCATCCGGCAATCGGAAATTATCGGTCTTCAAAGTCGGACCATTTTTCCGATACCGACAACTTCGTTGTCCAGCAGTTTTGGTAGTCCTTGCAGCCCCAACTTTCAAAGCCCTCCGCAACGATTCCCAGTCCCAAAATTTGGCGTGGCGCTATTCCTAGATTTTGAAGCAGCACCATAAGGCATTCATTCCCACAGTAGTGCTTGTACATCCTACTACAAAATTCTCAGTAACCTTCGGATCATAAGGTCCGGACTATTTGATCATTTGAAACCCGTGAAGATTTTGTTTAATGCGATTACATCCACCCAGGTGTACAATGCGAAACGCACTGCCCTCTCGGAAAATTCGGTCCGACTTGCGAGCAAGACTGCAACTGCAAGAACAACAGCTCCTGCGATCCCGACACGGGCGTGTGCTATTGCGCCAGAGGGTGGCAAGGTCCCAACTGCAGCGAACCGTGCGACAACGGCTTCTACGGCATTGGATGCAAACAAGCGTGTCCGGAACTTTCCATCGGTGAGTTTTTCTTGTACTTGATCCTTTGATATACATTCCAGCTTGTTTTTTGATCCGTTTAGAACTGATTGCAGGCAACAAAACTTGCGATCATGTGACCGGGGAGTACGTCTGTCCCGCGGGATACATCGGGATAACTTGCGAGCACCCTTGTCCTGTGGGGACTTACGGCAAGAACTGCAAGCAGAATTGCACCTGCAAAAACGGCGGGGATTGCCACCACGTCACCGGGGAATGCCAGTGCTTGCCGGGATGGATCGGGAAGAATTGCGCCACGCCCTGCGAGAACGGACGCTTCGGGATGAACTGCAGTCAGCACTGCAAGTGTTCGAACGGCGGGCTGTGCAGGAGAAACGACGGCGTGTGCCGGTGCAAGCCTGGATTCACCGGAACGCAGTGCACTGAAAGTAAGTTCCTTTTTATTTCTATGCATCAAGATGGTCTTACTCTGTATATTTTTGTGCTTTCCTATGATACAAAGCATGTAGACACTGTCAAGATAGCACAGACATTTGAGTACTTGAAAAAATTCTGAAAACCTATATATAACAAATTGGCATAAAGCTGGATTTTTTAATATAATGTTCTTATGGACCTGTGGAACAACATATCAAAATACTCGGACTTGCACCTTCGTGCGTTTTTAGATTTTCATACTCAGAGGTCAAGTTAAAAGAATTACCCAAATACTTATCTTTAAGCTGATCCCATAGCCAAACGAAGTATCTGATCGATGTTGGATCAGTTTCAAATGAAAGAGAGTGATTTGTTGTTAGTTCTAGAGTGGGCACAGGAAGCCCGTTGACGAATTCCGCAGGCGCGGGTAATACGCCTAAGTTTGAATTTGCTCGCCCAGACATTTTATGAGAAAAGTATGTAAGAACCTTGTGCAGGACTCCACAAAGCTGAATACTGATATACAACCAGTGTAAGCCTAGGGAAAAACATAATAAAATGTTTGGACCTACATCCTTGTGCATCTCATGATTTTTGAGGCTCAAAAGTCTACTCAGAAACAAAAATCACTCATAAAATACCTTACTTGAAAACTGTTCCTGTAGACTAATCAAATCATCCGAATAATATGAGATAGGTCCCAAACAGAGGTCCCAAATAGAACAGAACGATTTGTTGGTACGCACTGTAAGAAAACCGCTTTCCCTTCAATTGAATGAATTGGCTGTAATATCAATCGACCCTGCGTCATGTTTTTGATGTGCCGTATATTTTTAATTACCTTTTCCTAAGTCATTAAAATCAATTACGCCTACCTCGATTTCCCAGTCATGCCCTAATACCCCTGTCATGCGAGTAACCTCAGTTCTATGAAAGAGGATGAATTGAATAAATATTGAGAAATAAACAAAGTCATTTAACACAACACCTAATCTATATTACGGATTAATCAATCATCGCCAATTTAATTAAGTTTAGCTTAATTGACACCAGCTAGCGTTAGGAATTAGTTCAGTTTACATTCGGTTTCTGAAAGAAAAGTACACCCTAATTACGTGCGAAAACCCTGCGACTAATTACCCAACCCTTTCAATCAAATTCCGTTTCGCATTTTCCTAATTTTCAGACCTATTGGTGAACCCGTTTACTAACGCACTTGAGTTTAATTCTCAGCATAATTAATTAATCCTTCGTCCAGTTTTAGTTTCAACCCTTTCTTCCTTCTCGCCAATTTTAACTTGTCCGAAAAGAAATCTTTATTATTTGGTTGTACTCAGAGAGAGATTGTTGTTCACTAAGTTTTGTCTTTGTATTTCGAAGCTATAGCCATTTTTTCAATTATCGATCAAATAATTTACATAAAAGTTGAGTGTTTATATTCCATAAATTTTATATCCCGCTGGTGCTGCAGTTTGAAACTTACAGACTTATCCAGCAGCTCTATTTCACGCTGGGTTACTCAAATAACTTCAGGCAAATCTGCAATCAGGTGTACAGTTTATCGCGGTGAGCCTCTAATTAAGCAGCCTGCAAAAATTTTGTCATGTTCCTTTCTATCTTGAAGTGTTTTCGAAACGACACTGAATTTTCTTGGCATAGTTCAAGGGGTTCTCTTTGGGAACTCAACCTCAATGTTTATAAACTCCTTGTCGTGCGAAAAGGGTTGAAAATTTATTCTATGGGGGGAAGTAACGCGTGGTCGAGATTTTTGCCCAGATTTGATTCGCATAAATACTGCTAGTGCTTTGTCTAAAGCTAATAGAATCTACAAAATTATGCTCTGTTGGAAGCTAGATCTCTTCGAAAGGGTTACTGAAGCTTTCACCATTTTCCTGGTGGTTTGAAGGTAGCTGAAAAACAATGTACTTGAAACCTCACCGCAATTTCAGGGCATTAAATCAGTTTGACTCTTCCTATGGCTATTCGAAAAATCAAGAACAAAGCCTACTATCATTTCATAAACAAAACAATTACCTTAAACCCTATCCAACAATAAGCATTTGATTACAATAGAAATCAGACTTGCCTTAATGTTTTCCTTTCTCGTAACTGATGCACTACAACTGTTAACAATGGTTTTAGTACTCTTCTTGATTTATTCTTCTTGATGAATATCAATTTTCTTTTCCTCACGCACATCTGCCGTTGTTGACTGCCACGACGCGAATCTTCTCACCCCCGAGTTCTTCTCTTGGACCATTCCTTTCTTGCTCTCATCTCCTCTCAAGTGTGTTAACCCTTGACCCACAAAACCGATGCACCGGCATGCGGTGTCACCCCGAGACCAGCTGGCCAAAAATCGATATTCTTCTCATTCCTACACCAAGACTAATTTGTCCCAAATTATAGTTTCCCCTTTTTTTTAAATTTTAAGCTGTACACCACAGTACATACCTACCTATACATTGGGCTATTCTATTCGTGCGAATGTAAACAGGATCGTGCCTAATACCACTGGCACTGGACCCTGTACTGCGCATGAGGATGAGGATGTCTTCCTCAAAATTACACGCGCATGTACACTCCCCTCAGCGGCATTGATCTGAGTGATGACTGCTCAATACATCATTTTCATAGCTCATTTAAAAAATATATTTTTTTTTGTGAAACGGATTTGCCTTTTCATCTGTAAGGCATACCTAGACCACTTTCCCCCAGACGAATGAATACCTCCTCCAAGATTGCGATGTTTTTCGAAGCTCTCGGAAATGACAATAATATCGTAGAGGTAGACAAATTATTCATGGCCAGGTCCCAGAACGCGATTCATGAGCCCCTGCCAGGTGGCTGACGCATTATGGAGCCCGAAAGGCATGCGACTGAACTGGAAAAGGCCGCGTCCTGACAGTGTGAAAGCATGTAGGCCCAGCATCGTTGCGTTTGGTTCGCAGACGAACGAATTTTTGGATCGTGACAAATAATTTGTTGGCCAGTTTATCTCAATAGGCGGGGCTCGTATTCAAAAATTTATTGTTTTTCAAAAATGAAATTTTTTGTAAGAAATGCTTCAATTCTAATTTGAGCACAAAAATTTTTTAGGTGAGGCTTCTGCTCAATAAACAAAATTTTATTTTCTTTTTATCTGTTGTGGTTAGTTACTTATATGTCAAGGCTAGTTTCAGTGATGTCTTCATTCAGTTTTTTTAAATGACCTCAAACATGCAGTAAACAAAAGATGCAACTGTGTGGTGGTCCTCTGTGGTGCGGCCTGTTCTCTTAATTCATTGTCATGGTTGTTGATTTATCGGATATGCTTCATTGGCGACGCTCCTACTTTTTGTTTCAAGTTCCCGATTCCGTATTTCCTAAGATGACTATGTCATTATGAAAGATTTGTTCCGTATGTACAATTAGTTGCACTTTCCTATTTCCAGTTGATATTTACGTAATATTATTGCATAATCGACTCACCCATTCCCATTACCCGTGTGCAAATTTATTTGTACGGGGTGTTCACCTTGAAATTTCAGCTCCGGAACAAATGGAGATTATGCGACACCCTATGCAGTATTATTTCAAAAGAACAGACAAAGTCATCAATGAAACTTGTTTGTTTTATGTATTGACATCCTCTAATAAATGGTGGTAATTTGTCAAGCAAAAAAAAAGCAAAAAAGCGGAAAATGGCCTTGTTTAAATAGATCATCTAGTGACATCATTGGATTTTCCACTTTTTGGCAACCTTGCTTGGGGTTGCCGTAGTAACCAATAACAACTTCATTTCCATACTTTCGAAACAGGCATCGAGCTCTCAGTTCTGATTTCCAATGCGAAGAAAAAAGACAATATAATGTTATGATGTTATGTTATGTTATGATGATGTTATGGCAATTGCGCGATCACGCACTCATGTCCTCTTGGCTTATGTCAAGGCACGTCTTATTTTGTCAGTTGTTTGCAAATCGCACTCATCGCACATGTCATCCTGCCAAGTTTAGAGGTCAAAATTTGGAAGTTCAGTTGTATCGTTTTTTTTGCGCTGTCGGTCCACAAAACAGCAACGGCGTTTTGTACAAAAGAAGGTTAGTGGGTGCCAGTCCCTTACAACTGAAGTGTAAAAGCTCGGCCCGAATGCGGACGGTGGAAAGCATGGGTGGTAGGTACGTACGGCGTAGCTGAAGACAAAATGCTGAGGCACAGGCACCCGCATTATTCATCACTCCTGAAGCACTGTTAGGCCAGTCAAATAAGGAAAGCTGGAGGGAAAAAACTGTTGGAGTTTTGGAAATTTGACAGTAATGTCCGGTAAGGTGTACTGATGAACATACTAAAAGTCCCCAACTCTACCTATTGAGCTCGAGCCGCCATCTTGGAAAAATGGTCCTTCGATCCAGTTTTCTGCTTATATTACGCGCTAATCATCAGAGATATTCAATGAGGTTTCATTAAAAATCAAGGCTATAAAATTGTCTACAAAAATTGTTTCATACCGATTTTTCTCTCGTATCTGTTGATATTAATTAAATTAAATTAACAAAAAAAAATTTAAAGAAAAGCGATTTTTTGCCTATGGCTAGAGATATTGTCTTCAAAATTTGTGGAGATGTTGGCAGTCTACATCAAAGCTAAACGTGACAGTTGAATTGAAAAAAAAAATTGCGAAAATATTTTTTAATTTTTTTTTTTGAATTAAGCAAAAATTTGGTTTTCGAGTTTGACATTTCCAACAGGGCGGAGTGAAGGTTTCAATCGAACATCAATCAGTTTTGATATTTACATATTGTAAGACAAGATTTCATCAGTATTGTGCCTTAACGAGCTTCTGGAATGCTCGATATGAATTAAACTAAAAGAATAATCGCTAAGTCCAAAAAGTGTTGTCGATTGGTTCTGAAGGAAACATTCCGAAACAAAAGACATCAGCAAAGGATATACAGGAGGTCCAAAGGTTATTCAACTGTATATGAGCCCCATATTGATGTGCCCTATCCAAAATAGTACAAAAGAATCAATCAAAATGTTAAAATCCACCTTGTATAACAAAAAGTAACGATACAAAATGGAAGTAGTGAAGCATACCTGGTGCCAAAAATACAGCCTTTACATTGCTGAGAAAAAGAACAAAATTGATCGATTTATTTGAAAGTTATTAGTCCTCAAACTTGACTTTACAAATTTCAGCCAGTGAAATATGGAAAAGTAGAGAGAAGTAACTGTCGGAGTTTCAGAAATTTGACAGGGATGTTCGCTAAGGTATACTCATAAACATACTAAAAGTCCCCGCCAGTACCTGTTGCGCTTGAGCCGCCATCTTGAAATAATGGTCCTTCGATCAAATTTATTACCATTTTTCCAAGATGGCGGCTCGAGCACAACAGGTAGTGGCGGGGACTTTTAGTATGTTTATTAGTATATCTTAGCGAACATCCCTGTCAAATTTCTGAAACTCCGACAGTTACTTCTCTCTACTTTTCCGTATTTCACTGGCTGAAATTTGTAAAGTCAAGTTTGAGGACTAATAACTTTCAAATAAATCGATCAATTTTGTTCTTTTTTTCAGCAATGTGAAGGCTGTATTTTTGGCACCAGGTATGTTGTACTACTCCCATTTTGTATTGTTACTTTTTGTTATACAGGGTGGATTTTAACATTTTGATTGATTCTTTTGTACTATTTTGGATAAGGCACATCAATATGGGGCTCATATACAGTTGAATAACCTTTGGACCTCCTGTATATCCTTTGCTGATGTCTCTTGTTTCGAAATGTTTCCTTCATAACCAATCGACAACACTTTTTGGACTTAGCTATTATTCTTTTAGTTTAATTCATATCGAGCATTCCAGAAGCTCGTGAAGGCACAATACTGATGAAATCTTGTCTTACAATATGTAAATATCAAAACTGATTGATGTTCGATTGAAACCTTTACTCCGCCCTGTTGGAAATGTCAAACTCGAAAATCAATATTTTGCTTAATTTGAAAAAAAAATCAAAAAATATTTTCGCATTTTTTTTTTCTATCTCAACTGTCACGTTTAGCTTTGATGTGGACTGCCAACATCTTCACAAATTGTGAAGACAATATCTTTAGCCATAGGCAAAAAATCGCTAATTTTTTGATTTTTTTTTGTTAAGTTAATTTTATTATTATCAACATATACGAGAAAAAAATCGGTATGAAACAATTTTTGTAGGCAATTTTATAGCCTTGATTTTTCATGAAACTTAATTGAATATCTCTGATGATTAGCGGAATATGAGCAGAAAATTGGATCGAAGGACCATTTTTCCAAGATGGCGGCTCGAGCTCAATAGGTAGAGTTGGGGACTTTTAGTATATTTAACAGTACACCTTACCGGACATTACTGTCAAATTTCCAAAACTCCAACAGTTTTTTCCCTCAAACGGAAAAATTTGTTCTAATTTGACTGGCCTATGTGTCGTATTAATTTGAACGTATTGTGAACATTAACTTCAAAAATTAAACCTACAAAGGAACAGCTGTCAAAATGTCGATTCTTGCCGGTCTGAAAGTTTCAAATTGACACCTGAAAATCACTTCACTCATGTCAACACAGATAATTTGCTATAGGTCTATTACTTATCGTTACCATGGCAACCAAGACATTGCTGCCAAATAGTGCATTTATCATTTATCCGATGACGTCACTGGATGATGAATTCAAACTAGAGCGTCTTCCCGGCATTTTTTGCATTTGCATTTTTTTCGTTTCATTGTGAAAATCGAATAGAAACTCATCAGATCACATGTTTATTAGAGGGGGATCAGCTCCAAAATGCTAATTAAAAATGGAAATATGCTCCATCTTGAATAATTGAAATGAACAAATCTCATAATTGTATGTGTTTATTAACTTATCAATATACGAATAATTTGTTTCATTCCAGTTTGTCCAGAGGGTTACTTCGGCGACCACTGCATGACGCCGTGCGAGTGCAAAAACGACAATTTCGCGTGCCACCCGGCCGAAGGGTGCATCTGCCGGCATGGCTTCGGCGGCGACAACTGCGACGAACCCGTCGTCCTCGGCAGAACTCATCCGAACGACCGGGGAACGAGCTACAGCGGCGTCATCGCCGGCATCATAGTCGCCATCATAGCCCTGGTCGCGGCCGGTTGCATCTTCGTCTACTACCGGCGGAGGGTTTCGAATCTCAAAACTGAAATCGCGCACGTTCAGTACATAGCCAATCCCAACGGCTTCACTCCAGGTAAGGCACACACACATCACTTTCGGCCTTCCCAGTCACTTCAGATTTTAATTTTGAATACCTACTTAGATGTTCTCACTCCAGACCGGAACCACTTCGACAATCCGACGTATTCTTACCAAAACGGCGGTCGACGGGACAACGAACAGCTGCTGAACAACTCCATGCAGATCCGGAACAACTTGCACAAGCCGACAAACACCAACCTGGAACGGGCCCGGATGGGCGTCCCTTGTTGCTCAACAGACGACGATGACTATGCTGGAAAAAGTAAGCAGGAATAAATCTTATCGTCAACAGCTTGTCGTCAGTTCACAGACTGATTAGATACGTACCCCCGTTCTCTATTCCACATTATTCACCAAATATCCAAATAATTGATCATCAATCTCTTGATATCCATTTGTCGTTTTTAGCCTAAAAGCGCTTTTTACGGGATGCGAGCGCGCGGCATGAGCATTCGCCTCGCTCGAAAAAACGCGCCAACACGGTGTGGTTTAAAAGCCTCGTACGTGCACATTCCAAAGCATACTGGAATGCTGCTTTTTCTCAAAAACGAATAATGAAAGAGATATAGCCCTTCAAAGTTGAAATCAAAAAATCGTTTTTTTGCATAACTTCTGCACCGTTTAACCGAATTTGTTCAAATTCAGATCAAAGTCAAAGTTTACTAAAACAAGTGGTAATTATTGACGACCACTACTTCTCGATTCCAGCCACCAACTTTTCACAGTAGGTAGACACCACCACAACATCACGTTCGTCGACCGTAGTTTCCTGGGGAAACCACTATTTCCACTGTAAAATGCTCCTTCTTTCCATTACTTATCCACCAATGTCCTACGACGTAAGTACAGGCAAGAAGGAAGCGTCCTACATAGCTGTTTAAGTGGTTGCCTAACTCTTAGAAAATGCTAGTCGAGAAGTAGTGGTCGTCAATAGTTACCAAACAAGTCTCTGCTGAACAATAATAACGCATTTTCTCAAACATTTTTAGGGGCGAAAATGATAGGGGAACCCTTACTACCCTAATTATTTTAGGAATTGTTCCAATTTTTGGATTATACGTTCAATTTAGAAAAAAAAGTTACCGGTGTGAAATTTTGATCAGAGTTTTTGTTTTCGAGTTGTTTGGGTTTGAAATATTGTAAAACATCTCGAAAACAACACTTTCAAAGGTCTAATACCCTTGACAGACTAGAAAGCTTAATGATCGTCAAGCGTAAATTACGATATAAATTACTAGTGTGTCACGTCGTCATTTACTTGATGATCATTTAGAACGTCATTTATGACCTTAATGGGCATTAACTAGGAACAACCATAATCGCCGGTGGTCGTGCATCATCGCCGTGATTTTTGAATACCATTGGCCAGCTTTTCTGCAATGAATCGCGATATCTGTTATTTGTCATCAAGTACGCCATTTCAGTACGCCATTCAGACACGTATTTCTGGAATGGAGGAACTGGATTTTGTGTCTTGCTTCTTACAACAACATCTCTTGTACCAAATTATGAGATAATGCCCGTAGTGTGCACGTATAAGCACGTACGAAAAAATAAAATTTCCAAAATCATAAGAAATGACCACCTATTCGCGGAATTTGTATGATACGAACATTTCAAACGCGCAGCAGGATATAGATTGGCTGCACTTTATTTTTGGGCAAAGTCGAATTTATTGATGAGAAGATGGGTTTCTGAGTATCCGTGAGATAGGTAGGTATATAATTCCCGTAGCGTGCACGTATAAGCACGTACGAAAAATTTTAAAATCTCGCTTTACATAAGAAATGACCGCTTGCGCCTGTTCGCGAAAGTTGGATGATACGAACATTGCGAACTTGTAGCACAGTATCGGCTGGTGGTACTCTATTTTTGGCAAAGTCGAATTTATTGATGAGGGAATAGGTTTCCAGAACGTCCGTCGTGAGAAATGTGAAATTTTGCAAAAGCAAGAAGGTATTTATCGCAAAAGCAGTTGAAAAATTGCAAAAAAAAGTTATAATGAACCACACGATAGATACAAACATAATGAACTATAACATGAATCTATCAGTTGCCTTGATGCCACTTGCCAGCCGCGCACATAAACCAGGGCCGCGCTTAAAAGTTGGTGAGACTATGGGGCTATGCGATTTTGATCAGGTTATTGACTAAATCATCAGTCTCTTATTCTTATTTTCCTCCATTTCTTTCGACTCAATACAAATTCACCATATATTTTTACAACAAATTAATATAATATGGTGTGGTGTGAACATTGCAAGCAATAATTACTTTGTTATTGCTTGCAATGTTCACACCACGCTTTCTTGATTGAATGGAATCTAAGGTGAATACCACCTCACATCTCACCTAGAATATGAAATAATTATTATTATAATTATAGATGTTAATGGCAATAATGGCCCAATTCTTCGGACCATTCGACAATTTGACATTGACATTTTGGGGGAAATTGATCGCCACGTTTATTCATGCGCTACGGCGCAAGCTCATAGGCTTATTACGATTTGCAGTGTGTCACCCACAAATAGGGTGATTGCATGTAGAGGGAGTTTATGGCAAAATGTCAATAGTGTCATTGTCATCTGTCAAGTTTCATCCATGTTGGAGTCAACGTCAACCGGACTAACCTCACTCAATACTGTAATTTTTACGTGTTTTGTTCACATACTGTTTTGTTCGGCGTTTACGAGATCAAGATTGTGATTTCTAATCATTCTATAATTCTAACAATGCATTACACCTGTTATGGGCCCCAATCCTCAATGCAATTCCACAACAAAGGTCAAAGCATAATCATCGACCCTTGCGCTGCCTGCCGGTGATCAGGTGAACGAATTTTATGCAATCACCCTATTCGCAATCGTCATTTAACGTTAATAGGGGCTTATCCTGAGCAATCATTTCAGGGACATGCGCTAAATTTTAGGCGAACTTTTTGAAACAATCGGACAAAAACCTTTGAATCCTACTCTAATGCACCTGTAATGTAATACATATAACGCGGTAGATTTCCAGTGCTACTCTATTTTTGAGATAAAATATGCTGTAATATTTCATCTGTGCAGAAATTTTGTTCATGACAAATCTGCGTAAATGCATTGATTTGTCCGTTTTTTTTTAATATCCCGCCATTACTTGCACCTCGCACATGTGCAGTATGGCCAGGAAAATGCCCTATGATCATTACACTTATTGATCATTATAGTGCAGTCTGTCAAGGGTATAAATTAAAATCAAAAAAACTCATGGTTTCTCAGCTGAAATAGGTTTTCTAGAATTTCTAAGTTCATGAACCACCATTTTTTCTGAGAAACTTCCCTGTCTGGCTGTGGCGAGGCCGGCGCCAGTGCAATTCCAGAGGCTCCATATGTGGTGGTGCCTCCTATTTGAGTGCTCCAGGCCTCCTGATCCGGTGCGTCCCAACGACACCGCTCCGATTTTGCCTGTGGCAGGTCCAGGAAGGGGGGGGGGGGGAACCGGCAGCATTTCCGAAAATCATGCTGTCAGGGCGCCACGAATCTAGTTTTCCTGGACCCCACGGCTTGTCAACGATTCGAGAGCGTCTACCACAACGGAAGGGAACAGCGGCCCTAAAACACATGAAAACAGATCAGAATGTACTCAAATCAGGGACATCAAACGACATAACACTAAAACGGAGGCCCGCAGATATGCACGGGCGGATTTTCGCCGCTGCAAGGTCCTGACATTAGCTAATTCTTTAGAGGTTATGTCAGACACACAAAGAATATAAACGTATAGACGAGCAAGAAGCGACACTCGACGGAGTGGGGGGAAGCCGTTTTTCAGTGCGCAGGTTTACCCGTTACGTCTCCCGTATGATCATATGACCTCCGACGACTGCGTAGTGTGTGGATGTTGACGTTCAAACTTTGGTGCAAATGTGGTTCAAGCAAGTTAAAAGTGAAAATGCCCGGTGAAAATAAAAAACGCGTGTACAGATGTGCCGTGAAATCGTGCAACAGGAGAAACGATGGAACTGTTAGTTTCTTCCGATTTCCAAAAGATATGGCATAAAGACATAAAGTTGGAATAAAGATGTAGGTATTTCGAAACTCAAAAAATATAATAACATGTATATACAGAGTGTTACACTCTTTTTTGGTACAGCATCAAAAAATGAGTACTTTTGGCGACCAAAAAAAAAAAATTAGGCTTTTTTGAAAAATTGATGAAAAACGAAAAAAATATTTTTTTAGACATTTGACAGAAGTCAATGTGACCAGCTTGTAGGTATGTGTGAACTTACTTTATGCACCAAATTTGGTCAAAATCCAGTTATTAAATTTGGAATTATAACGCAAAAACCATTTTTAAAACTCAACTTTGAAAGCCTTTATCTCTGTTATATAATGCATTTCCGATATACATTTTTTTCGAGAGTCTACCTTTTTTATGCTCTACCATCTCCTAAAATATTGACAAAAAAATGTAAGACCCTGTATAGCTATGTAGACACTACAATGTAAAATATGTGCACCATCGCTGATGTGCATTTATACCTATATTATATTTTTATAATTTTATATTAAAAGAAATGCTAAGTGCACAACGTTTTCTTTTGCATAATGATTGCCATTTTCGACAAATCGGCTCACGGTTAATACTCATTTGACCTGCGAGTCCTACGACATGCCGTTGTCGCTACTTGTAGGTAGCTGGGTGTTGAGTTTGAATTGCCGCGCTTTTAGGCGCACTGCCAAAATGGCGACGTGTTACACGAATAACAATAGAACTGTCAAGAGTGTCGCTTCTTGCTCGTCTATACGTTTATATTCTTTGCAGACACATTGAGTGCGTTCCACTAAACGATCGCAACGCCCACGCCCACGACCGCAGATTTTCCCGTTCCACTAGCTTGCAAACGCCCGCGGTCGTTGTGAGCGGAAACTCAAGTGGAACGGGCGTGCGGTCGTCGTGGTGTGTCGAGTCACTCGAGTCACGTCGAACAGTGTTAATTTCATTTTTTTTGAGTTCGCCATAAGGATACCGTATGGGAATTATGGATGGGATACCGGCACAACTTTTTTGTTTGACGCATGGGTTTGACGTTTGTAGAGAAAATTGCAGCGACAGTGTTGCCGGTTTTACGCCGCTGATGCGTAGCCAAACTAGTGTTGCGCGAAATCGCAGTGCCCTGCCAATGGTCTCTATCTTTTAAATGAAGTTGCGTAAAATCATGTGGAAGGAGGCAAAATTAAAAAAAAAATCGTTATAGAACTGATTGAACTTTAAAGTCGTCACTTTAGGTCGCCATTGCCAAATCAAAAAAGTAAGTCGCAATTTCCAATATAAATTGCTAGAGCTGGCAACATTGCCGCTAACGACCAGAAGACGACCGCAACGCCTCACCTTTTCAGCGCGATCGTTGTGGGCTTGGAGTGGTCGCGATGTATGACGTCATTCGTGACGTAGCAACGACCGCAACACACGACCGCGGCTATAAGTGGAACGGGTAGACGGGCGTTGCGGTCGTTGCGATCGTTTAGTGGAACGCACTCATTCTCAACAAACAGTCAAACACAGACGCAGCTGTCAGCGTGACAGTCAAATGGCGAGGCGGCTGGCAGTCGTAATAGCTGCTTTCATTTTGCGCCAAGAGCTGCTCTCCGGGCAGATCACTAGGTAGATAAAGAGAGTAGATACATACACCAATCACGGCCCAGCTTGATCTACTTTCTTTGTCTAGTGATCTACCCCGAGCAGCTCCTGCTGGCAAAACGAAAGCGCCTAATGGTGGCTACATTGAGCATCAAATGCTGCAGCTTTCTTTGCAGCAGAATTTTGCCCATCCAATCAGAATTCTGCTGCAAAGAAAGCTGCAGCATTTCATGCTCAATGTAGGGCGACCATAATGGGCGCTTTCCATTTACCGACACAACCCGACTTGTGTCGACACAAATGCGTTCCATTTGATATGTGTTGCTGTGTGTCATCGACACAAGCTAACACAAGCTAATACAAGTTGACACAAACCGACACAAAGTGTTTTAAATGGAAAGCGCCCAATATGGCGACAACAGCCGAGAATTCGGCGCGCTATTCAAATCAATCAAGTCTCCGGCGAGCGAATCGGCATCCAATCTGGAAACTAAGCAAGGAAAGAAAAACGCTACAGACTACCGCGAGCGAGAAGCTCAGTCCTCGCCCAACCGCAAGAGGGCGGCATAGCTCTCAACATGTGCAGACGGTGGGTTTATAAAAGAAATATGATACTTAACTTAGAAACGGTGACTGACAGTCGTGTGGTCATCACTGAAGGCAACACAAGGCGGCGGCGATTACGGCCTGGTAGTAGGGTGGAGCGATAGGGCCCCAGTGGCGGCGTTACAGCAGCAATCACGTCTGTGCGGGTGGCAACAAGTCGCAGACGGTGACGACGAAACGGCAGCAATCAGCCCTCCCGGGAAAAATCCCTATTCCAAGCAAGATGAAATGTAGTTTTGAATAAAAAACGCACGAATTTTCTTCACTCGCCTAAAAATGGCGCGAGGCGCGCCGGGAGAATGTTCAGTTCCGCCATGTGTAGTCAATTGCGGCGAGAGGAAAAAAGAAAAATCGCACGGTCGGTCGGTTTTATAGAGGCGAGATTTTCTTCCGATAAACGAAAGGTGCGTTCAGTCAGCTTATTTAGCCGCAAGTTTCAATTTAGCCGTAAGCGCTGCATCGCTTATTGGCTGTTCTGAGGAGGCTGGTTCGTAAGAGCCAATGGGCGTCGCTGCGCTTGCTACTAAAATTAAAACTTGCGGCTAAAAAAGCTGACTGAACGCACCTAAAGGAAAAACGACAGAAACTATCGGACCCGACTCGTCGGGCGATTGGTACCACTACAGTTCAGTCTTTAATTCCAGTGGCGTAACCCGGGGGTGGGTATTTTCGAACATAACAATTCTTTGAAATGTATACGTTATAACAATCGCCCCCTTGATCGCCCCCTTTGACCCTTCCCTTCGCTGTGTATTTTAACCCTTTTGTTTCTCGTTGATTAGTTTACCCCTTTCTTTGTTAGCAAACCTTGGTTGTTCCTACGAGAGGACCAAATTAATCCATTTCTCACATAGAAACAAACAATTCAAATCACAATGACCTTTATTTTATTTAATTAAATATGAACAAACATGAGCCTTTGGTTTTTACTGAATCTTATTGTCTGATTCTTCATTTCACCGCTCAATTAAACTAGATTCGTAACTATCACAATTTATTCTCTGGAATACGTCATTACCTTCTTCAGCAATAGTTTACACAATTTTAATTACATTTCGAACAGCATGGCAAATTCATTATTTGTGGAGTTCCCCTGTTAAAAGGTTATTAATCGAAAGAGTGACAATTGGAATGTTCCACAGTTGCAATAATTCCCAGTTTTGTCGGTTCACAATTATCGTCAGAATGTTGTCAGTTTTACACCATTCCTTTCAACTACAGAATTTGTGGATGGTTTATTTACAGGCATTATTGGCATGAATTAACCCTTTGGGTCTTTGTTTGTTAAAGCCCTTTCAATAGACTTTTCGAAGTGAACTTTATTTCAGATCTTGTATCAGGCAGCTTCAAATGACTCGACTTTTCAGATTTTGTGTGGGGAATTTTTCGCGCTTTGCATTTCCTAATTTCCGCAATCTTCCGCTCTTATTTTCTACCGCTTCGCGAGGGTGGCAGCCAGGTTCCAGAGCTTTATTGACCACGAACATTTTTTCAGACGGTTCGGGTTAACTCTGTCCTGTCGTTAACTGCCTGTTGAATCACCCTATGGGTCGGTAAGTGTTGCTTTTGTTTGCCTTAGTTCATGGTGACATCTCACCCGGTTCTTTGTGCAGATAGCGTCAGTTTAGTAGGCTCCGGACATCACGTGGAAGTTATTGGTTTTCGCAATGCCGCACCTGACTTTATCCCTTTCTTATTCGCGTCTAACTCTCACTTCTAATTCTTCTGAACTTAGGATTTCAACGCACTGACTAAAGCTTATACTTGAAAGGGTTAACCGCATAGAGAAGAAAAGCCACGTCAACTTGAAGCCCCTTGACAGGTAGGAAAGCTCAGGTAACTTACTTCTTGAAATTCGAATTAATCTGACATTAAGACGGTACTTGGGTTCCAACAGCTGAACATTCATAATAAAGATTATACACCACTCAATTGAAGTGCGACTCTGATTTCACAATAATTTGTGCATATAAATTTCTGAACACCTGCTACCTCAATTAATGGTCGAATCAATCAAAACAGTGATTTACTTGCCTTTTGATTTCACCGAAAGTTCCACATCAAAAAAACCCACAATCACGAAACCATAAACAACTTGATCAACAAATAATATTACAATAATAGCAGGAGCGCAAAGCAAGGTGTCTTCTCTGTATTGCATTCACACACCAACCACCCTTGCGTGCCTCTTCAGCTTCCTCTCCCGGTCCTGCATCCGGCATCCCTACTCTCCCAATTTCTCCAGATATAGCTACGCTCTCATGCTTGACTTAACTAATTTACTTTTAGGCTAGGCCAATCACCACAACGTTAAAGACTTGTAGACCGCAAGTAGGCGCGTTTTTCGACTAAGGCAAATGCTCATGCTGAAGGCCGCGTCTTGACCGCTTGTCTGATCTTTGACACTTTTAACAATCCTGCATTATCTCTGTAAACCGTTACGAGAACCTAAACATATGAATATGATCCTCAATTTTTTTTGCTATTATGATAAAATATCTAACTTGTCGAAATTTCCAGGTGTTGATGAACTACAATCATTGAAAAACCGCGACGCGGACGCGACAAATCCAAACATCTACCACAGCATAGAAAAACTGGACCACGTGTATGACGAAATCAAACACAAAGATATTGGTAAGTAATCGCTGTCGAATCTCTTTTCTTTACAATACCCAATTTGAAAGTTACTGAAAGCATTTTGAAATATCCAGGCAATTCACACTGGAAATAAACCACAAGTGAGTTCCTTGTGCAGTGTTTCGCATGTTTTAAATTCGACCGTTTCTGCTTGTTTCGCTTGTAATGTGGTTACTTGAATTTTGTAGAGCTCGAATACGATCATTTGGACTACACCAGACCTGTGAGCTCACTGAAACCGCACTATCAAAGGATGGCTAGCCCATTTGGTTCGCGGGATCTCGTCAAAGAGGAAAAGCCCGATGAGACTGACTGAAAAAAGGTGTTTATATTTTAGTTCACTTTTCAAAATTGTATATTTTTTATATGTACAATTGATGTTGCTACCACATATTGTGTGTATGATAATCATATTGTTGACGAAGAAGAATTATTAAGAAAAAAAGTGATATGCTCACGTATGATAATTATGTATTTCTTGAAGTTTACAGATTAACTCTAATAAGGCAACTATACATTGTCGAGCTGTAATGATAATCACTAAGTTAATGATCTGAAACTTGCAAGATAGCACTTAACCCCTCCTCACAAATCACAGATGATGAGTATATTTCCTCTGTGCCAATGTATAATACTGCTGTCTTCTTTCAACTTCCTACCTATCTACTATAAGTACTATTCATATAGGTGTCTTCCATCCTGGAGTGT
Source organism: Anaspis maculata (assembly GCA_949128115.1). Lineage (NCBI taxonomy): Eukaryota > Metazoa > Arthropoda > Insecta > Coleoptera > Scraptiidae > Anaspis > Anaspis maculata. The sequence goes on from OX421962.1 coordinate 23,694,105, forward strand.
GTTAAGTGTAAAGATCTCTTTTTATATCCCTATATACAATTTATGTCAGCTCAAGTTTATTTATACAATTTTAGCAATATACCCAGTTGAACCCATTTTGTCAAACAATTCCAATGATGAGGAATGACTTTTTCTACCATTGATGTTGTGTGCTTTGTGGTGTTGATGTATGTCGTGATTTTTATTAACTACAACCCATTACTTTGATGTTTGGACATGATTATATTTTAAAGTGTATATTGATTATTGATAAGTTTTTATATTTGGTTCCCTTTCGCAATATGTGTATCAGAGCAATAATTTCATTAGCATATCAAGATGTTACTGTTAAGGCAACAAATCATGATATAAATGTAGTTTGATTTGCTATATATAACTTATTTCATATGATGATGATGATGATAATTATTAAGAAATCCTGTCTATGATTACGATATTTTACCATGTAGGTGTATATATTTTCAAATAATTTATATAATTCTGTGATAAGTACCTTAATAAATTTTATCTCGTGGAAATAGTGCGTCTTCAATAATTTCCAAAGCCTCGCCATATGAAATATAGTTCAATTTTTTCTCTTTTTGAATCTTCAATTGGATTTGAGGACAATCAGTCAACTATAAGCAAGTTTCAACAACAAATACACACATCAAAAGAATCTAGGGGACAAGCAAATTCAGACGATTTCTAAAATCATCACAACTTTTGATTCCCGTCAGCGATTTCATATCGGTTTCCAGTGTTCGATAGCTCAATCTTTCTTCTTCATGCCTTGATCACGTCAAATACGAATAATGTTTTATAAGATTGCTACAGGGTGATCAATGGAACAGTGTTGCCAAACAAAATTGCCAAAAGTTCAGTACGAGCGCGATTTCCCAAAAAAGAAAACTCATGCATTCCAATAGCACAGTTATGAAGACTGGTGTTTCAGCTTCAGTGACTTTTTTGAATTTTGAAAATCGAAGGTGAATTGCCAAAGATATTGATCATTTTATGCCGCCATGTTGAACTTCCGAGAAAGAAGAAAGTGATCCGATTTTATTGAAACTTGGAAGACACTCATGTCTGGTTCCAAGTAATTGGAATATCAAGTCTCTCTCTCTCTATCTCTCTTTTCCTGATCAGTCGATTATACAGCCCTAGTAACAGAGACCCCTGATGTTGTTTGTCCTCTGTGGTATGGTGTTAGGGAATTTTCTCTGCCTGTATAGCAGTGGTGGATCTTTACTTTTCAGAAAGAGGCCTCTGTTATATGGTGCACATACTTGAGGGCGTTTAGGATGTAGTAGGGGCGGCCCAAATTGAATATTTGGTGGATTGGTACATATCCATACCTTACTTTTGAGAAGTGGTGCCACGGTGGCTCCACTCCACTTATAGTCCGGATGTTAAGGTATGATACACTTCACTTCTAAAACAAGCAATGCCACTTGACATACCTGTTGCCGAGACTATATTTGACCGATTAAGATCAGGAGCCAAAGTCGCAAGCAATGCAGGCGTCGTATACAGGGTGTCGTATAGAAAAAAAAGTAAAAAATTCGTGTATCAATAACCAAACCAGATGGATTCACGTGATCAGGCACATATATTCACAATATATTACCTATCAAGGAAGAGTCAACGATTTTGAAAAATCTTGAGCGGTTCCTGAAATATTCAGGAAAAACTGAATTTTCTTCTGAATATTCTATTTCTCGGTAAATCACTGAATTTTCAAGATATCGAAGTGCAATTTGGTAGTTCTATGGCCAGTATGGTCATAAATCAAAAACGATCAGGAGCCAAATGCAAGACCTGCCATTTTCAGAAATAAGACAGTGAACTTTTTTTTCTTCGCGACGCCATCTTGAATCTCCGTTTCACTCAACAGTTGAAAAAGTGACAACCGAATGTGAGATTGTTGACATCCAGTCACCCCATTATGAAAAAAACAGCCTTGAAGCAAGGTAAGGGTCTCTCCATCGAGAAAACAGTTTTACCCAAGGTTTTCATGGTAATACGCATTTGCAGCGCCTGTGATGGCTAATCAGAGATTTGAAAGAGCAGAGTGAGCTCTTTGTCACAATTCTACATTCATTATGAGCTGAATTACCAAAATTCATGATGATCGGTCCAAAGGTAAATTTTTGGTGGCTTGCTGAACCAAATATGTGGCGCTTTTTGGTGAAAAATGCAAAAAAATCGAGCAATCATCATCATGTCATCCCTCGCTAAGAGGAGGCTATTGAAAAAACTGGAACTCATCGACGCTGAAATGTTTAGAGAGAGTCAACCCTATAATCTTGATCCATAAAATGTTGGACACATGCTTCCCTTTGTTAGAGAGAAGACATGAGAGACTTGCATGCAGAAAGTTTTTTCCAAGTTGTGAGCCACGTATTATTCTCAGAAAGCTACCAAAATTTTTTCTCTGGATCGATGATGATGAATTTTGGTACCAAATCTCAAAATGGTTGTAGTATTGTTGGTCATCAACTTTTAGTGGGTTTCTAAATGAAATACGTGAATGAGAATTTTGAATTTTTTTTCTGCATGCAAGCCTTCCATGTCTTCTCTCTGGTAATCGGACGCATGTGTCGAACATTTATTGCCCCAAGAATATAGGCTTCAATCTCACAAAACATTCCAGCGTTGATTTGTTTCAGTTTTTGCAACAGCCTTCTGTTCGTGAGAGATAACATGATAATGATAGCCCGATTTTTTTTGCATTTCTCACCAAAAAGCGCCACCTATTTTGTTCAGCAAGCCATCAAGAGTTTACCTTTGGACCGATCATCATGAATTTTGGTAATTCAGCTCAAAATTAATGTAGGATTGTGACAAAGAACTCACTATGCTCTTTTAAATCTCTCATAAGCCATCACAGGCGCTGCAAATGCGTATTACCATAAAAACCTTGGGTGACAATGTTTTCTCGATGAAGACACCCTCACCTTGCTTCAAGGCCATCCTTTTCGTAATAAGGTGACTGGATGCCATTCTCACAATCCACTGTCACTTTTCCAACTGCTGAGTGAAACGGAGATTCAAGATGGCGGTCACGAAGAAAAAAAAAAGTTGACTGTGTTACTTCTGGAAATAGCAGGCCCTGCATTTGGCTTCTGATCGTTTTTGATTCATGACCATACTGGCCATATAACTACCAAATTGCACTTTGATATCTTGAAAATTCAGTGATTTACCTAGGAACAAAATATTTAGAAGAAAATTCAGTTTTCCGGGATATTTCAGGAACTGCTCAATATTTTCCAAAACTGTTGACTCTTCCTTGATGGGTAATATATTGTGGATATATGTGCCCACTCACGTGAATCCATCTGGTTTGGTTGAAGATATACGAATTTTTGACTTTTTGTCTATACGACACCCTGTATACGGCGCCTGCATCACTTATGACTTTGGCTCCTGATCCTAATCGGTCAAACATGGTCTTGGCAACAGGTATGCCAAGTGGCATTGCTTGTTGTAAAAGTGAAGGGTGCCCCCTAAATTTTGACCTTAACGTCCGGACTATTACAGACGTACCATGGTCAAAATGACCGTTGAAAAGATGAATTGTGGTGTATAGAACAATCGTCCATCTTCCATCTTTTACTTTCCCCCCGCCGTGTGAACGTGGGGAACTCGAACTAGGTAGGTTTCTTCATGTTTGCGTCGTTTCGACGTCAAGGTTACGACATCTCTTTCTTCCAGGGGGGCTGCTCTGCTGGCCAGTACTGTCCTGTGGTTTGGGCGGACGGGTCCACCCCACCCACTCGGTAAGGCGCGAGAACTCGAGCGGATGATTAAGGAGAAAAAACATCTGCAGCCGGGTTACTGCTTGGGGTGGTCCCCTCCCCTGTTGGGGTACTACATTATCTAACTACTATCGTTGAATGTCTACTATATGGTACTTGTCAACATATTGTTCGTGTTGTCTTAAGTTAGTGTCTCGTAAATGAATAGTTTGCTTTGGAGTTTTGTACGAAGGCGCAGAGCGGACATAGAAGATATTTATTTGTATTTGCGACTTTTTTCTGTCAACTGCCGCTTTAATCTGTCAATTGCGATTTTTTTCTGTCAATTGCCACTTTATTCTAGCAATTGCGACTTTTTTTGTCAATTGACACCTTATTCTGGCAATTGCGACTTTTTTCTGTCAATTGCCACTTTAATCTGGCAATTGCGACTTTTTTCTGTCAATTGCCACTTTATTCTGGCAATTGCGACTTTTTTCTGTTAATTGCGACTTTTTTCTGTCAATTGCCACTTTATTTTGGCAATTGCGACTTTTTTCTGTCAATTGACACTTTATTCTGGCAATTGCGACTTTTTTCTGTCAATTGCCACTTTATTCTGGCAATTGCGACTTTTTTCTGTCAATTGCGACTTTTCAGCACATTTCGATAGAAAATGATATTTTTATGGCAGCTTGTCCGTCTGTCTGTTTGTCCGTCTGTCTGTCTGTCCGTGTAAAAATTGGGAAGTTGTACTCCTTCTCGGGAAATGAAGCTAGAGCCTTAGAACTTTTTCCGATTAAAAGCTTAGGCCCTCAAGGGTGGCCTATGGGCAGACTGTATTTCATGGTTACGCTGCCATCTTGGTAGCCATATTGGAATTTCTCATCAGTGGAACGGAATCCCGAACGTCGAACGGAACTTCTCTGATCTCGTATGATCATTCTTAATTTCAAGTTCAGTTTCATGATTACGCCGCCATCTTGGCCGCCACATCGAAATTTCTTATTATTGGAACGATTGTCATAAAACGTGAAACGTAGGTACTCTTGTCTCGTATGAATCCGCTTCAGATTCATTCGCTCTGAATCCGCTCTAGCGGATCATGAAACTCAGCTTGAAAATAAGAGTGATCATACGAACCAAGGGTAAGTCCCAAGTTTCAGGAAAATCGTTCCACTAATAAGAAATTTGAATATGGTTACCAAGATGGCGGCGTAATCATGAAACTGAGCTTGAAAGTGAGAATGTTCATACGAGTTCAGAGTAAGTTCCGTTCGAGGTTCCGTTCCACTGATGAGAAATTTCAATATGGCTACGATGGCAGCGCCACCATTAAATACAGTCTTCCCATAGGCCACCCTTGAGGGCCTAAGCTGTAGCTTAGCTGTAGCCTAAGCTTCAGTCTGTAGTGCTATTTGGCTACCAAAGCATCATTGGAGGCAATTAAAAAAATCTTGCAAGAACCCTATTACTGTATTTCCCACTTGGATTTTTTGTGTCGTGGAATAAGTGTACCGTTTATACCGCGCTGTTACCTGACATCTTTGCGACAGTGCGATGTTCTCTTTTCTCTTGAGAGTCTTCATTCTCATACGCACACACGTCAATGTCATGAATGGGTTAAGAACAGTCATCAGAACATGGGCATATGGGGGTTAAACTGCACATCAACATAGGTCATAAGTGTTACTTTTGAATAAAGGTGGCCAAAGAGGAGAGCATAGCGTGTAGTAGGCCGCTCCAGTCAGGTGATAACTTGACTGCAGCAACGCTGGCCGCTGCCAAGAGTTGGATGGGAGACGAGAGTCTTTCATCTGTTTCGAAGCCGGTCTGAAACTCCTCGGGTGATCTTAGGCGAACCTCTCGAGTATAACATGCCCCCAGCCGGCTGTACGGCAAAGTGTAGAGAAAAACCGGCAACGTAGTCTGGGGGACGGACGAAGTCAGGAACGTACTGGGCGTAGGACGTGGATGTATCGGACATCCGCACCTGCGTTCGGAGGTGTAAGACGGAGTCCGCGAAACCGTGCGCTTGTGAACCCCAGTGCTTGGATGGACCTACCATCAAGCATCTAAGCATCCAAGCACCACTTTGCGGCTCGGTGAGTCCGGTTGGTGGGGCACAATGAACTTAGTTTCAGTGCAGGGGCAACCCAACCCACAATAATAGGGGGTTTGGCCACATAAGGTGGCCAAACCAGCCAGTTTAATAAATTTAAATTCAAAGCCGGACGAGCAAACAGGAGGGGAGAAGCGCTCCGCACACGAACACCGGAGTGAAATGTGCGAATCCATGACAAGGAACGAATCGCCAAACACCATCAGATAGCCCAGGGCTAGGGAGCAAAAATCAGTTCAATAAGGAAATAATTGTTTACTGGCTGGAAACTAACTTGAAACGATCTGTGTAGCTTAGGTTTTAACATACTGATTTACCCCCTTTCGGAAATGTCGGCATCATGTTGCCATTATCAACAAGAAGTGCACCAGCGTGGTTTTTGCCAAATATCTTAATTTTGGATCATCTGACAGCAAAAGATGTGAAAAGTCATTTTGAAGCCAATGAAATTCCGTACAGTTTGGTTTTAACTTGAATTTCTGCGACCTATGGTGTTTGAGATAGAGCTTCTGGAAGCGAGAGTCATTGTCGTGAAAGCTTCATGGCCACTTTTGACTCGAAAAACTAAAATTTCGGTGTGACAAAAAAAAATCAAAATGAGATTTATCGAGAATCCTTCGTGCCATAAATGCAGTAGTGGTCTTAAACTCTTCCTCCTGAACCGTAAATTGCGAACATTGGAAAGTCAAAAACGTGACATCGTACATATACAAGGTGTTCTAAGAGAATCAAATCAGATCAGAGGAATTTGAAATATTTCTTCAATTTAGCCTATGCAAGACTCTAAGCACCTATCACGAGTTCAATATCAATATGCATTCGCTCTGTAAGCTTGAAGCGTAAGCAAGAAATGCATGTTATAGTTATATTATATACCAAAGAACCAAAGTGAATTTCTAATCCCGTGGGTGAAGGGATTTGGGCCCAAGGGGCCCTTGAGCAACAAACGAGATTTAAAATTCACTTTGGTCCCTTGGTATATGATACACTATTACATAATGTAGGTACATTTCTTGCTACTGTGAATTTTGATGATTTCAGAGGGCCTTTAAAACATTTTACAGGAAAACTGTGAGCTGAACACTTCTTGAGTGTATTAAGTGAAGCTTACAGAGCAAATGCATATTGATACTTGTCTTGATATTGGACTCGTGATAGGTGCTTAGAGTCTCGCATAGGCTAAATCGAAGAAATTCTACAAATTTATCTGATCTAAATAATTTGATTCCTTTAAGTACACCTGTATTGTGTAAAATGTGTCATTTTTATTCCAATATTCGTAGAGTCTACGGTTCAAGAGGAAGAGTTTAAGACCATCTACGCAACTATACATATTGGGTTTACATATGTATACAGTATATTGGGAATAGAATATCTGCTGGAGTTAATTCAAACAAAAACGATTTTTCCACCATGGCTAGCTTTCAGCTCCCTCTTCAACATATCAAAAGTCCTCAACTCTGGGACTGCTACAAATTAGTATACAGGGTGAAAGTTTATTTTCTTTCTTTACTTCCTTTCTTTCTTGAAAAACTGATGACTGAAAAAAACGGTTTTAGCGAGGGTTTTAGGCTAGTTTGATAGACCATATTCTTCCAATAAACATATAAAAAATATACCACCCATTAACTGATGTGTATCAATTCACAGGGTGAGGGTGAAAACTACTTTTCATCTTTAATTTTTTTTCTTGGTGTAACTGATCTAGATTGAAGCGAGGATTGAAGCCGGTTCCAGTTTTTTTGCCAGCTTATAATGTCATACTGAACATATGAAAAACATACATCTTTGCAACTGCCACTTTTCAATTTACAGGGTGAAGAGTCATTTTCACGTTTCAATTTTTTCTAGGTGAAATTGGCTCACACTACAATTGCAACCGATTCTTCTGTATACTTGAAGTTTCTAGTCAAACATATCAAAATAATACATTTCTGCTACAGCTACGTTTTTTTTTTACAAAAAATGTTTGGGTATATTCGGGTAAATTGCATCAAAAATTCAAAAAATCTTGGAACGCAACCAAACATTTAAATTTGTAAATAAAAACGAAGCTGTAGCAGATATGTATTATTTATTGATATGTTTGACTAGAAATCTCAAATTTACAGAAGAACCAGCCGCAATTGTTGTGTGAGCCGATTTCATCAAGAAAAAATTTGAAACGTGAAAATTACTTTTCACCCTGTAAATTGAAAAGCAGCAGATGCAGAGATGTGTCCTTTTTATATGTTCAGTATGACATTATAAGATCAGTTCCACCAAGAAAAAAAATTGAAGATGAAAAATAGTTTTGACCCTGTAACTTGATACGCAGCAGTTGCTGGGTGGTATATTTTTTATATGTTCATTGGAAGACTATGGCCTATCAAACTAGCCTAAAACCGTTATTTTCGATCATCAGGTCTTCAAGAAAAAAAAAGTGAAGAACAATAATAAGCTTTCACCCTGTATCCTGATTTGTAGCAGTCCCAGAATTGAGGACTTTTGATATGTTGAAGAAGGGACTGTGAGCTTGCCATGCGACGTTCCAACCCCCCTCCCCCCCCCCACATAAAAAAGCAAGACAAACATCTTTAATTTAGCCGACAAAAGGTTTCCAGCTCAGTTAAAAAAAGCGATAATTGTGCCGATTTTGAAAAAAGGAGACCCGAGTGACGTCAGTAACTATCGGCCTGTAGCGTTGTTACCGGCGATATCGAAAGTATTCGAGAAAGCCTTCAGCACCCGCTTGCTATCGTTTCTTCATGACAATAAATTGCTGTCGTCACAGCAGTACGGGTTCTTGAAGGGGGGGGGGTGTACTCAGGAGTCAGGACGCGATCTTGGCTATTTGCGAAAGGGTACTGGATAGTAGTTTCAATAAGAGATATAAGTCAGTGGGAGTGTTTTTCGACTTGTCGCGGGCCTTCGACTCTATCAACCATGCTTTGTTGCTCGATAAGCTTTATTCGTATGGGGTAAGGGGGTCACCTTGGCGGTGGCTGAGATCCTACCTGTCGGAACGAAGTCAGGTGGTGCAAATTATGCGGGAGGATGGTAAGTATCTGTCGGGGGCGAGAAGTGTAGCGACTGGTGTCCCCCAGGGAAGTATTCTGGGTCCTCCTCTTTTTGTAATTTTTGTGAACGATCTGATCACTGATGAGTCAATTACGCTCTTCGTCGATGACTCATCCATGGTTGTACGCGGTGAAAATAACGACGCTGTGGCGTTCAATGCAACTACAAGTGCAAACAGGATTTTATCCTGGTTTGCGGACAACGGTGTAATTGCCAATTCCGGCAAAACTTAGATGATAGCCTTCACGCCGTTGGGCGGCCGCTCAGTCTGTAGCTTATTAGTGAGACTGGGAGCAAAGAGCGTCAAGCAAAGTCAAAAGGTAAGGTTCCTTGGAGTAGAATTGGACACGGGGAGGGTGGCCAGGAGTCTCGGGGTTATGTGCTTCATGGTAATTCAGTTGAGGGGTGTAATTTCTCTCGGTTATTTAAGGATGTTTTACTGTTCCTCCATTCATTCTCTGCTGACATATGACATATTGTGCTGGGAAGGTTCTTCTGGTGTCCGGAGAGTTTTTGTTGCCCAGAAAAGAATAATCAGGTGCATGCTGTCACTTCCTTGTAGAACTTCATGTAGGCCATATTTTGTGGAGTATGGCATCCTCAATGTATATTGTTGTTACATTCTCGAATGTGTCTGTTTTGTGAGGAGAAATGATGGACGCTTCCAGCAACAGGGTGAGGTGAGCCCTCGGGTGAGCCGCTATCGGACGAGAAATGCTGACAAGCTGGTAATTCCCAGGTTTGCCTTGACGCAGGTCGCGAGGGGGCCCATTGTCAGCTCTCTCAGGCTTTTTAATCATCTCCCTCAGGAATATAAAAGCATGGTCGCGTATCATACCTTCAGAAGAGCCGTAAAGACCATGTTTATTGAAAAATGTTTTATTCTGTCAATGAATTTTTGAATTTTGTATTTTGACTCCATCTTGTGCTACATGTGAATTTATTATCCATTGTTTGTTGTAGTGTTCTACTTGTACATACCTACTTGAGTGTTACAAAGTGTGTCTTATTGTACTCATGTATTTTGTTAAAAATGACTTAGCGATATACCTTGTAAGGTCTTCTTGCGCTGAATAAAGATTGTATTGTATTGTGTAAAAAATTCTTTCCACGGAGAATTTCTCCCCGTACAGCCCAGGAAAATTAGACAGCACGCCAAATCAGTAAGTACACTTCGCGTGAAACAGTGTCGTCAGTTTTTAATGAAACCTAGTAGTTATAGGTTTTTTAGGCTTATGACTAATCTTTTGAAAGAAATCCAATTAGTCGATACGACTTTTATACTTTCGACCAAAGTTTCGACGAAGAGTTCGAATAGTTCGATGACAAAGAGACGACCAGATATTAATGCGCCGGTAATGGCGAGCTTTCTAACAGAATAAATGCGTTGAAAAGTACCCCCCAAAAAAGTCAGATTTCCACCGCCAATGTGGTGGGTATTTACCTTCAGATTGCGAAGTATGTACCTGCTCATGATTACTTGAGATTAAATTGCGTCTTATTGCAATTTCCTTTAGTCAATATTGTGATATTCTGATAAGTGAAATCTACTCGACAATACTTACCTGCGGTATGCAGGTAGGTATTAGTTCAAAATTAAAAAAAATATTTTATCGATTAGACAAACAGGAAAATCTTTCAGAAAACTTGAGCAATATTAGCATCTATGCTTAGATATTTGTCAAATAAACTTTTTTAGTTCATATAGGTAGGTATACCTACTTATTGCAAAATAGTTAGTAAGGAAAGGATGAGGGAAAGGGGGACTCACTCATCTGGATAGAAGACAGAAATTCGATGGAGATTCGAAGGTGGATTTTTTTTACTCATTATTTTTTCATAAACAATCAACTATAATAAGCGATCGAAGGACCAACTTTTGTTTTTCCATAACTCCAAAATGAAAAGGCATAGATTTTTTCTTGGATTTTTTACAAAATTTTCAACAACTTTTCAGCACTCTACTACATCTCCATATTACGCATCTTCAAGGTGGTCCGATGATTATGAATCACCCTGTATAGTGTATATCCCGTTCACATTTCATTTTCAGTAGAATGACTTTTTGGAGCAAAAATAAAGGGTAACAGTTTACTATCCGGTCAACTACCAAAATCGATTTTTTTTTTCCAACGATTCTTATTATATACGTCCAGTCAGGTCCTGAATAAAACAAAACGGTTGTCGGCCGCCAGATTTATAACAAAACAAGATATGAAATGTGGAAATAAACTCTATTAACTGGTTGACCGGATAGTAAACTGTTACCGCCCCGGTCTCAGTTTACTATCCGGTCAACTATCCAAATTGCATTTAATCGGGGTAATTTCTATTGCACACATTCAACTACGTCCTAAAAATAAGAAAACTGCTGTCGGCCGCCAGTTTCATGAAATATTTGGCCCCATTGTGTCTTCAACACAGTTTGAAGTTCTGTTGGGCCCTCTTGCAGTTTCTCGAGGTTGTGGGAGCACTAGTAAACCCTTTGTGCCTTTATGTGATAGTCGGCCCCAAATCGGGGGGCCTCTTTTGTGTTCTCAGGTATAATTTGGAGCCTTAATGAGCCCCCTTATGTGCTTCATGGCTTCCAGAATTCTAACAAGCCCTCATTTGCCATCTTGTGCTATCTAGGCTCAATTGGACCTTATTATTGTTTATTAATTTATTATTATTGACCCCCCTTCTTATTGCTTTTCAATGTGATTTAGAGCCCTGCTGAGCCCCCTTGCATTTCCCGTTACTTTCAGAGCAACATAATCACCTTTGTGCCGTCATGTCTTTCGGAGACCTTTCAGGCCCCCTTGTGGCCCTCATGTCTAATTTGGAGGCCTATAATCAGCCTACTTATGCTTTTATCTCAGTTTTTATTGACTTTCAGAATACCAGTGGACCTATTGGACCTCTTTGTGTCACCAGGATTGTTTGGAGCCCTTTGTTTGGAGCCCTAATGAGCCCTCTTGTGCTTTTCGTGGCTTTCAGAATTCCAGTAAACCATCTTGTGCCTTATTTCATTGCTGGAAGCACCTCATGACTTCATATGATATTCGGAGACCTATCGGGCCCTCTTGTGTCCTCAAATGTAGTATGAAGCGTCCACTTAGCCCACTTAGTTTTTACTGGCTTCAAGAATAAGTACAATAAGCCCCCTTTCACCTTCATTGGTAATAGAGTTGGTAGTATGAAGGTCGTCCATTGGGCCCCTTGTTTTTCTGTGTCATTCGGATCTCTATTGAGCCCTCTTGTGCCTTCATGTGTCGTTTGGAGCCCTAATGAGCCCCCTTGTGTTTTTTCGCGGCTTCAAAGTTCCAGTACGCCCCCTTGTGCCTTCTTGCATTTTTAGAAGCCCTAGTGTAAATCCCTTGTGCCTTAATATCATTTGAAGCCCTGCTGAGCACCCCTGCATTTTTGCTTGGTTTTTGGCCCGGCTCGGCGGCGAAATGAACATGACGTCAAACCGGTCGCTTTAAACAATATAGGCGTCCAACCAGCCGCGTCAAACCGTCATGTATCAGGTTGACCCCATAGCAGGGCTCCAAAAGACGTTGAAGAAACAAGACGGCCAAATGGGGCTCTGGATAATACAAGAAGGCAAAATGTGGCTAAGCTGAGAGCCAGGAAAAAAACAGAAGCTGGCTAATTAGGGCTTGATATTCTTTGGAGGACAGAAGAGGTCTGATAGAGCTCCGAATATCACATGAAGACTTGATGATTGGAGCTTGATGCTCCGAACTCGGCTCCGAAAGCCAGGAAAAGAATAAAAACAAAAGAGGATTAATTAGGGCTCCAAACTACACTTGCGGATATGAAGGGAACCCGGTAGGGCTCCGTATAACGTTGAAGAAACAAGGGGGCCAAAGGGAGCTCTGAATAATAAAAGACGGCAAAAGGGAGCTTACTGGATTTCTGAGAGCCAGGAAAAAACATAAAGGGGCTGATTGGGCCTTCATATTCTTTTGAGGGCAAAAGGGGTCCGATAGGGCTCGAAATATCACATTAAGGCTTGAGGTGTTTACTAATGCTCTCAAAGCCACGAGAAGATGTAAGGGGAGATCGACAAGGATTCAAGTGATATTAAAGACACGAGGGAGCCCAAGGGAGCTTCATTATGTAATAAATGAAGGCGAAAGGGGGTTTACTGAAATTCTGATAGCAACGAAAAACATAAGGGGACTGATTAGGGCTCCAAACTACACTTGCGGGAATAAAGGGAGCCCGATAGGGCTTTAAACGATATCGAACACACAAAGAGGCCCAATGGATCGAGCTTTATATAACAAATGAAGGTAAAAGAGGGGGCTTATTGGTACTTACCTACTCTTGAAGCAAATAAAAACATAAGTGGGCTAATCGGGGCTCCGAATATCATTTAAGATCATGAGGTGCTCACAAGAAGGCAACAAAGGGGGCTTACTGAAATTCTGATAGCCATAAAAAACATAAGGGGGCTAACTAGGACTCCAAACTACACTTGCGGACACAAGGGGGTCAGACAGGGCTCCGTATATATCACATGAAGGCACAAGGGACACACACTGGAGCTTTCAGCAATGCAAAAGGCACAAGATGGCTTACTGGAATTGTAAAAGCCACGAAAAAACATAAGGAAGTTCATTAGGGCTCCAAACGAAGGGCTTCAAACAATACTGGTGACACAAGAGGGTTCAAGAAGCTCTATATAATAAAAAAAAGGCAAAAGGGGGGCTCACTGGTACTCTGAAAGTCAATAAAAATTGAGATAAAAATATGAATGGGCTAATTATAGGCCTCCTAACTACACATGAGGACACAAGAGGACCCGAAGGGTCTCCGAATGACATGACGACACAATTGTGATTATTATGCTTTGAAAGTAACAAAAATGCAAGGGGGCTCAGCAGGGCTTCAAATCACATTGGAGAAACAATAAGGGGGAGTCCAATTGAGCCTACATATCACAAGATCGCAGAAGAGGGCTTATTGGAATTCTGGAAGCCATGAAGCACATAAGGGGGCTCATTAGGGCTCCAAACTATACTTGAAGACACAAGGGGCCCCCTGATTTTGGGCCGAATATGACATAATGGCACAAAGGGTTTACTGGTGCTCCGAAAACCTCGGGAAATCGCAAGAGCGCTCAACAGAACTCCAAACGGTATTGAAGACTCAAGGGGGGCAAATATTTCATGAAACTGGCGGCCGACAGCTGTTTTCTCATTTTTAGGACGTAGTTGAATGTGTGTAAAGAAATCACCCCGAATAAATGCCATTTGGATAGTTGACCGGATAGTAAATTAAGACCGGGGCGGTATCAGTTTACTATGGGGTCAACGAATTAAACGTCTGCATTTCTCCATTATTTTTATAAAAGTGGCGGCCGACAGTAGTTTTTGATTTTTTAGGACGTAATTTAGTGTTTGTAGGAGGAATTTGTCAAAAATGATGTGATTTCGGTGGTTGACCGGATAGTAAACTGAGACCGGGGCGGTAACAGTTTACTATCTGGTCAACTTATCAAGAGTCTATTTTCTCAATAAATTCGGATTTTTTTTATAAATCTGACGGCCGACAACAGTTTTCCTTTATTTAATACTTAGCTGACCGCATCCGATGGAAATTTCTCCAAAAAAATGCGAATTGGATAGTTGACCGGATAGTAAACAATTACCAAATAAAGTAACAAGCTGGAGCGCTGTGAGGATACCTACGGCTGATGGTCGCTGATATTTTCGCTCCAAAACTTTGCAGGTGCCATCAGCCGTAGCCGTAGCCCCCCAGCTTGTCACTTTATTTTATTCTTTATTCAAAAAGTCATTCTGCTGAAAATAAAAAGTGAACGGGATATACTAACTATTTTCTACGCTGAATGAGTTTGGAAATAGATACACTTCAGGCAATAGCCACTTAGCAACATACAGATGTCGCGAAATGACAAAAAAAGTAACTTATTGCACGGCTGTTTGAGTTTGAGATAAGGCCGTGGAAATGTTTCCATAGTAGAGAGTTATTGCAGATGAAATAAAAGCAAGCCGTATTAAAAGCGGCACTATTTTGACACCTACGCTTGCGCAAATTAGTGCGACGTTAAATTCTCCTTAATAAGGATAGTGCCTGCCTTTATTTGTGCACTCTTTAGGTCGACCTTATTTATACTTTATTTTGACAAGCCCCAAAAATAGCCCTGTACTTAGTGTATTGTTGGTTGCCTATATTCGTCCAATTTTGAGCAAACTTCCCTTACATTATTAAATAGGGGGCTAATTTTTTGCAGATAGACTCTGCAGGCCTTGCAGTACACGTGTGCAAGAAATCAGGTCCGTCAGAGGGGTCCTTGTGTCCCGCATGCAATTGGCACTCTTAACTCTAAATTGAGACTAAAAATTTAGGTTAGGAATTGGGAATGACGGGGCAAGTAAGGAAATTTGCGATCTGCAATAACTCTTATTCAACAACCAAAAATAAGGTAGGCAGTATTTTAATAACGCCTCCTTCAATAGTGCCGTGCAGTAAAACGGAACTCTGCAATAACTCTCTATTAACTCTTAAATTTGGTTTTTATTTTTGAAAATAAGGGTGGGGTGGGACCTCCATTCACATTATTACAATAATTCCGTTGATTATTTTGGGGTAGGTACAGTAGCTGTAGTAGGTACAAAGAGCTACGTCTTGGTAGAAGATGACAGAAGCAATAAGTGACAACTAGCGGCCAAAAAAATAGAAAATTCACCAAAAAGTGATACACAATGTAACACTGTGAGACTTCACAGCTGGCTAGGGCTTACTATCACGAAAAAACATTATTTTTTCCCATCTTGCGGTGGGTTTAAATGTTTAATGGCAGGCTTGCCCACGTAATTGGGCACTTTATTTCGCAGGAATACCAGGAATATAATCTCGATAATCTCACACTTTAAACAAAATTAATTTGGTGTTGAAGAAGGCGTGAAAATCATGAAAACATTGGGTCTTGGACTCGGTCTTAAAGTTTGAAATAAGTTTTCTTTTTTTTTTATAATAAAAAAATATGAACCAAAACAACGTAGCTCGGGAATAAGAATATCCCTCGGAATATCCACACGAGGCATGAGTGAGCTTCAAATGTCCATGTCATGTCATGTCATGTCATCATGCATGGCATCATAATGACCAAAAGTCACTATGACTATGTTTTTTTAAATTATTTCGGAGAAACGGATACGTAAAAAAATGACAACTGATGACAGCAGCGAATAAAAAACATGATTGTATCCACGAACTTCGGATTTTTTTAAATCGGCTGAAAATCAAACAAATTAGGTACAAGCCCTGTCACCAGAATGAGATGACCACCATTTTGAAAGTGGCACCAAAATATTTCGGTATCTCCACATATAGAAATAAAAGGTCTATTGCCCTCTTCACGGAAGTAACCCACTGGATCAATTTTTTGAACCTAGGGCCTAGGGTAACTGACTATTTGTAGGATTGTAGGTATGCATTTAAGGTACCTTTGCACTTGACAAACGACTCAAACGAGTATAGACTCCACCATACTTCAAGTATAAGTGAATAAAGGGTAACATGATGAGAATCGCCACTTCTTATTCTTCAATTATAAAAAAAAAACAAAGCAAGATATCCGCATGATTTTTCTCTTAGTAGAAAAATAAACCTATAAGTTTTTTCTTATATATTTTCAACATCAACGCTCGACGGTAACATCATCGCCATTTCGATAATTGCATAATAATTTATTATTGGGTGTTTAGGGGCGCATCAAGTACTAAAGGCTTTTACTCAGAGAAAAATCATCCAAATATCTTGGTTGTTTTTTTTTTGTAATTGAAAAATAAAAAGTGGTGATGCTTATTGTGTCACCTTTATACAGGGTGTCCACAGTTTAAGTGCTCTAACTGTAGGGTTGTATTCTTTGGCCAAATGCAAGAAAATTTTTCCCATTCAATTTTTTTTTCGGGCTTCAGTTTCCAAGTTACAGGGTGTCAAAAAATTGGAAAATAAAATCTTTTTTTGCTATAACTTAGTAACTACTATTGTCGCGAAAACCAAACTTGGTACGATTGATAAACTATTGATTAGCTTTCATTTAGGGTTTACCATTACTTTGTTGAAAGACCAGTGGCGTAGATATTAGGGTTACCCACCAATTAACCCCGGTTATCTGCACGCCACTGAAATAAAATCAATCTTTGATAACATTTTCTGATTCCACGAACAATTCTAAGCAAAAAAGGTACTCATGGTCTGAAGCTCTAAAGTCAACCATTTCCGAGAAAAACGGCATTTTATGCTAAAAAACATGAAAATCGATCATAACAATAAATTGACTGATGAGACTTTTGTAAGCTGCAGTATTATTGAAAGTATTAAAATAACTGAAAAGAAGACTTATCACAAATTATTGCTCTTGTTCAGTATTACTTACACTAATTAAAAAATAATTTATTGAAAAATAAGTTGACAATTTTTTTTCTAATTTTTTGACACCCTGTAACTTGGAAACTGAAGCCCGAAAAAAAAAATTGTATGGGGAAACTTTTCTTGCATTTGGCCAAAGAATACAACCTCACAGTTAGAGCACTTGAACCGTGGACACCCTGTATAATCACGATAAAAATAATAATCCAGAGGTAAGCAGGTATTTCCCCGAATTTTATGAAAATTCATCTTATCTTATAGGTACTTAGGTACCTATTCATTCGACTCATACAAAATGAAACACCAAACTGTCTACTGTTAGTTATCTACTTCTGTTGTTTAGGCTAGGACTCGAGCTCTCTGATAAACGTTACATCATAAAGTTGTTTAAAGAACTTACAGGTAAGATATCTCAACTTATTTTTGTTATTGTTATTTTTATACTTAGGTATACGCCCCCGTGGCGCAGGTGGTTGAGTGGCTTTATGCGGTCATGGGAGCTCTGGGTTCGATTCCCGGGAATGTCTAGCTGTTTGTTTTCTCCAATTTGCAATTTTTCTCAATGTGCAACAGTGTCAATAAAGGGCAAAAACTCCTATGATCAGTGCAGGCCGATGAGGAGGGAAACATTTATTCATATCTTCTGATGAAGCTCTCCATGATGTATGTAACATTTATTCAATTTATTTATTTCACTTGGGTATACTTTATCTCAACTACAACAGTGTTGGCCAATTAATTTAAAAAAAGTCACATCCGTATAGGTGGGATAAGTACCTACATGTGGGTAGGTAATGAATAGTGATAAGTAGTGAAAATATAGAAACAAATGGCTTAGAGGTACGGTGGGTACCTATTTTTTTTTTCAAATCCATTTTGTGATGGATGTCATGTCTATCATGTCGCTATAAATAGTCGCAGGTATAATTGGGTACCTGCGTTCTGTGTGAACAAGGGGTAATAAGGTGGTTGTCTAAGACGTGATATTCACCCCATCACCTGCTCGGGCCACCAGCAGGAGTCCGCGACAGCTGGGTAGTGAATACAAAGAACGGAAGGTCTCTAACCTGCCGCTTTGTGGGCCAAGTCTCTCAATGGGATGTGGAGTCACACTACTATTATTACAGCTGTTTTGCAACGGAACGGCGGAATAAAACCGTTTTTTCAGCACGAGTGAAGATAATTTTATTTCTTTTTAGCGCACTTTCCCAAAAAATGGGAAAAAGGCGCTTTTAGCTTCACTTTGTCACCATATTGAACATGTTTCAAAGTGATAGAACTAGGAGAATTATGCCTCAACGAAAAAAAATATCGATGTGGTGCAAACGCCAGTCGAATGCATACGTGTCCTCAATATAAAGTTTGACCAATTATTTTTGTCACTTGACCGCCATCTTTGGTCCGCCATTTTGGATTTCTCTGAAAGTGGTCCGATTTGAGTGAAATTCACAAGCGATGTGAACTTCATCAAAATACATCCGATTTTGGACAAACGATGCTCTGCCGCCATCTTGACCGCCATATTGAAATTTCTTTACACTCAACGGTTTCCATAGAGCTTAGGCGACTTACCTTTGTTTCGTATGATCATTCTTATTTTTCAGCCAAATTCTAACATTCTGCCGCCATCTAAGCCGCCATATTTAAATCTATTATTAGTGGAACGATTTTTATGGAACTTGGAACTCACCCTTGTCTATAGTAGGTCGATAATTTTGATTTTCAAGCCAAATTTCATGATTCTGACGCTATTTTGGCCGCCATATTGAAATTTCTGCCCAAATAACGGTTGAACCCTGCCTAATTAACATCTTGCGTTCACTAATCCTTCAAAAAGGAAGTGCGCTACTGAGCCTCATGCCCATGAGGCATATTAGCTTGTTTAAATATATAACTAAATAAAGAATAAGCTTTCAAACAAGTTGATTGTATAAAATAATGTTTACTAACTATAACTGGGGTATATGCACGGCGGGAAATTGAGGTAGGTGGAAATTTATTTAAATGACTTAGGTCAAGGTGATTGGAAATCTAAGGCACAACAAAATTAAAACACAACGTAGGGTCGATCATGGTATTACAGCTAATTAATCTAATTTAGGGAAAGTGGTTTTCCCACAACATGGACGCTCTTTGTTATTTTAATACTGAACTTATTTATTGATTTAAGATACAGAACAGGGATCAGATAGGTGCCTATTTCAGCACCGCCGCAATATGCCGACGGAGACAAGCTTGGTCTCTGATGTCGAGACCGTTGTTTACCTATTATTTGGAGGATTCCATTATTTTGTTGCCATAAGTCGCAATATGTACCTACTGATAAGTGTAAATAACTATACTAAACTGCTCACAAATTGAAGTGGATATTTTTAAAAAAAGGATTTTTTGAAATTGCCAGCAAATTCTTGAAAATCACTCGATTGTGAAACCGCATGCACTGTTCTGAAGAAAAATGTCAATACTTTCAAGAACTACTGAAGTCCCCCACAAAAATCACATGGATATGTCTAATACAGGGTGATGAGAAAAGTCGTTCAGTTTTGTTCTTTTTTAATCTCATGCAGGAGATTGTTCATCCGCCCTGTACACCTATATTTACTTGGATCTTATAGTCTGTAGCTTATGTAACTCGTTAGTTTTTATTTTTTTGCTTTCCGTTGCGTACTTACCGAAATATAGCCTTTTTACTTACCAAAGTCATTTTGTCGATGAATGAATCCGGGGGACTACTGCATTTTTTGGTACTTAGGTACAACACAATACCACTTGGTTCTTTTAGAACGATTTTTTGAGCAGATTTCAAATGGAAGACTACATAAAAATATACAGGGTGTCGCGCATGAACAAAGAAATTTGTTTCTGACACCTTATTACAGGTTGTAGAAAATTTCACTTTTCAATTCTACAATTTTATGTCCAACAAGAAGAAATCTTCCATTACTGAAATTATTCTCGGGCGACCTTCTCCATGTGTGATTCGGGCACTGCCAGTAGCCTGGAGTCGTCTCTTTGCCCACCGATGACACTTTGTGATACGTTCACCTAATTGGCAATTTCTCTTTGCCTTGTACCATTCCGCAAGATATTTGCTACGGATACCGAACTTACCTGGAGTTGATCTTTGCAACGGCATTTTGCTACTGATTATTTCGAAATAAAATGAATCTCATAAATGATTTTTTTGCGACACTCTGTATACATCAGATGGTTGAGACGCCATACCTCCGTTAATAATTTTGGAATCTGCACAAAAAATTGTTCTAAAAGTACCAAGTGGCATTGCTAAGTACAAAATAGAATCCAGTTGTGCCCGGATTTAGTATATTCATCGATAAAACGACTTTGGAAAGTGAAAAAGCTATATTTCGGTAAGTACGCAACGGAAAGCGAAAAACTAAAAACTGACGAGTTACATAAGCTACAGACTATAAGATCCAAGTAAATATAGGTGTACAGGGTGGATGAACAATCTCCTGCACGAGAGTAAAAAAGAACAAAACTGAACGACTTTTTTTATCACCCTGTATCAGACATATCCATGTGATTTTTGTGGAGGACTTGCGTAGTTCTTGAAAATATTGACATTTTTCTTCAAAACAGTGCAAGCGGTTTCACAATCGAGTAATTTCCAAGAATTTTCTGGCGATTTGAAAAAAAAACCTTTTTTTTAAATATCCACTTCAATTTGTGAGCAGTTTATATCAAGATCAAGCATCGGATAAGAATAATAACTAGGTTAAATAATCATTGTGCTACACTCGACAGAAATGAGATAAATCTATATTTTTGCGAATTTCTGTCGTAGGTGGACTTCAATAATTGAGAAACAAACGTTTCAACACATTTTATTTGCCACTTAGGCCAGGCGGTAGGTCATTCCGAATAGAAAAAATTCCGACCGGAGCTTTTATGGTGTCAAACTCTTCGTAAGGTCAGTAGGTATCTACCACTGAGTTTCCGCCCAAAAACGAGTTGTGCTGATTCCTCCACATCTGCCCGAAGGTAAAAGATGTCTTGAAGGTGCAAAAAGACCTGTTGAACCCCCGTACTTCTTCATTTTATTTGCCTCAATGCAAACGTACAACTCTTACGCAAACATTGGAAGCATTTGTCATCATCTCTGTGTCAGTCTTACTGTTGAAAAAAAAGATTCCTTTGTGCGGGTCAGATAAATCACATTTGATTGCTTTTCCACACAAGAAAACGATGGAGCAACATGTATTTTGGATGTTTTCTACTAACTCGTACCCACTGAACTCATTTATGGTGTTACAATTTCAATAATAGCATTTTTGAAGATGTTGCCCGCTAAGAAGTGGATAATTTTCACCCGCCTGTTCAGCAGCAATTTTTCCAATTTTACCAAACACCGTTCTTGAAAATTTTATAGGAAATGACAAACTGAAACTGTTTTCTAATGATATCATATCTGGCTTAACCGCGGCACGCTTTTTGAAAGTGTAGGAAACTGATTTCTTTCGAACGGTTCTATTTTACCCGTGTGCGGCCGTGCCTACTTGACATAGACCGAACTGATTACAAAAGCTCGGAAATGTAGTCTCTTCCAGCTTTAAAACACGACCATTATTGATAAAATATTGTATAATTTCTTCATAAATCAATGTACAAAGTCTTAATAATAATGGCCGTGTTTTCAAGCTGGAAAAGAGTACATTTCTAAGCTCGTGTAAACAGTCCGGTCTATGTCAAGTAGGCACGGCCGCACGCGGGCGGAATAGGACCGTTCGAAAAGAAATAAGTATTTTAGACTTTCAAGTGCGTGCCCCGATTAAGCCAGGCATGGTATAGTTAGAGAAGAGTTGGAGCTTTTCATTCCTTCTAAAATTTTTGCAAACGGTGTTTGGTAAAATTGAAAAAATTGCTGCTGAACAGGCGGGTAAAAATTATTCACTTCTTAGCGGGCAACATCTTCAAAAATGCTGTTATTGAAATTTTAACACCAGAAATGGGTTCACTGGGTACGAGTTAGTGGAAAACATCCAACATACATGTTGCTCCATCGTTTTCTTGTGTGGAAAAACAATCAAAAGTGATTTATCTGACCCGCACAAAGCAATCTTTTTTTCAACAGTAAGACTGGCACAGAGATGATGACAAATGCTTCCAATGTTTGCGTGGGATTTGTTCGTTTGCATTGAGCCAAATAAAATGAAAAAGTGCGGGGGTTTGACAGGTCTTTTTGCACCTTCAAGACATCTTTTACCTTTGGGCAGATGTGGAGGAATCAGCACAACTCGTTTTTGGGCGGAAACTCAGGGGTAGATACCTGCTGACCTTACGAAGAGTTTGACACCATAAAAGCTTTGGTCGGAGTTTTTTCCAGATTGTAATGATTTTACCGACATACCGCCTGGCCTAACTACGTATCGACTAGGTACCAATTTAACAAGTCACATAAACCGTGGAATCGATGTCGCACACCGCAGCGCTGTGCACTATATCGCTTTGAATTCAACTCGATTTTCGATTCTGAGCCGCTCTTCTGTCTTTATATGGGACGAATTACGAACTGAAAAGAAAATTGAATTGAGTTTCTTTTTGAAGGATTTTGATCGAACGAATTTTCCGGAAACAATTTCCCCTGGAAATTTTGTTAACATTTTGTATTCAGAGGTAGAGGTAACAAACACGGGTGCAACGGGCCAGCATCGTACAAAATGCACTGATTCCAATTCCATCACAGTAGTGTTGGCCCAGCGCTTGAAAAAGTTGTACAGGACCTGTGCGCCGATGAAATGGTGGTCGACGTGCGGTATTTCACCGGCGGCTAGCTAGCTTTACCGGCGTTGAGAAACAACAGTCAACCTTCCTAATCAATGGCCCAGCAACTTACAGACACTTACCTGATTATCTGGTGGTGAAATGCTGGCTTGCCATAGCTATCCCTTCGCCATCATTGCCATAATTAAACCGCGAGTTGGCCGATACTTGCGTGTTTGATGGGATGGGACAAATTATTCAATTCAATTCAATTTATTGTTCTTTAAGAAAATACATTCTTATAACAAGGAAGTTGAAAAGGAACACAACGTGAGTAATATTTCAAGATAACATAGAAAAATATAAGAAAATAATTAAATTAAATCAAGATTAAACACTCTCAGGCGTCACTGTGCTATTCCCACAATTAAATAAGCCCCTGAACCCAGAAAGAAAAACCGAATAACCCTTTTTTTGGAAAAGAAGATGAAACAGAAAGAAAACATTGATTAGCCGGCGGCGGCGATGCGTTACTCGTTCAAGGCAAACGATCGCAGCGCCAACATCGATGTGATGTATTTATATATGATATTCACCTCAGATTCCGTTATCCTGTTAACGAGTCCTGCAAAGTTATCCAGGTTTGCCAGTTGTCAGTTGTCTAAAAAGTCGCGGTCTGATGCACTGGTAGAAGGGACATTGAAAAAGCAGGTGAGAGAGGTTTTCAGAAGATTGGAGGTTGCAGATTGTGCCGTTAATTTCGGCATCAATTACGTGAGAAGAGCCCTTGTGATAAAATCTAAGAGTTGCGCTTGTTCCAGACAGTTTAAGTTGAGAGATTACTCTGATCATTGCGATTGGAAGTTTCTTGAGGAGATAACCTGCAGGGGTGGTGGTCACTGTGAAGTATCTATAAAATTGCGTAAATTCTGATGTTTAGGTCACTTTCAAACAGTTTGTCTCTACAGGGTGTCCCGAAATTAGGCCGCAATATTTCACCTGCATGTTCTACGTTCAAAAATAGGAAGAAATGTTTCAAACAAAATGGCTCTAAAAATGCTTCCTAAGGGAGCTACAGCGCCATGAAAGTGGAAACCGGTAGAAGGTCTTTTCCACATATCTCCGAAACTAGCCGAGATAAAATAACGCAATTTGGTGTGACGTCGACATGTTCGACTGCCAACCTGATGTTGTGAAATGCATTGCCAAATTTCTAAGAGGAGTGCCCCAAAGAGAGGGGGTGTGGGGTAAATGTAACCCTATCTTTTTTGTGCATAACTTTATTCAAATTTTGACAAAAAAACTTGAATGGACAGAGCCTTTGCATAAAAAAGGTCGTCTTCTCTCATTTCGATAGGACGCACCGTTCTCGAGATAAATTACTTTAAAGGAAACGTTGCCTGGAATTCCCCGAAATAAAGCTGAATACTCGAACTCGAGTGCCGCAATCAGACGCAATATCTCAACAGTGCGTTCTAGGACTAAAAATAGGAAGAACTTTTCAACAAACCCGGGTTATAAATGCGTCCTAGGGGAGCTAGAGCCCCCTAAAAAAAGGAACGTGGCCTGAATATCTCCGTAACTTGCCGAGATCAAATGACGAAATTCGGTATGGAGTCGTGGTGTTAAGAGGTGGTGAATATGAATTATCTGCAAGTTCTCGATGAGTATACCGTTCCATTTTCAATTACAGAATATCAGCCAATTACTATTTTGAAAAAAAAACGATCGGTTCTTGCATCGAGCAATTTTGTCCCTTCTCTGATATGACTGATGTGAGAAAGTAAAACAGTTGCCTACTTAAAAACAACCTGATAAGTTCTTTCTTTTGCGTTCTACGGTTTTTGACCTACCAGTTGAGGTCAGGTCGACTCTTTTCCTGGAAGGCTAAATTCTGTAATTGAAAATTAAAGGGTATACTCATCGAGAACTTGCAGATATTAATTTTAATTATGGGTTCTGCAACGGAAGTGCGTTGGCTGCAGTTCAAGAGTACCGCAGGCGTTTTCCTCAACGCCAAGTACCGGATCGTGGGATGTTTGTAAGCGTTCACAGGAACCTAGTGGATAACGGTAGTTTCCGGAGAGCTCGAGGACAAGGCAGGCCAGATGGTCATGATGTAGGGAACATCTTGAATCTCTTCGAAGAACATCCCCGAAGAAGCATTCGGACCGTTCGTTTCCAGAATTGCCAATGTACCTCGGACAATAGTAATTACAATTCAGGCACCCCATGCAACAATTCTTATGATCACAAATTTTCCTTTTAGGTAGGAAAAACAGTGAGGAGACAGAACTTCCATGCATACCATTTCCAACGGGTCCAGCATTTGAAACAATTAGATTTTCTTACGAGGGTGCATTTTTGTCAGTGGATTGTCGACCATCCAAACATTGTCCCAAACATTTTGTGAAGCGATGAATGCATGTTCACAAGAGACGGCACGTTTAATATCCATAATAACCACTTTTGGTCAGACCAAAATCCGCACGTGATACGCCGCACTCATTTCCAAGAGAGATTTGCCATCAATTCATGGGCCGGCATTGTCGGAGATCAATTAATTGGTCCAACTGAGCTTCCACCACGTCTGAATTCACAAGGTTATCTAAACTTCCTACAGAATCAGCTAGATGATCTACTGGACTACTGGTTGCTCCTGAACACCCGTTTAGCGATGTACTTTCAGCATGACGGAGCCCCTGCTCATTACAGACGTCATGTCAGAAATCGGCTTGATGAACGGTTTCCTGGGAGGTGGATAGGGAGAGGTGGTCCCACACCCTGGCCACCTCGATCACCCGACCTAAATCCCCTCGACTATCATTGTTGGGGACGAATGAAGGACCTCGTCTATGCCGTTGAAGTCAATTCTCGAGAGGTTCTGCAGCAGAGAATCAATCTAGCCATCAACGAAATTCGGGAGCAACCGTTCGAAATGTTGAGTTCTTCCCGGGCAATCAGGCGACGATCGGTTCTTTGCATTGAACAATTACTGTAAACTTTTCAAATAAATCTCTTTTCCACCAAAGTACATCATCAAGGTTCTCACAATTTGCTGAAAATGATTACCCCAAGGCTCCCCTCCTTTGGACGCCCCTGATGAAAATTGGGAATCGTGTTGAAAGATTCAGCTTGAGCTCTTAACACCACGACTCCATACCAAATTTCGTCATTTGATCTCGGCAAGTTACGGAGATATTCAGGCCACGTTCCTTTTTTTAGGAGGCTCTAGCTCCCCTAGGACGCATTTATAACCCGGGTTTGTTGAAAAGTTCTTCCTATTTTTAGTCCTAGAACGCACTGTTAAGATATTGCGTCTGATTGCGGCACTCGAGTATTCAGCTTTATTTCGGGGAATTTCAGGCAACGTTTCCTTTAAAGTGATTTATCTCGAGAACGGTGCGTCCCATCGAAATTGGATTAATCGCAGGAGGAACTTTTTCGTGTAACGAGATTGCGGTAGGAGAAAAACTTTTTGTAAATATTTAAAGGAATGTTTTAATACCAAGTAAGATAACTTGCAACTTCCTGTTTCCAGACGGACTAAATAATTTGGAGTATTTTTTGGCAATAACAAAAGGCGTTTGTAAAAGTTCAACTGAATTTTCTCCAAAATGTCGGGATAACGCAACCCCCAAACCGGAATGCAGTGTATAACAGAATTCATGATGATTGAGTTGTACAGAGTCAGGCGAGATTCCCAAGAGTCCATCTTTGACTTAGACATTAAGCTCATTACCGCTCCGATGGTGATGTTGGACAGTTTTTGTTGTATGTTGCAGGAAAAAAGAGGATGATGTGAACAATACACCCAAGTAGCAATAATTATTCACCACCTCAAGAGTTTTGTTGTCGTAGATAAATTCCCTCCCGGTGAACCCACCAAAGTTCCCTCTTCTAAAACACATGATCTTAGTCTTCATAACATTTATCCTTAGCTTGTTCTCATCTAAATACTTTGACAAGATACCCAGCTTTCTATTCAGATCATTCCTGGAATTCCCGAGTATGACCAAATCATCAGCAAAAAGCAGCAGCAGTAAGTCATCAACCCCATTTATATCAATTCCGACAGCTCCCCTAGATCTAAAGTATTGCTCAATTTCGGCTAGGAACAATGAAAACAACAGTGGACTTAGAGATTCGCCCCGCAGTACCCCCTCTGTGACATTGAATTCTTGCATGTAGGTACTTGCCGATTTTACCAGAACAAATGACGCATCATACAAGTTTTTGACTAATCTGATAATCTTTGAACTAATCCCGAGGCAAAACAGTCTCTTCCAGAGAATGGAATGGTTTACCGAATCAAAGGCGCCACTCAAGTCGACAAATGCCGCATAAACTCTACGTTTTTTTAGTCGGATATTTATTTGAATAGCTGAGGTAAGTGTAAAAACGTTGTCAATGCAACCGCGACCCTTACGGAAACCGCACTGAGACTCCGGAATAATTTCACTCTCCTCAGACCACGAAGTCAAACGTTCAAGCAAGATTTGTGTGAAAACTCTCAACTCAACACACAAACAATTCACAAGCGCAATCCCCCTGTAATTTTTGGGGTCATCAGGTGAGGTGAACTGAAAAGGAAATTGAATTGAGTTTCTCTTTGAAGAATTTTGATCGAACGAATTTTCCGGAAACAATTTCTCCTGGATAAAATGTTTCCAAAAGAATTCCGTCAATTCCAAACCAATTCTCTCTGGGAGAAATTTCCTGAAATGAATTCCTGTTGGAAAAATTCCCCTGAAAAAGATTCCATCAGAATAAGTTTCTGTCGGTTTCTCTAGAAAGAGAAACAAATTTTCCTTAGCAACTCCTCCAAAATCGTAGTTTTAGTTTGACTCGATATTCCTACTCCTTTTCAGATCACCTAATAAAAGAGTTGCGTTGGCTCAAGCCTCATCCTTCTTTTCGGAACACCCTATAAAGAGTTGCTTTGGCTCAAGTTCCCCTCTTCTTTTCAGGCCGTCTGATAAAGAATTACTCCAACTCAGTAGTCTCTTCTTCATGCATTGTTTATTTTTGGTTTGAAAGTAATTTTGCTATTTGCTCCAGCAAAGGTGGTACCTATTTAGTTACATAGGTAGGTAGGTACCATGAGGGGCTGTTACGCTGTTGCGTATAGAGATTGTCTTTCTGAAACTTGGAAGAAAATCATATCTTATACAACACACAAAAGGATAACTACTCTTCTTTTTTGTTTCAGTTGCCCTTCAGTTTTTGCCTTATGTAAGCCCAATGGTATCAAGATGTATTTCCGCCCCATATCTTTAAACTTCTGCTTATTAGCTTTAGCCTTGCTATTCAGCACAACCTCTGCCGTTTTAGAAGGCTCCAATGTGTGCACAAGGATTGAATCGTAAGTATACAGGTGATTTTTTTGGAAAGGACCCACTTTCAATGGGTCCGTATGATTAAACGAAGCATTTTCTTTTACTCCACCTTTTACTAGGAGTTGCTATGTAAATTTTCCTTAGCAACTCCTGGTAAAAGGTGAAGTAGAAGCAAATACTTTTTTTGATCATACAACCCAATTTTTCGCTACACAATTTTTTTTTAAGAAGCCGAAAAGTTTTCCATCTAGAGGGGGACTTATACTTATAACTGGTGTATTTGCAGTCTTGCCCTCGCTCTTGCCGTTCTACCTCCTTAGACAGGGTGATTATACACTTTTAAAAATTTCAAATGGGAATAGAGCTTAAGTGCACATCCAAAGGATTATCTTAATTTTCTTCACAAGTGTTGAAAAAAAGGAATATGACAAACCGTTCTGAAGTTACCAGTTTTCCAAAATCGGAAGTTTTCTCTTTTTCAACATTGTTCCTAAAAAACCCGAGGATAAACCAGTTAATTGATGTGAGGAAAAGTCTCAGACCATCAGACCGACCGAGCAACCACCATCGATCGAAAAACCAGTCGATGCCTTTAGTAAATATCTTAGATTGAAAGAAAACACTAAATAATAATTATTCTCCATCTGAGGTAAACTGAGCTAAGTAATACTTTTCTTTGAAGGACTCCTGATTCTTTTTAGAAGCTTAGAATAAGGAATTCAAAATTAGCCCTTTCCACCCTTACCCGAGCTTAGTTCCAATAACGGGGTGAAAAAGGTAATTCCCATCCAAAATTTATTTAGGGGGAGGTCACTCTATCAGAGAGGTGGAACGGCAAGACTGATGCGATGATTATACATAATGTCCCTTCAAAAAGATATTCAACCTTCAACAACCTATTTTGGTTTTATTGAAAAAAAAAGTGCAGCAAAAAATCGGAAGTGGGTCTTTTTTAAAAAGACCTGCATACAGGGTGTCTCAAAATTTGCAGCCACGGCACGCAGTCCATGGCAGTTTAGAGTGAAAGTGCCAGAAATATCTTTAAAAATGTAGCCTTTTCATTTTTTAAGACATGGAGGAAATTGATGATCGAATTAAGGTCCTTTGAGCCCTATCTAGTTTCGTTGATCCAGTAGATTTAGGTAATCTGTTGATGGCAAAATTTTGGCTAAGAAAAATCAATTACTTGGTGCGAACTAATTTGCATTTACTCATATCGTGGGTAACAAAAATCTCTAAAAAAATCACTCCAAATTTTTTGATGGTGCAAACCGTGTGATTTTCTTGCTCGATATCGGTGGAGTCAACCGAACGGTTTGGATGCATTTTTCAAACAAAATTCCGAGCTTTCTAACTCACTGTGTATAGATAATAATAATACTCAGTACACATGCAGCACACAGTTTGCTCCTATCTTTTCAAATAACTGAACTAGAAGGGCTCGAAGAAGCTCACAGGATTCTCCATTTTCTAAAAATTTTAATAGCTACTTTCTAACAACATTTTTCTATCACTTTTTTAACATTTCTGTGGATTTCCCTGGACTCCATTGGCTCGGATTTTGAGGCACCCTGCATATTCAACTTGCGAAAAAACATTTAAATAACCCGTATGGTTTTAGATACACATATCAAGTTGTGGTATCCGAACAGGAACCCTACAAAGTCACCGAATCAGAATGGTGCTTCAGCTTTCCACCAATATGTCAAACAAGCCGGAACCATCTGAGAACGGTACACAAAACTCAGAATTTGGTCAGGCAAAGAATCGTGGAAGATTGCTGCGAGGGATTCACGTTGAACAGTTCAGAAGACGGATGTGTACCAGAGTGCTCAATGGACTGCTTCTACGGCACTTGCGTAGCACCCGACCAGTGCTCTTGCGAAGTCGGATACGGTGGACCGTCGTGTGATATTTGTAAGCCCAGTCATCATATAATAATCCACCCACGTCTTCTCAATAGTTTCACAAACGGTTGATCTGAAATGTGGAGCCTGGATTGTTCAATTGAGACGACAAGTTTGGAGCCTTCCAACTCGGTATTTCTAGAGCTCCTCCTCCTACATTTCTCAGCAAATATCTCCTCCTGCTAGATTTCGTGTATGTAGTCGTTTCAAATATAGATTTTTTTGGTTAGATACGAAGTATGAAGGTCTACGTTTGTGAAACCATACGGGATGAGGTAGAAAGTACCTACTACTTCCCTACGAAAATTCCTAACGATGATTTTGTTCAGCATGCCCATTTGGCTTCTGGGGCAGCGAGTCGTGCCAAAACCGTTGCCAATGCGAAAACAACTTCACCTGCGACCCTTTCAACGGCGAATGCCTTTGCTCCAGCGGTTGGACGGGCGAGCGTTGCGAAAATAAGTGCGACGAAGGCACATACGGCCAAGACTGCTTGGAAAAATGCCAGTGCGGAAACGGAACCTGCGACCACGTTTCGGGAGAGTGCAGCTGCAAATCAGGCTGGATCGGCTCTCTGTAAGATCTGTAAAAATTAAGGCACCGGCAAAAAAATCAGGTTTTATTTTTTTGCAGCTGTGACATCCCTTGTCCACCTGGAACGCACGGAACCGAGTGCGAATCAGAATGTGGCTGTCAAAACGGCGGCACTTGCGATCCCGAATCGGGCGAGTGCTTCTGCCAGCCGGGATGGACGGGCTCGGTCTGCGCCAACAGGTGCCCCTCTGGATTGTGGGGTGCGAATTGCTCGCTCTCTAGTGATTGCAGCAACGGTGCTTCTTGCCACCACATCACTGGGGAGTGCGAATGTAAACCTGGATTCGTCGGTGAAAAGGTGAGCACTGATGCCTCTATCAATTCCCACATTTAGTACTCAAGTAAGTATATGTAACTGATTTCAATTTCTGATTCGATTATTGGTTTATCCAGTGCGCTGAGTCGTGTCCAGACGGCACTTTCGGTTTAAACTGCACCGAAACTTGTAACTGTGACGGAGCGAGCTGCTCCAGCACCACTGGCAAGTGCTTATGTCCTTCAGGATGGAACGGAAAAGATTGCAAAGAACGCAACTGTCCTGAAGGTCTGTGGGGACCAAAATGCAATAGCACTTGTGACTGCCACGAAAAAAATTCCGTTATGTAAGCTGAAGTTTCTTGGCTCGCTGTGAACATTGAGACTAATTTGTCCCGCAGGTGTAATCCTTGGACTGGGGTGTGCGAATGTAAACCAGGCTGGATCGGCAAAGACTGCAGCGAATCTTTGTTGGTCTTGAACGCAAGTTTCATTCATTCTACATCTACTGGCGGCGTGTTCTATGGTATAATTGCTGGAGCTATCACTGCTGTAGTTCTGCTTCTGATAACAGTCTCATACGTGTTCTACAAGCGCAGATTGAAACCAGATGATTTTCTTCCTGGAGGTAAGTAAGTCCATCTATGGCGCGATGTGACGGAGAAAAAGTGTCTTGCCCCGAGCAGGAATCGAACCCGCGTATTCCATTTGCTGGATAGGTACTCTACCACTAAGCTACCGAGGAGACAATAACTGTTCCTCCGCCACATGCCCATATGAGAGCCTCCACAGTACTCCCCCTCCTAGCCCAGGCATTTTAGTCGAAAAATCGTGGTATCCCGTAACAAATTCCCTCAAAGCTGAATTTTGGTATATATGTTCTATTGGACCTACGGAACAACATATCAAAATACTCGGACTTACACCCTCGTGCGTCCTTTGATTTTCATCCTCAAAGGTCAAGTTCTAAGAATTAGAGAGATACCTATCTCCAAGCTGTTCCTGCAAGTGAACGGAGTATCCGATCGATATAAGATATGTTTCAAATGAACAAAAGAGACTTGTTGTTAGTGCTTAAGTGTGTGAGGGAGCCTTTGAAGCTCTTCCGATTGGTTAGTTCTGCGGGAAAAGCGGCTGAGTGTTAATTTGTCGCCCGGATATTTCAGGAAAAACCATGTGAGAATTTGAAGCCTCAAGCAATGTGGCACAAAGTTGATTATTGATATATAACTGGTATGATCCCTAAGGAAGAACATATCAAAATATTTGGACTTACACCTCTGTGCCTCCTTAGATTTTGGGACTTTGAATATCTAGTCAAAAAATTCACCCAGACACTTTTCTCTAAAACTGTTCCTGTGGACGAACCAATCATTTTAACAATATAAGGTGGATCTAAAAGGAAACACGGTATATTGTTGCCTATGAAGTGGACTCCGGTAGCCATGAAACATTTCTGCTTGATAGTGGCGTGAATAGCACGCGCAAGGTGGAATTTCTCTCCTGGATTTTTGAATGAGAACATGTAAGAATATTTTGTGATGGCCAATAAAGCTGAGCATTGTTAATAGGTTCTTCTCCCCATCTTCGAACAAGTGATGAGACTGATGAGTGAAAAGTTGATATTCACAGTGCTCATCCCGAAAATAATGAATTCTCTACAAAAAAATTGTGGTTTCTTCATTTAGGGGCATCATTGTCTGAAGCTGTCAAAAATAAAAATTACCGACAAATCCTATATTTATGTTTATCTTGGACAAAAACAGCATCAATTGCTTACGCCTATTTATATAACAAAGTCACCTCGGGTTCCACCAAACTTTTATCAACGCGATAACTTTATCACTCTGATAGTAACTAAGCAACTGGCCATCCTATTGGCTGGTGCATAGCAACTATCAGCGTGATAGATTTGATCTGCTCTTAAAATTTTGGTGGAACCCGAGGTCAGAGCATCAATTTTTTATTAAACAAGTTTTACACCTACTTTTTTTTCTGAAAATGGAATAATGGCTACAGAAAAGATGATTTTATGTTTCTATTGCCCGATAGATACAATAGCTTTTGGTATTTTCTGATAGAGGAAGAACTTCGCTTAGTATTACACACAAAAACAGTGGAACCGCTCCAGCATTCATCAGTAAAAAAAAGAACTGCAAAAATTGTATGCATTTTCGGGTGAAAATTGGGCATATAATCACTTTCACAACAGATCAATTTTCTGATCTTGTAATGAATACAGGCACATTGTTTGTATCCTGTTTAGGTATAAAATGGTTGAGAACAATGAATTCTGTTGGGAATACTCAATTGAGATGATTCTAACCATACGGAAACCGAAATTACAAAACGACAATTTCAGATGGTAAAAATCGTCATTTTTTCAGTAAAACTTGTTTAATCGTGTTTCAATTCAATTTTAAATACCATATTTGATATCAGATGCCAAGATTTAGTTAGAAACGATACCACACTTGCCGATATCGATTCGAGGTTTTTGAGAGAAAAACAAAATAAATTTTGCCGATCTTCCTTTTTTTTTCCAGGCAACAACCACTTATCAACAATTCAAACGTCAAGCAAATATTGTGAAGCCTTGAGGCATCTAAATATGATTTTATTCATTTATATAAGCTACAGGGTGTCATTTACGCATTTAAAATGGCAATATTTAGCCCCCCCCCCACAACCAATGACGCACAAGGGTGTGCCACCGAGTATTTTGATATGTTATTCCTTAGGTCTTACAAGGCCCGTATACCAAATTTCAGCTTTGTGGGAATTTGTTGCGGGTTAAAACCTAATATGCCTGGGCTTCGTCTCGTGTGTACCCCTGTGTTCGCCGTACGTATGGACCGTTGTTCGGTACCCTCCAGCTAGGGCGACGGATAGGACGTCGGTGGACGTAGGGGCAGAGAAGTGGCGGTGCTGTTCATTGTTTGCTGTTATACGTGTTTATTTGAGCTACGTGTAGCGTGCGTGTTATTGTTATTCGGGATCACCAATAATGGCGCGATGTGGCGGAGAAAAAGTGTCTTGCCCCGAGCGGGAATCGAACCCGCGTCTTCCATTTGCCGGATAGGTACTCTACCACCAAGCTACCGTGGAGACAACTGTTCCTCCGTTACATGGACGTATGAGAGCAGCCACACATCTACTGCGTTAGCATTCTCTTAATTAGCCCAGTAGAGACTTTTTACATTTCTCCGTCCTTGAGAGTTTGAAGCAATAAGAAGCGGTATTATAGGTTTTAACACAAGATCAATCTATCGACCTCTATGTACAAGTCAAAGTGGATTAAATAATAGATCAATCCTATCCCTAGTCGTAACTCCACACTGCAAACTTAACAATTGAATTATCTAAGCTGTCTCCGACGAAATGAGTTTCCCCTAATTATTTCAGAAGTCACAACACCCCAACGAACACCTGATTCTACACCTTGACCAACAATTAATTCTAACTGGTTGTCGTTGTGGGTTGATGTTCAAAGTTCTTTTTGTGGTACAGCCAGATTTAACATTTATGTTAGTGTTAGACGTTATGTTAGGGTTAGGTCCGGCTTCTAGATACTGAAAAACGGAAAAGTGGCTTCGATGATGAGTGGGATCTTTTGTTCAGTTCTTTTTTTTTATATCACCTTTTTTATGGAGCCTCTTTTCAAAGGCTGTGTCTCTTATATGTAGACTATTCTTTTTCTGTGTTTCTTCAAGGCTATGGCTCTCTTTTGCTCGTTTGGGGAGGGATTGGATATGGCTTATTGCCTTTGTGGGGGTTTTAAACCTGTTCTCACCGTGAATTGCCCCCACCACTTAGAAGGATAGGTGATTCGCGGTCGCGAGTGTCTAACGTATGGTCCGAAAGTTTTGGGAATTTTTTTAAAAGCTAATAACTTTTTATTGATAGTTTCAATTTCGTAACTTAATATTGCAAAAACTAGCGTCATCTTCAACAATTTCAAACTCGTATTCAACATATTGAAGATGGGCCATTATCTTTGATGGCTCTCGGTTTTCTTCTGCCATGTTCGATCATTCTCTGGACAACAGCAGGATTAATTTCTCAGAGCTCCTGCCTCCCAATGTACCGCAAGCTCGACCAATATAAGATTTTTGGTAAGTATTGAGCAGGATAGTATACGACAAGGAATGGGAATCTGCGAATGAAGACCAATTACGGCGTCACATTTTTCAATAATATTAGAGATTTTCGAATTTGACAAATTGATACAGAAAATCATGGAACATGGCAGAAGATAATTGAGATCCATCGAAGATAATGGTCCATTTTCAATATATTGAATATGAATTTGTTAGTGTTATATATGATGTTAATTTATGCACTATCAAGTACGAAAATAAAGACTATTCAGAAAAAGTTATTAGCTTAAAACTATTTCCCAAAACTTTCGGACCATACGTTATAACCCGAAAGGTTAAATGGAATTCCACCCTTCCAAAAACCTCTGAACCAGTAGTGTGCGCGAATCACTCAAGTCAAGGTACAAAACTTTGTTAGGGAGAACTTCTTGAGCACGCCCCGTATACGCGCAAGATCGTTTTTTGTTCACCAGTACGTGAGAGAACGCCCTATTCAGAACTAACAAAACACCAAGCAAAACACAGATAACCGTCTATACAGGCTGTTCGGCGACGAGCTGACGCGGAGAGACTTGGAAACAATTATATCCTACCATTTAATTATTGTCACCTACACTATACCGGCTCCGAGCCCCAATAACAATTTATTTCACAAATCTCTTATCTTAACGGTTGCATTGTTGAGTACCGGATTAATATCATCAGCTTCAAATAAGAACTTCTTCATTCCACGAGCAAAATTAAACATCATCTATAACTTCGAAGTTATATTACTATTTTGGTCGGACATTACCTACAATAAAATTCATGCAAAGATAGATAGGGACCATTTTTACTTTTTGAAAATTACTTTTTCTGTCATTTATGTATGCCTACATATGCCATATTCTATTCTAGGCAAAAATTCGATCTACCACCCAGTTTGTTCCTACGAGAACGACGGGAAGAAAAACAACGAAATTGTTAACGATTCGAAAATAAATATGTACAGCTACGAGTACACAAAAGACGAGTTGAAATCAGGCAAACCAGCCATTGATGCCGATAAAAAGTTCATTGGGAGAAAGCAAAATAATCTTTACACCCCTGCTCCATTCAAAACAGCTCCTCCAAGGGTTGAAGAAATACGATTGTTGAAAAAACATGCAGCGGAACTTGCGAATCTCACTGTCTACGCTGGACCAGAGGAGGATCATATTTATGAAGAAATCAAGAACAGCGGTTAGTAAAATTTCTCCCTGCTATGCACCTGTGGTTTTCCTTTTGTGTATACCCGCCTACTTTTTTGATAAGTACATGAGTTACTCCAATTTTTCAGAAGTGGAATACGATGAATTGAACCATGCGAGGCACGAGTTTTTACCGCGCTATCAACAAGTAACTGTATCCGTTATGTCTCCATCATGGGAGTTCAAATCTAAATGATTAGCTTTTTTGAAATTACTTTTGAAAGTGGATCAAAGCTGAAGCTTTGTTTAGGCATTGCCATCACGCCAGTCCAAAACTTGGATACGTTTTAAGAATCACAAGGATGGATACGGTTTTTTTTAACTCACTCAAGTAGGTACTTGAGGATAAGAACTGGAAACTTTTGTCTGATATTAGGATAAGTACTTATTATTTACCAATAGATTTTTTAATGAATCATGTTACCGATAATTTCTGACGAATAACTTAAATATTGTGATAAGATTGAGAATTTAAAAATAAAAATATTTTTAATTAGTCTCATTGTGAACGAAGGAAAAACAAACTGCGATTTTGTAATTGTTTTCAGTCATTCTCTGTATTTCTGTATACAAAAATTGAACACCCATGCGGTTCCACGCTCGCTCATTCATTCACTAAAGCTATCACTACAAACTACCTAATTACAAAAAATCTAATATAGTCATTCGTATAAAATGTATAAAAAATTATAGGAAAGGAGGGAGAAAGGAAATAAAGGGAATATTTCATATGACTATAAATAACAAGCGAAACAAAAGGTATGAGAGAAACACGGGAATCATCGTTACTATTCACACACACTGAACATATCAGATTGTTAATATTTTACACATCATCGTCATCGATAGAATAATACAGTTTAACAACTACTATGGTAGTACTTATATCATAACTTTAACAATTCATCATTTATAAAAAAAAAAAATGTTCACTAGAAATTTGTCGTGTGCTACTTATTGAGCATTTTTATTTAAGTGTACAAAAACGTTGACCAGATTTAATTTATTGACCTTCACTGTCACTGTCACTTTTATCTGAAAAAGTTAGTACTGTTAGTATGATCGCTTTGGGCCGCTCATCATTTATCGTGATTCGCTTTATTCAGTCGTTCCGTTATCGTGATAGCGAACGAGTGAATAGAACGAACCGACTTTCACTCGTCGTTACCTTTCTTGCCGGGATAAGCGTGTCGCTTTAGTCTATCATACAAGTCATCTTTTGTACCATAAATACTGGCATTCGATCTCGCTAAACTGTTCATTTTGCCGCCGTTGACTCCGTTGTGGAGGCTCTCCTTCATGTACGTTTCGTTGTAGAAATTCGGCATCTCCCAGCCGTCCTCTTCGTCGTCGTAGTAGTGAGCGTACGTCGAGTGGTGGCTCGGCGCTATGCTTTCCGCGTACGGCGTCGGAGCGCCGTAGTAGAAGTTGACTTGGGAACCGTTCTGGTCCGTCGCCGGAGTGAGCAGTTTCTTCGGTTCTTTCCTCTTGTTCGATCTGAATCGGAACGAGATGCAAACAGTCAAAGGCGAAAAAACGCTCGGGGACAACAACTTACCTAGCGCAGATCATCCAAATGAGAAGAACTATGATGATGATCACGACGACCGAGACGGCGATTCCGGTCGCAATGTAAGCGAACTCGGACTTTTCAGTGCAGTGCCGTCCGGTGAAGCTTCCGATGCATCTGCAAGTGGGCTGGCCGCGCGGGTCTTTGAAGCAGACGCCTTCGTTATCACAGTAACCGTCGCAGACGTCGGTGCATTCCTTTCCGGTTCCGTTGAAGCCGGGCTTGCATTCGCACTTGAAGTCGCTCGTTTCCGGTATCAGCAGGCAGTAGGCGTTCGGGTCGCAGTGCATTTCCGGCCCGTTCATCTCGCACGGGTTCGTGCATTCAGCCTTGCTCGTCTGCAAACACAATTTTAGCATCATGTGTTGGGGGTTTAAATTTCCTACAGATATCCCGTTCTAGCGACATTTTTAGAGCAGATTCCAAACATCATGGATATCTAGAGATTTCAGGAATTTTAAAGGTGGTGCTGAAAATTGTAGGTATCTTTTTTTCTAACAATCATAATTTGTTGTGACGCAAGTAACTTCCTTTGTGCTGAAAATTACCCAAATGTGAAGAGTCCAGCATAAATTCTACTGCTCCTACAGATAATTCCAGAGTTAGCAAGTCTAAGTAGGTACATCTCTTTACTTGTACTTGTAGTGTCCTACATTACCGACTTCGTCACACTAGTAGACACCGCCAGGTGGCATCAACGAAGTAACGTCTCCATTGTTAAACTATACTTAAGCCTCGCTCTCAGTCTGTCGAGTGTTGGGAACGTACCAACAAGTTGAATAAAGCGACTCACTCATGTAAGTGTATATCGGTAATTATTGTGCCCATCTTTCATCCAAACATAACAGTGGCGACGAGGAAAAGTCTACAAGCAAGCGGGTAAGCTAAGGCAGCGATATTTTCGAGCTGAGGAAGCAAATTATGCGAAAGCGTTAAGAGGAACACATGGATCGAGTCAACGGCGACGTCATTACAGTCGAGCCCGTCGTACAAGAACGAAAAGCCATGGCACCGTTATCGGGAATGATACCGAAAATCGGCAGGAAAGGCGATTTCGTAATATTCAAAGAGAGATTGGGACAATACTTCAAGATCAACAGAGTCGTAGAAGAAGAAGAAATGAAGGTGGCGCTTTTGTTAACTGCCATCGAAGAAAATGTTTCTTCCACCTTGAGAGATCTGTGTGATCCGGTCCTACTCGAAGCAAAAACCTATCAAGATTTATGCGATGCGTTGGCGAGGCATTTTGGGAAGACCGTCTCCGTCTTCAATTAACGAATCAAATTCCATGCAGCCGTTCAAGACCAAGATGAACCAGTCAACGAATGGTACGCCAAAATCAAGAGGCTAGCCGCGCCATGCAGTTTCGGCGCGTTGCTGAGCGATTTTTAGAAAGACCGCTTTGTAGCAGGGCACAAAAAGGAGACATTTTGGATCGACTGTGCGAAGAGGACCCCAAGGTGAAGACAGTGGATAAGTTGGTTACCATCGCGATTCGGAAGGAGGCTTCTCTAAAAAACTGCAGTGCTTCCAGAGACGTTCACAGCTTGAGGAAGGCGTGGCCTGGACGTTCAGAGGCGAAGCCAAGCAGATTCAAGGAATCGGCGCCAGCACCATCTAGCGGACAGCAGCACAAGCAGCCAAGAAGCAAACAAGAGGCCAGGCAGGGCGAATGTTACGCATGCGCGGGGACGAACCACAATTTTAAATTGTGTCCGGCGCGAAAGATGAAGTGTAGGAAATGCGGTACCTTAGGACACATCGAGAAAACATGTAAGAATAAATCAGTAGCCAATAGGCAACATTTTTTAGAGGCGGAACACGCAATCTATAGTATAGGGAAGAATAATAGTAAGCCGTATGTAATCAAAGTTGAAATTGAACATGTTTTTTTTGATATGGAGCTGGATACAGGGGCTTCCTTATCAGTGATTTCAGAGGATCTTTATGAGAAAAATTTCAGTATTTATAAACTGAGCCAAAGCAACATTGTTCTCAAAGGTTATAATGGGGAAATAATGAGACCACTGGGAGAAATTAAAGTACCTTTGACAGTTCAGGGTTGCACTCAAGAGGTCAAATAATGTATCATCAGAAAAGGCGGACCTCCACTTTTTGGTCGAGATCTGTTAGCAAAATTCAACATACCACTTCTAGCAGGTGAAATAGAACATTTAGACACCAGCGAAATCATTCAGGGGATTTGCGATGAGTTCAAAGAGGTTTTCAACGATGAATTAGGGCTTTACAAATATGGGAAGAATCAATTAGAATTAAAAGAGAACATAACGCCAAAATTTTGTAAACCGCGTCCAATTCCCATGGCATATAGGATTGCAGTAGGAGATGAATTGAGCAGGTTGGAAAGAGAAGGGATAATAACACCAATCGACAACAGCGCCTGGGGCACACCTCTCGTTCCAATTATGAAATCAGACTGAACAAAACGAGTTTGCGCAGATCACAAGGTTACACGGTGGATGAACATTTACAAGACGTAAAATACCCCATGCCGCGTGTAGAGGAATTGTTCGCAGCCTTGCAGGGCGGACAAAAGTTTAGCAAACTAGATTTAAAACATGCATACAACCAACTAGAATTACATGAAGACTCCAAGCATTTACCTACTAGCCTGGAGCACCCATAAAGGTATAAAATGGAACGGTTACCCTACGGAACAAAACCGGCGACAGCAATTTTTCAGCAGACTATCGAAAAGACATTACAAGGTATTGAGGATGTCATAATTTTTTTAGATGACATAGTCGTAACAGGGTCAAGTGTCGAAAAACACACTGAAAATTTGAGAAAAGTTTTCCAGAGATTAAGGGACGCAGGATTCAAATTACGCAAGGAGAAATGTGAATTCTTTAGAGAAGAAATCAAGTACTTAGGACACCTGGTAGGGGCAGAAGGATTGCGGAAAGACCCGGAAAAAGTAAAAGCGATAAGGGACGCGTCACGACCAGAAAATGTTACTCAATTAAAATCATTTGTGGGGTTAGTTGATTACTATGCAATATTCATTCCGAAGGTGACAAATTAATTAAAATCGTTGTATAGATTACTGGGTAAAGACATCGAATATGTTTGGGACGAGGCATGTCAAGCAGCATTCACTTAAAAGTAAAAGAAGTCTTACAGTCAGATCAAGTACTAGTGCATTTTGACCCAGCACTTAAAGTGAGATTAGCATGTGATGCCAGTTCGTACGGCATGGGAGGAGTACTGTCACACATTTTCAAGAACGGCGAAGAAAAACCGATAGCTTTTATGTCAAGGAGTTCAACATCAGCTGAAAAAAACTATTCAGTACTAGACAAAGAGGCACTGGCAATATTTTATTGCGTCAAGAAATTTGAGCAGTTTTTGCTAGGGAACAGTTTTACCTGGGTAACAGACCACAAGTCTTTGATT
This sequence comes from Anaspis maculata, assembly GCA_949128115.1. Lineage (NCBI taxonomy): Eukaryota > Metazoa > Arthropoda > Insecta > Coleoptera > Scraptiidae > Anaspis > Anaspis maculata. Next base: position 23,735,535 of record OX421962.1, read on the forward strand.
TACATTTTCGGGGAGAAAAACGGCATTCCAACCATGGCCGCCAGCAGGTTACAGCGGTGGACAGTTCATTCAAGTGTATTCAATTTCGATATTAAACATATCAGAGGCGAAGACAATTCGAATGCCGATAGTCTTTCGCGATTACCAATACACATTGAGTCAAGCGAAGAAGAATGCTACTAATATTTGAATTTTGTTCAGGACAGTGGCACTCTTTTAGCGGAGGAAAACAACATAAGAGAGGACACTCTACTAGACCCCATTCTAAAAGGTGTTTCAGATTATATGAATAAAGGTTGGCCCAAGAAGATTAAAGAGGGAGAACTAAAACACTATGTCGACAAAAGGTTGAAGTTGACGGTAGAGACAGGAATCAATATGAGAGGTCACAGAGTAGTGATTCCACGAAAATAGCGTGACGCAGTATTGAAAGAGTTACATATAGCACACCCGGGAGTCGTCAGAATGGAGGCGGCGGCGATCGTATGTATGGTGGCACAACATAGATAAAGAGATAGAAGAGGTAGTAAAGAATTGCATGAGTTGTTTGCAAGCAAGACCTGACCCACCGAAAGCTACAGTGATGGGTTTTCCAGAAGTAAACAACGTTTTCGATCGTGTCCATGTCGATTTTTTTGGACCAGTCAAGGGCAATATGTTTTTGGTACTGACAGATGCGTTCAGCAAATGGGTAGGAGTTATAAATATGAAAAGCGCCACTACATCATTGCAGACAATCAAGGTGTTGAAAGAAACGTTTGCACGTTTTGGGTTGCCATACATTCTAAATACAGATAATGACCCACAGTTTACATCAAAGGAATTTAAGTTTTTTTTGCAAACAAAACGGTGTTAGGCATCAAATGTCACCACCGTATCATCCAGCTACCAACGGAGCAGCAGAAAATTGTGTAAAATCAACTAAAAGGGGAATATCAAAAGCATTGTACGACTAAAATAATGCAAACGAAAGAATTGACACCATTTTGGCGAGATATTTACTCTCGTACAGAACTACCATTCATGCCAAAACAGGAGAAACTCCATCAGAGTTAATGTTTGGTCGCAAAATCTCAATTCGTTCAGACCGTATTAAACCAAGACAGGACGTAAATGTTAGACAGATTTTCACCAAAAAAGGGTGGGAAAATTCTTTTGCCGTTGGAGATCACGTCATGATACGGAATTATGCGACTAACGTTAAATCTTGGGCAAAGGCCCGAATTGTCAAGGTACTAGGGCCGCGAATCTATTTATGTCAATTCGGAATTTTAAGGGTCACTTGCAAACGGCATATGAATCAGATAATGACCTGTGGTAACCATGTTGACACGGCTCAAGTTAATGTTAGCAATAATAACGACGTAGGGAAATTCGCACATTTAGACCTTATGAAGTTGAAACGTCAGCAAGACCAGTTGTGAATCCTCAGGTAATAGCTGAAACACCATTAGTTACAGCACCTACTGTGGTAGAAGCTAACAGTGGCGAATTCTTCCACTGAGTGCCTATTTTCCGAATCCGTCATTTTTTCTTTTTATTTGGCTGACAGTTCGACATAAACTGCTCGTCAAAAGTTAAGCATAGACCAAAATTTGCTCCAATTTCAAGTAAGGATTTCTTCGGGAAAAGATATCTGATTTGAAAAAAATGTATGGTGCTTGGTAGAGCCTTTCTTCAGCTACAAGACGCTATGTCGATTCACGTCACCATTGACTTTGTCCATGATATACAGGATGCCAAAGAAGGAGTGTCAAAAGTGTTAATTTTTGAAGTCGTGGAACTTTTTTAGAAAAAATTCCGGATTTTTTTTCTCTTGTGCTTTAGAAAGCGTATATCAATATCTCGAAACGGTTTTTGACTTTTGATCGTATTTTGTTTTTTCAAAGAGTTCTTGATTTTTTTGTGAAATTTAGATTCTTTGATGCAGAACTCGCTAGAGCAGTTGCTTTTTCTTGAAAATTCACAGAAACGTACACAGTTGCTGGATGAATTATACCATGAAAAAATTGACCTCATGGACCTCCAGAAGAGGTCATCCCCTGGACCTCTTCAGGGGAGATGCCCAATGAAGCATGCTGCGACATCATTTTGACACTTATTGAACCCAGCATGGATAAAAATGCAAGACTTGTAACCATACGTTGGATCAAAATCACCATGGTTACCAATTAGTCCCATCATGGGTGATTTTGTTACTGCCCAAGTCATTGAAAATTTTCAGAAGTGATATCTCCTAGACGAGTAGGGATAGAGCCATAATTCTTTTACTTTCCCGGCCCACCCACGAACACGGAGGGAAAGTATTGTAATCGTGCAGAAAAAAAGTTTTGAGATTTCACCGGATATATCCGTTTTGAGGTCCCCCAAGACGATTAAGACCATTTTCAGAATGATGTCTGTCTGCGTGTGTGTATGTGTGTGTGTGTGTATGTGTGTATGTGTGTCTGTCTGTGATCTTCCACGATAACTGCCGTAATGTTGACTGGATCGACTTGATATTTGGTATACAAACATGGTTGTTTCCTGAAAAGAGCCCATCAGTTTTTGGCTGTCATCTGTCAAACCCAACTGTCACTATCATCAAATGTCAGAAGCTATATCTCACGGAACTCAACTTGCAATATGTCATTTGAAAGCCCTTGGAAAACTGTATTCAGAACAGTTGGAAACATTGCCCTATCTGTCATCTGTCAAATAATAAAAAATGTTAAAGTTCAAAACTTTACCAATTAATTATTCAAAATCTATCTGATGGATTGGAACCAGATTTGGCAGGAAGCAACACAACAAAAGAGTCAAATTGAGGCCGCAGTTGCAGTTTTCCACCATTCTCCAGTTGAGCGTAATGAATTTTCGAAATTTCTCCTGGCCGTTGCCACTCAGGAGGGGCTCTCGCCGGTGTTTCGACCAGCACGACTCGCTTTTGTAGCAGGACTCCACTCAAAAATTTATTCCTGCTCGGGGATCGACTTTTTTTTGTAAATTTCAACTGATATCGAAAGTAGATTGTATTGAGCGTCGTGCAGGTCTATTTTCAGAGTTGACACGGTTTCGGTTTTCCGACTGTAATTTTTTCAAAATGAAATTTGCACATTCCGTGAATTTGAGAAAAACGCAATGCAAACTTCTACATGCGGTAGGCCCCACGAAATATTAATTTTAGGTGCAGACATGCTGTGAATAAAAGTTAGAGAAAAGATTGAGCTAATTTTTGGAGGAAAAATTTTCGAAATCGGATCAACAGTTGCCGAGTTTTCCTCTCTGGAAAAACTGCAAATTTTCCAACTTTTTATTCAGTGAACAGATTTCTCGGAATTATTTTTTTTAGAGAATAGATAACTGGTTCTTGAACATTTTCCAATAATTTCTCTCCAATTTCCCGGAAATTTTCCTCCTGAAAATATAAAACCACTCATGCGATCGTACAAATTAAGCGGTTCTGTCACGATAATTACCGAATTATTGATCCGATCAAATCGAAATCAGGTACGGAGGCCTAAGTTCAGCCTGGAATGTTCTGATTAGACTTTGGGTGGATGATTTTGATCGGAAGCCCTCAGGTGGCACATTGGGTCTGGGTTTGTCTGCCCAAGCTCTAAATTGAAAATATAGAATTGAAATTTGACACACAGATGCAGTGAAAGTTTTCAATCAAGTTTTTGTAATTTCATCATCATATCTAAAGTAGGAACAAAAATTTCAATAAGGAACCAGCATTGCATTTTTGAGATATCACAGCAGTTAGCTACCTAGTTCTACCTTTTTGATCATTTCATCACCTTGGAAAACTGACCTAACCTGTCATTTTTTCTGTCCGCTCAACAATGGATGCAGGATGCTCGCTAAACGCTCGACTAAATAGAATTTTTTCATCAATTTCCAAATCGAATCGCCCCCTCCCGAAGGGACACTTCGATCAAAATCATTACTGACGTCTCTGGATACCACCGGGAAAGTTTTGTGTCGCCCCACAACAGATTTTTTTGATTTCAATCGGACACATTATTGGTCATTCAAGCATGATGTGCAAATTTTTCACATTTATACTTTTTCAGTGGTGGTGGGAAATTTTGACGTTTGTCATGTCAGATTTTTTTTTTGTGCTTGTCATCATTAAAATGTCAACATGAATGTAATCCACCACTTCTATATCAGTAGTGAAAACAAAAGACCTACAAAGGTTTTCTCAGTAAACCTGGACTTTGAGGAAGAAAAACACCGAACGCAAACTTGAAAATCATCAGCTGAAACTGACAGTATACATTCATGTTGACATTTCAATGATGACAAGTACAAGAAAAAAGTTTTGACATGACAAACGTCAGAATTACCCCCCACCACTGAAAAAGTATAAACGTGAAAAATTTGCACATTATGCTCGAATGACCAATAATGTGTCCGATTGAAATCAAAAAAAGGATTATGGCTCTATCTCTACTCGTCTAGGAGATATCACTTTTGAAAATTTCCAGTAACTTGGGCAGTAACAAAATCACCCATGATGGGACTAATTGGTAACCATGGTGATTTTGATGCAATGTATGGTTACAAGTCTTGCATTTTCATCCATGCTGGGTTCAATAAGTGTCAAAGTGATGTCGCAGCATGCGTCATTGGGCATCTCCCCTGAAGAGGTCCAGAGGATGACCTCTTCTGGAGGTCCATGAGGTCAATTTTCTCATGGTATAATTCATCCAGCAACTGTGTACGTTTCTGTGAATTTTCAAGAAAAAGCAACTGCTCTAGCAAATTCTGCATAAAAAAATCTAAATTTCACAAAAAAAATCAAGAACTCTTTGAAAAAACAAAATACGATCAAAAGTCAAAAACCGTTCCGAGATATCAATATTCGCTTTCTAAGACTGAAGAGAAAAAAAATCTGAAATTTTTCTGAAAAAAGTTCCACGACTTCAAAAATTAACACTTTTGACACTCCTTCTTTGACATCCTGTATATTATGGACAAAGTCGATGGTGCCGTAAGTCGATATAGCGTCTTGCAGCTGAAGAAAAGTTCTACCAGCCACCATAAACTTTTTTCAAATCGGATATTTTTTCCCCAATATATCCATGCTTGAAATGGGAGCAAATTTTGCTCTATGCTTAACTTTTGACGAGCAGTTTATTTAATGTTAAATTATTGTATTGGTTTTTATGAATTTTATGTGTTTTATGTTACAATGTTTTCGTTCATTTTGTGTCACTTTGTCCATTTTATTAGTCATATGTCAGGTGCATGGAGGTCAGGTGTTTTGAGAAAAAAACCATAAAAGAGACATTTTGCACTTATTTTGCATTGAGTCAATGTAACTTTTGTGCAATAAGCGTGTTTCATTGAACTCCTTCTTTTTCCCGTTCGGGTCGTTTCACTACTGAACAAAAGCGGACACAGTGAGGGGTTAAGACGATCACAACAGGCCCAACACATAAAATATCAAGGGGAGAGGGGGGCGACTATCACAACTTATTACTTGAATTGCATAGGTAGCAACGATTGTTGGAACAATGGTATCGATGGCATTTAACCTCTTAGTTGAAGTTGATCAGAAATGGAAATACTGGCTCTTGGAGATACTGAATATGATCCCAAGAGCTGTACGGATTTCTATGTAGTTAAAAACCTATCTCCAAAAACCCGTGGGCTTCAGAACGTTAGTACTTACCGCAGCTATCGTCTTGGTGCTCATATTTGGCGGGCACTGTATGCACGTGGTCTGTTGCGATTCCGACTGGAAGAAGCCCTTCTTGCACGGGATGCAGCTGTTCAGCGTGCCGTTCAAGTACGTTCCAGGCGTGCACACTGGCAGCGAGCACTCTTCGATGCTGCTGGCACCGGATTTGGGCGTCGTCCTGCCGAGCGGGCAGCCCAAGCAGGCGGCTTCCACGCCTTGCATCCTGTAAGTACCACGAGGACAAGACTCGCAGCGTCCGTCCAGCGCCAGTTGCATGCCGCTTCCGCACTCATCTCGGCATTCCTTCTGCGAAACGGCCTCGCCAGTTCGAGTCGTCTTGCCCAGGCCGCAGATTTCGCAGGAGAACGAACCCTCTTCGGGTTGGTAGAAGCCGTGTCCGCAGGCTCTGCACAGACCCGTGTCGTGGTCGTAGTATTTTCCGGCAGGGCAGCGTTCTGGAGAGACAGTTCTGGTAATACTAGATACTCGGAGAAAAGTTCAAGGCAAATACCTTTACAATCAGCTGCGCTCCTGGCGCCCCTACCAACGGTGACTCCAGGCCGTCCGGCTATCGCAGGGCACTGGATGCACTGGACTTGTCCCGACTCGCTCTGGTACGATCCTTGCGGACAAGGGATACAGCTCTTCGTGTTCTTGTCGTAGTACGTGCCCACGGCACACGGTACTAGAATCGAATTTATCATTGAAATTAGTAATGCCTCTTCAAAATGCGTTTCATTCGCGAATAGAAATTACATTTCTGGGTCGTTTCTGTGGCAACCAAATCAAATTACTCAAACACAGAACTCATAGAAACTGGTACAGTAACCTGTCGTATTCAACTGAATCCCATTGTCGCAGCATATGAATTTTTCAATTCGGAAACAGAAAATTATGTAGAAATTTGAAACTTACCGCAATCAGGTGCCATGACAACTTGCCCGACCGGACAAGCGTAGTCAGACTCGAGCATCAGCGACGACGGATCTGGAACTGTATTTGGTAAAATATCGCGCACATCGAACTGATCTTCTTCCAAAATCAGCTTCTCCAACAACAGCTTGACCGAAGCCCGCTCGTTTGAGTTGGAATTGATCACAGGATCGCTAAAAAACGGTCATTAAATTCACTCTTATCCTAAGTGCTGGTTAATGGAATAAAAATGATATCGGCATGCAAGTAAAGAAGTACTGCTTACTTTACTGCCGGGAAGGATATTTCTATGTTGTACGTGTCACTGGATGATTGCCGTCCTTGGCGGGGAGTACTTCTACAATACAGAGGAACATGCTAAACTACCGGGATTTACAGACAGATGCACTACCAAACATGCCAACAACTCGAATGAAAAGTGACTTACGTCATGCCAAAAGATCGTGCTTAAGTACAAAACAATCTTACTTTTCCACTGGAACGCTGGCTTCGATAACGTAGGTACCGCCGTCGTCGTCGTCTCCGGATTGCCGGACTTGCCTGCTGGTCCTGTGATCGCATTTCACGTCAATGTTCAGTTCTTTGCATTCTCTCGTGCCTTCCACCGAGAACGAGCAGAAGTTCCAGTCTCTGTTCAAGCTGTTGACGGCGTTTCGTACCCTTTGCCTCAGCACACCTTGACCGGCTTCATTACACAGAACCGAGCTTGGGAACAGCATGTTGATTTTGAATACTCGCTGTGCTGGTTTGGAAGCTATAAACAATTCAATCAGCCATGCAATTCGGAGCAACATAATAGAAAACTTACGAGTACATGCTGGATAAACCATGGGCAAGCTTGGATTCATTGTGGGACGCCAGAAGCCTTCGGCTCCGCAAGTGAAGAACTTGGGGATCTCTTGCGAGAAGCCCAAGCCTTCATTACAGGCGATTTCGCAGCTCTTGAACTGACCGCCAGCACCCCAGTCCTTGCAGGTTTGAACGCCGCCAATCGGATCGGTAAGCTCTGGACAAAACTCTGACAAGACAGACACTCTGAAGCTGCACGTCGCCGAGTTTCCGGCTTCGTCTACGGCAACGTAAGCGATCTGGTAGATGCCCCACAAAAGCGTTTGTCCGGGCCTGTGTCCGCTCTTTTCCAACACTTGAGTTACGCCGACGTTATCGCTGAAATGAGGTTCGTCCCAAGAGACGAGCGCCGATCCGTTCTTGGTGATGATCCACAAATCGCCGGGGCAGTACTCCACCTTCGGTGGGATTTTGTCGACTTGCAGCTCTTGGCATTTGGCGCCGACGTAGCCAGGTGGGCAGTTCCTTTGTCCGCAGTGCGACGGCACGATTCTTTCCACTCCGCCCGCTGTGTCTTCGTATCCGGCCCAGGTCAGCAGCAGTCCGCGGTAGAGTACCGGTTCGGTGCGACAATCTCTGACTTGTTTTTGGATTTCGTTCGTCACGTCTAGGGCACGGCCCCAGATTTGAACCTTGGTCAGTTGACCTTGGAAGCCTGATTCGGTGTACGCTTTTGGATTGCCTGACTGCGGCCGTCCTAGCGTAGCCCAGGCGTATTCCGGGAGCTTACGTCCTGAGCCATATCCTTCGACTTTGCTTGCAATCAAACCTTCGGTGATCAGTTTCAATTCGCCACCTTTCTCTCCATCCCAGACGATAGCGATGTGGTGCCATTGCGCATCGTTGACCGTCGTATAGTCGCGGTAGCTCAAGTACACGTCTTGAAGATCGGGGAAGATAGAAACCTGCACGCCATTAGAATGAGCTTGAATAATCGGACGTCGGTTTTTCGGAACGTGCTTGGCCGATACGCTGTAGAGCGTGAAGAAGATTCCATTTTCGTCTCTCTGCGTAAACTGCACCCACAAAGCGATCGTGATGCTGGATTTCGTTCCAGTATAGAACGGAATTGCTTGAGAAGCTGAGCTTCGCGACGCATCACTGAAGTACAAATCGTAGTCCACAGATATTGCTAAGGTGGAGTAAAATAGAAATGGTTAAAAACGAATCATTGGAAATGAGCAACGTCTTACTTTTACGGCAGTCTTCTCCAGTCAAGTTGAACGGACACTGGCAGTAGAACTTGTCGGTCAAATCGATGCAAGTGGCGCTCGGCGGGCAAGAGTTTTCTTTGCAGTCGACGATGTCTTCTTCGCAGTATTTGCCGGTGAAGCCCTTGGCGCAGATGCATTTGAATCCGAAGGGATCGTTGGTGCAAGTGGCTCCGTTTTTGCAAGCGTTGTCTCTGCAAGCGTCGTATTCGTACTGGCAACCGATTCCGGTGAATCCATCGGAGCAAGAGCAGTTCAAACCGGAACCGAAATCTCTGCACTTACCGCCATGCATGCAAGGGTTGCCTATGCAACGTTCTGGCGCCGTCTCGCATTGCTTACCATCGGTTCCAGACGGACACCTGGAATGAAAAGCAAAGTCAGAAAGGTCTGCGAGCTCAAAACTTGCAATCAAGTTGTGGATAACAGCTTCCCGGGAGCCGCAACATCGGTGGTCATTACGACGGGTAGGCGTCGGAATGCGAAAAACGTTGCGCAAATTCGCGGTAACGAGCTCAAGAATTTTTTTTAAAACACAAGGTTCACAAGTTTGGAAATAAGTGGAGCAACAAGTAAAGTGGAATTGGAACGTCACCTATGCCATGATTGAGGAGGGTTATCGACATGGTTCAATACCAATGACCAGTGGGGTGCCAAGAGCAGGTTTGCTTGTCTTAACATACGCTTACAACTCTTACAACTATTGATACTGTGATGGCCAGCTTAAAATCATAAAAGGGAATTATATTTTCGGAATAAATTAGCATTATGGGCGATATTGGGAAGTAACGAGATTGCACAAGGGATGATGGTAGAGTCACGAAGCGCATCCTAGCGCATCGTTTTGTAGGCCAGGGGTGGTCAAACCGGAGGGGTAGGAATAGGAAAAGCGAGATAGGAAGGGTCCAAGAGAAGAAGCGGGATCGGCGTGAGGTGGGTGCATCAACACCAACGGATGTGAGAGGATAAAATTAGCATTCGTCAAGAATAAATTAATAATAGTGCTAAAACCATTGTTAATAATTGTAGTGCATCGTTTGCGAGAGAATACTGCTTCAAGGCGAGTCTATCTTATATGTAAAAATGATAATTGTTCAAAAAGGGCGAAAGTAATTCTTTGTTTATAAACTTTGGTGAGTTGTTCTGGGTATTTCGATCATAGCCAAAAACCAAAGGTATTGTTTAACCAAAATGACATTCCGCAAATAGCTGTGAGCTTTCAACTAGATTGTTTATAATTACTTCCAAAGCATCAGGTTGTAGGGTTCAGGCTTAGCTTAGAGAAGGGGTAGAATAGTTCACGTATTATAACGCATTATTATTTCAATTCATTCAATATACTCAAGTCGAACTGCATCATCTAAACTGCCAAGACCGCGGTTAGAGGTACAACCCAACGCTTCACCAGTGTATGTCAAACCGTACAGACTTCCACATGCACGGAAAACGGAGATTGACAAACAAATCGGGAAATTGCTGACCGACGGGATAATTCAGGAATCAACGTCGGAATGTTCGAGCCCTTTGCTGATAGTACCGAAAAAAGCAGATAAGAATGGTGAAAAGAAATGGCAAGTGGTAATCGACTATCGTTTAGTCAACCGGACAATAAAAAACGATACTTCTCCCCTACCGTGCGTGGATACGATTCTAGATTCAGTGGGAGGTGCCCTTTATTTCAGTCACCTTGACCTTCAGGAGGGCTATTATCAGCTTGGCCTAAGTAACGAGTCTAGAAAGTATACAGTATTCGCAACCGATGAGGGAAAGTTTGAACTGACACGTCTGCCAATGGGGTGCAAGGCGTCACCGGCCAAGTTTGCAAGGGCTATGGAAATCGCGATGTCAGGTTTGAACAACATACGTTGTTTTACATATTTAGACAACGTGTGCATTTTTGGAAGAATTTTGCAAAAATATAACGAGAATTTGGTTCAGGTACTCTATAGATTGAGAAAGTGGAATTTAAAATTAAATCCAAGTAAGTGTGAATTTTTGCAAAAAGAATTGCTCTATTTGGGGCACGTCATTTCAGAGAAAGGCATAGTCCCGGATCCTGAAAAAATTGCCGTTATGAAGAATTATCCAGTGCCAAAAGACGCGGCGGAAACAGAGCGTTTCGTGGAGTTTGCGAATTACTACCGGAAATATATTGCCAATTTCGCTGACACAGCAGCACCACTGAAGCATTTGAATGTCAAAAAGCTTTCGAAGCGCTAAGAGCAGCTTTAATCAGTCCACCAATTTCACAGTTATTCCAAATTTTTCAAAAGACGGCGCTTTTATGTTGAAAACTGACGCCTCAGGTATTGCAATAGGAGCAGTTTTGTAAAACTGGGATGATAGGCCGATAGCATATGCTAATCGCCAGCATGTTAAAGCAGAGAAAAATTGGCCAGTTATGCATCGAGCACTGTTAGCGGTAACCAACAGTGCGTATGGACGAAAAATTTCGTCCATATCCATATGTACTAGGACACAAAACGATTATTCAGACAGATCATCGTCCGTTATTCTCACTTAAGGACCCAGGGTCTCGAATGACAAAATTGAGAATGGCGTTGGAGGAATTCGACTTCAACATAGAATACATAGAAGGCCCTAGCAATGTCAGTGCAGATGCACTTTCACGAATTCAGATAAAATCTGACGACCTTAAAAACCTAGATGAAAATGTCCATGCAGTCACTAGAGCCCAGACTAAACAAAGTAAAAACTTAGTAACAAAACAGGATGATTTAGAAGATTCAAAGCAACGGCTTGGTCACCCGGCGGGGCTTACGCAAATTTTAAAACAGCCTGCTTCTGCTACGGAGTTGAGATGCATTTGTCCGAATGATATAATCAAGTTAAAACACAGTCAGCGAGAATTTTTTGCACTGAAGGATGTATGTTATGACATCACGAAAAATATTATTTACTTGCGACAGGATCCTGAAATAAGCTCTGCCTTAGACGCAAGCATATCAGACCAGTCTACAATAGTAAAAAAAGTTTCAGATACCCGAATTAGTAGTGAAAACAGGTGGCCACCATGACAATCTACTCACAGAAATCAAACAAAGCGTAAGAAAGCTGGAAAAAGCTGGAATAAATATCTCAGTTCTACGGGGCGTACAATTTGTACCGGACAGAGAGACGCAAATACATATACTGGGGCTACCGAAAACTGGGGGACACTCCGGTATTAACCGAACCTATAGAAATATAAAGAAATTTTATTTCTGGGATGGGCTTAAGCAACATATCCAAGACTTCATAAAGAAGTGTGATGATTGCTAAAGATATAAACGCGTGAACATGAAAAAAAACAACTGTTGACAATCAATTCGACCGCGACGACAGCTTTTGAAAAAGTCGCAATCGATTTACTTGGGCCACTTGAAGAACATGCAAAAGGGAATAAATATGTGTTAACTTTACAATGCGATTTGACCAAATTTATCGAAGTATATCCTTTATAAAACAAAGAAGCTACCAACCACGGTTGCGGAATCGTTTGTTGAAAATTTCATTTTACGATACGGAACACCGCGGCAAATTTTGAGTGATAAGGGATCGGAGTTCATAGCTTCAGTGTTCAAGGAAGTATGTAGAATTCTAGATATTGAAAAGCTCACTTCAACAGCGTTCCACCACGAGACGATTGGAGGATTGGAGAATATCCACAAAGGTTTAGGTTTCTTCTTACGTATGCATATTATTAAATTTGAAGAAACCTGGATCTCATGGCTTCCATTCTGGTCCTTCGCGTACAACGCATTAGTACATAGCGAAACGCGGTACAGCCCTTATGAATTAGTTTTTGGAAAACTTTGTATATTACCGTCAACCATCAAAGACACTACCGAACCATTGTATAATTTCACGGATTATCCTGCAGAGCTGAAATACCGGCTCCAGACGGCATGTTTAGAGGCACGGGAAAGCCTAATTGCAGCTAAAATGGAACGAAAACTCGCGTTCGATAGCAATTGCCAATTCACCTCATACAAAACTGGCGATAAGGTTATGGTAAAGAATGATGGCGGGAAGAAAATGGAACCCTTATATTTGGGACCTTACGTAGTTCGCAAGGAGGAACACCCGAACATTATTTTGGATAATAATAAAAAACTAATTACGGTGCATAAAAATCGAGTCAAACTATACCACGACTAACGTTATTATAAAACACGCTCAAGACAATATTACATAGTGCTATTTTTACAGTGTTATATGATAAGAAAAGAGAGACGTTGAACTTTTTACGTTAAGTGTGTTGTTTCCTTATTATTCCGCAGGACGCTGCAAGAATTTGATTCATTTGTATATTATTCATTTTGTTATTCATAAGTTAATTTTAAGAAATAAAAACTTACAAAAAAAATCTACCATTTTAGATACCATTTTTTTCTTTCTGTAAGGGGGATGATGTAGAGTTCAGGCTTAGCTTAGAGAAGGGGTAGAATAGTTTACGTATTATAACCCATTATTATTTCAAATCATTCAATATATTAAGTCGAACTGCATAGTCGCTCTATTCATTACCTATACCCAAGGCCGTAATCTAAGCCCACCACCAGGTAGGTCACCACGGTGCCACATCAACCGAAGACGGCCTCCGTGAGGTAAATTTTGTGGGCTCTATCATGCTGAAAACCCAGCGGCTAGCAGTTTTTATGCAATTCATTATCTGGGCTTAAACTAACGCGTAATCTTTCCCCATAGAATAAAAGAGATTTGACCCTTTCGCAACGACAAGGGGTTCCACGAATATTCAAAGTAGTGTTCCCAAAAAAGAACCGCTTTAAACAATGCCCAGAAATTCAGTGTCGCTTCGAAAAATCTACAAGACATACATTTTACGCACCTGACTAATGGAAATTTATTTAAATGATTCAGGTAAACGAATTATCAGACTACGGCACAACTATACACAACGTAAGGGTCAATTGTTTCACGGCTAAATAATCAAGGAAAGGGGGATTTTATTACAATACTTACACGCAGAAGTAATCTTGGAACAAGTTTATGCACTTGGCGTCATTCTGGCAGGGCCTGGTCTGACAGGTGCCGATGTCGCTTTCGCAGTTGACCCCAGTCCAGCCCGGTTGGCAGATGCACTTGTAGGACCCGACCTCGTCCCTGCACGATCCGCCGTTGAGGCACGGATCCGAACTGCAGTCGTTGATGTTCTCTTCGCAGTACGTTCCCGTGTAACCTTCCCTGCACATGCAGACGAACTTGTTGTCCAAATCGACGCACCTGTCCGTGCCGATGGGGTTGCACGGATCGCTCAGGCACTCGTCGATTTCGGCTTCGCACTGCAGACCCACGAAACCCGGGCGGCACTTGCAACTGAACCCGTCGACCAAATCCGTGCAGGACGCTCCGTTCTGACACGGCTCGGACGAGCAGAAATCGATGGTGTGCTGGCACCGCTTGCCGGTGTAACCGGGTTCGCAGGTGCAAGTGTAATCGTTGACTTCATCGGTGCATTGTCCTTCGTGCTCGCAAGGGTTCTTGGCGCAGTCGTTGATGTTCGAATCGCAAGATTCACCCGACCATCCTGGGTGACAGATGCATTCATGGTAGAAGAGTTTGTCGACGCAAACGCCGTTCTTGCAAGGGCTCCTGCCGCATAGATCGATCTTGTCTTGGCAGCGCTTTCCGGCAAAGCCCGGCGGGCAGCTGCAGCTGAAATCGGCTACTAAATCCGTACAGTTCGCGCCGAGCAAACAAGGCCGTTCGGCGCAGTCGTCGGTGTTGATTTGGCACGTCTGACCTTCCCAGCCCGGGAGGCATTCGCACATGAATCGCCCTTGCTGAAGCGCCACGCAAGTGGCGCCGTTATTACAGGGGTTTCCGTTGGCGCTACAAGGGTCAATGGTGACGTCGCAATCGCGTCCAGTATACCCAGATCTGCACAAGCAAGTGTAGTTGTTGTAACCCGGTTCGTCTTTGCACATAGCTCGTGCTGGGCACGTATCATTTTTACAATCGGAACGTTCTTCTTGACAGTTGATTCCTCCGTATCCGGGAGCGCACTGACACCGGTAACCTTGCGGCAAATCGATGCAGGTTCCGCTGTTGTAGCACGGCTGCGAGGAGCATTCGTCGATGTCGATTTCGCATCGTCTTCCAGAAAAGCCTGCTGGGCAGAAGCACTGGATGCTGTGACCCATGGGGACGCAAAGCCCGCCGTGTTGGCAAGCGTTATCCGTGCACTGGACCGGATGGCATTCGTCGCGTCCGGTGGCTCCGGGGCCTTCCGTTTTCATGTTGGTCGGACATTCGTTGCAGGAAGTCTTGCCGGGAATCGATTGGTAGAAATCACGGGGGCACAATGAGCACGGCGCCAGGCCGGTCGGGGAGTACTGTCCAGGGCTACATTTCGGCCTGCAGCGGTCTTTTCCAGGTGCTGCCGGTTGGTAAGTGTAGGTGTTAGCGGGGCACGCCTGGCAATCCTTGAAACCGCCAGTCGGAGGTTCGCTGGTGAAGCTGTTACGCGGGCATTCCAAGCAAGGTACCAAGCCCGTGGGCGAGTATGTGCCGTAACCGCATACTGGAACGCAATCGTGTACGCTCTTGGAACCTTCCTCGCGAGTGTACGTGCCTTGCGGGCAGCGGTTACACGAGCCTTGACGATCGCGGTTCTGATAGAATCCTCTTGGACAGTACGTGCACTCCTTCTGTTTTTCACCTGCGTAAGTTCCTGCAGGGCAGTGCACTAAAATACAGATTCATTAATATGTTTCGAGAGAAGTTGAAAAAAAACTTACAGCATCTCGGGACGTCGTTCGTGTCCATATTTAAGACTTCGCCGACGTTGCAGGTGAATCCTCTGACTATCGACGAGTTCAAAGCACGCAGCGGTGGACACTGGTTGCCGATGGAGGAAATGTTGAGCAACGGTTCAAGGACAGCACTGGCATATGGCACTGAGAGATCAAACATCAAGTTGAGCGTGCTGCCACAGAGATCGTAAAGCTGTGGCTGGCGAACTATTGGAACGATACTGAGGATATAGTCGAGTTTCACGACGTTTTCTCTGACCAAAGACGGAATGGATTTGATGAAGGAGACGTTCATTTTAACGTTAACGGCAGAGCAACGCTCGGACATGACCTGGTTCAGGTTGGTGTAGTACTGCGAAATGAGGTCAGTGTATTGATTGAGGCAAGACGTTGCCACAGCTCCGTTCGCTCTGTAGTCCAACGACGCTGTTACATGGTAATCCGCTTGTTGCGTATCTGCAAACACATTTTACTTATTATTCTTGTTAAACTGTATGTTGATAACATAAGACCAAAAGGTATTGTGAGGTCATTAATGAGCTTACTAAAAGCAAAACTTACTTTCAGAGACGCAATCTGGAACGACTGAAGTCGGAGTCCAAGGCGTTTTTGAATCGCACGAGAACGTCTTGACTGGTTCTCCGTCAGTGAAGCGGTAGCTTGGGTTGCAAGTGGCGATACACTGGAGGCCCTTATCACCTGGTAGGCAATTCAGCGCGCCGTTTACTGGAGGTTTGAGTTCCCAGTCAACGCAAGGCGTGGCTTGCACCGACACCTAGAAATTTAATTTTAAGCTCGGCTGGAATTGACTATGAATAAAAATAGCTTACTTGGAAATGGCACGTGGCTTTGTTTCCAGCTTTGTCCGTAGCAACAACTGTAACATTTTCGAAAGTCCCAATGGTAATGGTTGCTTTTTCTGGAATGAACGTGACATGGACATCGCCGGATTCGTCGGTGGTATTGATTCTTCGCCTTGTCTCGTTGAAGTTCACAGCGTAGCTGTCTTGCCTATCGACCAGCTCGATTACGTAGCTCTGAGGACAGCTGAGTTTCGGCGGTGTATTGTCCGGCACGGTTATGTTGATCTCGCAAATGGCTACGTTGCCGTCATAATCGAACGCAACGTATTTAACAACGGTATCATCGAAGATGTACATGGGCGTTTTGAAATTCGCCGGTTTGACTTCGAGGCGAGCAATGCTTCCGGAGTTATCGACAGCGGTGGGCTCGGTGAAATTCACCGGCAACAATCCACCGTTTGCGTCTTTTTGCACTACGATTGGTTGTTGCGGGCAGTTCTGGAACACTGGTGTTTCGTTATCGACGCAGGGTGAGTAGCCGTAGTCGTAGCCGAGATGAGGTTCACGTTCCGGTTCGTCGCAACCCATCAGTTCGAACTTCAAACAAGCGTTGTCCATGTAGCTGACGATGCCCAGGATCACGAAACGAGCTTGGACGTATTTCGGCAGCGAGATCATGGCAAGTTCGCCGTAGTTGCCTGGATCGCGCATGGTCAAATTGAAATTGGGGAAGTAGACCACGTAGTTTTCATTCTCAGCTTGTTTGTAGAAGAACCGGATTTCGGTGGGTCGTCCCACGATGTCGTTGGTTACCACGCCTTTTACCAAAATCGCTTTGACGCGGTATACTTTTCCCATGTCGACGCTAACGTACGTGAACGCTTCTTGCTTGCCGCACCATCCAGTGACGGAGTTCAAACGAATGTTTCTCGCCTCGTAGTTGGGTCGTTCGCTGGTTGCGTTGATTGCTGAATCGGGGATTTTACCGGAAGCCAAACCGAGTGGTCTGACCACCTTACATTCCGGTTCGCGTACGCAAGTGATTGGTCTGGGATTGATTAAAATGTAACCTGGGCGGTTACAAGCGAAGTTGACTTCGGAACCTTGCTCGTAACTTCTGGATATTTGGAAGCCGTCGCTGGGGCGTCCCGGGTCTTCGCAGACTGGACCTTCGCAGCGCAGATCGCCGAAATCCCAAACGCCGTTGGCTTGGCACCGCACTATGTTGTCGTGTTTGCTGCTCTGTCCGGCCAGCTTGAAGGTGTTTTGGCAACCGAAGAAGAAAGACGACTGGTACTTGGTATCAACGTACTTGCCGTATTCAGCACCAGGTGTTGGAGGCGGCACGCCGCAATTCGCTCTGGGACACGACGGCAGCGACCCGCTCAGCCAGTAGTCAGGCAAACCGGGCTTCGGATCGTAAACGCATTGTCTGAAACCTGATGTGGCGGTTCCACGCAACTGTCGCCCGGTCAAACCGCAGTTCAGCGTTACATTCTCGCGGAACGGAACCAATACGCTGCTTTCGTCGCTGCGCAGTACTTTCAAACCTTCGTTTTTGTCATCTGGAAGCGAAACGCACTGAGCGTACGAGCACTCTGGCATCGATCCGTTCCAAACTCCGGTTGACGTGCAAAGCAACGCCGACGATCCAGACATGATGAAGCCGAAATTGCACTGGAAGCGCACCAAGTCGCCGAAGTGGTATTTCTCTTTGGTCGAGAGTATGGCGCCGTTTTCTGGCGGTCCCACCGTGGGGCACATGACCGGGACGCAAGATTTGTTCACTTGGAATATGTCGCCGTCGCGCAGCCCGTTTTCGGCTTTTTCGATCAAGAACGAGGCGGTGCCGTTTTGGTTGTAGAGTTCGTAGCCGACGTTGCAGGAGCACGAGAAGTCTCCGGCGCTGTTGATGCACTTTTGATCGCAGCCGCCGTTGTTTTCGTTACATTCGTTGATGTCTGCGCATTCCAGTCTGGTGCATCCCATGATTTCCAGCTTTAAGCAAGGCGCTCCGACGTAGTCTTGGATTTTGAATCGAATGTACTGGGCTTCGATCGGCACCGGAAGGTTCAAGATAGACAGAGTTGGCTCCAGAATCCTGAATTCGACGGCAGTGCCGTCAGGGTTGCGGTAATCTTTGAACACGTCAGTGAGGTCGTCAGTGTACTGGATTCGGATGGCCGAAGTGAATGCTACGTTTCCATCAGGGCGCGTGACGCTCGTCGTTCTGAAACCTCGGATGATGGTTGGCGCTTTCAAGTCGACGAGTACCCAGTTCGAACCGCCTTCGATTGTGTTGCCGCACCATCCAGCGTGGCTGTTCAACCGTACCATCTATCAAAGACGAAATTTTGTTAGGTATTAAATTTGGTCTACACAGAGCCTATTTCATAAATCTACTTTGCAACTTTCCACTTTACACTTGGTAAAATACCACCTAGCACCTCCTCAAGTTTTTGCAAAAAGTGAAAAGTTGCAAAGTGTTTTTTTGAAATGGATTTCTTGGTCAACTTTGAGGAACAACTTACAGTTTTGTCGAATCCAGGTTCGTTGCTGGATACTTGAATCGATTCGTCTGGGATTCCGCCATTGGTCAAGCCCAGATCGCCGACGGGTCTGCACTCGAGCGTGGGGGCGAAGCCTTTTCGGCACTTGCAGTGGAACGAGCCGGCGGTATTGATGCACTCTGTAGATGCAACGTCGCATTGGCTGCTGATGCACTCGTTGATGTCGTCGCATTTCGGCGGGTTGTTGAACAGCTGGTTCTCGCCGCATCGCAAGATGCTGTTTCCGCTCAGTTTGTACCCTTTGAAGCACTGAACTCTGGCCTCGTCATTGTAGAAATAAGTCTTCGACGTGTCCGTGATGAAGCCGTTCTTAACGTCTGGGAATTCCGGACACCTGGCTCCTACAAAAGACGCATTCAATCAAAATATGTTTTTGTTTGGAATGACGAATTGACACGTACTTGAACACGTCGGCACTTCACCAGACCAAGTACCGTTGCTCATGCAGAGGATGACTGGAGGCCCGCTGCGGATGTACCCGGGTTCGCATTCGTAACGCACGATCGTGCCGTAAGATCTTCCCAAGCCATTCAGAACCGTCACATTGGCATGCGGCACTTCTGGTAACGCCGCACATTGAGATGCTATAAAAACAATACGTTAGAAATTCTTATTCTTTAATGTTTTCATTGAAGTCTAGTATCATACAAGTTCTATCAATTTTTACCTAAGCAAGTTGGTTTCTTCTCCCAACGCCCATCGGACAAGCAAGAAATTCGCTCGATGGGTTGCCCCGTGGGGAAAGCGAATCCAGCGTAACACTGGTACATGGCTTGACCGCGGTAGGTCACGTTGGTTGAGCCAGTCGAAAATCCGTTGTCGATTTGCGGCACAGGTCCGCAGTACACTTCTTGGCAGTTGGGAATGTAGCTCGTCGACCAGTTACCTCCGGGCAAGCACTGCGTGGTTAGTCTGTTGCGTCCAGTAGCGAATTCTTGTCCAGCTGGACAGTTGAAAGTGATGATGGTTCCGAAAGCAGTGTCACGACTAGATGCCATGGCGCCTGCACCAGGTTGAAGTTGCGGGCAATCTGAAATTCAGACATTAGAAGCAACTCTTTCACACAAGTTACTATGAGCACACATCACATTTCCTTACTTTTCTGGAATAGTGTAATTGAAGATTCACTTACCAGCAGAGTACGTTGCCATCCACCCTTTGTTGTTGTGAAGCGCGTCTGTGGTAAACCTCAGCAGCATTTCGCCGCTGGAAGCCGTGAGAGTAATCTTGGGCCTGGTCGACGAAGTGAATCCGTTCTCGGAATGGAGCCTCAACCCGCTAGTGGTCGAACCGTCGAAGACTTGTACGAAATCTGATTTGTCCACGTTGAAATCATCAAAATTCAACGAAAGCGGTCCACCACCAGGATTCCGGATTTTGTACAGACACTCTTGATTGCTCGGGTAATTGGTCAACCCGTACGCAGGCGACATGAGCGTACCATTGCGTGCGACAATGGTCGCTTTGCAGCCTTGAGTGTAACGTATCCTGAATCCGCGGTTCGAATCGCCAAGGCTCGTTTTGAAGTAAAGATACAGCTTGCTCTGTGTCGAAATCACGGTCCTCTGGTTGTTTTCCAGATCTCCGGTCAGCCTGGCGATCGGCTGGCTTTTCGGCGAGTCGCCGTCACGCACCAGGATGTAGTCCCTGTTGTGATCCAGATCCAAATCGTCGATTTCCAGAGTGATTATTCTTCCGTTTTGCGCTTGGATGATGTAGAGGCATTCCAGCCCGCCGGGGTATTGCTCTGGATATCCAGGAGAAGACAGGACTTGCCCTTGTGGGGTAGCCCTGAGCGTACCACCGCACGTTTGCGGTTCAGTCTTCCAAGACGCGCGGAAACCTTTACGTTCCACGGAAGCGTCAGTGCTGAATTTGATTATCATGAAGTTGGAAGCGGAAACAAACGAGCGGTTGCCCAAGTCTTGTTTGCCCGATAGCGTGGCCAAGCTGACGGAGGTGTCTTCAGTGCGGCCTCCGACTAAGATTTGAACCGTATCAAAAGCTTTTTCAGTCTCAAACTCTTGGAACTGCAACAGAATGTTGTGACCTTGCGGCCCTTCCAGCGTCCACTTGCAGTTGGTCAGCGGCGCGTACTTGTGAGGGTAATAAGGCGATTCGACAACGTCCCCGCTGCTCGCCAAATAATAATTGCAGTTCGCCGCGCAGTCTATTTCGTCGGATCCGTCCCCGCAGTCGTCTTGCTTGTCGCACTTGAATTTTTCGTTGATGCAGTTTCCATTGGAGCAATGGAAGGAACCGGAAGGGCACGCTTTCGCTCTGCACATGAAGGGCAGGAGGCTTTCGCACGTGGTCAATTCCCATGATTGTCTGTCTTCGGTTACTGTGACGTCGACGCATTCGCCGGCAGCCGGGTTCGGTTGATGGCGCGACCAGAAACCTACGCAACACGGAACAAGTGATTAGCGAAAAAGGTCAAGTGTGGGAAAAGTGTGTGCGTAATTTACCGGAATACTGCGAGACTAGAGTTCCGGCCGCTGATTCTAACGTGTTCGTCCTGAGATCATCGAGGGATGCTAAACCTAACCAGTAGTGGTTGACCCCCCGTCTTTCGGTAGGAACTGAGGCTTGGGCCACGGAGGCGGTCAAATTGTTCTCTCCATAGGATTCGACTGACATCAAATCGCTGCCATATCTGGAACACAATTGGGCTTATTATTAAGTTGTTACACCGCTTCCTACGCTTCGGATCACCGAGAGTCGGATTGATGGTTTTCTTATTCAGAGCTTCTCTTGCTTTCCTGTTTTGATTTATTAGAGTTTCGTGAACAGCATTTAAAGTTCTCAAGATTGTACAGCTAGTAATGACACAAAACAGGAAACAATAATTAAATGAATAAAAATTAGACGAGATAACTGTAGTTTTAATTTCTCATATCTCATCGTACTACATCGCAAGTACTTTTAGAAATTGAAGCAATTGAACACGTAGGTAATTATTGTCATTATTTCGATATTTCTCGACTTCAATACATCAATTTTTTGCACTCTAACCTACTTTAATGAAAATTAAAATGTATTTAGTAAGCAGTAATTACAAACACTGTTACAAAAAGTTTTCATTGAAAGTAAATGATTCGCTGCCGCGTAACTGGTGTTTCAAAAGCTACACACATTTCGGAAATATTGGAAACTGTTAAAAAACTGATACCTACAGGGTGGCGTTACTACAAATTAGTAGCTAAATTAGTAGCTATCATTTTACGATACTTCATTTATGCCGACGACAATGCTAGGCTGCATGAAGCGAATATCGTTATTGAATTTTTTCGAAACAGAAAATATAAAAAGGATGGACTGGCCGACCAGCTTTCCAGATCTCAGTCCCATTGAGCTCGTTTGGGATGCTCTGCAGATGGAAATGCTGAATCGCCCAATCCAACTACATGGAGTTGATGAGCTGGGAGAAGCTCTGCAAGAAGAGTGGATGCTATGATGCATATGAGGTATGCTAAGAAGATGGCAAGAGGTCGCAAGTGCGAGAGGCAATCATTAAAATACTCATTTTTATTCACATACAAATATGTAAGTATATACCTATTCATGATCCAAATGTTGGTCTTGTGTTCACGATTAGGTTGTTATGTGGTTCTTACTGCGTTGAAATGAGCAAAAATAAATAAGCCTTCTTAGAATTTCCTCTTTGCAATTCAGCAAAAGTGAAAACTAAGTAGTTTTTTTTAAGTAGAGCCTCTTTTTCAGAAATATTGTTGATCAGTTCTTGAACAAAAAACTCGCTGATATTGATTTGAATATTGAATTCAATACTTTTAAAAACAATCAGTCTTTCAACACCAGCTATAACGGTCAAATTGATAGACGCTTGTGATAGTCCTTCATTGGGACATTGCTCAAGCTTTAGAAGCTCCCAGCAACTGCTTCATTATAAATTAATTATGAACAGTGCGCGGATTTACATAACTGAGACTGTAACGTAACATTGCCTCGGGGCAAATTCCGGATTTGTCCCTACAGACTATAATCGCATCAACTTACTGTAAAACTAAACGGTTTTTATCAGCCTTTGATTTTCAATCGTCGCGCCGAAAACATTGACCCAACGTGCAGGCATAACAACAATGCTCATGCACCAGTTCCTAGTCTTTAATTAGGTAATATAATTAAACTTCCGACGATATTCTATATGTTTTAAAATTAATTTGTTCAGCTCTTGTTGTCAGTACGGTACCGCGGCTCTACTTGACTCTTCGTGCTTGAGACTATCGTCGGCGAGAATATCTGGAAGAAGACAGCTCGAATTTTTGAAACCGATCTGTAGTAGGTCGTATATAGGTGCGATGATGATACACGAAGGCATTTCCGCCGAAGGTCATCACGGTCATACTGGGGTGTTGCGAGAGAGCGATTCTTGGCACTTTGTCAGTATCAATTTCCATTTCGATTTGTCGGAAAAGATTGATGATTGCGCGCTACTACGGGAAATTGCCTTGCTTCGCATTTCGCTCGATGGAATACAAATTAAAAGAACTGTTAACGACAATTAAAGCGTCATTATTCACCGCAATAATTTGAGTTTGAGCCGCCTTAACGCGTTAAAGAGACTTTCCAAATGGGAAAAAAGAGAAATTATCACGTAGAGTCGGAAGGTAAACAATAACTAATAGCGAAAATGTTAACACCAATTTGAAAGAGCACGTGTTTCAATGAAAGCGCGCGGTTGTCGGCTAATTACCGCGGGTGCAGTGTGCGCCGAAATTTAGGTTAGTCGAGTCACGATTTTTGGTCCAGTAGTGCATCTGCGGACATCTCCAAATCTTTTCACACCGAGACGGCGAATTACAAAACGCTCGGATTTCTCATGTGAAATAATTTTTGTAATCCTGTCTTAAGGCCTTGGCGGAGATTACTACACGCCCTCAATACGATTAACAATAATTCGAAGCAATGAACTTTAAATATTCGGATTTAGTCGCTGTTTCACGTCTGCGGTTCCGTTACTGTCCTTGTGCTTTGTGCAAGAATGGGCGAGGCGCAGATCAGTTAAATTTTCCGTGTGTTCAATCCGACTCTGGCTGAAGCAGCACGTGAAAAAAGTGAGAACTTGGTAGGTACATACAGAAACAAATCACTCTGCACAGTTGGATCAACAAACATTTTCCTGATTTCAAAAATTCATACTGTCAGCCCTCTGCACCAGAAAAAAGAACACATTTGGCAATTCGTATATGATCTGATCCAAGGCACCGTCATAGCGGTGAGATGCAGTCATGATTAAATCATCCATAATTTTCGTAATTTGCAGAGTTTTTCATTCATTGATCACATTGTTACTGTGCGCACAGAGGATTAAAAAATGTGGGTGCCTTTTCAAGAACCCCGAACGGCCGCTCCCCTGCACATGAATGAACGTCGGTCTTCAGAAATCTATGTACCCTCTCTACGGCATCACTTTGCGGATGATACAGTGCATTGTACGAAATACGGATGTTATAGGATTTAGCCAATTTTTCAATTTTCCGCGAACGAAACTGTTTCCCATTGTCACAAACGATTCAGTTGGGAACCACAAGTGTGGACAAAATACTTGGTCTTCCAGCCATTAAGCATTGGCGGTTCTCAACGCGAAAAACAAAGGAAACTTGGTGAAGTAGTCTATAACCGATAGAATGTACCCATGTATGAACTGAGGTAAAGGTCTGAAGATGTCAATGAAAATCATCTGCTACGACTTACACACGGTCGGCCCAACATCAAACCTGCTGACGGCTTCTGATCTGGCTCGATTGACAAACACGTTCGAAAATTTTTGATGTATTCACCGACATCAGCACGTATTTTCGCCCAATTATATTTATTGGAAATGCCACTGAAGGTCATGAAGATGCCACAATGACCGGCAAATGGTGGATCGTGATTCTCCGATAAGACTTTGGATCTTTACCGAGAAGGAACCACCCATTTCCAATCGTTCTCTTGTTCAGACAATCCCGGAAAAAGATTTTTAGTAAACCGGCAAAGTTTGCCATTTTCGACTCGCCAAGCTGGGAACCGTAGTGGAGAGCCGGCGACTCGCTGGCATATTTACGAATACCATCTGTCTTTGGTCTCCGATGACGAAGAAAAATGATCTTTGTCCATCACCGGCACTGATCTTGACATAAGGAATAACGTGATTCCTGCCGGGACGATAAATAATACTGAAATCATTGTGCTGTATACGTAGACGACTCCAATGCACCGATCTACCAGACGGATCGTCATTAAGCCATTTCAGACTATAATGATCCGTAATGACTGTGAATCTGGAACCTTCTATGTAAAGAAACCGAAGCCGTTCGACAGCAAAAATGACACCTAAACATTCTTTCTCGATCGTGCTATATCGTCTCTTGGCGCGAGTCAGCGCTTTATCGATGACAGCTTTCACGTGTTCCCCATCCTCATATTCACTAGACAATACAGCACCCAGCCAAAAATCGCTTGTATCAGCCTGGATCACAAAAGGCTTATCAAAGTTGGGACAAGTCAGAACAGGTGCAGAAACTAGTAGATCTTTGATTGTTTGAAAAGCGTTCTCGCATTTGGGCAACCAGACAAACTTGCTTTTTTCTTCAGGAGTTAACGAACTGGAGCAGCAATGGTGGCAAAGTTGGGGACGAAATGCCATGCCTACAGCACGTCGAACATCTTTGACATTTTTGGGCGTTGGTATCTGGAAAATCGCTCAACTTTGTCTGAGTCCACTTGTCCCTTTTTCAGTGAAATGTAGCCCCGAAACTTCAACTCCGGGCGGCATATTTGACACTTTTCTTTCTTAATGGTTCTTGGCTTTTCTAAGACAATGAAATACTTCTTTTGGGATTTGAATATGTTTTTCAAAAATACTGGTCCATATCACCAATGTCGTTCAAATAAATGAATATAGAAGGTTCAAAATCGACGCCGAGTACGCGATCAATTGATCTTTGCCATGTGGCACTCGAGTTGTGGAGGCCGAAAGGCATTCGTTGAAATCGGAACAAGCCTCTGTTTGGTACAGGAAAAGCGGTGAGCGGCTTCGATTCTTCGGACAGCAGCACTTGCCAATATGCACTTTTTATGTCGTGCTATGTTAGATACTTTGCGTTCCGTAATTTATCCATCGTATTCATCACAAATCGATGCAAAATCGGTACCAACGACTCGTCTTTTTTTCGCACCAAAACTACTGGGAACGCAAATGGAGAAGATAAAGGTTTTATGCTGCCATCATGAAGCATCTGGGCAATTTTTATTGATGCAAAAAAAATGTGGAATATCAAGAGAAAACATCGAGACAGATTCATTTTGATTTTTATTTCTGGGGGTTCCGAACAATACAAGAAGACACAAGGAGATGACTAGATTTTATAAAGGCCCGAGTAAAGACAGAGAGCTTAGTAAGGATTGAAAGAACATATGAAGACCCAATGAGGCCAACTTGGGCTTCAATGACAATACAAAAAGAAAGATAGGGGCTAACTGAAGTTCCTAATTGTCATCAGAGCTTTATAAACAATACAAAGGAGAGACGATAGTATTCTCCAGTAAACGACACACATAAGTCACACTGGGGTCTACTTAGAACTACGAACAACACATTCGACACACGGGGCTCATTGGGGTTTTCATCAGCGACAAAGTGTGAACAATATGAATTGTCCAGGGATGTATTGCCCGGAGACGAATTGTTTTAGCACCGTGCTATACTGAGGCATTAATGTACCAAAATAATGACGATATAAGTGTCTGATCTATACTTTCAGTTCTGAGACGGCCCCGTGGCGCAGGTGGTTGAGTGGCTGCCTGCGGCCAGGGTTTCGGGTTCGATTCCCGGGAATGTGAGAATCCCTGGCTGTTTATGTTGTTCAATTTGCAATTTTTTTTAATATGTACCAATGTCAATAAACGGCAAGAACTCCTATGGCCAATGCAAGCCGATGAGGAGGAAAACAGTTTTTTTTATTTATCTATACTTCCAGTTCTAAAGTGAGACTGATACTTTCTTTCTACTTTGTACTTTTCGGGTAAAATCGACGTGTCAAGGTCAAGGTGGAGGAAATTCATGTTCTTATTGAGTTTATTTTTATTATGAGTACTTTTTGGTTCTGCAAAAATTATTGAAAGCTTAAGTTTCAACTGAGGCCTCATTTTGTTACCTGTGGGAGTGGAGGATGGAAAATGAGGAGCTATTTTGAGCTACTATTATTAGTCTGAAGTATGTACCAACTGTGCAAAAGTGTTAATACCGCTGCAAGTACTCTGAAAAACCTCAGCACTGACCTTCTGCAGAGTTCCGCTGCTTTTTCCCAGGAATGCCTGATGTTGAAAAATCTATAACATTGCAGTCCTCGCAGTTCCCAACCTGAAAAAAGAATTGCGCAATTAATAACGAGCGATAAATAACGCATCATCGCATCAACAGTTACATAATACATGAATTATACAATATAAAACGGCGATAAATTAGCTAATCTCTTCTTCTCCGCATTTCGGGGCAAGTTTCGTGCTTGCGTTTCAATGAAAGAATAACATAATATAAGTGAAAGGCCATGTCACTTTTATTGTTTTACGTTATTATTGTGTAACACAGCGGAATAATAACATTTTTCCGGCATTGTGTCTCACAGTTGCATACCCGTGCACGATGGAAATCATATGACGATGATGTGTGCTCCACTCTGGACGAGAGTGAAGGCCGTCCGGAACTATCACCTCCTTAAGGTGGTGATATCGTTCTTGGAATTTACAAGCCGACCCTGAAAGGTAAACCGACCAGTGTCTACTGGTAGAAAAGTTTATTTACAACGGCTTTGTAATTTCTTTCACCTAGATAAGATACCTTACGCTTACGCTGAGTGCAAGCAACAGATACCAGGTACCTACACCAGAAACATGACATTGTGTGGCATTTCTGTGTTTTTAACGGAACAATATGCTAAAAAGATCCGGAATTTATGTCAAGTTGAGGCGATAAGTTGGTGCCGGACAATTATGCACCGTGTGTGTGGAATTCCGCAGCAGAGTTTTGCATCACTTGGATGTCGTGATGTAGGCAGGCTGTTATTATGCGGAGAAGAAGTGCATGTACTGGGTAATGAAGATTGCAAGTTTCGAGTTTGCACACGTTTCGTGAAACCAAGCGTTTTGCTGTGTATATGGCACGCTTAAGTGGCCATTTCCTGGATAGTAATGGTAACTAATTATTGACGGGTGGGCACAGGTGAAATAGATTAGGTGCGAGCGAATAAGACAAAATAATTACCCACCTATACCGCAAAAGCCGGATAGCTAGCTAGGATAGGTATATCGCGGACAATTTCGCTTCTAAAGTACCGGTACGAGAAGCCACACCTTGAGATACCAAATGAAATTTTTCTGAAATTTCTGGAATGGCAATACCACCTAGAATGGAGACTACTTATTCAAGTATGCATGTAGGTATGCATGTAACGTAGGTTAGGTAGGTACCTCTCTCCGCCTGCATTATACCCTATAATTGTTGGACAATAGTTGATCGTATTGTCTTCTTGTCAAGAGGCGAAATGAAAGCTATCAATCACTATCATAATATTATCTGAATGTGAATATGACTATCTGGATATTGGATTTCTGGTGGGGATTCTAAATTTTATTCAAGCAGTTAGTCAAATATGAACCTTGGTGTGAGCCTTTATTCAACCTGAAAAAATGAAACAGCATATCGATGTTCTCGTAGAAATATCTAATGCGGTGTAATTCCAAATTCCATTAGCTTAAGCGGATCTTTTTTGATCTCGGCTTTGGCTCGGGAGTGGTTGTTTGACGCTCTCAGAATGGGTTAAATTTCACACAACAAATTTTACATGGGATCGTATTCGCAAGAGTTCACAGCCTAGGGTCGGATGTTATTTCAACTGCCAGCGCTGTGTAATTGTGAATTTTTCATACTCCCGTCGGAAGCCGCTTTAGGGCAGCCTGTAAACAATGTCTTTAAAGCTCACACCGATTCGCAGGATATCAACCAATGACTTTGGTGGTCTTAATTTGTGGCGGGTTGTCGCCAGCAATGCCCTCGGCACTGTATTTGAACCGATAATTAGATAAATTTGCTGAGACACTCGGCCGGCATCTGAATACAAAACCCATCATATTATATCTTATAACCAAAACAATGAATTTTCACTCTTCGAAATGATTATTGAGTTACATAGAGAATACACTTGCCTTGGCGTTGGTTCTTGCAGGTTAATGGTGCACATCAATCAATAATTCTGGCACGGTGCTATATGGTCATGACTTATGACTAGCAAGGCAATGAAAACATTATCAAGGCTGTTTTTTGTCACAACTGTCAATTGTCACAGATCACAGTCGAATTAATAGTAATTTTTGTTCGCGAGACCAACCTTACCTAACTCAAATTGACAACGATAGCGTTCAAATATCTACAATGTCAAAGTATAGACGAATGAAAACGTAAAGCCTTAGATCGGTTCTAAAACAGGATATCCGAAAGTCACAGTGACCAAACTCGCTAGAGACCACGACGTTCGAATAAAACACAACTGGTGGAGGAACCGTGCACCTGCCAGGATATTGGTAAAGCAACCAGACTTCTAGAGCACTCGCGAAATCGCGAATTGACTATAGTAGGTTCACTTGTACCGTGATTTTAGTTGGCTGTGAGATTTAATTTCTAAGTTTCCAAATCTGATATTTGAAAACTCCCTAGAACTTGGCAGTTGGTTGCATTGATGTTTGAAAGTCTAGGCTTGACAACATCAAGAACATCACCGTTTATGTCAAATAGACTGAAAATCACGAGTTTCACGGAAATTGTGGTGGAATTATGCCCATTACTGTGAAAACTGTGTTCGCGCCTCAGCTTGTGTCTTGAACACATAACGTCCGTAACATCCATAACATAATGTCCAGTGCCCATTTTGAAGCCCTCGAGGGTGCCATCAAGAACTCGCTTCTGGGAGAAAATTGGCGGAGTATAGGTGCTGGGCATGTACCCCATAACGTTCAGCTTTGCGGAGAAGACGTGAATTTATTTTCAAAAACCACATAATATGGAAGCATTGTGAACTATTCCTGGTTTTTAAAAGAAGTACCTACACTCTGGAAGACTGGGAACTCTCGAAAGCTACCTACACTCTTCTAATTTTTGTGTGGATGGGATTCATCGGCGTGTTACTTGATTTCACTGCTCAGGACATCGTACTGGAACAAGAAATTTGCGGAACTTGTGAAAGGTGAACTACATCCACTTCATACTTGCAATTTGCGAAGTTAATTTCGGTAATTTTTTAATTTTTGACGCAGGAACAGCCGACACATCAACATATCCTATCTTGACAAAAACGCACCAACATAACCTATCTTTCGAAGCCAGACGCTCAGGCGCACACTAGGCAGTTGGACGTGAAGTCTACAATGCCAAACTGTGAAATTTGCCCAGCCTACTAGAATCACGGTACAAGTGAACCTACTTTAGCAACCTATGAGAACCCGAACTCATTTGAAATTATTTATTAGGCGCCGTCTCGTCTATTAGACTTAAAATTCTTCTAGCTAGCTTGCTATTTAGGTTTTTGAACCGTCATAACGCAACGGATTATGAGAGCATATTTTTTTGTAAACACTATGGGGTCCCGACTGTGGTCCGGGAGTCGGGGCGATTTTATGTCTCTTTTTAGGAATATGAGGTTCCGAAGACAAGAGTACTCGGAAGAAGAGGGACGTGAACCATCTGCTAGCGGAGAGACGCTGCCGAACTGTGAATAGCGCAATGTGTGTTTATTGTGTTCGGGGAAGTAATTTCTCATTTTTATTTGCACGTTTTTGATTTTTTCGTCCCTTGTTGAACACTGTTGGTTTTTGTTTTCACTTCGAATCATTCTGTACTTTGATTTGCATTTTTATCTGATAATTTGCATGTGCGTGCTTTTACTGTAGGCTATTTTTAATGTGAGAAGCCGCATCCTTGTGCCATCAATCACTTCCGCCCAACGTAGCTTGACTGTTTTTGTCTGTTTTTTTTTTGTTGACGAGCCATGGTGGTTTGTTTTGCTTTGTTTGCTATTAGACGATTTGATGTTACCTGTTGGAATTGAACAGGGCCTGCCATAGCGGATACGTCAGGTTGGGTGCCAACTCTGTTGCTTGCGACATGCGTAGTGAGGAACATGTCAGCTGTGTGAGTTAGGTTTCTTGCAGGATCCTCATCTGCACAGGGTGCGCAACAGAACTATCATTATTTTGTATTGATTTTATCATGTCCTGTCTACTATTGTTTCTCAAGTTTTGTATTTTGAATGTATGTGTGAGCATAGGGTACTTTTGTTCTACTTTGATGAGAAGGAGTGGAGTACAAGTGGGTTTTACACTTTGTCACAACATGTTTGAGTCATCTTCTTTGGGCCATACTCAGGGGTTTATTGGACGCATTGTTCCCCTACGTGCTTATTTTTCGAATCCGTCACTTCGGGAGGAGCAGCGTCGACTCAACGGTTTTGCAAGTCGGATTTTTCCATGCGGCGTCGGCGGGTTCACAAGTCAATGCACAGCCCCCATGTGACCAAATTACGATTCGATAAGTATTATAAAAGGACCTAGAGATGAACGGAGGTCAATCAATCAATCATTGTAGTTGCGGCAATCGGCTCTGCCCAACGGGATTGTTATAATTATTATTTTGTGTTAGGATGTGTTACGGTTTCAAAAATCGAATTGGCGATACAGAATAATGGAACCAGGGAGACCAAAAAAAAAGAGAGATGGTTGTTATTTTTCGGGGCTCCGGCTGATTCTGAAAAAGAAAGATCCAATAACAATCGACCGAGTAGCGATTCAGTGTTCCTCTGCTGTTCCTGTTGATGGCAAGCAGTACCACCGGTCATGTGATGTGCCTCAAGAATCAAATTTAACGGAAGCGTCGCTGAACGGCGCCACTCCTAGAACGCCGCCTTTGTTTGACAGCAACCCTCAGTAGTCGCCAACTTTGTCGAAGTGACTATCTCGGACCTATTTCTCTCGTCTGTCCCAGATGCCAGAGCGTATGGCGAGCTTCTGGAATGTTCAAAGGTACCAAATCAGTTCACTACCTTACCGTCCAATTGGCGTCTTCGCCAACGTTGTCAGTTGGTCCAGATTACCAAGAGCCTGCTAATCGTTGCGGTTGTCCCGAAGTTCATGCGTTCAAGACTCGTTGATGGGCAAACCAAGTGTCGCCTCTTATCTTTTATTTTACTGTTATAGAATAAGTTACCTATTTGATATTCAGCGTGTTGTTGTTATATGTATTATTGTCTCTGCGTGAAGTAAGAGACGTTATTAGGGGGTGGCTATGCCGGTTTACTGCACCAATTTCCCTTGGGGTAGGACGGCAGTATGTTGTTTTTCGTGTAGGTACTCTGTTTCAGTGTCGTCGCTGGAGCTCCGTTGGGCCCTTCGAGTTCTCGCAGCGTCATCGAAAAGGTAGGTGCCTACGTTATAGTTTGTAAGCCGAATCCCGCGGCAATGCTCACCCTTTCTATTGGTGTCCTCTGCGCAACGCCCCTTCATTTTTGTTAACACACCATGTCAAGATTGAACTGTGAATATTCTTGAACCTTTTTCTTCCCGATCATAAACCTGATTTTTGTAGTTTATTCTGTATTTTTAATTCTCCCAATCCAAACTAACTCCACCTCGGAATCAATTACTTTCAATTACGATTCCAACCCGTAATAAATGTGCAACTAACCAAATCCGAAATTGCGCTGGAGTTTATCTCTTCTATCTCAATCTCAATGTGTAGATCATATGTGCTTGATAAAACGCATAAAATGCCTATTTATCCTACAATTATTATCCTACAAAAAAGATACTGTAAGTATTTTTATTCTTAACGTTCAGTTTGAAAAAATGATTTCAAAGCTTAAATCAGCGCCATTAAAGAGAGACATGAGTTTGGGAAGAAAAAAGAAACAGAATGAAGATGACTAGAAGGATATAATCAGGATAAAACTCAAAAGAAAATTATTTGCGAAAGGTGGTGCTCAGGCAAGTACATTATGATTAATTCATGTCAAGCTGGTACGACACCAAAAACACTTGGAAATTCAAACTAGCGTGGCTGCAATAAGAAGCTTCCTCATGCAGATTACAATTTATAATGAAATATTTCCTTTATGCATTAAAGTAGGTGTATACTTAGGTAACATCTAGGTGGCATAAATTTACCTACCGGAAAAATTTCGAATACCTACTCATACCACTTAATACCGAACAAAAAGCGTCACTGCCGTGATGCCATTGACACTCGAAATTAATCTTTTCTGCGCGAACCTACAAAGAAATTCCTCAGGTGCGTGTGCTACAATTTTCGTACCTATGCCTAAAAACGCTAACCACTGGGCGTGACGGCGGGCCTAAATCAGGAAATATATTAACTATCTACTAAATTAGTATCAATCATAAATAGTTGTCCCAAGCCGAAATCCCACGGTCCATCAATTTATAGTTTTTCAACCTGGTTTCCAATTTTCTCCTCTTCAGTGTCACTTTCCAAGTTTCGACAATTTTATCAGGTGCGCCGTTACTGTTCCCCATGCATGCATGCATGCAAAGTACGCGAGTGAAAGCTCAATTTTCGACGATTTTTATTTCATGGGATAAAAGCACCAGGATAGTATACGATGATTGAAACTGATGAGTAATCCTTCAGCATTACGTAGATGTAGGAATTATCTAACTGTCGAAGCATTAGAATTACTAATCGTGAGCGTGTGGGTGGATTTTTATAAGAAATAATGATTTTAGCTATTAGTGGGTGATTATTCTCAATGCCGCTGTTTGAATACCTAAATAAATATAAAACAGGAAACTTGGAATCCAATCTTTTCTGGTGTGGACGCATTCCAAATAACCCGCATGCAAGTAGGTACAGTACCTGCATGACAGGCCGTAATTGCGTTCCAGTTTTCATAAAAATAAATGCAAACACAAACCTTTTTTTGGGTTATGTCACCGCCATGTAAAGGAGCATAATGCGATTTTATGCTCTCATAACCTGGCGGCACCTGAAGTATGGAATTACGCTCAATCTTAACAACAACACTAACAGGCAAATTGGCCTCACCGCGAGCACTATGCCAACGACGATAAAATTATTGTCTGGAAGACCGTGGGAATTCGCACTGGATGATACAGGTATACCTCTATACGGATGAAAAGAAAATTGGCGGAGGCGGCGGTGCGACCATGAGAAAACAAGTGAGCCATGCCCAGCATCGTCGATGATAAAAGAAAAATTCCTATACATACATAATATAATAAAGACGATGATATCACCAATAATTAGCTATCTGCTATCTGCATTGTCTCCTGGAAGTGGGTCAGTGTGCGTATGCTATACGGAGGTGCATGCAACATCAATGAAAAGAAGTCCAATAATAAAACTGAATTGGTAATTCTACACAGCCGCTTTGACGATTCGCGAAAGGCGAGGAGAGGCTAATCGTTTTGACTGGGAAGAGAAAAATTTGAAAGGTGCGAGGCAGCCCAGTTTTGGAACTGAGAGGTATCGTTTGGAAGTTTCGCGTGTTTATGTAAGGGAACTTCACTTTTTTTTCGTCGAGATGACGTACCTATATGATTATAGCTAAAACAAAGTGCAAATTATTCATGTACTAGAACTGTTTCGATTCCTTGACTTGACCCACTTACATTTGAACTTGAGAAATGCAATTTCTATAATAAACAATCGCCGGCGCGCAGAATTTCAAACCTGTAATTTTCTTTGGGTTATTTTATGAATAGTTTCTGTGGGAAATGTATAGGATTTCTAAGGAAATAAGCACATGAGGCGTGGACTTGAATTCTGATTCGTAAAATTTCAGCCGCTCGTGTATTTTATCTACCGAAACTTTTTTTGGGCAATATTCCAAAAATCCGAGCTAGAACCCAATATTCACTGTCTTGAGAATCTGACTGATCATTAAAAATTAACCAAAACAAAAAAAAATTGTAGCGGGTTGAACAATAATTTAATAACTTTCCCGGTGGTATCCAGAGGCACATTTCAACTAATGATAGGTGAAAAAAAAACAAAATAAAGTATAAAGTTGATAAAGAATGGCACAATACGTTCATCACCAACAAGCCCTGCCCGAGAAATAATTTTCAACAGGTATATTATACAGGATGTCCCGAAATTAGACGGCAATATTTGACCAGGTCAACTACGTCAAAAATAGAAGGAAAAGTTCCCATAAACATGAGTCGAATAATGCCCCCTAAGGGAGCTCCGATTTTTCCGAAACTTGCCAAGATAAAATGACGAAATTTGATTTGACCTCTTCATGTCATAATCATAATAATGATCTAAAATAATCTAATTTACCTACGACCACTACCGTAAATGCCGTATACCTCACAACTCGGAACCTAAGTAAGTGAACCCTTACGCACATTGTAACGTATTCTGTAAGGTAAATCGCACAGTTAGGAAATTTATGTTTCTGATGTTGGGGAAACTTTCATCGAAAGACATTTTCAAATAATTCACATTCAAGAATGGGAGCATTTCACGGGAACCTGACGCGTGCCCCGGTAGCGCCTTTCACACCGAAAGCATAAGCAAGACTAGCTGTATATATTCGTAGCGAAGGCATGGCCATAGAAGTGAGATGTATCAACAACAAAATCGTCCAGATTTTTTTTCCAAGTGAGGGATTTGAGAATTTCTTGATTAAATTTTAGCTTGCATTCGTAGGGCTTAGTTTTTACTTGATCACAATAATTTTGTGAGATTTATTAAAAGAGATACAAAATATCAATGCAAGGAGTGCCCGCAGTCACCAACAACTTGGGATCAAGTAGGTGTAAAAATTGGGCAGTTACAACAAGCATCAAATGTCTGATGATAGGTACTCTGCGGCCTGCCTACCTAAGTTCGATAATTTTCAAATAATACTATCTATTGCTGTCCAGTATTCATGTCCCAGTGTTGTAATCCAACTAAATATATCACCACACCGAACGAATAATTGAATGGCTATAGGTAGGTACGCTTCTAAATACACCTCAGGCCTCGCTTTAGGCACAGTAAGTGAACACTCAATTTTGAAGAATAGATTTGTGGGTGCTTTTCTAATCTGCTACAATAACTGTCTAAACAGTGATCTCCCTGCTGAAAATGCTCATCGATTCTCATTGGGATCCCTATGAGAATCTATCAGTTTCTATCAGCCCCATGAGCATCAATCAGGAGCACGCATAATAAATGGGAAGTCTAACAGTTTCTATGAGTATCTATCGTACATTTCCTGCTGAAAATCCTCATCGATCCTCATTGGGATTCCTATGAGAATCCATCAGTCATTGGCAGAAATCAACAGCAAATGCTCATTCAATCCTAATGAATCCTGATACAAATCCATTTTTTGAGTTATTGACATGTGAATCCTGTAAATGTACGCGGCTTTGGCAGATATAATCTCATCAACCCGCGCCATGACCCGCACGCTCGCCTGATCTAGTCGTCATAAATCGTTGGAAATTCTTGCGCGACTAGCGCGACCGATCTAGTGCGTTATCTTTTCGTGACAGTGAAAATACAAAATGCTGACAGGACGCTGAAAAAAAGTTTGATTCTTTCCGCATCGGAAACGAAGGTAAATGTATTTACATTTGTTTGTTTACGTTTGTTGTGTTAATATAAGATGTGAAGACTTTTACTTTACCGACGCTCCACCAACATGGAAGGAAAAGTATTGTAATCGTGCAGAAAAGTTTTGAGATTTCGACGGATATATTCCATTTCGAGGTTCCCCAAGACGATTAGGACTATTTCCATCAAGTAAAGTGCCTAACTATAGTAAAATACATAACTAATTATGATCTTCAATTCCAGGTTCTAGGAGATCATTATTGGAACACTGAACTAAAACAATAGTATCACCCTGTGTGCCTGTGCGACATTGATGTAATTTCACGAATTTATTTATTTGTAAGTGATAAAATCTAATAAAAAATCCAGTTCAAAGTCCATCTTGGTTTTGTATAACAATTTGTTGTATTCAGTGCGGCATCCATCTGGATTGTATGAGTTTTCATGAGAATCCATGAGGATTCATATGGAAATGTATGAGAATCCATGAGAATTAATGGGGATTCATTTGGGAATCAATGAGAATTCATGAGCATTTGAGAATCCATGAGCATTTATGTGGATTCATATGAAAATCTATGAGATTCAATGAGGAAAAAAACGCAGCGGGATTCCTATGAGAATCATTGCGGCAATGCCGGTTCCAATACTCATATAGATCCTCATGAAAGCCAGATAGATTTCCCTATGAGAATCCATGAGGATTTTCAGCAGGGCCATCTGAGTTGAGATTAAGTATATAAAGATATGGATATGGCCTGGAATTTTCTGATAAGTTTTTGGTTGACATCTGTCAAATGGAAATGAAGCTGTCAAAAAATGACAGACTATTTCTCACAGAACTCAATATGCGGTATTTCATTCAATCATTTGGAAGCTCTTGAAAAACTGTATTCAGAATAGTTTGAAGTATTGTTTCACCTGTCGTCTGTCAAAAGCTGTAAGATAACACAGTTAAATTTAAGAACTTGGAAATTACCCGGAGGACTTGAGCTCGGATTGCATCAAATTCGGCAGAAAGCAACGAAACAAAAGAAAAAAGTTCAAATCAGCAGTCAGGGTTTTCCATCGTTTTTTGGTCGGACGCTATAAAATTTCAAAGTTGCGAAAAAGCACTTCCTGGACTAAATTACTGGGAGCGGCCGGACGCTGATGCGTTAGCGCCACATAAACCATACCATGGCTGCCCAACATAAACCTGCCGAAATTATTAATTTCACAGGACCTGTCAGTGGTAAACGTTATTGTGCATTTTTACGAATTTCACGGTAATTTTGGTTTTTATACCCAACGATGTTTGAAATTTTGCCGTAATGAACTGGTCATGTGGCGCTACAGAAAAACCTTGATTTTGAACTTCGCCATCACGGTCGTAGCAATGTCTTCGTTACCACTACGATGTTCTTATGGAACTTGAAAAGGTAATCCGCCGTTGTGGGAGTGGACGGGAGGAGGTTTCTGAAAGAGGGTGGCAGAATTTAAGCTACCATGTAACAAAACTGAGCAGAACATTTCGACCGAAACTGAAGTTGATGTCTGGCAGCCCCAAGATTTATCAAAACACAGTGCTTTCTGATGTCATAAACAGACACAAGTTTTGAAGTTTGTCATGTAGATATTTAAGGACGGAGTCGAATTGGTAAAATAGGCGTTGCAAAATCAATCCCTGTGGGCTTATTCCTTGACGGATTGTTACCATTTTGGTCTCTTTCGAAAGCTACAAGGATGTACTTTGGTTTGAGCTCACTGGCATTTCCAAAATCCAAAAATGAATCAATTTTCGGTTATAAGGATAATTCAATTATTTTACTTCTGCCATCAATTTCTAACTTTCCTCCTGAAGAGAGACGCAGCAGTCGAAATCGTTACTTACTTATACGCCGATAGATACCGCCGGGAAAGTTTTGCGTCGCCCTACTCGCTCACGACAGTTTTTGAAGATTTTTTGAGGGCAGTGTTTTTTGCATATGAAGTACCTGGCGTTATTCTGCCGAACATGGACTAGTAGTCCGGGAGACGGACGCATGTTTAGTACCCCTATCGAGTTATGTGTAGAGACTATCATCTATGTATCGAGAAAATATGTGGAACCATGGAATGACAATCCTGCCTAAGTAAATCCTGCCGGAAATGCAAATAATTAAATAATTTAAAAATTGTAGATTACAACCTTCAAAATTCTTGACAACAAATGTCAGTCACATTGTTGATGGCACACAACAATCACCCCTTTGACGCGCCACTGTCAGAACTTACATGGTGCTGCTAAGCAACTATCGTTACGCATACGCAAAACTAGATGAGTTTCTGGCAGTGGCCCGTGAAAGGGGTGATTGTTGTGTGCCATCAACAATGTGACTGACATTTGTTACCAAGAATTTTGAAGGATGTATTCTACAATTTTTAAATTATTCAATTAATTGCATTTCCGGCAGGCACGGTCGGTCCGAAGAGGGGGTGTGGGGGGTGTAATACCCCCCCAGTCGCGAACATCCAGTCGGCAAAATCGAGATGAACTGAGATATT
Organism: Anaspis maculata; assembly: GCA_949128115.1. NCBI lineage: Eukaryota > Metazoa > Arthropoda > Insecta > Coleoptera > Scraptiidae > Anaspis > Anaspis maculata. Next base: position 23,774,521 of record OX421962.1, read on the forward strand.
GTGGAAACGACTTGAAAAAAAAAATAGGCGCCCAACTATTACGCATTCGCGCATAATGCAACGATAAACTTTGTTGGTACCTATAAGTTTGTGTGTATTGTATTATATTTACTCGAACACTGTCACCAAATTGTCATCAATGTTGATAGTTCAAAAAATTTTTAAAGTTTTGCATCAGCACCAAAAACTATATGTATAAGATAATATACAATTTAGACTATTCCAACAATTGCAAAATTTTTTTGTAGGATATATTCTAGTGATATAGAGGTACCTATTATCTATGGACGAAATTTTTCAAGAGCTGGCCAAGGCTCTAAGGCGGCTTGATTCCTCGATATTATAATTTGATGTGATCTTATGATACCTCTACTTTCTTCTTGATAAAATAAATGTTCTGTTTTTGGAATACTTCTACTCTTTTGAGTTTCAACCAAACATTTCGTCCTTGCGCTGTTGAGAATCACCCTAGAGTTATGACCTACTTGTCCCATTCTCTTCTTGATGGAGCTATTTATAAAAAAATAAAGGAATAAAAACAAAAAGAGGAGCTTGTGGTGTGGTGGTCAGCGCGTCCGAATGTCAAGACTCTGACGTTCGATTCCCACCGAGGGCGGTCGGATATTCGTTTCTAAAACAAGCTTCTTGATTTGTGTGTCGCATAGCATATAAAATGTGAACAATGGTGCCCATCCCATGCGATATTGATGGTCGTTGAAAATCCCTACCCTATGTTGGAACACACAAGGGTTTTGCAAAATTACCGGCGTCGGTTTCAAGCTTATTTGCAGAAAAAGGCTAACGTTGAATTGATGAAAAAAACAACAAAATGAATCAAGAAAATTCTTTTTTTTGCTTATTACTATCAATACCTATTATAATAATAATAATAAATAAATGCTCTCCTCCTTCTCGGCTTATCAGCGCCATAGGAGTTTTTGCGCCTTTTTATTGATAACAGTAAGTTATTACATATGGACTACAATATACGCAAATTTTTGAACAAACACAAAACATCCATGACTGACCGGGATTCGAACCCGCGCCATCCGCACCACAGACGGCAGACGACCAACTGTGCTACGAGGCCGTCTATCAATACCTATTATTATTATTAAACCAGAAAATTTTCACCTGCGGCGCTGTTCCTTCTCCAAACTCCTTCAAATATGCACTAGAACTTCTCAACCCTTCTCTGTTCATAAATCTAGGTACGCCACTGGTCACCACTATAATAATAATATCTAGTCGGCATTTCGAGATTTTTCACCCCCCCCCCCCCAACCAAATCGGTTTTGGTCCGGCCCTGCCGGCAGGATTTACTTAGGCAGGATTGCCATTCCATGGTTACACATATTTTCTCGATACATAGCTGATAGTCTCTACACATAACTCGATAGGGGTACTAAAACTGCGTCCGTCTCCCTTACTATAGGTCGATAGGATAAAAATTGCTAAAAATGACATTTTTCTCTTGTACGGTAAAACTGAATGATCACGAAATAATTGCGGAATTCATCCAACTTCTTATAAACTCCTGCTTGCGTTCTAATGCCGATTTTATAATGAATGTTATTTTATTGCAAAACAAGGTCACCGTGATGATTTTTTGAACTTCAAACAAAAAATATTGAGGTATTCGGAAAAAAAACACTGAGGTAAACTTCAGTTCTGCATTCTGAAAAGAGCCTTGATTCTAGCATGAATAAAAAAGCCGGTGTCGTTGCTCTTGCTATATTGCATTTAGTGAACTGTGACCTTGTAAACTTCCGTGAAAAATATGGTTTTGCCCCGCCGAATTTGCATATTCCTTCCATTAGTCTCAATCTTAATCAAACGCCGCTCATTACTAAATTTTATATCTCGAGATCCCATGCTTTGCCGAGCAAGATCAGTTCTTGCGCACTGATTGAAAAGGTCAAATAACCGCAGTTACTTTCACGGAGCGCAAATTCCTGCACATTTTGCCTCATATACACTCAAGCTGAAGCTGCACGCTGGATAACCGGCGCTGTCCTCTGACACAGTTACAATAATGACTAAACACAACAATATTTATTATATCTGGCACTTATTATTGAAATCAGTTATGGGCATAATCTCGTTAGGTATAGGTACGCCTGGCCTTAATTAATTATATCCAATTGCGATTGCGATCATTGTGTATTGGGTCTCTATAGCAAGGTATAGAAAGCTGGCCCAGTACCTATACCCCGTACAGATTTTTGAACAATCCTTCAGCCGTCCTAGATGGTAATTTATACCATTAATGATGCAGAGATATGCGAAAACACAAGGACAACAAATTCGCGCCTTGTGATGGCGGTCGCGGCTGTATTCTTAAAAATGCCAAGAGTGGAAGAGCGGACAAGAACACGAACTGGCTGTTGTATGGCCGCGCAAAATGAGTCACGAAGAAGCCAGGCAAGGTGGAAGTTCAAGGATCAAGTGTGCCCGCGGTGGAGGAAAAAGATAAACACAAGAAGTGTGGATGTGGAAGAGAGTATAAAGTGCTTCGGAGTGCTGCAGCTTTATTGACATATTTCGCTTCGAGTTATCTTGCAGCTTCAATAGGATATAAAATAATAACTGCAGCCTGATGGTGCCTGCCTACACGGTTTCTTACTTTATAAGGGATCTCAAGCGGTGTGTCACTAACAGGAACAGTACAGTTTATTATACGAGTGTTATCTGTGATATTATTCCATATCAGAAGCTCGAGGGCGTTCAACTGCAACATTATTGTTGGAGTTGTTTTATAGGCTGTCATAGGTACTCTTAATCTTCGATGTCAAATCTAAACTCTGCAGGTAGCTAGTGTAAAAATCGAAAATGTAACAAATTCCAACGACTTGGAATTTTCAGATTTAATAATAATTGTTGCTTAAAATATGAAGAAAAAAACTCTTCTTGTTCGAAGTCTGAATACACCCCCTTAACCCGTATAGCGTAACCGGACTTCGGCTAGGTATCAAACTTCAGGTCAAACAAACCATCTTCGAATTCTAGATGGGAAAGCATGACTGAATTTTAGAAGTTTTCAAGCAAAAGCTGTATAGAAAAGCCATAGAAATCGCTGCCTTAGATCGTGACAGGTTTGTCAATCTTTCCGCCTTTCTGTTATTTACTTATGCCAAAGACCTCCAGGACGGCATTCCCGCATACATACACAAGCAAGAATTTAGGAGTGTCCGTGACTCACGACGATTTTTATTCGCGGCAGCATCCTTATAATAAATGCACAATGATTATTTAGTTATTTTGCTCACTATTCACAGCCGATTTCATAAGCGACTTTAGTTCAAGTACATTAGACACTTAGACTGTGACTCAAGTCATTCATATTTAAACGCATTAGATGTTTAGTCGACTTCAAAGTCACTCAGAAAAGAGGCTGGCCAATGTAATTATTTTTAGGTTTTCTTTTTGAAAATAATTAATTAATTTTGGTCCATTGCGTCAAGAATGTCAGAAACATCATCAAACGAAAATTCATCTTCTGACGACGAATATCAACCTTACAAATATCCACAATGCAGTGGTAAAGCTTCTAAAATTATTGCCAATTGGAGTATTAATCAAGCAGACAGAATTGCCGCTGGCCCATCACGGACATCACATAATGGAAAATCGAGAGAAGAAGATGACATCAATCAAGTTCTATGTGAAATCTGTCAAAGAAACTTCAGGAATAAAAACGGCTTGAAAATCCATGTCTCAAGGATGCATACGAATACACAATCACAAAAGAATAGTCATGACCCTGTTGATATGAGTAGAAACCTTGAAAAGAAACTTTCGTCTTTAAAGAAAAACACTTGCATACATCCCAGCCAAGTCAAGTCTTGTCAAAATTTCACAAATGGAACCTGTCTTCAAGAAAAACTTTCCTTTTGCAAATCGTCAATAAGAGTAGTGAGAAGAATTCCAAATGGTGCCAGAATGTTAGCAGCAGAAAAACTAATATCAATCATTGAAGACTGTGTTTCCTTCAACAACTTTGAGAGCTGGGAGAAGTTCCTTCTTTTTTCTTACTGTGCACTCAGGATTCCGTCTTCTAAACCAAATGACAAGCAGAAAAATTCAACTCTTACTGGGCTAATGAAGAAGAACATCGAAGAGTATGACATTTCATCTTTACATTCCCGCATTTATACAAACAAACGTCTTGATTTGCCGAAACGTGTAGAAGCCAAAGTTGCTGACGGGGATTTCAGAGGTGCCATTCGACTACTTTCTTCAAACGATGTTTTGGTTTCTCAGACAGAAGAGACTCTCGAGGAGTTGAAATTAAAGCATCCTTCACCATCCAGAGTGCTTAACTTTCCTTCGCCCCCAGAACCAGCTGTGGAGTTTGCAACAATAACGGAGATCATGGTTTCAGAAGCTGTTTACAGCTTCCCTAATGGTTCTGCCTCCGGAGTTGATGGTTTGAGACCCCAACATTTGAAGGACTTGCTGTCACATAGAACTGGAGATGCTGGACAACGACTTCTCAAGTCTCTTACAATACTTTGTAATTTTATGCTAACGGGAACAGTCAACCATACTATCTTAGAGTTCATATATGGCGGATCACTCTGTGCACTCCGCAAAAAAGATGGGGGCATTCGTCCTATTGCTGTCGGCAACACAATAAGGAGACTGGTTGGAAAAATTTGTTGTAAAATGTCTAGAACTTCGGCAACTGAATATTTTCTACCCCGTCAAATGGGTTTTGCCATTCCTAATGGTAGTGAGGCTACAATTCAAGCCACAAGGTCTTATTTGGCTAACAATAATGATAAGGAGAAAGTTGTAAAGATCGACCTTAAAAATGCCTTTAACTGCGTAGAACGGGATTCTATGCTATCCATGGTAGGACAAATTGTTCCGGAAATTTTTCCATATCTTTCTCAGTGTTACTCAACGTCCTCCCTTTTATTTTTCGGCAAAAGTTTTTTAAAATCTGAAGTCGGAGCTCAACAAGGAGATCCACTTGGACCACTCATCTTCAGTTTAGCCATTCATCCAATCATTGTCAAATTATTGTCGGAACTTAATATATGGTATCTAGATGATGGGACACTGGGTGATTCTCCAGAAAATGTTTTAGAAGATTTAAAATTTTTGATACGTGAATTCAGTTCAATTGGCTTGCATCTTAATCCCGCAAAATGTGAACTTCATTTTCTCTCCGAAAAGAATACCCAAATTTTAAAACAGTTTGAAGATGTTCTTCCTGGCATCAAAGTTGTGGAAAAGTATAACATGTCCTTACTTGGGGCCCCTGTTCGTTCGGAAGGTACTCCCAAATTTCTAGAAAATAAATTACAAGAAATAGAGAGATTGCTCTCTCTGTTATCAAGCCTAAATTCCCATGTGGCTTTTGTTCTCTTGAAGTTCTGTTTTGGAATGCCTAAATTAATGTTTCTTTCAAGAACTACGCCTATCTGGTCTTTTCAAGACATAGTTTTCAAATTCGACTTGGTAATTAAAAATACTTTAGAATCAATTTTAAATGTAAAATTGACTGAAATGCAGTGGACACAGGCCTCTTTTCCCATCTCTTTTGGAGGTCTCGGAATTCGACGCCTTTCTGATGTGGGACTTCCTGCATTTTTGTCATCATCCTTCAGCGTTGCACAAATGGTCACTACCATATTACCCGTGAACAGTGGTATTTCTGCAATCTGCTATTTGGATGAGGCAATAAATGCATGGAAACATCTCTGCCCCGACGATCTTCCAGAAAACAAAAATCTTCAGAAGGCGTGAGATAATCCCCTGATAAAACTATCACATGCTGCACTCCTCGTTTCTCTATCCACTTCTCCAGCGGAATCAGCTCGACTGCTGGCCGTATCTACTCACGAATCAGGCATTTGGCTTAATTGCGTTCCGTCAGCAAATATTGGTTCTCTTCTTGACAATGCGTCTTTAAGGATTGCTGCAGCCCTTCGGTTAGGATGCGATGTCTGTCAAATTCATACCTGTGTCTGCGGCACTACCGTTGACTGTAAAGGTCGTCACGGCCTGAGTTGCATAAAAAGTGCCGGCAGAATCTCCAGACACTACATGCTTAATGAAATAATCAAGAGGACACTAAATTCCGTAGATATCCCTTCCATTCGTGAACCAACGGGTTTGTTTAGAGATGATGGCAAGCGTCCAGATGGCCTAACTTTAATCCCTTGGTCGAAAGGTCGGTCACTGGTATGGGATGCTACATGTGTAGATACCTTGGCAGCCTCCCATTTACATCTTAGCTCAAAAACTCCCAGAGCTGCTGCTAATAGTGCTGCGCACAAAAAACATTTAAAATATTCAAAAATTGCTACAAATTACGATTTTTTGGCCTTCTCTGTAGAAACTTTGGGATCTTGGAGTGAAGAAGCTTTACTTTTTATGAATTCATTATGTTCTAAATTAAAAGTTGTAACTGGTGACCCTCGCTCCGGACGGTTTCTAAAACAAAAAATTGCTCTAGCAATACAACGAGGAAATGCAGCTAGCATTTTAGGATCTTTACGCTCTTTTTCCTCTACAAAGTTGGAAGATATTTTTTACATTGTTTAATCTCCTTTTTTTTTTTTTTTTTTTCAACTTAATTTTAATCCTTTTACAAAATGTATCACATATTATATTAAATAAAAACATTATGTAAAATCACTAGAGACCAGACTTTAAGCAAAATGGCTTTTGTTCCTGTTTTTCGGCCTAGGTATAAACAAGTACCTACCTATCGCTGAAGAAAAAATTGAGCAGTCGACTGATTCCTCTCAGTCCTTTTTGTTTTGCACAACCACCTGAAATTGCCTGAACTTTAATTTATAATCTCAGAAGACTGCGCGAAAGACGTTTGATTTAGCGAAGAACAAAATTTATCATTTGCCTCCCTACTAAGGCTTTTGACGGCTAAACTGGAAATAATTGGACTCAAATGTTATTTGAAGTTGACGATTTAATTGTGAAGAACAGAAACAGACCCTGACATACTATAAGTGAGAAGAAGATAGAGACAGTTTTTCTTGTATCATTTTGGTGCTGCCAATGCTCCAAATACAAAAATGCAAAAAAAAATTGAATTGAATTCGTTTTGGCAACCAAAAACAAAAAAAGCTATTTGATTAGACAGTCCAATTTCAGAAAGGCTTGAAATTCCAAAAATTAATAATGAATTAGAGAATTTTACTTGCCGATTTTGGCCTTAAATGTAAGTATTAAGTACACCTATCAATCAAGTGTTCTAATCTCCATTTTTCAACTACCTGAAATCCGGTCTTTCATGATCACTATACCAAGACAAGGCTTATTCATACAATATAAATATAAATGTGAGTTGCCTTCGGCCAGTTTATTAATAATCGTTTTATTAATAATCGTATAATAAACTGTATAGGAATGTAGAGAAGTATCTGACAATAATTGGGAAAATGTCATGGTCGCGAGCGGATCTTCACTTTAAAGAGTAAAGTGTGTACCTAGCTGTGAAGACGGCGAAAAGAATTTCGCAAGAAACAAGGAAATTGAAGATTGTTTCTGTTTACAAATCTGATGGTGATTGCAGCCGCAGAGGTAGTACGGTTTTCAGTGATTTTTATTTGTTGTTATAGTGCGTTACAGTTATGTCATTTGCACCACCTGACACGATTTGTGTTTCTTTCGAAATTTAATTGGCTGCGAGCTGGGGTTTAACGAGGCGTACCATCATTACCGATACCATAATAATTTTACACTAAATGACGGGATTTATTGGTGCGCGCGCGGGGAATCTCCGGAGGATGTTCAAGATCAAGTCCTTTTAAGTGGCTTAAATGATCTTGAAATGAGAAATATTGCATCGAATCGAAAACAGGTCAGCAGCAGTCACCTTGCAGTCAGATGGAGTATACAGTAAGTGATGATGATTGTACTGTTCGAAACGCATTGTCACAGGCCTAAAGCTAAAACCTCAAGATTCATTAAAAAATAATTGTTTGAATTATTTTACATGGTATACCGCTGAACAGAAGTAACGAGATTCAACTTTTCCTGCACTAAACTGCTGGACAACGAAGTTGTCGGTATCGGAAAAATGGTTCGACTTTGAAGACCAATAACTTCCGATTATGCCGTATACGATTTCCATTTTGTTTATTGCGTTGATCAGCCTAATCTTTCCGTAATCCATCCTATGAAAATGAATGCCAAGAAACTTCATCTAAAGTTTCTACAGGGTGGTACGTAGAATGGTGCAAAATTGCAACGATTTCATCGTACCACCGTTTGTCAAAAAAATAATGTATTCATATTCTAATACAAAAATCATCAAGTGTGATGTCTTGCCTGGAAACGGTTTTGAAATCACCGACATTGGAAGTCTAACATTGAAGATACAAATTTTTATGTTGAATGTTACAGATTTGCGAAACTCAGGCATAGCAAAATATAACGTCCAGGGGCTTTACCTCCCTCAAAAAACTGAAGTTCGGCATGTTCGGGGCTTAAACTTGCAAACATGCTCCACATCCGAAATTCTGACGAATTTCTAACAAAATTCAACGTACAAAAAACAGGCTAGACAACCACATAAAAAAGTGCCCCTTGCTTGGCCCCACACCAATTACTCGGGTTGTGTTGAAAGTAAAATTGTCTTAAACTGCTGAAGGAACAGTCTAGCTCAATGTCAACATCCATTTTTCAGAAGTGACTTGATCTCGCATGCCAACAAGGCAAATCTGTAACCTTCAACACAAAAATTTATATATCCAGTGTTGGACTTTCAATTTTGTTAAATCCAAATGAAGTCGTTGCAATTTTGCACCATTTTACGTATCACCCTGTAGAAGTTTTAGGTGAAGTCTCTCAACGTTCATTATCATGGGATGGTTTACGGAAAGATAAGGCTAAACAACGCAACAAGCAAAATGGAAATCGCGTTCGGCAACCGGAAGTTATTGGTCTTCAAAGTCGAACCATTTTTCCGATACCCGACAACTTCGTTGTCCAGTAGTGTATCAATGGAGTGATCCAGTGATCCATTAGTCTATCAAGTACAAAGAGTTTTGAATAATGACGCCTTGATAAACGCCTTTATAGGCACTCACGTAGGGCCAGTCCTCGGCCCGTAACGCTCTACATGACATATGGTGGAGCGTCTGGAAAATCCCGCCTTATTCCCCAAGGAAGCATTATGAAAGAAAAGTTTTCAACTGGAAACTAAAAAGTAGACACTGTCAATCCGACAGGAAACGGGGGACAATCCATACCATTTGACAACGTTTTGAAGGTTGAAGTGAGCGCTTGCTTTATTTTACAAAAACACCAAACCAATAATTCTCCATTTTCTTGAACAAAATCCCCTGAACTTAAGCAAAACATGAAAAAGTGAAAAGTCGAGATGCACAGAAATAGTGTTGCATCAAGATGAACTCAAAATTAGCTGCAATTTTATCGGTGGAGCCTGAGAAAATTTGACGCCATTGTTCACAATTTATAAATTTCCCAACTACAAAACGGATAATTATCATTCCTCCGAATAAGACCAATAACAGTAGGTATGAAACTTGTTTTTCTACCGTTTCGATGATGATGGGATTGATGGGTCCGCAACAAAAATATGTCAAAAAGCAAAAACTGCATTCCTTAACTCAAAACAAATAAGAATTTTGACTCAAAATTTTAAAAAATCGGTCGTGTCACCACAATTCTTTCCTGGCGAGTATCCAGAGACCTTCAGTATTTTTTGTTGTTCAAAAATTTCCTTATTGGAAAAAGTCTCATCAGGGCCCAAACAATATTTTTGGAGACATATTTGTTTATTTATTATTCTCTTGGGTTTATGTTCGTACCCCTTGCACTGAAACAACAGTTTATTGTGCCTCTTGGATGTTTACTTTATAAGCCCCATTGCCTCAAAAAAATTGAGTACGGGACTTATGAGTGTCATTGTTATCTCCTCTGGTTTTATACATACATAGCCCCGAGGGGTTGACCACTGGGGAAATCTTTTGTACAAGCCAGAGGAAGTCCAAGAGAAGTCGGAAGAAGTCTGGGGGAAGTCGGAAGAAGTCAAGAGGAAGTCGGAGGAAGTCAGGAAAAATTCGGAGGAAGTCCGAGGAAGTCAAGAGGAAGTCCGAGGAAGTCGGGAGGAAGTCGCAGGAAGTCAGAAGGAAGTCACAGGAAGTCGGAGCAAGTCTCAATTGATATACGGATGCGCCACAACATGCGCAGGCGCAACAAAATATCAAACATCACCGCGGTGTCGGCGTCGCCACAGTGGTCCATTTTACGAATCTAGCGGGACAAAAATAGGAAACATCGATATTTTTTTACACTTGTTTAACTTAGTATTCGATAAAATAGACATATCAAAGAACCCAGTTTCGTTTTTCATACTACCCTGTAGGCCATAGTATAGTTATTCTCCAGATTTGAAGTTGACACGACTACACGCAAGAAAAAATCCCTCTCGCGATACCTTTTTTCAACGATTTAAAATAATTACCCACAGATTTCAAAAGAATCTAGAATTTCATCAATACTCAAGTACATATATGTGCTTCTGCTTACATATTTTGTTTTGGTTTAATTGACGTTAGTTTAGACTCAGCAATGGTTTCAATTCAACCGTGCAAGAATGGCCTAACATTCACTTATAGCTGGACTTACAGCTCGAACGCTATAGAACTCCGTTATAATTTTTGTACCATTATGTAGCTCTTATTGATCTCTATCGAATCCCATAAAATTTGGGTGCAGCCACTTGCAGCTGAGGTCTTTATTTCAATTTTCAGATATGTGTGTAGTTTGACGAAAAATATTTTTTGAAATTTGGATCAGTCAAAATGAAGATTCTGAAGGGATGGAAGACCTCCTTTCAACTCTTCTATTATCTTCTGATCCAGTCATCAATAGCTATAGAGCAAAAAACTTGAAATCCAGGAAAAACTGCCACCGGAAGTTGAAAAATCTTGAAAAACCCTACATTCAAAGTTGTTCCATAAAGTGAGATAGAAAAGAGCTCGTCTTCGGCGTGGGACGAGTCCTCGGACGAAGACTAGATATGACTGTTTCTCTACTATTGTTCATATGTAAATCACCTGTAAGTTACGCATTATGATAGTAAGAAATTATGTTTTTTTTTCAATTATTTACAGTGAAGTTCATTTCAGTGGAAGGATTTTATCTTATTTTTTAATAATCTAGTGCATATAATTACAACCTAAAACCAAATTTCTCAAGATTTACTAGACTCTGTTTTGATTCCCACTCCTCAATAAAGACCCAGCATTTTAGCATAACTTTTGATCCGTTCAACTGATTTTCTTCAAATTTGAATCAAAGTTTACTTAAGTGAGTGTCTATCGAACGATAGTAACGCAATTTATCAAAATTATCCAAGGGCGTAGATAATAGGGGCACTTCTCTTTTTGCCCCCAATTTTTCACACCCTTAAAAATCTTCCAAAATTGTTCATATTTTTCAGTTCTATGTTCAATCTAAAAGAAAAAGTTACCCTTGCAAAATTCAGATTGAAGGCTTTGTTTCTGAGATATTTGAGTTAGAAATTTCGGAAAACATCTCGGAAACGCCACTTTCAAGTGCCTGAAAATCAAAATCCAAGAAAACTTATGATTTCTCAACTGAAATAAGTTCTCTAGATGTTTTAAGTTGATAGACCATCATTTTTGCTGACAAACAAAAAATTTTCAAAGAACAAAATTTTAGGGCTCTTGAAAGTGAGGATTTTGAGATGTGTTTCAAAGTTTTAAACCCAGTTATCTCAAAACGAAGTCTCTAATCAAAATTTTGCAATAGTAACTTTTTCTTCCAAACTGAACAGAGACTCAAAAATATAAACCATTTTCAAAGATTTTCGAGGGGGTGAAACATTAGGGGGTAAAAAGAGGGGTGCCCCGTATTATCTACGCCCCTGGGTGACTTTGATCAAACGCGTTATTATTATCGTTCGATAGAAACTCGCTTAAGTGAATTTTGGCTCAAATTTGAACAAAATCGGTTTCACGGTGCAAAAGTTAAGCTAAAAAACAATTTTTATTTCCAACTTTGAAGGGCGGTATCTCCGTTATTATGCACTTCTGATTTTTTCTCAGGGGAGTCCCCTTCATTTTTGACTCTCTGTCGTCTCTCTAAATTGATGTATCAAAAACTGGACGACCCGGTATACTTCAGCTGGCGCTGAATAAATTATTATTTTGAATACCCATGCTATACTCCTAAACACCTGTAATCGATAGCTAGGCGCAGCAACCAAACCTCTTGACCAAAAATAAGAGAAGATAAGTAAAAAGCTATTGGAGGTCTGGGGAAATCAAGAAGAAGTCAGGAGAAAGTCGGAGGAAGTCCGAGGAAGTCATGGGAAGTCAAGAGGAATTCAGAGAAAGACTCTTTCCAAGAGAGGAACTCTTTTGTACAAATTCTCGCTGCGGTCAACCCCTCGCATAGCCCCAAAGTACAAGTATCTGAATGCTCCAAGAGCAGGGCACTGACACAGTATGTGAAGAGGAGTTTCCTCTTCTTCGCTACATAGCCTATACAGTCAGGGTCGTCTTTTTTTTTTGGAGACATAAGTAAGGCGTTTTTTTAGGACTCCGATTAATACATAAAGACATACGAGGGCTGCTGAAGCAACGAAATCTAAGATAAGATAAAAAGGGAACTACAAAGGTCACATAAAGACATGAGTTTCTTAATAGGGCTCTGCAAAACCCAGGAAGGTACAAGAGGGCTTCATAATGTTCCAGAATCTTACAGAATAGCTAAGGTGACCAGATTTCTCAGTGAAGAAATCGGAACATGGAGGTCCAGGAACAAGAGCCCCCCGAAATGCGCCGCAGGCGTTTTTTTTTCCTTTCTTTTTTCGAAAAAGAAGCGCGGCCAACTTTTATTTGCTGATTTAGAACTTCCAGGCACCTGCCTACCATCTATTCCTAATTTTTTCGCGTCTGTCCATTGTTGGATAGACATGCAACCATTGATGCAACATACACCAATGTTTGGGGATATTCTCTAAAACTTAGTTTTTCTTATCATTTTTCTGCAAAAAAACTAGTATTCCAGGAGGGCGGGTCCCTTATTTGCCCCCTTCTCAACCAACGGTGGTAATAATAATAATAATACCACTAATAATGAAATAATGTTGATAATGAAGTAATGCTTTTTTGAAACAACATGTACCGCCGTATGATCAAAAACTTTCTTACTCAAGGAAGGCTGTGGTCCTGGTCATTGTCAGGCAAACTAGGTTGATTTTGGCCAGGCCACAGCCTCCCTTGAGCAAGAAAGTTTTTGATCATACGGTACATTCTGCAGACAGTCGAGATTGCATAGCGTGGGTGCCAATAGTTCGAAGGTGCCAATAGAAATAAATTCAATCTTGTAAACAAACTACAATCTACATGAATTTCAACCAAACTTACCGAGAATATAGAAAAGGTGGAAAAAATTGAGATGTTCGTTGCTTAGATCGGAAATCGGAGCACTTACGGAATAGTTACTCAAATCGGAACATTTACGGAACAGAAAGTCGAATCGGAAAGTATCTCCCGAAAACGGTACAGTTCCGATCAAATCGGAACGTCTGGTCACCTTAAGAATAGCAAAGAGAGGCTCATCAAGGCTCTAGGAACATTTAAAGACACAAGGGGCCTCGTAAGACTGACCAATACAGGAAGGCTTGTTGGAGTTCCGAAAGTGACGAAAACACCAGGATGCTCAGCAGAGCTCAAAAAGACAATACATAGGAACAAGGCGTGGTCTTAATAGAGTTCTGAACAACACAAGGAGGCATAAAACCTTACAAGTTCCCAAAAAGTAATTTTTTTAAAACTACAAAAAAGTTCTGATCAACACTGTCTATAATGAAGCCTGTAGCCTGATATGACTGAGATGACCCTATATCAAGACGCACGCATTCCTGAACACATTCCTACATACTTGTATCTGGCTTGTGAGTTAGTAGCCAGCCAGTAGTTAGTGACCAAGATTAGCTCCGGTTTTGCGAAACTTGAAATTTCAACTTTCAACAAAACCGACCATTTTTCCATTCCAACCTTGATCAAGGCAAATTTATCGGGTTACGTAAAGCCTCTTTGTTGTGCAAACAGCAAACATGCATGTAAATATTATGCCGCTGCAGATTTTTGCATCTGGTGCACACATATTGCATGTTTACCCAGTAGAATGCAGCTGAATGTCACACTTCATGTGCACCAACATGTGCCTCGAGGATCTTACATAAGACAAAAATATCCCCCAGTCCAAGTATCAACTGACCGCGCGGATCAATTAAAAATCTGCAATAACGCCTTTATAAGCGTTTTACGCAACTTCCTCTTATTGCGGTATAATTGCCGATCCTCTCTCTGGTACTGCATAATGCAGAATCTTCCGATGATGGGCGAAGAGGTGCCGCACCGCGTGCACGGATTGATTTACGATCAAGAGGTTTGAGTGGTTTGACTCTCTCGGAAATATTATTATGGGTGTCAATGGAACCAGCCATATACACGACGATGGTTGTACATTATAATTTTTTCGGCCGTGCACCTTCACCTTTTCTGTCGTTTTTCTAGTGCGAAGGTGCCGACCCGGTGACCTTGCTTGAAGGATTTTGGTCGCCCCCTTAATAATTCCGGTGCCATAAAAAACAGGTCCTCCATAAACCACACACCAGTTATTTCCCGCACATTTAGCTTGATGGTCTAATTAAAGGTGTCATTTTGAACACGGTCTGATTGCTTTGCTGCAGAAATTGAAAGTCGTAGATGCAGTGCGAAACAATTTAAAAACCGTTGTATTGTTATCTGGATTCGCAGTGTTGATGACCTTCGGAAGAATCGTGCTTATTTCTCTTGATCAACCTTAAACGTCCTGTGACATATCATGACGCTCGAATTTCGCAACGCTTCATATTTAATCAAGTACCTGCCTGTACAAAACCACCTGGATATGCCTTTCTTCACTTATTCACAATGACCGTCGTCAATAATACACCGCCCATCATCAGCAGAATCTGATTTCAATAACCTACTTGCAACGAACAAGATGCAGAAATCCACCTCCTCCTTCTCGCGACTCATTAATAAAATGATTCAGCCAAACGGTTTTAGCTTCAGTAGCCTTCTTCTTATATGCACTACCGTTAATAATTACGGTTATATTCTAAGGTAATCGTGCCATTAAAATACCGAGGGTCGCATTTAAAAATTATTATATAACCAGCGCCTATGTGATTACCAATTTTTTGGTACCCTACACATTTTATTTGAAGGTAATCACATAATTAGAGGTGTTGACATTGTTATACCGTTGTTTGCGTGTGTGTATCGTGTGTTTGTAGGTATTATCCACCCATGTCTCTGTCGACGAATTATGATGGCTAGCTAGGCGTGAATGGAGGAAAGAAAGAAAAAAATGCTTACCGTTTGGGCATGTGAATAAATTACTAGAAGTCGAATTCTGAAACAAAACACAACATTAGTAGGCAGTAATTAACACTAATCGACTTAAAATTATACTCGAAAGTCATGCATGCATAAATCGTTTCTTATATTTTGTAGTTCCCAGGTTTTCGATTTAGACATTAAATAAAGAATAAGTGAGGATTCTCTTGAATTATTCCCTTGAGTCGCCAGGATACTCAGGGAAGGCAAGAAGGCAGAACAATTTCTGGATAAGTAAGTACGAAGTGGTGTGTAAAGTATAGATAAAGGTTATTCACTGAACATTTTTCATGGTCCTTTTTGAGAATTCTTCCTTGTCTTGATTCCGCCTTGCTTCACAGATTCGTGATTATGCGAAGTTCATGTGTAAAACACGAAACCTTACAAAAACTCAAACTATACACAATCAATCGCAGAACTTGATGACTGCAATTAGTTCTCAATTTACCTTTACTTCACTGCTTTATTATATTCGTATATACCATACTTCGGTAGGTGGGTATATACCTTTAATCTATTTACTACGGATGATTGTCAGTTTATAGATTTTTCTGAATCTGTATCGGCTTCTAGGGAAGTTCACGAAGATCAAACCTTATTTCATGTGATTTCAAACAGCCTGCGATATCTACTAAGATCTATGATACGGTTCGATTAACAATGGGTGATTTCGTACAGATTTTCCATGGATTTCCTGAGATTTCTGCCAGGAACAATGTGCCTGACAAGAAGTGAACAGTTTAAGCATAAGCATACGTAAGCGAAGTAGTCAGCCGACGAGGTAAGTAAGACTATTGCTTTTTTTAGATTAAGTATATCGCATTTTGAACTTTTCTAAACGAAGAACGATCAGGACTCACCTCGGCAGTTTCAGTTATCTATACATTTTGAACCTGTTGTTCATGCAGCACCTCCACCATTCATGGAAGTTCGTCGCTTGACCATCCGCCCAAGTTTTTCCTTGCTTTTACTGGGGTTGCTTTAGCTTTACCTTCAACCTCGCCCTCAACTGAATACAATCGAATCGACGTATTTTTTATTTTATAAAAGACGTAACTGTTTCGAAATTCTCTTATTGATGCATTATTTAATCCTAAAGGAGAGACAGAGTAATTATCGAGGTTTGGTACTTATAGAAGGAAATGATTCCATGGAATTCTTTTTGCGTGTTCTGTTTGAGTATTGCGTTTGAGTCAAGTATTGTTGGCGTAAACCTTGTAGCCCATAGAAAAAACCTACAGGCTTTACCGCAATATCTTGTCGGAGTTTGGTCACCGAATCGCGACATTAGACAATCACGGGCCTGCTGCACGAACAATTTTGATCACAACCACTGAGGTAATTAATTATTGTATTATTCATGAAGGAGTTTAAATTATTGAATTGAAATTCGATGATAATGAATGATTTATTACAGACCATGTGAGAGGGCGGGAAGTGACTCATTACTTAGACAAGCCTCAAACCCGGAGACTCCGACTTACGGATAAATGACTAACTACGTACAATTGGCGGAGGAGCCGTTCGATAGTTTGCCAGAATTGCTGGATCTTTTTACCAGCGCTCCCAATTAGACAGAACTTCAAGATGTACATTAGCATCGTACATTAGTTAGTTCACTATAGATCTATTTAGATCACATATTTTGTGATATGTTATATCGTTCGAAAGGTATGGGTTTAGTTACCAAAGAAACGAAACGAAAATTACCAATACTTGGATAGTTTTTGCTACTCCGTATTATAATAGTGCAAGAAAGATAGATTTCAACTTCGGAAAAAATATGGACGTCCTGAAAATTTAATATTTTGTTGAGAATTGAGTGCTCTACAACATATCCAAAATCGCCAAAAATCGCACCCGGGGGTTTTGAGTTATTGGAGGGGGGGTAAAAAATTGCAGGTAAAAATGGAGGGGATGGAACCCGTCAATCCATTGGATGCGAATACATTATAGTTCGACGTATCATATCCCATTGATACTATTTTGGCACAAAAAGTGTCCATCATTGTTGGGGGGGAGTAGTGGGGGGGCGAAGCTCTGCTAGGTGGTCCATTTTGTTTTTCTGGCCATGTCGAACCGATCACGTCAAGTTTGGTATCTTTTCCTACTAAATTCAATCTCCTGAACTCATATTCGATGTGTAAATTTGGATGAAAACAAGTTTGGACAAGTTAACTTAAGAAAACTTGTTTTTTTTTGACAATTTTGACGAATTTTAGTTTTACTGTTGGAGGCGTTCATTTTTAGAAAATTTTCAGGAGCCATTAAATTGAAGTGTATTCTCCACAAAAATCATGCAGTCGATGTTTAATTTTGTTTCTTGAGTTTAAAAAAATGATTTGAACTTGAGCCGGCGCGGCGCGTCGTCTACTACTGACCAGAACACTACAGCATGCACCTTTAAATGAAAACACCTCAAACTATTGAAGAAATAACAACTCATCTTTGAAAATTGGAGGATCTGTGGAGAATTGAATTTCCTATAACATAAACAAAATTGCCATGAATCGCACTGCAGGGTTTTGAGTTATTTGAGTGGAGAAGTAACAGTTCATAGAGTATGAATCCTGTCAAAGTGTTATCCTCATCCTCGAATAACTCGAAACCGTGCATTGCGATTTATGGCGATTTTGTTCATGTTATAAGGAATTCAGTTCTGCACAAATCCTCCAATTTTTTAAGATGAGTTGTTATTTCTTCAATAGTTTGAGGTGTTTTCATTTAAAGGTGCATGCTGTAGTGTTCTGGTCAGTAGTAGACGACACACCGTGCCGGCTCAAGTTCAAATCGATTTTTTAAACTCGAGAAACAAAATTATACATCGAGTGGATGATTTTTGTGGAGAATACACTTCAATTTAATGGTCCCTGAATTTTTTTTCAAAATGAACACCTCTAACAGTGAAACAAAAATTCGTCAAAATTGTCAAAGAAAAAACAAGTTTTCTGGAGTTAACTTGTTCAAACTTGTTTTCATTCAAATTTACACATCGGATACGAGTTCAGGAGATTGAATTTAGTCGGAAAAGATACCAAACTTGTCGTGATCGGTTCTACATGCCCAGAAAAACAAAATGGACCACCTAGCAGAGCTTTGCCCCCCCACTACTCCCCTTCAACAATGATGGACACTTTTTGTGCCAAAATGGTATCAAGGGGATATGATACGTCGAACTATAATGTATTCGCATCCAATGGATTGACGGGTTCCACCCCCTCCATTTTTATCAGCAATTTTTCACCCCCCCTCCAATAACTCAAAACCCCCAGGTGCGATTTTTGGCGATTTTGGATATGTTGTAGAGCACTCAATTCTGAACAGAATATCAAATTTTCATGACGTCCATATTTATTCCGAGGTTTTGCCGATTTTTTTCCTATTTTTCCTGTATTATAAAGCAAGGTTAAAAATGTGCGTTTCTGTAGAGAATATAGTTGGTTTTATTCACTATCACATTGCCCTACAATAAACCCAGAGAATACAATGTGTTTCCGTTTTTTCTCCCATAATAAACATCCTACGGACTGGCTTATTTATATGAACTGAGCAGGCAAGAAACAGATCAAGTTTTGCCATGCTTCAGCTGAATACCTCTATTAGGGACATTGCCAGAGGCATTCGAAGTTTACCTCGTAGTTGATGCATGCTCATTCAAATCCTCAAAGAGAGTTTGTTGAATTTTCTGATTTCAGTCCATTGCCGTTTTTCGACTACCAGGGGTGGTACTGGAGCCACTTTAGAACTACAAGGGTTCCTTATCACACTAGAGAGAAAGAAACCAACAACATTGTTTCCCTCGATTTTTGCCCGTCATCCTATTGTATAATGAGCCAATTCAAAATGGGACCTGTACTGTACAGTGTACAATCTATGGACCAATTCAGATATCGGCAAAAAAAGTTCTGGATTTGACAAAGGCTCCCCCATATCAGTGTTTGGAAACTCAAGCGATTTGTTCCTCCTTCTCAAAATAATTTACCCTGTACTTTCCATAACTCCAATGTCGTGCCCCTGTAGATAGAGGCTGGCATTTGGCGGCTTTTGTTCTTAAAGCTTGTCGCTTATCATGGATCTATAATTCCTTCTAGCTCATGCTAATTGCCAGAACTGACAAATTAATTTGAAAAACTGTAACTTTTTCAAAGGGAAAAGCCTGTTTGATATGGATTATCGCCCACATACCCAATTCAACCAATCAGAACAACCGAATGAGACCCACGTGACTCGGTTTAAGCTATCGATTAATGCACACTAGGAGGTGATTAATGCACACTAGGTAAAAGCACCGGATTGAAATATTTTTGGGCCCACGAATAATATGTAATTGAAACGACTGTATTTATACTTGTTTGGACTGAAATTTTAGTACTGGTGCGTTCAAAGGGTCTTCCACTTACTAAAATACAATTTTACAACCTATTAGACTTCGTTTCAGCATTGTTTCCAGCAACGAGTCCCCTTCCTTGATCCGCGACTGTGCACTTTCCTTTCATGCGCTGTCAACAGCTGTTAGTGACATTTAGTTTTTAGCTCTACCAGTCTACCGTCCATGTGAAACTACTGTGTTGTGAACTACCACTCATGGCAAGATAATTATTATTTAGCCAAGCAGAATTAGCTTGATTTAGTAGTGAGCTTTGCAAGTATATTTAGTTATTAGAAAGGAGAAAAAATAAACATTTTTACCCTTATCTTGAATTTGATTTTTTTTTCAACAAGGCATGCTTTGAAATTGACAGTTCAATACAAATTACATTGGACCTACTATTTCTACTAGTAGTCTATTTGGGCGATAATCTGCTAAATTCATCTCGTGCTTTGTGTTTTATTCGAGTTAAATGTTTTAAATTCCTCAAACAAACTATCAATCGACAACAAACAAAGTCGAGGGATTTTGTCCAAGATAATATCGGGTCTACTTTTCCCTCGTGATTGAACTGAAAAAACACTGAGCACTTGTTATATTACTATTGATTAAAATCATCTATCTATTACTAGAATTAACAGATGACAATAACCTCGGGCAACCTACGTCCCTCGGTCCCTAAAGGGTCCTCGAGGTAGTTTGTTGCCCTCGGTGTTCAACTCTGTTATAATTTCCTTGATACATAATAGCTATTCATGTATTAAGGGAATTTTGACGAATAACGATAATAACCGAAGTCAACAAATCAAATCAACAATCAATTCCTTTCCTATGAAAAGGAAAGGCGTTTTCTCTGACCTCCGAGCGTAGGACAGGAATAATAATCAATGTGGGTAGTAATTGATAATAATTATTGTTGCCTCGATATATACATTGCGGAAAGCCGCTAGTAGATGGCGCCGCACGGGTGTCTCACCCACGAGTACCCTCAGAGAGCACATATAGAACAGTCTTGGACCGCTGGATCATCGCATTGAGCCTCTGCTTAGAATGCTTCAGCACTGATGGAGCCCAAACAGGGCGAAACACGTGTCTGCTAGATTGTGATGGTGATGGTTGCTCGATCGGTCTGATGGTCCAAGACTCCTCTCCACATTAATTGATATGTTTTAAATGTTACACCGTAGCCGTAGCAAATTTCCATAGATCGTAAAAATGTAAGTTAAGTATACCCAATTTTTTTTTCGAGGTTGACATGACAAACTGATAATTTTGCAGGAATGTTTTTTCCTTTGAGACGCAAAAGACCGGTGTTGCGTCATTTTACTCATTTTGCACCCTGTATATGAACTTAATAATAAGAGTTCATTACCGCATCATAGGATACGTGAGAGACAACCACCATCACATGCTGTCTCATTTAATGACAAAAAAAGTATATCATTATCATTTCATAGGGCAAATGCAATTATATGTATATTATAAACTGGGTATATTCCCTCAACTCAAACTTTGCAGTTTTCCGTTATAGTACGTCGGGTACACATTGAATTAGGCCAAAAAGCTGCACATCTTGATT
The DNA here is from genome assembly GCA_949128115.1 of Anaspis maculata. NCBI lineage: Eukaryota > Metazoa > Arthropoda > Insecta > Coleoptera > Scraptiidae > Anaspis > Anaspis maculata. The sequence continues at coordinate 23,795,897 of OX421962.1, forward strand.
GGAATGTGCCGCTTGCTGTGATCATAGATAAGGTCATAACAAAGTTTTTTGGCAACAGCGCCACTTGAAAATCCGTGCAGGGAGCAAGATGGCGGCCTTCAAAGATGGACACCACATGTTTCTTGTAATTTGTTATATTTCAGCATCTAGCGGTCCGATTTCAATTTTCTTTTTTTTTGTGAAAAGCCCTGCTGAAGGAAAAGTTTATCTGTCATTACATATATTCCTTTTGACATTTACAGTTCTGTAATATTTGGAGAAAGAAAAATGTTTTCTCACTTATTAAAATGGTTAACATGTGTGTATTTCTCGTGAACCTTATTTCTTTCTGGTCATTGTAAAAAAGAAAGAACGGTTTTTGGTTCTTAAAACTCTTCTCTCATTAAATAAAGCAAAAATGGAAATAGACCTTAGGTACTTGGATGAGAATAGACGTGTTTTCGATGTCCAAGATTTTATGGAATTTTGAATAGATTTTGATAAAAATAAATAAATTCTGTTGTATTTATTGCCGCATTGCCCGCAGAGCAGTTTTTACACAGCGAAGTACATGTAACTTTGGCCTTCGCACACATGAGCATTTTGAATGACATATATCTAACTGAACAGCTGCATTTTACCAGCTCCCCACAAGTTGCTCAATCTGGTTCTAGACAAGACCAAACCAGCGTCCACTCCCCTGCAAATTTTGCAATCATACTCCATCCCCATCCGTCTGATACATCTTTCGTTGGATGGAGGCTTTGAAGATTGCGACTACACTGTAAAAAGAAGCTTTATTGTATGATGTACGGAACAATTTTGGGCACCTTTATGGTAGAGCAAGACAACTAACTTCTCAAAAGCTTCAAATGTTTCATCAGAAATGGACAAAAATCCACATCTCCTGTAGACCAGAACTTTTCAGAATTTGGAAGAAAGATATTGCCAAAACGACTACGTGATTGTCTACTGTTCAGATAATAATTTTGGTTGCTCCTTGTTTGACACTTTCTTTGGTAAAAAGGAATATTTTGCCATCTGCTTCTTTCTGTTGCCTACATTCGACTTCAGAAATTAGAGATTGAGGGGGATTTGAGAAGAACAAATAACGGCATCAATTTCTGTAACAATATGAGCGCAATCAAATTTCAAAAGAGCATGTTGTCCAAGTAGCTTAAGCAGTTCTGTTTTGTTTCCATCGCAGCTGAGGAAATCATTCCAATTTTTTTGCAGCACACATTCTCTTCAGCTACATAGTGATGAATACCAGCGCCTCTTTTCTTTTTCACGAATCTCTTCAGTAAATATCCCACGAAATGTGTATTCTGCTTGCATGGAACCTTTCAGAATCATGAAAATTCTTGTTTTTGAATTCTGTGTCACAATATTGACCAAATGTCTGTGATGTTTTCGGTGGTAGAGCATGTGCTAGTGCTGCTCCGTCATAAATTGTTGTGTCACAGAATCCTTTAAACTGTGAATGATTAACGGTTCCTTCCAGAATTTTGAGAAGCTGTGATTTCTGAGATGTTCGCAAAACACCATTTGAGGAAAACGATGGTGGTGAACTCGTATTTTTGTGTTCAAAAAACTTCTTCAAATCGATGTCTCTGTTTTGGCCGAGGTTTTGGCTTATGATGAGAGCCCTAGAGAACAGCTCTCGGAACAGCTGGACGTGATTTTTTAAGTCAGAAATCGTGAGTGAAAGAACTTTTTCTTCTACTACATACATAGTTGTTGTACAGTTCTGAGGCTTTCTGCTCGGCGTTTGCTAGAGCTCTAACTAGTAACTTTGAGACACGCCTCGTCTCCCGCTTCTGTCTTTATTCCAGAGTTTGCCGTTACTCCAATCCAGCCACTACCTTCAAGAACTTGGCCAAGTACATTCAGGAAAGCCTGTTCAATATGGAAAGCTGCAAACTTGGCTAGAAACTTCGATTTGTATTCTGTTTATTCTTTGCTCTAAAAATCTGAACAATTACCAAGTCTTTTTACAGTTTTGCTCTTATCTTCGGCGTGCAATCAAAAAATATACCGCCGTTTTGCGAAACTTTTATATAGGTAGGTGGAAAGTAGAGGCTGTTTTTCCATCTGTAAAGTAATTAGGAAACTGATGTCAATATACTGAAGCCGTGTTCAGTGAATGAAATGAATTGGAACTAAGAGTTGAAAATTAAGTTTTTTAAGAATTTTACAAAACCATCAACGCAAAAAAAACTGTGATAGTAGGTAAGCTTCATCGTTAGCAGGGCTCTCGAAAAAAAAAAGAAAATTGAAATAGGACCGCTGGAAGGTGAAATACAAGAAATTCCAAAAAAACAGGTGGTGCCATCTTTGAAGGCCGCCATCTTGTTTCCTGCATGAATTTTCAAGTGGCGCTCTTGCCAAAGAACTTTGTTATGACCCTATCTATGATCATAGTGAGTGGCATATTCCAATCAAAATGTGCAGTTTTTTTTTGCGTACCCAACGTACTATTAGAAAAAGGACCTAATTGATGGCGAATTCACTTGGCTGCCATAAGTAACTAACTCCTGTTCAAAATGTTACAATGCCAAGCTGCAAAATGAAGATCTGCGAACCCTTTATAGCCAAGAATTCATGGAAAAACTCTTCCAAATAATATAACCCAATAGTCATTAAGTGAGCCGTAAGTTGATATTCTTCCAGTTGAAGTCCCCAAAAATTGCAAAATACAAAGTGAAAAGTGGCACAGACTTAGTCATACCTATGTAGTTTTATGAAATAAGAACGTGACATGATTTTTTCAAACCATGTTTCTTTGGGTACCGATTTATCAAAAACTAGTATACAGGTGTCCCAGCTAAAACAATCCAGCGCAATTTTCTCAGGAAATATCAAGGCAACAACATTTTTTTCAATTGGGGAGGACCTGATCTTTTAGTTTTCTTTTCAGGGGGCGCCGATGCTTGTAGGTGCTCTAGTTTCCAAGAAAATGCAATTTTATTCGGGCGAGTCACAAGAATTCGAAAATTCATGATCGACAAAACAAAATACTTTAGATGAAAAAAATCCTCTTTCTCTTAGTCGTAGCGGTACACCAAATTATTCTGCACTTCTAACGATTTCGTTTATTTTCGGCACAGATGATCATTGGACCTATTCAAGCGTTTTGACCCGCAGCACCACCAAATTTGCCCCTCAGGAACGGAGGGGTGGGGGTATCTTCAGAATTTGAAGCTCCAGGTCTAGTATGGTCCAATGAAGACCCACAAAGGCAAGTGAGCAGTCATTTTCGAATGATTTTCATCCGCTGATGTTGATTCTGACGTAAAAAATGAGTTGCGCAATCATTTGACAAATATAATTGGTAATAATAAGAGATAAAGATGAAATCAAGTGGTCATCCTATTGAGCTCTGTAGGAACTTATTTGTTGTGATAAATACATGAAACTTGGTGTGACTGTTCATTATTACTTATTCCCCAAATATGGAGGGAGCACCACGCGTTCCGACGGATGACGTTGCGACGCAATATCAAAAAACAGTGGTCGCCATTTCCAGAACAGCCGATAGGAATATTAAAATTTCTTTGATTTCTTCCATCAAGCCATATGCTTTCAAGATTCAATAACATATTTCTGTCGATTTTGGGGAACGGTGGGCTACCAGTGGTAAACCAGGTGCCTGTAAGGGGAACTGTGGGGTTTCTTCACCCCCAAATTTCCGCGGTCAACATCTTCGGGTGAAACCGAGGACAAACTAACTATTTTGAAGTCTGTCCATACGAATATGTTATCTGGTTAACATTTCTCGTGTTTCGTCCTTCTAGGGACTCCTCAGTATGTTTATACAGATCTAGCGATCAAATGATAAAGGATCTCAGAAAGGTACTTTTGATTACTGGAAAAAAGTGATCTTTAATGTTGTACCATATTAGGTACATACTCGGTTACACAACTCTTACAAACTAAACTATACATTTATTATTATAACGATTAATCGCCTGTAATATCGATGCCACCGTACTGAAAGAAAGAAATCGCTTTGTACGAGACCGTATCAAATGATTGAACCATTATTGTTTGTTTCTATCCTTATCGGCATTTCTTATGTCATAGGAGTTTGCTGAATTTGATTCCCAAATATCACAAGCTGAGAAACTTTGTTTTTATAGCACAAAGCACTGTGCCGGGAATCGAACCCGGGAGCTCCACTTGCCGAGCGCTCACGCATTCCACTCGACTAGCGGGCTTCATTGATTTTATTATTATTGTGGAATACCGGACCAAATGTGGAACACCCTTTTCTTATTCGCAGATAATGCAGTTGTTCACATTCGGATATAGGGGTATTCCACATTACCGAACTATCTTTTGGGCTAAGCGGAATTCAAGATTTTTATATTGGTGCTTTTTTCAGACGTATTTACTTAATTCATATTCGGCTGACTTTATTTATACCCTAACACTAGAATCACAGAAATTGCATTTACTCATTTCAAACAAAACGGTATTCCAAAATCGGTTACTTTACTAGGTAGTCTGAATAATCTCGCGCGGTTGCGAAATCTGTATAAACCATACTGAGGAGTCTTTAGAAGGACGAAATATGGAGAAAGTTGAACAGATGACATAATTATTCGTATGGATAAACTTGAAAATAGTTTTATCCGAAGATGTTGACCGTGGAAATTTGGGTGTAAAGAAACCTCACAGTTCCCTCTAGCAGACACCTGACTTACCACTGGTAGCCCACCGTTCTCGCCACCGTTTCCCCAAGTCGACAGAAATATGTTATTGAATCTCGAAAGCATATGGTTTGATGAAAGAAATCAAATAAATTATGATAATATATCGATTATTTTGGAAATGACGACCACTAAGTTTTTTGATATTGCGTCGCGACGTCATGCGTCGGAACGCGTGGTGCTCCCTCCATATTTGGAAAGTAAGTAATAATGAACAACCCTACAAAGTTTCATGTATTTATCACAAAAAAACAAGTTCCTACAGAGTTTAGTAGATGACCACTTGATTTCATCTTTATCTATTATTATTACCAATTATCTTTGTCAAATGATTGCGCAACTTATTTTTCACGTGAGAATCGATATCGGCGAATAAAAATCATTCGAAAATGACTACTCACTTGCCTTTGTGGGTCTTTATTGGACCATACCAGACCTGAAACTTCAAATTCTGAAGATACCCCCCACCCCTCCGTTCCTGAGGGGCAAATTTGGTGGTGCTGCGGGTCAAAACGCTTGGATAGGTCGAATGATCATCTGTGCCGAAAATAATCGAAATCGTTAGAAGTGCAGAACTTGGACGATTTTAGGCCCGTACCGCGACGACTATCTAGGCTTTCCATTGATGTGTCGTCGATGTCTGTACCTAGCCCAGTAAGCCAGATATTCGGCTTCACAGTCCAGCAAACACAATAATCAGAATCATGACGTCACCGATCACACACTTGTTGACTCTAACACTAGTCGTTACTAGGACTTTTTCACTTACCATACCTGGATTCACCACAGCAATGAATACTGGTTGATGGTTAAATCAACAAGTGTGTGATCGGTGACGTCGTCATGAATTCCGATTATTGTGTTTGCTGGGCTGTAAAGCAGAATATCTGGCTACCTACTGGGCCAGGTAAAGACATTGGCGACACATCAATGGAAAGTCCAGAGAGAGAGAGGATTTTTCTTCCTCTAGAGTATTTTGTTTTGTAGGTCATGAATTTTCGAACTCTCGTGACTTGCTCGATTGAAACTGGATTTTCTTGAAAACTAGAGCACCTACAAGCATCGGCGCCCCCTCAAAAGAAAGCTGAAGGGTCAGGTTTCCGCTCAATCGAGAGATTTTCTTTGTTGCCTTGATATTTTTCGAGAAAATCGCGCTGGATTGTTTTAGCTGGGACCCCCTGTATAGGTTGTCAAAATCAGACTAATACTATCGTGGTCCCATAAAACGGAAGGGTTCATTTTCCCTTTGTAGCTATCGTTCTACTCAGTCATTCACACAATAAAGTTCATTTGTCATCGCTGTCATAAGTAGGTATCATAGTTGTTGAAGCTCAAAAATGGTTTGCCACTGCGAAACTTGAGGCAGCCTGGTCATCGTAACAGGTGGTTCATGAAACAGGCTGCTCTAAAACAGTTCTCAATTCAAAACGTGGAATAGGACGAAACGCACGACTCACATCAACGAATAGCCACTGAAGCTGCAACACGGCACGCAAGCAGTCGATGAGCAGTTGGTGCATGTATCACTGTCAACACTGACACTAAAAGCCATGTCGACGCACTGTGACTTCCCAGATATCCTGGTCATGCGATCAAAAATCGTTCTGATTCAAGAGGCCACAATAGTATCTTTACCAAAAATTATAATACATTTACTATATACGTTAAGTACTATAGTACTAAAGATACATTGGATGATGATGTGCCTATATGGAGCTTATTCAGCTGCGAAGTTTCCATTCTGCGTATGATTTAATTCTTGGAACTAGGCACTTATGTAAACGAGAAGAACTGTCGGCTATTTGCAAAAGCAGTTGCCCCAGTTGCGAACCTATAATTTTTACCACACGAATACCTGCGTAATGCATGAAACCCATTGTAGCTACACGCTGGGTAGATACGTCTCGGTTACATGAAAAAAATCCGTGTTGCATTACCCTTTTTTTCGCATTATCCTAGCACAAAACGCCACGTCTCTGTTTACACTTATTCATATATGAAAACACAGCACCAAAATTGCCTCAGACTCCACAAAGAGACTTAAAAGTTACGTAATGATAAGGTAGCGTGTCTGCCCACGTGGTCATGTGGGTTTCGGTACTGTCACGACAATGCATCACAATTAATTATCATTGTTTTTTGTCCTCCAGGAAACAATTTACTCTTTGCATTTTATTGCTTAAGTACGGAATAACTGATTTGAGATGGAATATTGTTAATAAAGTACATGCACCTCCTTAGTGAAGTCTAAGCAGAGTATGTATCAAAGAGAAACCCATCAAGTGCGAAGAGAGAAATTGCCCAACCTCTATGTCTGACTGTGACTGATCCCAAAGAGTTATGAACTCTGCGACATTTACGATGCGGATTTCCATTGTGTGCGTTGAATGTTTTTGATTTGTTCATGTGCAAGTCACTTCGGACTCATTAGTTGTGAACATTTAGTTTTATTATTATTAACAATTCCAAACTACGAGCGTATATAATTTATATCTACATTATTGCCCATGCTTAATAAGGAAGTAAAAGAAAAACGTACCTCTGCTAAACCTATCCTAAAAATGGCCAGGACGGCGACCATAAAGGCCGCCCTTTTCCGTATCAGCATCCCCTGGAACAAAAAATTGTTTTAGTTCAAACATATTTTCACAGTTATTATTAGATATAGACAATTTGTACATTATGTAACTAAATAGTTATATTTAGGTATAAATTATTAGGGCACATCAAGGGATTAAAATGAGGTCTGAAATGAAGCTTTATTCGCTAACGAGGACGTGAAGTACCTAGTTCCTTGTACCTTGTTAATCTTTCGAACTAATGAAAACCATTTTTAATCCCGTGTTATGTAGTGAATTTTATAACTCTTTCGTCAGTGAAGGTAATCTTCCACAAGAATGATGTCGTACCAATAGATACTAGTCATCAAGTATTAGGTACTTAGGTATGAAACTGAAGTCTGAACCGATATAAAAATAAAGTAAAAATCGAAAGGCTTGAATAATTACCATTTCAAGTCTGGTCATTTATGCCATGGTAAATTGAAACCTTATTAGTAAATATAATGTAAGAAAATCTTCCCATATATTTGCCTTCGAGCAACGAGTTTCTCGTTAAGAAAATTAGATTAGTAGACAAACGAGCGGTTGCGGTAACAACTTGAGAACTAAGGACACTATCCCTGTCGCGCATTCTACAACAATTTACTTACTCATTTAACAAAAGCTGTCTTGGAAAAAAAAACGCGTATGATATACAATCATTATTAGTCATATACGTGGTTATTAAACTAGAGCGATATATCCAACACCGATTTGTAACACGATTGATTTAATTGCTATGCAGAAATGCAGCGATTTCCTCTCTCGACCATTATCTCGTGAAATTTGCGGATAAAACTTCCAAGGACTCGAGGGGGTTATTGCACTGTATAATATTTGCATTCATACTTTTTGCTTTTTGAGTATCTCTTCAATATTTATCATTATTAAAACTGTAAAAATAAAAATTTTGAGTTCGCACACACCTCTGGTATGCCTACACACAAAGACTCGTAGATAGTCCATTTAGATAAGTGTATATAGTAATGACCCCTCTGGTATATGAATTATTAAACAGTCTTCTTCATCTGAAGAGGATGCGAGGCTTAGCGTCAATCAATTCGGCGGTATGTTAAATGTTTGGCATTCATTGCCAATCTCGCCTGATCAACTCTTCAAGGAGATAAGTGGGTCAATGGTTGTGTAAGATTTTAGTTGGCCATATACCTATACCTAGTGTGATGGCGAGCATTGTTGCTTCTAATTTGAATTTCATATTATACTGTGGGACAATTACGTACACATGAGATGACGGTGGAGGTAATTACTTTCGTTGGGTTTATATTAATGAATTGCTGTGGGAAGATGTGGGTGTGTGTATACGAAATTTTGATACGTGCACGCATAAAAATTCAGAAAAGGTATTTACTATGAAAACGAAACGACAAGTGCAAGTGCAAAAGAAGAAGGTGGTTTGAGCATGCAACCAGGAAGAGCTGATGGGGAGCTTCCATGGCAAAAAATTTGGCTTCGCTTGAAATGGTGCGTACTAAACCGTATAATGTCAAAGAGTACACCTCCGCATTATCGTGCTTACTATTGCGGGAACACACAATGGTAAGCTTCAGTTTATGTCACAGATATGATTCACTACAACGCGAATCGACAATTTATCTACTAAATGCTGATTAGTTCAGGAAGATGAGTGATTTCTCAATATAGAAGATTTTTCTGAATACTTTTAGACTTCCACTACTTACATTTAACCTTGCTTCGCAATATCGCTGCAAGTAATCGCTCATTAAACCTAGACTTAATTTAGGTAATCAAACTGTCTAGCTGCCCAAACAATAATAGCATACCCAGTAAGAATAAATTGCGAATATACAACTTTTCATGGAAACCATATGCAAACAGATGATAGCTCTGAATTTCTCCAATATGTAACCAGCGGCTCCCAATGATTTTGGCTGTTACTGTAGAAAAATCGTATCAGATGATATGCGAAGACTGTAGAAATTGTTCCATAGTGGATAGTGACACAGAGCACACCATGAAGGAATTTCTATAATCTTTACAACTTCCAGATAACTTCTTTAGTTCCTCACACCATAACTGATGGGAAAAGTCTATCAGGACGATAGAGAAGAAGAGTTGGACAAGAAGATAAGAAAACTTCTTATCTGGCAAAATGTTGTATGCTGCGACTGCTGCTGAAAAAAAGTTCAGACCTTTGTCGAGTTGATTTCATTCCCGAGATGGCTTACTAGTTTAAGGTTGCTGTGTACCCTATCCTCTAGTAATCAATTTTCTTTCAAAATTCACCCAGACGATAAAACTCAACAAAGTCTCGAATACCAAGGACTAGACTAGAGAAGCGTTCAGTTTCGATAATTGGGTCTTGATGTTTCATTGTCTTGAACATCCATAGGGTAGGTAAGTATCGACTAATTTATACCATTTATTCCATTAGCCTAAGAGTACTTAGCTGGCCCAGCCCAGTCTCGACAACAAGCAATTCCACTGACATGCCATTACGACCGAGGCAATATGAAAAAAGCAAATTAAGCCCATGTACTTAAGTACAATTTTTCCTTAAGTACCCCCAGAGCAATTTATTCGCAACGTCTTCAGAAAGAAAAATTCGAGGACATCGTCCGCTACGAACACATACGCACACACACACATACCCACAACACATGTCAGTGGGTCACATGACTGCTCCTTCTTGTGCCAAGCCGGATCTACTTCTACTTGCAGTATTCGGAATACCGGAGAGTTGGCTCTGCCCGGTCGCCGCTGGTAGCTCATACCTATAGCCGGTCGATGCATCAGGAAGAACATTATGGTACTTGCTACGACGCTACTTGATTTCTTCTTCCACCAGCACAATGTATAGAAAACCGGTCGATATTGCGTGAATTTCTAAAAATTTCTCTGTAAACAAGCATTTCCTCGAAGACACTTGAACGAGAGATAAAAGGCCGCCGGAGGATCGATGACGATGTTCTCGTCGGAGCCAGTGTGTTTTAATCGTCGAAACGAATTTCAGTCGCGGTCTAGTAGTCATGTATGAAAAGAGGAATATTGTAAGACGTTACTTTGAGGAAAGTAACGCATGCAGAACACTGGCAGAGGAACAGGACGGAACCGAAGCGGAACGTCTGCACACTGACCAAAGGCAATGCAGAGCCTGAGTTTATAGACAATGGGCAGGATTAATATTCGCGTCTTGTGTGCGTGGCAGTTTTTTTTTTACTTTCTTTTGAATCGATTGTTGTTGACAAGCTTATAAATTTCTCATAGTATTCGCGACAAAGGAAAAAAAACAAAAAAGAATTTGGGCATTGAGAAATAGTAATCGTTTCTCACTTGCAAGGAAATATTAATAAACTATAAGCACTGGTTCTATAGGAGAAACGAAATAAAACAAAACTCCAAAGCTTGAATGCTTCATTGATTTTGTAGAGCAGGTTTGTTTATATTCTCTGGATTTATTATCGAATTGTTTTCGCCGGTTACTTCAGAACATTCTGATTTGTAAATAAATAATATAAAAATAGAAACTTATTGAATATGTGGTTACAATCGACATGTGTATGGAATTTTTGTCAATTAACATAAAATGATTCACCCAATCGTGATCTATCCAAAGAAAAATGTCGATCCTTTCACTTCCTTTACACATGATCAAAAAACGTGAAAAAAGATTTGAACCGCACAAATAATGTGATGAAGTAACCGATTTTATGTACAAGCTACCCAGGTGTTTGAAAACCAGGATTATTTATTGAACAATTTATAGTAGGCACACTATTATTTAATAGTCGATAAAACTTTTACTAATCATCTTGTAAATTGTCAATCGTCGAATTACGTAAGCTCGTTGAAATCCAGATAGTAACGATCGTGCATGTTGTGTGTTCTTTTAATTATGAATCGTGCTCAATCATTTCTGAGTGGTATTGCTGCTGCTGGCTGCTCGCTTCTCAGTGCACCGACAACCTAGTTTATCTCCACTTCAGTTAGAAACTTTGATTTCTATTTGAAAATCCTCAAATTTTCATCAAGCACCGCGGCGACCAATCCTCAGGCTTGTTTGCATTTGGCGTGAAAGGAGCCGGGCCCGCCAAATGGCATCTATATCCAAGTGAAAACGTAATTCTCGTTTTCTCACATTGTGCACAGAAGAATGGGCAATTGTTGATGGTTGTTTCCCAAGTTGTGACCAGTTATGCTTATGCAAGTTAATCCCGGCCGGTTCCCATCTATAAACTGAAGCAGTAACATCTTCACTGGGTATACCTACGCTTGATGGAAACATTGTACTAATCAGACGCGCCGAGTGTATAGCGTTTTGCGTGAATTACGTAATTGTTATAAAATTTATGCCAATCGAGCATCTGATGTAGAAAGCCGCACGGACTTTTCGCTTCGACTGTACACGTAATTGTTTTACTATATATTATTATATGCTTGCGGGTCATTTTTTCTGTGTCGCGTCTATTCTCATCAATTACGCTACTAACAGCGGGCTACAACACTGAATTTGCCTTTTAGATCCAGCTTTCTAGTGTAATGGCTCAAATAATCTCAAATTGAATCTTGCGGGGAGAAAGTGATACAGAATCAAAAACGGTAGGTACGCATATTTTATTGTTATGCAGGTATGCTATTACGTTTAGCCTTATCTTCGTGACGTTTTGTATGAGGGCAATTAGTAGCCTTCGCACAGTTGTGCGCCAGAACTTGGTTCCAGTCAGTGGCGCCGAACTCATAAAAAGTTACTATGGCGAAGAAAATTTTAGACCCCCCCCCTATTGCCGCGCAACAGTCGGGCCGAGGGGCCAAAAAGCCCTTCAGTTAGCGGCGCAGGCGAAATTTTTCCGGAATAATGATAATAATAATAACAATGATAAGCAAAAAAAGGGATGTCGCTAAAACAGGTAATATAATAACTAAATACCTACTAACGCAGAATAGCCCGTAGAATGACTATGAGGCAGGACGATGTCTGCTTGTGACTCTATGTAGATTGTAGAGTGCTATGAAATGATCATTTCATATATCAAAGGTTGGCCATAATGACTGAATAAACTGTTAAATGTCAGTGTCAGTCTCTGAAAATGTTTAAAACTTAATAGAAGCTTCCATTATCGTAAGTTATTTTCGAAATGGCAGAAAATTGAAAAACAGAGAGTGGTTGTATTCCTTACGGGCGTGCATTGAAGATTTCCAAACAACAAGTAGATGTCACTTTGAACTCTTCGAAGTAAATTGCAGGACATACTACCAACAATTGAAAAAGGCAAAACAAAAATCACAGTACTGTTACGAGCGGCGATTCCGTGCATTTTGGTAAACACGCGATCTTTCTAGATTCTTCTATCCATGAGATCGCGGTGTAGATACAAGTGCAGAGTTCTGGACGATTCCAGCATATACGCGATGGCTTCGTAATTGAAATACATGGAACCTTCAACGCTTGATCAAGACACATCTGTCCATTTTGACGGAGGTGCAGACATTCCGGAGCACACGGGAAGCATGCGAAAGGTGTGTGGTTATTCTGGAGTCGTCTAGAATCCATATGTCGGATTACTATGGAAACTGCTGGAGAATGCATGTAACATTCGATATGAATTGGTCGGATCTATATAAGGCATCAATTGTCGTCTCACGAGCAGTATTGAATTGGAAGAGACAGCGAGCGGATAAGTAGCGATAGTCCCAGCGATATTTCCAAGTGTAAATATCTGTTGGCGTGTATTTATTGTAGTACGCAGTAATAAACAGTGCGTGTTTTGGAACTATCGTCTCAATTATATTCGAACCCGTACACGAAATACGTAACAGTACTCTTGAGGTAAAATGGTGTTGATCATACGGTACCTATACGTATACCCACATCAAACATCATAAACTATCATTCAGATTCAATGTACCTAATAATCCTAATATCCAATAATTTGATGGGTTAATTTCTCTTCCTCTCTTCTTCTTCCCTTTTTTCCTTTCTTCTCTTTTTCTTCACTCCAGACCCCCCCCCCCATTTTGAGGTATGGCGAGCGCCACAAAAAAAGGTCTATTCGGCGCCACTGGTTCCAGTTTCACTGGTATAAGTATAAAATGTGATTTTATGTGGAAATGTAAATTATTATTGGTTTACCAGGTAGTAAAGGTGGCAGGTACATATTTAAATTATGGTTGATTTTTGTTTGTTTACAAATTACGCTATGTAAAGTGAACCTACTTCTGTTGGTAGGTGTCGCGTGTGCAGCATTTGAACTAAAATTAACTCGTATGGTAGTTGGGTGACAGCTCCTTCAGGGCAACGTCGCGAAAGTATACCACAGATTAATAGGTGCAGTAATTATGATGTGTTAAATACTGTGAAGTAATGTTAGATTTTTCAAACATCTAATGTCTTTTTAATGTAACACGGAATTTCACCTTTCATTATGGAGCAGCAAAACCGCTATTTCAAAACTTCAGCTGTGTGGCATGAGGAACCTCAACTTGGTTGTTTTTATTCATACCTCGAAATAATGCATAGAAATGTAAAGTCACAACATAGAGGCTGTCTTAAAAGTAGTGCATTCCGAGTCTAGAGCGATTTATTAAATCGACTCGAGAACACGACGAAAATATTTAGAAAAAAATTATTGACGTTTATTTTTGAAGATATAGGGATTCGCTGCCCTCTATTTTCGTTATTGGAACTTATTTTCAGGAACTAATCAGTGAAAACCATCAACCACTAGGTGTGCTGAACTTCTATTCAATAACAGGGTGATTCATAAATCTGAAAGATTCATTTTCTTTCAAAAACGCCAGTAAAAAAATTTATATGGAAATAAAAATAGTCGAAATTTGTCCTAAATTATTTCAGAAACTATTTTACAGGCATTATTGAAGAAAACTGGATTTTCGTGATTTATGAGTTATGACTCACCCTGTCTTATAACAGAAATTCAGTGCACGTCAACTAGTTGATAATTTTTACTGATTAATCTATCCAAAAATCGCTATTATTGAGGAAATTGTAAGAGGCGAAGTCCAAGCCTTTGACTACCCCCTCCACCATATGTATAAAAATTCACGTCAATAATTTTCTTCATATATTGTTCTCGTGTTCTTATGAGTGGATTCCATGTTTCGCTCTGAAGTCGAAATGCGATACTTTTGAGGCACCCTGTATTTTTGTTAAACCAATCACAATCTCAAATACTGTTGTAGATAAAAACCTGGAAATTGGGATTCATGCTAAAAATACATTTTCTATGCTTTTTGAATGCTATCATTGGTTCAGATATACGTCAACATTCGGTTGAAATACAACCAGGCGGTCAAACGGACAATCGCGGTCCTGGGGTGGGACTCTGTGTTAGTGTCGCTAGCTACTTATCGCCACGAAGCGATAGTTTCGTACTACGCGCAGTAGTAAGCGACCTCCCACCACACCTCATCATCGCTAAGAAAGTCGCCAGAAAGCGACACCTCGAGACGTGTAGAGAACGGTGTTTACGGTCGCTTGTGGGGTTGTTTTGTCTTGTTGTTGTTGTTTTACATCATCAATTTTGTCATCACAAGTCGACAAACACCACTACCACTATCCAGCTAGCATTATTGTTATTATAATTATCATATATGTATAGGTATTGTTGTAAAAATTAGCCCAGATCAACGTTTAAAAGCTATATTTTGTTTTTGTGTTGAATAATGAATAATCTTCTCAGATTTACATTTATTTATTTGTTTATACGGATTTTCATTTTTGATGTCGTTTTCAATAATAACAAATTTGATTATTTATAAGTTTCATGCAATTAGCTACGCTTATATATTTGGCGTTGGTTTGTTACATTATCATTGAGGTATCATTATATTTGAACGAAGATACATACTAAATTTTCTCTAGCCAACCTTAAACCACGCTAAACAATTTTAAAGGATTTATAAACACTTTATGCACCATCTTGGTTGAAAGTTGAAACTCTAAAAATGAGAAAATTTTGTTTGTTATGCCCACCGTGCCCACCCAAGTTTCAAAATATGACGTTTTAACCAGAACTGCCAACATTAGGCCAACAACTTCTCTACAAAGTTACTGTGATAAATGCCTACTTTCGCAGAATGGCTAATACAAAGCCGAACTGTTCCGAAGCGTACGCGATAGGTGCACAGAGTGCAAGTTCTAGCGACTATTGCTATCGCCTATGGTTATCGACTATCGCTTCGAAGCGACTGTCGCCGGAACAACACAGAGTCCCACCCCTGTCTCGCTACTTTTCGACGACCTCGTCACCGGGAGCTGCAGTGACGTCGCCCTTAGATCCCATTTTCCAAAATGTACATAACGTCAACTTGCAATGGCTTCTACACGCTGTCTTTTCCGTTTGTCTTGGGTTCTATTGCGTCCCGGCTTGTATCTCTTTTTTTGTATTTTATCTAATTATATGCCATTGTGTTGAATGTTTTTCTGATCCGGCTTGTTTTTCAGTGCCGACGCTCGACCAGACGTGGCCCACGTTCGATACACTTTTTGACAGAAATTTCTTGGTTCTCGGTTGATGAAGTTTTTTCCCACTTTCTAGATTCTCTTCTTAAGTAAGCTGGCTAATGGACCAGAATCCAAGGCCAAGAGCACGCAGGAAAAAAATCATTTTTTTCTGCTTTGACCTACAAATTTGCTTTAATTTTCTTCTCTGTTCCATGTACTTTATTTCGTAATGTCATGTTCCTCTCTGTAAAATTTCCTTCTATCCCTTTTCTATCCGCTTTTCCAGCTCTGTTCCGCATTCTTGGTCAAAACCACATTTAATTCAGATTGTTCTTTTTCATCGCATAAATATTTGAGGTGACTCTATTGATTTCTCTGAACTCCTATTTCTTGAATTTCATGTTATGCTGCCCTTTCCGTGTTTTTTCAACTTCTTTTTCAACTTTGCTTATGTATTTTGAAGTGATTTTGAAATTCCAATATTTTTCTCGTCAATTTAAAATTCTTTGTTGTTTTCCATTGCTGCATATTTCTTCTCTGTTCATTTCTTCCTCTTCCAAATCTACCTTCTACGAAGGCGCAGAGCGGACATACTACATTTTTTCCATAATTTCGATTTTTAACTCGAAATTTTGAATTTATTCCCGTCATTTCCACTTTAATTTCGAAGTTTCGACTTTCGAACTCGAAATTTTGACTTCAATCTCAAAATTATGATCAATCTCGAAATCTTCCTACATGTTTATAGTTTCACTATCGAGCCGCCAGTTCCATCGCACGTAACTATTGTGTTCTTTCACTGACGTCAATGGCTGAAAGGAGAAGGGCCATCCCTTTGTGACATTTCCCTCGCCCGTTCAATGACGACCCGGTAATAGAAAAAATCAAAAAATTTCGGAATGAAAAGTAGGTTATGGATAGAACTGGCGATGCCTCAAGAAATTTCAGTAGCCTCCGATTATTTTTTTAAATGCCGGGTCTACTACGGGGAATATTACGAAGGGATGGCCGCCCCTAGCTGAGACAAGACAACGTCAATAAAAGAGAGCAAGAGTAACGTGCGGGAAACTGGCGGCTTGATAATTGAGCGAGAAAGATGGACGATAAGATAATTGATCCAGGCGTACGAATCAGGGAGTGTGGAATCGGTAGAAGAGTAACGAATGCCTGAAAAGCGGTTCCAGAGAAAGCGATGGTTATGTAACACAATAGCGATTACACATTTTTAAATCTGAAGACCCTCTGGTTCAACTAACTGAGCTACAGTCCCCTAAAACCAGTCTAACAGAGCCAAAGTCTTTTTAGAATTCGACATGGTGGAGACGCCGGCCGGATCTTCAACGGCACCCATTAGAATCCACAGAACCTAAGCCCGGGCGTACCTTCGACGTACCACTACAAGATGAAGCCACGAAGCCTCCCACACCAGGAAGGCTCGGTCAGCCACAGGAAGAGCTAAGAACGATGGCTTTTAAAACGACATTATGAAAATTTTTATATGAACTCTTAACTTGTAGAATGAACATAACACCTCGGTGTAAGATAACGCGATAACGCCACCAGCTTGCGGCAAAAAAGCAGCGAAAGAGACATCTTTCACACAGCAAGCTGCCCGTGGATTACAACACGGGGTGTAACGGGTGGGGCATAAAAAACCGTCCTCGGAATTTTTACTTCTAAAATTTCAACTTCGCCACCGATTTTTTCGATTTTTTCAGCATTGGATAGCCAATTGAATAGGCTATCATTCCCGTATTTCAAAATGGCCGACATATCTGAATTCAAGATGGCAGAAACAATTGAAAATAGGCCTTCTTTTGTTCTTGTTGCTCTTTATTGAAAGTTACCAGAAAGTCGAAACCAATAATGTAATATGAAGGAATAGACCTTTCTTGTCAATTCAAGACCACAAGCAATAAAATCGGGTCATCTGCTGTGGAGCTATTGCAAGTTGAAGCGAAGCCTACTTTCCGTTTTTTTCATTATCGCCTAATTGACCCAAAAGGTATCCTGCCCGCCAATCCGCCATATGCTCATTTCTCAACCGATTTTCTCAAATTTGGTATCAATGGCTACCTGGTTGTGGTCTTGAATTGACACGAAAGGTCTATTCCTTCATAACACGTTATTGGTTTGGACTTTCTGGTAACTTTCAATAAAAAGCAACGAGAACAAAAGAAGGGCTATTTTCAATTGTTTCTGCCATCTTCAATTTTAATATGTCAGCCATTTTGAAATACGGAAATGATAGCCTATTCAATTGGCTAGACAATGCTGAAAAGTTTCAATAAAATCGGTGGCAGAATAAAAATTTTAGAAGGAAAAATTACGAGCACAGTTTTTTATGGCCCACCCGGTATATTGGTTCTACCTAATTTTTTGCATTATGTATGTATGTTTAAGTTCAGTTAAGTTAAGTAAGTTCAGTTGAGTAGTAAATTGAATTCAGGTGGAAAAAGATGAATGAAAAGTACGAATGGATCTGACGATAGCCATAAGGCGATTCAATTTTTCCGAAAATTTTTGATTATTTCAATACCGTGTCGTCATTTAACGGGCGAGGGAGATGTCACAAACGATCGCCCTTCTTCGCTGAGACAAGACTACGTCAAAGAAAGTACAAGAGTTTCGTGTGGGGGAACTGGCGGCTCGATAGTGAAACGATAAAGATGTGAGAAGAGAGTAAATACTGGATAATTGATCCAAGCGTACGAATCGGGGAGTGTTTAATTGGTATCTGAATTACGAGTGGAGTGCCCAAGGAGCGGTTCCACAGACATTTCCTTTAAAAGTCGAAACGTCGAGATTGAAGTCGAAATTTCCAGATTGAAGTCGAAGTCGACTCCTGATAACGCTACAATACGATGATTACAATTACAAATGCCAGGAATATGTATGCAACATTTGAGCAACAAATCAAACAAGGGTTAATTCTGAGTTCAATGCAAATCGTTAAACTACCCTCAGTTGAAAACAAGACACGAATATGTTCCTTTCATCAAAATCGGTCAGTAAATGAAGAAGTTCAATATGTAGGTCCAAGATGGCGTCATAATAGAAATAATGCATAATAGTTGCAGCGGTACGCTTTTTGATTCTGCATTTTGTGATACTGCAATGAAATTTGACATATGCAGACTACATAAAATTTCAAGTGATTTGACCCGCAGCACTCAAAAATTTGTCCATTAGGGGGCGACTGGGGGCCCCTTAAAATTTCAAGATGTCTGAATTTTTCCCTTGCGCTATTCAGTACCGCCCTATCTACCGTACAGAACCTAAACAACTTTGTTCTTGACCATCATAACATTTTTCGTCATGTCAATTCCATTCTTCTTATAGAAAAAAAATAATTTCTTTGCCTGGTCAACAAATCAAAAAATATTTTTTTTTTGGACCATCAATTGATTGTTAAGTAGTTTTTGTGCGATCATCGATGAATCCGCATCCCCTTGATTCATTTATGAAAAGAAAACTTTTGCAGTGCTATTTTTCAACAAAGGAGTGACTTCAACTTACCATTATTTTCAACATTACCTTTTTCAATATTTTACCTCCGTAAGTATGATTATTGTTATACTAATATACAGCTTGAAGTTCTCTTCAACGATGTGGATGATGAAACTGCCTCAGATTCCACCTGGAAGCCGTACAGAATAATTTTTCTGCAAGGCCGTCAAATTTGGCATTTCTGATTTTCTAGCGGGAGCGGCCAAAATGTCAATACACACCACTCCGCCCAAGAGCACCGGTTTGCTCTAGCGGAAAACGATATTCACGCCTAACAATTTTGCATTTTGTGATACTAAAATGAGAGATGGTGCGAAAGTACCGCAACCGGTGCTCTTGGGCGGAGTGGTGTGTATTGACATTTTGGCCGCTCCCGGTAGAAAATCAAAAATGCAAAATTTGACGGCCTTGCAGAAAAATTAATATGTACGGCTTCCAGGTGGAATCTGGGGCCGTTTCATCATCCAAACCGTTGAAGAAAACTTCAAGCTAAATATTAGTACAATAATAATCATATTTTTAGGGATAAAACATTGAAATAGGTAATGTTGAAAATAATGATAAGTTGAGGTCACCCCTTCGTTGAAGAATAGAACAGCAAAACTTTTGTTTTCGTAAATGAATCAAGGGGATGCGGATTTATTGATGATCACACAAAAACGACTCAACAATCTATTTGTGGTCCAAAAAAATATATATTTCTCGACTTGATGACCAGACAAAGAAATAATTTTTTTCTGTAAGAATGGAATGGACATGACGAAAAATGTTATGATGGTCAAGAACAAAGTTGTTTAGGTCCTGTACGGTAGATAGGGCGGTACTGAATGGTGCATGGTGAGAACACTGACATCTTGAAATTTGGAGGGGCCCCCAGTCGCCCCCTATTGGACAAATTTTTGAGTGCTGCGGGTCAAATCACTTGAAATTCTACGTAGTTGGCATATGCCAAATTTCATTGCAGTATCACAAAATGCAGAATCAGAGTCATTTTGCTAGCGTACCGCTGCAACTATAATGTTTACTCATTCGAACATAAGCTTCCACTGGAAAAAGTTGCAGGGTTCTAACTTCATTCTTCAAGGAGGAGTTTAGAGCACTTTCTTCGAAAATGCGCTAAAAAAATTACATGCACAATGTTCCACTTGGAGGGTACTGATTTGATGGGTCATAGTAACAAGAAAGCCAAAATTCATAAAGTCAGATACTCCGTCTGAAACACTGTCTCGGTTTTTATTGAAACTGACTAGAACAAGATATTTCAATATGACAATATGGCGATCAAGATGACGGAGTATCGACTAAATCCATAAGATCGGCCAGAGCATCTGATGCACTGTTTTTTCTAAGCCTACTGTTTCCAACATTGTCACGTGATTCGCTAGAGACTCCGACTCGAAGATAAGCCTTAAAAAAACGTTAAATTGGCGGAGGAGCCGTTCGAGAGTCAAAGCGGCCCCAGCCTTCGCTACTACGTATATGGCGAGACTTAAAAATGCCGGTGTTCACTAAACTCAGAGAAATCAAACTGGATTAAACTTTGAGAAGGCAATAAAACTCACGCACCCACAACCCACAAGACATTGCCGGCGGTTAACGTTCACTATTATTCCAAATATAAAAAGTGTCACATGCACATGTGTGTTTAGTGTCCCATAAAACACTATAAACTAGCTAAATGAATCATAGCTCAAATGAAGCATGCTTAATGTACCATTACAATTAAATTTAAAACGAATAGTTATAGAGACACAGCAACAGAAGAGGAAAGTAGATTAGGTATCACAAAAAAAGCTCATTTCCTGAGTTTTTCAGGACGACAGCAGCAAAATTTGCGGTGGTGCTTATATTACTTATATTACTCCGCTTAGGTATATTACATTAACCACATGTTTTTAACCGGGTTTTCAACAACACCATTAAATTTTAGTGCATATAGCCATACCGATTACGTTATTTCCTTCTGCTAACTCTCATCAAAAGGAAAAATAACATGTAACTTTTCTTGCTATATACGATTCTGCGGCATAGTCATTACAACTAAGCTTCTTGTGGAACTGGAACTAAAGTTTTTGCAGTTTTTTTTTTCCCAGAGCGCAAATTGTGAAAACGTTATCACTTTCAGTAAAAGAGTAAAAGAAAAAAGAAACAGCAACGCAGTGACTTATTGTGAAGCATTTGAAAAAATTGTTTCGAATCGGGAATCTTTTCGCCGCGTCTTCGCTTCAATTAACTCCACGCAGCAAGAAATTCAATTCATCGCCTTGCGGCGGCGCTCCAGTAACAATAAGAACAATTATCATTCCCGTTTTCGCTATTTTTACACCGGCTCCCGTATTTATCACACATTATTGTTACAATGTCCATTAAGACTGCCGCCGTCCTAAGCGCATTTGCTTGTAGTGGCACAAGCAATAACGGTTCGCTTCTTCATTAAAGCATCGCGAAGCTGTTTTCTTTGACACTCCTGATGGTGTGCTACTGCTAAACTACACACACAAATCCAATATGACGCTCTAATTGCATACTCTCGCAAGTGCCGTGTAACAAAAAATTTACGAGGCCACTTTGAAATGCATTTCGCTGAACCGCATACTGCTCTTTGCTAATGCGCTAAATGCTTGCTGGCTAAAGTTAAAGTTGCCTCTGTGTATCTACGTGTTGCAGTGGTGTTCTAGCGGTTGCTCGCCTGACCGGCCATCGGAGTCTCCGATCTTCGTCACGAAAGTGATGCGCCGTTATATGATGTTTGCTATGCGAATTTCGTATGATTTGAACATCACGAGCATTATGCGTCTATGCCCACCCACCGGAAATACTTTAATTGTTGGCTTTGGTTAGTTGGTAATCAAGCCGGGTCCTTCCGGTTTCAATATGGAGAAGGAGGTAAGATACCGTTGCCCGCAGAGAAGTGCCACTTGAAATAATTAATAATTGCCTGTACGCTGGGGATCTTAATCTATTTAGATGTAGGTATATGCACTATGAATTCCAGTTGCAACAAGAGGCTTCCCACTTTATTCCTTATACAAATTCATCCAGGCACTTATGTAGTCTCGACCTTAACCAGCGCACTTTCATTATTTAATCTATATGAAAAGAGAATTTCGCTTGATATGCACGATGTCAATAGGGCAATATGGTAAAAAAAAACCCGTATTTACCACCCTGTATTTTTCTTAGGTCGCGACTGAGAAGCTTTGAGCCAGAAGAAATTTTCAAGATTCAATCTGACCCACTTTGTCTACAGGATGTCCCAGGTCTAATGGATCAAACTTTGCCAACGAAGTATAGGTAATGATTTTGATCGAAAACGTCCCTTCTGAAAAGAGAAATCTGACTGGAAATTCAAGGAAAATTCAAGGAAAAACACCTACCAGGTTGAGCGAGCATCCTGTATAAGACAAACTCTGCGTGTACATGTACAAGCACATCAAAAAGCACTGGCCCCTTCATATACAACCTCTTATCAACTCCCACTACAATGGATTACTTTTTCAAGATTCATATCAACTATGGGGGTTCCACCAAAAGTTTTACGAGCGAAATAACTTTAATCTGAGTTAGTTGCTAAGCAACTGGCCTTGCTATTGATTGTGCCATAGCAACTAACTCAGATTAAAGTTAAGTCACTCATAAAACTTTTGGTGGAAACAGCAGTGAGAGCACTGTAGTAGTGATAGAAGACAATGCTACGACCATGGCTCAAACACAGATTAGCACTTTAGCGACAAAGTCCGAAATCAGGGTCTTTCCTGCTACGCCACGTAAACGCCCAGTGGGTCACTGCAGCGAAATATCAACTACAGTACGTTTAGCCCTACCGTGATTCTAGTCAGCTGGGCAAATTTTAGTTTGGCATTGTAGACTTGAGGTGTCCAACTGATGCCATGTGTGTGTCTGTCTTGGCCCCGGAAGATAGGATATTGAAATCATTGGAAGTTAGTTTCTGGTACGTCGCTTTTTTAAAGAATCTCCGGTAAGAGGTGGCATTTAGGTAATTTACTTATCATCAATTTTTTACATTGTAGACTGACCAAGCTCTGAACCGAAGATTTTCCAAGGTACGAAACTTACTCTAAGATGTGGATAATAGAGTGTATTGGTATTGTATTGGTAATCGATTGGCTGTTGAAAATGAGCTTTTATTGTTTCTCATGGGTATACTATGTTTTGCAAAACGTCCGTGGACACGATTGATCATTATATAAATGATACCGAAATTGGAGATCTTTATGCAGAATACGAGACTGTGTAATAATGGGATGAATTTCAATTATGAGTGGGTTAGCTGTGCTGGCGGATGTTTCACCTCTTGATCTGAGAAGACTTGAGAAGGGAATGAGGAGAAATGTATCCGTAACCCTATCATATGGATATTGGAGCCATAATTTTTGTTTATAAAAGAAATAATTTGACAACTGTATAAAATTGAAACCGTCAAACTTGGAGTTCTCGAATATCAGTGCAACCAACTGCAGTGCAACAGGTCAAGTATGGTGACCATGGGCCTACCCATGTGGCTCGAAAGCATCAGCATCTAGATTCCAGCCGTTCCCAGTGATTTAAGTCGGAGAAGGCTTTTCCGCAACTTTGAAAATTCCAAGCGCCCGCCCGGGAAATGGTGGAAAACTCCGACTGCTTGTTGAAACTTTTTTTTTCGTTACTCAAAACTATTCTGATTTAAATACAATTCTTCAATAACTTGCAAATGGCATACAGCAAACTGACTCATTTTGTGACAGTCATACTTCTGTTTGACAGAGATGACAATTATAAAAACTAATTACCACATTCCACGCTGAAACCATATCTATACAGGGTGTTGACTTTTTTCAATATTTTAGGATATGGTAGAGTACCTTATAAAACTAAGTGGACTTTTTCCCTCCCCCTCCCCCCCCCCCAAAAAAAAACAAATAAAAAGCAGGATTCATTCATCGTTTTCATTCAGGAAAAAAATTACAACGAGAAAACGGTTTCGTGATCCGAAACTAGTAATTAATGCTTTTTGGACACATCCATGCATTCAGAATAACGTTCCTGCTTTCAAGATTACTTATGTAAAGTGTCAGTTTGTGATTTTGAGAAACTCTCTTTTCAGATTTTACAAAGTTTGTTTTTCTTCTCATCGGCTATTTTTGGCCATAGGAGCTAGCTCGGCTTCATTCATTTTCACATTTGATATTCCTGAAAATTTCAATGTGAAAAGAATCGAACCCGGAGCTCCGGAGCTCCACTTCGCCAATAGCAGTAGGAGCACTAGGTGCGCATCTCACTCGGTTAGTGGGTCGGAAAACTCTCTTGAAAAAGCTGAATTGTAATGAAAAAATACAAATTCTTGTTCCATATGCATAGCTTTGTTTACAATAATTACCGCCCAGTACTTCAAACCTTTCGACCATCTGAATGGAAAATGAAAATTTATTCGGTTCGCCGACTGGCCATGTGGACGTTTTCCAACAATTAGTGGAGTTCGAACCGTCTGTCAGGAGCTACTTTAGGTTTTCCTACGGGCTTGAGGCCGTCTAGTTAGCCGTTGGAAGTGCGGGTGGTTTGTGTGTTTGTGAGGCGGCGTTCGGTAGGTCTGTTGCGCCTCGTAAAGGGGTCGGTCACAGCACGGTGTCCCATCGAGGGAATGTGAGTTCTTTCCGCGCAGGTTGCAGGGTTTGGCGTGACTTTACCAGGGGCACCAACTATTTATATTTCTGACGACTGGCAACTCGTCAGCTGACGGAAGGGAGTTCAAATGGCTCTGGGCAGGTGGCAGACAGATTTATTTTGTTGGAAACGACATGTCAATTCCAAAAACATGCCCTTTCCCACATCGACGTTCATGGCGGAGGCCAAAAATTAGTGACGTTTCCTTAATCTGAGTCGTCGATAGGATAAACGGTCATCTGAATTTTCAGAAAAATCAAGCAAAATTATAAGTTACTCGTTATTTCCTACTTAAGATACAGGATGTCAAAGTTCAAGAATAGCAAGAGTATTATTGTAACAAAATATGGACAACACACCGTGTTCCTGATTCCTTATTACACCTGATGCTCTAGGTACCTACACGAGAGTTATTCCTGATCCAGAACAATTCGTGATTCTCAATTAAAATGATGGTTTAAAGTTTTGAGAGGTGTAATCAAAATGACGTATGAATGTGAACAAAATATTGCAGCAGTGAAAAAGGGGGTTATGGAATATGCATGATGAAAGTCACAATGACAAGAATTGTGCAGATTGTTATTGTACATAGAAAAAATAACGTCCATAAATTAAAATGGCGTTCAAAAATTCGTCGTTTTGTCACTGTACTACAAAAAATCTTTCTCCATTCATAGGCAGGTCAACTTTTCAACACTCAGGTCTTCAATTTAAAAAAAATGTAGCCTTCAATTTTGCCCATAGCAGTTTTTCCGAAAGGTTTCTTGAACCTTGACACCATACTTCACCTACCTACATTCTAAAGCTACATTTATGTTCTAATTCTATTTTCATACTAGAGAATAATGGCATTAAAACCATATCTATACTACTGTGACATTTGAATTTCATAGTTTTTGACGTTGTTGTCATATCAACAATATGTAATATTTACCAACAATATGTAATACAATATGTAACAATACAATGTACAATATGAACAATATGTAATATTGTGGTAATATGCATATTTTTTTTTACACAAAACTTCAGAATCGATGCCTTGTCAATCTTCCAATGAAATTCATATTATCTGTCTATTTCAATGGATGGATGAAACTTCGACATTTTCCTGAAAAGCGACGCGATTTGGGGTTAACAGTGCCGGCTGTGACTGCTGGTAAATAGTAGGTTTGTTCCATCAAGAGGTTTCAAACTAGTCAGATCTAATAGGAATCGAGAAATACAGTTTGCAAACTGATTTGGACGCTTCTCATTGGCTCTGACTAATTTGAGATTTCTGATTGAACCTAGGATGGAACAAACCTGTTGAACAAGCAACCTGACAGAATAGGAATGGACCAGCCGTCAATGCCGTCACTGTTAACTTTATATTTTATATATCAGTCAGTTTGACGTGACGTCTATCAATTTTGTTACTGCGGATCTCAAATTAATTTCACTTAAGTGGCACAGGCCAGTTGCAACCGCTATTTTCAAAAGGCGGCAAGGACAATCATTGTTGAACACGCTGTACCTAGAGGTAATTATTGAATCTCAAAAATTCATTTTCCCCGATTCACCTTCAAAAACACCATTAGAAATTTGGGTATGGAAACGAGAAGGGTCATATCTTGTTATAAATTATTTCGGAGACGAACGGAATCTTTTACAAGCATCAGAAGGGGAAAATGGATTTTTGGGATTTACGACTCACTCTGTATCGTGAACAGAAACAGTGCACACCCACTGGTTGATAGTTTTTACTGATTAGCATATCACAATCTTTTGCAAGCATTAGAGAAGAAAACTAGATTTTTGGGATTTATGTTATGACTCACTGACTAAATTGCTATTTTCAGAGCCACTTGATTTCACAATGGCCACGAAAACTGAGATTTTGTTTTGGAACACAATGATCTAGATAAGGACGAGGCTAGAGGATTACAAGCTCTTTCAAGCTATGACATTTTGTTCGAATTCAAGCATTTAGATAGGTGGGTGTCTAATAATTTCCTACTGAAGCTCAAAAAATCAATTGGGAGATACGTAAGTAATCACTTTAATGATCTAATGTATTTGTTTCTATTATACAAGTGATTCAAAAGTGTCGAACCACCTTTAGGTTCGTTATACGGGTATGCAGTAGGGTGCTGGAAAGTTGGTGAAAAAAATTCTGTCATTCAATTTTGACGTTATAGAGGGACGTTGGTCCTTCGATCGCTTCTATTTTCGTTGTTTCTAAAGATTTCAGTCCACTGTTTAGGACAAAATGATTAGTACGGAAACTCAGCCGCTGAATCTGTATTGAATTTCTGTTTTCTATACCTACAGGATGAGTTGTGAATTCTGAAATCAAATTTTTCCTAAAAAATGCCTGCAAACAGTCACAGTGGTCCCATAACCTATGGAGAGCATGATAAACTCATTTCCATAGAATTCTGTTGCTTCTGTTTTTTTTTTTTTAGGAAGACTGAATTTTTGTAGTTTATGACTCACACGGTATAGAAAACAAAAATTCAATACACATTCAGTGGCTGATAGTTTGTACTCAATATTTTGCCATAAGCATCAGTTCACCAAAATCTTTTGAATTGAGGAAAATAGAACGGCTTGAAAGACCAACCTTTCTCCCTCCATATCTTCAAAATTGAAGGACATAATTTTTTGAACAATTTTTAAGCATTATACTGCATTTCTATTCAACACACATTCAAGGTGGTCCGAGACTTTCAAATCACCCTCTTCAGGATAGCTCAGATTTAGTACCAAAAAAATTACCCTAGAGTTACTACCTGACGTGAAGACCTCTTGTTTTCGATCTAGCGTAAGACGACTTTTCTCCACGGCCCTCGCCCTTCCTTTACTTTCGGAACCACTGGTTGGTTCTCTCGATGATTTTCTTGAAAACCGACTAACGACCTAATGATCCGAAGCATAGCTGTGGCATATTCGATATTCGAGTGCAATACCTCGTAACCCATTCACAAAATATTAGGCAATGAAAAACAAAGAAATAGGTCAAAAGTTGTGTGAAGCCGAATTTGCGGAAATCAAGTGCCCGCATGGGCTTTCTTGTGTGAAGTTTGGTGTTATTTTTTTTATAGCTATGAATGTTGGAAGACCTATTTACAGGAAAACATAAGAATCATAATGGCCCTATAGGTATACTGTGTCTAATAACTAAATCACTGAATCCGATGTCGCATCCGTGGACTAATAAAGGGAATGAGGTCCCATGCTCAATTTAGCACCATTAGGGAACAACCTTGACTTTCGTTTGCATAAGAGACGACTCGATGCGTGTGTAAATAAATAATAAAAAGTACAATGGCCCGATTGTATGCCCAGGCATTAATATAATCGTCAATATAGGTAATGGAGTAATTGGAAAAGTGGCTCAGAGGCTTTCCTCTAGAGTTGCGAACGATCCAAACGAGTGTGATTCGAAGAGCATTCAAATCGCTCCATTACACAGATTTCCTTCTCGAGTACATTACCCGCCGCGCGTGGAAAATTATACGATTAAACCCCGTACAAAAAAATATCGTGCTTTGTTGGCTTAGCTATAGTATTCATCACATTCTTTTGCCCGTCATAAATTCAGGAATATATTACCTATCTAGCAGCAAGCGCGCGAAGAAAACGAGTTCTCAGGCTTCCAGAGCATGATGGTAGGTATAGTGAAATTTATGAAACTTCAGAAATTCAATAAATCGAGTCTAAGCTCTGCGTATGATTATTATCGATCGATAACTCCACGGCAAAGGGTGTAATTATCACAGAGCGACTGCAACGAGCGAGCGGAATCGGAGATTTTTCTCTTGTGAATTAATAATAACGGCGTAACAAGTTTTGTTACAGCATCATGATGGAGCGTTGAGCTTATATTAAAACCTGGTCATTATCTCATTTCTTCACCGCCGCCTTGTCGAATGGGTACCTATCCTCCACTCGAACACTTTGTATTAAAATTACTGTATGATGGGTATGAATAATACATGGTGCGTGATGAAGAGGTGCAGCTTCTATACCTATTTTTCAAGAAGTGTTAAAGGATCATTCTTATAGCTGCCAAAGTCATTGTCATCTATTCTTATTATTGTTAAGCGCTCCCACAGTCCTTTGGTCAATGGAAGGTTCCGTGTATGTAACACCATACAGTAATGTTGTTATTACCGGCATGACATCGCACCTGTTTGGTCCCCTTGAGGCCATGAAAGTATGTCTCCGGAAGAAAACCGGAAGATTGAGTACCTACGGTGTACAAAACGAATCGATCTTGAACTGATGTAACGTGTCAAAACGTTTAGGTACACTGCTCTCGCGGAGTCTGATGATGATCGGGGTAATGGTATGCAGAGAGGCTGGATCCGCAGTCGAAAATATTCGGAGCTTCTCCTCTCTCTCTCCCGCCCGGTGGGCCCGTAGGCACAATATAACGTCTTTCATACAAACTTTTGACATTCATCGCTTTTGGGGTGTGGTAAACATTCCATGATGCAAGATCCGAGATGCAGTTATCCACGCGGCTTTTCCTCAACCACGAGACGATCTCTACTCGATATACCTAATGATCAGCAAAGGCTCGGAGGCGCTCACCTGATTGTTTCAAGGATCAAATACCATGAATGTGTGGAATGGTAATTCCTTCGGGGAGAATGATCCAAATAAAAGAAATCACCACAAAAAAAAAACACAAAATTTCACACCGATGACCACACTGCGAGCGCGGTATTCCTCTGGTTCAGTCGCGGCGGTACACCTCGACAGTACTGGCGGCTCAGGTGCTTTCTTGCCCGACGACCATCAAGACACAGGTAAGTGGGGAGAAAGAAGTTTTGTCCGTTTTGCGCTATACCCACCCGATTCAACTTATATTTTCTTTCGATTCGATTAACACCCAAAGACAATAATGCCGTTTTGTTGACGCTTTCTGCATCTAAATACGCACACGAAGCATCGCCGTCGTCTCAGTTTGAATATTTGATAAGAACTACAACAGCGGATCCGGATAGCCGAGAACGAGCGGAGTCGGAGACTTCAATGCAGGTATAGAAAAGGTTGAGGGCGGCACGACACAGGTAGGTACCTACTCAAGCTAAAAAGCCACACACAACATATAAAATGCGGGTTTATAATATCAGGTATTTTGGTCCGACTTGGGGAGGCGGAGGTGCATTTCGCGGAACTAGGTCCCCGCTGGGTTAAATATCTACCATTGATAAAATGTGTTATATAGGTATTCTTTGTCTGGGAGCTCTGCTGCTCTACACAATATCGTTTTCCGTCAATGGCACTTCCTAATTACAAATTACATGGAACAAAACCTCATAATGCTCGCTTGTTTTGTTACTTACTTACGAAAACGTAAAAACATATCGATTACCTCCCAAATTCTTCACAGCAGAAGCTACAGGTAAACAAACACCTTGTTTCTAATCTTCTGCAGTTGATGATCCTCGCAAAATTCGTGACCATGACTTCTTCTTACATTCCGACTTCTGAGTTTTCCTTTGAAGAATAGAAAATCTGAAAAAACCAAAGGGAATTTTGAGATATTTTCATACCTGAGTAATACATTATTATATTATTATCACGAATAGCACAATAACGTATGATCCGAAAGTTTTGGGAATTTTTTCAAAAGCAATCAACTTTTTTTTGATAGTTTTAATTTTGTAACTTGATATTGCAAAAACTAGCATCATCTTTAACAATTTTAAATTCATATTTAACATGTTGAAGATGGGCCATTATCTTTGATGGCTCTCAGTTTTCTTCTGTCATGTTCGATCATTCTCTGGACAACAGCAGGATTAATTCCTCAGAGCTCCTGCCTCCGAATGTACCGCAAGCTCGACCAATATAAGATTTTTGGTAAGTATTGAGCAGGATAGTATACGACAAGAGATGGGAAGCTGCAAATGAAGACCAATTACGGCGTCACATTTTTTAATAACATTGGAGAATTTCGCATTTGAGAAATTGATCCAGAAAATTATGAAACATGACAGAAGAAAACTGAGATCTATCGAAGATAATGGTCCATTTTCAATATGTTGAATATGACTTTGTTATTGTTATATATGATGTTAATTTTTGCAATATCAGATTCAAAAAGGAAGACTATTCAAAAAAAGTTATTAGCTTTGAACAACTTCCCAAAACTTCCGGACCATACGTTATGCGGGTAACCTTTGACCGTTCATGTGTTTTTTTTTTAATTTTAGCTAGGTAGGTTTTTTTTTTGGTTTCTTTCCTCTACCTCCTTGCAGCACCTTTCCACTACTTTCCAGCTGTGAAAAAGAGTTGCCTTCATAGTTTTGTTAGATTAAGCCTCTGCGAGCTTTAATGAATCAGAAAAAAACAGATACATACTTTGATGTACCTGTGCCTCCATTTTTGTGTCCTATACATATAAAGACTTCATAAGCACCTCAATAAACACTGCAGGTATACTATACAGATTCTGTTGGCCTAATTGACTTCTTTTTTGACAAGTTTATGACCTGTGAATCTTATTATTATTGTATGCATTGTAAATAAATGTATACCAACGGTGTATGTATATACACATGCACCCCAATATTTAACGGGAAGCACCTGGCTGAAGGTGGAGATTCCAATGAACAGGTAGGTGAGATGTATCTTGTAGCTATAACCAGAGTGATTTTACGTGACTTTTCATAAACAGACACCTGTATAGTGTCGTAAATTCATTCATCATGTTGTGTTTCTCACGGTATGGCGAATTCTCTCTCACGCTCGATTTTATATTTTCAAATCTTTTTTATCTAATATACAATATACCTATCTGTTGTAATATCACCCTGATAAATACTTACATAGTTTCGGTGCATGTATGAAGTATGAATTTAATAAGTATGGTGGGGGTTGAACAATTACTCAACATTGTACTTAAGTAGAGTAGGTAGGTATGCAAGTACCTATATATTTTGTAGATTTATATATGCGCAAGTATGTAGCAGAATGCCCACGCATTGGGAGGTTTCACACCCTAATCTTGATACCTACTTGCCAATTATGAAATTTCACGTTTATCGGTAATGCATATTTATATAGGATAACATGTATGGTTTTGTAAAAATGACTTCAATTATGTTCTTATCCTTTGGTACGTAGGTACCTATCCAACGTCCAACGTTTATGTTTGTCTCTTTGGTTCACTTGTTCTTCTGGTTACTTTATTTTTCCATATGAAAACTTGATTTTCTTCATTGTACACAGGAGTCCTGGAAATTATAAAATAGAAAAAATCCCTAAATATACCTCATCTCATCTCATTTCACTATAAGCCCCAGTCACACTACCTAAGTCATAAAATGCCTCAAACCTGGCGAGAATAATAGAGTGAAACTCCAGATTAATGACTTGAAGTGCGATTCTGTAAAAAATAACGTTCTAGAAAAGTAGAAACGCTCTGTGTAGCGTAAAAAATCTTGTCAGCCATTGGCTGTTGCCTATAGGTAATAACAGCGTAAGAGAACATCCATGCCCGATTGCACAAACATGGTGTCAAATTTTAGTTTGGTACCAAACAGGGAGTTCAATGTTTCAAAGTAAAATAAAATGCAAATCCAATTTCTTCAACGAAAAACATAATGGAAATACAAAATATAGCCCCTTATGCCTTATTGTAAACAAAAACAAACTTGAGGTAGCACTTATTTCTTATTACGAAGAAAAGATCCGCCAGTTCCGGTAAGATGTGTTCTACAAGCCAAAATAAAGGCTGTCGCACCTGGGTTTTGGTATCCAAATAATTGCTCGGAACTGTATTTTATATTCTGATCATATTTTCTTCTTGAGGTACATAATGGGGTTTCCGTTTTATTCCACTTCAAACATTTGATCCTGTGTTTGGTACCGCAAACAAAAATTCAAAATTCAAAAATTCAATTCAATTCAAAAATTTGATACCACCTTTGTGCAATCGGGCATTATAGAATCTTATGTTTTATTAAAGAATCGCATGCACTATCAGATACGCTACACTTCCGAAACACACGCACGCAAAGTTTTCAAAAATGCTTTTTATTCTTTTAAAACAGTTTGCTGAAATTGTTTTAAAGAACGAAAATAAAAGAGCTTGAGGACTACCTTTTTTTTGACCTCCAATATCTCCAAAAAATAAAAGACCTATATACTTTGAAAAAAAATTCTGGCACATCACTTTTATCATTTTCATGACAGATACCATGTGTCCTAGAACTCGTGGTCTAGAGTCAAAGGCAGTTGAGTAGTAGGTAAGTCAGGTAAGACAAAAATGACAAAAATATAAACCGACAACTTTTTTCATTAGGCAAAGTAGAAGCAACGGAGCACCAAGGAATATGAGTTGGCGACAGATAAAATAACAGCTGATTTGGCACTCGTGATGTTATATTCGATTTTAAAATTTTAATAAACGTTTCAGAACGTAGACTGATTAGAAAAAAATTGATATTCTACAAAGTCTATTAATTTTACAACGCCTTTGATTATTAGACCTACAAGGTTAATATTTACTTATCTAAATCCCACTGTTATTGGCAACGAAATAAAATTGATGTAAACAACAAAATCTGACAGCTGTCCTTTCGGACTTCTTTTTTGCAATAATCATCAAAATATCACTGGTGCTAGAGATTTTCCCAGATAATTTTGGCCAAGCGTTTCCCTTGGGCTGGTTGTCCCTTGATAAATGCCCTCCTCCTACGGAGTCGGGCATTTATTGCTACAACCCAACCAGCACTCGCGATCGCCTGGCCAAAATTATCGTGAAAATCTAAGCACTTGTGATATTACTGTTGATTATAATAGCTACTTGAAGATGAAGTGAAGAGAGCTGATATGGTTACTGTCGTACTTGTGATGTGACAGTGATAAACGGATACATACTATTAACGTTGAGCAAAAATGTGGATCAATCGAATATTCAATCCATCAATCAAACAAAATGTCAAAAACCAGAAGGTCTAAAAACAAAAAATCGAAAAGCAATTTGGACTCATAAACCTGGGTACAATGTACATGGACCTCGTCAGGTTCAGTAATTTTTCACCGACCTGAATTAGGCTTCTTGAAGCAAAATCAACTGGGGCACATGAAACTGTATACATGGACCTCGTCAGGTTTAGTATTTTGTTTGAAGATCTGATTTAGTTTTTTGACGCAAAATTAACTTTAGACACAAAATTTTGTACATAGACCTCGTCAGGTTCAGCATTTTTTTGCAGACCTGGTTAGGTTTTTTGATGCAAAATCAACTCGGAAAAATAAGTTTTGTACATGTACCTCGTCAGGTTTAGTATTTGTGTTTTGAAGATCGGATTTGGTTCTTTGACGAAAAACCAATGTCGGCTCATAAACCTGTGTAATGGACCGCGTCAGGTCCAGTAATTTTTTTGCAGGCCTGATTGGGTTTTTTGACGCAAAATCAACTCGGACACAATCATAAAGCTGTGTACATGGACCCCGTCAGGTTTAGTATTTTTTTTTAAGACCTGATTAGGTTTTCTGAGGAAAATGAACTTAAGAGTTAGACTACCTAGTTGATTTTTAAATGGTTCTTCCCCTTTTTCAGACCCGCGAGAGAAAAATACTTGTCTAAAATAGAATTTTGACTCAAGTCTGTCGGGAGTTCGGATTTGTCGGGATTGCAGCCTGTCGAGATTAGGTGTTGTCGGGATTACGCCTGGCGGGATTACATATAATTATGACCCCTACAATCCCTACATGGACCTCGGCCCTGTAAGGTATACCACCCACGACACTAAAAAGGACACCTCCCGTCTCACCCTCTCAAATTATTTGTCTCAAAATGACCAACATTGAGCTGCAACAACAAAATAATCAGGGCTAGTCTCCTGAATTTCATCTATATTTAGCCACCTACTCTGATTTTTTCTGTTCAACGGTTACGAAATAATTGTTGATTTCCTTTTTGCACAGTTTTAGGTTGAATAAGGTAGCCCTTAAGGTAAGGCAATAAATGATCCATTTGTCCAAGTAAAAACTTTGAACTGGAAGAACAAAATAATTATGTCTGGAGCAAAACTACAATTACAGCAATTTTTTTTTCAAGCAGCTAATTCTTTTTTGCAGTGCAGAATGTTTTAGTGATGGTGTTACAAACTTCAAGAATAGTAGTCGGGTCGTTGGCCGTTTCTACCCTGCAAATGTTGATGCCGTGATGCCACTTGGCAAAACTGTTCCATGGAACATTGCCTCAAATTTGAGAAGTGTTGCCACGATAGCGGTCGGTGCAGGAGCCGTGAACAGGGTGATCAAAATTGCAAAAAAATCCAAAAAAGTTGAGAGTCATGAAAACCACCATAAAGATTCGAAATTTATTGATAAAACAAACTGCAAAAATAAAAATATAAAGATATTATATTTTATTTATATTTTTACATTTTACACCCACTGAGCCATGGCGGATAAATTTCTAAAGATCAAAACAAACTGCGTCTAATAGCCCAGGCATATTAGGTTTCAACCCGTAGCAAATTCCCACAAAGCTGAAATTTGGTATACGGGCCTTGTAAGACCAAAGGAATAACATATCAAAATACTCGGTGGCACACCCTTCTGCGTCATTGATTGTAGGGGAGGGGGCTAAATATTGCAATTTTGAATGAGTGAATGACACCCTGCAACTTATATAAATAAAGAAAATCATATTTAGATGCCTCAAGACTCCACAATATTTGCTTGACGTTTGAATTGTTGATAAGTAGTTTGGGTTGCCTGGAAAAAAAAGAAGATCGGCAAAATTTATTTTGTTTTTCTTTCGAAAACGTCGAATTGATATCGGTAAGTGTGGTATCGTTTCCAACTAAATCTTGGCCTCTGATATCAAATATGGTGTTTAAAATTGAATTGAAACACGATTAAACAAGCTTTACTGAAAAAACGACGATTTTTGCCATCTGAAGTTGTCGTTTTGTAATTTCGGTTTCCGTATGGTTAGAATCATCTCAATTGAGTATTTCCAACAGAATTCATTGTTCTTAACCATTTTATACCTGAAAACGATAAAGACAACGTGCCTGTATTAATTACAAAATCAGAAAATTGGTCTGTTGTGAAAGTGATTATATGCCCAATTTTCTCTCGAAAATGCATACAATTTTTGCATTTCTTTTTTTTACTGAAAAAACTTTACTTTGAAAATTAAATTTTTTCAATAAATCAGTAACTTCCCAAGATATTCGTATGAAATAATCAACAGTAATATCACAAGTGCTTAGATTTTCACGATAATTTTGGTCAGGCGATCGCGAGTGCTGATTGTAGCTATAAATGCCCGACTCCGTAGGAGGAGGGCATTTATCCAGGGACAATCAGCCCGAGAGAAACGCCTGGCCAAAATTATCTGGGAAAATCTCGAGCACGAGTGATATTTTGAAGATTATTACATAAAAGAAGTCCGAAGTGACAGCTGTCAGATTTTGTTGTTTACATGAATTTTATTCCGTTGCTATTGACAGTGGTATTTAGATAAGTGAATATTATCCTTGTAGGTCTAATAATCAAGGGCGTTGTATGTAATAATCAACAGTAATATCACAAGTGCTTAGATTTTCACGATAATTTTGGTCAGGCGATCGCGAGTGCTGATTGTAGCTATAAATGCCCGACTCCGTAGGAGGAGGGCATTTATCCAGGGACAATCAGCCCGAGAGAAACGCCTGGCCAAAATTATCTGGGAAAATCTCGAGCACGAGTGATATTTTGAAGATTATTACATAAAAGAAGTCCGAAGTGACAGCTGTCAGATTTTGTTGTTTACATGAATTTTATTTCGTTGCTATTGACAGTGGTATTTAGATAAGTGAATATTATCCTTGTAGGTCTAATAATCAAGGGCGTTGTATGTAATAATCAACAGTAATATCACAAGTGCTTAGATTTTCACGATAATTTTGGTCAGGCGATCGCGAGTGCTGATTGTAGCGATAAATGCCCGACTCCGTAGGAGGAGGACATTTATCCAGGGACAATCAGCCCGAGGGTAACGCCTGGCCAAAATTATCTGGGAAAATCTCGAGCACGAGTGATATTTTGAAGATTATTACATAAAAAAAGTCCGAAGTGACAGCTGTCAGATTTTGTTGTTTACATGAATTTCATCCCGTTGCTATTGACAGTGGGATTTAGATAAGTGAATATTATCCTTGTAGGTCTAATAATCAAGGGCGTTGTATGTAATAATCATTATTATTATTTCCGCCAAGAGCGACGTCAGAAGTGCAATGCGATGTGATGCAGCCGTCTCCGCCTACTATTTTCGAAAATATAGGACACAAGCAATAATTGTAATTTTTTTATGACCGCAATTTTGAATTCGCCCAGTATTCCATCAATTGAAAATTCATTAGTACTAGTAAAAATAACCATTCTTGGCAAGTCACACCGTTTTTATTGGCTGTAAGGGTAATGTTGACCCATTTTTACGAGTTTTACGAAGAGCTATTTTTTCCATGATATTCCAGACTGGACTCAAGGTAATTCAAAAGGATTTGTGATTCACATAAAAAATTAAGTTGAATTCTTTTAAAAACTCTTTCATATTTTCGATGGTCAATGGTCATGCATTTTGGCCATGGTGAGGGCCGATAATGTAAAACTGCACCGCGATGCCTAATGTGAATGATGTTCTGACCTGATATGGCATTTTGTAGTTAAAGTATGTCTTACCTGAAAACGTTGACTGTTTTCAGATTTTGAAATCGACCGTTTCGTTTTCGAAATAATCTTATTTGAATTTGGAGCAAATTTTGGAATGTCCCTATTTCTCGTTGAACAGTTTATTAGATTATTTCAAGTTCACTTTATTATCAAATTTCCAAATTTACCGCTATTGCAATAAATACCAAGATATCTCATTCAATGTTAAACGGCACATAATCTGAAGGAATCGCTTTGGTTACCTAACGCATATGAGACCTGAAAAGTCCACTTCAACACAGACAACTCCACAAATACAGAAATAGGTACAAATGCCTGTTCACAATTTTCCGAGCAATTTTCATTATTTGCAGTTTAGATCTAGCAACATATAAATTGCTTTAAGGATAACAATATTTTTTTTCTTCAGCTGTGTTTTTTCCGTTATAGCTCACCCGCTAAGTACTATAAACCATTTTATTTGACATTCCAATTTTCATAATTTCGGTAATTTCACCAGGAATTTAGATACATACTTGGAATGTAATACCTTTGAAATAACGAAGTCTGTTTTATATCACAAAAAAGAAGTAAAACTCAAAGTGCTAACTGCCATAACTTTCAATTTTAGCACTTGATAACAGTAAATTCAATTCCATGAAATGTTAGTAATCGAGCAGCGCAATAAGTGGGTAGGTAGGTGTCTATACGCGTAAAGCAGAGAATATCCGTCCCAATTTGTCAAAAGTATGCCGAATTTCTGAATCACCTCGCCGTTCTAAATTTACTTTTGCGACTCCTTCGGCGAGTTCAAAAACATCAGCAGAAAAGAAACCTGCTGCTGCTGCTGCTGCGGCCGAGCGCAGAGATGGTACCTACGTACGGTCGTCGTCGTCCAAGAAGAAGAAGAAGAAGAAGACACACCTGTTTCTCTATTTTCGCGTCCGTGGCTCTCCGCGGATGATCGATGATGGGGCCGTTGAAAATTTGGTTTCTTCCTACCGTTGGGCGAAACGCGAAAAAAATTGGCACATGCTGGTGGCTCTTCGCGATGTGGACGGCCAATTGATGCAAACACGTCGACGGTCCTCCTTGACCAACATCGAGTTATTCTGGGAACCGGTAAAAGACCAAGAAGTTTAGTGTATGTGTGTGTGAGAGATGCGTAAGCGTACAGGGTGTCTCAAAATCGACGCAATCGAAACAAGGAATCGCCTACAAGGCTA
Source organism: Anaspis maculata (assembly GCA_949128115.1). Classification (NCBI taxonomy): domain Eukaryota; kingdom Metazoa; phylum Arthropoda; class Insecta; order Coleoptera; family Scraptiidae; genus Anaspis; species Anaspis maculata. The sequence goes on from OX421962.1 coordinate 23,834,688, forward strand.
AGGAAAAAAGATAAATCATGCGGCTTCAATTTTTGAACAGTTTTGATATTCATATTGGAGACTTGAGGAGTGGTATTTCGAGAAACCAATTTTGAGACACCTTGTACCTACACATAAAATCATCATCATCATCATCATCATCAGCGAGAACCATCGAGAGTACCCACCTATAAGGTAGGCATCAGGGTATGCTTCTTGCAGAACACACAAGCAACATTCCTGGCCCTGGTCGCTCAACGGTTTCTCGGGTCGATGTCCGCCCAATACTTCCAGCTCCGTCTAAATCGGTGTGTAAATAACCAGCGTTAATAAAATGCTAATCGAGATATCCATACTCACCTGTAATGTCGCAAAGTAGGCATCGGGCGTGACCCGTGACGCTGGAGGTGGCGGCGAAATTCAGGTGAAGCCGCAGGGAGCAGGAATCTCGAACATGATGAACCTGTGCTACGGGAAGAAAAATTGGGTGCCCCAAGGTGCATGCGACCCATTATTTTTTTTTATAAACTAAACACCCATTATATTTTAGAGTCTTGATTAGGAATAACTACTTAACTGAACCCATCTGAAAATAATTGCAGAATCCCTGCCGAACTCCCAAGGCCTTAAAAAAGCACTCCGTTCACTCCATCGGCGTGCATCGTAATAATTTGATTGACGGACGTTGGCAATGTCTTTTCCCTGGCAGATGGTAGATACTGATGATTTGGTACAATAACTACAACAGCACAAATACTTTTTTTTTGTTTGAGCGCGAAGAGTTTCTTCACACTTCGAAATTATTTGAGCTTCGTTTGTACACATGAAAGATGAATTTGACGCATCATTAGCAAACAAGATGACGAGCAAAACCTTACACGGATTTCTTGTTCCATTGTGTATTACCCAAACGTAACACATAACTTGATGTAAAAGGTTAGTTCTCCAAAGGAATGTTCCCACATCGACGATGGCATAATTTCAATTTTGTTCCGTTTCTTATCCCGCGTATTTATTTTCTTACTGTCCGATTTATTTCCCGACGGAAACTCACTTGAATATTTACCATGGGAAATGGAGTCTTATTTAATTCTCCGCACGACGAGCTCTAATCTTAAAAATGAAAAAACCCTCGATTCTGTAGGATAGGAGTAGTTAAACTCTTATAATCGGTATTTTATTATGGTATATTGAAATGATCCCTGCCTGTAGCAAGTTGTCTGGATAATCGTCCCTTTCTTGGCGTGCAACACTTTGTCTCGTAGATAGTGACCATAAGCCTCAATGGGCTACCTAGTTTCTTAGGAGTTGCGATCTGGAAGTTGGACGACACTTTCACATGAAAACTGGAGGAAATAGGAGCCACGCACAAAGTCTGGCGGAGGGTCATGTGAGCATTGCCACACGACATAAACAGAAATTGACATGGCAACTCTCTGGCAACGTTTCCCGGTTTTCCGATAGATAACTGCCAAATTAATAGTTAAGTGCCACCACAAACAGATAATGTAATTGTTTCCTGCTGATTTAGAAATTCCACAATATACAGAAAGATGATGCATTGTGTGGATTTCTGTTTCGGTGATTTTTATTCATAATCAGTAGAACTGAATATGGACTGTAGACTCCCTATCAGGCACAACCTGACAACAACGGTCAATGCGACACGATGACCTACTTAGTGCGCAAGCGCAGAACAGGTTTACTACGTCATCGGTCTTCCAGTTAAGGCTCCGCTTGTTTCCATCGAAATTTGTCAACTTTGTTTCTGAAAAAAATAGTGACCTTCGAGACAAAATATTTTTATGCCTGATGATGTCAGTTTGTTCTTTGTTTGGAACCTCGTTTGCAACCAATAAAAAAAGTGTCATGAGATTGGTTCAAAATAAAACGTTGTTCTTGTTATCAAAGCAGTAAGCGAGAGGAAAACTATGCGGGATAAACTCTGATATAGTAGGTTCACTTGTACTGTGACTCTAGTTGGCTGGGCAAATTTTCTACTTTAGCATTGTAGGCTTGCCACCATTTTTCCTGGTGTGAAACTGACTTCTCTAGAAATAAAGTGATATTTATTATCAAATTGATATTAAAATCATGGAAAAATGACCTTATCATACGTGAAAATGCGACTAGAGGGGCGCCGAGCTTATTACCGTCATTTAGACACCAGAACCCTACGGGGCCGCCTTCAATTCAAGTCATCTTGACAGCGGCTATTCAAAGCCGAGAAAAACTCGTTTCGACAAGGCTCAAAACGTAAGCAAATTGAAAAACTGAAGGTACTCACATGAATTTCAGTCCAATACGCAACTTGAGCGGCTGGTTTTTTTTGAAATTCGGTTTGATAAACTTTTTACACGTAAATCCTGCTGCAACAGCAGGCCTGCGAGGATGTTTCTTGTCTTGCCAATAGTTCTCCATGATTCGGCGTGTCTTTCCGACTGGGAGAGGGGGAAGGATTAATGATTCTATCGGACCCCTTTTTTTTGGACGAAGGACTAGTATTTTTTCAGTTTAAATCACGTAAAGTTGAACCGGCTCCGAGAGGCTAGAAATATTTTTGACACCTGTCAAATGTCAAAGCTGCTTTGATTTATCTGTTAATTGGCGAAAATTAAAAACAGGTCGAAAAATTACTACATTTTCCAATAAAATGGAAAAAAGCGCCAGACATCACGTCCCGCAAAAATGTTCAGTATATCTGCATGCAGAGAAAATGCGTAAAAAATGTGTTCGAAAAGTGGTCCGAACGACTTCGTGTCTCTTCGTGAATTATTGTGCCAAATCGTGCCAAATGAAGCCAGAATAGCCGACCGCAAAGTTTTGAGGATTTTCTGTATTTCAGATTTGGAAACTTGAAAACAAAATCTCACAGCCGACCAGAATCATGGTACAAGTGAACATACTATACCGTGCCACGGCTCGCTAATCTGCCCTGCTTTATATTTCTCCACTTCTGAAGTACTCAACAAAATAAGTGTCACCCTGCAAAATTTGACCTAACTTTAAACCTAGACAACTTTGGAATGTTACAAGCGATCCAATCAATTTTTAGACCGTTCCGAGGACCGTTCGCTAGCTCAGTCCTTCAGCTATTAGTGCGTATGGTCCAAATACATGAAATATTTCACATAATATTTCTACAAGGTGTTAAATAGACTGGTGCAAATAACTGAAAGTTTAACATACTCCCGCTTGAGCGAAAAAAAATGTTCTTGGATTTCCACATCACCGACAAGAAGGTAGAACTCATACCTCGGGACAGCTCTTAAATTTCCGGTTTATCTCTCCAATTCACAGAATGACCTCAAAAAGTCAACTTTTTGGTGTTACAGTTGTAACTTTTTTAGTCGTTGACCGATTTTCGAGATTTCAGGCTCATTTTGAAGCTAAAGCTTCAGGTAGGATCATGGGATCAAAATCAGTAACTCAAGGAAGACATCAAAATACAGGGTTGCATAAAACGTGACCCAGACCTAAACTGCTCTTGGAATATGAATTGGGAGGGGAATCGGATGAAAATCAACTTACCTTCGAAAGAATAATCCATCCTGAAGACTTCAAGGTATCCTTTTTTTGCATGAGACCTAAACTGTTGTTAGTGAAAGGAACCAAATTACAACCGCATGTTTTCGGAGGAGAATCGGGGCATATCTCACATGAAGCTGCTCGTAACCGACGTTACAAAAATCTGAACAATCACTCACTTGTCGATCACTGTTTGTTAGTGATTCTTAGGCTTTTGTTACTTTGGTTACGAACTTTTTCAGGTGCACAAAGGCGATATTTCTCGTTCAAAAGCAAACAGTTCAAATGTGGCTTGTTAACCAGCAATTCTAGTCCCATACAAGAAAAAAGCACCTTGAAGTGTTCAGAATGAATGGTACTTTAGAAGTTAAGTTGATTTTCATTCGATTCTCCGCCCAACCTAGATTCTGAGAGAAGTTCAGGTTTGGGTCACTTTTCATGTAACGCTGTATCTTGAATGTCTTGTCTTGAGTTGATTTTGATCCTTTGGTATTCCTGCCTAAAGCTTTAGTTTCAAAATGAGCCAAAAATTTTGAAAATCGGGTAATGAGGAGAAGAGTTATTAATGCATTACAAAAAAGTTAACTTTTTGAGGTCGCCCTATGAATAAAAGAGATACACCGAAAATTCAAAAACCGTCTCGAGGTATGTGGTGCCTGCCTATGGTGTTGAAATACAGTAAAAAAAATTTTGCTCAAGAGGGAGCATGTCCGACTTTCAGAAATTTTGCACCTGTCAATTGATCACCCTGTAGGAATTTTGTATTCAATACTTCATGTATTTAAAAATACGGACTGATAGCTTAAGGACTGGGCTAGCGAACAGTCTAAAAATTGATTGAATCGCTTGTAGCATTTTAAAGTTGTCTAGTTTCAAAGTTAGGTCAAAGTTCCATAGTTTTGCTGTATGTGCTTGCAGAGCCTATTCTTTAGTAAAATAAGATATATGCCTCGGCTATTTGTATATATAACCTCCAGATTGATTTTCCTTAATCCGCAATCTCATTAGCTACCTAGCTATTATCCAGAGCATTCAATCTATGCGGGTATGCGTTTTCTCAATAAAAAGCACACAAATGAGCTAGCATTACCAGCTTCCAAGAGAATTAACAAGAAAATTGAGTTAGCATTCGTTTTGATGCTTGAACAGATTGCTAGATGCACTTATTTCTCAGCATTTCACTTAATATTTAAGTAATAAAGTTACAACCATGTCATAATTTACTGCTAAAACTCAATCACCATCGATGTGCCAGGATTAGTTTTTATCACAAATAGCTTCCTACTAGTAAGAGTTTGCTTTTCCACGAGGACAGGAAGAGGAGACAGCAATTACAACTTGTTATTCACCAGCAATTCCAAATGGTAATCAGCAACCTTCGCATTTACCCATGTTACGAGACATGCTGGTGTGTAATGTATGTATAAAAAGAAAACTGTCGTCAATCGAACGGTTTATATGCACTCTATGAACAACTTATGGCAATCGGGATCGTCTTCGAAGCCGACGTAGGGTTCCATGCCCGTTCGCATCCTCAACCTCAGCATGTTCCTGCTACTGCTGGTGCGGATCCACACGACGCCGAAGACGTCCATCACCGGCCGCTTTCCGCTTTCTTCTCCGTCTTCTTCGGCCTTCTGGTGCCCTGCGGGCGGTGCGAGTTGCCTGGCGCTGCCCCCGGCAAAGCCCAGCTCGCCGCAGATCTCCTCCAGCTTGGAAGTCGTGTGGTTACGTGACGTGAAACAAGCGGAATGCCAAACGCCCGCGGTTTGCTTCATTACTTCTCCGCTCTTGGGACTGCAACAGGACGGTATAATTACTAAATGAACCTCCCGGACGACGACGGGGAATGGTAATAATCACACGCGCGTAATGGTATTCCGGATAACCACGGAGAGCCTAATAAAACGTGATTCGAAACGAACCAGTGCGCTCGAACAATCTCCGGCTTTTTGTGATGCTGGGGGTTCGTAAGTATATACACGGCCGGAGTCATCCAATTGCTTTTACGGCTTTCGATACAATAGCATCGAAGAGCCCAACGACCATACCTTGAGCTTGCTGCTTCATAAACGTAACGTTTCTTCCAATCTATAGGTAGATAGATTATGGATAGGAAACCTACATTCGCCCCCGCACTTGATTCACTGCCTAATGGTATTCAAGAGGCGTAAAAACCTGAAAAACCACGAAATCGATGGACTAGTAGAGTAGCGGTACACTTGCGATATAGGTATCTTCTCTATAAAATTTGGTACACTCAAGCAAGTCTTTTTGTACACAGCTATTAGTAACCCAGACACATTAAAGTGTTAAGGAGCATGGTGTAATTTTTTTAATCATCTATGATTCACAAAATCTTTCTGGCCGTTGTTTGGTTTATTTTATCAATGGTTCAAATAATCACTAGAGCGCTATAGGTACTAACCTAGCAGGAGACGTCCGTAAACCATGGCAGCGTTTCTCGTCTTCGCCGTTTGGACAATCTTCCGAGCCATCGCACAGCATGTCTTTGACGACGCACAAATCGGACCTGATAAAATCGCCACCACAGAGAGGCCGGTAATAATAAAATTATAATTGCGAAGACCATGAGGGTAATAATTACGTGGGTCCACATCTGCCGTACGCGATGGATTTGCAGCCGCATAATTGTGGATCTTCGTCTGTGCGATCCCCGCAGTTCACGGTTCCGTCGCAGATCTGCTCAGGGTGGGTCAGCTCGAGATAAGACTTGCAGTTGCAGTAATCCGGTTCGTCCGAGTAATCGCCGCAATCGTTGGATGCGTCGCAGAACTTGGTCTTCGGGATGCACTTGCCGTTCTTGCACTTGAGCTCAGTCCAGTGACAATCTACAGAAATTATGAAGAAATTTGAAGAAATGAAGGGCGTCCCAGCTGGAACATCCCAGCGCGATTTCTCGGCAGCTATATGGGGCATACAGGTGAAAGAAAAACAGCAAACCGTAGCCTGAAATTTTAGCTTTTTTGAGGGGTCCGTGATGTCTGTGCGTCCATTAGTTTTCAACATACGGGTCATTTCGAGTCAAAGAGACACTGTTCTGTTTCACTTTTCGATTTCTCTGTAGTTTGAAGGCAGGAATCTCACAAACAAGCCCTCGCCCAAGTCTCGGCTGCTCATCAAAATGAAGCACGAAAATCAATTCTTATTGACACAAAATGGTTCTTGTTGTTGATGAAATGACCCGTCAGTCAGCTACCCGTAGCTTGAAAACTAAACTGCTGGACAACGAAGTTGTCGGTATCGGAAAAATGGTCCGACTTTGGAGGTCAATATCTCTCCATTGCCGATTGCGATTTCCATTTTGTTTATTGCGTTAACTAGACTACGCACAAATCAATACGTCGCGTCGTTCCAAAAAATTTGCCCTTTTTCAATTTGATGTAAATTTGGATTACTACAATGAATTTGCATTCTGTTTGAAGTGTCCGTTGACTTCATCCTTTGGCTATCACTCCGTGGTTTTGCAAGATACTAGATAATTCACATAAATTTTGTACAGGGTGTGCAATAAGGCAGTGCAAAACTTCTGAATCGTCAAGAAGCTCCCGTTTGAAAATTATTTTTTTTCAAAATTTTCACCACAAAGAAGACGAAGTAGGCCTTGAAGTACAGGGTGGTGTTGAAATTATCTGCTTATCTCCTTTATTTACAGGGTGAGCACAAATAAATCATCTTTTTGGTTTTGCATGGATAACCTTTTTCGTCGTTGACCGATTTTAAGAATTAGTGGCTCATATTGGAGCTTAAACTTTAGGTAAAAAGACCTGAGGATCAGAATTGACTTGAAGCAAATATTCAGAATCAAGTGTTCAATAAAAATTGGCCCAATTCTTAAACGTCGCCTACAGCTCGTTTGGGAGAAGGATCAGCTAAAAGTCACTTTTCTTTCGAAGGAATCATTTATTCTGAATACATTGAGGTTTTTCTAGCTTGCCCTAGCCAAAAATTGTAGGTGAGGGAATCCAATTACAACTGCATGTTCAAGAAGGAAAAACAGTCCCTTGGTCACCTTAAATTGGTCGTAACCAAGACTGCAAAAATCAAAACAATGAGTAATGAACAAACCAGTTTAGGTAATTCAATGCTTTTATTTTCGTAGTGTTGGTTACGACCAATTTCAGGTGAACAAGGGACTGTTTATCTTCCTTGAACATGCAGTTGTAAATGAATTTCTCCACCTACACAGTTCTTGACTAGGACGAGAACAAAGACCATAATGTATCCAGAATAAATTATTTATTCGAAAAAAACGTGGCTATTAGCAAATCCTTTTTCTAAACGGGCTGTCGACGGCGGTGACATTTCATTGAACCCTTGGCTCTGAATGTTTGTCTTGAGTCAAATCTGATCCTCAGGTCTTTTTACCTGTAGTTTTAGGTTCAGTATGAGCCGCAAATTTTCAAATTCGGTCAACGGCGAAAAAAGTTATTCATGCAAAACCAAAAAGATGATTTTTACTTTATTTACAGGGTGAGCACATAATCCAAGCACCACCCTGTACTTTAAGGCCTACCTCGTCTTCTTTGTGGTAAAAATTCGCGAGAAAAAAATTCTTTTTCGAACGGGAGCTTCATGACGATTCAGAAATTTTGCACTGTTTTATTGAACACCCTGTACAAAATTTATGTGGATTATCTAGTGTCTTGCAAAACCACGGACTGATAGTCAAAGGATCAAGTCAACAGACACTTCAAATACGTAAAATGGTGCAAAATTGCAACGATTTCATCGTACCCCCATTTTTCAAAAATGTATTTCTCATACCGTCCGTTTTTTTTTCTAGGCCCCAGCTTATAGCGCCTTTATTATCGGTTTTACCCCCAACATATTATATATTTTTGAAATCAGAAGAACAAAATCTTTCGATTGATGATATGTCAAATTATTTTTGACAGATGTCATTTTTTGACAATTGACGGAACAGTACTTGTGACACACCATTTTAAAGCCCATAAAATTCTTAGGAGAACTGTGTTTTCATTTCTAGAATAGGATGTCTTTTACAGCTTCTGGAGGTCTTTGAATAGGAAAAATTGTCAAAATTCAGAAATACCTACTCAATAATTGAGAGGTATTTTTAATATCAACTGATGATAATATTCTGATTTTAAATCGTCCAAATTAGCGGGAGACTCTATAAACACATTATCTTTCAGATAGGCTCATAAAAAAAATCGAGGGGGTCATACCTGGCCACCTCGGATACTATCGCGTTGGGCTGGCAGTTCCAATTCACCGGTCGTTAAATCTCTCATTCAAGGAACAAGGATACGTTCATTTCGAGTGACTTCTTCAGGACATTTTTCGTTTCATTGTGATTATTTATTGATTATTATCATTAGTTATTATTGAAAATACCTGTTTTGCCTATACTTACGTACTTATTGAGTTTTTTGAATTTCAACAATTTTTCCTATTTGAAGACCTCTAGAAGCTGTGAAAGACATCGTATTCCAAAAATGAAGACACAGTTTTTCTCAGAATTTAATGGGCTTTAAAATGATGTATCACAAGTACTATTCTGTCAATTGTCAAAAAATGACATCTGTCAAAAATAATTTGACATACCATCAATCGAAAGATTTTGTTCTTCTGATTTCAAAAATATATAATATGTTGGGTGTGGAACCCATAATAAAGGCGCTACGCGCTGGGGCCTAGAAAAAAAAACGGACGGTATTTCTAATACAAAAATTATGAAGTGTGATGTCTTATCTCGAAACGGTTTTGGAATTTCCCGTATTGGAAGTCTAACATTTAAGATATAAATTTTTATGTTGAATGTTGCAGATTTACGAAACTTAGGCATAGCTCAAGCACAGAAGGTATAACGTCCAGGGGGCCTTTACTTCACTCGTGCACTGAAGTTTCACATCGTTACCATGTTCAGGGGCTCAAATCTGCAAATAGAACATGTTCCATATCTAAAATTATAATGAAATTCTGACGAAATCCAAGTACGAAAAACAGGCAGGGACAACCACTTAAAAAAGTGCCCCCTGCTTGGCCTCACACCAAATATTCGGGTTGTGTTGAGAGCGAAATTGTCCTGGACTGTTGTACGAACAATCTTGCTCAATCTCAACATCCATTCATCAAAAGTGACTTAATCTCGCGTGCCAACAAGGCAAATCTGTAACATTCAAAATAAAAATTTATATCTTCGATGTTATACTTTCAATCCGGATAATTCTAAAACCGTTTCGAGGTAAGACACCACACGTCATGATTTTTGTATTAGAATACATAATTTTTTTTTTGACAAATGGGGGTACGATGAAGTCGGTACAATTTTGCAGCATTTTTCGTATCACCCTGTAGAAATTTTACATGAAGTTTCTCAACATTCACTCCTACAGGATAGGTTACGGAAGTATTAGGCTGATTAACACAATAAACAAAACGGAAATCGCATCTGGCGAACGGAAGTTATTGGTCTTCGAAGTCGGGCCATTTTTCCGATACCGACAACTCCGTTGTCCAGCAGTTTAATATGAAGGACCACTCAAACAAAAACTGGAGCGGCGGTAGCCGAGTGGCTTAGGTGTTTAAGTTTAGGATCGAGTCCCGCTTGGATATTTTGTGTTGTCCGATCTTCCAAAAATTGTTCTGACCTCACTCTGTCATATCTACATCTGTCTGACTCGAAGTCTGACTACAGCGGCTACAGACAAAATGGATTTCTGACTACAGAGTTAAGTGCAATCAGAGAACTGACCACTGAGGCCTCACATAGTTAACAGTAGACAATTTAAGTATTATAGAAACGTGTATCAAAAACCCACTGAATGTCCCGTCGACGCTGATAACTTAGTTGTTGATGCGTCGTAAAACATTAAAAAAAGCTCTAAGATTTCAAACTCTTTTTGCTGTTCTTCTTTTTCCTGCAGGCACGGCTTCTGAGAAATCGCGATAGGATGCTTTAGCTTGGACACCCTGCGATTGGGTACTAAACTAAATAGAACTGAAGCACCTATCTATACACTGCAACTATTTCATTTCAAGAGCTATAATTTTTGGTGAAGTTGTGCAATGTGCATGAAGAATGCTGATAAATTCCTTAACTTTGCAAATATTGCAAATACAAAACAGATCAAAATTAGCTGCTTGGTATTTGCCGCAAGGGTACTTTATGCCCTATTCAATCTGACCAGACTAAATTTCGAACTTTCATTCTTTGTTAACCCTGCAGGTAGCTCCGGAATAGAAGATCTGCGAAACATTTCAAAGCTACCGGGTGTTTATAAACGTCTGTGATCGCATCGCCTTTGGAATCCGCTCTCGATCACCACAATTGCGCCTGTTACTACGTTTTTCGGCCTGACCCAAGCCTGCCGCGATCACAGTCTCTTATAAACATCCCGTACATCTACATCCTGATTCGTTTTGAAATCTGGGAACTGTATCACTGGCTACGTTTACACCATGGCTTTGGTCCGCGACCTAAGCACTAAATTCGACCCAAATAAATTTAGTCTACGTGGTGTAAAGATCACGTACAAGGATTAAATTAGGACCAAGTAGCTTGGATCAGGTCTCCGGTTGGCCGTGGACCGACCTAAATTTGGTTTTCAAATTTATTAACTTTCAGTTTATATTTTAAAATAGGTCGGCCATGTTAGTCTACCTGTGTAAACGCTGGAAGAGAAGAATTCATTTAGGTGGAATTTGGGTCAGTGCTTGGGTCAGTCCGGTTTTAGTCCACTGGTGTAAACGTAGCCATTAAGTTATGGTTTGCTGATGAAACACTCTGTATATTCATGTAAAAGTATATTATTCATCGTACAACAATTAATTCGAAAATGGCTTTTGCCTTGTAATTTTAGCTAAGCAGGTACTATTATTTATAAGAGAGGAGATACTACTTATGAACAGGTACCTACCTATTCAAAAGAAACGTGCGCTTTCTTGAAAACTATCTTCCCGAAACCCACAAGGTGCACATTTCTTTGCAGAGTCATTTGCAGATAATTTTCGATCATGCAAAACGTGAAAGCCTTCAATAACTTCATTACGTACCAGTAGCGGACTAAGGGGGGGGCGGCGGGGGCGGTCCGCCCCGGGCCTCGGGGCCTCAATCATCTGATGGGCCCCCCAATTCTTCTTGTTTGTGAAAAATACTGCGAAAAATTGGGATAAAATCCAAAAATTTCAATTTTTTCCCTCGATGATCACTTTTTTTCGCATATTACTTAGGTGAAAAACATTGATTTCCTATTTTTCCAATTCAAAGTTACCTTGGCAGGCCCCATGACAACAGGATTGGGGGCCTACACACAGGCAATAGAGGTGTGTCTGTATCACGGAGTCTCTGCGAATCATGTTCAATTTAGGCTTTAGGGGCCCCGGCCCCGGATATCACAGTGCCAGGGGCCGCTTATCACAATTTTGTATTTTATTATTTCTTTTCAAAAGAGGGGAAAGACAAAACAACTAAATTATCTTGTCTGCGCGCTGCAGGTAGTAGAAATGCATGTTATTCCTAATTTTGTATATACGAGTAGGTTTTAGCATTGAGTCAACAGTCCAAATCCAATTCAACATCCAAAGCTGGAACCGAAAACTTCTTGTGGGTACTGGTGGTCAGTGGCATAGCCAAAAGGGGCGAAAGTGGGCGAATGAGACCACCCCCCTACCTCCCAAGCGCCCATGGCACTTCATTCCACACTAAACCGATACAGAAAAAAATTCTGGCGAAAATTTTCAAGAAGCGCAAAAATTTTCTGAAAAGTTTTTGATTATCAAGTAATTTTGGTGAAAACGTCGAAAACCGAAATCGCAAAACGCACGAAATATACCGATTATCATCAGCATCATTATTATTATGCCCAATAAATTTCGCCTGCGGCGCTTCTTTTCCCTGATTTGCACCCTCATGTTGCCTTTGCCCTCTACGCCCTTAACTTCTGACTGCGCTACTGTGTATTTTATAGTCAAGTTATTAACAACACATTTTTTGTTTCTTAGGCTTTTGCTCAATTACGGCGGGGCAGGGCGGGCTAAAAAGTCTGCCGGCCCCCCTTAATATTCTCAACTTTCACTCCTTAGGGGCCCCATCTCACAATTCCGCCCCGGGCCCCCAACTCCCTTAGTCCGCCACTGTTACGTACCTATGTAATTAAGTACTTAAAAGTTGAACAACATGACGACTCTACTCAACTAAATAAATTTATTACGTAGATAAGTAAGTATTTCAATATGTCCATCTTTAATACCATGTAATTGACAGTAACTTTCTTCCATTTTATCTTTGAAGTAAATCGGCATGTAAAAAAATGTAAGCACTCCATAATATTTTTTCATTTGTTGTCGACACATCTGCTTGATTGAATTTCTTCCCATTATTTTCTCACGTATCTGAGTGACAATGATTGTAGGTAACTTACACTACTTTTGTGTCTCGAGCTTGGTTCCCAGTTGCAAATATTCGGACAGAAAATGCGAAATTTTACGTCAAAGTCGTCATATTGGCCAATCAGAGCCCTCCAATTCAAAATTTGACATACAAAATCGCATTTTCTGTCCGAATATTCGCAACTGGGAACCAAGCTTCATCCGCATCAAGCAGTTCAACTTGCAGGGGTAAGTGAAGTGCATCAAGCTTGGCATCTAGTATCTAGTGATATAGGTCCGCACCATCGATCAAATTTCACGTGCTGATGCACCCACACGACGCCCCCTGCAACTAAATCAAAGAACTCATTTTTACGGTCCGAACTGGGAATCGAACCCGGTCCATCAGCTAAACAAGTCAGTAAAGTCTAGTAAAGAAACGCGGAGAGAACGGCGCAACGGCGGGCCCACCCTAGAATCCCTGAAGCTAATAAAATTTTGAAAATGTTGAAATTATCACTGTGAAATATGGTATGAAATGAGATATTATATTCCAAAACGAAGCTCACAATGGAACAAGAGTAGAAAATGAGATTTTTCGTGCGAATCTTCCAGTCAAAAGCTCCGCAAGCACAAAAAATACTCATAATTTCGCTATTTTTTGTCGTTGTTATGACTTAAAATGATTGATTTGATATTCTGGTGATAATCCAGATATCCAGGATCCCACTTTGTTTTTTTTCTGCGTTGAAGCCATTTTTTTTTGTTCGACAATATTCAGACTGACTAACTGAGAGTTGCGTACTATTTGGCTTCTCTGTCATTCATCACGGCCAACTCAATTTGTGAAAAAAAATTAAAAAAATCACAAATTTTATGAAAATTTCCGATTATCTCGAAAAAAATGAAGTTTAAGGGTAGGGTACCCCTAGTAAAAATGAAAGAAGATAAAAAAAAATATCAGATAACGTTATAAAATTAGGGGCATGCTATTCGAAAAAAATGAGTTATGAGACTTTGAAAATTATAAAGTTTGATTTTTTTTTGTAAACGCCCTGTATCAAGAAATCGCAATTTTTTGACATTGGGATATTGGTCTTTGACTTGACTATCACCATGTCAGGTTTCATCTCTTAGTTTTAAAAAGCAAGGCCGCTACGATTTTTTCAAGATAACTGTGGAAATGCGATTTTTTTCAGTTTTCAATTTTTAGTTGGTAGCACTGCCACACAATTCAAAAACAAAAATACAGGCATAAGACAGTTGAAAAAGCTGAATCCAAAAATGCAAAAAAATATAGGGTGTTCCATTAAAAAAAATTGACGTTTTGTTGATCCCGTCAAAATGGGACACCTGTATAGCTGAAAATAATTTTAGGTTATAGGTCTCATCAAACCATATAACTTTTCTCTTACATCTTTTTCTTTATCTTGAAGGGTAAGACCGCTATGGGATAATCACGCTAGGATGGACCACCTCCTATTGAGGATGGATACAGCCTCAATACATCGAAGTTTTCACAGAAATGTTAAATTACTTTTTGTTGAATGTTATTCTGTGATATGCAGTAATGCATGTGAATTGCGAAACATCAAGATCAAGGGTGAACTTCACCTCGTGATGATCCACAAAAAAGTTACTTATTGTAAGTACTTAGATAATCGCTTTTTATGACCACGGACGGCACCCATTGTACGTCTCAAGATAATTAAAAATTCTTTGACAAAAAGCACGTATGTTGCACAAAGTGAATGTATAAAAGATCGTATAAATAAAAGAACACAAGAATGAATAAACCATCGCGAAATTAATTTACACGTTGAATCATTAATAGACCACAGCCATAACTAATACTCTCTGGCATTTTCTCAGCGCGATGAAATATCGTGATACATTTTTCATAGACCTGCTTCTTTTAGAAATACCATGTGTTTAGGTAGGTAGGTACCTAATAATGATAATTTAAATTAAGTCGGAAATTCACTACATTCCTCTCCAAATAATTTATTCAAGCCCTCTCATCATTTATTGGCTTCGGCTATGAATCGAATCCGATAATGACCACTTTTCTACCTACTTATTAATAATTACGTTAACCTTTGCAAGAGATACTGTACATATGAATATAAACGACCCATCCGGAAATTTAAGAGCCGTTAAAGATAAATAATTCATGTGACCGCGCTCGCGTTTGCTTATTCTTTTGCGAGAAACCGTGCAGACAAATCAGCACGCTGGTGCCACCTGTTGGAAGCGTCCCACAGCTCGGTGAGAAATCTGAACCGAACGCGGCGCAAAGCAGCAGAATAGTTACCGCAGGTCTGGGTGAGATGGCAGTCCTCGAGCTTCCGCTTGCAGGTTACTGCATTTTCGTCTTCGGCGCTCCGGCAGTCGGGGATTCCATCGCAGACTTGGTTTCGCTTTATGCACAGGCCCAGATCGCATCGGAATCCTTCGCATTTTGCCGCTTCCTTTGGTGCCGGTTCTGATAAAATTTAAATTGATTATTTTTTTCGTAAAAATGTTTGTATAGTATAGTAAAATCATACCCGAATAATTAAGCATTGCTTCTTGAATTCTTCGCGCCATGAAATTAACATCCGTGAAGCGGCTCGGAACTGAAAAACTACTGCAGTCGCTGAATACAGAAGCTGGATACCAACCGTCTCTTGAAAAGCACGTTATAGTTCCTTTCCATGCTTCATCATGTCCCTGGAAACCAGTCATTTGGTTAAGTGGGTGTACCCACCTATACTTATTTACATGAAGATTTTGAAGTTGATAGGTGGGTATGTAAAGGTGGGTTCACACATACAAGATGTCGCATTTTTTGCATTTTTTCGAGATACACTGTATTTCATCACCACAATCGATGCACATTTTTGTTACCTGATTACAAAAATGCATGAATGTTGAAAAATTTCTTTAAAAAAAGAAAAAAAATACAATGGCGTCTCAGAATATATTTTCTGAGACGCCATTGTATTTTTTCTCTTTTTTTGAGAATGATCACTTTTTATGACATTTCATGACATTCCACTTGAATGACATGGAATGACATAAAACGACTAATAACATATCCGGCACATATCTGAATGTTTTTTGAGATGCCATTGTAAGTTTTACATATTTTTTTTCAATTTTTTACGAAGAATCATGCATTTTTGTGATCAGGGTAACAATGTGCATCGATTGTAATGATAAGATACAAAAATCACAGGTCATAAGGTACATGATTTTAGCCCTGTAGGTCTATTGTGCATTGATAAAGATAAAAATTTCTTTGTCTCACATGTCAGACCGGGGGCTTCAGGCTGGTATAGGTTTGTCAATTTTCGAAAAATGTCGAAGATTCACGTCATGGTACATGAATGACACCAACGAGCTTTTGTATGGGAGCATCCCCTTGATCAAAAATCGGGTCATAAGACAAAATTTTTAGAGGCTCTCGGTCCATAAAGACAAGTTTGAACTTTTCAAAAAGGGCCAAAATTTACCTCCTCCTGCCAAAGCTGGGCAGCAAATCGTTAATCCGTTAACGATAATCGTTAATTAACGAAGTTAACTTTTTCTTTAACGGTTAACCTTCAAAGTTAACTTGAAAAATCATTAACGAACTAAGTAACTTCCGTTACATTCAACTTCCGTTAACTCAAGTCCGTTACCGTTAACTTTTATAGCTATATCTGTCTTTAAAGCCGAAAATAGAGAAAGTCTTGAAGAATAGAATGAAGTTTTCAACTCTAAAACCTCTAAAAGATTATCGAGCACCACAAACATTTTCAGAATCAAGCAATTTTTTCGAAATATCCTCATTTTAACCAAGGCAAAATTTTGAGTGGTCCGCACTTCAATTTTGATCCAGTTAAAGTTAGGTATAATAATGCTGGTGTAGTAGATAGTTTGGTCGCTTTCAAGGTGGTGTTCGAGTGGTTTTGGAGATGATTATCTGGTTAAAAATGAAAAATTTACGTTAACGGTTTAACGTTAACTTCTGTTACATTTTCAATCAATTAACTGATTAACGATTAACGAAGTTAACTTTTTTGTCAACGGTTTAACGTTTAACGAAGTTAACTTTTTCGTTAACGGTGCCCACCTTTGCCTTCTGCAGACTTCTCCTATGACTTAATTTTAGGAATGAAAAAAGATTCTTGCATGATTTTTTACGTTGGTTTCGAATCTGTCCACAAATGTTTTTAATGGTACATCGCTTACAAGGTGCAACATCGAAAAATTTTTCTCAAATCGTATACCCTGTATTTTAACATTGAAATCTATCCCGTCTTTCATCCTGATTAAATAATAAATAATAATAAATAAATGTTTTCCTCCTTCTCGGCTTATCAGCGCCATAGGAGTTTTTGCGCCTTTTATTGATAACAGTAAATTATTACATTTGAATAACAATATACGCAAATTTTTGAACACACACAAAACATCCATGACTGACCGGGATTCGAACCCGCGCCATCCGCACCACAGACGGCAGACTACCGACTGTGCTACGGGGCCGTTGTCAGTTTGTCATAGTTTGTCCTGATTACAAATATATATATCACACTTAGTGGGTTAGTCAACAAAACGCCTGTGAAAAAATTTATAAATTTTGGTCCTTTTTTGAAAATTTCATACTTGTGTTATGGACCAGAAGCCCCCAAAAATTTTGGCTCTCGACCAGATTTTATACTAAGGGGATGTTCCCACACAAAATCCCGTTGGTTTCGACAACTTACAAGCTCATACCAGCCTAAAGCCCCCGATCTGACATGTAAGACGACGCAATTTTTAACAACCTCATCAACGCACATTAGACCTACAGGGTTAAAATCATGTACCTTATGACGTAAGTTTTGAGAAACCAGCTCCCTGTCCAATCAATAAGCTCCTTACCAATGAGCACAAATTGGATTTTGTAATGTCGTAACATCTGTAGCCCAAGGTGCAGTTTGTGTCGTTGGACCTCAATCTCAGAGTTTCTGATTTGTCGTCCTGGATGCCGATGGCCATGCAAGTTTCATTTGAATAGCTCGGTCTGTAACATGAATTCCATTTATTTAGAAACAATATTTGGTTTCGGTAGAATTTACCAAATAAATGAACTGAATCTCATTGAATTGTAGAATACGAATAATTTCCAAATTATGTACCTGGCGCCTAGTTTAGCTGGTTTGATGTAACGACTAAAGGGGATCGTATGTTTGGTATGTAAAAGTGCGACGTCAGAGTTGTTTACGGTCAACCATCCAGAAATTTGGATTGTACGCTCGTGCGGTCCTTCCACGTCCAAATGGGCCTTTCCTTTTCCAAGGATCACGGCTACATAACTGTAGTTGATCCTGTAAAACAAATTATTTAGATAAAACTTATTGCAGGCAAATAAGTTTACAGGGTATAACAGTAGGGAAAACTCAAGGCTTACTGGAGGTTTTCCCTTTCAAATAATTTGTCACCTGTAAATAATTTCTCAATGAAAAAACTTTTCTCAACCGATATTTTATTTTTCTGTAATAAGCTCAAAATTGAAAAGCAGTTTTCTATCGCTTGTTGCAAGGAGTGTCACAAAAGTATCGTGTTTCGACAGTACTTATGGTATACGCTCAGTTAGTGATGATGTGAAAGATAAGCCCGGTTCAGGGCGTTGCCATGGCACTGCATGACAACATTGGCAACGGCAACAAGTGGCTTCCCCTCACACTCCATAGTCCGTACGCTACTCCCATGTCCCCTTTGTTGTCATGCATTGCCATAGCGACGCCCTGACTTAAAACAGCCTTCTATGGTTATGGTCTTGATGGTCCTATGTATTCACTATAGTAGGTTCACTTGTACCGTGATTCTAGTAGGCTGGGCAAATTTCACAGTTTGGCATTGTAGACTTCACGTCCAACTGCCTAGTGTGCGCCTGAGCGTCTGGCTTCGAAAGATAGGTTATGTTGGTGTGATGGTGTGTTGACTGTTGCTGTCAAAAATAAAAAATTTACCGAAATCAACTTTGCAAATTGCAAATATGGAGTGGATGTAGTTCACCTTTCACAAGTTCCGCAAATTTCTTGTTCCAGTACGATGTCCTGAGCAGTGAAATCAAGTATTAACGCCGATGAATCCCATCCCCACAAAAATTAGGAGGGTTCAGCTTCCCATCGTTCCCAGTCTTCCAGAGTGTGGGTACTTCTTTAAAAAACCAGGAATAGTTCACAATGCTTCCATATTATGTGGTTTTTGGAAATAGATTCACGTCTTCTCCGCAAAGCTGAACGTTATGGGGTACATGCCCAGCACCTATTCCGCCCGTTTTTTCTCCCAGAAGCGAGTTCTTGATGGCACTCTCGAGGACTTTAAAATGGGCACTGGACGTTATTGTTCAAGACACAAGCTGAGGCGCAAACACAGTTTTCACAGTAATGGGCATAATTTCACCACAATTTTCGTGAAACTCGTGATTTTCAGTCTATTTGACACTCGATTTGACAAACGGTAAAGTTGTTGATCTTGTCGTTAAGCTTAAACTGTCAAACATCAATGCAACCAACTGCCAAGTTCTAGGGAGTTTTCAAATATCAGATTTGAAAACTTAGAAACAAAATCTCACAGCCAACTAGAATCACGGTACAAGTGAACCTACTATAGTAAGAGCAGATATACGATCATTATGTAACAAATATCAACTGTGTAAGTAATTTTCATTTACTATACAGGGTGAATGATGCACTAAAAAAAACAATTTTTCTGAAAGATATTCTGTGACAAAACCGTATCTTCCTCTTGCTTTACATCGTCTAAGGTTGGGATCCTTGCGCCTAAAAACTTACTTCCGATTTTGGTGCCTTATAACTTTAAATTATTGAGCTCAAGGTGCTATGGTTCCACAAATTCTTACTGGTAGAGATCGAATTACTATTCTCACCATGTCAAGATTTCTCTGCGATTAGATCGTCAGTTTTCTTGAAAACGGTTCAAAAAGGGTTTCCTTTTCCAAAAGAAAATGACCGTTTTTTTTTGAAAACCGCCAATTCAATCGCAGTGAAATTTCAACATGACAAGGATAATGAGCCATTCTTTACTAGTAAGAATGTTTGAAACCATAACGCCTACACTTCAAAAATTATAAATTATAAACCACTGAAATTGGAAGGTAAGTACTTCACCGTGATTGAAGGTAGGCATTTTAAAAGAGAAACGAGTTTCGAGGTTTATGACTTCAATCTCGAGTCGAGACAGAAAACAGAAATGCTTGTGCAGCCAAAAACTTTCGTTCCTCTGGACGACAGCCATCGTTCAAAAACAATACCGAGGAAGTTGAAGACCAAAGATTTGTCAAAGAGATAGTCCAAGGTTCGTAAACTGATTATTAAGTCGGATGACCCCTAATATCCAAGTCAAAAACAACCCTGCGACAAAATATCCCACCCAATGATATGCCAACCAAAAATATTCCCTCCAATAAGCGATAGCCCAGCTCATTCGTGTTTAAGTTGTTCTTGAATCAAAACTTGGTGGTAGGCAGGGTCGAAGGTTACCTGACGAGGTCCATGTACTCAGGTTTTTCGTGCCCAGGTTTCTTTCGAATAGAAAATCGGTGCTAGGAATATTTCTGACTGGGATATTTTGTCGCGGTTTTTTCAATATTTTGTTGCCACACCAAGCGATCAGTCAACAAGGAAGACAGTCCAACAATCCCTCTAATGAAAAAGGGCACATTAGACCACAGGTACATTCATGATATTACACAATTACCTACACATATGTAATTTATATAAGTGTACAAATCTAATTTGGCATTTTATGACTTTTAAAAACAGTCCGTGAAGTGGATATTTTGGAGAGCATGTACTGAAAATGTAATGTTCCGACATGTACATACGTAAGTGGGTACAGGCAGCTACGTACAATTTTTCTTGGAAGCAAGCAGCAGACGTAACAATCCATCTTGAGGCGACGATCGTTCCAGTGCATCTAAATTTACCATCGGAATAAATCACGGCATTCCACGGTGCAGTGTAAAGTTCAGCCTCCCCGGTAATGTTATCTGCATTGGCATGCAGCATGCCACCGGCGTTTGGAGAGGCGCAGGCGACAAATAGACCGTGGCATGCCCTCTCATTGAGTCCTCTCCGCTTCTCCTCCGCGTCATTTGACTCTCCATTCATCAGATATCGTTCCGAGAAGCCTGTAATTATTATTGTTTGTAGAAGTGAGCAGAGTGCGCTGTTTAAGTGGCGTTCACAGAGCTGCGACGTGTCGCTGGCGAGGCTTCCATCAACCAATGAGAGATACAAATTTTGACGCAGGGGAATATGGACAATCTTATATTGGTCTGTGACAGTTTCGTCGGCGACACTTCGATGCTCTATGAACTCAGTTTAGCACGTTCATCACATAGATACACCAGTGTAATTGTGCTGTTTTTTTTTTTAAATGAAAAGCAAGATACAAATTTATTTTTTCGTAGATCAGCGAAGTAACTATGGATAGATATTGTTACGAATTTTCGTTGGGTGATTTAATAATTCAGAGACGAACGTTTGAATCAACATACACACCATTTAAGTATTTATTACTGCGTACTACTAGATATACGGCAATTGAATCACTGCACTTGGATACCGCTTCACTTAACTTCGCCGATGTGTTCATTCTGTCTGCGAGGTTTCTGCTTGCTTCTTGGCCGCGTAGCACTTTTTATACTCGAGTGTTGTCTTCGAAAACCTTCCACGCGTCTTCTGGTATATTCCAGTATTGGCCCCGCGAGTACATTTGCTGCGTCTCTAGAAAAGTCCATCAGGTTTGCGTATATTCCGGCAAGTTCTGGAAACACTGCACCCCGCCAATTGTGCAGATGTGTCTTATTCGCGCGTCTCGATCTCCAGCTCTTCTCGAACATTTCAGAACCGGACCGCCTGAATATAACCAGTAATTGGTGTTACAATTACCGCGTGTTCTTTCATTGGAGATCTTGGTGTCATATTTGATAAGTCATACATATTTAATAAACACATCGAGGAATGAGCAGCATCTGCCTCGGCGATGTCTTAGTCCAGATGCTAGTTGAAAGTACCTTGCATTTTTTTATGAGAAGATGCCACTCGATGGTAATGTTCTTTACATCGTACTCTTCCGATCCAGAAAGGTAGCCATCAGCGCCATTCATGTAGGCGGCGTATACAGGGTGATACAGAAAAAAAAAGTAGAAGAATTATATTTTATTAACCGAAACATGTGGAGATGTGTAACTCACCACATACATTAACTATTTTATGCTTATGAAGTCACAGCAAACTGTTCTTGATTACCTTGAACCGTCATTGAAATGTAGGGGAAAACCAGAAAGAAAAACAAGAACACTCTTATTTCCATTAATAAGTAATTCTTCGAGATATTGACAGAATACTTGGTGTTTCTACGGAAAGTAATGTAAGAAATGAGATGAGCTGGGTAGTCAATTTGTAAGCCAACTATTTCCAGAAATACGATTGTCAACTTTTTTTTACTCTTGAGCACCATCTTGAATCTGCCCTGTGAGGCATCGTTGAAAAAGTGATTGGTTATTATAATAATGGTAACATGAAATCATTGCATCGCAAAAACAACCTCCTCATCATAATTTAGTGACCTCTTCAGCGGGAAAGAATTGTCATTCACGTATTTTTTGGCTCTTTAAAGCTAGTGCCCATGATAGCATTTGCAACATCTGGTGAAATATGTTACGCATTATGAACCTTGATGTACTTTGAGGTAGCCTAATAAGTTTCATCATCATCAGTTGAGAGGTTTGTTCTTAAAAGCTGTTTGAACAAAATTTGTGTCGTTTTTTTTTATGGAAAATACAAAATATTGGGTCTTTCACTCTTACTTGATCCCACACTGAGGATAGCCTGAAACCGAAAGTCTCCGAATTTTTCATGATAATGGTTCAGTGGGAAGTGCTCTTCAATGTTTAGTTGTTAAAAATTGCATAGTTGCGTTCAGATTCCAGACAGAGAGCGACAAAGAAATTCATGCAGTAAAAAAAGACATAAATTACAGTCGAGAAAAAACTAGTCCAGAGCTAGACTGAAAGCTGTCTGGAGACCTTGCTTTTTATAACATGAATGTGCAATTTGGTACACTGTTAGAGCCTTGAGTTAGTAATGTTTCAAGCCTTTCACCCACGCTTGAGAGTCTTACAGAACCTGTGTATTGCGGGAAGCCTATCTAAAAGAGACATTTCCGGGATTTCTCCGTTGCATTGAAAGTTGTGTCTTTTACCACTGCATGAACTTCTTTGTCGCTCTCTGTCTGGAATCTGAACACAACTATGCAGATTTTGACAACTACACATTGAAGAGCAGTTCTTGGTGATCCATTAGCATAAAAATTTTGGAGACTTTCGCTTCCAGGCTTTCCTCAACGAGGGATCAAACAAGGGTCAAAGATTCAATATTTTGCATTTTCCATAAAAAAATTAAACAAATTTTGTTCAAACAGCTTTTAAGGACAAACCTTTTAATTGATGATTGCAAAACTTGGTAGGCTACCTCAAAGTACATCAAGGTTCATAATGCGTAACATATTTTTCCATTTCAGATGTTACAAATGTCATCATGGGCACTAAAGCTTCGAAGATCCGGAAAATACGTGAATGGCAATTCTTTCCCGCCGAAGAGGTCACTAAATTATGATGAGGAGGTTGTTTTTACGATGCAATGATTACATATTACCATTATCATGATAACCAGTCACTTTTTCAACGATGCCTCACAGGGCAAATTCAAGATGGCGCTCAAGAGAAAAAAAAAGTTGACAATCGTATTTCTGAAAATAGTTGGCTTAGGAATTGGCTACCCAGCTCATATCATTTCTAACATCACTTTTTGTAGAAACACCAATTATTGTGTCAATATCTCTAACCTCGGGCTCCACCAAACTTTTATCAGCGTGATAACTTTATCACTCTGATAGTAACTAAGCAACTGGCCATCCTATTGGCTGGTGCATAGCAACTATCAGCGTGATAGATTTAATCTGCTCTTAAAATTTTGGTGGAACCCGAGGTAAGAATCACTTATTTATGGAAAAAGAGTGTTTTTGTTTTTTTTCTGGTTTCCCCCTACATTTCAAAGACGGTTCAAGATAATCAAGAATAGTTTGCTGTAACTTCATGAGCATAAAACAGTTGATGTATGTGGTAAATTACAGGTCTCCACATGCTTTGGTTATTTAAATATAATTTTCCATTTTTTTTTTCTGCTTCACCCTGTATACGCTGCCGGCATGGATGGCGCTGATGGCTACCTTTCTGGATCGGAAGAGTATGATGCAAAGAACATTTTCACCAGGTAGCATCTTCCCATCAAAAAATGCAAGGTTCATTCCATTTTATGCAACTAGCATCCGGACTATCTGGTTTTATCTACGCAGAAACTGTGAGTTTTTCGTGATGTCTCAGGGTTGATGATATTGTACTTGTCTTTGGTGCGCAGTAGGCTGGAGTATATGGCACTTACATGGCATCCCATTCTTTTTCACGTATGTAGTGAATCGATTGAGGCCGTCCAGAGACGATTCTTGAAACTCTCAAAATTTAAAAAAGATGGGAGTTTACCCAGCGAGAGGTTACGATCATGATTCTCTATTGAATGAATTCAATATTGACTTTCTGAATAGGCGCAGATCATCGAAAATTGCGATAACATTTCTTGTGCGTCTCTGTCGAGGAGACATAGACGGTCCATATTTGCTGAGACAGCTGAGGTTTCTCATACCTAAATCGTTAGCTAGACTGCAGTACACTATTTATTGTGACCGTCCTAACACTAATCTGATGCATAGGTCTCCAGTGTTTTATATTTGTGATACATTCAATTCTGTGTCCGAGGACTGTGATTTATACTTCACCACTTTTGGCGGGATCAAGAGTCTCTACTAATCTGTTGTAGTGTTCACGTATTTTATTTATTCCTATTTTTCCAATCATGTGCTTGACGCTCCTAGTATTTAAATGGACCAAACATCAAGCTTCCAAGCACCGCATTGCAGCTCAATAAGTCCGGCTAGTCTGGGGAAGGTGGTACAATGGGCCCAAAACTAAGCCTACATGACGATTGAAACTATGTTCCATCAACTCCCCAAAATAAATCCAGAGTTCAGTTCGGGAAAGGGAAAGTCTCACTTTCTAGGAGATAAACAGGTTGCCGCAGAAAGAAAGGGATACAATACAGGTAGGTAGATACAACTGAAAGTGGCTGTTACTGACCTTCAATGGTGACGTTGAGTGGCTCATCGACAATGGACAATTTCCGGAACAGCGTGTACTCTTCGAAACCCAACAGATTGCAGATATTGGCGGCGATGGATGCCGGTGCCGCCGCCGCCGCATCGTCGGATGTGTTGGTGCAAAGTGGTCTCCAGACGCCGGAACGATTGATTGTAATTATGCCTTTCGTGCCCTGCTTCGGGCGTAAATCAGCGTCCAGGGCTAATGCGCGGCCATTTGTAAGGGCAACTGCAAGAATAAATCCAAATGGGTGGTGGTGTGGCGGCGGATCGCCGGACCGGGCCGGCCGGCTGGCGCGGCGTGGCGGTGGATGGTTGGCGGCGGCGATTTTCACACTTACCGCAGTCCCATTCGTCTTCCTCGTCCCGGCAGTCGGCCTTGCCGTCGCATCTGGACGCGGAAGGGATGCACCGCTGGCTGGTCCGGCAGAAGTACTGGTCTGAGTGACATTCCACTTGAAAAAAATATTTATTCAGGATTCGAGACGCGGATTAAGAGAGGAAATAAGCTTGCAAAGCGGTGGCCAAAGAAATGCAGAATGTCAATGGGTAAAAATCGAGGCGACAAATTACTTGGAAACTGCACTGGATTTACAGCAATTCTCCAATACCGGGATAAAAGGAACATGGGACAGCTTAGAAATCAATCAGTCGCTGGTGAAAAACTAATCGCTTTGATTAACTTCGTGCATCGACAGAGATGTCGATGCGATGGAGTGAATTCAGCCAAACTTTTTTTCTTGTTCTGTGCAAGATTGAAAATTTAATCGGTTGGAAAGATTGAAACTACGACTGGTGTTGAGAAAAAAAAAAGTAATTATAACCGAGGCGATATCTCAACATTTGGCTTTATTAATAGCACTGTCGACCGTGGGACATCCAGTTTGTCCAGTCCTGGACATCCATTGGGTACTGGTCCTTTTCCATTTCTGATATTACATAATAGCTGTTTGAATACAGGTCCAGACAGCCTGACTACACTATAGACCGGGAGATAGCGACAGATTTTCGGACGTGATTTTAGGCAGTATGCCTTTTGGAGGGTATCATCAAATGCGTATTCCGATGATATTGAAGGATAAATCAAAGAGTCATCCCGGGTCCTTCATGTATTAAAATTTAAAATTAAATAAGTGACCATTTGTTCGCAAAATGAACGTTTTGATGTGATTTTACTCAGGTTGCCATGCGTACTAAAATAAAATTTAACGAAAAAGCTACCTGCAAAATGATAGGCATGCCGTCTGCATGAGTCCAACAGGTTGGCATAGCCAGGTGAATTTTCATTTAAAAAATTTATTTTTCCGCGATTCTGAACAGGCTGCCATTGAGAGTTATTAATCGTTATACTATGCAACACCTTAAATAAAAAAGGCATACCGTTTGCGCATGTCTAAGTACACTTTAATTTTCAATATAAAGTGTACTTTGACATGCGAAAACGGTATGCTTTTTTTATTTTAGCCGTTGCATAGTATCAAAGTAAATAACTCTCAACTCTCAGAATCGCGGAAAAATCAATTTTTCAAATGCAAATTCACCTGGCTATGCCAACCTGTTGGACTCACGCAAACGGTATGCCTATCATTTTGCAGGTAGCTTTTTCGTTGAATTTTATTTAAGTACGTATGGCAGCCTGAGAAAAATCACATCAAAACGCTCATTTTGCGAACAAATGTTAGCTAATTTTAATACATGAAGGACCGGGATGACTCTTTGATTTATCCTTCAATATCATCGGAATACGCATTTTATGATACCCTCCAAAAAGCATACTGCCTAAAATCACGTCCGAAAATCGCTACCTCGCGGTCTACTACTGATCGATTCCAGATAGCGACGGTCACCAAGTAAAGGTTCAACGTCACTGAGTTGTGACATCCCTGGTTGTGACGTCAGTATGACCAGTACAAAAGTAGTGTTGTTTTTGACGTGAAAAGTATATTTGAAACTTTGACCCATGGACAATTTTTTTCTAAGTTTCTTTGGACGGACATTATTGTTAACAACAATTGTTTAATAATGTTATGCAGTCTATAATAGTCTTAAAATGAAAAAATGCATGCAAGGACCATAATGCTGTTTGCTGAGATAACCTAAAGTAAACTTTGAAAATGATCTTCAATCTGTAGTCACCCAAGGGGATGCAGGGAAGACTACGGGTGGAGAAGTCGAGAGGTGCTCAGTGCTATATCCATATGGTGTCAATAACAACGTCCCAGGATCCCTATGGATGACTACAGAGCATTTCAATGTTTTGTTAGTTATCTCAGAAAAAAAAGCATTCATATCAGGCTAGCAGAGCATCGAACCTACGTACCACAATTCGTCTCATCCGACATATCCTTGCAGTCCGTTACCCCATCACAAACAGCCTCTTTATGACTCCGCCTCAAATAGTCGACACACAGGCAATCCGTTTCATCTGTTCCGTCTTCACAATCCACCACCTTGTCACATTTCTTATCAGCAAGTATCACTTGTAACATGCTACAATAACAACACATTTTCAGGGTCTATTTCTTCAGCATCGGCAAAAACTCACACTTTACACCGGAAAAAATCTTCGGGAATTTCTTCTATAGCCCGTTGCGGTATGACTTCAATGACACTTTCGGCATCTTTTCTGCCGGCATTTTCAGGTGCTTTCTCATGGGGAAACAGATCTTTCCACAAATCCATAAACATATTGGGACTGCCAAGCCTGGCCGAGCCAAAGAACCGATTCCCTGACTGCCAACAGTCCATTTCGTCATCCCCAAAGAGACAGTCGACGATTTTGTCGCATCGTCTTTTTTTCGGCAAGCACCTGTCTGTGCCTTGGCAAGAGTATCCTGGGCACGATGTCAAAGGGAACTTTCCCCCGAGCTTTCGGCTAGCTGTTATTGTTATATTTGTATAAGTATCAAATTGAAAACTAATTTATTCAAACGAGGCAAAGAACTTACTGATTGTTTCCGAGATCCACCCGACGTATTTGGCCACTTTGGTGTAGACTCCTGGTTCGTTTGGTCTAGCGCAACCCTCGCCGTGGCTCACGACTCCAGCCAAGTACCACTGGCTTGGATTGTTGACGTTCCTGCACAACAGCGGTCCCCCGCTGTCGCCCTGACAAGCATCACGTCCTCCTTCGAAAAGCCCAGCGCAAATTTCATCTCCCGCCAAGTCTTCGCGGTACTTGCAAGAGTTCATTATCGGAACCTCAACTTCACGCAAATTGTCAGCTGTGAATTTTTCCAGTTTTCAAACAAGAAACATGGCGAGCACATTGCAATACTCACGATCTGAACCGTGCTCTACGGTAGCTCCCCAACCAACGGTAGTGCAAACTGTACCAGGACGAGGACCGTGCGCGAAGTCCAAACCGGCCGTCATTTCCGACGGCAAGCAAATGGGGCGAACGTATCTGTTAAACCTGACGCGCGAAGACAACCGCATCAAAGCAATGTCGTTCATCAAGTTCTTCTTATTGTAAGCCTGATGTGGGATTGCCAAATCAGCGAAACGGTTTTGTTCTATCGGCGAATACGACAGCCGCCTCGAAGTTCCGATCTGAAACTCGTAGTAGAAGAGCCAAAACTTGTCGACGCAATGCGCTGCGGTGACGATCCACAAATCGGAAATCAGAGCACCGCCGCAGTGGAATATTCCGTTCTTGTAGATCGACACCATCCAAGGCCACGCTCCAGGTTGACTCGGCTTGCCGCCGACAACCCTGGCATCCCCAACGACTTCTCCTTTCTGCCGTTCGAAGCTTTCAAAGAGGGCTTCGGCGCTCATATCGACTTCCGCTTCCCGGAACGGATTCTTCACGGTCATGCGAAGGCCGCAGAACAGAGGCGGGCACTCCACAAACGCCGCGCGGTTTCCCACACAAGAATCGTCCAGTTTCAAGCCGACGTTGGGCATTTTGTTGATGTACGGGCCTTGGTATTTGCTCGGCACCATGTGAGATTTTGGAGATCTGCAACGTCAAATCATGATTAACAAAATCAGTAACTGGATGAGCAAACAACTGACATTTGGTTGGGTCCCGCTTCTGTCTCGCAGACGTCCACCGCCCAGAATTCGGTGCCTCGACACGTGGGGTACCATTCGCCTTTGTAGTTCCGCTGCAAGAAACCGGAAGTGTAGGAAACGGTGTTTTGGACGTCTTCAAGTTCGTCGGTCAGGATGGCGCAGTCTTCTTCGTCCCGGCTGGTGATGTCGCAATCTACGATGCCGTCGCAGCGTTGGTCAGCCCTTATGCACGTTCCTTTGCGGAATTTCGACCAGTCATCGCAGCTGAATTCGTTTTCATCACATCCTAGAAGTTATACAGATTAATAAATACAGGTGACTCATAACAAGAGGAAGAGAACTTGGCCGCACACCAAGAAAGATTGTGTGAGAACGTAACTGAAACCCTTTTCTTACGCGTGAACGTAAGTTAGAAGTATGATCCTTCGAACCATTATGTTACGTTACTATACAATAATATGTAGTATAGGGCAAAAAAAGTACTGATAGGATCTTTGAAGACGAAAACAGAAAAAGGCAAAAAAATAGAGAGAAAAATTAGTAAAATAAGATAATTGAAAAAAAAATCATGTTCAAAAAGAGCAGTTCTAAAACGCTTTTCGGATTCTTGGCAATCTCATCCCTATCTGTTTAAAGTGTCCAAAGTATACATCCCCAGAATGAATATTGAGAAACCTTCAAATTTGAATAATACAGGGTGGTCCAGCTTAAACGTCATTAAATGCAAAATCGATAGAGAATCAAAAATGAAGAGGACTTTCTTCATAGAACATATTTGAGAAATGCCTAATAACGGAGATATAGCCCTTCAAAGTTGGAAATGAATAATCGTTTTTTCCGCATAACTTTCGAATTGTTCAACGGATTTGTTTCAAATTTGAACCAAAAGTTTACCGAAAATATCTTCTGTCAAACAATCATAACGTGTTTCATGAAAAAAATTCAGGGGCTATTAGGAGGTGCCCCCTCTTTTCCACCTCATAGTTATTTCTGAATACTGTTCATATTTCTGAATTCTACGTTCAATTTAGAAGAAAGTCATTATTGCAAAATTTTGATTAGAGGCTTCGTTTAGTAGATATTGGGGTTTGTGACTTTCGAAAACATCCCGACATCGCCACTTTCCAGAGCCCAAATTGTTTTTTCCCTGAAAGCTTCTCGTTTCTCAGAAAAAAATGGTGGTTTATCAACTTAGAAATTCTAGAAAACCTATTTCAGCTGAGAAATCGTGAGTTTTTTTAATTTGATTTCTTAGACCTTTGAAAAAGTGGTGATTTCGAGATGTTTTTCAAACCTTCAAACCTAAATATCTCCTAAACGAAGCCTCTAATCAAAATTTTGCAATCGTGACTTTTCCATCTACATCGAACGTAGAATTTGAAAATATGAAGTTTTCAAAAATAACTAAGGGGTGTAAAATAGGGGGCAAAAAGAGGGGGCACCCCCTCATATCTACGCCCCTGAAACTTTTTTATGGAACACGTAATTATGATTGTTCGACGGAGGATAATTTCAGTAAACTTATGGTTCCAATTTGAATGGAATCGGTTGAATGGTTCAAAAGTTATGCGGAAAAAACGATTATTTATTTCAAACTTTGAAGGGCTATCGGTGAGTTCCACAAAAAAGATGATCAGCGATCAAGGCTGATTGTAGATTAACTGGACTTTTTTCTGCTGAATGCTAGGTGATTACTCACGAAAAATGCCTGAAATCTGTACTAGACCAGTCATCCTTTCATTATTGAGGGATAAACCAGCATTTCCATTGATCAGTCAGCTACAAATTAACAAACAAAAATCGCAAATCAACTAATCTCGTATTATCTGTTTTGTGGAACCCACGGTAAATCTCGGTTATTAGGCATTTCTCAAATATGTTTTCTGAGAAAGCCCCCTTCATTTTTGATTCTCTATCGATCCTCAAATTTAATGACGTTTTAACTGGACCACCCTGCATATATGCAGGAAGTTTAAAAATTACAAGGACTAATGAAATTACAAAACAAGATATCAGTGACATACAATAATGAAATATATCTCGGGAAAAACCATCTTTTATTATTTAGCAACCTTATGGTCCCCCAATGAACATGTGGGAAATGTATCCCTCTATGGCCGCTGGTATACCACGTAAGACAGAAATCTATTTTTTATAATGATTTTCACGGCTCTTTCTTGGATGTTCAGATATCTAAGGTGAAATATGTGCATTATCTCATTACCAAAACAGGATTTTTCGTCTTCGCCTTTGGGACAATCGGGGTAACCGTCACAATGTCGACTCTTTCCCACTCGTTCCCGGCACGTGCAGCCCAGCTCATCACTTGCATCGTCACAGTTCACTTCATTGTCGCAAAGATGACGCAAGCTGATGCACCGACTTCCATCGCCGCAGGCCTGTTCACCAATCGGACACTGCATCCTGTTTTCTCTCGTATTGTTCCTGAAAAAAAGTTTTTTTTTTTGTGTCTTCAACAAAAACAAAAGTAAAGCATGGTTCAATGGGGTGTCTCAAAAGTATCGCATTCAGAGTCCCGAGGGGTATATGGAATCCAGTCAAGGACACGAGAAAAATTTAAAAAAAATTCAATGACGTTTATTTTTGAAGATAAGAAGAGTCAAAGGTTGGAGCTTCGATCCTCACTATTTCAACACACAACAACAACAACAACAACAACACCTGGGGCCTGTTTTATAAAAGCGACAAATCTGATTCTACCTTCAACCTTTAAGTATCCTGTTGGTTACCACTGTTGCAACAATGGGTTACCAAGGCTGCAAATTTGTGAAATAGGACTTGGCAACGCAGAAATATGAATCAAGTCGCGGACATACGTTTTCACTTCAAATCAAATCAAATCAAATCAAATTCTTTATTTCCTCATTGGCTACACACCTTTTCACTATAGGATTTGTCAATATAAAAAAGTAAACTACATCACATAACGATTAGTACAAACAACATATAATTAAAACAGTCGGTCATACCATCAGTCACCAACATATCTATCTATCTTCCACAGCATATTATTATTCCAATTTACAATTTTAGAAAACATCAAGTACAAGGTCATTCATAAGTTTCTGAACAAAACTCAAATACGGTGAAATGGAATCTTTTATGAAAACCAGCCAAAAATTTGAAAAATTGTTAATAGAGGTCAAAGGGTAGTCCGTTAAACACCCTTCTAGTTTCATTTTTCAAAAAAATTCAATCGACTGTTAGTTGAGATAGAACCATGGAAAAGAAGTATCAAGTATTAGATATGCATTAAATTTCTGCTTTCTATAGGTACAGGGTTAGTCAGAAACCTCGAAAATTATTTTTCTGTGAAAATGTTTACGAAATATTCAGTTGGTCCCGCAACTGATGCAGAGCAGATCACAGGGGTTTTGTAGCAAGTAATATCTATGAGGGATTTTGAAAAAAAATAAAATTTTTCAATTCATGACACCCTGTATAGTGAAAAGAAAACTAGTTTGCATCCAGTAGCTAACTTTTTTCAATCGGCATTCTACAAAAGCAGTTTACTAAAATCTTTTGAAACAACAAAATTCGGGTTCGAAGGACCACACTTTGGCTCTTGTAATTTAGAAAATAGAAGTTGGAGTCGAATAATTGTTTTAATATTTTTAATGGGCTCTATTCCATCAACCGTATTACGGTTTTAGTCCGACACTTCTGATACACCCTGTATAACCAGCCCCGAAAAATCTTATTAGATTTTCAAGAATCATGAATAATGTTCTCTCCTATCTATCCTGAAGTGGCATGCAATGCCGAAACATCAATATTCATGGACTGACTTTGTCTTTTTCAGCAACAAATTACCGCAAGGGGCTTTAATAACGATTAAAAATCAATATCAAATCTGTTAAAAATGTCAAGGTATCTCAAAAGTATTGCATTCCAAGTCCAAAGCGACATATCGAATCCAATCAAGAACACGAAAAAAATATTTAAAAAATTAATTACGTTTATTTACACGTTAACGTTCAATAAACATCTTTTTATTATTATTATTATTATGAGAATATTATTTTTTAAGATATTGAGGAAGGGGATTCAAATGGCAAGACTTCGCTGCCCCCTGTTTTCGTTATTCGAAATGATTTTGAGAAACTTTTTGCGATAGACAATTCAGTAGAAATTATCAACCACTGGGTGTGGTTTGAACTTTGATTTAATATACAGGGTGATTCATGAATCGCAAAAATTAACTTTTCTTCAAAAATGATAATAAAAAAGTCTTCCATGGAAACGGAAAGAGTCATATCTTGTTCTAAATTATTTTAGGAACCAATGGATTTTATTATTATTAATTGATGACTTCACCATACAGGTCGAGATCCATTTATGAGGCGAGAGAGAAAATAGGGGGAAACGGATCAGATCAAAGATTGAAGTGGTCCACCCCAAAAACTCGCTCAGGTTCAAATGAGGATATCGTAACGAAAAATGAACCGATTTAAAAAAAGATGGTGTTAGTGATTCAAGCGTTCTTCTGACTGCAAGTTTCTTATTTGGATATCGTGTTTACTGATATACTGTATGATATACAGGGTGACAAAAGAAGGAGTGCAAAGTGGTTCATTTTCAAGCGTGCGTAACTTTTTGAAAAACAATAATTGTAGAATTTTTCTAGATATAGTTTTGGAGACCTCGCAGCAGTAGCTCGAAACGGTTTTGGACATTTTACCGCCTTCTGTTTCTTGTACAGGGTGTTCACGCATAAATTATACCCCCTTCCTGGAGACTTCCTCTTGAACATAATTTCAAAAACAGAAACGATTCTTCCATGATTTTTTCCGTAGGTTTCGAATCTGTTCTTTATATTTTTCTGGGACATTTTGCTTACAGGGTGTAACATCGAAAATTTTTCTCAGATTGAACACCCTGTATTTTAATATGGGAATCGGTTCCATTTTCCATCTTGATCATCAATATATATCACACTTGATAGGTCATTTAGAAAAACACCTTTTGAAAAAATTGTTGAAGTTTCAAAAAATATGGGAAAATCTTTTTTTTTTCAAAAATTGTTCGGTTTAAGGTGAGTTTAGTGAAAGTTTTAAACTTTAAACAAATTCATTCACCCAGATGAAAATGATTGAAAATGATGAAAATGATTGAAAATTCACTGAGTCACTTTTGAAAGAAATCTTTTTTCGAAATTTTTCAAAACTTCATCAATTTTTTTACACGTGTTTTGTTGACTAACCTATCAAGTGTGATGTATATTTATAATCACGATGGAAAGCGGAACCGATTCCTATATCAAAATACAGGGTGTCCAATTGAAGAAAAATTTTCGATGTTGCACCCTGTAAGCGATATACCACAGAAAATGTTTGTCAACGGATTAAAAGCTCACGGAAAAAATTGTATCAGAATCGTTTTCAATTTTTTGAATAATGTTTGAGGGGATGTCTTCAAGGAGCAGTGTATACTTCATACGCGAACACCCTGTACAAGAAATAGAAGGCGGTAAAATGTCGGGAACCGTTTCAAGATATTGATGCGAGGTTCTCAAAAATATAATTGAGAAAAATCTAACATTGTTTTTGGAAAAGTTGCACACGCTTAAAAATGGACCACTTTTCACTCCTACTTTTGTCACCCTGTATATCGTACAGTATATTAGTAAACACGATATTCAAATATGAAACTTGCAGTCAGAAGAATGCTTGAATAATTAACACCATCTTTTTTCAAATCGGTTCATTTTTGGTCACGATATCCTCATTTGAACCTGAGCGAGTTTTTGGGGTGGATCACTTCAATCTTTGACCTGTTTAGTTTTCCATACTATCAATATTCGAGAAAACGGCTTTGATGAATTGAGTATTACAGCTAGTAATTAGCTAGTTACAGCTATTTTACAGGCATTATTGAAAAAAAACTGGGTTTTTGTGATCAACCACTCACCCTGTATCGTAAACAGAAATTCAGTGCACACCCACTAGTTTATAATTTTCACTGTGTAGCCTATCAGAAACAGTTCCCGTAAATCGAGGGACGAAGTCCTAACCTTGACCCTCATATATTTAAATAAACGTCATTAATTTTTTCAAAGATTTCTCGCTCGATTTCTCGTGTTCTCAAGGACGAAGTTGAATTGGTAAAATAAGCGTTGCGGAATCAATCCCTGTGAGTTTATTCCTTGACAGAATCTCACCATTTAGGTCTCTTTCGAAAGCTACAAGGATGTACTTTGGTTTGAGCCCATTGACATTTCCAAAATCCAGAATTTTTTTTTTCAAATGTCAACACTTTCGATTTTTCTAATTTTGGAAATGCCAATTGGCTCAAACTAAAGTACATCGTTGTGGCTTTCGAAAGAGACCTGAATGGTGAGATTCTGTCAAGGAATAAACCCACAGGGCTCAAGTTCTTAAGTGGCTTCCATATACCACTCTGGCTTGGAATGCGATACTTTTGAGACACTTGTATAATGGAACATTTAACTTTCATTAGGTATCAGTAATGTAGGTGCCTACCTGATAACCATAGACTGCGCAGCTAAAATATCGTGCGACGACATTCTTCTGATCATCGACGGCAAGGGAAGACTGGGAAGTGAGTTCGACAGTGATGGAATCGAGTTGCACAAATAGAACTGCGCTGATCCCGGAGTTGGAATCTGCATCGAGGGAGCAATTTGTGGGTTTGGTGGAAACTGGCCACTTGAAGGAAACTGGGCTCCGGGGAACTGAGCGCCCTGTGGAAACTGGGCACTTTGTGAGAACTGGGCACTCTGTGGAAACTGGGCACTCTGTGGAAGCTGGGCACCCTGCGGAAACTGGACACCCTGTCGATACTGAGCACCCTGTAGATACGGTGCCCCCGGAAACCTCTGCGAACCTTGGTAATAAAACGGATTCATGGCATGTTGGTAACCGTTCTGGTACTGCGCAGCATACTGTGAAGGAACAGGAGGGTATCCTGCTGCTGGATTGCCCATTATGTAGAGCGGAGGTTGCGGCACGACCGGGTACAACTGGTCACTGGCGTATCCAGACAAAGCTCTGTTGCTGCTGGCGAATCTACCGAACAGCATCTCGGGAGAGTACGGTCCCGAACACGGCCCGATTTGTCTGGACTTCTGCCCGGTTTCGCTAGGCGGAAACGTCTCGATTTTGGTTTGGATACCGAAATTCTCGTTGTCCTGATCCGTTTTGGCTCTTGCTTGCAAAAAATTCTGGCAGCTTCCTGTGAGACACGGGGAAGGTGGAGGTTCAGCTTGCACCAATGGTCCCGTTAGACGTGATATTGCTGCTGGAGGTGGTGATTCTACTGGAGACTCTTCTGCAGGTGATAGTTCTACTGGAGGTGACAAGTTAACCGGAGATAATGGTCCTATTGAAGCCGATACCATCCTCGGAGAAGTTTTTATGCTCAGACCAATATTCCTGGCGGTAGTCAACTGAATGTTTGTGTCGTCCATGTCCAGTTTAATATGGCCAGGTATGCCAGAGATATTTGAAATGTTGGTTATTTTCGTGGAGGCGTTGATGACAACCGGGCAACCATCATCGGGACACGTCTTTGGTAATAAAGTCGAAGGCGGGTACCATTCTTCAGGCATTGGGGTGGCAAGATTTTCTTGAGAGTAGCTGTGTACGTGTGTTTCGTCCAGATTGGCGACGTACTCTTCACTGGAAATGTCGCCTCCATTCATAAAATCTTGTAACAAATCGGCTGCTTCTTGCACAACAGGATTCATGGTGATAAAATCTTGATACATATCTGGTTCGTTTCGGTAATAGCTTGGATCGTAGTCAGGATTGCGGTAGTCGTACATGGTGTCATAAACCAAGTCTCTCACGGGTTGCACAACTTCGTGATGGAAGTCTTCGAACAAATTTTGAGGCTCATCAACTTGGCGCTTGTGTCTGTTGGCTTGCAATTCGTATGCAACAAATGCGTTCAGCACTTTTTGAACGGTGCATGCTGTCCTCAATGATTTGTCGTTGATAAACGCAACGCAGCAGTCTTCGTACGTTTGGGTGGCTTTGCATCGGCTGATGTTCGTTGTAAGTGGTCGTGCATGAAGCGATGGTAGACTAATGGGTGATATGTAGCCTGAAATTGGACGTTTTAGAGTCGATTTCGGTTTGGATAAAGATAAGAGACTTACCGTACTGGCGTAGGAGCACGAAGAATAAGAGAATGATCGTTGCACAACTGATGTAACCGCTAAAACGCAAGAGCAGCGAGTAATGTTTCACCCTTCTCAAGTTCTTCTCCATCTGGGTTATCTCGTTGTTGATATCTAGGATGAGGTACGATCAGATTTGGTGTTTAAATAAGAACGAGCGACTTACCGCTCTTCAAATCGACGGTTACCATGTTTGCAGGTTCGCGAAACGGTTTGGGACTTGGTGTTTTCGAATCGCGTTCATCGTGGCGGTCCATGGTACTTCTAATTTATTAATGAACCGTTATTAGCAGGAAGTCGTGTAACCTTTGATGCGATATCAGCAGAAAATATAATTGTGTAAAAATATATAAGTGAAAATGCATAGGTCATGTGCGGTCAGTGCGTTTGAAAACAGTATTTCTACATCCTCTATGATGCGGGGGGCTTTTAATGGAAATGCTGATCAATTATTTTTAGTATTCAATATTCGTGTGGTGCTTGTGATTGACATTTTTCGATTATCTCAGTATTTATGGTATAACGGCGCAAACATCGTCGATTTATGGGCGCGCGCGGCCATTCAGGAAAAACGAGCTGCCGGGAATTTATGCGGGTTCGATGTAAATTGAAGAAAGCGAATTTTTTTCCATGTAAATATGGGATGAGTGTCGATGATGCGAAAAATTAAATATTTGCATATTCAATGGCATGTCGCGAGGATTACGACCGGTGTGCAGCTGAACATTAATCAAGGCATTATGCACTGATTAGTGTGGGTGTTCCGTCACGTTTGAAGGAACGATGAAACCTAATTTGGGGAAAAAGAAACCAAAGTCTGGATGACGTGTCTCCAGAATTGATGGGGTACCTACCCCCTGATGGGTTGCAAAAGTGATGTTAGCTTTTGGGTGCATCATGCTCCTGTCTGAAAAGTGCTTTGATCATGTGCACGTGAATGATGACGGCGGGTTCGAGGAAATCCAGAAATGCCATTCATTCACAAGAGGCGGTGGGCCGAGCACTACTGGCGGCATCAGTGGGGCTTTACCGGCTCTCTCTTGTATACACAGCATGTTCGTCGTTGGTTGAACGGGAATTAGTCGCCAAATCCGATCTTGCTCATGGGAAAATAATTCTAACGCGCGCTTTCAATCAATAAGGCTCCGAGCTTTTTAATATTTCCGAGATTAGCTGTCACAGGGAGGTTTTTTGTGAGGTTTTACGAATGATTTTCCATTCATTTTCTCCATGTATCGGCGTCCTTGTACGTTTCTCTTTTGTTCTGGTTTCTTCATCAACTCACAGGATAGGTACTGGGTACTGCTACCCTGGAACAAAAATTTTCAATTTTATAAGGTGCTGCTTTCCGAATTTTCTCACTAGGTAGGTAATTGTGGAAGGTATAACTTGTAAATTGAGGAAGAGTACAAAGACAATTATTGAGCTATACCAAGCACTACTAATAAAAGAAAACGGGCAAAAAAAGCTATTACCCAAAACAGCTACCAATTGGGGGGGGGGTTGAGAGCGACTTTTATATTTTAGACTACAAAACTTTTCTTGGTTGATATTCCTTATCCGAATGTCAAGGAGGATATAACATGCCACTTTCAAATCGATTTTCCTCAATCTTTTGCCTTTTATTCCGAAGATTTAAAGAAAAATTTTCAGCTTGAGGTCAAAATCTGAATTTCTGGAAGTCGATTTTTCAATAGCATGCTATATTCTTGTCAATATGTATTTGAATCAAAAATATAAACATGGAATGTTCTGTAGTCCAAAATGTCGAAAGTCAACCTCACTCGTAATTCGGGACGGTTCTGGGACGTTTGATTGAAGAGAAAATAAAAATTGACTATACGTTCACTTATTCTCGGAAATAACCACCTAGTAGTGTTTTAAATGAATCACCCTGTATGCAAATTAGCAAAATAGGACTAATATGGTGACCATGGAGCTTACGATAAAATTAATGGCTACTGATGCTGTATTTGAGCCACCCTGTAGTAATAAACTTTTAACACACATCCAACGTACCCCATTTAAGATGCACCCTTCCAGGCGGTCACAGGGGGTAGCACCCCTAGGGAACGGAGAAACCAAATTTCTCTATGAGGCTGTTTGACACGATAAAATCATACATTTCTACCAAATTAAAGCGAACCGTATGGCCAATTACGGACGCAGCGGCGAAAAATTCGTATTCCAAAAAATTACAGAGAATTACAGAATTAAATAATTAAATAAATTACACAATCACAAATTCACAAAATTTAGCGAGCTGCAGAACAGGTTCCACTTGCAGAGTTTGAACAATCGTGGCCGTCCACTCCATTATTTACTGAGATTCTGAGCAAGATTGACTTTCGCGTACCTGGTGCTCAATTGAGATCAAAGGCTCTGTTTCAGCTGCCTTTTGCCAGAACAAATCTTACGGTATCTTCTTCTCTCAGCAGGATGTACTCAAATCACAGCTTGATTGAGAATGAGGTTGACATCCTGTTCTACACTTCTGCTTCAATATATCCTGTTACGTATTTCGCGTACGAGTTCGATTATAATTGAGACGGTCGTTTTAAAACACACACTGTTTATTACTGCGTACCACAATAGATACACGCCAACAATTATCTACTTGGAAATATCGCAGGTACTTCGCTTTTATCCGCTCGCTACCACTTCGGATTCCAATTCAATACTGGTGCTGTGGGCGATTCATAGTGCTTATACAGGGCCCTGCAACAGTGCGTCAGGCTTTCCTAGCGCCTTTCCCTTAGGAGATAGAAACGAAGGTGTTTTACATAAAATTATTGATTTGAAAAGTTCTAACCAGTGAAATTATTTTCAACTATACAGGATGTTCCATTTTTGCGCTATAACAATAAAAATATTTTTTTTAAATTGAATTCCCCACCTTTGATTTTACTTCTTTGTTCAGCTTTTCAAGCTCTATTACAAGCGTATTTTTGTTTTTTCAGTTTGTGGCAGTGCATCCAACTGAAAATTGAAAATTGAATTTTTTTGTAATTTCAAGTTTTTTGCAATCAAGGAATGAAACTTGGCACAACAATAGTCGAGTAGGAGGTGCATAATTTCATGACAAAAAACTTCAGAATCAGTGATACAGGGTGTTTTTTTTTTAACTTCGCAAATTTCAAAATGCCATACCATATTTGACCATTCGACATCTTTTTTTCTCCTCTTCCATTTTTACAAAGAGGTACCCTACCCCTAAATTTGACAATTTCCGAGATAATCGATAATTTTGATAAAAAGTGCTATTTATTAAAATTTTTCACGCCGGGCAGGCCATAGTATCATCAACAAATGTCTGATTGACACATTTTACTTGGTTTGATGCTAAGAACAAGTTTTTTTTTTATTGAATAGCTGCGCTAAATTCCAATCTGCAGAAAATGCTTAAAAAAGAATTTCGTTGCAAGATGGAAAAAAGTCAAACTGAGTTTAGTACAGCGGTTTTCTCGACTTCAAACCTTCAAACTGTCAAATTGAGAGGTGCGTTCATTTTGACACATGATTTTCTGTATCAGGACCTACTAAGAACATAAAAAATCCAAATAAACGACAATTTTTGTCAAAATTATCTATTATATCTGAAATTATGGAATTTAGGGGGTAGGGTACCCCTAGTAAAAATGAAAGAGGAAGAAAAAAGCTATCGAATGGTGAGATGAAATATGGGGCATTCCATTCGAAAAAAATGACTTTTGGCATTTTGAAATTTGCGAAGTTCGAAAAAATATTTTGCACACCCTGTATAATTGAACCTCAAGTTTTTTGTCCTAAAGTTATTCAGCTTCTGTTCGACTACCGTTACGTCAAATTTCATTTATTAATTCCAGAAAACGAGGTCTCTACGATTTTTCAAAATGAACTTTGAAATTATAAAAAAATTAAATTTTCAATTTTCAGTTGGTAGCACTGCCACAAATTGAAAAAACAAAAATACACTTGTAATAGAGCTTGAAAAGCTGAACAAGAAAATGAAATTAAAAGTGGGACATTTTAAAAAAAAAAGTTGTTTTTGTTATAGTGCAAAAATTGAACACCCTGTATAGTTGAAAATGATTTTACAAGGTATAACTTTTGAAACTAATCATTTTATATATTACACCTTTTTCTCTATTTTGAAAGGTAAGGGCGCTAGGAAAGCCGGACGCACTGTTGCAGGACCCTGTATAGGTCCATGTTCCATCTCGAATGTTCCATGGACCATCCAGCAAATTCCATAGTGGCTCGGCCTATGGTTTCTAGACGATTCCCGAATAATTTTGTACATTACCCGTATAATTCTGCCGTCCTCTAGAACCGGCGCCTCCGCCAAAATGAACAGATGTGTCTTGATCGAGCGTTAAGGGTTAATGCCAAGCCATCGCGTATACTTCTGGAAATATCCAGAGCTCCGCACTTGTATCTACACCGAGATCTAATGGATGGAAGAATCCTGAAAGGTCGCGTGTTTACCAGAATGCACGGGATCGCCGCTCGTAACAATATGATATATGGGTCCGGTGTCATGAAGGGCAACACGATTTCGATTATTCCAAAAGTGAGAATAGATTGAAAACACTGTCCTAGAAGGTTTTCTGAAAGAAAATTTGCGGATCATCCATAAACTTTTGAAAAAAAAATTAAGAAAGTTACGAAAATAGGGTAAAAGGGGGTATTGTTGGCAGGGCCCCAATGATTGGCACCTCCATTTATTTATCGCTTTAATTAGTGAAATATCTCCATTTTGCCAAATCTAGTATTTTTCACAAAATGCAACAACCTTGTTTGATATATTATGTCGATAATACAAATAATTACTTCATTCATTCTCTGTGTGACGAGTGGATTTATGACAGAATCGCAAATAAGATAAGTTTCTTATGATTTTCTTAAGAATTCACCCTCAATAGGTAGTTTGTAACTTGCCAAATTAA
Organism: Anaspis maculata; assembly: GCA_949128115.1. NCBI lineage: Eukaryota > Metazoa > Arthropoda > Insecta > Coleoptera > Scraptiidae > Anaspis > Anaspis maculata. The sequence continues at coordinate 23,876,919 of OX421962.1, forward strand.
TTCAGAAATTTGTTCGGTTTTGTTATAATTCAAAGAATATGCTTTGTTTTACATTTTGCTGCTGAAACCACTGGTGTGGTTTTCTTATTTTGAACATTTTTCTTGGTGCCAACTTTTGGGTCACAAAACGGTAACTTTCCATTGATTGGCAGGGGTGCCAATGGATGGAGCATGTCGATTTGAGCGAAGCTCCAATGATTGGCAGGGGTGCCCATAAGTGGAACATGCCGTTTGCGCAAAGTTCCAATCATTGGAATCAATATTTTTCCGTCCAATTCAATAGGTTTGGAGCAAGATTTGCGAAAAAAAAAAAATTAAAATTGAGAACCACTCTGATGGCTCCATTTTTCTAATTGTTAAAATGCCATTTAATCTCAGCATCTCAGCTTAGTTTATTCTTGTTGTTGGCAGCGCGGTTCCCGTAATGGCATGTTTTATTGTTCATCATTCACTAAAGAGTATCGAAAAAGAACTAGTGTTGTTTGATTGTCGAAGGCGTCAAACGATCAAACGAAACGACAATAAGTCCCCAATAGCTAACTTGCGAGTATTTCAAGATAGGTATCCAGACAATCAATCGAAGATGATAAGAATAATTATCACTTCACTTCACGGCAGTACCTCGTAACTGAAAAATGGAACTTTTTACAGGAGAGCAGAAACAACTGCGATTTAAAGTCCGGGAATGGTACAGAAAATTACGATATTTTGAAGTGTTATCAAAGAAAAGTAAGTTTATACTGTTTACAGTTACCTACACTGAAAAATAGCGTAATTTCCTGTACTATTTCCGGACTCTAAATCGCAGTTGTTTCTGCTCTCCTGTAAAAAGTTCTTTTTTTCTTTAAAAGGTTAAAACTACCAAAATATTCCTTTTTGAAATTTATTGTAGACTTGCTCTTAGTTTGAGTCTGCGCTTCTGTGTTTTTTAATTTATTGATTTACACTATAAAGATAATTATCACGAATCATTTTTATTGTTTTTTCTACTACTGCAAGTTAGATAAGGTCTTATTTTTTGATGTCGAAATGAATAAGTAGTGGAAAAGTCTTGTAGTAAAACGTTTTTTCTCGCACCTACCCGTTTGTTTTTTGCTTGCCATTGGTTAATTATTTCACACCGTCCCAATACTCGCTGTTTCTCACTTGTTCCAAAAATATCTATATTATGTTTATATATGGTTCAGGTAAATACCTTTTACCTAACTTGTGGTGTCTAATGCCAATGAAACACGCAAACCAGTGCCAAAACACTGCTAGCGAGCAGTGCCAATCAATGGCTCAGCTCGTCGTGCCAATCATTGGCTAAAGTGCCAATGACTGGCACAAATGCAAGGCTTTCATTTTTATTCTTTTTTGGCTGTTTAGAACACTGTTTGCATTAAACTTTAATAAGACCATATAGCGAAGACATTAAAGAATGCCTGAAAAAATAACTGCGGTTCGTACCTCTAATACCAAACGATTAATCAGCTTCTAAGTTTGAGGAACCTCTTAAGGTGCCAATCAATGGAGGTTTTACCCTACGTAGTGTATTATTGACGCCAGACAGTTATGCAACTCCACAAACGCAGTGGAATTGGAAATAAACCAAAGATAACAGTCACTAACGGGACCGGGAGCCAAACAGGGATGTTGGGCGGGGAGAATCTGAAATTAATGCGCAGTACAACAAAGAAGAAGGAGAAATTCGCTGGAAATGGTAGAAAGAACATAGAAACACATTTTATTTCGCATGGAGAACGCAATGAACGCCAGGAAAGAACGAGCAAAGCAGACATTATACGGGACCAGGGAGCAAAAGAGGAGTGTTGGGTGGGGAGAAGCTGAAAACAACTCGACGCACAACAAAGAAGGAAAGAAAGAATCGGTCAAACTCGAGGTCATGAAAAAAGCATAAAAAAGTGACCAGCTGGACCGGGGAGCAAAACAGGGGTGTTGGGCGGGAAGAATCTAAAAGTAATGCGCAGTACAACAAAGAAGAAGGCAGAAATTCGCTGGAAATGGTGGAAAGAGAAGAAGAAGGCAGAAATTCGCTGGAAATGGTGGAAAGAGCATAGAAACACATTTTAACTCGCATGGAGAAGGCAACGGACGCCAGGAAAGAGCAACGTTCGCAGATCGCCGTAATTACGCATTTCATTGAACTCCATACCGAATAGTTGGGAAACACCGCGGAACGAAAAGAATGGCGCCGAACAATTTTCTCCTTCTTTCAACGCTGTCAAAGGTTGACAGATGGAAAAGAGTCGTCAGAGGAACGTCACCTGTCAAAAAAAACAAAAACAGCAACATATAATGGTTGTCAAGTTGTCATAGCAGCAACGAAGAAAACCCGACCGGTAGCGCGGCGGACTCCGTCTTTGGAAGCAATTCCAGGGATCGTGGGTTCGAATCCGGCCTGGGCCAGGTGAAAATTTTCATGCGCTCTTTAGTACCTTGGCGTGTACCACCGTGCAGTCACGTCAAGGGAAAAATTGTGAAACGAGGACACCAAAAGAAAGGGTGCTAATAACCTCGCTGTTGATGCGTCCATAAAATGGTGGGTGGTGTGGGAATCACCCGGCGTCGCTCTTAGCCTACAAAGACAGCGCTAAGGAGGTACTGCCAGTGACTACACGGATACCCGCCCACCACAAAAAAAAACAAAACAAAAAAAAACAAAAAAAAAACAACGAAGAAATGGACGCAAAAAGGGAGCACTTTCAAGTGATGAGAAGAAGGACTATTTTATGTGAGTAAATCGCATCCATCCGTACCTGAATCGTCTCGAAATTGCATAAGGAAGATAATGATTGTAGAATTATTACTGTAAAATGTGCCTTTCGTGGTGGTTCGTGATGTGCAGTGCTGTCTTATGGGGTCCCGGGCCCGGGCACAAAGCAGTAAGGGGGGGCCCTCTGATAAAGGTAGGTATGCGAAAAAAAAGAACGCGAGTGAGTCGAGCAGCACCGCAGGCTAGAGCTGGATTCCCAGACGAAAATATCCGGAGAGAAAATGCGAAATTTTATGTCAAAGTTTTTATATTGGTCAATTAGAGCCCTCGCGTTCAAAATTTGACTTACAAAATCGCATTTTCTGTCCAAATATTCGCATCTGGGAATTCAGCTTGGAACCCCCCCCCCCCCGCGGAAAGAGGCGTAGAAATCCAGTGGCGTAGCCAAAATTTGAGGGCGGAGGAGGCAAAGGTAAAGACGATGAGGGTGCAAGTTCGAGTGTTGGAGCGCTGCGGACGAAATTCTTTGACAACATTAATAATAATGCTGATAATAATAGGTGAATTTCAAGCGTTTTGCGATTTCACTTTTCAACTTCTAGCACAATAATTACTCATTGAACAAACTTTTTTTCACGAAAATTTTGCGCTTCTTGAAGATTTTCGACAGAAAACCGGTCTTTTCTGGATTAGTTTAGTGTGATGGAGCGCCGTGGGCGCTTGGGAGGTAACAATGGGTGCGCACGATTAGCTCAAAAAGAGACATAATTAAATAAACGTCGTGAACGGGATATGAGAACAATATTTTTTACAAAAATATTTAGTTCTTCATTTTTGGAAATTTAAGGGGATTTTGGGGCCCCCTCAAAAGCTGGCCCTGGGCTAAAGGCCTAAATGCCTGAAGACGGCACTGTCACTGACAAGGTGGATCCCGCAAGGGTGAGCGAATTAATTGGCACACACATGTCAATCCATCACCGACATCTCTGCGCCAGAGGCGTTGGCGCGAAGAGCGGTCGGTGGTACACACAGAACCAGAACGCAGAACCCCAGCAGCAACGTCCGACTAATTTAGAGGCCGTTCCGGAGCCGCCCGGAACAGGGTCGGGATGAGTTATCGTTCGAAAACACATTTCCGTCAATCCCGCCCATATTAGATTAGCATATTTACAAGTGAATGCGCGCATTTATTACGACAACTCGGCACCATCTCCACGGCCAAAGGATAATGAATTACATTAATGGGCTCGCAAAACGGCAGCTCCCCTCCGACTCCCAGCGCATTAACTACACGAGAATGGGACAACACACTAAAATACGAGCCAGTTAAGAGAATAAAGAAGAGCCGGGAGAGAATATACTACTAGTTTTATGGCCCGTTCGGTGACATGTATTAGCGCTTCACCTGACGACTGGAACACGCTACGGTTACGGCTCTATAAAACATAAAATCGCTTTATTTGTTAATTAATTTCCTTTCTTATTGGACGGTATTTTATGGGCACGGCAGCTACAGCAACAGCAACAACACACACACACAGAGACAGAGCCAGGCAGCACAGCGGCGACATGACGGTAGGCAGTTAAGCACACGGTAGCGTTTTCCATTTTTCATCACGTATGTGTGGCAAACAACCGTTATTATAATGCTTGCGCCTTGTTCGCATTAAGCGAAACGATCAAGCATTTTGCGAAATGGGAAACATACCAGGTGTTCTGGCTTGTGCATGAAATAAATATTGGTCAGCTGATTTATGTAGATAAAAAATCGTGGAACTGGACGGGTGGCCAGTGGCGATGGATTCTATTGTTGATAAGAATGAAGATGACTAAAAAAAAAGAAGATAAAACTAGATCATTGGAGGCTTTTTAAACGACTACCCTCTTTCTCGTGTGCCAGCGTGTACGAAATTGACGTGAAAAGCGGCCTACATACACCTCGTCAAGTCACTTAGTTTTTTCTTTTGATGACCCGATAAGTTGTAGTTCATTTTAAAAAGATAATAAGAGAGAAATTCTGGAAGAGAAGAAAAATGTGCTCGAACTGGGAACTTGGAATATTAGGGGCCTGAACGGAAAGGAGGAAGAATTGACGGAAGAGCTGGGCAAACTACAGATGGATTATATAGGTGTAACAGAGATGAAAGAGAAAAGACAAGGGTGTGCTGCAATTGCCCCAAACAGTTACTGGATGTACTGGTCAAGAGTGAACAAGGACGAGAATGCAAGGGCAGGAGTAGCAACACTGATCAAAGAGGATAAGATGAGATGTGTGCAGAGGGAACGACTAAAATAAATGAAAGAATACTATCTGTTGATATCTCGGAGGGGAAAGAAAAAGAAGAATACACTATCATAGTGGCCTATGGTCCGAACGAGGATGCAAAGAAGGGCGAAAAGGACAACTTCTACAAGGAACTACAGCTGGAGATAGATAGAAGCACCCACAAGATATGGGAGACCTTAACGGAAGAGTGGGTAATGAAAATGAAGAAGTAGGGTGGTGCCTAGTAAAGCAGGGAGAAAGTGCAAGAAACACAAACGGACATACGCACTTTATTCACAAAGAAATACATAAAATAACATAAAAGGAAGTACAAAGTAGAAACGAGAAATCGATAATCGATCATTTTCTAGTAAACAGAGAAATATGGAATGATGTGACAAACATAAGAGCAAGAAGAGGACCCGAGATTGGAAACTATCATTATTTAGTGATAATGAAAATCAGGAAACAGGAAAGGAAAACAGATATAAGGAGAAGAAAGGTCATAAACAAAAAGATTCAAATGCTATGGACTGACCTGCCAGACTGTGAAGGATACATTCCAAATGGCACTTATCACCACCTTGTAGAAAACGAGACCAAAGGAAACAGACACAGACATCAAGAAAATGTGGAAGAGATTTAAAGAAGGAGTGTTATCGACTTATCGGCGGCAGAAAAGAGCTGTGGGTTGACAAGATTGGTTAACAGAGACACTAAAAGAACGAACTGGTGACCGGAGAGGAGTGAAAGGACCAAAGAAGCAGTCGAAGAGAAAAAACAAAAGAGGAAGAAATACATAGGAACGAGAGACGTAATAAGCCATTACAAAGAATATAAAGAAGCAAGGAAGCAAGCGGAAAGAGTAATTCTAGAGGAAAAAGAGATCTTGGAATGAAGCTTTTCTTCAGTACAATCAGAGGCATTAGGCAAAAAAAAAACACAGTGCTGAAGAATTTGGAAGATAAGACAGGAAACACTATTAAAGATGAAGGGCAGATAATGGAAAGATGGAGGAAATACTTCAAAGAGCTACTAGAAGAAATAGATGCATCACAAGAAAGAACAACAGAAAATACACCACAAAAAGAAACAACACGGGGAAGAAACCAAAACGAGAAAATTACAGAACAAGAACTGCTAGAGGCAATAAGGAAAGCTAAGCTGGGAAAAGCACCGGGACACGACAAGACAACGAATGAGATGTTGAAAGCCCTGACAGGCGAATCACTCGAAGATCTGAGAGGAATCATGAACACGATAGTAGAACAGGGGAAAGCACCCCAAGACTGGCAAATAGGTATCATAACACTTATATACAAAAAATGAGATGGTCACAACTATAGAGCAATCACAGTGCTCAGCAACGCAGCAAAGATATTCGCCAGAATACTAGAAAAAAGACAGAGATCAACTGGAGGAGACACTTGAAGACACAATTCGGTTTCAGACCGAACAGATGAGTACAGTAGAACCCAGTTAAGAGCATTCTGGAACTACGTAAGATCGACACATGAAACATCTCAAATGTTCGAAACAACAAAAGGAGTAAGACAGGGATGTATACTGAGTGTGCTCTTCACTCTAGTACTGGACGAGGCTATAAAAGGGACAAGAAAGGACGCAAGACAATACGACATAGGCTACTAGAAGATGCGAAGGATCAAGATTCCCGAAATATGCTACGCCGACAATATGGTTATTAAAAAACAAAGAAACACTGAACAGAAACATGCAGATATACAAAGGCGAACTTAACAAGTACAACATGAACATCAACCATTGTAAGAAACGCAAACGATGACTATTGGTAAGGAAGGAAAACAACACACAATTGAGCTCAACGACTGAAATCTGAAACAAGTCGAAAAATTCAAATACTTAGGCTCAATCTAGTCACAGGTCGGAAAGCTGGACGAAGAAATCATTGAGAGAACCACAGCAGCGGGAAAAGTGTTCCAACTGTTTAAAGGCTACATTTCTAGGAAGCAAAGAAATCGCCAAAGCACAAAAACAGAAATATTTAAGAAAGTCGTCACCCCAATCTTGACATATGGGTCTAAGTCTTTGACAGAGAAGCGAAGAAGAAAGATTGAAATGACTGAAATGCAATTCTTAAGAAATATAGCCGACAAAACAATTATGAGCGAATGAGGAACACAACATTTTGAGACAAACTCAACACAAAACCTGTGGATCGAACAATAGAGAAAAGACACTTGAGATGGTTAGGTCATCGCAAGAGAATGGAAGAAAATAGAATAACCAGGAGAGTGTTTGAAGCTAGAACAATAAAGAAAAAGGGCAAGACCTAGAGGAACGTGGTGTGATAAGGTGCGGAGGGCTGTGGGGAGGAGGGGAGAGACGATGGAGGGGGCGACTCGGTCGATACAGGATTGGACAGGATGGAGAGAAATATGAAAGAGGGACCCCCAAGGAGTACTCGACTCCACAAACCGCCTCACACCCGTAAGGGTAAAATGGGCAAAAGGATTAAGTGAGCAAGATATTTTCAAATCAGATATGTTACAGGTATCTCACTTGGAAGTGAATTTCTCAGGTACGGTAACATCTGAGATTGGAATTCACTTGGACCATTTGGCCCTCTAATCTTCCGATTCTAAAGCTCTTAGTTCCGCGAAGCGTGATATCGAACTGATGCACTGAGGCTAAAACGTGGATTACCACCATTGTGGATGACTAGGAACGAAGTTGAAGGAATGAAGCATACAAAGATGGTTCTTCATGAAACAGTCAAACACTATTTATCTCTACGGATAAAACACAACACTGTTCAGCCGCCCAAACAAATGTTGTTTTCATTTCTCATTCCTTGAGCTTTATAGTCCCATGAAAAGACAATATAGCTTTTCGCTTCCTGCAAGTCAGATTATGTTATGCGCATCGCCTCACAAAGGTTTTACAACCCAGCTGAAACTTGCACTTGAACTGAATCGCAGTATCAGCACAGTTTCGGGCGAAATCCCGAATCTCGATCTGCGATTCTCTGGAACGAGCGGCGTGGCGTGCCATAAATCAGCACCAGCGGCTCCGGTGGTGGTGGTGGTTTTGTCGGCGGAGGGACTGTGCGGTTTTATCAGCGGCGAGTCCGGGATGCCTGCACGATAAACTCCTTTCCAACAAACAAATTCCACATTGTCCGGCAGCTAGTTGCCGGCTCGTTTATCTCTCACGGGGTGAGAAACGCCGGAGGTGTAGCACACACAGAAGGTAGATGCAGAGGAGCAAGAAAGAGACTCATACCAAGAGAAGCCCACCGAACGCCCATCGAGCGATAAAGACAGCCATGAATGAGGAAGCAGCGGCCGCTTAAACTCGCCGAGCACCGGGGGCCCTGGGAGCTCTCGATGTCTCTCTCGCGAAGATAAATAACCCCTCAGTAATTGCGTGCGGAGCGATACCATATTTCATACACGCCATGAGCCATAACTTAGGAGGCAATTACTATGAGTACGTCGTTTATCATCCCGACTCTCTTCGAGACAAGGGCGGCGCGGGACTTGATAATCGAGATTAAATTGATAAAGAATCCATCCCTGCCAAAATCAAACGGGACCGATATTAACTCTGATGGCGAGAGGAGGAGGCCAAGTGGGAGGAGGCCGGAATAAGTAAGAAAAATGAATCGCAGTTGCCAGACCCTGTTGCCAGTCGGACTCGCCGGTATAATTAATTTGTTTCGTTGAAGACGAAATTTGTCAAACTCGGCGGTGGTGGCATCACGTCGTCTATCCGGATTTTAACCCCGCAACTTAGTTTGCCAGCATGATTGACTGGTTCTCTCCCATAGCGACAGCGTTTGATCTTGTCGACCAAATACGAACCGTAATTGAATGGAAGCTGAAACAGAATTTTTTCTCGCAGAATTGAAATTTACAAACAAAATCTTTATATACGCACGCGAGCTTCGCTACGAGAAATTCGTTTTTTTGAATTTTCCGCAGCATTACCGTGTCTTGTTATTTTGCCGTTCTGCATTAAATCAAATGTGTCATGAGCACTCACACACACACACATGTAAATACGTACACAAGCTCGGCGGCCCCCCTGGAAAAAGGAAAACTGTGGGCGCGCACAAAGGCCGCCCAGGAGCAAACGCGCGGTTTTCGTATTACCTCAAAGCTTGATAAAAAGAGGGCGTTGATTGGTTCATTTTTATGTTGAGATGCAAAGCTCGGCAAACCTGCCGCCCGCCGCCGCCGTCGTTCGTACATAAAGCCTGAAAGGTAGTAAATAAGCAAGTTTTCGACAAGCTCCGACTGGATTTGCGCCTGAATGTGGCGTAGACATGGATGCTTTGAACTTTTTTTGTGTGTGCGAGGCATGTTATAACCTATACTAGGCGTTTCACTTTGACTGGTGTACGGTATTATACGGCTGTCATGAATCCGACGGCGTGTGTTTTAACATGCGTCAGGTGTGGTAATGTTCGAGTTTCAGATGCCCACCTAATTATCCGGTTGGTGTTCAGACGTGTGCGCCTCTGAAAAATTAACGTCATTTTTTTCACACCAGCATGCTTTCCTTCAACGGGATTATTCACACATGTGAGAGTGTTATTAACTTTGTGCTTATTAACAGCTATTCGTATATTCGTAGTCAGACATGAAGCTTTCGCTTTCATACCCGTAAGAACAACATCCATGCAACTTCGTTTGGTGGTTTGCAAATCCAAAACGGGAGACGAGGTGGAGATAGCAGCAAGTCAGGAACGGATGAACGCTGACGCTGAGTCGCAATGAAAAAGACACCGGATGAAAACACCGGAACAATCCCACGAAGATCCTTGATGACACTTCTCAATGCGCACGAGGGACGTGAATTGTGTCAGGACACCATATTTTCACCAATTGCAATTCTATCGAAGGGTCCGACCCTCGTTTGAACAAGGGCGATTCCATTTCAATTTCAGTGTTAGATTTTCAATGGTTCCCAAATTTAGCATGTTCCGATTAACTTGAAGATTCATGAACGTAGATGAAGGAAGCTCAATCGTAAGTCTATAGATCTGACTCACCAGGTCTGACTCTCCGTTTATCAAAATTACAACGTAATCGTCGAGAAGGCCTAAGGGCTCGAATACCTTTTCTGTGAAAGATATTCAACAAAGGGCGAGGTGGAAACTGCGATCCAATGGTAGAACAGAGAGAACACGCAAGAGCTGCACAAACATCTTCAATCGTAGCACCAGTCTCGACTCACCAGGTCTCTCTCTCGGTTTACCGAGGTCAACTCATTTACTCAGAGGCACTCTCCGAGGTCTCATCTTTATCAGTTGTGGGTTTCAACTCGGCTTCTTGGGAAAAATCAAAACTCAGCATCCATGGGCTTCAACTCAGCTCCCGAAGAGGATCAAAGCTCAGCATCAATAACAACATCCCTGAGAAGTCCACCGGGTAACAGTAACTTGGTCTTGGAACGGACAGCAGTGGGGCTCGGTTGCCGTGAGGCTGCAATGGTATCAGCTGGCCATCCTTCGGGTAGCAGCAAAAGGTTTGTTTAGTTTGCCGTAACTGTTGATATTCAGTCACTCTGAATTCTGCAGCTTGATCCTATTTGCTTGCTACACTTAACACAACACAGGTGGAGATAGTGTGTAATAAGCATGTTTTTTCATCAGGTTAACATGGACATGGACAAACTCGGACAAGCTAATAGCATGTTTTTGTCCGGGGTAACCGCAACTGAAGTTTTTTGAAACGATCATGAAACTCTCAAATACCATCTCTGCGGGGGATCGATGGATTGCCGGCGGACGTTTCAAAGTCTGTTGCCAACATTATAAGTGAACCATTGGCCTGTTTAATAAATCTGAGCTTCGAGAATGGTGTTTTCCCTCAGCAACTCGAGACTGCCAAAGTGACAAAAATTCACAAAGAAGGAAAAAAGTCTGAAATTATGAATTATAGACCGGTTGTCATTCTACCTGTTCTGTCAAAAGTGATTGAAAAACTGTTCTGTGAGTGACTGGTAAGTTTCGTTGATAAACACTCGATCCTTCGTGTGAACCAATTTGGTTTCCGAACGGGAAAATCCACCCGTGATGCAATGATCTGTAACAGACTACTGGGGAACTTTGAGGGCAGACGGAAGTGCGCTGGGCTTTTCTTCGATCTCGGTGAAGCATTTGACACCATCAATCACCGACTCTTGATTGACAAGTTGCATAAGTATGGCATTAGGGGAAAGCCTCTGGCTGTACTGGATCATATCGTATCTCTTAGACAGGAGTCAGTTCGTGACTGTAAGGGGAAGGGTGAGGATTTCTCTTCGGCTAAGGTTGGCATAGAGCATGGAGTTCCTCAAGGTAGCATACTAGACCCGATCCTCTTTATATTATTTATAAATGATCCAACGTTGACTAATGCCTTCTGCACTTTTTATGCGGATGACATTGCATCTGTCTTTTTTGCTGAGAGTTACGAGGACTTACATGGCAAGCTCTCGACTTGTATAGCCAGTATCGCTACTTGGTGCAGTGAAAATGGGTTATTATTGAATGCCGAAAAAACTTGGTTTTCGCTTTTCAGTTCTAATGGGGGTCGGGCGGACTTGAGTCTATTAGTTAGAGAACCAGAAGGGAGAAAGAAGTATTCCTCAGGTAAATGAAACTAAGTTTCTTTGACTTTCAGTGGACTCACACCTGACATGGTCTGCTCAGGTTGAAGCGGTTGCAAGGACTCTTTCGTCCAGGGCTTTCGCTGTTTTGCAGCTAAAGAGCATTTTAGGCTATGATACCATTAGGACGTACTATTTTGCAAATGTTCAACCTTCCTTGAATTATGGCATAGCCTGCTGGGGAAATAGTCCTGGAACTAGGAAGATCTTTATAGCCCAGAAGCGTATTATCTACGCCTTGGAATGCATCTGTCATGTTCGCAGAAACATTGTAAAATTTCAAACTAACAAGCAAATCAATGCATACGAAACCAGAGACGCCGACAGACTGTTCATCCCCCTGAGAAAGTTTTCGCAGACGCAAAATCATCAGACTCAGATTTCACTGAAGCTTTATATACATCTGCCCTCTTGCATAAAAGACTTGAAGAGAAATGACATATTTCGACATGTTAAGCAGATATTGATTAGGGGAAGGTCCATCTGCGATAATAGTTGTGTTCCAACTTACATGTTCATGTTAATTCTAGTCACAATGTTTTCTGTGTTTTAACCATCTTTGTTTAATTGTCTAAATGCAAACTTAAGGACTGTATCTATCTGTAAAATTCAATAATGACACTTTCCTATACTAGTCCGGACGTTAAGCGACATATATGGGACCCACCTTGCATTTTAGAGACAAGCGACGAAATTTGGCACACTTGTTCACTAGACCCTACTCTTCGATTTTAGAAATGTTGCCACCATCTGCGGAAATCGTGCAGACTTTTTATACAGGGTTCAGTAAAAAAAATTTGTTGAAAAATCGTAAATCGTGAGCCATAACCGGTAGACGTATGTAAATCAGGATATTGATGACTGATTCCATGCCCATGAAGATGCTGCAAACAGTTTTGAAATATCTTGAGGCGTTTCCGAAATACGCTGAAAGAAGTGAAATCTCTTCACCTTTTTTCTTTTTTCAATAAATCAGTTGTTTCTGGAGATATTGAGCTGCAACTTGATATTCCGGCAAACAAATATGTTTTTCATGGAGCGCGATGTAAAGCCATCGACAAAGCCTGCTAGATTCGAAACTAAGATCTTCAACTTTTTTTCCATCGTGAGCGCCATCTTCAAATTGCCCTTCGTGAAATTGTTGAAAAAACAACAGGTAACGACTTAATTGGACACACGCGTTCATTTTATTACGAAAAACCAGTTCCTGCATTGCAGCAATGACCTCTTCGGTCAAGAAACGTTATTAAGTTAGTTTTTCTTGATTTCCCTCAACTTTGGTGATAACCATCACCAAATGGAACTTTGGATCGATTAGATGTTGACGACATTATAATCCACATTATTTTGTGCAGCCAGTCACTGAATTTCATTCTCATCAGCTAAGTGGTGTTCTTTTGGCAAACAGTTGAACAAAAAGTTTGCTTCGATTTTTGTGAAAAAAATAAAAACGGCAGGCCCACGTCGTCCCTTCAAACCAGATTGAAGAAAATCTGTTACCAAAAATGCTACCAATTGATACTGGAAGAGTTCGGAGGAATGTCTGCTGTAGTTTCAAGTTGAGCCGAAATGGATTTTCCCATGCTACTTCGGCAGGAGGGACGTCGAAAGTGTTGCCACAGCTTAATATTTGAAACGTTTTTTGTTGAATATTGCCAGAAACGCTTCAAATATAAGCTATAGCAACACTTTTCACGTCCCTCCTGCAAACTAAAATGTAACATTCAGTTTAAGAGCTTGGCTTTAAACTACGGATCACATTCCTCCGAATCATTTCAGTATCAGTTGGTAGCACTTTTGGGTACATATTTTCTTTAATCGGGTTTAAGGGCAGAAGGTGACCCTGCATTTTTTGCCCTTTTCACAAATATTCAAGCAAACTTTTTGTTCAACTGTTTGCCAAAAGAACACCACTTAACTGATGATGATGAAATTTGGTGACTGACGTTGAAAAACAATGTTGATTGAAATATTGCAAACATTCATTTGATCCAAAGTTTGATTTGGTCATGACTGTCACGTAAGTTGAGAAAAAACAAGAAAAACGAACTTGATAACGTTTCTTGGGCGAAGAGGTCATTGCCACAATTGAGTACCTGGTTTTTCATGATGAAACATCATGTGTGTCCAATAAAGTCGTTAGGTACCTGTTGTTTTTTCAACAATTTCACGAAGGGCAATTTGAAGATGGCGCTCATGATGGAAAAAAAGTTAAAGATCTCAGTTTCGAATCTAGCAGGCTTTGTCGATGACTCCACATCGCGTTTCATTGAAAACATATTTGTTTGCCGGAATATCAAGTTGCAACTCAATATCTCCAAAAACAACTGATTTATTGAAAAAAGAAAAAGTTGAAAAAATTTCACTTCTTCCAAAGTATTTCGGAAATGCCTCAATATATCTCAAAACTGTTTGCAGCATCTCCATGGGCATGGAATCAGTCATCAATATCCTGATTTACATACGTCCACCGGTTATGGTTCACGATTTACGATTTTTCAACAAATTTTTTCTACTGAACCCTGTATAAAGTGTCTACACGACCGCAGATGGTGGCAACATTTCTTAAATCGAAAAGTAGGGTCTAGTGTACAAGTGTGCCAAATTTCGTCGCTTGTCTCTAAAATGCAAGGTGGTTCCTCTTAACAGCCGGACTATACTGTAATTGTCTACTGTCAAAGGAAATGAATATTTACTTACTCACTTACATCGATACGGTTAGTAGTTACGCTAAATGAATTTCAAAGCAAAATTTTCTCAGGTGCAGACTTGAATCAACAGCTCGCCTGCCCCTCGGGATGTAGAATTTGTCAACTGAAAAGAATCTTCACAACGCAACGCTGCCAACGTCATCGAAGATGCCAAGGAAAACTCCGATCGTAAGATTCGTAAGTAATATTTTTACCCTCATGTTTTTTTTTTAATTAACAATATCTGTTCAGTTACAGATACTGAAGATCCTTAAGTGGCCCATACACTACGCATGCAAGCACGCGAGTAAGCACGTTCAGGTAAGTCCGCGCGCGAGTTCGAAACGTGTTTTTGACCACACACTATTCAGGCCAAAATTCAGACAAGTGCGTCAAGATTTGTCAGTTCAGTTGAAAAGCTGTCAAAATGAAGGTTGAGGAAATGTGTTTAGTTGCAACCGCAATTGTGCTCGCAGTGGGAAACACCAAAAAGAAAAGAAAAAGGCGTACATGGGTCAAATCATGGTTGTCGAAACGCGACAGTTACTCGCACACTAATTTGATGAATGAATTGAAATTGGAACCAGACGATTACAGAAATTATTTACGAATGGACGAGAACGGCAATGCTACGTGGAATTGTTACATTTGGTAGCACCACTAATCGAACGTCAAGACACGAATATGAGAAAACCAATAACACCACATGAGAGATTGTCGACAACGCTCCGGTTTTTGGCGACTGGAAGAAGCTTCGAAGAATTGAAATATAGCGCGATTATATCACCACAAGCACTTGGAAAAATCATCCCTGAAACGTGTAACGCAATTTGCATTGCGTTGAAGAATTATGTCAAGGTACGTGAATACATTATTCCACAGTGCCCCACACTCCCACACAGGATATTGCCTTCTTACAAACATTATTTTCTGAAAAGCTTATTTCTTTGATTTTTCCAGTTTCCTACAACAGAGAATGATTGGAACATAATAAGTGAAGGATTTGGATCCATATGGAATTTTCCACATTGTTTAGGAGCTGTGGATGGCAAACATGTGCGAATCACACAACCCCCACATAGTGGCTCCTATTATTATAACTACAAGGG
This sequence comes from Anaspis maculata, assembly GCA_949128115.1. NCBI lineage: Eukaryota > Metazoa > Arthropoda > Insecta > Coleoptera > Scraptiidae > Anaspis > Anaspis maculata. The sequence goes on from OX421962.1 coordinate 23,892,339, forward strand.
CTTCCACAACCTAGTCTTACTGGCAGTTGTTGATAGTAATTACGAGTTTATTTTGGCCAGCTTCGGGATAAATGGGCGTGTATCAGATGGGGGTGTAATTGAGAACACGCAGTTTTATGAAAAGTTGAAGACCAGTCGGCGGGAATGACTCGACGAAATTGCCGTTTGTATTTGTTGGCGACGAAGCATTTGCATTGCGTCGACTTTCTGAAACCCTTTCCTCAAAAAGATTTGACATTACCGAGAAAAATCTTCAACTACAGACTTTCGAGAGCAAGGAATGTAGTAGAAAATGCCTTCGGCATTTTGGCTGGCAGATTTCGCATTTTCCACACAGAAATAAATATGCAGCTACAAAAAATAGAGAAGATCGTGTTGGCCGCCTGTGCTTTACATAACTTTTTGCGGAGAAAAAGCCAAGGCTATGTAGGATTGAACAATGCGGGGATTGAAAGAACTTTAATGCATGAAGCAGAACGACAAGAAGCATTCACAGACTTACAACATGGCTACAATCGTCACGCTGGAAACGATGCCAAGCAAACAAGAAATATGTTTATGGAGTATTTCGTAGGAGAAGGTCAAGTCCCTTGGCAGCAGAACTATGTGGTTGTAAGAAACAATAACTGAGATTGTGGTTGAAAAAAACTTATTATTAGATAGACAATCAAACAATTGTACAAAATTATGTAACAGAAGCTGTAATACAACAAAGTCGAAAATAAAAAGTACCTAGTAGGAAAAAATCCTTGTTTTCGCTGATATGTGGGCACAATAGACAAAGAAGTGTTATTTCACTATGCATCGTCTGGAGTTGTTTGGAAGGTGGAGTAAAAATTATGAACACTAGTCATTTCTGTTTTTGAATGTTGCGGGCTCATCGGCGAACTCTAAAATAGGACAGCGTTTATGTTACGACGTCACCTTCATAGAAATCTCTGCCACTTGCTTGTAAATGCTCGTGCTTTGCTTCGGATGAGTAGTCGTAAGTTAGAAATGGCTGCGACCGAGAGGGGCTCTGGAAAAGTGAAATTGAACAAGACGCAACAAAAGAAAAGGTACTTCCACAGCAAACCTACCTGATTCAATTGTTGTCCTTGCAGATGCATGTGCCTGTTCAATGGATCGCGAGGATACGGAAATGATTGTGAGTGATGAGATGGATGCGAGGGTTGATATATGTTTCCTTGGGATTCTGAAATGTGGATACATGCACTTCTATTCAAAGTGCCGAGCTGTGCCTCGAAAAGACAATCGTTGATTAGTTTCTCAGCGTACACCTTCATGTCACGAGGAAGTTTCCTTAATTTTTCTGCGACGTTTCTTCCAATGATATCAAATTCATCTTCGGGTTTGATTGATCTGAGCTTCTCATCGACCAGCGCCATAAGAGAGTCCCCCTTATTCCCACTCTGTTTGATTTTTTTTTCTTTCCTGATGACAGCAACTGGGCGATTGCAGTTATTTGCCTGTGATTCAGAAGAAATCGCAGAATATGGCGTTGATGAGGAGCTATTGTACACCACACTCTTTTCTCCTAATTCCACATGCATACCCTCTTCATCAGAATCACTCTCCTCTTGTTCCCAAGAGAATTGACGATTGTTAATAAACACAATGTAGAAGTACCTAAGTATTCCAGAAAGCGAGCCCTAGAGTGAACTTATACTATACTTGTACCTCGACTTATAGGTACCTATCCATACCCTCTGTACGGATGTTTTACTTACCTGAGTACCTCTTTCTGTGAAGTTAGCCGTATCAAAGCCTACGGGACCTCTGGGGATTTCTTGATCTTTCAGGAACAAGAGAAGTTCGTAATACCACAGGCTCGGCTTATAGAGTTCCTCTGTTCCGGCTCCGGACTTTTTTGAGTCGCTTACCTTTTTGAACTCCTTACGGAAACAACTCCGTAAGGAATTAATTTTTTTTATGACGTCCTGTTTCCCTACGTCCTCGTCTTGTTCCCTAAGTTTTCCCACTAAAATTTTGTAGGCCTCCTCCTTCATTAGCTTGTTCAAATAGTCCTTCGACTTAATTTTCCATAGGCATGGATTTTCCATGTAAAGTTCAATGAACCCCCTCAGGACGTCTTCTTGCTTCTTTGAGATCCTTGCCATTTTCAGGGATTTTTGCCGCTAAATAATAGGAGAATCGTAAAATATGTCCAGCTGGGCTTGGCGTGAAGGGAAACTGAACATACACACACACACTTACCTTCGCACTTGCTCAAAAAATCAGCCGTTGACAGGTCTGCTTCGAGCCGTGCCTAGAACTGAACGCGCCGTCAGTTTTGGAACATACACACTCATACTTGCATGCATGTGTATGGGCCACTTTACGCGACATCAGACGATTCATCACAAGACAGAGACTACCAGCAGCCTGTCCCGGCTTCATCTTCTGCATCGTCACAGCCTGCGTTGATTTCATATTAATCTTCTGCATCATCTCTTGCATGTTCAAAGCCGAAGAAATTGCAACAGACGCGTAGAAATTTGTTCAGGGATATTGAAGAAAACGTTGGGGATGATACAGCGCCGTCATTTGTACCAAGTGGCCCCAAGCCTGAAACGTCCGTAAATGGTGAAAATGCGGCCTTTTTCTCTCTAGAAGACCACAAAGCCACCTTGAAGGTCAAGAAAGTATTACACAAAGCAAATTACAATTGCCATTTTGAAAGTGTTGGAAATAGCTGCACTGCTGGGCTTATTTCTATGCAAGATGCTGTGTTTAAAGATTGTTTTTCTAAAAGTCACGTATGCAGTAAGTTTTTTGTCATATCAAAAAATTATTGAAAAAAAAAATCACCTTATGCTAGTGATCCTCTCACCAACTTATTGTATACGACTGGCCACGATTACACCAGTGGACTAAAGCCGCACTGACCCAAATACCACCTAAAGTAATTCTTCTCTTATAGCGTTTACATTGGTAAACTAACGCTAGATACGTAACTACGTAACGATAGATACGCTAGATACGGACACTCGAAGGCAAGAGATGTGCCGGCGGAAACGTTTGGAAAAGAAACAGAAACACAGGCAGTGAAGATTCCACACGGAATGGCTTCAGAATCCCGACTTCAAATATTGGCTACAACCGGTCAAGGACAATCACTTTAAAGCAAAATGCGAGCTGTGCCAAACAGAGTTTGTAGCAGAACTAGAAATAATATAAAATCACTGCAAAGATGCAAAACATTGAAAAAAAAAGGAAGCGAAAAGTACCCATCAGCCAAAAAATATAACATCCTTCTTCAAGGTACCTACCTATCACTTATACTTACCTAATTAATACAAGCTCATTTAATCGCGGGGGTGATAGATTCAAATCAAATAAATAAAGCATTGCTGTATATGATTACGAAAGATCCAGAACCATTTTCATTGGTCGAGAGAGATGGGTTCAAACTCGGGTTCAAACAAGTTCTGAATGCGACTGTACCATTAAGTTAAGTTCCCAGTCGATAAACGGTTACAGGAATGATGGATAACAAATATGCTGATCTAAGCGATATTATTAATATAAGTTTTGAAAACGCTTCTCATTTTGTATAGATCACAGATATCTGGACAGAGGCACAGGCGACCGTCAGTTATTTGTGTGTAATTGTACACCATTTTAACAAGTCTAATTTTAAACTTGAATCTGTAAGTACTGTAGTATTACAGTATTGGAGAATTGTTCGAAAGTCATAGTCTTCTTATATTAGGGAGAATTGAATAAAAAGTAAGAAATGGCATATTGACATATAAATTAGGTTACAGTAGTCGTCACAGACAATGTAGTGAATACTGTGAAAGCGATCACAAATATATTTGGAAAAGCTTGACCTTGACATTCACCGTGCTTCGCACATAGGTACTTTAAGTTTGGTTCATACGAAAGCCATTCAACAAGTAGATGACCTTATCGACGACCTAATAAAGAAAATGAAGAGCACTGTAATCTATACAAAACAAACCGTTTCAGCATGTGACGAGCTTAGACGCATTCAAATAGCACGAGGTTAAGCGGAAGGAATATTGCTAAAGTTGATTCAGAAGGTACCAAACCCGATGGAACTCAAGATTCCACATGCTGAAAAGCTTCATTTTATTGAGTGACACTATAAGCAGTATGCTGTTGAGATTTCCACGATCCCCAGTAATAGGTCGCGGTAACAAAAATGGCGGGCTAAAGATGGTTGCGAACATGAGACGGATGCAATAACCAAATATGCAACAATAATGAAGTCATCACACACAAACTTGCAACCCATGTGGACTTTTCATTTCATTGGATAAGCTGTTCTCAGCAACCAGCCCAGATTCTCTTTGCGATTTTTGCGGTAAAGGTTGCTTAGAAGTAAAATGTCCTTATTGTGCAAAGACCTCAGACATCGCAAGTCTTATTGAAGAAAGGGGATCTTTCTGCCTAGAAAAAATTGGAGAAAAAATGCAGCTGAAAAGAAGTCACTCCTACTACTTCCAAGTACAAATGCAAATTGCTGTGACCAACAGAAAGTACTATGATTTTGTTGTGTGGAGTCAAGAGGAGCTTCACATAGAAAGAATTTTCCTTGACAGGGATTTTTGGAACTATGCTTCCGACTATCGTGCTTCCGACAAAGCTGAAATTTTTTTGAAGTGGAACTTCTATTCTCGCGCCTAGATCACAACACACAACTAACGCAGAACCACACATGGGAGTAAAATCGGTTCATGGCATCAGTAGATGTAACGAAGGTGTGTAACGCGGAGGTGTAACGTTATAGTGTCAGGTCCTTGGGGTGACCAGTGTCGTCCTAGAAATGGTGGAGAGATGGGAGAGTAGGCTGTTGCGGCGTTCGGTTCTATTCTTTACAGTTAGTATTCTTTTACCGCTTGCATTGTGTTTCAAGGACAACAGCTTCAATCATAAACTAAAATTTGATTTTATCGATGAATTCTAACTCAGCGGTAGTGTCATTTACAACCGAAAATGATTAATTTATTTTCGTAATGCGTGTCGCCGACACTGGACTCCTCTACTTGGTGTTGTGCGGAGGTGTTGTGGTGCTGGGTGGCCCGACAGAAATGGTTCTCGACTTGGCTAGAAGTTATCATTGTATCCATTGTGTGACGCGAGAGGTGGATCACGGACCCAAAATTTGTAGGTACACCATGGGCCGTATTCATATCTCGCTTTTAAGCTAAAAGCGCTATTAGAGTGATGCGCATTTAGGGGCATTTCTCATATTTCAGCGTTCAAAAATACATTATTGCGATTGGGATCGATTGTATGTACTTAATTGCAATTAATTTCCGAGTTAATTTGTATTTTTGAACACTGAAATATGAGGAATGCCCCTAAATGCGCATCGCTCTAATAGCGCTTTTAGCTTGAAAGCGAGATATGAATACGGCCCCATAATACCAAAGCTTGTATTACCAGTATTAATTTGCACATAATACCGATAATACCGGAAATACTGAGAATAATACCAATAATACCATATTACCAAATATTTGCGATAATACCGATATAATTTCCAAAATATTACCTGATAATACCAATAATACTGGGAATAATACCTATAATACCGACTATATAATACATTAAACAAGAACCAATCAAAACTCTTAAAATGCGAATAGGCAGCCAATCAGCACGTCTGTACGCGTACCACCCCGGCAATACAGGCGCCGTCCTTGACGTTAATATTATCGCTGTGGTACCGTGGTCCTTCCCCCTCCCCCAGACCAGGGCAGTGACTGTCATTTGGAGCGCATTTACGCAATATCAGTTCTGTCAATTGTCACAATCAAAATGTATGAAACTGAACATGGAAAGAACGTTTTCCTGCATTATAGGTATCATTTTCTACCATTTAAAGGTATAGTATTTCCACTTTCCTAGTAAATTTTCATTCCACACTGTTAGTTGTTGAATTTTGTGCTTTCTGATTTATAGGAGAAGAGAAAAAGAAGCCCAAGTTTTGTTGAACTGCAAACAGAACACACCCTGTTTAATTTACCAAGAGGAATCTCAATTTTATCTACTCACGGACTTCACCAAAAATGGCTTTACACCCCACAAAGACAACGGCTTTCCAATTCACAAGCAGACGCTTCTGCTACATCAAAGAAAAATGTCCTTGGGTTTCATTAAAAACATTGAATCAAGATTCAACTTTGCATGTGAAGACTCTCCCCAGCCTCTTACAATATTTGAGTGAATTGTGATAACATAAAGTGTAGGCATAGGCAATAGTTTATTTAATAATCTGTCCATGCATGCTTTACTAAAGTATGTGTCTTGAATCTCAACTTCGTGTCACTACCTACTTACCGTTCAAGCAATAATCATGTTTTTTGAGTATGTTCCTCGACTCTAAACTTCGTCTTACTTCCGTAGTGTTTCATTAAATTATCAAAACAAATTCAGTACTGTAAGATCCTGACCGAGAAGAGAATGCACAAGCAATTTTATTAAACGAGCCGTTAGTGTCCGGAAGGCGAAATGTAAAACAGATGATGCCTAGAATCGTGGGAACGCGGTGGAGGAAACCCAAAAAAGGACCAGACGTTATTTAATCTTCGTGTGCGCGAAAATTTCGGTGAAAGGCTAAGTCAACACGTATTAATTGCCAATGGAGGTGCCCGGACACATAAACTTCGTTCGACATAAAACCGAAAAATCCAAGCCAAATGGGCGTGTAACAGAATTAGGGTAAATTAGACGACGAACCCATCAAAGGACCCCGCTGCGCTGGGACCAGGGCGAGCGACCAACCCCCAATGTATGTGTGAACGTCTGGAGATGACGAAAACAACGGACTTTGCGCGAATCTATGTTAATTGAATATTAAAAGTGTTATTCTAGTTCTGTAATTGCCATTACTATGGTGGTTGAATTCGCGTGCACGCACAGGTGAAGAAAACACCAAATAACATGTTATTGGGAGCCGGGAAAATTGCAAACGATAAGACCGCGATGTTCGTAAAAATAAATGAATTAAACTAGTGTGTGCATCGGGAAATCAAACCACTATAGTAAGGGCATAAGCTTAGGTCAAATTCGTTCAAATTTACTGAGTAAGTAGAAAAGTAGGTAAGTGGCACCAACAGAATGCGACACGGGATGACATCTATGGGGTGGTGTGTGAAATCAAAATTGCAGGCCGCGACCAGAGCAGGCTGTGAAGGGAGAGGGGACAATCCGGACAAAGCTACTCAGCGAATCCAAAGCCGAGGGTGGTTTTTGAAGAGGTCGGTGATTGGTCAATGACTTAAGCCACAAGAGGGGATGGAAAAATCTGAGCTATGGGAAAAGGAGAGCGTAATTCGGGAGTGACGATTGAGACGTTTTTGCGAACGGTCGAGAAATTAATTTCGTGACGGTTCCGAAATTTGGTCTAAGACTCGCTATAAAAATATATTGTTTGAGTAAAATCCCGTACACTTGGGGAGATTTAATTTTGTGAATATTTCGAGCTTTGTCTAAAATTCTCTATTGTGAATTTCTGTAAGCAGAATCGAGTCTACTCGGGAAGGTTTGATTCGCGAAGTCGCGGCTTTGATAATCATTTGCTTTTAGAGTTAAATTGGGGTTTGTGGAAAGTTTGGGTTCTAAATAGTCATCGTAGAATTGTTTGTTGGGATTCAAGGTGTGGGAGTTATTTGCTTTGCAGTGTTCACGAGATCTCGATTACTTGTGCACGGGAAACTTAGTGGGGTCTGCGAGTTCAGTGTTTCTAAGTGCCTGATTGTGAAACATAACAAGGAATAGTTCCTGTCAACGATTGATAGCAGAGAAAGGTTGGTGCCCCTTCATTGTGTGTTAGACTGTAATTATGTTTTCCCGTATAAAATGTTCGACTATGATTTTGTGTCAGAGGGCCTCAACCTCAATGTTTCAGAGTAGAATTACTTGTTGCTGAAAATCACTAATGACGGCTGGTGAATGTGACCGCAGGGTGGGTTCTGTTCTGTTTGTCTGTTGGTTTGTTTGTTTATTTGATTGTCAGCAATTGACGTGGGAGCAAATCCCACCATGTTCAATTAACGGACCGAGTCGCCGTAATAAGGATAAGCGGTGTAGTACCGCTATCACAACCGACCCCTTCGTTAAGATAGGAAGCCATGGTGCACTTTGAGCCGCGGAATTGAAGCCCTTTTTGTTTGTCAGTTCGGCGATTGATGACTCCTAGCTCGATGAAAAAAACCTAGTCTGAGTCGCCAATGACCGGCGAAAGTTCAAGAGCCACCGATGGGAATACCTATGTATTAAAAAAAGAACGTGAAGGCCTAGTGAACAGCTTCGGCGAACGTGTGGTTTCGAGGGTTTAGGGATCTTTGCATGTCTCGCATGATAGCGTTTCCGCGAGGGACCGGTGGTCGCGGGGGTCGTATATTCATCTGTAAGTTGTGTCACTTCCGGCCCAGCGACTGAAGAAAACTGGCCATCGTAAAGAAAAGAATAAGTCCTCCCAAATAACAAGATTAGTAATATAAATTTGGTCCGTTCATTATTTCATGTGTAATTTGAAATTGATGTAAAAGTCACAATAGACTGCCGTGCTTTCTTAGGGTAGATAGCAGCTTTTCAGGTGACTCAAGAAGACGTCGGTGCCCAGACCGAGAATATAGGTTAGGCCGGCTGAGTAGGTCAGATACTCCTTTTTATGCACCCTGCGGAAACCATTACACCATGCCCGTGTGTGCTATAAAATTCGGGAAGACGCATCTTCGTCTACGAAGGTACGATTTCTTCATTAATTATAAAAGTCTCTGGGCGAGATGCAGTGGGGCCACCTTGGCACGAAAACAACGTAATGGGGGTGAGGGTCAGTGAGCTGATCGAGAAGCCCATTTCTACAGGAGAACAATCAAAATTGTCCCGCAAATTAAAGCCTAGACACAGGAATCATAGTTCGAAATACGGAAATATTTTAGATTGTAATTCGAATATTTATGTACATGTATTGAAATTTGGCGCCTTGAAATATGCTTGTGTAAATCGTTGGAAAAACGAGAGAAGCCGCCAGCTGCATTGTTAGGTAACCCTTTTAACTAGATTCAGTCAGGGACGTCTCTCAGAGGTTTGATCAGGTTTTCTTTCAGGAACAACATAATCGCCCGCCGTGACAGGTAGACTAGTTAGCGTTGCTTCATCTCAACGGTGTGGCGGCAGCATCCCTCCTTCCAGTTGAAATTGTTCAACTCGGGGGTGCAATGCCTCCCCGCCGTTCGATTGTAAAATGTAGGGAATTTCAGGTTAGGTAGTTGTCGCTGAGAGCTTGCGCGTCTAGCGAAACTAAATTAGTCTAATTAACATAAGAGCTTCTGAGCCCGCTAGAGCGAAGTTAGTCGGCCAGAATCATTATAGTCTGCGAACGAATTTGATCATTAGCCTAAGTACTCGATGTATTGCCAATTGAACAATCAATTTCTTATGTACAAATAAATCTAAGTGTGGTCCAAAGGTTGTCTGTTATCATTTCATTGCAAGGTCTGTGGTTTTAAATCACTAATCATAGAACGAGAAAGGCGGGGGGGGGGAGGGAATGATAGGGAATGGAAGAGAAGTGAAAGGGGCTGTGGAACCTGTAATTAGTGGGCTTAACTCATTTAACAAGCAGTTAAGGGCTAATTACGTCAGCGGTGATCAGCGACGACGATGGAGGGGCGGGTGAGAAATAGGGGGAAAGGGGTAAGGGACATGACGTAGGAAAGAAAGGATGAGATACTCGAGCCCCGGCGAGGGGTACAGGGTAAGACCGAAGGTGTAAGTATCAGACTTAACTATTTATGTTAACCTAGACGGTCCCGAAACTATGGCCAGGGAAGGGTTATGTTACAAAATGGTGCTGCGTGAACCAGGATGATTAGTCGCAAGTATTTAAAAAAACAGACGGTGATGTAAATGATAACAAACAAACAAACAAACAAACAAAAAATAGCCTTAGGAACGTAGTGAAACCAACATTAAAATCACAAGAGGTAGTAAAGGGGTAGTTGAAAGCGAAAGGGACGACCTATTCAGAGAGCGGTAACAAAAGAAACCCGGCGCCTTGGTGAGAGTACCGTTGGGTCGGGAATTTGTGGGACGGCCACATGGGTGTGTTGTGATGGCGCTAGACACGTACTGTAAACAAGAAACAGGGCCGTAATCAAAATTGTGAAAGGGCCCTTCCTAAATTCAAGGTATTGAGATAGGGGGTGAAGGTGATAGAGGGGAGGGGATGGAAGAAGGGGAGTGAGAACAATGCTTAACTAGTAAAGGGGGGTGAGGGGGGGGTGCACTAGATGGGGAGAAAGAAGCCAGCGAGAAATGATTTAGACTTAGGTACACGTTAATTTCCTAGTTGTTGATTTACTGTTGATGCGATTGTTTATTGGTAAGCATTGAGGAAAAGGATGCGCTTGCAGGCTGGCGCTAAGCGGGTAGGTCATGCGAAGTGGCGCTTGCGGTGTGTGTCTGTTCCAGGTAGGGACGTGCCCGGTGAATGGCCATGGCCATTGCCAGCGGCCATGCTCCAGGACGCAGACCAAGTATGAAGTTATGGCGGCTGTGGTGGTGAGAGAATTCTTAGTTTCAACGATGACGTGATGACAAAGCGAGCAGTATCACATGGAGACTAATTAACACAATTTATCCGCTTGCGTAATTAGTGTAGCCAATATGAGATGTATAGTAGGACTTAGTTAGGATCGTGAGGAGCCGGGATGAGCGACAACTAACTTAGAAATAATTCTAGTCAAATAACCACTATTATAAGAAACTTGTAGTACTTTCTCTAGCGGAGAGTTCCCGTCAACGTGGATGATGGCAAGAACGCCGCACAGGGTGAAGGAGCTACCTTGGCGATGGTTGGCATGCTATTTGAATTTTAGTATGATAGAAGGAACGACCTTGGCCATTGGAAGAGGCTGCGCTCAAGTTAATATCAGGAGTAGTGTCTGCGGGAAGTTAGAGATAGTTGGTGAAGTAGGGCCAATGCACAGTTGTAGAAGTAGGGGCGTGCGGAGGCCGAGCATGTCTAATGAAGATGTCGGATGACGAGTGCTAATATGCGATTATTCTCAAACGATAGGATTACGGTCGTGATGGCAGGACGCAAGAACCCGCGAAAAATCCAGGTGGCGGAACGTTCCCGGAGCCGCTCGAATTTGAGGAAGGGCGCAAATCGGGAGGTAGCACCTGAGGAGGACCTCATCCCTGCGTGGTTCTTCCGCTACAATGAAGAGAGTGGGCGACGTCAAGACGAAGCGGAACGCCGTAATGAAGAAAGGGAGAGAAGACAAGCTGAGCGCGAGGCGACGATGATGGCGACGTTCGTGGAGGCGATGAACTCGCTGAAGGAGGTCGTTCGTCCGCCGACTGCCGCACCGGAAGCACCGGCTGTCCTCGAGGTCGGCGGAGGACCGGAAGAACAACCGCTCGCTGAGATGAGAAGTGGACTATCCACAGCTACATCCGGCGCGATGGAAATGGACGCACCCAGCCGGAACTTGACGCCAGCTGATCTGGGAAGCCAGCTAAGAGCGCTGGTAAATCAAGCGGCTCCATTACCTGCAAGGCCGAGCTTCGAAAGTACCGAGGGAGTGGGAAATCCGATGGTGTTTATCGAGAAGATAGAAGAGTGCGCGAGGAAGGGGAAGATGGACTACGAGCAAACCATCAACCTTGTGATGGAGTGTCTGAAAGGCAAGGCAAAGAGATGGGCGAGTGTCCACCAAGTTGAGTGGACATCCTACGCAGACTTCCGGGAGGACTTTCTCAACTACTTTTGGTCCGACATCAAACAAAAGTATATCCGGCGTCAGATTGAAGATGGAGAATATGACGTGACTCGGAAATACTCACTCGCGGAGCACTTCACTTACCAGGTGGAAAGAGCCAGATTACTCACCTGCCCACCTAGTGAGGAAAGTCTGGTGAAGACAATTATGAGGCATTATGACAGCAATATCCAAAGATTTTGGAAAAGAGAGAAGCAGTGCCGCACGATTGTGGCAACGGCAAGATTCTTGGAAGAGATGGAAGATGATGTCTCGAACGGACACGAGACCACCAGGCGCTCCGGTCGACTCCGAGAGGGTGGCTACCGGGGGGACTACCGGGACCAGCGACCGTACGAACGAAAGACGAATCACCGTGCACCCAAAGCCATTGAACAGGCACCGGCCATTCCGCAAATTACTTACCCAGCAACGCCACTGCCATCGATGATGTATCCACCACCACCGATTGTACCCCCAATTACGTTCCCGATGGCTCAGACCCCTGTGCTTCAGCCCGAAGTGGCACGACGGGACGAGCGAGAACCAGCGAGAGCAGTAGCAACAGGATCGAGGCCATGGCAACAGCCCAATCGGTACAACTATCGGAATTCGTTCAATGGAAACAATCGTGGGAACGGGAAGGAGTGGCAACGGTGGTCTAAGACGGGAAATGATGCGAGGAAAAATGGCACGGCTTCGGGAAACGGAGCCCGAGCGGGAAACCATTAGGCCAATTTTCCGCTCACCTTTCGCGGCCGCCCAGAAGACCATCTTCAATGACTTACCCAGGGGGGCGAATGCGGGAGGGACCGCCATTCCGTGACGGTATCCAAGTAGCTCCACACATTCAAGTGCTCGAGGGGGACGTGTTTACGGCACCAAGCGACTTTGCTCTTGTTCACTGCGTGGCTGAGGACTTCGAAATGTCCCGTGGGATTGCAGCCGAAGTCAGGAAGAGATTTAAGGGTGAGGCTGAACTGAGGGACCAGAAGAAGAGAGTTGGCCAGGTGGCAAAGCTGGTCTGTGCTGACCGCACGATTCTGTATCTCGTCACCAAGAAGAGGTCGTATGAGAAACCTACATACGCAGCTCTAAAGGAATGTCTCGAAGTACTAAGAGGAGAGTGTCGGCTCTCGGGACTAAATAAACTGGCGATGCCAAAGATTGGATGTGGACTTGACCGGTTGAACTGGGGAACGGTTGAAGGATTAATTAAGAATACCTTCGAGAATACTCCGATCAAGGTGTGGATCTACGACAACACACGGATACCAAGACAAGCCACACTTAGTGACTCGTACCTCGCCTACGACGAAGTGTCGACCCCAGAAGGGAAAAGCTTTGGAATACTTTCCCTGCACCGAGGTCTGCAGGATGCAGTTGAGGATGCTGATCCCAGACCATATAGGGTTACCCCGGAAATCGTTTGCCAGGTGGAGGGGGTGCCTACCCGTGCACTTGTAGACACCGGCAGTGAAGTGAGCTGCCTATCAGAGGATATGTGGCAGGCCATTTTGACAACAGGACGACGTCCAGCGACACTGCCAGTAACGGCCATCCAGCTGAGGGGGGCTATTGGACAGAAAAGCTGCAGAATTGTGGTACAGAGCGACATCAGCCTTCAGATCCGGGGGAAGGTGTGTCAGGTCCCTGCCCTGATTGTGCGTAACCTAATTAAACCCTTGATTCTGGGTGCCGACTGGCTCAGTTACACCCAGGCTACGATTGACTTTGAGCAACAGCTGTTGCAACTTCGAGTTGATGGAGAAGAACTTCAAGTAGAATTTCAAAGGGGTGAACATGTTATTGAGAAGGGGTGTCAAGCAGGTGCCGATCCCGCTGATGCCTGTCACGTAGAAGTAACCCTTGCTCCTGAGACGTCTAGAACTCCAAAGGGAAACATCAGACAAGAGCTTCAGAGCAAGGTTGACCAGCTGAGCTGCAGTGCAGGGCAGAAGAGTGAGCTGACGAAAATTCTCATCAACTATGAAGACATCTTCAGGAATGAACCTGGAGTTACGCACCTGTATGAGCACCGCATCGAACTCCATGATGACACACCGTTTATTCAGAGGCCGTACCCAGTACCGTTCGCGTTGCGGCCGGCTGTAGAAGAGACGATCACTGAGATGCTGAGACTGGGGGTGATAAGACGAGAAGCCTCTTCATTCGCGAGCCCAATGACTGTGACAAAAAAGAAAGATGGGACTGTCAGAATTTGTCTGGATGCCAGAGCCATCAATGAGAAGATGGTGGCAGACACCGAAACTCCACCGGCACCGGAAGAACTACTGCGGTACTTCCGAGATGTGAGGGTCATGTCCACTATTGACCTGCGATCGTCCTACTGGCAAATCCCGCTGCACCCTGCCAGCCGCAAGTACACGGCTTTTCTGTACAACGGGCGGTCGTACACATACGCGCGGTTGCCGTTCGGATTGAAGACATCGACTGGGAGCTTCAGCCGAGCCATGGACATTGTGCTTGGTCCGGAGGTACGCGAGTTTGCCGTGAATTATATTGATGACCTGCTGGTGGCCTCGGCTACCTGGGAAGAGCACCTTGGGCACCTCGCGAAGGTGTTGGAGAAGCTAAAAGTTGCCCGGATGACGGTGAACTTAGAAAAGTCCTCCTTTCTCCAAACCGAGGTAAAGTTTCTTGGCCACATCCTGACCACGGAGGGGATCAAGGCTGATCCAGAGAAGGTCATGGCTATCAGGAGGTTTCCCACTCCACAAAAGCACAAAGATGTCCGCGCATTCTTAGGATTGTGCAACTACTACCGAAAATTTTCAAAGCACTACAGTGAAGCCACGAAACCATTGACCCACCTTTTGCGCAAGGACGTTAAGTGGCAATGGGGCCCACAGGAGCAGGTCGTCTTTGACAACGTCAAAAACCTCTTCCTGGAAACGGTACTGCTGAAGCACCCCAAAGGGGACCAAACATTCTATGTCCAGACCGACAGTTCCGGATATGGACTTGGGGCGGAGCTGTATCAGCTGCACGACGAGAACCGGGGAGTGATCGCATTTGCCAGCCGATCTCTCCGTGGTGCAGAGCTGAATTATACTACGACAGAAAAGGAACTCCTGGGAGTGATTTTCGCCCTCGACAAATTCCGCATGTATATCCAAGGTGCCCGAATTGTTATCCGCACCGATCATGCGGCTCTCAAATTTCTTGGACGGTGTCGACTGCTCAACGAACGGCTTACCAGATGGACGCTGTTTTTAAGCCAGTTCAACTACACCATAGAGCATGTCAAGGGGAAGGAGAATGTAGTTCCCGACATCTTGTCCCGGTTTCCGATGGATGGGAATGGTACGAACGAGTACCCACGTGACCAGCCGATTGTTGCCCTGTTCGAGGTGGAGGAATCACCTGAAGTACTTGCAATGCTTGGTGATCTTCAGCAGCGACAGAAAGACGACGAATACCTGAGTCCTATTTGGAAGTGCAAGCTCTTGCCTGACGAGCCTTGTGCACCATCTGTTCAACGTGTCAGAGATAGATATTGTGTAAATGCTAATGTTTTAATTTACAGAGCTGCCAATGATACTCAAGCCCGACTCGCCATTCCGGCTAGCTGCGTCAAACAGCTCACGTGGTATCATCACCAGCTCTTGGGTCATTTCGGGGCGACCAAGGTCCACCAGGCCATGAAGCAGGTGTATCACTGGCCGAATATGTCATGCCGAATCCGGCAGATTATTCGCTCCTGTGACCTCTGCCAGAAAACGAAACATCCCAACCGCACTAGCCAAGGGCCGATGACACCAATAATTGGGAAGGACCTGGGTGACCTGGTCTGTGTCGACTTCTACGGGCCGCTGCCGACTAGTCGGGGAGCCAACTTCATCTTCGTGGCCGTAGACGCGTTTTCAAAGTTTCTAAAGCTGTACCCGCTGAAGACTGCTACCGCAAAGGCTGCCGTCAATAAGGTGCTCCATGATTATGCCAATTACATCCAGCCACGACGTGTACTAAGTGATCATGGAAGTCAGTTCACTTCCAAGAAGTGGCAGGGACCACTGCTGGCAGCCAACATAACACCGACACTGGCTTCTATCCGACATCCCAGTTCAAATCCATGCGAGCGAGTCATGCGGGAATTGAGCCGCATTTTCCGTGCGTACTGTCAAGACCAACATGTCAAGTGGGCGAGCCACCTGCCCCAAATCGAAGAATGTATCAACCAAGTGCCACACGCAAGTACGGGGTACTCGCCTTACCATGTCCTCTATGGTCGAGAGCCTCCAATGCCGTTGGATGCTCTCACTCACAAACTGCTGCCAACAAGAAAGGTAGAGACCCAAGAGGAGATCCGACGCAACGTGCTGAAGAATCTGCAACATCAGGCTGAGCTCCGATGCAAACAACAAAGGGGCCTTACTACGAAGTTGCAGATCGGTGATTGGGTGCTGCTGAAGACAAATCCATCCTCAGCGACAGCCACAGGGACGTATGCCAAGTTCCTGCCCTTGTACGAGGGACCGTATGTGGTAAAGGCTACGCCACATCCCAACACGTATGCCATTGCAAATGCTGAGACACAAGCCAGGAGGGGCGTGTACAACATGAGCAATCTGAAACTGTACTACCGACCTGATGACAACCCCTCGGACGCCAATCCCAAAAGTGGCAGCACTAACCGAGTTCAACCCCAACGGAAGGTTAGCAGAAGGGACGCGAGTTGAGTTTCCTGTGCCCATGCTGAGCAGCCGAAAACTCAAGGGGGTGACTGTAAGATCCTGACCGAGAAGAGAATGCACAAGCAATTTTATTAAACGAGCCGTTAGTGTCCGGAAGGCGAAATGTAAAACAGATGATGCCTAGAATCGTGGGAACGCGGTGGAGGAAACCCAAAAAAGGACCAGACGTTATTTAATCTTCGTGTGCGCGAAAATTTCGGTGAAAGGCTAAGTCAACACGTATTAATTGCCAATGGAGGTGCCCGGACACATAAACTTCGTTCGACATAAAACCGAAAAATCCAAGCCAAATGGGCGTGTAACAGAATTAGGGTAAATTAGACGACGAACCCATCAAAGGACCCCGCTGCGCTGGGACCAGGGCGAGCGACCAACCCCCAATGTATGTGTGAACGTCTGGAGATGACGAAAACAACGGACTTTGCGCGAATCTATGTTAATTGAATATTAAAAGTGTTATTCTAGTTCTGTAATTGCCATTACTATGGTGGTTGAATTCGCGTGCACGCACAGGTGAAGAAAACACCAAATAACATGTTATTGGGAGCCGGGAAAATTGCAAACGATAAGACCGCGATGTTCGTAAAAATAAATGAATTAAACTAGTGTGTGCATCGGGAAATCAAACCACTATAGTAAGGGCATAAGCTTAGGTCAAATTCGTTCAAATTTACTGAGTAAGTAGAAAAGTAGGTAAGTGGCACCAACAGAATGCGACACGGGATGACATCTATGGGGTGGTGTGTGAAATCAAAATTGCAGGCCGCGACCAGAGCAGGCTGTGAAGGGAGAGGGGACAATCCGGACAAAGCTACTCAGCGAATCCAAAGCCGAGGGTGGTTTTTGAAGAGGTCGGTGATTGGTCAATGACTTAAGCCACAAGAGGGGATGGAAAAATCTGAGCTATGGGAAAAGGAGAGCGTAATTCGGGAGTGACGATTGAGACGTTTTTGCGAACGGTCGAGAAATTAATTTCGTGACGGTTCCGAAATTTGGTCTAAGACTCGCTATAAAAATATATTGTTTGAGTAAAATCCCGTACACTTGGGGAGATTTAATTTTGTGAATATTTCGAGCTTTGTCTAAAATTCTCTATTGTGAATTTCTGTAAGCAGAATCGAGTCTACTCGGGAAGGTTTGATTCGCGAAGTCGCGGCTTTGATAATCATTTGCTTTTAGAGTTAAATTGGGGTTTGTGGAAAGTTTGGGTTCTAAATAGTCATCGTAGAATTGTTTGTTGGGATTCAAGGTGTGGGAGTTATTTGCTTTGCAGTGTTCACGAGATCTCGATTACTTGTGCACGGGAAACTTAGTGGGGTCTGCGAGTTCAGTGTTTCTAAGTGCCTGATTGTGAAACATAACAAGGAATAGTTCCTGTCAACGATTGATAGCAGAGAAAGGTTGGTGCCCCTTCATTGTGTGTTAGACTGTAATTATGTTTTCCCGTATAAAATGTTCGACTATGATTTTGTGTCAGAGGGCCTCAACCTCAATGTTTCAGAGTAGAATTACTTGTTGCTGAAAATCACTAATGACGGCTGGTGAATGTGACCGCAGGGTGGGTTCTGTTCTGTTTGTCTGTTGGTTTGTTTGTTTATTTGATTGTCAGCAATTGACGTGGGAGCAAATCCCACCATGTTCAATTAACGGACCGAGTCGCCGTAATAAGGATAAGCGGTGTAGTACCGCTATCACAACCGACCCCTTCGTTAAGATAGGAAGCCATGGTGCACTTTGAGCCGCGGAATTGAAGCCCTTTTTGTTTGTCAGTTCGGCGATTGATGACTCCTAGCTCGATGAAAAAAACCTAGTCTGAGTCGCCAATGACCGGCGAAAGTTCAAGAGCCACCGATGGGAATACCTATGTATTAAAAAAAGAACGTGAAGGCCTAGTGAACAGCTTCGGCGAACGTGTGGTTTCGAGGGTTTAGGGATCTTTGCATGTCTCGCATGATAGCGTTTCCGCGAGGGACCGGTGGTCGCGGGGGTCGTATATTCATCTGTAAGTTGTGTCACTTCCGGCCCAGCGACTGAAGAAAACTGGCCATCGTAAAGAAAAGAATAAGTCCTCCCAAATAACAAGATTAGTAATATAAATTTGGTCCGTTCATTATTTCATGTGTAATTTGAAATTGATGTAAAAGTCACAATAGACTGCCGTGCTTTCTTAGGGTAGATAGCAGCTTTTCAGGTGACTCAAGAAGACGTCGGTGCCCAGACCGAGAATATAGGTTAGGCCGGCTGAGTAGGTCAGATACTCCTTTTTATGCACCCTGCGGAAACCATTACACCATGCCCGTGTGTGCTATAAAATTCGGGAAGACGCATCTTCGTCTACGAAGGTACGATTTCTTCATTAATTATAAAAGTCTCTGGGCGAGATGCAGTGGGGCCACCTTGGCACGAAAACAACGTAATGGGGGTGAGGGTCAGTGAGCTGATCGAGAAGCCCATTTCTACAGGAGAACAATCAAAATTGTCCCGCAAATTAAAGCCTAGACACAGGAATCATAGTTCGAAATACGGAAATATTTTAGATTGTAATTCGAATATTTATGTACATGTATTGAAATTTGGCGCCTTGAAATATGCTTGTGTAAATCGTTGGAAAAACGAGAGAAGCCGCCAGCTGCATTGTTAGGTAACCCTTTTAACTAGATTCAGTCAGGGACGTCTCTCAGAGGTTTGATCAGGTTTTCTTTCAGGAACAACATAATCGCCCGCCGTGACAGGTAGACTAGTTAGCGTTGCTTCATCTCAACGGTGTGGCGGCAGCATCCCTCCTTCCAGTTGAAATTGTTCAACTCGGGGGTGCAATGCCTCCCCGCCGTTCGATTGTAAAATGTAGGGAATTTCAGGTTAGGTAGTTGTCGCTGAGAGCTTGCGCGTCTAGCGAAACTAAATTAGTCTAATTAACATAAGAGCTTCTGAGCCCGCTAGAGCGAAGTTAGTCGGCCAGAATCATTATAGTCTGCGAACGAATTTGATCATTAGCCTAAGTACTCGATGTATTGCCAATTGAACAATCAATTTCTTATGTACAAATAAATCTAAGTGTGGTCCAAAGGTTGTCTGTTATCATTTCATTGCAAGGTCTGTGGTTTTAAATCACTAATCATAGAACGAGAAAGGCGGGGGGGGGGAGGGAATGATAGGGAATGGAAGAGAAGTGAAAGGGGCTGTGGAACCTGTAATTAGTGGGCTTAACTCATTTAACAAGCAGTTAAGGGCTAATTACGTCAGCGGTGATCAGCGACGACGATGGAGGGGCGGGTGAGAAATAGGGGGAAAGGGGTAAGGGACATGACGTAGGAAAGAAAGGATGAGATACTCGAGCCCCGGCGAGGGGTACAGGGTAAGACCGAAGGTGTAAGTATCAGACTTAACTATTTATGTTAACCTAGACGGTCCCGAAACTATGGCCAGGGAAGGGTTATGTTACAGTACATATAACGCATTTTACTCAATTTCCTTTTACAAATAATTTGCATTGAGAAAAATTGTATGTCTACAACGTGTCAATCGATCAAAACGTTCCATCTCCATTGGCTCATTTAGAGAATTTCTGAAAGCTCCTGCACTTTCCAAAATCAGTCGGAGGATTTCTTATTGCTAAAAAAAAATCCTCCAAGTATTTCAGTAGAATCAATCATAGCTTAACTTCCTATAACCTACGCCGGTCTTGTCCATTCTCAGGTATAATATCCTCCGATTTGTTCATTTTGCAGTAACACGCTGAATTTGGTAATAAATTTCAGTGTAGCTGGATATGGCATGGAAGCCACTTCTGATTCTGAACAGGTCTATTGCACTTTTTGTGTGGAAGCATTTTTCATCTTCCGATTTCCAACTGCAACTAACCTGCAAACTCGAACGTCGAACGTCAAACAATGACGTTTCCAACTTGACGTATTTACCGACGCAGCATCTCGATCTCTTCCGTTGCCAACGTTAAGAAAAAAGCGCTATTGCGCTAATAAGAACGCAGTTTATTATGATGATGAAGTGAATATTGAAAACCATTTTGAGTAAAGAATAAGATTACCCTGATTATTCAGTGTACACCACAAAGTTCTTTGTAAAATTTCAACCATTTGAACAACACTGGTAGAACCAGAACCTTGGGTAGCGCTCTGTCAATTCACTATATAGTCTTATCAAATACAATGCGTTGTACGCTTAATCGTCAGATAATTTTTTAATAATATCATTTCGTTATAATCCCAATGCAAGAAAATACAACTCGCCCTATGGGCTCGTTGTATTTTCAGCTTTGGGATTATAACTCATAATATAACTAAAAAATTATCGACAATAATCGTACCACTCATTGTATTACTACTGACTATACCAATAATACTGGAAAGTGGAAATAATATCGCTATTGGAACCAAAAATCGTTTTCTTTCGATATTTTGTGAACCGTTCGACCGATTTAGCTCAAATTTTACACAGACAGTCTTAAATTATTGACTCATGAGTAGGGCTGGGCGATTATGAGATTTTATAACGGATAATTAATTATAAAAAATCAATATATTACTTAGATTAATCGATTATTTCATTTATTTTGAAATCAAATTATCGATTTTATTCGATTATGCATAGTCGATTATGAAATATGCGAATATTCTATTCGAATCGTTCATTGAATAATCGATTAATCGATCAAAAATCGAATAATTAATCAAAAAAATCGAATAGTCCCTTGAATAATCGATTATTCACAATCGAATAATCGACTGATTGACCGGTTATTCATAATCGACTACCTAATTGAATAATCGATTAATCGGGATTTTCGATTAATCGATGATTTTTTGCATGCTAAAATAATCGATTAATCAAATGTATTGCCCAGCGCTACTCATGAGCTGCTTATAACGTATTTCTTCAAGACACTCCAGTGTCCAATTTGAAAAAAAAACCTGCTTCAAGTCTTGAGACATTCCGTGAAATTCGGACCACATCAGTCAAACGGTAATTTTTTGGTGAAGAGTTGATGGTTAGGGAGTTTCATAAGCAAGTAATATTACAACCACCTTTTGAAGCGCCTATTTGCGAAATCGCGCTGCCTGGCAATAGCCTAACCTTGAACCAAACATGGGGCGATGGCTTCACTCCAGTTGAGTGATAATTTGACTGCGACAACGCTTAGCGCAACCAAAATTTGAATGGGAGGCCGCCGATTGGTAGTGCCAGTGGGAGAGCCGCTAGCGGATCTCTTCTGATTGGCGATCTTATTGTGAGTGGAGAAGATAATATCGTAGGACTCTAGAACCACGTAGTTACCGCAAATCACATTCACGAGGTACATACCAATCTAAATATCTATGTATTTTATATTTTTTGATTTTTTCATTTAGAATAGAATAGAATAGAATCGTTTATTGCTCTACAAACATTTGTTTTTAGCAAGAAGTTCAATATTTTGACAGAACTTAAGTATACGTCCATCTTATTAAAGTAGCTACAAAATAATAGTATGAAAAAAAAAGACATAATAAACAAAAAATATAAACAGATATTCCCAATATTTGCTCGTCATCAGAAATACAACAAAAAAATTAAAATTAAATACCAAGCAAAGTACAGTTTCTATATAATAAAACAAGCGCAGATTGCAAAGTTCCCCATTGAAAAGTAGAGATCTTGCTGGTGACGGAATAGGCGAGGAAAGTAAGACTGTTATTCATTCAAAAAGCACAAACGATCTCAGTGTTAGGGCATTGACAGTATATTTGTATAGGGTTGTAACCACGGTTCTGCTAGTGCTCAGCAGAATTTCATCCAGGTGCAACGGTAGGCCCCTGAGACTGTGTCTGAATTCTCGGTACAGTGGGCACTCAAAGATGATGTGTTCGAGAGTTTCGCATAAGTTGAAGGTGCACATTTTTCCATTTAAAATTGATACCGGAGTTTTCCAAACGACATTCCTATACTTTGTGGAGATTATTAGATAGCCATGCTGTGCCTATCAGACAGTTTCCACCGTGCTGTAATATAACGGGGAAAATCGTACAGGGAGAAAATCCGTCACGATTTCACATTCGCATAATTATTATGTGTACCTTGGACAGACGGACCGCGTCGGCTTACCGGCACCACAGGAAAATAAAATAAAATAATAATAGAAATTATCATTATATTATAGGTACTTTATGGAAAATATTATTGATGAAAATATATAGATATTTATTGTATTAAAGGTATGAGTGAGACTTCATGTGACGGAGATGGAAGTTTAAGCGCCGAGCGCAGCGAGAAAGTAACAAAAAAAGTCTAATCGTGAAAAAATCATGTCGAAAGTATTCTGCCTTTCAAGTGACCCATAATAATTATAATGACAATAAAAAAACAAGACGCTACAAACCGTTAGGGAGCGGAGCGGGAGTACGAAAAGAACACCTCTTCGAACGTTGTTTGCTAATTGATTCATACCTATAGAAGTTCCACTTCTTCCGAAGGTGACTATGGTCACGCACCCACGTTTTTTACAATGTAATCATGCCAGAATAATTAACAAAGTACTATACAGTTCTCTATGAAAAATAATAACATACCATACCTATGCACATGTGAAGAATTTATTGATTAGCATCACAACGTTTTGGTATTCCAGTGCCGACTTTTTCCCCCGTCAACCGATTTTCAAAATCTCAAGCCCATGTTGATGCCAAAACTTTAGGTAAGAAAAACTCAGGGTCAAAATCGACTTAAGGCAAATACTCAGAATACAGGGGTTGCATAAAAATTCACCCAAATCTGATCCGTCCCAGAAGTTCCGTTCGTAATGAAAATATCGATGAAAATGAATTTGTTTTCGAACGAACCATTCGTTCTGAATACTTCAAGATGTTTCTTGTTTGGTATTGATCACGAATTATTGGTGAGGAAAGCACATTGCAAGTGCATGCTTCCTTTATTGAACTCCCCTTTTTGCTCACTTGAAACGGCTCGGTAACCAAATCACGAAAATTATAACATTATTAGTGAGAAGTTGCTTTGGCACCTTTGAAAGAATGACCAATGTCAGAGCTACATAACCTTCACTGAGTGGAACCACCTGTGTGTCTCAGGGATACCACTGTAACTGAAATTTCCCAGTTTAAGCTTGCTGTGTGGCAAATAAGGGTGCGATACGGATAATATGTGCCACCTATTTGCCAACCATGTGCAAACCTATTTTACAGGAGAGCCACTTGGAATTTGTGGTCGCTATATACGTTATAATTTTGTCAAAAATTAATATTGTGAGGCTTTCTTCAATATCTACGAGTAGTTTTGAGGCCACTCTATGAAATCATGCAACGCAATTAAGCGCAAAGTTTCTGTTGGCTTTGCGAATACCTTGCGAGCCAATCAGAAACGTTGCGCTCTGCGCTGCGATTGCTGCGAGTTTTCATACAGCGGGCAATATACAGTGTGATCCAAACCATTCCGAATTGGGGTAGGCTGTGCCCTGGCAAAAAGCAGCTTTACATCCCGGAATTTGACCATGTTGTAACGTTTTTTTAGACTCAAGAAACGTTGGGAAATCATTGTTTAAAAGTATAGGAACGTCCTTACCGAAATGCATAATAATTCCTGAATCGGTGGCCGCTTCATTAAAAATCATTCAAGTTTGTCCTCTACAAGCAAGTGAAGGTCATCTTTGTTTATGTTTATCTTATGGTTTATTAAAGTCTGTGTAAGAGGGCACCATTATTGATTTATTGATTGACATGAAAGACAATTATGATAGGTGACAGGGCGGTGTCATTTTTTGCTTCCTCCTCTGATTCCGTGGGAGCAACAACGTTATCTCGTGCTCCAGGAATTTCGAACGAAACCTCGACCATCCGGGTAGTTAACCCCCTACAAAATACAACGAAAACATACAGTTGTATAAACTATAACATTCTGTCGAGGTATGTTTTTCAAATTTTCACAATTTTAAGTCACATGGTTTTTACCTTGCATCAATCTCTATAGGTTTCAAGTCCATATCAGAGAACGTTGTTTAATTATGGTTCCAATCAATCATCCGGGACTTTCAACGGTCGCCGCCCGTCCTGGCATGTCGTCGTCTCCCAGGATGATGGCTTAAGCGAATAAGTCCCGGCTCCGATCCAAACATATGATCCAAACAAATGTCACTCCACATGATGTCACCGATGTACCTCTATCTTCACCGTTCCCTTCAGGACCTCGAATTGGACCCGTCTATTATGATGACCAGCTTGCCAGGTGTCCACCATCTCGTCACCGGCTATGAATAAATTCCACCACTTGACTCGATCCATGATGGGTATCTCTTGGAACGAGCAGCGATTTATCATCAAGGGCTAAGTCTTTTTATGGTCTCCTCTATCTTCTGTAAAAAACCAATAACCTTACATTTCTATTTTGTGTCATAATTCAAATATCGAATACCTTTGGGAAATAATATGTGTGCACACAGATCCATACCCTGATAGGTTTGTGTAATTCGTAATCATATGGCATCGGCCAACAAAAAAAGGTAAGGTTTGGGTAATAGACAGTGAGCCAGGAGTTATTCACAATAGCCAACAGCCGCGTTTCAGTAAATGTCTTCCTCTCTTCATCATTTATGTTCGTTCTGGAGAGATTTAAACTACAAAATTAAAGTTTTTATCATCAAGTTATGCTCGAGTCAAATCAAAGTCAAAATAATATACCAAATTGTAGCTTGCTACTCACATTCATATAACATCCAATTTATGAATAAACTGTGTCCACAATTATTCCAAAAATCATTTCGTTTTCAGTACTTTTTGTAAACAATCCATTTCAGCCACTTGCCGATGTAAACATCAGCTGTTTCAAACTGTCATAATACTTGACCTTGACAACTGTCATTCACGTGTCGCACCAACGGTGGGAAATTCAAACGGCATCATCCGAAATCCTTGGTTGGAAAAGGTCGGATTGTCCACATTTAAATTTCCAACTGGCGCCTTATAAATAAATATTGTAATTTACCATCTATTGCCGTAGCCCACACCCTTGCCACTAGCTAGCCGCA
Source organism: Anaspis maculata (assembly GCA_949128115.1). Taxonomy (NCBI): domain Eukaryota; kingdom Metazoa; phylum Arthropoda; class Insecta; order Coleoptera; family Scraptiidae; genus Anaspis; species Anaspis maculata. The sequence continues at coordinate 23,917,835 of OX421962.1, forward strand.
GCAAACCAACCTCGTTTGAAAAACGGGAGCAGCATAACAAAATAAAATATGTTATAATGTCACAGCCTACCCTAATTCGGAATGGTTTGGATCACACGGTAGTAGTGGGCCACAACTAAAGAAAAAAGTTGCTTTTTTGGATGGGTTTAACCCTCGGCACAATCCCAAAACCTCCCGTCCACCATCGGTCGTTTTACTGCGCCCTTAGTGCTACGACAACGGATGATGACCGCTGCCGTCTGGTTGTTGTTGCAGTTACCATCAACCCCGCAGCCTTTCAGCTTGTCATTTAATTTCTGCTTCAAGATGTTCTGAATTTTAAAGATGGATGGGATATACGAACGGCATCATTTTGATAGTACGTGGCCCAACGGATCTAATAACGAGGCAAGAACATGCAGGCCTGATGACTTTAGCAAGTCCCAAGTCGTGTAGTACGAAGACACAGCAGCTATAACAACCTTTCTGCTCTCCTTCACGTATCAGTTCTTCGGGCCTGTAATTAATTTGTCCTCCTGAGCCGTGGCCTGCCCACTGGCACCGCGCCGTGTCCCGGCTTCCCACCCACCGTGAAGAGCGAGCATGATGTATGCCGCACGACGCAAACGTGGACGTTATTTAGTTTTTCTGGCGGCGGCGTGATAATGTGGGTGGCCATTAACGCGGCTTATGTCACCCTGCGGGATTTTCCTTATATAGGTGTTGACGACCGCAACGACGGCGTAATTCCTTCTTCCCGGCTTCTCTCTATCCCAGACTCTATTGTCGTGGTGGCGGCCGTAAACGGTCCCAGTGGCCCGCAATTAATCCACTCGCAATTCCGGGGCTGTTGGTTTGGCGGTAAAGCCGGGGGACGGTTAGCGGTCAGGCGAATTCCGCAAGACTGCCGCCGCCGCCGTCGGTGGCGCAAGCCTGGTAATTTAGCGCCTCCGTCGGGGTGCACTTTGAGATTGCGACATGCATTTCGGCACACGCTAAAATGTGATTGGTCAGTTTTGATTCAAATTTTCAATTTTTTTTCGTCGTCGTCGACGTTGCTTACAACTGTACGGTACGCTACCAGTCTGCTACCATACCTCTTCGACATTACCGTCAAATGCAACTGACCAGACCTCACTCACTGACAGATTCATCAGTACTAAGAAAAGCCACACATACAAGAGCATTTCCAAACCCCTCTTAAAACAAGATAACCCGGGAGATTTCAAGTAGGGTTTGCAATCCCGAAATCCCGATCCCAAAAATCTCGGGATCCTGCGAAATTCTCGATCCCAAAAATCGCGGGATTGTAATTTCTTGATCCCGAATTTTTCGGGATTGGGAATTCGGGATTGGGATAAAAGAGCTAGGCTCGACCGCCGATGTCTAACAGTGTTGGAGGGTTTTATAGTGTTTTATTGTTAGATGTTTATAAAACAACCTGCAAAGCTTTCATCCACATTCCTTACAGATGGAAGATGTCAAAAATAACACCTATTCACAAGTAGTCTGGTGATGACAAGAATCATCAAGAATGTGAAGAACTACCGGCCTATTGCAATCACAAACGGATTTGCGGAATTTGCGGAGGTTTTCGAATCTTGCAACCACTCTAGAATTTATGAAAAAGTAAAGAACGTCATAACCACGAATCGACATGGGTTCATGCAGAAACGCTCAACTGTGACCAATCTAGCCCATATCACACATCACATCAGCCAAACCTTGGATGATGGCAGCCAGGTTGATGCAGTTTCAATGGATTCCGTCAAGACGTTTGATAGGGTTACGTGCTTCTCTCAAAACTGACTTAGTTTGGCTTTGGCTTGGCATCAGCGAGAGCCTCATGGGACTCATAGGAAGTGACCTTTCCCACAGATGGCAATATGTTGAACACATGCGTCGTAGATCCTTCTCCTATACTGCCTCCAGTAGAGTCCCACAGGTTGGTAGTTGGGCCCCGCTACTCTTCCTCCTGTTTATTGACGATATAGTGAGAGACCTGAATAGTGACCTGTTATTCGCCGACGTTGCCGAGATTTTCCGCAGGATCGATAATACACTTGACTGGGGCCTGCTCCAGAATGATCCCGACACTATTGACCTTATTCGTAAATGAAATGCATCATGGGAAACGGGTCCCCACAGTGTAGGTGAAGTAGATAACTACTATATTGCATAAATGTCAGTTCGACTTTTCCAGTCAAGTGTCGTATTTGAATTTGTCATTACGAGGTCGTTTACGTTCCAAGTACACGCAGCTTTCCGAATTTTCTCTCATCTTCGTTATTTTGTCTTGTTGGTGCTGATGCTGTTGTAACCGGTTATTGCTATCGTTTGTGACTATACTGCTGAGTTTGATTTGTTAATCCATAAAATACTGACCTACGACCTACCCAATGTTGGGAAGTCGCAACAGCAAAGGGGTATACAAGGTGCTGTGTACCTGGCTGCCAGTCGGACACAGCCGAAAGTCGAAATGTTTCAATTCACGTCTTCGCCAAAGACAAAAGAAGAAAGAGGTCTGGGTAAAGCGCGTAGAAAAAGGAGTGGTAAGAAAGACTCATGCCAGCCTACAAAATGCTACAAGATTTGCGGCGTACACTTCATTACATCGGGGAAGAAAAGTTACGACGATAAACTGCCAAGGTCCGTCGTCTTGCTGGCTTGCACATTGCACCACTTCAGCGTTTCATAAGGGTACATCGCACCATCCAAGCTGATCCAAGCCATTCCACTGGAGAATGACATGGGATTGAGTAAAGAAGCCACAAATTACAAACACTTGAATAATACCATAGTGATGATAAATATTATTTTGTTTCTATGTCACTGGCGACGGGCGCGCTTTTGTTGTGTTGACATTATAAATAAAGTTGACATGAGAAAATCTGGTGCATTTTGGTTTGGGACTCAATCCCCCCAGATATCTCCACTTCAACATATCGTCAAAAAATGGCAGAGGAATTTCGAATAAGGTCAATAATGAACTGGTATTCCAGGAATAACCTCCACCTAAAGCTAGCTGGTAGCTTAGCATTGCAGGAAAACAAGGCAGGGTAAGTGGATTTTTGTGAACAGATATCTACAGCAGATACAGGGCGTGAAAATGCAAAATGTGGTGTGATGGAACGCACTTTTAGCTAATTTTTCAAACTTTATTCAGTACTTCCGCGCGAGAAACATTCCTATATTTGGACCTGTCAGTGCGTAAGCGCGACAGGAATTGGGGCTCTTGCGGGTCGAGACGGATTTGCTTTTGTGCGTGCTCGAAACCAGATATTCCTGGGAGACGTGCTGCAATAATTATCACAGGTGGGTCATTTTTAGTTGATTCACCAACCTTATTTTCCTAATCTAATTCAATGCAATACAATTGAATTTTCATTCACACGCACGCATGGCCGAATTATGAATCAAGAATCGAACCTACCTTCTTCTGGGTTCTGGGGTGGCTTTGTTTGTTTACGGAAGTTAAGAGCAAAGAAAGGGACTGTTCAAAGTAGGTTTCATGACTTAGTTTAAATAGGGGACAGAGAGGTTTACGCGTATTATTTGAGGCACTTTTTTTCTGTGATTGCAAACGGCCCTGACGGGTTTCCAGGGCGTTCAAGGGTAAGTTAGGTACCTAATTTGTGTCAGGAGCGCCGATGGTTGATGTCACGAGCTTGCTTGTTCGCAGAAATGCAGATTGGCTAAATATAACACTCGGACGCGTTGGGAGCACGGGCATCGTGAAATGATAAGACGTATAGTATTGTTTTTTCTGTTACAGGTTCAGTCTCAAATGATTGTTCGATCGATTATTTAATTAGTTTTTCAAGCCTTTTTAGTACGCAAATCCTTGACCTTTGCATTTGAACGTGAGAATTTACTATTTCTGTATGTGCCTGTTTTCCTTGAATATCACTTTCGTTGTCTCACAAATTTTGCAAACTTACTAAATTTTATGCTTGTATTTTGTTGACTTATATGTTATTGTCTTACAAAAATATCTCATGCACCCCCATCATTCATTTTTGTGCATACGCTGTCTTGACACTCTTGACAGTGTTTATTGGTACTCCAAATCATTCAAGCTGCAAGCAAAGTGTTTTCGAGCCCTGTTGAATCTTGATGTGAACCAACCCTTCAACATTTCATCATGTACGTCGTCTCTGAAAGCCGTGTAAAGGCCGTCACTCCCTTGACTGCTTTAGGATTGGTGCAAGTTCACCATTCATAAATATGTGTGCATGCGAGTGCGTTTCATGCCTTGGGGTTTGTTTGCTTGTTTTGGGGGTTGTATGAGTCCTATGAAGAATCATACAGGAGTCTTCAGGAGGATCGGGAATCTGGAGAGGAGCAGTACCGGAGAGCCTTGATTTGATCAAGTCGCATGATTGTGTCTAATATTTTGTCTTCTGTTATGTGTGTGCTTTTGTAAAGCGTAAGCGTAAAGTCCAAGCGTGAATTCCTTTAAAGCATGAACGCGCGAGCTCCCATTTGTTACGTGAATGAGCAAACTTATGACCAATTTACACTGTCTTGATGATCCATTGTCACATGTTTTTGCTCAGATAATTTTGAACATATTTCATCATTTCATATTTCATAATAAGGCTATGCGCAGGGGTTTCTTCGATGTGTTCTTCCTATGTGTGAAAAAGGGCGACATTCTTCGGTAATTCCACGACGCATTCTTCAATCGACTCCGGCTGAGTTTTAAAAACAACAGACTTGAAGTGATCCTACAGAAAAAAGTCTGGAGGAGTCAAGTCTGGTGATCTGGAAGGCCCTTCAATGGTTCCTCTTCTGTCAATACACGGATCTGCATAATGATCATCTGACCAATGACTAACTAGACATAGTGGGGTGGAGCTCCATCTTGTTGCAAATGGAGTGAATCCTTGGTCAAATTAGGGTTCTTATTATTTAGGTCCATCTGATTTTTCATTTCCTGAACTATTAGGGGCTCGATGTCAATTTTCAACATTTCTGCATAACGCGCACCATCCAAATTTCTGTCTATGAATATTAGGCCGAGTTTTTCGGGGTACTGGGTATGTTCTCACCGGAAAACGTAAGGATTATCGTCACTCCAGTAGCAACAAGTTTGTTCGTTCACATTACCATTCTATTCAAGTGAAAAGTACATTCGTCACCAAAACATGTTTTTCACGAGTTGAGGTTTTGGCGGCGATTCGTTGCATCATAGCTTGACAAAACTCAATCCATCTATCAGGATCATCATCCCCGAAGTTCCTAATAGTTAAGGAATTAGGAAATCAGACGGACCTAGATGGAAACCCTAATTCGACCGAGGACTTACTTCTTTTCCAACACAACAGAGCTCTACCTCACTATGTCTAATATATCCATTCAGTTTTACCTGGTCTGCGCGCGCATCTGCACGACTCGGTGCCATGATAAAGGGCCTGCCACACGCACAAGCTTTACCTCGCGCTTACTTGTACGGTATAATTTGCGCAAGTTATACGGAACACCACAGGGCCTGCCACACGCACAAGCTTTACTTCGCGCTTACTTGTACGGTATAATTTGCGCAAGTAATACGGAACACTACAGGGCCTGCCACACGCACAAGCTTTACCTCGCGCTTACTTGTACGGTATAAATTGCGCAAGTAATACGGAACACTTAAGTGGCTTGCACGTGCTACCATTTTGTCGTCCACACGCACGGGTTTCCCGATACATGCCAGTTTGCACAAGTGAAAAGGGCCTTCCACACGCACAAGCTTTACCTCGCGCTTACTTGTACGGTATAATTTGCGCAAGTAATACGGAACACTACTGGGCCTGCCACACGCACAAGCTTTACCTCGCGCCTACTTGTACGGTATAATTTGCGCAAGTAATACGGAACACTTAAGTGGCTTGCACGTGCTACCGTTTTGTCGTCCACACGCACGGGCTTCCCGATACATGCCAGTTTGCACAAGTAAGCGCGAGGTAAAGCTTGTGCGTGTGGCAGGCCCTTAACGGTCAGGTGAAATGGTGAAAAATCACATCCTTGGAAAAATCAAAGTCAAAGTGTCAAATAGTTGAAGTGATAAGTGTACGGTACATACGCGTGATCCCTGGTACATACCATGTATGCTCCCTGCAAACATCACCTTGGAAGAAAAGTGGTTAAAAGCAACAAGATGTGGTTAGATTAGAAGTCCCCGGCGATCGCGGAAAACACGGACAGTACCTAGTAGCTCCCAGACCTAGTAGCTCCCCAGTTCCTTTGAGTGTTTCTGTCTGCGATAGTGTGACAAATTCTCACAGGTCGGCCTGTCTTCGGCTACTGTCACCTTCTGGGAGCACTTATAGATCACAGTCGTAGTTCTCTAGGCTCTCGAAGAGTTGCTGTCGGTGACAAAGGATGCAGAGCTTCTTCCATGAGGTTGACCCGGAATACATGTTCTGTAATAGGTGGGAATGCTGCTGACCTGTATGTTTTGCGGTTACATGGTCTCTGCCTCTCCTTCCTTTAGAGGGGTAGCCCCGGCACACATCTTGTTCCATGTTGAGTGGAGGTCACCTCATCATTCAGCAGTGAATTATCACTGGCGTAAACGTCAAAATGACGGTAGTTGAAGTCTTAATCCACATGCTCCGTCAAAAATGAAACATACAGGGAATATCAGGAGCGCAAACCTCATGCTGAATTTCCCTAGATGGTCGTTCGGATGCGCGCGCAACTCGCTTTGTGTCTCTTTTCTCACACAGATTTCTGTATAAGTCTGTCTCTCTCGTTTTCACCGAATAGGTCTATCAGTCAATGGTTAGATGTTCATTGTAAAGATCGGTGGATTGGCAGAAGAGGACCCATTGAATGGCCTTCTCAATCACCGGACTTGACTCCTCCGGATTAATTTTTTGTGGGATCACTTGAAGTCTGTTGTTTTCAAAACTCAGCCGGAGTCGATTGAAGAGCTGCGTCGTAGAATTACCGAAGAATGTCGCGCGCTTTCAAGAGAAACCTTCGAAAACGTTCGACAAGAGATCGGGAACAGGCTTTATTTATTGCCTTGAAAATAACGGCAATCATTTTGAACACTCATTGTGAACATTTGGCCTTTCTTTTTGGTTTGAAGTAGTTGAAATTTGATTTATTGTTGACCCATTGAACAGTTTTTCCAAATGATTCGAAAACTACCCAAACAAAATATGGCATAATTGATACAACTAGAAATCGTTTTTCAAGGGCTTTCCAATGATGTTTCACAAGTGGGGGTTTCCATTTGAAAAAAAAGTGGAGGGGGCTGAGGGTTGGGGCTCAGACAATGAGTGAGGGTGAGTCATTGACTTCACTATTATGGTTCCCCCTCCATTCTGTCGAAACGGTTTTGGGCGATTTTCGATATCTGCTTTTGTTTTAGAGTCACAGGCAATGGTAAGTTTCGAATTTGACACCCTGTATAATTGTTTAGCCTCGCTACTAAGAAGTGCCTGACGGCCACATTGGTACCGTCCTTATTATTGTTCACCATTCTGCCATGTGTTATGTATACTGTGCTGATCCGCTTTTGTTGTTGCCGCTAGGTCGGCGGGCCTCGCGACGGGTGAGATTCCCCCCCCCCCCCCACAGGTAAATATCACCGGCGTCGACAGAAGCCTCGTGAAGCCTGGGCGCCCGTTACTGAATTACCAACAACTCTCTGGCTGAGCTAGCAAACTTCCGGAACCACGTGCCCACACCCGGGAACATCCGTCGGAGCGGCCGATGGCCTGGTGGGCAGCAGGAGTGGAGACGCAGAGACTTCGGCATCACACGTCGGCCACAGAGAAGTCATTTCCAATTTTCTTTCTACTAGATAGAGAGCTGGAAGCTACGTTGATCCGGCACAGTGTTGCGTTTGAAATAATTGTTAATATTGTTACGAGCGGCGATCCCGTGAGTACTGGTAAACATGCGATCTTTCTGGATTCTTCCATCCATTAGATCGCAGTGTACAAGTGCGCAGTGTTCTTGTGCATTCCAGAGCGTGCGTGTACGTGAAACTGAATGGGGACGTCAACGCTCGATCAAGACACATCTGTTCATTTTCGCGGGGGTGCAGATTCCAGAACATACGGAAAGCACGTGAAGGATGTATGATTATTCAGGAGTCATCTAGAAACCGCATATGCCAGGTCACTATGGAAATCGCTGGAAGATGATAGAAAGTTCGGAAACGCGAATCGGAGGCATATGTCAGCACCGTCTTCCAGTGCGACAGTAAGTATTGAATTGGAAGAGACAGCGAGCGGATAAGCGAGCGATAATCACAGCGATAATTCCAAAAAGATAATTGTTGGCGTGTATTCATTGTGGTACGAAGAAATAAACAGTGTGTGTTTTAAAACGATCGTCTCAATTATGTTCGGACCCATACGCGAAATACGTAACAGTATTGCGGTGGCCTTATGCCCCGTCTCAACTTAGAAGAGTCTTCTACTCCCTCCAAACTAGTTGTAGGAGGCTCCATGCCTGTATTGTTTGTGTTTTGAACCGAGAAGCTTCCCTTCTTGTACTATGTACCTGGCCCAGCGGGCGTTTGTTATAAATTGTATTCCAAATTTATTATTTCCGTGTGTAAAATACACGACTTGTACAATGCACTTGTTTCGTTCGCTTATTCCACCTCACAGTTTGAGTGAATGCGGTTTATTGCACGGAGTGGACTCACTCCAGTCCGCATGGATTAAAACGTTGAATTTGATCCCGCAAAAACTTCTTCTTTCTTTTTTTGACTGCTCCTCTACTGGTCTTGGTTATTTTTGCTCTTCGATACTCTGCTGCTGATAGCTATAAAACCATGGAGATGGCTATCCACCTGCTTTGCTTGATCGTTCTCTTGACCTTTCCTCACTACCTCCCCCTGCTTCTCCTTAGCATCATCTTCTCTACAGATTTTCTTCCTCATTCTCCTTGCTTCCTCTCCGTCTACTTTTAGTTTGAGAATTTTCCATTTTACAAGTCTATTGTAGTTCAGTTGCATGTCGGCATTTTATGCACCAGTATCAAAGAAGCGTGATCCGTGACGCAGTCATCTGGAAGATGTAGGTCATGAGATGAAACTTAAAAGATACCTATCTATTTGGAATATCATTTCAGCTTCCTCCACGATGGTTTTTCACAAAACGATGCAAATATTTTCATTACCAAAGGCAAAGCCTGGCAAGCTCCCTTTGTTGATTTTCTTCAAACACGGCACCTAATTGACTTATCATTCTCAATCGTATATTTTAGGCAGGCGTCAAGACGTATTCCGAAATGCCAAAATGCCGCCGGGGTCTCGGCCAAGTTTAGGCAAGTGCCTCTATACAAGGATTTGCACGCGCAAGTTTCGTCGACCCGTCCGACCAAGCACATACCGGAGGATATCAAAGGACTTCGCTGCTGTGTCGCAATGAGCATGTAAACATGCATTAAACCGGCAGCGGACCGGAATGAACATGAATCAGAGAGAGCTCCGGCGGCGGCGGCAGCAGCAGCGCGGCATCGGTGGTGGATGGGAGAGCAAAAACACGGCGTATTACCATTTGTAGCGTGCAATTAAAATTAATTCAGTGATTAAGCAGCGACACGAGACGAGAGAGGTTCGGGAGCAAGCCCGGGAGATGTCAGGAGTGATTTACCTGCCCTCTCCCGGGAACAGCCCGCCGCCGCCGCCGCGCTACGTATTAATGAGCTGGCAATGGGCCGTCACGGACTAATTAAAGCCGCGGTAATTGAGTGGCCGATGTCAGCGAGCGGGTTAACCCTCTCTCTCCCTAAACCTCCATGATTAGTGGCGCGGAACGGAACAGGCAGCCAAGCTAGAGCTGGCTGGGCTCTCTCTGTGTACTCCACCAGCCAGCCAAAACACATACCACCAGAGACCTGCTGCCGTTTCGGCAATGGGTAAACTGAAAGCTCTCACTTCACAACAAAAGCAGAGGCTACATCAACACAGCTCTTTGAGGAAACATCACGCAAACATGCGACGGGATGAAGAGGAACTGCTCTCTAGTCTCTCGTGCGCTGGCTGAGCTCTGGATGCTTCCGCATTTTTCGCGTCTGACGGCGTTTAAGGGTGTCGCGATGACGGATGTGCAGGAAACCGCCATGAGAAATGGAGGTGTTGCGAGTTATGAGCTCCATCTCTGCGCCGCCTCAGGCGGATATTGCCATTCATTCGTCTTCTGGTTCTCGCAATATCGCCGGGCGTTTCGCGTGCTGATTGTGGCGGGACCCAAATCCGAAACTGGGCCGATTTGTCATTTCTCCCCTCGTGCTGTCCTTTACTCCCACTGCTGCAGCTAAACCGTTGCATATGTGAGAGTGAAACTGACGTTCAATAAAAAAAAAGACTGCACCGGAAAAAATGTGCATAGGAGATGATGGAGGGTGCTTAAAAAATCGCGACTTCTCTTACCCCCGGTTGCAAGAAAGTTAAATTTGCTCCGTCGCAAATTAGCTTCGGTACCAAACTCGGTATCAAATGGTAGGCTATTTGTACCGAGTAAACAGAGACGTGTCTGGAGTGACGACTGACATAAGTCATGAATGTCAAACAGAAAATTGAATAAAATTTGGAAATGGAAAGTGAAATGAGATTGTGTGTGAGAAAAGATACACGGAAGAAGATACTAAAGCACCTGTGCCTAATTCAAAGCGAGTACCTATACCGTTTGGATTTCAATGTTATGCCCAAAGTTGAGAATTTTGACTAATGGGTGCAGCAGGCAACCAGTTAAATACAGGCTTCAATCCAAATCATGCTGTATTTTGTCACTTCATTAGTTGAGCAGCGTGTTTTTGGATAAGATTTGGAATGTAAGGAACAAAGAGAAAAAAGGCAGTCCTTTTCAGTGTGTGAGATTTATTTTTGTACCGAAGAAAAACTTCGACAAATTATTGAAATCCAGCATGGTTTCCTTCCTCCCAATTCCTTTTGATGTCTCATGCCGATCTCCGGAAAGTTTTGTTGTCCGTTCTGAGGTCGACGATTACTGAAAGACCACCGACGATGCGACGACTCCTGCAGTATTTCCTGGCGTTAGGAGCTGTTCGACCGCCTGTCAAGGCAGAAAATTCAAAGCATGCAGTATCACTATTTCGGCACTGAATATCACAACGTCACTGGCGGCCCAGGATTGTACAATGCAGTATCACTATTTCGGCACTGAATATCACAACGTCACTGGCGGCCCAGGATTGTACAAGTTTCTTCAAACGAATTGTACAACAACATGTCAACAAAGCGCTCGGTGGCTCCCAGGCGGGGATCTGGATTGTCTTGATAATACTTTGGCCGAGGGTCAGTCCTGTTTGTTGTAGTCCTTGCTGGTAAATTGCACGGTGGTGCCATAAGAGACTCCAGGTTGCGAGTGTCAACAACAGCTTTGTTTTCGCCATACTGGGCTCCTGCGGAGGCATCAGCAAGTGTTATTTCAGTGAATAACCTGGAATTGTTTCTTTGGCAATAATAGCATTTACAGAGGCAATTTGTCATACTCACTTGCTCTAGAGCCTGTACATGGATTTATGCTTTAATTCGATGCAATTGTTTGCCTATTATTGTTCAAAATCGGCAAAAATAAAGTCGCTCTCTGATACGCTGTTAACCTCAAAAAAATTTGACGCTTCTTTGACTTTGACAGCCCGCAGCCCGCGCAGTACATTTTATCTACGAGGAGGTTTTTTCGATCGGCAATGACCCGACGTCTCGAGGAACTGCTATTTCTTGGTCTTCTCAGAAGAATAAAAATCGGAGACGTTGGAAAATTTAAAATAAAGTGTCGAATCAGACATTTTAGGTACCTACCTACGCATGAAAAGATGCAAGTAGTTCAAATGTGTGTCAACCTTAGCTACAGCCTGTTTGCTACCGTGTTTGATACCCTGTTCGTGCAACCGGAATAGGTTTGCTGCGTCGCAAATTCAACTACCACGTTCGTGCAACCGGGCATGAATGGTATAGTAGGTTCACTTGTACCGTGATTCTAGTAGGCTGGGCAAATTTTACAGTTTGGCATTGTAGACTTCACGTCCAACTGCCTAGTGTGCGCCTGAGCGTCTGGCTTCGGAAGATAGGTTATGTTGGTGTGTTGACTGTTGACTGTTGCTGTCAAAAATGAAAAAAATACCGAAATCAACTTTGCAAATTGCAAGTATGGAGTGGATGTAGTTCACCTTTCACAAGTTCCGCAAATTTCTTGTTCCAGTACGATGTCCTGATCAGTGAAATCAAATATTAACGCCGATGAATCCCATCCACACAAAAATTCGAAGGATGTAGCGGTGTAGCTTCCCACAGTTCCCAGTCTTCCGGAGTGAGGGTATTTTTTTTTTTTTAAACCAAGCATATTTCACAATGCTTCCATATTATGTGATTTTTGAAAATAAATTCACGTCTTCTCCGCAAAGCTGAACGTTATGAGGTACATCGCAGCACCTATACTCCGCCAATTTTCTCCCAGAAGCGAGTTCTTGATGGCACCCTCGAGGGCTCCAAAATGGGCACTGGACGTTATTGTTTACGACACAAGCTGAGGCACAAACACAGTTTTCACAGTAATGAGCACAACTCCACCACAATTTTCGTGAAACTCGTGATTTTCAGTCTATTTGACATAAACGGTAATGTTGTTGATGTTGTCAAGGTTGAACTTTCAAATATCAATGCAACCAACTGCCAAGTTCTAGGGAGTTTTCAAATATCAGATTTGGAAACTTAGAAACATAATCTCACAGCCAACTAGAATCACGGTACAAGTGAACGTACTATACTAAAAGATCCCATATACACTGTACAGGTGTCCCACGAAGTAACCGACATAGTTCAAGGGTAGATGTACTTTCTCAAGGCAAATCGGAAACTGCCTTCGAAATTTTCCTGACGTCCCCCGTTTCCGATATACAGGGTGATTCATGTGTTCAACCGAAAAGTTTGATTAGCCATATCTCAGGAACACATCAATAGAATCTATTGAAATTTTGCAGGTATATTATAAAACCAAGAGCCTTCGTAGCGCCCTATTCACTTATAAAATAAATACAGGACCGTACCCAAAATTTTGTTTTTCGAGTTTTTGTTGAAAAAGTCATCCTGTGTGGATTTTTTTCCAAAATCTGATGTCATATTCCGAGACTACATAAAAAATGCTACAAAATGCCATTCCTGAATTGTTTGGCACTAATTTAGCTCATCCAAATGAAAACTATTACGAGAAATTTTTCAGGAATATTTTTAAAAATTTCAATTTAAATCAGTGAAACGCTATTCCAGATGGTCAAACAAAGTCACTATTTCAATTGTGGTGCTCTAATCAACCAAAATAATATCAGGCGAATTTTCTGGAAACATGGATTTGGTACCTCAAATTCCTACCCAAATTCATGTTTCCAGAAAATCTCCTGAAATTATCCTCAGTTTGGTAGAACATCAAAATTGAAATTGTAACTTTGTTTGACCACCTGCTGGAATAGCGTTTGAGTGATTTGATTGAAACTTTCAAAAATATTCACGAAAAATCTCTGTTGATATATTTTTTTCGGACCAGCTAAATTGGTGTCAAACAATTTTGGAATCGCATTTTGTAGCATTTTACTTTCTCGCCCCCCCCACGAACACGGAGGGAAAGTATCGTAATCGTGCAGAAAAAAAGTTTTGAGATTTCACCGGATATATCCGTTTTGAGGTCCTCCAAGACGATTAAGACGTAACGTTGACTGGATCGACTTGATATTTGGTATACAAACATGGTTGTTTCCTGAAAAGAGCCCATTAGTTTTTGGCTGTCATCTGTCAAACCCAACTGTCACTATCATCAAATGTCAGAAGCTATATCTCACGGAACTCAACTTGCAATATGTCATTTGAAAGCCCTTGAAAAACTGTATTAAGAACAGTTGGAAACATTGCCATGTCTGTCATCTGTCAAATAATAAAAAATGTTAAAGTTCAAAACTTTACCAATTAATTATTCAAAATCTATCCGACGGATTGGAACCAGATTTGGCAGGAAGCAACCCAACAAAAGAGTCAAATTGAGGCCGCAGTTGCAGTTTTCTACCATTCTCCAGTTGGGCGTAATGAATTTTCAAAATTTCTCCTGGCCGTTGCCACTCAGGAGGGGCTCTCGCCGGTGTTTCGACCAGCACGACTCGCTTTTGTAGCAGGACTCCACTCAAAAATTTATTCCTGCTCAGGGATCGACTTTTTTTTGGAAATTTCAACTGATATCGAAAGTAGATTGTATTGAGCGTCGTGCAGGTCTATTTTCAAAGTTGACACGGTTTTGGTTTTCCGACTGTAATTTTTTCAAAATGAAATTTGCACATTACGTGAATTTGAGAAAAACGCAATGCAAACTTCTACATGCGGTAGGCCCCACGAAATATTAATTTTAGGTGCAGACATGCTGTGAATAAAAGTTGGAGAAAAGATTGAGCTAATTTTTGGAGGAAAAATTTTCGAAATTGGATCAACAGTTGCCGAGTTTTCCTCTCTGGAAAAACTGCAAATTTTCCAACTTTTTATTCCGTGAACAGATTTCTTGGAATTGTTTTTTTTAGAAAATAGATAACTGGTTCTTGAACATTTTCCAATAATTTCTCTCCAATTTCCCGGAAATTTTCCCCCTGAAAATATAAAACCACTCATGCGATCGTACAAATTAAGCGGTTCTGTCACGATAATTACCGAATTATTGATCCGATCGAATCGAAATCAGGTACGGAGGCCTAAGTTCAGCCTGGAATGATCTGATTAGACTTTGGGTGGATGATTTTGATCGGAAGCCCTCAGGTGGCACATTGGGTCTGGGTTTGTCTGCCCAAGCTCTAAATTGAAAATATAGAGTCGAAATTTGACACACAGATGCAGTAAAAGTTTTCAATCAAGTTTTTGTAATTTCATCATCATATCTAAAGTAGGAACAAAAATTTCAATAAGGAACCAGCATTGCATTTTTGAGATATCACAACAGTTAGCTACCTAGTTCTACCTTTTGGATCATTTCATCACCTTGGAAAACTGACCTAACCTGTCATTTTTTCTGTCCGCTCAACAATGGATGCAGGATGCTCGCTAAACGCTCGACTAGATAGAATTTTTTCATCAATTTCCAAATCGAATCGCCCCCTCCCGAAGGGACACTTCGATCAAAATCATTACTGACGTCTCTGGA
This sequence comes from Anaspis maculata, assembly GCA_949128115.1. Lineage (NCBI taxonomy): Eukaryota > Metazoa > Arthropoda > Insecta > Coleoptera > Scraptiidae > Anaspis > Anaspis maculata. Next base: position 23,932,966 of record OX421962.1, read on the forward strand.
TACCGCCGGGAAGTTTTGTGTCGCCCCACAACAGATTTTTTATGTAGTTTCAGAGTATGACATCAGATTTTGAAAAAAAAATCTATACAGGATAACTTTTTCAACAGAAACTCGAAAAACAAAATTTTAAGTGCGGTCCTGTATTTATTTTATAAGTGAATAGAGCGCTACAAAGGCTTTTGGTTCTAGAATATACCTGCAAAATTTCAATACATTCTATTGATGTATTCCTGAGATATGGGATGGCCAATCAAACTTTTCGGTTGAACACATAAATCACCCTGTATATCGGAAACGGGAGACGTCAGGAATATTTCGAAGACAGATTCTGATTTCCCTCGAGAAAGTACATCTACCCTTGAACTATGTCGGTTACTTCGTGGGACACCCTGTATTTCTCTTATTCTTTAGCTACGAAAAATATGATTTGTTTGAGAAACTATATTATTCTTTTTAGCTTCGCTGTGATCGTCTAGTGTATTCAATTTTCGTAGTAACTCAAATTTTTTGGATGGAATGACATGCGTGTTGAGAAATCTAATCAATAACAACAAGAACTCAGCTATCAATTTTAAAGGTATTTTTTATTCAAACCATAACGAACAGGTCAGAATCTAGAATGTAAACTGCGCACCAATTGAAATGGGCCACCCAAAAATTTCAGTCGAATTCAAAATGTCGTAGCTTCAAAGGTGGTTGACTAATTTCAAAACTTTTTTATTCCTTGGATAGCTCATTTATTGTGCTATAAGATGCTACATTCCACTTTTGGTACAATATTTTGTTATAATTTATACGGGGTGTTACATTGAGGTACTGCAAAATTGTAAAAGTTTGGATCCCTCCCAATCGACGGAAAATTTTTAAAAATTTTTTCTAACCTGTTTTGGGGAACTGCTATACCTGTGTCTCGGGAAAGTTTTCCAAGTTCATCTCCATCTCCTCTAATTACAGAGAAAACGGGAAAAGGTAGTGTTTCAGGCTTTCGATGATAACTTTTCCCAGTGTTGATCGATCTCCAACCTATGGGGCTTGTGTTGAAGCCAAAACTTCAAGTCAGGACGATACAGGATGAAAATTTGTTCCTGATCAAAACTTAGAATAGGGGGCTCCACCAAAAGTTACCCAAAAATGGCTAGTATTCTGAAATCCGTTTGTGGGAACCAGCAATTAGGTTGACAGCTGTTTTCGAGAGAGCAACTCATGGTGACCAATTTGAAACGGCTTCAGTCCATTTGGCTAGAAACTTTTGGCGTCAGAATCAAAAGTCCTCCTGCATGTTTGAATGGAGAAAATCGCCCCCATTCACCTGAAAAGTTATTTTCAGTACCTCAATGTAACACCCCGTATAAATTATAACAAAACATTGTACCAAAAGTGGAATGCAGCATCTTATAGCACAATAAATGAGCTATCCAAGGAATAAAAAAGTTTTGAAATTAGTCAACCTCCTTTGTATGAATTCGACTGAAATTTTTGGGTGGCCCATTTCAATTGGTGCGCAGTTTATTTCACCCACACCTGATTCCCTCGAATAACTCTCCCTGTTGGGTGTCAACCAAACTCACACAACAGACACAGACGTAAAACACCTCCAAATCGAATTGTTTCTTCCTAAAACGTATAACATAAATAACAACTGTGGTATTACTTGACGGCCCCGTGGCGCAGGCGGTCGAGTGGCTGCCTGCGGCGCGAAAGTCCCGGGTTCGATTCCCGGTGAAAAGTCTGGGTGTTGTGTTGTCCGAAATTTGAACTTTTCTGAGTTTGTATAATTGATAAATAAACGGGCAAACTCCTATGGCAAGAAAAAGCCGATAAGGAGAAAAACATTTATTTAGAGTCACTCCTATTAGGACTTCATTTATAACCATTGGGTCCAAATTTTTTTCAGTGAAGTTTGGTCAGCATTGCACTGAGCTCCCATGTTTTATCCTAGAGCACACCGGACGAGAATTGACGCCAGGACACAGTTTAATGGGACAACCAAGCCGCTCACCCAACACAGAGGTGGACACACCAATCACCGAATACCAGATCGCATTCCCCGTAGAATCAACCAAGAAGTACAGTCGTAAAAGGAATTCCATAGGACTACTCGAATGCACCTAGCCAGATAAGTACCAGCTGGCTAGTGCACGTCATCTCAGGTTTGACTCCATCGCCTCGGTCTGATCAAACATGAAATATGGCTAAGCCCCGCTACACACCTTAGAACCAGGCAGACGTAAGCAATAGTTCCACCAAACACACAACAACGCCAGGGCGCTCAGCGGAGGACACATTCTTTCATTGAGCATGGCAGTGTTCCATCCTACGATAGCATGGCATCCTACGTGACGACGGCGACGGGGCGGCTCACGAAATAAGCGTTAGGTACCGATGAAAGATTCGGCAGGGTTAGTAATGGAGGTGAACATTTCTTGGCAAGGAAATCAGAAAAAAATTATTGCCTACCCTCGTGCCTACCTACCTATTTTAGATCAAGATATTAGAAAACAACTATTGGGAGAGGCTAGGAATTCACCTGAGAATTCACCGAGGGACAGGCCAGGGCAGGGATGCACGTTGTCAAGTTGTACACAGTAACATTACCGTAATAAAGTTACATTTGAGAGCGCTTCACATTCCCGGGTTTGAGCTTGACGTTTAGGTTCGAGTTTGGCGTTTGTGCTCAGCTGCTCAGCTCACCTGTTCTTTTTACGCATGAAATTGGCTGTATTCCTTTTACACGAAATCTCAAATAATCTCACCTCAGTTGGAGAGAGAAAATGAAATTATAAATTAAAAACGTGATCACATGAATCGTGATCTTTTGCCGTGGCTGGAACTCTCCATGCAAAGCTCCAAAAATATGGGAAAAAACACGACAACAATGTCCCACCCGGTATATAGCCGTTATTGATTTCTTTTGATTATTTCTTACACACTGTTATTCTTGAGGAATCAACCTTTTAGCCAAAAGAAGAATTTCTTAAATCACAATAACGGTTTGAAAAAAAACCGACATCAAAGTTATGGCAAAATTTTGGTGCTGCGTTAATTATGCACGTCAGTGTAGTGTAATCCGCCTGATGATGCTGGAAAAATAATCCGGCGAAACCGGTCGCAATAAATGAAGTTAAGAGGAAGAAGGACCGTTTTTAATTCATAATTTCATCAAAAGTATATTCCTCCATGGATCAAGAAACCACACATATGGAGAGAGAAAAAGCGAAAATTGCATGAGAGGGAGAGAGACACAACCAGAAATTGAAGTGAGAATTCTCAGTTCAAATGATAAAAGGAACGCAGCTATTCGTGGTGGGATATAATTTAAAACGAATTTGCAATAGAATAAACAACTCTATCAGCGTATTTTCATAGTGGCGATGTCCCGTAAACTGGACCTGAACACCTTTTTGTCGAACGAAAACCAACAATGCCCTCCATCCCTAGCTCTGAACAACCATAAGGCGACTATGAGGCCTGGCACAAAAAGCGTACTAGTGAAACTTCTAGATAGCGGAGCAGTAATTATTGAAAATTCATAAGAATCGTGCACTTTGTGCCAAGTCTTTGAAATTTGGTATAGTCTTAGCTTTGGTCTAAGGGTTTTAGGAAACCATCGCAAGCAACTTGTGCGCGACCTCTGGTGGCCTGTTAGCGTGAAATCCAATATGGCCGCCATCTGTGCTGGTACTTTTAGTGGAAGGGCTTCTATGAGACATAAAATATGACTGAATAATATGTTACTATAATATCAGTATAGTATATAAATATAAGAACAATATAAAAATATAAAGGGTGTCCCAGGTTGAACTGAAGCATTTCTTTTTGGAATAAAAGGCGCAGTTTTTGGAAAATCGGAAGTTTACCTATTAGCCCAGGAAAGAAATGCAAAATTGCGATGAAACCCGGCTTTGAAATTTGAGGATCCCTTCAGAATTTGATGGGGAACAACATACTTAAAGTACCCATCTGTCCGAGGCTTGGCATTTTTTCTGTGGGAGGTCGAAGGTAGAAGAAGTTACCATTTTTGAAATCGTTGTTTTTTTTCATACTTCTTTCATTGGACCTTATATTCTCAAGGTCAAGGAACACAATGCAAAGAATTCGCAGAAAGTGTAATGCACCAGTGGCGTACCAGACGACTGCGAAGGGGCCGAGGTGCGATTTTTCGCAAAGTCGTATGGTAAACCGTGACTAACATTTTTTTTTGACATGTTTGGTATCATCTCCAACTGAGTCGCACTCTCCGATTCCAAAAATAGATCTGAAATTTTGATAGAGACGTGTTTGAACCGGTTTTGTCAGAAAAAGACATGATTTTTTTACCCTTGAATTTGATGTATTGTAATTCTAGTTCCGACATTGTCCAATGTATTTATAACTATGATTTTGACTTAGACAGTTGCTTTGGGCTATTCCACACACAAATATCATTTGCTGAAATTTTCTTCCGTTTCCACAAAGTCACGGAGTGATTTTATTTCTTGAGATGTATCATATCAACGCTTGATTTGACGAAACGTGCTATTCCACAAGAAAAATCAGGCTACTATCAGGTAGCTTTTAATTGTTACTTTAATCATTTCAAGGCATGAAATCAGTTTTCTCTATCAAATAAAATCACTGAAACTAAAATCAGAGCTAGTCCTGTCCCTAGCAGTACTTCTGTAGGAAAAACGATGTAATCAAAATTTTTTTTTGGAATCGTTAGAGGATCATCCCAGGACAAATAATCACTCGGGTGCTTTCGCGATTTCTGGTACATTTTCCAGCAATATCACATCAAAGTTGGCGGCTGGTCAATTCTTCAGTTCGCTGATATTTCTTGGAGTTTTTGCGATTTTTTTCAAATAAAAGTACTAATCTACCCAAAAAACAATTCCGGATCGAATGGTGCTGTCAGATTTTGAGTACTTACGTTATACCGGGTGAAAAAAAAATAAAACGAGTTTTATATTTTTTGTCCAACTTTTTAGTTTCTTGGCCGATTTCAACAAACTTTATGTCAAAAGCTCGCTGACTAAATCGTCTACTCAAATCAATTGTCAATATAGCCAAATTACCGAAAATTAAGATGGCGGCGGCGAACCCAAATAAAAATGTGTCGTATTTCGAGAATTTTTTTTTGATTTCTAAACTTCGTGAAGAACGACACTGATGGTGGATTCTGGAAGATTCAGCTTTCTTCTGCAACTTGGGACTAAATTTACTTGATTCGCACATTCCACTGTGAAAATATAGTGAATTAAAGGAAGGTCCATTTGTGATTTTTTCCAAATTCACAATAAATCAGCAGTTTAAAAACCTCCCGCGAATCCTTATTTTTGAAGCAATTTCTACACACTTGATAGTGATCGTAAGCTGTGTGCATAGGCTATAAATACCGTGTTGGTGCATGGCCGAAGTTTTGAAATTTTAGATGATAGATGACGTAAATGGTGGAGGTGCGCATGTCAAATATCGAATATTCTACTATTTGTTCTCACATGTTCTGAACGAAATTTCTATAAATGGTTGACTTAATGGTCAGCTGGATAAACACGCAACGAGAGTCAAATGTTGAAAGAGTCGAAATGTGAAATTTTCAAATAGACGACTTTACTTCTTTGGAGAAAATAAAACGGTTCTATCCGTTGGTCCAGGAATTTTTGCTGTTAAAATCGCAAGTAGCGAACAAAAATGAAAGCCAGCCGGATTTTTGTATATAAGCTCAGTTAAACATGTAGTTCAACATAGTCAAAGTTCTCAAGAATCCGGTGTGAGCTTCGGCCGTTGTGGCCTCGAGAAGAACTTGAGGATCAGTTTTTCGCGTATATCTCGTGAACAATGGCACTTGGAAAGAACGTGCTTGGGAAGAAATTGTTGAAAATTTTATTGTCTATAAGAAAGGTCCTTACACGTTTCATCGTCAGTCCACTGTTTCTTCGTCAAAACACAAGAAAATTAAAATAATCCAGATGCTCGATGCTGAAGACTGTATGGACCTTGAGTTTTATGATGGCAGAGTGCCACTTGGTAGAGGTGTTGTTCGATCTATTCTGTTTTGACTGTAACTATTTGCCATCAATACCAACTATGCCGGCGGCATATACAGGGTGGAATAAAAATAAGAAGTTGAAGAAATGTACCTCAAGAACCAAAACAGGTGAAGACATATAAACCGCCAAAAATATTTCTAATTTCATGGTCATGAAGTCGTCGTAAACTTGGATCAAATATGTTGAGCCGTTTCTGACATATCTTCAATCAACTGAAGTCGTTACGAAAAAAAACTAGTTTTCCGTCTATCAGTAACTCTTCAGATATTGAATCGAGACTTGGTGTTTTGAATCGAAACAATGATAAATCACATTTAAAATGAAATAATAGTGAAAAACACTTTCTAGGCCAACTACTTTGAAAAAAAAACACAGTCAACTTTTTTTCTGATGAGTAGACGAAAAAATTATTTTTTTCGGTAACAACTTCAGTCTTTTGAAGATATTTCAAGAACGGCTCAAGATATCTGATCCAAGTCCACGACGACTTCATGACCATGAAATCAGAATTATTTATGGCGATTTACATGTCTTCACCTATTCTGGTTCTTGAGGAACAAATGTTTTATTTTTATTTCACCCTGTGTTCTCGAGGAACAACTTTTTATTTTTATTTCACCCTGTATATGCCGCCGGCATAGTTCGTATTGATGGCTTCAAGTTCCAATCAAGAAATAGTGGACCACCAACATCTCTACGAGGTGGCACTTCGCCATCATAAAACTCAAGGTCCATACAGTCTTCAGCATCGAGCATCTGGATTATTTTAATTTTCTTGTGTTTCGACGTAGAAAGAGTGGACTGACGATGAAACGTGTAAGGACCTTTCTTATAGACAATAAAATTTTAAACAATTTCTTTCCAAGCACGTTCTTCCCAAGTGCCATTGTTCACGAGATATACGCGAAAAACTGATCCTCGAGTTCTTCTCGCGGCCACAACGGCCGAAGCTCACACCGGATTCTTGAGAACTTTGACTATGTTGAACTACATGCTTAACTGAGCTTATATACAAAAATCGGCTGGCTTTCATTTTTGTTCGTTACTTGCGATTTTAACAGCAAAAATTCCTGGACCAACGGATAGAACCGTTTTATTTTCTCCAAAGAAGTGAAGTCATCTATTTGAAAATTTCACATTTCGACTCTTTCAACATTTGACTCTCGTTGCGTGTTTATTCAGCTGACCATTAAGCCAACCATTTATAGAAATTTCGTTCAGAACATGTGAGAACAAAAAGTAGAATATTCGATATTTAACATGCGCACCTCCACCATTTACGTCATCTATCATCTGAAATTTTGAAACTTCGGCCATGCACCAACACGGTATTTGTAGCCTATGCACACAGCTTACGATCACTACCAAGTGTGTAGAAATTGCTTCAGAAATAAGGATTCGCGAGAGGTTATTAAACTGCTGATTTATTGTGAATTTGGAAAAAATCACAAGTGGACCTTCCTTTAATTCACTATATTTTCACAGTGTAATGTGCGAATCAAGTAAATCGAGTCCCAAATTGCAGAAGAAAGCTGAATCTTCCAGAATCCACCATCAGTGTCGTTCTTTACAAAGTTTAGAAATCAAAAAAAAATTCTCGAAATACGACACATTTTTATTTGGGTTCGCCGCCGCCATCTTGATTTTTGATAATTTGGCTTTATTGACAATTGATTTGAGTAGACGATTTAGTCAGCGAGCTTTTGACATAAAGTTTGTGAAAATCAGCCAAGAAACTAAAAAGTTGGAAAAAAAAAATAAAACTCGTTTTATTTTTTTCTCACCCGGTATAACGTGAGTACTCAAAATCTGACAGCACCGTTCGATCCGGAATTGTTTTTTGAGTAGATTAGTACTTTTATTTGAAAAAAATCGCAAAAACTCCAAGAAATATCAGCGAACTGGAGAATTGACCAGCCGCCAACTTTGATGCGATATTGCTGGAAAATGTACCAGAAATCGCGAAAGCACCCGAGTGATTATTTGTCCTGGGATGATCCTCTAACGATTTCAAAAAAAAAATTTTGATTACATCGTTTTTCCTACAGAAGTACTGCTAGGGCCTGGATTAAGCGGTATTCCAGTCATGACATCATTTTTCTTCCGACAATGCAGAATAAATTTCGCAAAAAACCGCGAAGTTTCGATCCATAAAGTCGTTTTGTAGCTCCATTTCCATCGTGGTTCAAAACACTCATGATCACAGTTTTGGAATAGATTGTTCCATTGAACTATTTAATAGATGAATTTCATAACTAGAAGTTTCTATCGCTCTTACAAAGTCACACGGTAATTTTGTTCCAAAACGTGCACCGTGTAGAAATTCAATTTCAAAAGCTCGCAGTGTCGGAGGAAAAATGATGTCATGACTGAAATACGGTTCCGATTTTGGTTTCCTTGATTTTGTTTGATAGAAAGACCTATTTTCATGCATTGAAATGATTGAAGTGCCACTTCGAAGCTACATTCTGATCGTAGCCTAATTTTTCTTGTGAAATAGCACGTTTCGTCAAATCAAGCTTTGACATGTACATCTCAAGAAACAAAATCATTCCGTGACTTTGTGACAAGGGAAAAGTAGTAAGAAAATGATATTTGTGTGTGAAATAGCCCAAGCTAACTGTCTAAATCAAAATCTAAGTTAGGAATACATTGGACACTGATGGAGCTAGAGCTACAAAACATCAAATTTGAGGGTTGAAAAATCATGGTTTTTTTCCGATAAAACCGGTTCAAACACGTCTCTATAAAAATTGTATACTTATTTTTAGAATCAAAGAATGCGATTCAATTAGAAATGATACCAAACATGTCAAAAATAGTGTTAGTCACGGTTTTATATACGACTTTGTAAAAAATCGCACCTCGGTCCCTTCGCAGTCGTCTGGTACGCCACTGGTGCATCACACTTCCTGGGAACTTATTGCATTCTTGTACCTTCGACCTCCCACAGAAAAAATGCCAAGCTTTGGACAGATGGGGATTTCTAAATATGTTGTTCTCCATCAAATTCTAAAGCGATCCTCAAATTTTTAGATTTTCCTTAATTTATTCTGGGAGAGATTCCGGGTTAAAACCTGTTCTGCCTGGACTATCTACTGAGAATCAAAATGAAAAACAACATCGGTCCAATGTAGGTACTCCTTGGTTGTCTTTGCTGAAAGCTACTTTTTTAGCGAACATTTTTATTTCATTTTCGCAGATTTGAGGTTCTATTTCATCAATAAGTCTCCGAATACTGTCTTTGCGCTCCATGATTGTTCAGGGATAGTTGAGATAGACTCTCTCTTTAACATACCCCCATAAATATAGGGAACAACCTTATAGTGAACCCGATTGTCTGCAAAAACGCCTATACCAAAGGGTTCAGAATGGGTAAAATTATTATCAAACTCCAACAATAAACAAGACTTATTCAACTTCCTCTGCGAGAAATTTGCTAAACTAATCACTGGTGCTCCGTATCAACTGTTCACAACAAAAGATAATCAGATGCTAAGCAACAAAACAAGTGATATAATAATTATCAACCATTTCTCCAAGCCAGCAAGAAGAAGCAGACACCAGAATGATGCACTTGCAACACGCAGCTGAGCAAGGACATACTAAAGCGTGCCTCGCCACAATGGACACAGACGTGGTTGTTCTGGCCATCTATCGCTTTACACGGTTGAATATGTCAGAGCTATGGATACATTTTGGAAAAAACTTTGAAGAGATTCCAATAAAATCCCATTTGTCTACAGCTTGGACTTGAACGCTCCGACGTCCTTTTTTTTCATGGCTTTCATGCATGTTCGGGGTGTGATGTGTATCATCATCGATGTTTGGAATAGGGTATGTGACGGTTTTTCAATTTTGGTCTAAATAATTTCTAATTGCTTGGTTTCCACTGAAAGTAGTATTTATTTGGTTCAAAGCATGTTTATTTTACGTGAAAAAAATCTTCTTTATTTCGCTAAAATATTTGGCGCCCAAACGCTTTATGAAAGTCAACGGCCATTGTGACGTCACAGTTCATAAACTGTCAAGTGTCATTCGCGAATGTAAACAAACCATCACATGTTCGCAAGGACGCTGTTCTGTTTGGAGAACAACGAGTGGAAAATCATATCACTGGTGTGTGGTGCCTCTTTGCAAAAACACGGGAAGAAGTTCCCCACACTAACTTTTCATTGTGGTACCCAAAAAAGAACACATGAGAAGGAAGTGGCTGGAACTTGCAAGAAGGGATCCAACCAAATGGATTATCTTCGGAGTCGTCCATCTATTTTTGTGAAAACAATTTTGATGTAGGTATATGAGCTTGGTAGGTAGGTACCTTCAATTATATCAAGTATCATATGTGTTATATAATCGATAAATGATATTGAAACACAATTTGAGATTTGAGGTTATGTTATTAAAAGTGAAGTTAGTGGTCAGACTTTAGACTACCGTATTTTAGTGAATGTGCCTACAGTTTTATTATGACGTGAAAAAAACTACCAAATCATTACAGCGTCCATTTGAGGCAACGTACTGCTATTCGCTCTCGAGAAACCTGGATCACATTTTTTTTTCAGGTGAAATTGAAAACACCGACACGCTTCGTCACACGCTACGGGCTACGTGACATCTCCGGTGACAGATGAGAAATGACAGATATGAAGATTGACGTCACACCCAATCGTGGCGCGTTTTAGGTCACAGGACATTGATTTAAAATAATTTAATTTTTAATTTCACTTTTCTCATCAATTAATCAATGTATCATCGAGAAATGTTGCACAAGCTACATTTCAATTTTCACTTGCTCATAACAAAGACATAAAACCATTAAAATCTGACACAGTCACATACCCTATTGGTAAAAAGACGACATGGAATGCATGGGGTGCTCATCCTGAGGTCACTGACACGTTCATTGACATCACAAATACAACGAATAGTTTCACGTTGGAATCACAGCACATGCCTCATCTTGAGCGTTTTACAGTTCTGGCGTACAGCAAAAACTGAGGTGCAAGTTTAGTCAGTGATGCAAAGAAGTTGATGGTTACCCAAGGCCTCAAGTCTCTTGAATCTATATCACCATCACAACATGCTTTATTCCAGCATAAAAAGCGAGCTCTGTTCACTACCGCATTCATTTGGTGGAAGGTGTCGTTGTCCAGAGCGCCTAATATCCCTGATTCGAGCCCTGATTACAGTAAATTTGGTTGGGAATAAAATGACAGAACCAAAGAATGGGTACCCTACTGGACTGATCTTCCGGATGCAAGCCATGGATATTCATTACTACTCAACTGTGGTTGTTTGGTGTCATGCACAGGCAGATGTAAATGTTATCGAGCCGGGATTTGCTTAAGTTCAATATGCAAGTGACAAGAAGGCTGCAGAAACAGCTTACATAACACATGAAGTAACAAATATCATATCTTGTTGTAAAGCTTGTCAGATTCTATCGTATTTGTGTCCGCCGTTCATGTTTCTTTATATTTTGTGATTACACGGGATTTATATAAAAAATTGTCTCTTCACCTTGCATCTCATTGTCTAATCTGCCATATCAAAGCACTTAATCACCTTGAAATCGATTTTTAAACACAAATAAGACCTGAGAAATGGACCTCTCGCATCTTGAAACCTATAAAAAGTGGTATTATTCAAGATTTTGTGTCTAAGAGAAGCTAGTAGAAGTACAGATGACGGCCATATTGGATTTAACGCAAACAGGCCACTAGAGGTCGCGCACAAGTTGCTTGCGATGGTTTCCTAGAACCTTAAAACCATATCTAAGACCATACCAAGACTTGGCACAAAGTGCACGATTCTTATGCAATCCTGCGTCTATATCCTGCCTATATCCTGCAATCGCTGATTTCTGTAACTGAATCATCCACGACGAGGCAGCACTGGTACACAAACATCCACCATGGCGATCAAGAACCTTCCAAGAGTATTTCTCCAGTGGGCTACAATCAAACCTGGCAATCAAACAAAGGATCTGGGTGCTCAAAGGCTCGATATAGTGGGCGACCGTGACGTTTATTGAGGCTACCGTGACGACAGCCTCAAGAAAAACGTGAGGGAAGGACGTGGCAGTGGGATGAGGCGGCAAGTTTTTGCCGCAGATCTGTTGCCGAAGAACTGGCCGGATTTCCTGCGTAACTCGAGGGATAAATAGGAACTATTCATGCTTCTGAGTCGACTGGTCGTCACCACTTTCCCAATGGTTCTTGTGGCAACCAACGTTGGCAATGAGATTGTATCTTTAGGCGTACAAACAGGACTAGCAGGTTAACCCATTCTTACTCTGGCTGATGAGGCGGATGGATGCATTATTCTACAAGTAAAGGATCAAGTACTTAACGGAGCGACACCTGTTGTTATTTGCACAGCCGACACAGATGTTGTAGTTTAAGCTGTTTCATTCTATTTCTTTCTCAAGCCCCTGGGCTTAGAACAACTTTGGACTTGTGCAACGACCAGCGTTATCTTCTTATTCATGATATGGCGGCTCCATTGGGAAAAAGCAGAGCATCGGCGCTAAGAGGTTTCCATGCGTTCACAGGATGTGACACTGTATCGTTTTTCAAGTGCTAAGGCAAGAAGAGCACTTGGAAGGCATGGGAAGCCTTTCCTTCAGTGACGAAGCCATTTTGAAGATCGGAAAGCCCTCAGCGAGACTATCAATCGAAGAGTTTGCGTTTGACTTTGTTAAAGAGACTTACAGTAGTGTTATACGATAACAAAAGCAACTACGTGAGCGTCGACAAACTGCAACGGGAATTGTTTAGCACCAGGGAGCTAGCCAAGTTACCGCTGACTTCAGATGCTCTATCTCAACATGCGCAGAGAGCGTGCCTCTTAGCGGGTCACATCTCGGGGCAAGCAATTTCACCAGAACCGTGGTACCCATCTCCATCGGAATGAGAGTTTAAAAAACAAGGCGGAGAGTGGCGGCCTGTGTGGACTCTAAAACCATGGGTGTGAGAGACCTGTTGGGAACTGAGCACGTGCGTATACAACACCATTGTATTTGAACAAAACACCAAATGAGACAGAAGACAATATTGATGGATGATGGTTGAGCTAATTACAAGCACCCCATTCCTCGTCATATTCACTTTTCAGGACGTATGCAATACTCATGAAATACATATGCAATAGTGTGCAATACGTATACAATACGTATACAATACTGTACAAAATCTGCAATGCTTATGCAATACGCAACAGTGATTCAGTATTGCGTTATGTGGGACATCAAAATTCAAAGTGTTAACCCCTTGGCTATCCAATGACCACAAGATTGTTGGAATCGGATAAGAAACCAAAATTTAGCCAGTATGATATTTTGGCCCGACTGGTTTTCAGTATATCTTGAAGAACTGACACCTAAAAAATGTTTTAAACATTTTTCCGGCACATCTGAGACACACAAGAAAAGTTGCGTTTTTTCAAGCACTCTGTATGAGTTCCTAGACGAAATGGAGCTATGAAACGAGAGAAATGCTAGGTATGCAGTCTGCTGATGAAGTAGGTATAGGTGAGTACCTACCTATCTCTGGGACAGTCATCAATCTTCAATTTTTACAGAACACCTTACCTCAAGAGAATCCATCACCACTGACTAAGAGCGGGCAAAGTCGACGTCCATGACCGGGACCGTGTCGCGAGCTCATCTCGCCCCGTCCATCATCCTCCACTTGGAGCAGCATCACCTCCGTGGAAGAAGGAGGACAGACAGGGGCAGAGCAGAGAGCAAAGAGCGACGAGAGCACCGCCACGGCACGCCGGGGTTATTGCGGCCGTTTCGCCTTATCAAGCGGCCCGAAATTACTCTTTATGTGCTAAATACCGTGCTCCGCCATTTTAAAATTAGAAGCGGTTGTTTAACCGCCACAAGTTATGGTACTTTTTATATTATCTCCCGCCGAGTAAACCTATTACACTTAAATTTTAAAACAGTCACATTTTCTCGGCCTTATCGCCGCCATTATATCTGGGAAATGCGTTGCAAACACTCCTGCAACTCTTCGCCCGACGAAAACTGATGACACGGAACTTTCTTATCTCGAAATAAATTAAAATTGCCTTCTCTGCTGCTCCTGCGAGGAACGGCGCCTTGCTCGCCGCACAGTCGCTCCTGCAGGGATGGGTTTTTCTGGAAGCGCGATATGAGAAGCTCCGCCGGAAAAATTAGAAGCATCCACCCGACCCTCTTTTATATAAGCCACCACTTATACAGATATAAACACATCATGATGGCGGGATAGAGGGCGCTTTTTCAATATTCATTTAAAAACATTATGACGGCTTGTCGGTAATGTAGCTGTTATGAGGGAACCCCGCGATGAAAGAAATAATAAATCGTGACAGCAGCGGCCCCGCTATTCCATCATAAAGAACAAGAGGGTGAGGAGGACACGCTGAGCCCACTTGTCAGCCGCTGACGGTGCTTTGTTTTCTTTAGGAGGGCCACTGAGCTGTCCTTTTTAGTCGCAACCACGTTCCGCATAAGATATTCTGTAAACAAATTAGACTTAGTTGGGTGCTATCGGAGTTTTCCATGCACCACCGAGGGCCCTCCGGGGATTCTTTCCTGACAAAAGTTCATTTGCACGGCAATATTTAAGGGTCGCTCGGCGCAAAAGAGGACCCAGGACCCTCGTATGATGCAGGAGGGCGGCTGTGTATGCTCAAAAGAAAATAATTTACTGGCGGCTGCTGCGAGATATTTTTCCAACTTTTATTATTAGATCATTGGAGCGGAATAAGAGTTTCGATCCTGGCAGCGCCAGAGCCGTCTGGAGCTTTGTCGGGCCCCAGGGCTGTAGAGTAAAAGAGGGCAGGGCACCTTGTGAGCAGTCGAATGTAACAACTTTAATTTTCAAAAACTTGAATGAAGGAGTTGCAATCTTTGTGGAAAACATATAACACTCACAAGAAGTACAATACAACCCAGAACTCATCTTGAAGTCATTGCAGTAACAGTCTAGAAACCCAACCCCACTATTTTTCTGCAATGTATACATCCCGCCGGACCACCACCTTACCTATCAAGAATTGGATGAACTAATCAGTCAGCTGCCCTCACCATACAATCTACTCCGTGACTCAACGCCCACAATTATCTTTGGGGTCAGACAAAACCAGCACAAAAGGTATAGTCCGGCGGAAAAAGACACGGATTGTGCACGTAGGAAAAAAACTTTTTGTATTTTTGTCCTTGATCTACACCTAAAAGTAAGTCGATTCAGAAGCGAAGGCATTCTTGCGGGGTCATTAGTAACTGAGTACGGCCCTGTCAAAATTTGGAAGAATTTCTCAAAAATTTCCGAAAGTTTGTCCGATGGCTTTCGGTTATGTGGCGATTTCTATGTATTCGAGGATGAGAAATCCAACAAAACTGGCCCCGAAGAGATATTGCCCTTATTTTCGAAGATACAGGGTGAAACGTAAATTTCGACCCAACATTTTTGAGGTATTTCCGGATTTTTTTCCGAAGCGATGGGGAGAGGGAGGGGCACCATTTCTATTTTATCTTAATTTTTGGTCTTTTTAGAACAAATTCAGACGGGTAGGCAATCGCGAGCAATGACTGGTGCTTCGGTATAGTTCCGCAAAAGCTTCTTGTAACTGTTAAGTCATGTCCATAATTTCAAATGATGGGGACGTTTCAGGTTTACATTTCATGTCTTAATTAAAAGGAAATACGATTTGATTGAAGTCGGTGACATAGCGCGAATGTTTTCATTAATACAGGGTGGAACGTCTATGTTACAAGATATTTCAGAGTTATTTGATGATTTCTTCTACGTTACGATGCCTGCAGGAAAAGGTTTCACTCTCATTCTGCTTTTCACCTTACACCTTGCATAAAACAATTTATATCTGAAGGCAGCCTCAAAAGGTCCTTGGCAATACACTACAGCCCCGCGAAGCGTTCCTGCAACCCCTAAATTATTTTTGCATTCCGTAACCGAACGAGACGGCTTCAATGCCCACTTGCACGTTATCGTAAACGAGAAATATCCTCGGAGATATCATTTCATTGATACCAAAGATATGAGACCCTTAGTTTCTCCAATACAGGGTGGATATGTAACGTGACTGGGTAGCCAAGAGATATTTTCAGATTTTTAGCTTACTTCTTCAAACGGGAAGGCGCTAAGGTAAATCAGGCATTTGAAACTCTTGCCAACGCTCCAAGCGTGAATGACGTGGTAGAGATATTGCCAATCATTGAGAGATATGTCGTCCTTCTCTATGATAAATGCAAAGAGCATAACGAAGTGAACGAGGCAAGAAAAGACCTTTTTACGCGAAAAGGAAGGGAGATCGAAAATATACCCCCAACTAAAGATGCCCTCAAGCTACACATCTTACGAGCAGCTTATCAAGCGGGGCATGTATGGAGCCAAAGCATGATGAAAAACGCCAAACTCCCTAATCCAACTGAATTTGGTTGGCAGAAATCAACAGAAGACCCAACTACTTGGAAGGTAAGAAAAATATAGATAGGTAATGCATGTATTAGCCAGTTACTTCTAGGAAAATACCTAATAACTAATTGTCCTTGTTTGTTCAAAGGTGAAATGGACTGTATTGCCAAGTGCAGCCAAAGCATGCCGTGAAATCATATCTTGCAACTGTAAAGCAGCCTGTGCCAAACGATGTGGATGTTTCAAGGCTGGTCTTCCTTGCACTAGTTTATGCAAATGTGGAGGATGTGTTATTGATGTTTGAAATATCTATTTTCTGTGAAGCCTCTGTCACACTGAGACAAGATCAGTGATGAAAACAAATATACTCGGGAGTATAGGTACTCACAAGTATGCCAGAAAACTATGTCGAAAAACGTTCTATTCCTAATTCTTGATTTTTCAATCTTCGTCCAGTCAGTATGCTCCTTTTACCCCGTACGGGATTGATGACCGTGTGGAAACTTTTGTCCCAGATTTTTGGCACACTTGCAAGTATACTTGTTTCAATTATTGATATGATGTCCCAGTTGAATGATTTAAAATATCATGATTTCAATGATATAGATATGATTTGAAAGATCGTGTGACAGAGGCTTGTGATGGATTCGTACTCAAAGAGACATCCATACTTGCGAATTTATTTAAAAAACTACTAGAAATGTATATTCCTTTACAAATTGTTTTCTTCTCCAAATGCCTCCCTACCTACTTTTGAGGATGTAGACAACCCAATGAAATGGTTTGATGTTGATAGGGGTTGAAAACCGGTTTCCAGCCTGCATCAGAACTGACCCGAAAAATGCATGTGCAATATAAAAAAAAATAATTGTGAAGGGAGGTTGTTTTCTCCAACTAACCAGCTACTCCAGCTAGAAGGAATATTTGTATAAAAAATACAACACCAACATAAGGTATCTGTTATAGTCGCGGTTCTAATTTCCAAGGGTAGTTCGCGATTACACAGAGCTCTTTCCCCTAAGATTAACCCCATAAGAATCAAAGAAGTTTGTATAAGTGGGAGTGGGCGGGTAAAAGTATGATTTCCTGCATGCAATAGGAACACGATTTTTTTTGTTTTGGGTCCCGATGCCATGAGCTACAGATTGAAGTTGAAATTTTCCGCATCCTTTCCATTCGTCATGGACTAGATGCTGTGAAGGACGGAGAGCAGATGGATGGCCAGACAAACGGACAGATAGACGAACGGACGGACGGACGGACAAACGGACAGATGGACGGACAGACAGACAAACGAATAAAGCAAGAACATAAGCGCCTTCCCGTTTGAAGAAGTAAGCTAAAAATCTGAAAATATCTCTCGACTACCGAGTCACGTTACATATCCACCTTGTATTGGAGAAACTAAGGGTCTCATATCTTTGGTATCAATGAAATGATATTTCCGAGGATATTTCTCGTTTACGAAAACGTGCAAGTGCGCATTGAAGCCGTCTCGTTCGGTTACGGAATGCAAAAATAATTTAGGGGTTGCAGGAACGCTTCGCTGGGCTGTAGTGTATTGCCAAGGACCTTTTGAGGTTAACTTCAGATATAAATTGTTTTATGCAAGGTGTAAGGTGAAAAGCAGAATGAGAGTGAAACCTTTTCCTGCAGGCATCGCAACGTAGAAGAAATCATCAAATAACTCTAAAATATCGCGTAACATAGACGTTCCACCTGTATCAATGTAAACATTCGCGCTACGTCACCGACTTCAATCAAATCGTATTTCCTTATAATTAAGACATGAAATGTAAACCTGAAACGTCCCCATCATTTGAAATTATGGACATGACTTAACAGTTACAAGAAGCTTTTGCGGAACTATACCGAAGCACCCGTCATTGCTCGTGATTGCCTACCCGTCTGAATTTGTTCTAAAGAGACCAAAAATTAAGATAAAATAGAAATGGTGCCCCTCCCTCTCCCCATCGCTTCGGAAAAAAATCCGGAAATACCTCAAAAATGTTGGGTCGAAATTTACGTTTCACCCTGTATCTTCGAAAATAAGGGCAATATCTCTTCGGGACCAGTTTTGTTGGATTTCTTATCCTCGAATACATAGAAATCGCCACATAACCGAAAGCCATCGGACAAACTTTCGGAAATTTTTGAGAAATTCTTCCAAATTTTAACAGGGCCGTACTCAGTTACTAATGACCCCGCAAGAATGCCTCCGCTTCTAAATCGACTTACTTTTAGGTGTAGATCAAGGAAAAAAAATACAAAAAGTTTTTTTTCCTACGTGCACAATTCGTGTCTTTTTCCGCCGGACTAGTAGAATTATAGAACAACTCATGAATACATCAAACCTGGTTCTTCTTAACACTGGCTCACATACACACTGCAATATTCCAAACAGAACCTTCTCAGCTATCGATCAAACTTTGACTGATCCCTGCACAAGTGCACAGTCCCTCTTTTAGAGTGGAAAACTCTGGATGACTTATGTGACAGCGACCACTTCCCGAAACAAATCAAATTCACCAACTCACACAGAACAACACCATCCAACTTTCATTCATCTTGGATTCTGAAACTAGCCAAATGGGATGAATACGAAATTGATATCGAACAGCGACTACTCGATATGGAAAAAAATGCTGACGACTCTAACATCATGATTGGGGAATTCATTAACATCATGATTGATGTTAACAAACAAACACAGAGGGAAAGTCCTGTTGAACAAGACAGCTAAAAATGTACCTTGGTGGAACGAAGACTGCCACGCGGCTAAAGAAGAAAACAAAACCGCACTAAATCACTGGCGGAGCCACAAGACAGAAGAAAGCTGCATACACTTTGAAAAAACTCGAGCCGAAGCCCGACTTGCAGTGAAACAAAGCAAAAATAAATCATGGCAAGATTGTGTTCTGTCAATCAATTGCAATACAACAATACAACCACCGAAGTCTGGGAAAAAATCGGACGAATTGAAGGAAGAAAATACCTTGATGAACTCACAGATATGATGGATGAAACAGGGAAACTTGAAACCTCACCAGAAGCCATTGCAAACCTTGTTGGAGACGCGTTTCACAAAAACTCCAGCGACGCGAAATATAGCCAAGAATTCTTGCTCAAAAAAGGACAAGAGAAAGCCAACCAAATTACAAACAAACACAATTACAGATAAAAACCAAATCAAGGAGTTGAACCTTCCAATTTCCCATGAAGAAATTACACAAGCTCTGAAAAAATGTCGAAACTCAGCCCCAGGTCCAGATGATGTACAGTTGGGAGCGAAATGATTTATACGGCACCGCTAGAAAGTCGGCTGGATTTCAGAAATGTTAGCTACTTGGATCGTTCTTGATACATGATACATATTCATCCCTTATGTCTACCCACTCTCACCCTTATAACACCTATACCCTGGTAGTTTTTTCAGAAATGATTAGTTCAACTCATTAACTAGAAAATGTGCAACGAGTGCTTTCATTGCCAATTTGGGAGAAACTATTAGGGTATAGGGGTTATAGGGGTAAGGGTAGACATGAGAGATCAATATGGACTAACTTTTTTCAACACATTACATGTTACAATCGTAGAAACTCATTTTAACTTATCAAGAAACAATTTATTTCTAATAGGGCAAAGCAGAAGTTGATAACTCAGTAGAGAGTGAACGTCAGATTTTAGGGGTTGGTTCGCAAGAAATAATGGATCAGCATCACTCTGAACATACCGTGTCAGAAATTTAAAAAAATTCCCTGTTTATCTTGCTCGTTATTCAACTTTGAATTTTCAGTAATTTTCCGAAATGCTAGGGGTGGTTCTAAAAATAGGGGTCTATAAGATATTTTGACCAGCTCAAAGTTATGGCAAGTAGAACCCTAGAACCACCTCCTGGCGTCAAAATAGATCCACCTCTTGCCCATTGAAGCTCATAATTGCAATAGATTAGTTTTGTGACTACCGGCATTCCACCCCCTCTAGAGGGTGAACCGTTGGGTTTAGAGGATTTGAGCAAAGATAAAGTTTAATCACCTCAACAAGGGCTACAACATATCAAAGTTTGAGCTAAATCCCCCGGGGAGCCAAATCCCATAAGGAATGTGCGGGGTCCTTTGATCATTGTTAACTAATTGAGGTATTTTCTCTGGTGAATATTGGCTTAGTGACCACAGAAAACACAAGTTTCACGAAATATTATGGAAAAATGTTTAGACCACAACAGCTTGTACGCATTTTCCGTGTCATCCAACCAGCACTGACCTAGAATCCATCAGAGAAAATGTCTCAATGGGGTACTTGCCCAAAGTTTTTTTTATTAGCTTAATCGACAGGATGGTTAAAAATAATGTACCCGTATTTTTTTTTCCTATATTCCTAAAATTGCGGCCGTAATGCGTGTTTCACAAAAATGAGAACTCCACTGAAGTTTCTTCACTGTTACCAACCTTTTGTGGAAAAAAAATGAAAAAAAATCTTTCTAACCAATGGATATATTTTCTGGAAATCAGGGAATACTCTTCATCACTCTTGTTGATGAATTAAAGTATTTTCAGTCAAATCTATCTCATTGGCAAGTACCCCATTAGCTAACAATAATTAAATTCGCTGGTGGAACTGGATGTGAACTCTACCCGGAAGTGTGAAGTTTGCCATAATTTATCTTTCCTGACAGTAACAACTCATCAATTTGTAGTTTGTACATGCTGTTTTATCTTTCTAAACTTGTATAGATACTCATTTCGAAAGCGCCAAGTGCTGAGGAGCTTAAATGAAAAAAAAACTTGAAACTGAAAACCGTCAAATAAATACCGTCGTTATAAAGTAATGTATGGATAATCCGAAACCGGTATTTGAACGTAGGTAGTTGAGTGATGAAAATGCGGTGGAACCTTTTCGTATCAAACTGCAACAAGAACTGATCAATTTGGTCTTTCTTCAGAGCAAATCTACAACGCGGATGAATCTGGTTTATACTGACGTTGCCTTCCTGAGAAGACATAAGTACACGAAGACGAAAAGGGTGCATCGGGGCAAGATCAGTAAAGATCGAATTGATAAACATAGATGTCAGACCGTTGAGATTGGGTCTTCAGAGGTTTTGAGACAAACTGACACGGTGTTTCCCGAGGTTGCCTTCAGTTGGTCTTTTTTTTTTTGTGAGAATGTTGTTTTTTCAAGGGAATTTTTCTTCCCTATAATTATTATATTCCCTATATTCCCTATATTATTGTTACACAAAATTATGCTGGTTTCAAGCTCCTTGCTCAAATTTTGTACAATTTTTTTTTTTTGAGAAATACACAATATATATTCAATTAAATTTTATTTAGATGTCAGACCGCTACAACATCGGACCATCCGACCAGAACTCCACAGACTATTGGAGGCTCATCAGTGCGGAGGCATCAGTCAGATGATCCGGTGAAATAGCATCAGTTAGAGATACCTAAAATACATAATTGGGGTGAAACACCTGTCTGTGGAGTTTTGATCCAATGGTACGGTGTTGTAGAGTAAAATAGAGAAGAGTTTTGTTTTTCAAAACTGTTGGACTCGCTTTGGCTCTAGGAGGCGCATTCATTTGCGTCTTCTTTTTCGTAACGATCGAATCACATTTTAGCCCAGTCAATGAAAGCATAATTTAGGAGAATAGCGAAAATAAATAGTGTAGTTCTGAAAATTGGTAGAGATGTTCTCGAAAGCTTGATGATTACTGTGTAGAAAGTCCCCATCGATAGGGGGTGTGGAATCGCCACCATTTTGGATTATTGGTACATTTGAAGTATTTTTTGCAATTATCTCGATTAAAGGCGATCCCATCAAAAAACGGCTTGGTTCAAATTAAAGGCCATCAAATTGTCTGCAAAAAAGTTGGGTATCACTTTCACGTATCTGTCATAACTTTGGACAAATTGCCCGTGAGCGTCAGGTGTGAGTCGTGACGGAGATATTTCATTGCTCAGGGTGTTTTTGAAGAATCACGAAAAACTACAATGCAGTGCTGTTGGGTTAGTCTTCGTTAATGAATAATAAGATGAAGAAAAATTTTTTTGCCTCAACTTCAAAAACTAGGGGGGGATCAAATGGAAAAAATTGAGCCTCTAATATTTCGGTTATTCAAAAAAATATTGGAAACATTTTTGGGAGGAATTATGAGTGATCCATTTATGATACAAGGTGCAAAAGACAGACCAATCATTGTACAGAGTGAGTCTGTACCCCGGAATTTTTTCAGATCACGCGTAAATCTGCAAAGCCGCACCTAAACATCTGAAAATAATCGTAACCAACACTACCGAAATGAGAACAATGAGTGTAAGACAAACCAGTTTAGGTAAACCATTGTTCTGATTCTCGTAGTGTTGGTTACAGACATTTTCAGGTGCTGAGATGCGCTTTGCACGTTTACGCGCGGTCGGAGAAAATTCGGGGTACAGACTCACCCTGTACAATGATTGGTCTGTCTTTTGCACCTTGTAGCATAAAAAAATCACTTATCTTTTCACCCGAACCTTTTTTTTTTATTTTTTTTTGAACAACCGAAATATGAGAGGTTAAATTTTTTCCCTTTGACCCCCCCATATTTTTTGAAATAGTGGCCAATTTTTTTTTTTTTTTTAAATTTTTTTCTATCCATTAACGAAGATTAACTAGACAGCATTGCATTGTAGTTTTGCGTGATTCTTCAAAAACACCGTGAGAAATGGAATATCTCCTCCACGACTCACACCTGACGCTCACAGGCCAATTTCTCTGAAGTCATGACAGACACGTGAAAGTGATACGCAATTTTTTTGCAGGCAATTTGATGGCCTTGCATTTGAACCGAGCGGTTTTTTGATGGAATCGCAATCTATCGAGATAACTGCAAAAAAAACTTGAAATGTACCAATAATCCAAGATGGCGGCGATTCCACACCACCTATCGATGGGGACTTTCTACACAGTAATCAGCAAGCTTTCGAGAATATCTCTACCAATTTTCGAAACTACACTATTTATTTTTGCAATTTTTTCTTCGTTGACTGGGCTATTTATGCCTTGTGCAAATGCAAGTAGCCAACACGCTTAACATAAAAACCTGTTAGCTCTACGAAGGCTATGGTATTTGAATTCATTTTTTTCTCAAAGCCCGTGGAAGACCCCATCCCCATTACGGGCTTTCGGGGTTCGGGGGCCCCGAGGGTGGCCCGCCCCCTCTCGGTGGCCCTGTTACAATGCGGCGTTGATGATTGTGAGTGTTGAGCCTGCAATTACATTATCATTCAGCATTGTTCAAACACGCACGTCGTTGTAGCAGACGTTTGCATTTCGTGGAGATTATGCAAGTAGGAGTAATTATTAAAATTGCTTTATGCAAAATTAATGCGCACCTACCTGGTAATTATAATGCAACAGTGCAATAATATACCTACGCCGCTCGATTGCGCCCTAATGAATAATAATAACATACATACACAGTACACACTCATATTGTATGATGTGTATGTGTACGAATGAATACCCAACAGCAGTGGCTTTGTTGGTACACTCGGATCAGAAAAGGCCGCGTCAGTTGTTGATGTAGCTATGTATAATTGATTTTGGATACAAAGTTGCCAGTGCCACCTCCACCTCAGTGGTTTCATTATAATAAGTGTAATTTAGGTTTTCGAAAATTTCTCCATCAAAGCTTGAATTATTTTGCAAAAAGCTTAGTACAAAAATAAAATCTGATACCAAAACAACTTCCAAACAAATCACTAAAGAAGTACCTACTGCTTAAGGATGAGTGGTCGCAATGATTAAGGACGGTGTAAAATTGAGGTCGATAAACGCCGAAGCACGCTCCCGCAGTTCCGTGCGATAGCCCTTCCAGTATGTTTGAATCAAATTCTATTGAAATAGAAATGCTTGAAGTTGTTATATATATTATATATTGTCGTTACCTTTGACTCGAAGTCGGACTCGGCTTTTATAATCGACCCTACAGTTCGATACGAAACAAACGATGAGGATCAAGATGAGAAAATCCGTGACGGAAAACGTGCCATCTACGAGAAATGTATCGACTACTACGAAAACAAATTCTCTCCAAAATATGGAACTCGGAAGTGGGAAGTGCTTGGCCTTTGGTTCGGAAGCCGAGGCACTGTAGGAAAAAGCGTAATCGACTTTTTTATTAGTTTTAAACTCGACATGACCATAATTAATGACAAATTCTGATCGATGCGATAAGGATTTTACACAAACATATTTATATATAATATGCTATATTTATTTTTATCTTTTAACTTTATACATTTTCCCATTGGATTGATCGGTATGCTGTGTACTATTGCAACCCGAAGTAAACGGGCAGCCCACTTTGAATAAAGTTTTCTCTCTCGAACACAAAACATTGAAGATTATACTGAAATAATTTTCATAAACATTTTTCAGGCCATTTTGAGGTTAAAACCCAGTTAAAACCCTTCAAAGTCACAAATTTCGAATAATTGTGACTCGTAAGATTTTTCCCAGTGTTTGCAGTTTACTTTAGAATAAAATACAAATTTGTCATCCTTACACTCTTGAAAACGAAAATGTTCTAGAGGTTATCATTTTCCCTATCCAACAAACTCGTGAAGGTCCATCAGATTTTTTCTCGCGTTATTTCTTCCAAATTTTATTTTAGCAACAAATCGTGAACAATATGTAATATAATATAATATAAAATGTTTATTGTTTTTAAAACGTACAGTTTTTTATCAACAATATATGGCACTCAACTGGAAAAACTCGCTCTTTACAACACAAGCAGTCTATTCACCAAGTGAAAAAATCGAGTTAGAATGATTTATATTTAGAGGTTAAACGACTTACCTGTAGGGAAGTTCAATCCTCAATTATACGAGATGGCCCCGTCCGAAGAGATCACACATGTAGTTTATGTTTCGGCGCTCGTTTTGGCGTAATGTTTCAAGAAATATGAAATAACTGTTTCATAACCATGCCCTCCTCATGCCACCTCTTATATAATAGCCCACTCACTCGTCATTATGTTTTGTCCCTCATCAGATCGCGTCCTTTTCGGGGTTGTTGAGGAGCGGGCGGGTGTGATCTCTTCGGACGGGGCCATCTCGTATAATTGAGGATTGAACTTCCTTACAGGTAAGTCGTTTAACCTCTAATTATACTTCGATGGCCCCGTCCTCAAGATCACACATGTAGATGTTCAAAGTTTAGGACGCGATCTGCATCCTGCATCACTGTGGTTTCTTAAAACCTTGCGCGATGCCATCTTAAGTAAGGTCTCTAGATGTATTGCAGCAACAATTTCTCGTTTCACACTTTGAAAAATCCATTTTTACTAATACCTTTCAAGAAATTTAAGAATTATCATGATAAAACAAGCTTCAATCACTCAAGTGATTCAACAAAAACTCAAGCGTATAGAGTCTTGAGTTAGCACATATCAGCAATAATTTTATGCAATAATAAATACAAATGTAGTTCGGGGTTCTAATTTTTGAATCATGAAAATATGTCAGTACCTATTGTAATAGGCAGTTCCTATACATTCTTGGAAAACTATACTTTTGCCAAAATGGCATTAGTTCGTGTTAGCTTTCAACAGTGCTGCTCATTGGTTTATTACAGACTTCAACCCGAGCTTCAACTAGAGTGTTACATTTTTGTCACTCCAGCCCGTCGTCGTGCAACTTTTTTTTTTTTTTCTTTTTTTTTTTTCAAATTATACATCAAGGTCTCGTTTGCAACCGGCCAATGTGGAGGCATGTCGGGTAGAATGAGACTTGGAGGTTGCTGATTCAGGTGCATCCCTAATGTTTGATGCTATAAGACAGGATTTGGATTTCATGTTATTATATCTGGGAACCATCACCGTCTTTTATTTATTTATTTATTTATTTATTTATATTTTCTCTTTTGCTGGATGATTTTATTTTGCAAAAAGGTGTTTTTTGAGCAGGTTTATGTTGATTGCGGGTGTTGTAATTTCCTCATCCAGCTGATTATTTGTTTTAAGAATCGATAACTTCCTGTAATTTTCTGCAAAGACATTAGTGGCCCCGCAATATGACCATAATTTTTTATCCGTTACATTGTCAGTATTAGGTACTTTTACTGCATCTCGATGACCATTTCTGGGATTTATCTTTTCCAGGTAAGTATAAAGGCTTGGTGGACTATCTTGTGGCCACCAAGGATTGAAGGTCTTCCTGTACTTTTTTTTTTTTTTTTTTTTTTTTTTTTCAAGAGGCAGAGCAAGTTTTGACTTGAGGGGAATGCAGTCAGTTCCGAGATCATGAGTTTTTTCAATGCCGGATACCATCAAGATTGCATTTTCCAAATGGGAATTGATATAATTTCTCCACATCTTTTGACAAGTCTTACGGTAGCAAGATCTAAAAATATGTTCACATCAATTGATGATAAACAGGTCTGCTGCACTACATTGCAGCTTAGTGTTGGTGAGCAATAAATTTTTGTTATGTTTATTTTGGTGAGCTTCAAGCAAATAGCTCGGTCTGAGGAAAGCTAAACTTCTTGAAGTTACGTCCCGTACTTGAAGTACGGATGTAAGCAGAACTGAGTTTGAATGTTCTTTTGACAAGATTTTCAACGGCGATCCCGTTGAATTTTGTGTTGATGTATGTCGCGAAAATCGAAATTTTACTCGTTTTGCAGCCTTCCCAAATTTGTCGAGTGACATCGTGATATCGTTCAAGTCGGAGTATTTTATACCATCTGTTCTAACAATGTGCGACATTGCGGTTGTGCCATCTATTCATAGCGATTTGTCATTGCTGCTACTTCTACCCTTGGAGGCTTCAGGCATTGAAATGCTGTCAGTATTTTTTGGTATTACTATTATCAACTTATTTTCCTAGATTTTCGCTCCTTGGCAGTTCCATAGACCTCTTACTATTTCAAAGCCAAGGTAAGCACTTGCTTCTGATTGGCTCATTTTTCTAGTTGGAAGATTATTTGACCACCATGGAAATTCGTTTTGAAGGTATTCTGGTATGGTCATAGTTTTATCGTGATTTCCATGGAATCTCAGAAAGGCTGTTACTTTTTTGAGTTCACAGTTTTTGATTGTATCTATATATGGGAGCGGTCGGCCAAATTTGATACCAAAATAGGTATATTTTATACTCATTAATTTGGCAATTTCTTCTATCTTGACTCCTGAATTTTTCCGTTTAAGGATTTTTGTTTGTTACAGCAAACATTTTTCCAATTTGAATTTTAGGTAGGTGCCTATCTAGACATTATCATTTTTGTGGCGTTGAACATCAAAACTGCGTAATTTGAGTATAGGTTTAATGACACTGCTCTCATAATTGATCCAAAATCACAGTGGGAATAGTAACGGAGTAGTAAATATTGTCGATATTACGAATACATTCAGTTTTGATTTGCCCAAATTATGAAAGATCGTCCACATATGACCGCAGTTCTCGCCGCCGTTAGTCCAGCTGCACTTAAAGGGTCCATCACAGGATTCACAGGTTTGAATAATTTTATAAAAACCTACAGACAAGAGCAACAGGCAACAGGACTGTTGATAAGCTATTTGGGAAACATGTGAACATGAACCCATGAAGCTATTTTGATACAAACATCACAGGTAATTCACGATCTATTTGTTTATTGGCCATAAAAAGTGGCATCGTCTGGGTCTATAGATCCTTCTTTGAAAATTTTCGAATAGCAGGTTTTTCACTCAAGAATCTACCACGGAAATCTTGAAATTCGAAATGTGAACGTGTCAGGTAAGAATCCCATTTTTTGATATTCATAATAAATCTCTTTTTTGCAATTTGACTTTTTCCTCAAAAAGTATGACGATCTGAATTTTTCTTCTTGACGTCTACTTTTTTGCAATTGCCTCAATTTTAAAATGTTGTACTTTCCTCAAAATCTAGGGAACAGTTTGATTTTGGAGATTCTTTCTGGTTGCGATAGTTTTTTGTGAAGAAAATCAAAATATGATTTTCCTTCATCCAGATTCAACACACTTCTATTTTGGGTAATTAATTCCCAATTTTCAGTGAAAAGCTTTACTCCTGTTGCGTAGTTTACCTCTGCTTCATCTCGCGGTAGTATTTGCTGTCCCTCCTATTCTTTCTTGGTAACGTGTCCCTCTTCGGTGTCGTTAATCTTCGTTTGTACTCGTTGTAACACCTGTGTTCCTCCCCTCCTTCTTTTTCCAATTTTTCTTTTAGGCTCTTTAGCCAATACAAGTATAATTGTGGTTTGATGTTGATGCTTGTTGCTAACTAGGTGCCACATTGTTCTCTGGATGTCATTTCTATATTCCAGCGACTCACATTTTTCGGCGAAATTAGAACCAGACAGGCAATTTTGTCTATTAGCTGCTGCATCGCAATTTTTGTATGAAGTCGTTCAATTCCTAAGTATGGCTGTTTTTCCTTCGTTGATATCGGGTAGAACATGTCAGGCAACAGCTCTCCGAGTCTCTAAAGCTCATAGCATAGCTTACGGTGCCATGGTCTTTTGTCCTAGAATTTTTGTAATAGCATTGCAACTGACGGGCATGGATAATGCCCTTTCTTATGGTGTCTTGCAAATTCTGTTGAAATTTGATTTTTCTGTCGTCTTCACTTGATGAATACTGGTGAATGGATTTCTGGGTAAAGTAAGCAGAGTAAGCTCGCGTACATTCGGGTACTTGCAACTACTAAGAGTGTTGTATTTTTCCATTAGTTTTTTCCCAGCATTTTCGTTCAATTCCTAAGAAACGTGAGGCTCTCAACGTGCAGCCAAGTCTGCAGCTACCTCCTGTACTTGTATTTTGTGGATCTGACCTGAGTAGATTTTCCAGATAGTCCACCGGCATATTATTGTCCTGTGCTGGTTAGTTAGCGGCTGGGAGATTTTGGCTCCTAGCTGAATGCAAACGGAAGTTTCCAGAGCCGGATTCACTTATTGCTTTTGCGGAATTTTCCCAGTCGCTGTCTGCTCCTGTTGCACAAAACTTATTTCTTTGCAACTGTCCGTGAAGGAACGGATCTGGTGTGGAAAACATTTGGCAGACGTCGATTCCTTTTCACATTTTGTGGTGACTACGAACGGATATTACTCACGTCTTCAGTCATTATTGAATTATTCCGCTTTATTCCTTCGCAACTGTCCATGTAGAAACGGACCTGGCGTGGAGAACATTTGGCAGACGTCGATTGCTTTTCCCATTTTGCGGTGACTACGAACGGATATTACTCACGTCTTCAGTCATTATTGAATTTTCCGCTTTATTCCTTCGCAACTGTCCATGTAGAAACGGACCTGGCGTGGAGAACATTTGGCAGACGTCGATTCCTTTTCCCATTTTGCGGTGACTACGAACGGATATTACTCACGTCTTGAGTCATTATTGAATTATTCCGCTTTTTCCGCGTGTACCTACATTCTTAATCAAGTTATTACACTGATTAGAAGTGGTTCGCACTTTCGCGTGTGCCTACATTCTTAATCAAGTTATTACACTGATAAGAAGTGGCTCGCAATTTTCCACCAAATCCCAGTCAGATTTTACTCTTATCTGGATGTTTGGGTACTGTTTTCTTTTTTGGGCTGACACCTGGTGTTTTTTGGCGTGGTCGAAACACTGTGACATGATAAAAAGTATTATAAGTGTGTCACTTACTTGTGTAAAAATTTTCCAGCATTTTTTGAAGCCTTCTCATTTCATTTTAGGTAGTCTTTGACTCCAACGATTTTCCTTATTCTTGAATTCGGCATTGCACTTTTGTCGATTTAAGCGCGCCCGAAAAACATCCGCACCTTCCGAGCGTAAGAGACATAATGACGAGTGAGTGGGCTATTATATAAGAGGTGGCATGAGGAGGGCATGGTTATGAAACAGTTATTTCATATTTCTTGAAACATTACGCCAAAACGAGCGCCGAAACATAAACTACATGTGTGATCTTGAGGACGGGGCCATCGAAGTATAAATAAAGCTTTAGTAGCTAAAGCTTTTGACATCAACGATGAGAACGCTGTGATCAGTTCATTCAAATGAGTATCGCTGGGTTACGAATTCCGATTGAGTTACTTTATTTGTACAAGCTTCGACTCTGAAAATCTACCAGTTTTTGAAAAAAATCACAAGTATATTCACCTACGATGGTGATGACATTTTTTTGTTGTTGTGAATCCATGGAGAACAAATTCTTTCGACGAGAATGAAAACAGATGTGAAATTTTACCAATAACAGATCTTGATAATAACGTCGTATAGCTTTATCGAAATTACTGTATAAACAACCCTATGAAAATATTTCTGGATGAGTATAGTGCCCAAACATATTTTCGCCAAAATTTCCATTCAACCCTTCCTTTGATGTTTCTTTTTTTGATCTAGGGACATTTTTTAGATGAGAAAATGTATAAATATTAAATTCTGAGATTCTTTCAATACATTGTTATCATCAATATCAACTTTATTTATTCTTGCGTTTTTTGTATACCTACCTGATAAGTGATGATCTTTGTAGCATGTAATTATACAGGGTGTTTCAGAAATGATAGCAAAAAATTCAACTGTGGGTAGATCTCGTCAAAATATGACGGGAGTACCATCATACCATATATACCATTTTGCAAAGTTCGGCCTAATGACGAAGATACAGCCCTAAAAAGTTCACTTCTTTCGGATTTCAAAAATTTCCAACTCAGGAACGTTTTGACAAATTCAGCTTTAATTTAGCATAAGCTGGTTTGTCATAATTATCTATCAACCTGCCAAAATTGGGGAGATTCCAATCAGTGGCGTAGAAGTTATGAGGGGTCACCTTAAGTCAAATTTTCTTCGGATACTTCTAAATTATTGACCCTCATAACTCCTACACCACTGGTTGGATTTTTTCGAAATTTTGGCAGGTTGATAGATTATTATGAAAAACCAAATGAAACCAACTAGGTTTTGTGTCGAAACATCCCCTTAGTTGAAAATCTGGTCAGAAGACAGAATTTTTGGGGGTTTTCGGTCCATAATGGCTAATCTGTCAATCTAACAATCAAGTTAATTCCTTTTTGACACTATTTTGGCAGATTGTTCAAGAAACTGTACAAGAAATTGTGTAGTGTAATACAGCTATAAGAGAAGTTTAAAATTTTCAAAAAAGCACTAAAATTTTCCAATTTTTTCACAGGCGTTTTTTTGACTAACCCACTTGGTGTGATATATATATTTGTGATCAGGATGAAAGATCGGAATCTATTTTCGAGTCAGTTTACATGTAAAAATATAGGGGTGTACGATTTGAGAAATTGTTTTCGATATTGCACCCTGTAAGCGATGTACCATTAGAAAATTTTGTGCACAGATTCGAGACCAGCGTAAAAAATTATGTAAGAATCGTTTTTCATTCTTAAAATTATGTCAAAGGAGAAGTCTCCAGGAGAAGCTGAATTTTGGCCCTTTTTAAAAATTTCAAACTTGTCTTATGGACCGAGAGCCCCCATTTTTCTTATGACCCGATTTTTGATTAAGGGGATGTTCTCACACAAAAGACAAAAGACCTAGCGATGTAGTCCAAGAGAAGAGATAATTCCACACTATCGAAAACAATAAGCATCCGGAGCTGTCGCTGTCCTGGAATGCCCAGTCCCTTGATGTCTCCTGATAACGAAGTACCCGAGTCCGACGATGCCTAGCAGCTCAACACTATGATGTCCATGTCTGATTTGGTACACTCCTTTATTCCTGTCATTGTTGCAAACAAAAATCTGAGTGGAACATCAGGAACTGAAGTTGGTGGAGAATTATTTATTCACCATGTTCATGAATAAAATGAAAGCAGCTGCATGCATGTACTCGCTTCGGCGGTACATACCTATACTAAAATTGGAACGATACAGAGAATATTAGCGTGAAAATCGTGAAGCGTTCCACATTTTTGAGTAATCAAAGAAGAAAACAGAGTAATCTAAGGAAAGTTTGGAGAATTTGGCAAAGTAGCTGCGCAAACAGGTCATCAAACCCATAAAGCAAGATCAGCAATAATAAAGACAATTTTTCAAGAGAGCTGATGTCTCGTGCAAATTCATCATTGAAGTGGATAATTCCTTTCGAGGAGAGGACCCACACACTAAAATGACTAAATGTGGAAAGCAGCGATATCAAAAATTGAGAAATGATCTGTTTTCAGAAAATTCAAGTATTGGAGACCTAGACGATGCAGTGAAGAAATTGATTGACATCAGAAACACGCAAGCTCATTCCAGTCCACCACTTGGAATGAACTATTTCCAGATTGGAAAGTGTCCATTAAGTGAACTCTAGGATGAGAACGTGCAGAGATATGCTATGATAATCCATGCTGCTTTAAGGTGTCCAATATTCAACTCTAAAAAAAAACCTGTACACAGTAAGATGATGTTTTCTTTCTTCTTTGTTTTCCATCAGCTGCACTCTCCTGCATTCCTGTCACTGTTGCAAACAAAAAGTTGAGTGAAAAATCGGAAACTGTTGGTGGAAAATCATTCATTCACCATGTTAGTCCTTATTACCTATATCCCATACACTTTCTATTTCCAGCAGAATGACTTTCTAGAGCAAAAATAAAGTGACAAGCTGGGGGGCTACGACTACGGCTGCTTCAGGCTGATGGCACCTGCAAAGTTTTGGAGCGAAACTATCAGCAGCCATCGGCCGTATTCTCCCAGCGCTCCAGCTTGTCACTTAATTTTTGCTCCAAAAAGTCACTTCACTGAAAATAGAAAGTGAACGGCATATATTTCAAGTACACTATAGACTATAAAGACCATATGATGACCATCAAAATAAAAGAAAGTGACTGAAAAAATGTCGGAAGCAGCAAAAATAGCTTGTGGCGATATGGGAAAGGGGATTGACGAAAGTTCGGGTCACAATCAATATAAACATGAAGCTGAAGCAGAGGATTCTGATGTCTAATTACGTCTTAGGTGCCTCTCTAGCTTAATGTCGATGATAATTCACCTGAAAAGTCCGCTTGTTGTACAAAAATTATTATTTCGCAAAATATGCGGCCATCATCTACTCCATACTGTGGCCCGTTGACTACAATTTTGGAAAGAAACAGTTATTGCGTCCATTGCTGAGAAAGAATCTCATTTCAGGTTGTGGGCTTACATCAAGTCATATATTTACAATGACGATGATAGACGGCAAAGTCTGTAACGCGATCGCAAAAACTCTGTCGTCTCAAACTTGTTACAAATGCAAAACCAAGCCAACAAAGTTTGGATATCCCGAACGCACAAACGAATAATTCAAATGGGGTTCAAAGACAAACTATGCCTGCCAGTTGATCTGCCTAAACAAGAAGGATCAGGTTCCACCAACAATGGCAACACAGCTTGACGATTCTTCAACAACGCCAACATTTCTGCCAAAATCACCGACATCAACGTCGACCTGATTGAGAAGATCACTGTCATCCTCCTTGTTATGGTTAGTGGCTCACCATTACAAATAAATTTCTCGAAATTTCAAGAGTTCAAGACATCAGAAAGTTCAGATTAGAGCATTCGAGAAAGACTTCAACAGTCGATAATCTGCTGGATATATTTAATAATATGCTGATTTCATCAGATCCCATTATATTACAAGCCAACTGAGAAGATGGACAGGGAGCTGGTGGCGCAAAACTTACGGCATAAGGTACATGACTTTAAAACTGTGGGTCTGATGTGCGTTGATGAGTTTGTTAAAAATTGCTTTGTCTTACATGTCAGACTGGTGGCTTTAGGTTGGTATAAGCTTGTCAATTTTCGAAAAAATGGCCAGAAATTTACGTCATAACGTACATAAATGAAACCAACTAGATTTCGTGTGGAAACATCCCCTTAGTCGAAAATCTGGTCAGGAGACAGAATTTTTGGGGGCTTTCGGTCCATAATGGCTGTATTACACTACACAATTTCTTGTACAATTTCTTGAACAATCTGTCAATCTAACAATCAAGTTGATTCTTTTTTGACACTATTTCGGCAGATTGTTCAAGAAACTGTACAAGAAATTGTGTAGTGTAATACAGCTATAAGAGAAGTTTGAAATTTTCAAAAAAGGACTAAAATTTTTTCGATTTTTTCACATGCGTTTTGTTGACTAACCCACTTGGTGTGATATATATTTGTAATCAGGATGAAAGACGGAATCTATTTGCGAGTCAGTTTACATGTTAAAATACAGGGTGTACGATTTGAGAAATGGATTTCGATATTGCACCCTGTAAGCGATGTACCATTGGAAAATTTTGTGCACAGATTCGAAATCAACGTAAAACAACATGTAAGAATCGTTTTCCATTCTTAAATTTATGTCAAAGAAGAATTCTCCAGGAGGGGAAGGTAAATTTTGGCCCTTTTTGAAAATTTCAAACTTGTCTTATGGACCGACAGCCTTCAAAAATGTTGTCTTATGACTCGATTTTTGATTAGGGGATGTACTCACACAAAAGCCTGTTGGTTTCATTCATGTACAGGTGTTCACGCGAGACGGATACCCCCCATAATATACTTTCCCTTCAAGATAATTCAAAGAAAAAACTTCCCTGGAACAATTTTTGCTGTAGTTTCTGAATATGTCAAGTATAATTTTCTATCTCGTCCCATATACAGGGTGTCACAATTTTTTTGAAATTTTTCCGAAACACTCTGTATTCCATCACCACAATCGATGCGCATCGTTATCGTGATTACAAATATGGATGACACTTCTCAAATTTTTTCTGAAAAAAAATTAAAAATTCACGGTGGGACCTCAAAAAAAATATATTTTCATCAGAAAGATCGATTCATTTCAAGAATCGAATATGTCCCGAATATTTGTTCAGTCATTTTATGTCAATCCATGTGATTTAACAGTGGAACAAAATATCCTGGACATATTTGAATTCTGAAGTGGGTCCATCATTCTCAAAGAGTAGATGTTTCTAGAGATATCATTGTGAATTTTTCAATTTTTTTTTCCAATCTAGAAGTTCATTGCATGTTCCTAATTAGGATAACAATGTGCATCGATTGTGATGGGATAAAAAAAATGCGACACCCTGTATATGGGACGGATTAGAAAATTGTACATGACATATTCAGAAACTACGGCAAACATTGTTCCAGGAAAGTTTTTTCTTTTTCAAATTCTCGCAAAGGGGAAGTTTTTTATGGGGGGGTACCATCTCGCGTGAACACCCTGTACCTAATGGCGTAGATTTGTGACATTTTTAGAAAATTGACAAGCCTATACCAGACTTAAGCGCCCGGTCTAACATGTGAGACAACAAAATTTTTAACAACCTTATCAACGCACATTAGACCTACAAGGTTAAATCATGTACCTTATGACGTAAGTTTTGAAGCATCAGCTCCCTGTCCAATAAGAGGAGAGATAATTCCACACTATCGAAAACAATAAGCATCCGGAGCTGTCGCTGTCCTGGAATGCCCAGTCCCTTGATGTCTCCTGATAACGAAGTACCTGAGTCCGACGATGCCTAGCAGCTCAACATTATGATGTTCATGTCGGATTTGGCACACTCCTTTATTCCTGTCATTGTTGCAAACAAAAATCTGAGTGGAACATCAGGAACTGAAGTTGGTGGAAAATAATTTAGGTATTCACCATGTTCATGAATAAAATGAAAGCAGCTGCATGCATGTACTCGCTTCGGCGGTACATACCTATACTAAAATTGGAACGATACAGAGAATATTCGTGTGAAAATCGTGAAGCGTTCCACATTTTTGAGTAATCAAAGAAGAAAACAGAGTAATCTAAGGAAAGTTTGGAGAATTTGGCAAAGTAGCTGCGCAAACAGGTCATCAAACCCATAAAGCAAGATCAGCAATAATAAAGACAATTTTTCAAGAGAGAGCTGAATTCACGTTCGAAGTCATCATTGAAGTGGATAATTCCTTTTGAGGAAAGGACCCACACACTAAAATGACTAAACGTGAAAAGCTACGATATCAAAAATTGAGAAATGATCTGTTTTCAGAAAATTCAAGTATTGAAGATCTAGACGATGCGGTAAAGAAATGGATTGACTTCAGAAACACGCCGCAAGCTCATTCCAGTACTATACACCACTTGAAATGAGATATTTCTAGATTGGGAAGTGTCCATTAAGTGAACTCTAGGATGAGAACCTGCAAAGATATGCTAAAATAAAATAATCCATGCTGCTTTGAGGTGTCCAATATTCAACTGTAAAAAAAAACTGTACACAGTACGATGATGTTCTCTTTCTTCTTTGTTTTCCATCAGCTGCACTCTCCTGCATTCTTGTCACTGTTGCAAACAACAATCTGAGTGAAAAATCGGAAACTGGAGTTGGTGGAAAATCATTCATTCATCAACCATGTTAGTCCTTATTACCTATACCCCATACACTTTCTAATTTTCAGCAGAATGACTTTCTGGAGCAAAAATAAAGTGACAAGCTGGGGGCTACGACTACGGCTGCTTCGGACTGATGGCACCTGCAAAGTTTTGGAGCGAAACTATCAGCAGCCATCGGCCGTATTCTCCCAGCGCTCCAGCTTGTCACTTAATTTTTGCCAAGTCATTCTACTGAAAATAAAAAGTGAACGGCATATATTTCAAGTACACTATAGACTATAAAGAC
Organism: Anaspis maculata; assembly: GCA_949128115.1. Lineage (NCBI taxonomy): Eukaryota > Metazoa > Arthropoda > Insecta > Coleoptera > Scraptiidae > Anaspis > Anaspis maculata. Next base: position 23,970,058 of record OX421962.1, read on the forward strand.
CATATGACGACCATCAAGATGATAGAAGGTCACTGAAAAAATGTCGGAAGCAGCAAAAATAGCTTGTGGCGATATGGGAAGGATTGACGGAAGTTCGGGTCACAATCAATATAAACATGAAGCTAAAGCAGAGGATTCTGATGTCTTATTACGTCTTAGGTGCCTCTCTAGCTTAATGTCGATGATAATTCACCTGAAAAGTCCGCTAGTTGGACAAAAATTATTATTTCGCAAAATATGCGGCCATCATCTACTCCATACTGTCGCCCGTTGACTACAATTATTTTGGAAAGAAACAGTTATTGCGTCCATTGCTGAGAAAGAATCTCATTTCAGGTTCTGGGCTTACATCAAGTCATATATTTACAATGACGATGATAGACGGCAAAGTCTGTAACGCAATCGCAAAAACTCTGCCGTCTCAAACTTGTTACAAATGCAAAGCCAAGCCAACAAAGTTTGGATATCCCGAACGCACAAACGAATAATTCAAATAGGGTTATCAAAGACAAACTATGCCTGCCAGTTGATCTGCCTAAATAAGAAGGATCAGGTTCCACCAACAATGGCAACACAGCTTAACGATTCTTCAACAACGCCAACATTTCTGCCAAAATCACCGACATCAACGTCGACCTGATTAAGAAGATCACTGTCATCCTCCTAGTTATGGTTAGTGGCTTACCATTACAAATAAATTTCTCGAAACTTCAAGAGTTCAAGACATCAGAAGGTTCAAATTAGAGCATTCGAGGAAGACTTCAACAGTCGATAATCTGCTGGATATATTCAAAAATATGCTGATTTCATCAGATCCCATTATATTACAAGCCAACTAAGAAGATGGACAGGGAGCTGGTGCCGCAAAACTTACGGCATAAGGTACATGACTTCAAAACCGTAGGTCTGATGTGCGCTGATGAGTTTGTTAAAAATTGCGTTGTCTTACATGTCAGACTGGTGGCTTTAGGTTGGTATAAGCTTGTCAATTTTCGAAAAAATTGCCAGAAATCTACGTCATAACGTACATAAACGAAACCAACTAGATTTCGTGTGGAAACATCCCCTTAGTCGAAAATCTGGTCAGGAGACAGAATTTTAGGGGCTTTCGGTCCATAATGGCTGTATTACACTACACAATTCCTTGTACAATTTCTTGAACAATCTGTCAATCTAACAATCAAGTTGATTCTTTTTTGACACTATTTTGGCAGATTGTTCAAGAAACTGTACAAGAAATTGTGTAGTATAATACAGCTATAAGAGAAGTTTGAAATTTTCAAAAAAGAACTAAAATTTTTTGATTTTTTCACAGGCGTTTTGTTGACTAACCCACTTGGTGTTATATATATTTGTAATCAGGATGAAAGACAGAATCTCTTTCCGAGTCAGTTTACATGTAAGAATACAGGGTGTACGATTTGAGAAATGGTTTTCGATATTGCACCCTGTAAGCGATGTACCATCAGAAAATTTTGTGCACAGATTCGGAATCAACGTAAAAAAACAAGTAAGAATCGTTTTTCATTCTTAAGATTATGTCAAAGGAGAAGTCTCCAGGAGGGGAAGGTAAATTTTGGCCCTTTTTGAAAATTTCAAACTTGTCTTATGGACCGACAGCCCCCAAAAATTTTGTCTTATGACCCGATTTCTGATTAAGGGGATGTACTTACACAAAAGCCTGTTGGTTTCATTCATGTACAGGGTGTTCACGCGAGACGGATACTCCCCATAATAAACTTTCCCTTCAAGATAATTCAAAGAAAAAACATTCCTGGAACAATTTTTGATGTAGTTTCTGAATATGTCAAGTATAATTTCCTATCTCGTCCCATATACAGAATGTCGCAATTTTTTTGGAATTCTTCCGAAACACTCTGTATTTCATCACCACAGTCGATGCGCATCGTTATCGTGATTACAAATATGGATGACACTTCTCAAATTTTTTCTGGAAAAAAAATAAAAATTCACAGTGGAACCTCAAAAAAAAATTTTTTACCAGAAAGATCGATTCATTTCAAGAATCGAATATGTCCCGAATATTTGTTCAGTCATTTGATGTCATTCCATGTGATTTAACAGTGAAACAAAATATCCTGGACATACAGTAATGTATGGATAATCCGAACCCTCTATAATCCGAACTACTCTATAATCCGAACACCCCAATTCTGTAAAATGATATCTATAATCCGAACCCCTGTATCCTGTAATCCGAACTGTTACTTATTTTTCTTTGTGCTGCCTTTCGAAAGAATACCGAACATTTTATGCGAGCTTGTAAGTCTCAGCTTTCATTGTAAGCTGTATTTGAACCATGTCTTCAACACGGAAGCATGTCACCTTGATCTTCAACAAAAAGCTGATATTTTGCGTCCATTGGAGTCTGGATGTTCATACGCTACCCTGGCAGTACGCTTCAATTAAATAATACGAAATAATTCAAAATGAACCTTACATGGATAATTTGCATATTTTTTAATGCATATTCGCAGCATTTTGATGGTTGAACAAGGTATCTATAAACTGAACACGTTCGGATTATAGATATAATTTAGTGTGATTGCTATAATCCGAACGTTTTGGTAATCCGAACGGGGTCTGCAAACTTTCTGTTCGGATTATCCAGACATTACTGTATTTGAATTCTGAAGTGGGTCCATCATTCTCAAAAAGTAATGTCTCTAAAGATGGCATTGTGAATTTTTGAATTTTTTTTCAAAAAAATCTAGAAGTTCATTGCATGTTCCTAATTAGGATAACAATTTACATCGATTGTGATGATGAAAGACAGAGTGTTTTGGGAAAAAAAAATGGCGACACCCTGTATATGGAACGGATTAGAAAATTTTTCTTGACATATTCAGAAACTACGGCAAAAATTGTTCCAGGAAAGTTTTTTTCTTTTTCAAATTCTTGCAAAGGGGAAGTTTTTTATGGGGGGGTATCCAATATCCATCTCGCGTGAACACCCTGTACCTAATGGCGTAGATTTGTGACATTTTTAGAAAATTGACAAGCCTATACCAGACTAAAGCGCCCGGTCTGACATGTAAGACAACGAAATTTTTAACAACCTTATTAACGCACATTAGACCTACAAGGTTAAAATCATGTACCTTATGACGAAAGTTTTAAAGCACCAGCGAGTGTCCAAGAGAAGAGATAATTCCACACTATCGAAAACAATAAGCATTCGGAGCTGTCGCTCTCCTGGAATGCCCAATCCCTTGATTTCTCCTGATAACGAAGTACCTGAGTCCGACGGTGTCTAGCAGCTCAACACTATGATGTTCATGTCTGATTTGGTACACTCCTTTATTCCTGTCATTGTTGCAAACAAAAATCTGGGTGGAACATCAGGAATTGAAGTTGGTGGAAAATAATTAATTCACCATGTTCATGAATAAAATTAAAGCAGCTGCATGCATGTACTCGCTTCGGCGGACATACCTATACTAAAATTGGAACGATACAGAGAATATTAGCGTGAAAATCGTGAAGCGTTCCACATTTTTGTGTAATCAATGAAGCAAACAGAGTAATCGAAGGTAAGCTTGAAGAATTTGGCAAAGTAGTTGCGCAAACAGGTCATCAAACCCATAAAGCAAGATCAGCAATAATAAAGACAATTTTTCAAGAGAGAGATGAATTCACGTTCAAATCCATCATTGAAGTGGATAATTGCTTTTGAGGAAAGGACCCACACACTAAAATGACTAAACGTGAAAAGCAGCGATATCAAAAATTGAGAAATGATCTGTTTTCAGAAAATTCAGGTATTGGAGATCTACACGATGCAGTGAAGAAATTGATTGACATCAGAAACACGCGAGGTCATTCCAGTTCACCACTTGGAATGAACTATTTATTTCCAGATCGGAAAGTGTCCATTAAGTGAACTCTAGGATGAGAACGTGCAGAGATATGCTATGATAATCCATGCTGCTTTAAGGTGTCCAATATTCAACTGTAAAAAGAACTGTACATAGTACGATGATGTTTTCTTTCTTCTTTGTTTTCCATCAGCTGCACTCTCCTGTATTCTTGTCACTGTTGCAAACAAAAATCTGAGTGAAAAATCGGAAACTGGAGTTGGTGGAAAATCATTCATTCACTATGTTAGTCCTTATTACTTATATTCTATACACTTTCTATTTTCAGCAGAATGACTTTCTGGAGCAAAAATAAGGTGACAAGCTGGGGGGCTACGACTACGGCTGCTTCGGGCTGATGGCACCTGCAAAGTTTTGGAGCGAAACTATCAGCAGCCATCGGCCGTATTCTCCCAGCGCTCCAGCTTGTCACTTTATTTTTGCTCCAAAAAGTCATTCTACTGAAAATAAAAAGTGAACGGCATATATTTCAAGTACACTATACACTATAAAGACCATATGACGACCATCAAAATAAAAGAAAGTGACTGAAAAAATGTCGGAAGCAGCAAAAATAGCTTGTGGCGATATGGGAAAGGGGATTGACGGAATTTCGGGTCACAATCAATATAAACATGTAGCTGAAGCAGAGGATTCTGATGTCTAATTACGTCCTAGGTGCCTCTCTAGGTTAATGTCGATGAATATTTCACTCATACGTCAAAAACGCGATAATTCGGACACAAATTTTTAAGATTAATAAGCGATAATCCGAAAGACCATATCGATAATTCAATCGATCTGTCATTGTTTTAACACCTACTGTCAAATAAACATGATGCGTGTCCAGTGTCAGCGTTGGAGTCTGGACACTGTATGGGGATGCTCATGATCAAGCGAGTACTCAGGGACCCAGAGGAATGTGCAAGAAATTGAAACGATTTGAGATTGAGCAGTCATAATGATTTCACACTTTTTACGTCAGCCTTTGGTTCTCTTTTCTGTTCTGCGGCTCAGTACACTTAGGTGGCTATTCATGTATCATAAATTTTATTGTCGTGAGAAATAATATGTGAATAATTTGTAGAATTATTCGGGAAATATTCTTCCGAATACCACTCTTGCAATGAAAATGAACCAGATAATTCTGAAAATGCGTGTTGCCATAAGAAAACCGCATTCGTTTGTTTCCTTCTGTTGTTCGAAAGAAGAGCCCTCCCCCTGCGGGGTCCGGCTCTTTTAGCTTTCGAACAACAGAGAAAACAAACTCATGCAGTTTTCAGGCGGCACGCATTTTTCAGAATTATCGGTAATTTTCATTGCACTCGTGGTATTATGCCCGATAATTCACCTGAAAAGTCCGATAGTTGTACAAAAATTATTATTTCGCAAAATAAGCGGCCATCATCTACTCCATACTGTCACCCGTTGACTACAATTTTGGGAAGAAACAGTTATTGCGTCCATTGCTGAGAAATAATCTCATCTCAGGTTTGGGGCTTACATCAAGTCATATATTTACAATGACGATGATAGACGGCAAAGTCTGTAACGCGATCGCAAAAACTCTGTCGTCTCAAACTCTTTACAAATGCAAAGCCAAGCCAACAAAGTTTGGATATCCCGAACGCACAAACGAATCATTCAAATGGGGTTCAAAGACAAACTATGCCTGCCAGTTGATCTGCCTAAACAAGAAGGATCAGGTTCCACCAACAATGGCAACACAGCTTGACGATTCTTCAACAACGCCAACATTTCTGCCAAAATCACCGACATCAACGTCGACCTGATTAAGAAGATCACTGTCATCCTTCTAGGTATGGTTAGTGACTTACCATTACAAATAAATTTCTCAAAACTTCAAGAGTTCAAGACATCAGAAGGTTCAGATTAGAGCATTCGAGGAAGACTTCAACAGTCGAAAATCTGCTGGATATATTCAATAATATGCTGATTTCATCAGATCCCGTTATATTACAAGCCAACAAAGAAGATGGACAGGGAGCTGGTGCCGCAAAACTCACGGAATAAGGTACATGACTTTAAAACTGTAGGTCTGATGTGCGTTGATAAGTGATGCAAGAATTGTTTTGTCTTACATGTCAGACTAGTGGCTTTAGGTTGGTATAAGCTTGTCAATTTTCGAAAAAATAGCCAGAAATTTACGTCATAACGTACATAAATGAAACCAACTAGATTTCGTGTGGAAACATCCCCTTAGTCGAAAATCTGGTCAGGAGACAGAATTTTTGGGGGCTTTAGGTCCATAATGGCTGTATTACACTACACAATTTCTTGAACAATCTGTCAATCTAACAATCAAGTTGATTCTTTTTTGACACTATTTTGGCAGATTGTTCAAGAAACTGTACAAGAAATTGTGTAGTCTAATACAGCTATAAGAGCAGTTTGAAATTTTCAAAAAAGGACTAAAAATTTTTGATTCTTTCACAGGCGTTTTGTTGACTAACCCATGTAGTGTGATATATATTTGTAATCAGAATACAGGGTGTACGATTTGAGAAATGGTTTTCGATATTGCACCCTGTAAGCGATGTACCATTAGAAAATTTTGTGCACAGATTCGAAATCAACGCAAAAGATCATGTAAGAATCGTCATTCTTGGAATTATGTCAAAGAAGAAGTCTCCAGGAGGAGAAGGTAAACTTTGGACCTTTTTGAAAATTTCAAACTTGTCTTATGGACCGAGAGCCCCCAAAAATTTTGTCTTATGACCCGATTATTGAATAAGGGGATGTACTCACACAAAAGCCTGTTGGTTTCATTCATGTACCTAATGACGTGAATTTGTGACATATTTAGAAAATTGACAAGCCTATACCAGACTTAAGTCTCCGGTCTGACATGTAAGACAACGGAATTTTTAACAACCTTATCAACGCACATTAGACCTACAAGGTTAAAATCATGTACCTTATGACGTAAGTTTTAAAGCACCAGCTCCCTGTCTAATAAGAGGAGTGATAATTCCACACTATCGAAAACAATAAGCATCCGGAGCTGTCGCTGTCCTGGAATGCCCAGTCCCTTGATGTCTCCTGGTAACGAAGTACCTGAGTCCGACGATGCCTAGCAGCTCAACACTATGATGTCCATGTCGGATTTGGTACACTCCTTTATTCCTGTCATTGTTGCAAACAAAAATCTGAGTGGAACATCAGGAACTGAAGTTGGTGGAAAATAATTTATTCACCATGTTCATGAATAAAATGAAAGCAGCTGCATGCGTGTACTCGCTTCGGCGGTACATACCTATACTAAAATTGGAACGATACAGAGAATAATCGCGTGAAAATCGTGAAGCGTTCCACATTTTTGAGTAATCAAAGACGAAAACAGAGTAATCTAAGGAAAGTTTGGAGAATTTGGCAAAGTAGCTGCGCAATCAGGTCATCAAATCCATAAGGCAAGATCAGCAATAATAAAGACAATTTTTCAAGAGAGAGCTGAATTCCCGTTCAAATTCATCATTGAAGTGGATGATTGCTTTCAAGGAAAGGACCCACACACTAAAATGACTAAACGTGAAAAGCAGCGACATCAAAAATCAAGAAATTATCTGATTCAGAGAATTCAGGTATTGGAGATCTAGACGATGCAGTAAAGAAATTGATTGACATCAGAAACACGGAAGCTCATTCCAGTACACCACTTGAAATGAACTATTTCCAGATTGGGAAGGGTCCATTAAGTGAATTCTAGGATGGGAACGTGCAAAGATATGCTAAAATAAAATAATCCATGCTGCTTTGAGGTGTCCAATATTCAACTGTAAAAAAAAAACTGTATACAGTACTATGATGATTTTTGCTTTCCCAGCCCCCCCACCAACATGTCTATTGAAACGGGTCTATTGAAAATGTTTTCATCAATAATAATTGTCGCCGTTCCATTCCTCACACTTGAAAAAAAAATGCTTTGGCGGAGGTCAAAAAAACTGTTTTTGTTTTCCTTATATGCAAGAAAACGATAAATTCATGTTTTGTTGCGTTTCAAACTAAATCGCATTCCATGATCCTGGCCAAAATAATCAGTAGTAATATAACAAGGGCTAGACAAACTTACCGATAATAATTTTACCCACGCGTAGGGTCGAGGGCTCGTTGCAATGAAAACTGCCCGAGGGCAGTTTTCTAAGGGCAACAAGCACGATGACTCTACGCACGGGTGAAATTAGAGGTAAGTTTGTCGCCCGCGTTTATATTTTGAAGATAATTACATAAAACAAGACGGAATTCATCAAATGAACTCTGAAAAAATAAGTGGCCTGCTTGTTGCATTTCCGTGGCAGCAAAACAACATCGCCATAATTACATCCATGCAAAAATAAGAGAAAAATTTGTCACGTTTCTGCGAAGATATTGATTGAAATATGAATCACTCGCGTTTTGGCGAAGCTACTGGAGGTGAAATTGACGAGGCCATTGATGAAGGTACGCCAGTGAATACGAAGAGGTCCAATGCTTATGTGTGGAAACAGTTCATGGAATTCTGCCGCGAGCGGGGCTATGAAATGGAGAAAACAACGCCTGTCGAGAAGCTTGCTCAAGTAATGAAGGACTGGGGGTACAATATGAAAAAACGGAATGGGGAAGATTACAAGGCATCTGTAATTAAAACCATATGGAACGTGACCGCAAAAGAGCTACAGAAGTTATACTTCGATAATTTTGGAATAAAATTTGATCCGTTCTCTGATATGGACTTCAAGCAAAGTCGTGAGGCTCGTGACGCAAGAAGACGTGCATTGCAAAAGCTTCCCGAGAAACGAAAATGCAGCTCGGCGGTCCTCACTGATGACGAGTATAAGAAAATGGTTTCCGTGTTTGATGAAGAAACACCGGAAGGACTCCAGAAGAAATTTTATTGCATTGCAAGCTATGAACTGGCCTGGCGAGGAGGGGAAGCTGCAGCTGCGGAGTTGGATTATTTTCGTGAGGAAGTCAATAATTGCGGGATGTGGTCTGGAAGGATAGAATACAACACCGTGTTCAGCAAAACAACCCAAGGTGGAAACCAAAAATTAGCAGACACCAAATGGCTTGTAGCTAATGTGGAAAAACCCGAACATTGTCCCGTGAGGTAGGTACCAGTGATTAAAAAACCAAATACCTATGACTTGACTAATTTTAACGGGATTTTCCAGGTTATTCAAGAAGTTAATGAGCAAGAGGGGATCGCGAATTACCACAAGAAGGTTTTTCTTGACACCTAATCCACTCTGGAAAGATTCTTCTTCAGTTGGCTGGTATAAAAATTGTCCAGTTGGCAAAAATACAATATGCCAGTGGACTAAATCTGCAGCTGAACAAGTTGGAATTGATACTAAAACGGCCAAAATAACGAATCACTCAATGCGGTCCACAGCTGTTTCGCATCCAGCAAGGGAAGGCGACGGTGAAGAGCAACTGATCAAAATCACTGGACATTCTAGGACAACTTCCATCAAGCCCTATTTGCAGCTGGATGAAGGTCATCATGCCAAAATGGTAGGCAAAATGAGACAACAAGACCCGTCCACTCCATCCACTTCTTCCTGGACTTCTACAATTTCAAACATACAGAATACGTTGGTGGTTCCTGACGAAGATTGTGTTGACAATGGTGGAAATAAATCAAAAATTATAAGTTTCAATAATTGTACATTTTATAACAATAGGTTTTGATTTTTTATGATATTAGGCCATTATGCTACATTCATACCTGACCTGTAATTTGTTCTTCAATAAACTTTCAAATACAATAATTCTCATTATTACACGTTGCTATACCTTTTACTACTTTTTATGGGAATCACGGGACGATTTACTCGTCGAATAAGTACCATACATGAAGTTTTGATTGATAATCATCCCTAGGGCGCTTATCGCTTTGAAAAGCGCCTTAGAGCGATTATCACGTAAGCAGATCAGGATTGGCTGATTTTAATAAAATTGAGCTTTGTCATTGGATAATACCGGTCACGTGACAGTTGAATGTAATTATCGTGAAAATCTAAGCACTCGTGATATTACTGTTGATTATTACATACAGCGCCCTTGATTATTAGACCTACAAGGATAATATTCACCTATCTAAATCCCACTGTCAATAGCAACCGTGGTATAAAATGGATGTAAACAACAAAATCTGACAGCTGTCACTTCGGACATTTTTTTTGCAATAATCATCAAAATAGCAACTCCTCCTTTGAAGTCAAGCATTTATCGCTACAACCAGCACTCGCGATCGCTAGGCCAAAATTATCGTAAAAATCTAAGCACTTGTGATATATGTGATGATTATTACAAAAAAGAAGTCCAAAGTGAGAACTGTCCGATTTTGTTGTTTACATCCATTTTCTTCTGTTGCCATTGACAGTGGGATTCAGATGAGTGAATGTCATTCTTGTAGGTCTAATAATCAAGGGTGTTGTATGTAATAATCAACAGTAATATCACAAGTGCTTAGATTTTTACGATAATTTTGGCCAGGCGATCGCGAGTGCTGGTTGTAGCGATAAATGTCAGATTCCGTAGGAAGAGGGCGCTTGGAGAAACGCCGAGAGGGCGCCGAGAGAAACGCTTGGCCAAAACTATCTGAGAAAATCTCGAGCACAAGTGGTATTTTGATGATTATTACAAAAGAGATGTGACAGCTGTCAGATTTTGTTGTTTACATCCATTTTATCCCGTTGATATTGACAGTGGGATTTAGATAAGTGATTATCCTTGCAGGTCTAATAAGTAAGGGCGTTGTATGTAATAATCAGTATATTTGGTTGCCTGCCTATACAGGAGCTCAAGGAAATATTCCTAGTTTTATTGCAGACACAGCACAGGGGTAATCATACCATACCGACGGTTACCTACCAATCCATATTTTTTAAACAGACTGAACGCGGAACTGCCAATCTTTCATGTTGGCATATGGCCATGCCCGCAAGGAAATCACCTTCCAGGTGGCAATAACACTGTTCAACTTTTTCGTAATTATCAAGATCAATGGCAGGTGAAATCGCCGATAAAATTTCGAAATGAATTACGACTCCGAGTATGTTAACCCTGTCGTGTTTATGTGTGTGTGTTTGTGATTGCGTGCAGTTCAGCATTCCTGCTTGCCAAGTTGATGTTTCAATATGCCCATGGGGAGACGCAACTGTGCACGACTGCATCATAGGCATTTGTGCAGGCAGAAGGATGCGGAAAAAAGCACGACGTGCAAATAAAATGAAAATTAAAACGCACACGGATCGCCGAGCTAGAAGCCTTTTCTGCATTCCACCGGTAGTCTGCTGATTGGGCTCTTCAATATCAATTACTATGTGGCACTCGTTAAGTCGCGCCAGAGTTCGTGATAAATCCTCTGGCAGGCCATTAGAATGGCTTCCAGCAGCTAGCTGCTAATGTGAAATATCGCATTCTGCGGAAGGGAATTCCAGAAATGGGCATTTATGTAATTGCACGGGTATGTTAAATCTGCTGCGATAACTACAAATCTCCTCTCGAGTCTAGTTCAAAACCGTTGCTGTTGCACAACCGAACAGAAAATCTATAAAAGAATAACAGCTCCACCTTTTATACGATTGTACGCGTGTTCGTGTATGTTACACACGAAAAGTTCAATTAATCCAGCTTTATATGCTCTGTATGCTTTGTAATACGTTCTTTGAAACATGTCGCCGAAGGGCGTTGAATACAAAGTGCCCTCTGGACTTTACCAGTTTATGTTTTCTGGATCAAACATTGCATGCCCAATTTTAAAAGTTGCACGACTTATTTTGCGAATTTACATCTTCCAGGTGTAACCGAAACCGAAAGATAAAACAACCGCCAAAGCCTTACCTGCTTAATTTCATCATGTCACACGTCACTGTCGAAATGTACACACATCCACCGCCAGCTCCTATCGTCTACTTTAAAACCCACTTTGTCTACCCGCACCTGCATTATTCCTGATGTCATAAGGATCCTATTTCTTTCACTTACATCGCGAGGATTCTGACGCGAAGTATAAGCGATATTGAGAGACGGCTTATCGACAGCGGAAAACTAAGTTTCTCGTCGCGACAATCGCGTTACAGACTTGTTGGAGAGCCAGGACATTTTGACGTGATAGTAATCAATCTGATATCGTTCCTGCTGCTTGAAAATATCCAGTGGAATAATGTTCATAGCGAGGACATGTCTGTTAGTTTGGTTAAATCTAGAATCTAAACATTATAATAATCACTAATAGGTATACGGTATACACTCGATTGGTGATGACGTAGGTTGGTGTAGGTCAGGGTCAGGACGCCGTTGCCGTAGCAACCAATGGATACAAACCCGAAATGACAGTTGAAGTTGACATTACTTGCGCCAAAAATCATCAACAATACAGAAATAAAACCGCGTGTCCCGAAATAAAACCGCAATATTTGGCCAGCTTATTCTACGACAAAAAATAGAAAGAAAAGTTTCAATTAAACATGGGTCGAATAATGATCTCCAAGGAAGCTAAAGCCCCTTGAAGGGGGAAACCAGATGATGGTTTTTTCACGAATTTCTCCAAAACTTGCCAAGATAAAATGACGAAATTTGGTGTGATCACTACATGTTATAAGCCTGAAGTAATGTTGTGAAGACTTCCACATTTGATCAGGTACGTCCAACAAAGGGGGAAGGGGGATGAATTTAGCTCCATTTTTTTTGTTCATGACTTTTTCTGAAGTGAATCTGGAAAATCAAAGTTTTCTATGAAAAAAAGGTTCTCTTGTACTCTTCCGATTCGGCGCACCGTTTTCGAGATAAACCACTTCAAAGAAAACTTTACCTTTTTCCTAAAATTTTTCCAAATCTCGGGTACAGAAATCAGAGCAATAATAACACCAACTGTGTTTTCTTGGACAAAAACGAAAAGAAACGTTTCAATGAAAATGGGTTGGAAATGCTCCCTAGAAGACCTAGAGCCCCTAGAGCGCGATTGATTTTATCCCGGCAAGTTACCCTTCCAAGGAGCTCTGGGTTCCCTAAGGAGCATTTTCAACCCACCTTTATTGTAACATTTCTTCCTGTTTTTGGTCCAAGAAAATACAGTTGGTGTTATTGCTGTGATTTTTCTAATCGAGATTTGGAAATCTGAGGAGAATTTCAGGTCAAGTTTTCTTTGAAGTGCTTTCTTTCTAATCAAAATCCAGAAAAAGTCATGAACAAAAAAAAATGGAGCTAAATTCATCCCCCGTTCCCCCTTTGTTGGACGTCCCTGATAAAATGTGGTAGTTTTTCTCACAGCATTACCTCAGGCTTATAACATGTAATGATCAAACCAAATTTCGTCATTTTATCTTGGCAAGTTCTGAAGAAATTTGCAAAAAACCATCATCAGGTTTCCCCTTTAAGGGGCTCTAGCTCCCTTAGTAGCCCAGGAAAAAAATGCAAAATGATGAAACCCGGAATAAATGTGGGAAAATCCGAAAATTTAAGGATCCCTTCAGAATTTGATGGGGAACAACATACTAAAAGTCCCCATCTGTCCGAGGCTTGGCATTTTTTCTGTGGGAGGTCGAAGGTACAAGAAGTTACCATTTCTAAAGTTGGTATTTTTTTTTAGTAATTTTTCCATTGGACTTGATATTTTCAAGGTCGAGGAACCCAATGCAATGGTTACCAGAAAGTGTAATGCACCAGTGGCGTACCAGACGGCTGCAAAGTGGCCGAGGTACGATTTTTCATAAAGTCGTATGGTAAACCGTGACTAACAGCTTTTTTGACATGTTTGGTATCATTTCTTATCAAATCGCACATTGCTATTCCACAAGTAGGTGTGAAATTCTGATAGAGACGTGTTCCAACCAGTTATATCAGAAAGAAGCATGATTTTACCCTCAAATTTGATGCTTTGTAGCTCTAGTTCCATCAGTGTCCAATGTATTTCTAACTATGATTTTGATTTGAACAGTTAGTTTGGGCTATTTTGCACACAAATATCATTCGCTGATTTTCTTCCTCTCTTCAAAAAGTCACGGAGTGATTTTGTTTTTGAGATGTACCGAGAGTTCATAAATTAAATGGGTCAAGGGTGCCTGTGGATTCAAAAACGTCTGTCGAAACTAGCGTGATCCTTTTGTAATAAATTTGTCAAACTTTGACAAGTTACGTCCCATATTATTGATTTCTGATCTGCCATAAGTGCACGAGAATACTTCAAGTTCAAAAATACTCCTCGATCATGTAGGTTTTGTGCCCTGCCATGAAAACCACATTTAAAATGTTCCATAAACGAAAACTGCGACTGGTTTGACAAATTACGATAACCAAAAAATTACAGACATCAAATGAACGATGCTAGTTCCGACAGATGTTTCCAAACTCATAGGCACCCTTGACCCATTTAATTTATGAACGCTCGGTATAATGCCAAAGCTTGATTTGACGAAACGTGCTATTTCACAAGAAAAATTAGGCTACGATCAGAATGTAGCCTCGAATTGATACTTTAATCATTTTATGGCATGAACATAGTTTTCTCTATCAAACAAAATGAGGGAAACAAATATCGGAGCCGTATTTCAGTCATGACATCATTTTTCTCCCGAGAATGCGGAATAAATTTTGCAAAGAAACGCGAAGTTTCGATCTATAAATTTTTCGTTTTGTTGCTCCATTCCCATCGGGGTTCAAAACACCCATGATCACAATTTTGTCATAGACTGTTCAATTGAACTATTTAATGGATGAATTCATAACTAGAAGTTTCTATCGCTGTTACAAAGTCACGCGGTAATTTTGTTCCAAAACGTGCATCATGTAGAAATTTAATTTCGAAAGCTCGCATTGTCGGAAGAAAAATGATGTCATGACTAAAATACGGTTCCGATTTCAGTTTTTCCGTTTTGTTCGATAGAGAAAGCTATTTTCATGCCTTGAAATAAATAAAGAACCAAATAAAAGCTACATTCTGATCGTAGCCCAATTTTTCCTGTGAAATGGCACGTTTCATCAAGTCAAGCTTTGACATGGTACATCTCAAGAAACGAAAAGAAGTAAGAAAATGATATTTGTGTGTGAAATAGTCCAAACTAACTGTCAAAATCAAAATCATGTTTGGGAATACATTAGACACTGATAGAACTGGAGCTACAAAACATCAAATTTGAGGGTAAAAAAATCATGTTTTATTCTGATGACACCGGTTTATACACGTCGCTATGAAAATTTTATACTTATTTTAGGAATCAGAGAGTGCGATTTAGTTAGAAATGATATCAAATATGTCAAAAAAGGTGTTATCACGGTTTACCATAAGACTTTGTCAAAAATTGCACCTCAGCCCCTTCGCAGTCGTCTGGTACGCTACTGGTGCATAACACTTTCTGGGAACTTATTTCATTGGGTTCCTCGACCTTGAAAATATAAGGTCGAATGAAAAAAGTATGAAAAAAGGAATGATTTCAAAAATGGTAACTTCTTGTACCTTCGACCTTCAGCAGAAAAAAATGCCAAGCCTCGAACAGATGGGGACTTTTAGTATGTTGTTCCTCATCAAATTCTGGAGGGATCCTCAAATTTTCAGATTTTCCTCAATTTATTCCGGGCTAAAACCTGTTTTGCTTGGGCTATAGGGGGCATTATTCGACCCATGTTTATTGGAACTTTTCTTCCTATTTTTTGACATAGAATAACCTGGTCAAATATTGGGGTCCAATTTCGGGACACCTGTATACAGTGTTGCGGGCTGTCAAACATAATGTATTAAAGGCCGTTTCATGTCAAAATCACCCTTTTCTTAGCAGAACA
Source organism: Anaspis maculata (assembly GCA_949128115.1). NCBI lineage: Eukaryota > Metazoa > Arthropoda > Insecta > Coleoptera > Scraptiidae > Anaspis > Anaspis maculata. The sequence goes on from OX421962.1 coordinate 23,985,717, forward strand.
CCGTGCAAGGAAGATCAAGTGCAGTTCAAAAGTAATAGTGTGGTCAACGTCAATGGTCATTTCGAAATGACAAAAAAATGAGTTTTCGCCCATAAAACAGCAAATTTTCAAGATTTTAAAGTACAACTCAGGAAACTGCGTACCAATTGAAGTGGGCCACCCAAAAATTTTATTCGCAGTGGTAGCGTCTGTAGGCTTTCCGTACCGCCTAAGACATGCAACTCGGGTCCCCGGACCGCGCCGATGCTGCACGGTGGCTCCTCTTCTCTGTAGATTTTATTCGACTGTTACATAGAGGCGAAAAAAACTGTCCTCCAGGTCCTCCCTTCGAAGAAGACCGCTCCTGTCCGCCCACAATAATCGAGTAGTTCCAACCCGGACCTGTGTTTTCTGCATTCTTATCGATGTCTGCTGATAACGGCTAGTGAATTCAGGACCTTCTCCTTTGCGGTTCTATTGAAACTGGGTCGCTTTTAAAGTTCCATCGGCCATGCTCATCTAGTTCCAAAACAAACAAAAATCCTGAGGAAGACAGTTAAGACACCCATGTCGACAAAGCCAAAAAGTAAGAAAATGCGAGCATGTATATTTCCGGATGTCGCTCCTTCTCACCCGCTCTACACCGAAGCCGCGGGTCCTCTTCTCCTCCAATAAGTTAAGACACTTATTCCGCCCAAACGGCCCCTGCCGTATAATTCACCGGGCGGGCGGCGGAAGAAGTGGATTGAAGTCATTCAACACCTCAAAGTGCTCGGTTTACAATGCGACTATTGATGGCGGCGGCGGAGGCCCCCGGCTCCGGCCAAAGTGCCATATCGGGGGAGCGGTGAAATGGAATTTGAAATTTTGGAGGCCCCAGAGTGGTGTAAAAATACACTTCGAAGAGGGTAAAAACGTCGTTTTCTTTTTATTGCATTACGGGCGAAAATATACTGAAGGTGACAAGTGCCGCAATGAAGTTACGTGTTATGGAATTTTATATCCCATTTTTGTATCCGGCAAAGTGGGATTAAAATTTCTTGATGGTGACAGTGTAATTTAAATATATCAAGTTTTATGCGGCGGCGGCGGGCATTAAATAATGCAGGCAGGAATTAGATACTTCTCGACGTGCGGTGTCTCTCTTGCCGAGGAGTGAAGAGAAAAATGATGGAGTGATATGTGTGTGCGGAATCTCTTTTTTTCAGAATACATAGGTGTGACGGCAAAATCCAACGTCTTTTTCTCTGGTACATTGTTTGCATTAACGCTTACAATACCGTTCTTAAATTGCCTGTTATTAATTTAATTACAGAGCTAACATCTCAGAGCGCAATCTTACATCCTTCCTCAAATTACAATAGTTCGCTCTTCCACTCTTCTCTTCCTACTTAATATCTGCAATTATAAGCATTCTGAGACATTGTTGCATGTTGATTTTGCACGTCAGGGATCAAGACGTAAGCAGCGTGAAAAATATTGACGCGTGTAAATGGCTGTAAATTACTGTATTGTCTCTATCTGGAGGGAAATTATGAAGATACGTTATCTAATTGGAGGAATAAACGTAACGTAAGACTGGTAGAAAAGTGCCACTAATTGCACGTCCAATTATGACGCATGCACATTGCACAAGGCAATACACCGACACATAATTGTATCCATCGTAGTCTGTACTCGACTTTGACAAGTTATTTTCTTCTCTAATCTTCCCTTTGAAATGTTAAGTCATTAGGCGTTTTCCATTCTGTCAATTCTGGTTCTTTGCCTTGGTGTGCTATTCAGTACTTCCTAATTACCTCTTTGTCAGTATAGGACTGTTTCGGTATACTGTAAATGCTTGATTCGATATAGCGGCTTCAATTTTGTCACTGTCTGTTCGTTCTTCTAATACCAACTTTGTCGTCTTATCGCAAGACCAAAAAATTTCGCGCGCAGAAAAAGCCTGGGTATCGTACTAGCTAGACGTAGACCGATAAATTGCTGTCGGTTCCAGAAGATTTTCGAATTTACGGCTTTTCCGTAAATACTAAATTTGATATCGTTATTTGGAGGTTGTGTAACCAAGAAATTAAGAAACTCCTTTGAATAAGTGAAATGAATAAATCAGTGGCAATCTAATTATAAAGAAATGGTTATGGTAATCACCGTGCTTATTTATAGACTGGTAGGTTATGGTGATAACCATTCCCTTATAGAATAGGGCCAAATCACCTTGCGGTAGAATTATTAATGTGAACTGAACACCGTAGAAACTGGAAGCTGAATTTTGCCTTTATGGGTGGCCGCTTATGGCAGAAGGGGTTCTTTTTCTTCACTTTTCAAGGACGAATAGTAACGGCGTCAAAAGGTCAGATTTTTCCATAATACTTCTCGGCAAATAATAAAGTAAATATTGAAACGAACCAGTTCCGACGTCAATTTTTGTTTTTGTTAGTAACTAAAGGATCAACTCAACTCGTTTATAACTAAGTTAGTATTCTGACCCCTTCTCAAATTGAAGGTGTCGATAGTCTGATCACCAAGACCAGTGACCGTGCTCAAATGTTACTTTGTGGTACCGCACTCTCCGGAGACGTCCGCAAGTTTTCTGTCTCCTCCGTCTTCAGGGGGAGAACTGCCACCAATTGCGGATCGTCCTGCTGAATCCAACGATGTCCTTGCATCAAGGATCCGCTCAAGGATAAGGTCCTGGGAGCGTTTCTTCGGAAGCACTACTGGTCTAGGTTTTTTTTTTGGTAACCAACTAGTATTGACCCCAGATCTCCTACATTCGTGGTCGCGCGCCGTTCGAGTTTGAGGGCAATTCACGGACGAAAACATCAAAGCACCCGCCTGAAGTCCAGCTCATTTCCGGTGTAAGGAAGGGTTAAGAAAGATATCATCTGGGTGAGCACGCCGATTCATCATTCTTGAGCGATGAGGGATAACAACTGGGTCCTGAAGGTTCTGTAATATCAGCTAGTTCTAAAGAAATCTTTTAGGCAGCTAAAGATGCTGATGTTTTAGTCATACTGTAGTCCTTCGACTGTAAGGAAGGATATTGCAATGGCCAAAAACTGCAGAGCCTGGAAATGGCACGATTGAGCCGCGACTTAGATAAGCGCTACATCCTTTTGATATAAAAAGGGAGTGCTTGTTCTGTTGAGAAGGCGTGTATGAGGAGGAAGACAAAGAAGCAGGCCAAGTACATGAGAGCTATGCACGAGGTAGGAACTATTTCGTTCAAGGATCGGATCATCGGTCGAGGTAGGGAGAGGCATGACGAGTGTGGTGAGGTTATGTGGGCTCGTGTACCCAGCGCAGTTGATCTGGTAGCGGCTGAAGCCATGTACCACCATCAGTGCGATTTGCTATTTTTCTCTTCAGGTTCGTACCGGTAGCATCTCAAGATTAGAGCACAGGTCTCAAATGTCTGTTTATCACACCATAGCTTTGACCATTATTGTGGTTACATAAAGGTTTCATCCTCGGTTTCAACATTACAGGTTTAGTTATCGGAGAGAATGATGCAAACAGAAAGCGTGGCAGGCCCGTCGAAGACATAGTGAGGTCTGCGGCATTCCTCAAAATGTTTCCATACATAAAAGAATCTGGCGGAGCTGATTGACATCATGAACAGTGATGAACATGAAGATGTCTTCTCCTAAAATTCCTGAACTGTTGTTCGTGACCTTTCACAATAACTTTCACATTTTGCACTCTTTTTGAAAATGCCTCGTTTGAACAATAATAACAATAATAATCGTTTATTGTGAACTTATCGAAAGTTATACACTTGTCAAGTGAGGAAGGAACACGAGGTTGGAACTAAAACAAGCAACCCCAACAAACAGCAAACTGTGCTGATAGATAAGTACACAATATTGTAAACAATAACGGACAAAGTTTTTGTGCAGCATACGCACTTACAATAAATTAAAACAATCACTCAATCAAATCTGAGTCCGAGTCAAGATACTCGTCGCAAGAATAAAACGCTTTATCAAGAAGAAATCTCTTGATATTTCTCTTGAAGTTTGAGACAGGCAAAACTCTGACCCTCTCAGGGAGCTTATTGAAAAATTTTACCGCCCAGTAATTGCTGCCCATCCGAGACCTGGTGAGTCGAAGAGATGGTTGGCGCAAAGCATCTTTGCCTCTTGTATCATGTACATGAAAATCGGAGTTTACCGGAAACACAGACAAATTATTTTTGATATAAAGGAGGCACTGGAGAATATACAAACAAGGCAGGGTCATGATTTGTTCTCTTACAAAATAAGGTCTGCACTCATCCCTGTAGCCAATACCTGACGGAGATGACGAATCCCCGGGTTGTCCTGGGGTGCGTGTACAGAGCTCCGACTGCTGATCTGGGGGTGTTTTCTGGCGAGCTTGAGCGCTTGTTGGCGGAAACATGCGGCGGTGATAGCCCGGTTTTCCTGTGTGGCGATTTCAACGTCAACTTTGATTCACTCTCTTCTCAGACTTCATCAGTTCGAAATACGTTTCTCACGTTTGGCCTGAGAGAATGCATTGGCGATTATACTAGAGTGAGTGCTACTTCAAATACAATTATTGACAACATTTTACTTTCCCGGCCCCACCAACATGGAGGGAAAGTATTGTAATGGTGCAGAAAAAAAGTTTTGAGATTTCACCGGATATATCCATTTTGAGGTCCCCCAAGTCGATTAAGACCATTTCCAGAATGATGTCTGTCTGTGGGTGTGTATGTGTGTGTGTGATCTTCCACGATAACTGCCGAACCGTTTATCCGATCGATTAAAAATCTGATATGCAGACATGGTTTCGCCCTGGAATGACCGGATTAGTTTTTGGCTGTCATCTGTCAAACAGAAGTGTCACTATCAGCAAATGACAGAAGCTACATCTCACGGAACTTGACTTGCGATATGTCATTTGAAAGCCCTTGAAGAACTGTATTCAGAACAGTTAAAAATATTTTCCTACCTGTTATCTGTCAAATTATAAAAAATATCAAAGTCTGGAACTTTGCCATTTAATTATTCAAAATCTATACGACAGATGTGAACCAAACCCGGCAGGAAGCAACATTACCGAAGAATCCAGCTAATGCTGGAGTTGGAGTCCCCCATCATTCACCAGCCGAGCGCTATAAATTTTCAAAGTTTGGCCTGGCCGAATTCAGCCGGGCTTGCCTGTTCCTCGATTTTTGGCCTATTCAATTTTTTTAGCAACATGGCAACCAAACCGGTAGGTAACTACGTTTTTGTTACGAATTGTATCAATGTCAAAGTGACAACATGAACGCTGTTCTCGGCAGGTTCTCGGTGTTTTCTTTAGTATCTTCTTGCATCATTTGAGGCAACAGTGCGAACCGATCCTTTGTGTTGTTTGGGGCTCCGTAAACCCCCTTGTGTTTTCTGTAGCTTTAGCAACTTCAGTATGCCCATTCCATTGACGTATATGTACAAACTGTAATGTGTGCAGTTCCCTTATTTGATTCGGTACCAGGGCCCCATCCCCATGGTGTCTGCCGTTCAAGACCCTGATGGGGCCCCCATCTGTGTCCATCAGATTTTGCCGTTTCAGGCCAAAACTGCGGCCTTGTGTCTTCTTGGGTTCGTTGAGGCCCTTTAGGCTCCTGGTGTCTACGGGTGTCTCTTGAAGCCCCACCGAGTCCCCCTCTCGTTTTTTTCAGTTTTCAGAATTCTTATGCCGTCAGGGCAATTATATAGAATTCTGCCCTAGGTTCCTAGGTATTCAATCCGTGAATAGATTTCCGCCAATGATTTTAAAAAAAATAGGTTATTGGTTCTTGAATATTTTCCAACATGTACTGTTAAGTATATATGGGGTAAAAATTGAAAAAAAAAATTGGGCAAGTACCCCATTCCTGGACTGTTTGTTGCTGCTTTAGGATTCTGTGCTTTAGGTAAGGTAGGTGAAAATCAAGTATGTTATAAAGTTCACTATGACGACTACCATGTCAATATTTTTGACATTCCATAAACACGCGCGCGTTATTATTGGCATTGTTGAATTATTATTAGGTATTACCTACCTATCACTTTTCTATCAAGAGTACCATCCGTTGTGTTTTCAATTAGGTACTCCATACATTTATTTTTCATAAAGTAAGTACCTATATACTATACCTATCATTTTCATGTACCTAGTTGATATCGAAAGTAGATTTGCACTTGGCGACTTGGCGTGGCGCGGGCTCATATTCAAATGCGACTCGGTTTCGGTTTTCCGGCGGTGATTTTTTTTTCCAGAATCAAACTTATTAAGCATTCCATAATAATCTGTCGTGATAATTTCAACCTCGAGATTAACGGAATAGAGGATAGTATAATAGGAAATGCATTTCTCTATTTTATCCAGAAAGGTTCAAAGTGAATTGGAGAGGTACAGGGTGTTCACGATAAAATTCACCCCCCCTCTAGGAGATTCCCCTTTGAGATATTTTGAAAAACTAAAAAAAATTTCGCAACGATTTTACCCAGGGATCTTGAATCGATCGTATAAAAGTTTTCAATTGATACCGTATACAGGGTGTGACATGTAACTTTTTTATTTCAAATGCAACACCCTATATTTTATTACGTCATTTGATGAAGCCTTTCTTTCTAATTACAAATATATATAACATTTATGATTTATTTTGACAAGGAAGCTGTCAAAAAAATAATAAAATAGGTAGTCAAATAAATTAAAAATTAAAAATTACGCGACACCCTGTATTAGGAACGAATTAGATCATTTATCCATGCAAAGTTGAATTCTGCAGACAAAATGCTACGAGAATAACTTTATTTCAAGTGAACTGTAGAAGCCAAAGCCATCTTGCCGCGAAACAAAATTATTTGACTACCTATTTTATTATTTTTTCGACAACTTACTTGTCAAAATAAATCACAGGTGTCTATATATTTGTAATCAGAGAAAAAAAGCGTCACCAAATAACGGAATAAAATATAGGGCGTTGCATTTGAAATAAAAAAGTTACATATCACACCCTGTACACGGTACCAATTAGAAACTTTTAGAGGATCGATTTAGGGTACCTGGGAAAAATCGTGACAAAAAAGTTTTTAGTTCTTCGAAAAAACTCAAAGGGGAATTTACTGGAGGGGGGTGAATCTTATCGTGAACAGCCTGTACATATTGGGTTGGTTTTCTAACTTCAGGTACCCCTTTGTGTGGAACTAGCATTGCATTCTTGAGATATCACAACAGTTAACTACCTCTAGCTCCAATCAAATCGAAATCAGGTACGAAAACATAAGGTCAGCCTGGAATGACCTGATTAGTTTTTGGATAGATGATTTCGATCGGGAGTCCTCAAGGGACACATTGGGTCTGGGCTTGTCTGGATACAGCATTGCATTCTCCAAATTCGCAACAATTGTCTTCCTAGTTCTACCTTTCGAAGTATTTTATCACTATGGAAACCTAAGAACCTGTCACTTATTTTGTAGGTCCAACAATGGATGCAGAATGATCGCATAACGCACAACTCACTAGAACTTTTTCAATCAACTTTTCAATCAAATCCAACTTCCCCGAAGGGCCGCTTGAATCAAACTCATTACTGACGTCCCTGGATACCGCCGGGAAAGTTTTGTGTCGCCCCACGACAGATTTTTACAAATGTTCCGGTGTTTGACCTTATTCCTCGAGTGGTTCGAGTGTCTCTGTCTGATCACTATGCTCAGCTGGTCTCTTATGGTTACACTGCGCCGAGGGCTGCGAAGCCTGACTATAGGATAGTGCGTCCCATTTCTCAGGCTGGCAAGATGCGGCTTTTCAATTCCTTGAGTGTGACTGATTGGAGCTTCGTTGATGGGGGGCGATGCGGGGTTGGGTCGAGATTCTCCACATTTCTGGACGTGGTTCAGGAGAGGTTTCTCCTTGCGTTTCCTGAGAGAATAATGAAGGTTCACAGCCTTCGGACTGATGTCAACAGTGACTGGTACTCACCAACTTTGAGAGCCATGAAGAATGATGTTTCCTTCTACGACAATCTTTACCGAAGAACAGGCGATCCCATTATGTTGGGGGTGAGAAATAATCTCAGGAAGTTGTACCGAGTTGCTATTCGGAAGGCTAAAATAGCTTCGAATGACAACTACATTAACTCGAAAGACAACAAGACCAGGGCAATGTGGGAGCTGATCAACGTGAGGCGTGGGGTTGGGAAGGCTGTAGCGGATGGTCTGACTGTTTCTCCTGATGACCTGAATGTTTTCAGAGTGAGGCGCACATCAATCTAAGAGAGAAGAGGGAAAAAAAGACAACAAGAAAAGAACCGCGATCACTCAACACCGCCAGAAGCAGATCCGTCAAAGCAAGACCTGATCTGGCCAACAGAACAAGAGAATATGTCAATTCGATCCTGGACACTCGTGTAATTAGAGCACATTTGATATATGGGAGAGGCCTTAAGAACATTAGTATTAGTATTAGTATTAGTAGTAGGGTGGTAAAACGTCTCGGTGCATCTTGAATTTACGCGTGGAACCCTGAACATCAATTTCTGCACCAAATTCGTGGAGTCGAGTAAACCATTGACAAGTTTAAAAAGAAAAACAATGGAATGCGAACATCGTCATCAATTCGCTCAAACATGCACTAAAACAAGTTATTCTTCCAGAATGGATGACAACGTCCATGAATCAATAGATGACTAATAATACTAATACTACTAATACATTTTTCGTCTTTTTCATTAGAAACATTTGGCCCTTGGAGTAGAGAAGCTTCTAATTCTATTGAAATTATATGTTCAAAATCAAAGGTCATCACTAGTGATCCTCGTTCTGTCAAAATGAACTTTAACAACATGAAAACAAAAAAGGAAGAAACCTTTGAGGTTGTACCAAAGCAGAATCTACAAAAATCGTCAGAAAAAGATACTGGTAAGAGTGACAGAGTAATCAGCTTTTCGAAGAAGCAAAAAGGCAAAAAACACAAAAGGCAGAGGGAACGAGATGATATTAGAAATCTACTACGAGAAAATGATGAAGATCTTCTGCTGGAGCTCTTCCACAGCATGTACAAATCTACCAGTACAGGAGCTTTACTCCTGACGTAAATTTTTTGATTGCTGTTGTAGAAAAGAAGAACAAATCTGTATTGTTAGAAGGAGATATCATATCGGCACCTTCTCGTCATCAATTCGCTCAAACATGCACTCAAACAAGTTATTCTTCCAGAATGGATGACAACGTCCATGAATCAATAGATGACTAATAATACTAATACTATTATAATAATATTACTAATAGTAATAGTATTGTAGCCGAAACGAGGTTTAAAAGACAAAATATTCCATGCATTGACGACCCTGTTATCAAAGGAACTGCGTGGTGATTGGAAGTTCTATAATCTATGAGCTCGTGAATCTGCCCCTGATTAGGTGAAGATGGTCCTCCTTTGAATGTAAATTATAGATCTATGATGATGAATAACGTGGTGAGGCCCAAAGCCTTATACTTGTTACGTTACACTTTTGGGGGTAGCTCAACTTGCCCCACACATCAAAAGAGTGATCCCAAAATCGATCATCTCGCCTCTTTCGATACCCCCTCGAATACTTTCAGAATGTAAACAAACATTGACAGGTATGTCAATGGACCAGGCCATTAATTTACTCTACCCTGAGAGAAAGGTTTTTATCAGAGCTGATAAGACTGATAAGGAACAATTTATGGAAAGTCCATTCTTTGGCATTTTACCTGGCTTGACTGACAGCATCAATTTGTAACGGACCTTTCGCTGTGGGCTTAGAGGAGGAAACGAGGAGTTTCCGGGCTTTGGATTTGTTCCTCGAGAACCCCCACGTCCGACAGTCACCGCCGTCTAACAATAGTCCCACTCGGAAAGCCCGCCAACATCTGGGTACGTCGAGGTTTCTTTTCTTTTTCATCTTCATCTTATCGGTATATATCAACTAGGCTTTTTCCGCACACCACCTTGTTGGACTCAAGTGCACTTCTCTATTCGTGGCACAGGAAGATATCCGTCGAGGAGCATCCCAGGCATCACGGATATCGATATATCTTCGTCATCGGCCAAGACACGAGGTGCAAATTTCAATAAGCCATCTTGTGATGGCCAAATTTGGAAGGGCGTAGTCTGGCCCTGCCTGTGAGCAGTGCGCGAAGCGGTGAGTTTAAGATTATAGTAGTGGTAGCCCTGTCATCTGCCACCGAAGTGACAGTCATAAAACTCTCGCAAAAGTGAAAAATGTTCCACACGATGAAGTCGAGGTAAACACGACTCACGCGGCCGCCTCTAACTGTCATTTCAGGTAAGCGATTAGCATTGACGCTAATCAGCGTGAGACGCTGTGCCAAGCTGAGTGCTTATATTGCTGAAGTGTGATTAGAGTTTGCTGTCGACCTAGCCCATTCTTCGTCATTTTCGTAATTCAATTATTTTGCTAAAATCGTAAAATCTCAAGTCAGCTCATGTTTCGTATTTTTGTGTCTTCAGCATTCCACCGTGGTAATGCCTGCCACTAAATCGATCAACGCCTGTGTGCGAACAACCGATCTCACCCCGTCGTCAATTTATTGTTCCTCTTGAAATCGAATAAAGAGTAAACGTAAAACATCGTGAGCTTTGGTAATACACCTGAAAAGGAGGAGGCCGTCGTGAAGTAACAGGGTGTTGAAAGGTAGAGAAAAAGTCGACAGATGTCTGGTAGCAGAACACAAGAGATATTTGGTATTTCCTGCTCCAGAGCTTAGTAAAGAGAAGATTCAAGTCTCTTCCGATGTTGAAGACCTCCAGAGTATCGCTGCCGTGCCTTCAGAACGCTCGAAGATAAGTTTATTCAGTAGCTTTGATTCCTGTCAGTTAGACATTATTAATTGTGACAATTAACGAGATAATCACGTCCAGGGGATAAAGGGAATACACGTAGCGTTTGGGTCACTGTTGTTGATGCTCGAGAGAGACGAAAGAATAGAACGATGTCGCCACAAAATTTCCAGATGAACTGGGACCGAGCTACCACGAGAGCTAGGGTCTGGCGAGACAACAAAGCGTTGACCTGTAGAACAGGTGACGTGGTTTTGAGAGCTCCAAGGTATGCTGTCATACTTGATGGGCATGGTTGTGGTATTCTTCTCAGTCGAGTTGAATCGCTTCAATGATTTCTTCATACTTTTGTTTACTATGATACATATTACACTGATCGCTACTGTATTACTACATATTTTATTACCGTCTTCTATATTCATGCCTGAGTCCTGTGAGACAAAGATATCTGCACACAACAGATATTTTTACTTACTGCCGTGTCTTGGAAGAGAAGGTTATCTTGTGAAAGAAGATATCTTTCCTTACTTTGTTATCTGATGAAATAATATACGTCTTTAACTGTTAAGACCTGGTTTTTGATATTGTTGATTTACCTCGAGCCATGTTGTGGTATTTATTGTAATAAATAATTGATGATGATTTTATTGACTATGTTTATCATGTTTATTCTTGATCTTTTATTGTCATGTTTTATTATGGTACCATTAAAAGACATCCGCATATGCAACACTGTTCTCTTTTCTTCTTTCGGCAGCAGGGGCCTGTTCAAGAGAACCTGTTCTTAGCCAAACTCGTCTCTATTCCCTCTTTAGATCCCTCGTCAATTTAGGTCACCGCCGAACTTACTAACAAACGTTTGTCTCCCTCTTCTTTCTTTTCGCGCCAAGTGATGTATAGGCGATACTCACACTTTGGTTCTGCCGTTTAGTTTCCGCTATACAAGTTCCTCAACAATCTAGGTTACTGGAACTAATATGATCTGTTCTAGCGAGAGCGATACTCTCTCTCGTCTTTCTCTTATTCTCTCTGCATTAGTGGCTTACACACTGCATTTCAAATAGTGGGAGGGTAGAGTAATTGAATTGATATTGAATTCTTGAACATGAGTCGATATATTTGTCTTTGGAATAAAATTGTTCTTTGTTGATTTGAAGTCTCTGCGTTTCATTTCCAAGCCTTTACTTACCGGTACTACCTTGAGTAACTACAACACAACGAAAGTCCTAACAAACAATACTAGACAAACATGATTGGCCAAACTAAGTCTTCAACTCAAAGGGGATTCTTCTTCTTCTTTGGGAAAGGTTTATTTTTATAAGAGGGGTGGGTTGAGAGATTACACTCTCTTCTTCAACATTTGTCGAGGCCTAATAATCAGCCGGTATTTTGTGTTGTTTCAGGACGTCGGTCACGGGGCCCCCTCCTGCCTCCTCCTTCACTTCAGTGTCCGCTGCACTGTATCGAGGCACCAGGTGCGACGCAAACCCTCTTCAGCGGTGGCGCCAAGACGGCATGAAGTGAAACTAAAACAGGCATGAAACAGAAATTAAAAAACGATGGATACGTTATTTTCTGAATTTTTCTTTTTATCTGTTTGGGGCCTCCAAAGAGACATCTAGATAAAACAATTCAGCAAGCTTTAAGGTGGTTGGGGCGCAACGACTCCTGCTTTATCGCCTTGGCCGCAGCAGGAATGAGCTGTTTCCTTCATGGAAGTCTGTCTTCTTGCCTGCTCTTCCTCTTTATGTCCCTTGTACACACTCTCTGCACACACACATTATACACACACACACAACACACCAAAGATCTAATATCGCACCACCGCCGGCATAAATCAGTCGTAGGATATTAACCCCGCGTGTGCAATGTCCACATGCCGGTGATTTACGCGTCTGGAGGGCCATTCTCGCCGCCTACTTGTTACAATGTACGAGCAGCGTCACGTTGCATATAAAAACGTGTTTATGGCCGCCGAGGTGATAGAATATGTCCCGCTGTCGCCGGAAATAGCCGCCATCAATCACAATTTACCATCAGAGCAGAGAGAACAGCAGCACCACCGCGGTGGCAGCAGGAGTGCTGTATGTGCCCATCCAGAGCTGGAGAGGGCCAATTGCCGGCCGCCCCGTCGTAATTTGATCACGGTAACGGCATCAGAGTGACAATTATGAAATTACATTACTCATTGAGATGCACGGGAAAACGGCGACGTGCCTCTGCCGAGACCGTCACACATAAATCATAATGTGTGTCAGTTCGGCTTTAGCGCGGCTCAACATGCTAAAAATACCCGTGTTGTGTCTCTTTGGTGTGCTGATGCGCGAGTTTGGATGTGTGGCAGCGATGTCAGAGACGCAACACCTGATGTTTACTATGCCTCGTTGGAGAAAGGATCATTAGTAAAATCCCTGCGCTTCCTGTAAATATGCCAAGAGAAGCAGTTCAAGCGCTCGAGAAGTTGACACCAGCTGATAGGAGACGCATGCTTGCATGGTCACCTACATAGTCTTCCATCCCTCGACTCGACCGTGGTGCCCCCTAGCACTGGCAATGACAATTATGAAATTACATTACTCATTGAGATGTACGGGAAACGACGTTGCTGCCGGCTCTGCTGAGACCGTCACTCATAAATCATAATGCCTGTCAGCTCGCTTTAACGCGCGCCAACGCTAAAAATACGTATTTGTCTTTGGCGCACTGGTGGCAGCACTGGCGGCGGTTGGTTGGTGTGCTTTATATCTTATGACATATGACAGTGGCGCGGCAGTGGCGTGTCACCCGCATCTCCCTCCCAACCACCCCCTCAACGACCGCTCTGCTATGTGTGGTGTATATGGTAGGCATGGCAGAGAGGATTTGCCGCGGAACGCGAGAGTTTTATGACTGCCAAAGAGCGCAAAATTCATAAATCTCCGCCGTACCTTTTCCACCACAATACCGTAATTTGCAGCCATTTACACGCGTCTATATTTTTCACGGCCGCGTCCGAGCGACGCATACACATATCAGAGCAGAGGGCTGCGAATCGACGAAAAAATTGCCCTGTGCTCTTTCCTGTACAAAACCACTTATACAGTCCAATTTCATCCATAACACGGAAAGTTGGCTGAGAATTTTCAGATTTGGCATTCTGATCTCCCGTTCCACCGCTTTTCCGGGCTTATCGGAATGTTATTTTCGTGATGTCAAAATCACGATGAAATTTGGTCAATTCGGTGAGTTTCACTGGTCCAGAATCGTCCTTGACGACACACGCGTCACTGATTTTTCAAAGATCCCAAAAATGCGATTCCTCAATTCCTATCTTCAAAGTCAGGTGTTCACCAAAAGCCTGAGATCTGGTAACATTTCGGCTTTGACCGGCAGTTTCGGCACGTTAGTCAAAGCCTCAAAGCCTGTGTAGGAATTGAAGAAATACCAACAGCCCCAAAATCCAGAAGAACTGGGATTTGCCATCTGATTTTGACTCCGCTCGTCTCCTCGCAAACGTTCAAAACAAAAGTGGTGACTGGCTGAGTGTTATCCCGTCCCAAAATCTTGGCACTCTACTTGATCCAGAGACTCTAAGAATCGCTGGGTTTATCCTGTCAGAAATCCGATGGTGAATTTTCCCGTCACTCTTCTATCAATGACAACATAAAAAGATCGCTTACGGCAGCTGAAATTCCCTCCGTTTTGGAACCAACTGGATTAGATAGAGACGATGGTAAACGATCTGATGGACTATCCCTCACACCTTGGATCAGAGGTATTTCACTCGTATGGGGCGCTACATGCAGCAATTCTTTTGCTACGTCTCATATAAACGCAACAAAATTCAAGGCCGGTGCAACCGTGACGAGAAAATACTCAAGTACAAAAAAAAGAATCATTCCATTTTGTCTTTCCATTTTGTTGATTTTGCTGTGGAATTGCTTGGAACTTGGTCAGACGGAGCAAAAACTTTAGGTCTTCAGTTGAAAAAATTCTTGTATAAAGTCTCAGGCGAACCCCTCTCATATGATTTTTTTCGACAGAGGATAAGTTTGGCAATCCAATAAAGAGGGAATAGTGCCTGTAGTGCATAAAATCCGCAGGGAAATGAAACCACCCAAAAACAAATGAAAAATTGCAACTATTAAAAATAATGTTACGTATTTCGCGTACGGGTTCGATTATAATTGAGACGATCGTTTTAAAACACACACTGTTTATTACAGCGTACTACAATAAATACACGCTGGTGTGAATAAAAAGTTCGCAAAAGCTTTTGCTTAGATTTTTGAAGAGTTGCTAGGAAAAACTTGCTCAACAACTCCTCTAAAATCGAAGGAGAAGCTTTTGCTAAATTGTTATTAACACCACCTATTGGCTAATTTTTCAAATAAAGAAAAGTTGCAAGAGTAGGTTATTCGCCTAGATATGCGTCCGACATGCGTCAAGTTTTCCAAGTCCCAGCAATAGCAGTCACTAAAGATTGTGTTTTGGAATCCCCATGGTCTGCAACATCACTTATTTTGTTTCGACGAACTCTGACCACATGTGCTGTGTGAGACTTGGATTCAAACAATCAATCAATCATTTATTAGCTCTTAATTGATTGTGAACGATAATCCCAAGATACCTACTATCACTTCTTACAAGTTTTCTTTCCTGTCACCCGAAAGATGTCTATAGGCTATAAGCCGTCCAAGTGGCGGCCTTGCTGTATTTGTTCACTCAGTGATAAATTTCGGTCGGCTTCAGCCTGCAGGGGCCTTATTTCTAGCGGGGAGCGATCACCAGGCGATCACAATTCAGCCAATCACAGCCCTGGTTGCCTAGCAACTTCACATGGGAACGGACCACATCCTTCCTAGAAATAGGCTCCCAGGTGATGTTTTATTTTCTTTTTGTTTTCTTCAATTTCTCAATCATGAAAACGAACCCAGTTGGTAGCACGGTGAGCTCGGCCCCGTTTTTAAAGGCGAGGGCCCGGGTTCAAATCCGCTCTGGGCCAGATGGACTTTTTCACGCGTCCCTTAATACTGGGCCATCTTCTATCATGTGGTGATGCCCCAGGAAGAGGGATGAAACGAGAAAGCCATCGGAAGAAAACCCCACTGATAAAGCTCATCACAGTCATCACACTGATCCAAAGATGTAGATCTTACAGTACTTCTTCGTTGTTATTGTCATCATTGTTATCGTTATAGAAAAACCCTGCTAATAACCTAGTAGTTGATGCAGGGCAAAAAAAAAATCATAAAAACGAAGAAAATTATTTGCATAATCTCTCTTGCTTGTCTTTGGCTAACAATTTTCCACTGTTTGATGACTTTATGCGTATCGTAGGAACAATAAATTTGCGAGCAATATTGCTAAAGTTTGACGAAGTTGCTGCGCAATCATAACATCATTTCCATATTATTGTTTGTAACCATGATATCGTCCCTTGCCAGGCAAAGCAACGTAAGCGCCATCCTGACAAAAATGAGTTCTTGATCTTGTCGGAAAGGTCTCACCGAGCCGCGTCGAATGAGTGAACCATCACAAAGACTAAAATATACTTAAATAATCATTGCATAACATGACACATGCAAAATTAATATTCTTTCGTGGGCAATTTGCGAACAACACGATTTTTTGTCTCTTCTGCAAAATTGCTAAAATGTCGCTTACGTTGCTTTGCCTATCAAGGGACGATATTTGGAGAAACTGTGATGGCACTGGCCAAAAGTAGCAACTTATGGCAAAAACAAAGAATTCATTTTCAATGATCTCTTACATCTCAAGTCTACCTGCGACTTCGGAGAAGAAATTTCAGTGGGAGACTGATAAGAGATGAGTCGGAGAAGGCGAAAGAAACGTTAATGTTGGTTGGTCTAAAAAAAAAAGTATGAATGTGGCCGATAAGATATTTTCTAAAATGTAAAGCATCAGCATCACTCAATTTAACTACAAAATGACAATCTAAGAGTGTAAACTTGAGTATCACATTCGACGGAACCCGGACCAATTTCGCCGCTGCCAACAACCTAGGTTGCAAAATGTATGATGGTTTTGACGTCATAAAGCCGTCATTCAATATGCTGAAATTGGCTCGTAATGCGCCGGTGAGACGGCAGGTCATCATCTTCAGATGGTGTCATCAAGTGGGAATACCTCAGATTGCCACATGAGTTCCACCAGCCAGCGGGTTGCATACTCTTGCATACAGTCTTTTCTTTTCAAGTCCATTGTAGTGCAAATGGCACACACCTTTGTATTCACCGTCAATGCGAAGGTGTTCGCCATTTGGACCAAAATGGACTTGAAAAAAAATGGACTGTAGCTAAGACATCAAGGTTATACAGGGTGCCCCAACGAAAACAGAACAGAGGGGTTTTCGAACATTTCACCTCATTTTTTTGTGAAAAGCTCAGACAGGTCGATTTTTATATCAAGGGGGACATTTGAAACATACATTGGCAAATTTCCATCTCGAGCCCCCTCAACCCTACCTACCTCAACTTTAGAATTGCAATCTACACCATCTACTTTGCGATACATCAAATCAAAGAGAATCAAATTCTTTTCTTGGAAAAAATATTTTCAAAATTTTCAACCCCACCCCTCATCTTCTCTCCCATTTCTCCGACTGTCCCATTTTATATCCTCAATCCCTCAATTCTCTTCAATTTAATCAGCGTCATCCCAAATAGCATCTAAGAAGAAAATTTTCGGTGGAGAAAAGTGTTACCCAAATTCACCCCTTTCCTCTCCACCACCCCAATTTCAAAACTCAACAGACACCACCTACTTTGTAATACATCGAATAAAAGGAAATTGATTTCTCTTTCTGAAAACAATTTTTTTGAAATTTTGAACCCCTCTCCTGATAAATTGAACATTCGGAGTATTTTAGGGGGAAAGGAGGCTTTTTGAAAATTCTGAAAATATTTTTTTCAGGAAGAGATATCAATTCCCTTCGATTTGATGTATCACAAAGTAGGTAGTGTCATTTTAGATTTTGAAGTTGAGGTGAGGGAGTGAAAGGGTGAATTTGGGTGGCACTTTTTGCACAGAAAATTTTCTTCCTCGATGCTGTGCAGGATGACGTTGACTGTAGGTACTAAAGAGAGTTGAGAGATTGAAAATATTAAATTGGAAACTCTGACAATTTTTGGAAGAAGGGTGGTGGGGTTGAAAATTATAAAAATATTTTTTTAGAAAAAGAATTTAATTCTCTTCAATTTGATGTATCGCAAAGTGGGTGGTGTCATTTGAAACTTCGAAGTTGGGGTGGGTGGAGGTGAGGGGGCTGAACATAGATATCCGCCAATGTATGTTTCAGATGTCCCCCTTGACATAAAAATCGACCTGTTCGAGCTTTTTCCAAAAAAATGAGGTGAAATGCCCGAAAACCCCTCTGTTCTGTTTTCGTTGGACCACCCTGTAGTTTCCTAAAACCAATTAATAGGAAGTAATGGAAATAGTCACAGATTTCTTAAACACTATTGAGAAGAGTATGATACACAGGGTGACGCCTTCCATAAGACTCCATAATACGAAAACGTTTACATGAACCATATAGGGTGATTCGTTTACTCCGTGCAAATCAGCAAATCACGTTCTTCTGAATCACCCTGTACCTCTAGTAGATACCGATTGTCAAAAATAAACGCAAATTTGCACATTTTTTATCAAAAGAGTGACCTTTTCTTTCCAGTTTTCAATACTGAAAGAAATTTTAAGATACGTCAACTTGTTTTGAAGTAATGGGCCATCAAAGTAGGCAAATTTTTAGAGTGGATCGAGTTTTGTGCCGATAAGTATAGCTACATCCTCATATAGGTACAAACTTTCCCAGGACCACAGTGAATCTCCTTTGCCGGCATTCGTAGAAGAACGGGGTGAAATAATAACCCCAAAAGTGTGCTGATTCGCTGTCTTGAAAAGAATCTTTTGAATAACAGCATAGAGGCGCCAACTAATGAGTGACCTTTGAAACCGAACTAGTTGGCAATATAGTAAGTATATACATATAGTAATAACAGTGCATAGAATTTATATTATAATTCACAACGTTTTATTAAACTATGAATAAAGTTATAATAAACGCCTACTATACATGATTGTATCCACGCTGGGAATTATTTAGCCTTATCTTTACAATATTTCCCAGGACCACAGTGAATCTCCTTTGCCGGCATTCGTAGAAGAACGGGGTGAAATAATAACCCCAAAAGTGTGCTGATTCGCTGTCTTGAAAAGAATCTTTTGAATAACAGCATAGAGGCGCCAACTAATGAGTGACCTTTGAAACCGAACTAGTTGGCAATATAGTAAGTATATACATATAGTAATAACAGTGCATAGAATTTATATTATAATTCACAACGTTTTATTAAACTATGAATAAAGTTATAATAAACGCCTACTATACATGATTGTATCCACGCTGGGAATTATTTAGCCTTATCTTTACAATAAGGTGGATTGGGGAATTCAAGAGTTTCTTACTTGAAAAAGAACATTGAGACCGGTACATTTTGTCGAAACTATACTGTTCATCAAAATGACCGGTTTACGCCACTGCACTGTAAGATATCAAAAAAAATTCCTACCTACTTTGTTTTATATTTTGGGTTTCATAGTTCGAAAACTCCTGAAAAATATTTTTTCTACTTTGCGTTACTAATGGATTCATTATTACATCAAAAGCGGTCCTTTAATGGAGAATATTATTGAACTACTTTTCAACCAATAGCAACAATCTATTGTCAATAGAAGGTGGACGAACGTCAGTAAAGAAGTGTCACCTGTCGAACGTTTCTATTTTTAGCAGCCAGAATTTACACTTTCTGGGCGGTTATCAGAGTGAAGTAGATAAAATAGTATATTACACTTGAGGAGCTGGTATTCGATATGCGTTTTGTCCAGAATTTCAAGTTTTGAGCTAGAGATGACATTGTATTCTTTGAACTACAGCGCATCTTTTGACAGCATCCTGGACGTTTCAAGCGCATTTTGTTCAGTCCAAAATACACGGTAAGTGTTGCTTGGACATTCAAAGTGCATTTTGTCCATGATAAAGCTACTGATGTCAAATCGCGTTTTGTCCTCGCACTGCGAACTTGTTGCGCAGCGCCCAAAACAAACAATTTCAAAGAAGCTCCAACAGTTTTGAAGGAAGTTGACGGGATCAGTGAAGCAAAAAGAATGTTCATCAAAAGAACCAAAAATTGAGGTGTAGGCGTGGAAACTGACCAGTATTACAGGCATGATGATGAATCAAAGAGGTATGAAACATTGTTGGAGAAGGAAAAGAAGATTGGAAATATCGTGTTGCCAGAAGTACCACTTCATCGAGATATCAAGACAAAGAAAGTGAAGAGCCTAACAAAGTTGCTGGTTGAGATGGCTACACTGTGCAAGTGAAAATTGGAGGAACGACCCGGGATTGGCATGGCTGGGCCCAATTTAATTTTGCCTGAAAATGTTCAAAATCATGATAAACAGGATGAAGACGAAGATGATTCGGACCAAGAAGAGCTATGCCAATGCCAGGAAGATGATGGTGGGGTTAGGTTATAAAGCCTCAGTTTACTTTTTTCAGTATTTGTTTGATATTTCCAAATTTTGCATTATTGATGATTTTTTGAATTTTTCAGAATATTTTTGTTCGATTATGTATTTTTGAGAATAATATGTTTAGTTTTACAATAAATGTGTGAAAATAAACTTCATATCTTGTGAATGTTGTTTGCGTTTCCCAAAAAAACAGCATTAGTCCGTCATTTTTGCAAACAAAGTGAGTTCTGTCCACGTTGGACAAACAAAGTGAATTTAACCTCATCCATTTTTTGGTTTTTTGAAATTATTAAAAAAAAAAAGATTTCTGAGAAAAGGATAGGATCAAAACTTGTATTTTTCCATATTTAATGATATTTTGAAGTTTACTATAAGTTGAATCCGTTTCAGAGAGTAGTTTTTCGCGTTTTATGCAAATTACGTAATTTGAAAAAACGCATATTGAATGTCAGCTCCTCACTTGTTTAATAAGACGTATTGTCACACTCCCTCCTTTGGAACACTTCTCGAAAGCCCGCCGTGCCGCAAAACCAGTCGTGTAACAATACTATGTCTTGAAAAAAAATAGTTGTTTTTCTCACCATCGGCATTTTTATTAATAGGAGTTTGCGCATTTTATTTAGAAGTTATTATAAGCTGAGAAATTCCGCTTACACACCACAACACCCAGATCTACGGTGCCCAGGAATTGAACCCGGGAGCTCTGCTTGACGAGCGAACATGCAGTCCACCTGACTAGCAAGCCGTCTAGTAGCAGAAGTAAACGGAATTTTTCAGCTTATAATGACTTCAACTTCTAAATAAAATGCACAAACTCCTATGGCATAAAAATGCCGATGATGAGAAAAGCAACTTTTAAATACTATATCTTATGAAACTCGTATAATAATATACTATTATGTAATTGTTTTATAGATACATAACGCGCAAAGTAATACTTAATCAAAAAGATAAGTTTTGCAGTTTATGTATTTAGCATGATATCTGTCAAAGTAGTGTCAAAATTTACATGACATTCGAGTTTTCTCTTAAGGTACGTTCCAATATTCGTTCTGGTCGACCAACCGCCTGAAAAACTGTATATTGGAACGACCGGCTTCCTGAAAAAGGTTAACCAGCTGTCAACCACAACGACCAGCTTCGGAGGGCGGTCAGTGAAGGTTAACCCAAACGTCAACTGTCGTTCCGATATCAAAAGTCACCCACTGAAAAATTGGTCGACCAGCTGGTTATAGTCCAGTCAAATTAGGTTTTCATCTCGCATAAAATCATAGGGTTCCAATTTTTTTCAGGAATGTGTAGAGGGTAGTCCCCTGAACAACACCTGATAAAGTCCATTCGATTTTAGGCGCCGCCGGGCGGGGGAGGGGGTGACAAATGTCACTTTGGTCAGTTTTCACCGTTTATCTCGAAAACGGTGAGTCGCACAGAAATTTTACACCAATCTAAATTGAAGCTGATGGAATTCTCTTTAAAATGGTGTATCCTTGTTTTACCTAAGTGTTACCGATTTTGGGATATGAGCCGTTGAATATAAAAATGAAATTATGAATAAGGAGACTGTCTGGTGTCAAAGGGGCCTTGGTCTTGATTCGGATAAGGTAAAATTAATCCGGAGTTATCTGGGTAGTTTTTGAGTAGTGAGTTAGAAGAGGAAGCTTGACGAAATACGTGAACGGCTCTACCACTTTTTTGAAAAATTTCCGTATTCAACGATTCATATCCCGA
The DNA here is from genome assembly GCA_949128115.1 of Anaspis maculata. Lineage (NCBI taxonomy): Eukaryota > Metazoa > Arthropoda > Insecta > Coleoptera > Scraptiidae > Anaspis > Anaspis maculata. The sequence continues at coordinate 24,007,767 of OX421962.1, forward strand.
AATCGGTAACACTTAGGTGGAATGTAAATACACCATTTGGAAGGGAATTTCATCAGCTTTAATTTCGATTGGTATGAAATTTCCGTGCGACGCACCGTTTTTGAGATAAACGGCAAAAACTGACAAAACTGACATTTGTCACCCCCTCCCCCGCCCCGCGACGCCCAAAATCGAAAGGACTTTATCAGGCGTTGTTCAGGGAACCACCTTCTACACATTCCTGAACAAATTGGAACCCTATGATTAATTGCACGATTGGCCGCCATTTTGAGCTAATTTGACTGGACTAGTTAACCGATTTGACTATCGGAACATACCTTTAATTTAAGCAACGATTACGAAAAACGATGTTCGACACACGAGCGCTATGCTTTTTCAGGCCCTCAGCCTCTTTTGCAGAATTCGGCTACGCCTCATGATGGCAAACAATAAAGCTTTAGGCCTGAAAACGCGCTCTTGTATCTAAAAATACTAATAATGCAAACACTGTTTGGAATCCTTGATTGGTTAAGGCCTTGACGACAATAATACGGAGTGAACTAACAACAAGACTCGTCCCATAGTATCTACACTACAACTATACCCGTTGAAGATATAAATCAGAAGTTTCGACAAAAGAGATATGGCTTTCGCTGAATAAGTAAGCATCCGTTTCGATAAGAATACCCTTCCAGAGCATATAAATAAACAGGATTGTGTTATACAATCATTACGAATGCGGTTCCAATTTCGCTTCGAACTAAGCCGCATTATAGCGAACGCTTGACTTCTTCCTCACAGAAATCTTCAAATGCCATAATAAACACGCACCTTTACTTGCAGTGTTGACATCCAGTCTCCCGTCTCGCCGCCTTTGATCCCCCCCATTCAAAAAGTGCATCCTTGATTGGATTTCATTACGTATCATTATCGGAACCGCACATGTGGAAGGGCATTAGCGATCGCGGTGCATTGTGCTCTGGTGTGACCCCCGACCCTGTTTAGATTAGAGTTCAAAAGTTTGCGCCGCATGTGTAGGGAGTCCACCGCACCGTCGCGCTATCACCGCCACAGTCCGATCCTGGATTGCCAATCCTGCCAATCCAATTCCAAACAAAATGTCAAGTGACCGTTAAGCGAAATCTCTGAAATCCCAGCTGCCTGGTGTGAGCGCACTGTAAACACATAACTCAGAGCCTCCTCCAGGATTATCCCGTGATCGATTCGAGACATCCCTTGCCGACAATCTGTAACAACACCTTAAAACTTCTGGCAACACACACACCCAGACACATGTTCGCCTGTTTAATAGATGGCGAACGCGCGGTGTTTGAGTCTTTAAAAAGGGAACATGAAGCGGGTTCGCCTGAAGTAGTATTTTACATTATTAGCAAGGTAAAATAATTTCTACTGGGGATAGGAAAGAATGACCGGCGAGCCTGTCACCTTCTTGAGCCAGTAAAAACGGATGATAGAGCGCGGACATAGAGTCAATGCCGATTTTAATTTTTCATCGAAATGAGTGTGCTACAATGCAATATGAATAATACAAAAACCTCTTTCGTGTTTTTTTATCACAATTTCCCAAGCTAGTACCCCTAACATAAGAAACATAAATTCCCTCACTGTGCGATTCACTTTACCATAACTGCACGCTGTGCTGTGCGATTTACTTCACAGACTATATAACGCATAAGTAACTAGACCGTGTTTCAACCAATGAGATGCACGGATTGGGGGTACCAAGAGGATAACACAGCGATGATAAAAAGCAATTGAATTTATCACCGATTTCGGCTTGTTTACCTCCTGTCAGATTGATTTCAATTTCAGGTTAACTTTTATTTTAAATGTAAACTGTTGAAAATACATGAAAAATACTAATGGGATTCTAATGAAAGAGTTTAAAACGTGATTACTTACCCCAAAAGGGGGTTCTTGTACAAAATATATACAGATACAGCATTCGTCTGTAGTGTTGACGTGGACACAGGCATTCAGATCAGAGAAATGTCACATTGGGTGGATTCACTTGGGATCTGCTCGTAACATGGAAAATCATGTCCATGCAATACGCTTCACTAAAGATGGACGAATCTTTGAATTGCTATTTTCTAATGCATATAGACACTAAATAGGTGAACCTTGGATTTGCCTTAAAATGTCTGATGTAAGTATACAATTCAATTTTTTCAATTTGTTATATAGTCTTGTTGAATTAAACTCGTGGTATGATTATTTATCGATGATATTTTCCCATGGAATCGATGCTGCACATCCAACTCCTGCTACCGCAGTGCTCCGCAGTCGTTGAATCTGCAGGCACGATTCCATTCGAAATTATCATCGATGATAATCATACCACTTGTTATATTATTACTGAATACGCCACGCTATGCGTAAGGACTCATTTACCCAAGTTCCTGATTATGCGGTATTCATCACTAACGGCAGTGGTCGTAAGTTTATCAGCGCGCTTAGGTTGGAAAAGCGACAGTTTTTGTCGGACGATTCTTTTTGAAGTCTTCGTTGTCTGAAAGTACTGTTACGAGCGGCGATTCTTGTGAATTCTGGAGAACACCCGGTCTTTCTAGACTCTTCCGCTTAGGTCGCAGTCTCGCTGTGTACAAGTGCGAAGCTCTGGGACATTACCAGAATATACACGATGGCTTGCCGATTGAAATTACGGGGCGACTTCAACTGCCGAGCAGCTCACATCCGTCCATTTGGCGGAGGTGCCGGGTTCACCGCACCTTGGAATAACACGCGAAATGTGTAGGATTTTTCGGGAGTCGTCTTTAAACCGTATGCCGGGTCACTGTGGAACTTTCTGGAGGACCCATGGAAGATTCGAGATTGATAGTCGGAGCTATGTAAGGCACCGATCCTTGGCCGGATCCGGATCGGTATGGTATGGACTTGCAATGTAGTTTTGCCCAGGTGATCTGGCATTTTAGCTCACGCTTGTTCCACCAAATCGTCCAACCGCTGCGCTTCCCTCTCGGTCAAGGTTCCCCGATCCCTCAAGGCCCCCTGAACGCATACGCTTCCCAAAGTCAACCCCTGGTATAAGTGTGTGTGTCAATCCTGGCACCACCAAGACCTTGCTACGGCTAGGTCGGATTCGACAGCCGGTTTCGCTGCAGTAAATGCTGGCCTCGGATTTGGTGTAAACAAAACTCATTGGGTTTATAAAAAAACGTATATTCAACGATGGCATTATATACTACTTCACACAATTGATAATAATGATAATAATTCGAATGATAATATCAACATACGAATGAATATTTCACTCATACGTCAAAAACGCGATAATTCGGACACAAATTTTGAGGATTAATAAGCGATAATCCGAAAGACCATATCGATAATTCAATCGATCTGTCATTGTTGAAACACCTACTGTCAAACAAGCATGATGCGTGTCCAGTGTTAGCGTTGGACTCTGGACACTGTATGGGGATGCTCATGCTCAAGCAAGTACTCAAGGACCCAGAGGAATGTGCAAAAAATTGAAACGATTTGGGATTGAGCAGTCATAATGATTTCACATTTTTTACGTCAGCCTCTGGTTCTCTTTTCTGTTCTGCGGCTCAGTACAGTTAGGTGGCTACTCATGTATCATCAATTTTATTGTCGTGTGAAATAATATGTGAATAATTTGTAGAATGATTCGGGAAATATTCTTGCGAATACCACTCTTGCAATGAAAATGAACCAGATAATTCTCATTGCACTCGTGGTATTATACCCGATAATTCGCCAACCTATGGTGGGCAGAGGGCCCCTGAAAAAAAAAATAAACCTACACCTCAACGATAGGGAGAAAAAAATAAGCACTCAACTACAGCAAGAAAGAAAATGGTAACACTTAACAGTTCCGGCTTCCGGACCTGAAGAGAGGGAGTCCCGTCCTGCTGCGCTGCTGCCTCCCAGGGCCGCTACCGCCTGACCTGGCCTGCCGCCCACGCCCGATGTCGGCTACGGCTAGCTAGAGCTCTGATAGATCGTGGGTTTTTGGCGCCACTCCGTTTGTCTGGGGGCCTAGCCGACTACTTCTTGGGAGCGACGGAGACGCTAGGTGGTGCGGCAGCAGGCCCGGTCCAGCGACGACCCTGGAAACACACCAAGACAGCAGTATTGGGACTCAAAAGGCAGGAATTAGTTTCACATGAAAGTGTGGTTATGTCTATCTGTCACAGCAAGAGGAAGAAAAAACAAGATCAAAAGGAAAGACCATTTGAATGGACAAGCTAGCTAGCAAGCATGCAGCGGAAAGCGGCCCAGACCGTGCGGCGGCGGCTTCAAGCGAGAAAGCAATGTGAGACAGAAAAAATGACTCAACTTATTCGCTTCGGCCGATGGCTGGAAGCTGCTTGTAAAATGCTCAAAACCGGTAATAATCCGGCGAAGGCGTCACGACGGCGGCACGTTGGTGAGCGAGGCTTCCAGTTAACAGCGCCAGTCAGCATTGCGCCGACTTCGGTGGGACTGCGGGGGTAATCTCCGGCGGTGGTCGCGAGGAGAGAAGCTCTTCGGTGGGCATCGTGGCAGCAGATTCCGGCAGCGTAACCGTGGCGGTTTCAATTCTCGCCCTGCGGGCATGGCTTGACGATGACTGAGCTCCATGCTGAGCAGGTATCCATTGCTGGTGGCCTGCAAAATGGTACTCAGTCCCCGATCGAGGAAGACTCTTAGGTACTCACCTGGGGAGAGGCAGGTCGCCTGTACCTGGGGCAATTAGCCAAGCATGACGGTCATTACCAAAGCGAAACGAAGAGAAAAGTGAGCACCCACGTGGCTGTGTCTTCTCGAAAAACGTCAGCTGTCATGTGTCTGGGGAATTAATTTTCTTCTGCGGCAGCGGTACCAGCCCAGCTCAGGGCCGGCTCAAGCCCCGAAATTTCCGACCATTACAACCTCAAACACCAAAACCCGCCCCTCCCAATCTAACAGCAGCCGCAAAGCTCTCAAACAATCGACTTTCTGAGCATTTGCCACCCAAACACTCTACTGACGCCAATAACTTGGTTTCGAAAACCCCCACTCCTGCAGCAACTTCCAGCCTGGACCACCGACAACTGTCGGTGTAGCTTCACTATCCAAAAGCCCAATCATCTTCGAACCCAGAACATCCACTGCTAAATACGGCCTCTGGTTCCCTGGCATGCTCACTGATACGAAATCTAAAAGCACCGTTACATCAGCAGGAATATAATTGCCCGATGAATCTGAAATAGAGGAGGTTCGCTTACGGTCTCCTAGCGACCCCCGTGCCCGTTTTTTTTGAACACTTGGTGCCATTCCTGTTGTTGACGCCCGGTTCGCCGCAACGGAAACATCCCAATCGCCGTGGCTCTCTGCATGTCCTGGCCTCCTGCAATTCCAACAATTTCCTCTGCTGCCAACTGTTCCCTTTCGTTCTCCTCCAGCAACACTCGCGACGGACGAACTTGTGTCTTGCGAGGCCAGATCCGGCTCCATGGCTGCGTTTCTCTTCGGAGGCCTCACAAAGGTCTCCACGATATTCCTTTTTTCGTTGACCTTCTTGCACGCGTTACGCAATTCAGCCACAGAACCGAAAGTCTAAAACGTCAAAAAGGGTTGATAATAGGGATCAATACTCTCCATCAGGATCTCCAGCTGCGTCGCCTTAGTCACCGGTGTATCCAGTCAATCGAATAAGTTTTGCATCGAAGCGAAGTAGATGTGACTCATTTCACTTACCCCCTGGGTACGCTTACGAATTTCCTTAACACTTCCACTGCTGACGACACGGATCCGTGTCACTAGCGTTTTTTCTCCAGTGCTGCCGACACGGATCCGTGTCGCCGGTGTTTCAATGGATCGATTTAAGCCTCGCACTGCGTCCTAGCTGCTTGATATCCCGTCAGCATATAGCTGAAGCATTAAGATTTTCAAAATCACGCGCAGTTTGCGGACCTTGTGGGGGTGGACCAGGGGGGCAGGGAGAGCCCCCGGATTGTCATCAGGGTCTTCAACTCATCTTCAGCATCTGGGTCGAGTATGCTTTTGAATTCAGCAGTGAAAGTGTTAAGCAATCGGCAATTATATCCTCTAGGCATCTAGTGCGACTTCGCGATTTCGCAATGTTGCCGCTTTATTTCATTAACAGATAGAGTCGCACTTCAATCATGTTTTTAAAAACGTCTACTGAAATTTGGTTCGCCGTACTTTGAAATTGAAGTCAAATGACCTGCGTCTACCGTTTGGTAAACTTGTTTCATTTTATAAAGGTCTAGTAATTGTTGGCGTGGTGCCTTGGCCTGCCGACCTGTCCCTTTCGGTGCGCAGTATGACGTCATAATCAGCCCACAAAATTTACGATAACTTCGTAACGGCTTGGATTTTGACTAAAAATCAACTAAAGCCATCCCGCAGCTATATGAATTTTAAAATTGACACAAAATTTTAATCTGGTGGGTGGTTTTCACGAAAACCAATTTTAATCAACTCGTACTTCAAACGGTTGATCAACTGTGCATGAGATTAAGTCTTCAAATAGCTCATGGCCGAAGTCGTCAAAAGCTATTTGCCAAAAAACATTTCAAAAATGTTTCCCACAAGTGAAATAATCGAATGATAGTGTTACAAGCGGCGATTCTGAATAACACGCGATCTATCTAGACTCTTCCCGTTAGATCGCAGTGTACAGGTGCGGAGCGTTCTGATGTGTTCCAGAGTGCGCGTGTAGGCTTTTTCCCGTATGAACACTTCAGCGCAGTGGGTCAAGCTATATCTGTCCATTTTGGCGGAGGTGCTACATACCAGAACACACGGGAAGCACGCGAAAGGTGTGTGATTATTCGGGAGTCGTCTAGAAACCATATGCCGAGTCACTATGGAAACTGCTGGAGAATGCATGGAACATTCGAGATGAATTAGTCGGACCTATATAAGGCATCAATCGTCGCCTCACGAGCAGTTATGAATTGGAATGCGAAGTGGTAGCGAGAGGATTAAAAGCGAGTAGTAATCACAGCGATATTCCTAAGTAAGTAATTGTGTGTATGTATTGCAGTACGCAGTAGTAAACAGTGTGTGTTTTAAAACTATCGTCTCAATTATATTCGAATCCGTACGCGAAATTCGTAACAATAGTTGAACGTTTCTCATAAATGTATATAAGAGTGATAATCACAATGAAGTTCAATTTTCAAATGTCAGATTCTACTAACACGTAAAAATTTTACAGGTCAGCTGTCAATTTAACAAGTCAGTAGCTTGTAAAATTGGCATTTCAATGTTCGTGTTCTGTTAGATTAAACATGTTCATGAATCAGTAACACATAAATACGTTTCAGATAAGAAAATTGTTGGTCTCTTTCTTCTAGGGACGATAAGAATATACCTCGGGATATACCTAGCTACAACGTGAATTTAGCGGACAATCGGATTTGTCGTCGCCCCTGAAGCGATTTATGTCGAAACGCACTACGCGCTGGTACCTAATGTTACGCGGAATAATAAAGTCCTATATCCAGGAGGCGCGTCCGGGTTCGGGGACGCTCTCTGGGGGTCGTCGGGAGCGCCGGGACCGACTGTGTGCTCTCTCGCTTGCTGTTGCTTGCCTCGCGCCGGCTGGCTTGCGGACGTAAAAGCGGGGCGATAACGATAAGCCTTCTCACGAAATGACATTTTGTTTAGTTTATGACTGCTGCCGGAGTCATAATTCATATTAATATCGTTATGTTTTTAACATTTTGCAACAGGAGTTTATGGGCGTTCCATTGTGCTGATGGCGGTCGCGCTTGACGCCGCCACCGTGGTGGCCCCCATGCCGCGCCGCCGCCGCCCCCACACAGACGATATCGCGTTTTATGGGGAACGATAACGCATTCCGGGGAGAATTCATGTTTTTGCCATTTTCAATAAATTTCTGTTATTTCGAAAGAGACACGGGGAGAGAATTAAGAGAGAAAAAGGGCGAAGAAATGGTTATTGTTACGACGGCAGTGACGTGCGGCGACTCGGTATTTTTTTCTGGCATTCACGCATGTATGTACAGGGTCGAACAAAACTGCACTCCCCGATGTCATGTAGGTAGCCACATATTCTTATAGAGAATAGAACGGTACGGGGAGCACGCCGTCTAGTTTACGAATTTCGTATACGAAGCTTGCGTATTACCTATTGTATGAACTTGGTTTGTAGCCGCCGTAGTCATTCGTCTTCGCAATCGGAAACGATCGTAAAAAGTCGTGCCAGTGGATGATGGCCGCCATACTGTTAAAATTTCAGCGGGAAGATGCAGATATGTTATGCTAGACAAAGACAAGGTAGATACGACACTTTACGCAAGAGCCTAGGGTTGTCGTATTTGTACGAAGCGATTGCTAGCTTGGGGGCTGTGCATAGGCACGGCTGTGGGAAAGATACGCAAGGGGCTGGTCGATTTTTACGAAATACGAAAGTGGCGTGCTCGCAAAATTCGGATACGGACACGAATTTCGTAACCGATTGACGGCGTGCTTCCACCACAGGTTCTTATTTCTACCATCAAATCTAGAATAGCTAAACAAGATTTCATACAATTTGCTGTATGAAACTACGCTATTTAGATATAGTTAGTAGAAAAAACTGAATGATGTAATATGGCGTTTATAAACTAAAGAGTACCCATATTCTAGTGCCTCGTTTTCCATTTTCAGCTGCTCAAATCCGGTCTCTGCTGGTATTGGAGCAGATCGTTTATTATTTATCTACTGTATGCACACAAAGCGGGCGTGATAAAATTATTAATGTCATGACAAAACTTTGGCGAGTGATAATACAAGTTGTATCACACGAGTATGCCTATATGTATGCAGACATTAAGAGCACATTTACTGCTAATACAGTGGGATTTTTATTGCCTACTCCATGTAGCTTGAACTGCTTCAACAAAACCAGCTGAAGAAAACTTGTCCAAGTACTCGTACCTACTTACATAATTAAAAAGTTGTAGAACGCAAATTTATATGCAGTGGAACGGCAACCAAACGCTTCATAAAATATTACCATTATTTTTTTGTTCGGCCCAATAGAAAACCTTGATGGATTTTTTCAGAGAATCAACTTATTCAGAATTGAGCAACATTTCTGATCGAGTACGTGGAAAGCGACATGCGAAACGTAACCAAGCAGGTAATAGCTATCAATCAGCAGTCCGCCAGTAGATGTCGCTTCTTGTATCGCATTGTCAATTATTTTAGACGCTTGTTTGAATTATTCAAGCTAACTACTTTTCTGCTAGTTGTTATGCCATTATAAACAATCGTTGAAGATTATCCATTATGCTGGATGAAACAGGAAACAGGTCTACTTATACCTAATGATATCCAATAAAATTCAATTCAGTGGAGTTCGATTAGACAACTCCCATGAGTCATGATCCATGAAGTTATGCCTATTTATCTGCCCGCGTTACGGCCGGCGATTAGGAATATGCTAAACGACACTATATTTCCAGATATCGCGTTCGATAAAATATATACAGAACCACCACCGCGTCGGGTGCCCGAACTACCCACAGTTATAGCAGTTCAGTTATGGGTTCGCAAGAGGCGATTTAATTGCACCTGCATGCATTACCTCCGCGCGTCTAAGTTACGTCCCCCCATATTACGTTTATACGGTAAATGCCGCTTTATGGAGCCATCAATATCCTTTTAGATTGCCAGTTTATGCAAGTTTTAAGTAATCACACGAGCATTCTCACTATGACTTTATAAACATAAACATAAAACTTTGCGAGTGCATAAATATCTTTGCCGCTCGCGCGCGCACACACACTACTACGCAAAACTTACGACCAATAATATGCTCGCAAGTGTTATTGGTTTTCCGGTTTGTGAATAATCGCTAATTTAGATAAACTGTTAACGGCTTGTCTTTTATGAGCGGTTCTTTTATCGCGCGACTTTTCTACTCAAGTACATGTCTAGGTGCTTCAACATTAAATGGAACTGCGTTATTTGTAATTCAGTGTTATTATTATTATTTCATGCATCAAGGTTGAAGCGAAAGTTTTCTCTCCTTGTTTGATTACTCATTACAGGTTTTATAGTGGCACAACTTTATGGCGGTGTCCGACTCAATATTCTTAATTCTATTCTCAAAATTCATATGTATGTATGTAATACGCAATGTAAGATGGTAAGACGCAATGTACCATCATATGTAAGATGGTAATACGCAATCATTCAGTTACAAAAAGGACAATCTTGCTATAAAGAAATGACTTCTTCGCCGACAAAGCTCCTTTTCAACACTTGATGGCCATTATCCAAAGTTCCTAAGCTCGGATTTTAGGGGACTTTTTATAGGTCATTCAAGACTATCAAAGGATTATGTGTACAAAATTTCAACCCTCTACTAATTTTTCCGAAGTTGATTTGATACTATTTTTTGAACATAGTGACTGGACTACGTCCTTTGTGTGAAAATAGCTCCAGTCCTGTCAACCTGCAATCCTTGACGCCGGGCCATTTTTTGACATCAGCCTCTCAGCCTGTATTCCCGGAGAAGTCGACAAGCGGCAAGAGAATTAACTAAACTGCTGGACAACGAAGTTGTCGGTATTGGAAAAATGGTTCGACTTTGAAGACCCGATTGCCGAATGTGATTTTCATTTTGTTTGTTGTGTTGATTAGCCTGATGTTTCGGTAATCTATGCTGTGAAGAGGAATGTCAAAAAATTGCATATAACATTTCTACAGGGTGATACGTAAAATGCTGCAAAATTGAACCGACTTCATCGTACCCTATTTGTCGAAAAAAATGTGTTTATGTATTCTAATACAAGAATCATAAAGTGTGATTTATTATCTCGAAACGGTTTTGGATTTACCCAGATAGGAAGTTTAACATTGAAGATATAAATTCTTATGTTGAATGTTACAGATTTGCCTTGTTGGCACGCGCGATTAGATCACTTTTGATGAATGAATGTTGACATTGAGCAAGATTGTTCGTACAACAGTCCAGGACAATAATTGTATTCTCAACACAACCCGAATATTTGGTGTGGGGTCAAGCAAGGGGTATTTTTTCAAGTGGTTGTCACTGCCTGTTCTTCGTACGTTGAATTTCGTTGGAATTTAATCAAAATTTTAAATGTGAAACATGCTCTAAATATTTGCAAGGTAGAGCCCCTGAACATGGTAATGATGTAAAACTTCAGTTTCTGAGTGGAGTAGAGCCCCCCGGACGTTATACTTTTTATGCTTGTTTATAATTTATATTTTCAATGTTCAACTTCCAATCTGGGTAATTCCAAAACCGTTTCGAGATAAGGCACCACACTTCATGATGTTTGTATTAGAATATTGGAAAATATTTTTTTGGAAAATGGGGGTACGATGAAGTCGTTGCAATTTTGCACCATTCTACGTATCACCCTGTAGAAAATTTACATGAAGTTCCTCAACATTCACTATTATAAGATGGGCTACGGAAAGATAAGGCTAGTTGACGCAACAAACAAAATGGAAATCGCAATCGGCAATCGGGAGATACCGGCCTCCAAAGTTGAACCATTTTTCGGATACCGACAACTTCGTTGTCCAGCAGTTTATAAAGATAGGTGGCAGTTGATGAAAAATGCACCGCGATTTTTGGTGCCATTGGGCCTTGGAATACTTGCATACTCTCCAGACCTTGACCAAAGATGGAAATATCCTTCTACTACAGTGGCGGCTTGTAAGAGTAATCCAACTTCACCCTGGACACGATAATGTCATCCGAGTTGCTACAATGCGGGCTACCACTGGAATCATTCAAAGACCTTTTACAAAAATATACACAATATCATCAGGTTTGGGTCCTTATTGAATTTTTAAGACTAATTTTAGCCGGCGAAAATGGTCGATGGTCCTTATGAGGCTATTCGTTGGGCGATGTTATGGCATTTCTACTAAGTTTCAGTGAAAAATATGGCCGAGGAGAGAATCAGTGTGTAAAAATGTGAATTCTACAAAAAACGGTCTATGTTCGATGGAGCACCGTGATGGCTGGGCGAAAGGGCGCGATGTTGTTTGTCTAACTTTGATTGTTGTTTTGTTTACCATTGTTGATCATGATTATGATTAACTGAACACGTCAACCAACCGTTGTATGTCAGTGCCGAAGATAATCTTGAATAAAATGGATTTATAGCTGGCATATTACCGTTCCCAACCAGTTCAACGCCTGTTCCCGACGTCCAACACCGTAACATTTCCACCTAGTCATCGTATCCCGCCTACCTGCTCCATCTCATTGTCACCAGTGAAGTCCCGCTCTCCCAGACCATCCCCATACACTCCGCCGATCACCTCGCCTTCTTCTGCCGACCGTCTCGCCTTCTCCCGTCGACCGTCTCGCCTTCTCCCGTCGACCGTCTCGCCTTCTCCCGTCGACCGCCTCGCCTTTCCCCACCGACCGTTGCCATCATCCAGACCACCGCTACCTTTCCGAACCTCATCCCGTCGACCGCCTTCAAGTATCCTACCTACCACGACCCCCTCCAACTCTTCGATCTTCCGCCTGCCGACCGCCTCCGCCTGAATCCTTTGAGCCATAATAGCCCAGGCGCCAGGGAGCAAAAATCAGCTCAATAAAGAAATAATTGTTTCCTGCCTGGAAACTAGCTTAAAACGATCTGTGTGGCTTAGGTTCTGACATACTTGAAATTCCCTACGGAATAGTTTTTAAATGACCTTTCTGCGACCTATGGTTTTTGAGATAGAGCTTCTGGAAGCGAGAAGCATTGTCGTAAAAGCTCCATGGCCACTTGACTCGAAAAACTAAAATGTCGATCTGACAAAAAAAATTCACAGTGAGATTTCTCGAGAATCGTTCATGCTATAGTTGCGGTGATGGTCTCAAACTCTTTCTCTTGAACCGTTGATTACGAATATAGAAAAGTCAAAAACGTCACATTGTACATATACAGGGTGTACTGAGAGAATCAAATCAGATCAGAGAAATTTTACATATTTCTTCGATTTAACCTATATGCGACACTCTAAGCATCTGCCAGGAGTCCAATATCAATATGGATTTGCTCTGTAAGCTTCACTTAATACACTAAAGAAGTGGTCAGCTCACAGCTTTACTGTAAAATGTTTTGAAGGCCCTCTGAAATCATCAAAATATTAAAAAATTACAGTACCAAGGAATGTATATAACAGTATATTATATACCAAGGGACCAAAGTGAATTTTCAATTTGGGTATTTGGACCCAAAGGGCCCTCGAGCAACAAACTTCACCCAAGGGATCAAAAATTCACTTTGGTTCCTTGGTATATAATATACTGTTACATACATTTCTTGCTACTGTAAATTTTGATGATTTCAGAGGGTTTTCAAAACATTTTACAGGAAGGCTGTGAGCTGACCACTTCTTAAGTTGTCAAGTGAAGCTTACAGAGCAATGCATATTGATATTGGACTCGTGATAAGTGCTTAAAGTTTCGCATAGGCTAAATCGAAGAAATATGTCAAATTTCTCAGTTCTGATTTGATTCCCGTTGTACACCCCGTATATGTACAATGTGACGTTTTTGACTTTCCAATATTCGTAATATACGGTTCAAGAGGGAAAGTTTAAGACCATCACCGCAACTATAGCATAAAGGATTCTCGAGTAATCTCATGTTGAAATTTTTTTGCCACATTGACATTTCAGTTTTTCGAGTCAAGTGGCCATGGAGCTTTCACGACAATGACTCTCGCTTCCAGAAGCTCTATCTCAAAGACCATAAGTTGCAGAAAATTGATTGGAAAACCAAACTGTAGGGAATTTCATAGGCTTCAAAATGACTCCTCACATCTTTTGCTGTCAGATGACCCAAAATTAAGATATTCGGCAAAAACCACGCTGGTGCACTTCTTGTTGATGATGGCGACATGACGCCGACATTTCCGAAAGGGGGGAAACTAGTATGTCAAAACCTAAGCTACACAGATCGTTTTAAGCTAGTTTCCAGCCAGGAAACAATTATTTCCTTATTGTTTTCCCTGGCGCCTGGGCTATAAGAAACAAAACACGTTCTTCTAAATTGAAGAACCGTTACGAGATATTGATAGGGGCTGTCTGAAAATAGATTCAGGAAAAATATGAAATGTTTTTCGCACTAGTTACAGGAAGGTCAAAAAAATGGACCATTTCGACCGTCTTTCCGTTGGCACCCTGTATATCATATCATACATCAAGTTATTAACAATGCGATCACATAGTTGCCTTGTATCCATCGAAATGTCCTATTCAGTACTTCGGTCAAGTATTTTGGGAAATACCGTCATTTGAAGTAGGGTCAAATTTTGGGGTGGACCATTTCAAGTGTTGACCTGTTTATTTTGTGTTATTATTTGGGGTTAGCATAGTAGGTGTTCCATTATCTACGATTGCAGAAATTTCAAAGGGCGATTCCTGAAGTCATTTGAAAAAAGTTTGGATGATACAGGGTAGGCCAAAAATCACAGTAGTTTTAAAAAAGGAAACAATTTTTTTGTCACTAGGGCTTTTGGCATAAGCTATTTTGTTTGTTTCAACTGAAGCGGGAGTTTATTGTGGCGAATTTCACCATTCCAGGAAGAGTGGAAGTGGGAAGAGTGAAGCTTTGGTTCCCAGGTCACAACAGCGATTTTTTTCACTAAACGAGCATATCGACTACCAATGGAAGATATCGGACTGTGTTGGAAAATATCTCACGCTTTGCTGTAGAATATGACTTCTTGATGTAGTTCCAACAATATATTTCAACTGTCCATACTGCAAGAGCCACGATGACCATCGTTAGGGACATTTTCGAGGAGCGAATGATTTCAAGCAGTTCCAAATTCAACTGGGCACCACATTAGCCCGATCTTAGAGCCCCTGACTTCTTCTTTTGAGAGTACCTGAAAACCTCATTTATCGCAATAATAAACCTCGAACTTTGAAGTTGAAGTCCGAGCGCAGCAGCCAGTAATCTTAGGAGTTGTAATGGAAGTGGTCTTCAAAAAAGCTGGGCTTTGCGAAGCGGCAAACGGAGGGCATTTAGGAGATATCTTCTGTTTCGAGTCTGTTATTGGAAAAAGAAATTCAATACTCTTGACATAGCAAAGAGTTATTTCCTTCTCAAACCTATTCCAAATTCCGACCTTTGTTCCATCCTGAACTTGGCAGCTTTGGAAGTCCAATACTAGCGATGCAAAATGACGAGTCCAGTCCCTGTTGGCACTCAACAATAGTTGAAGATTAGAATGATTTATTGAAGGACAATATGATGATAACAAGCGCAGCATTGCTTTGTTCATCTCGAGTACTACTACTACCTACTACGGAAGAGCAGGCCAAGCAAGTAGCAGTCTTCGTAATAAATCAAGACAGACGAATGGATAGACGGAGTCTGTATGTCGACGACACCAATGTGTAATTGCGTAAAAGAGTAATAAAAGTATCTGCAAAAACAAGCTCAAACAACTTGAAAACAAACAAAAAACTGAAATGACCCATGCCATGGTAACTTAAACACATAGGTATGAAACTACCTGAGCACTTTTTAATTTTATCGCTTTAGAAGGTGTGTGTGTGTGTGTGTGTGTGTATAATCTGAGGGTATTATTCCTCGTTACTGCTATCGTTAAAACTTGAACCCAGCAGTAGATCGTGCCCGTACCAGGCCAGTTCTTTACTTTAATGGAACATTAATTACAAAATAACAATGGTAATAACAATAAACCGTGTGCTCTCGACTACTAAAACACTCACACACACCGTATCCATACACCACGCCAACTTTGTTAATAAGCCGTTCTTGCGCGCCCGGCCCGGTCGGGGGTGTGCGATATTGAGGCCATAATTTAGCATCAAGACCGCCTCATACGTGTCACCTAATCAAATTTACGGCCGCCGAGTCCTGTTCTGTCAGCAGCTAACGTGTCTTTCGTCTCTCCATAAATACATATACTACGTGCAGGACTATGTGCTCGAGTCCAGAGCCGGAATCCAGGGAGCTCCCGGTATCCTCTGCTGGCACTTTGCGTTCCATTTCCCACTCAACCATTTTTACCTCTGGCAGATAAACAAAGTAATGGATGCATAAATTATTCGTCCAAGTGTTCCTGAGGGGGCGCGCGGTACGCTCTCCGGCAACTTTTAACGCCATCTCTTCGGCGCAGCTCAGGCTCTTGCGGGTTGTACTCGGCGGCGGCCCCCTTAATCCGGCCATGTGTTGTGTGTACGTCTATGGGCTATGTGTAACGGTCGACTCCGGCGCGCGCTAATTTGTCTGTCGACTGGAGTCGTATTTCTTTATTTAGGCCGCCATTTGACTCTCACCTCCGGGCCATTACCCGGAGCTCTCCGGCGATGTCAGCCGCCTCCCTGATGCGTTGCGGCAATTTGGAGGCTCGTTCCGACACCTCGGTAACAGCCCGGAGTGCTTCCGCCTTCGACCCTGACAGCTTTACGACTGCTCCTGGGCGCACATACAGCATTTCTCTTCATCAACGCGCCCAGATATACGGCCGGGAAGCGCTGAGTGCACGCGTTAATCCCAGTATCATAAACTAATTCTGGCAGATAGATTCTTTTTCTCCGTCGTTGCCTAACACATCACCACCGCACACACACACACACACACACAAAAAAGAAAACTAAACTTCTTTGCAGACAACGGTGAAAGTTGTGGGGCGACCCATCAGCAGACCAGAAGTTATTCCTTGGACGTTCGACGTCGCCGTAACAACGTAAAGTGATGTATTGATTGACTGTGTCCAAGCAGATAAAATTCCAACGGCGACGCCGAACGGCTTATACGAAGAATTATGAATATGGATGTCGTTTTCATTCAACTGGTACCCGGTATGGTGTGGCATCATAGGTCTTGAAAAGCTGCTCCCTGCTCCTGCTGGCGGCAAGTTAATGCAGTCATTGTCATCATATTGCCACCCATGCCGATGTGTGTTGTCCGACCATTACTTAGTGAACAGCAGCAGCAACAAGCACTCCCGCTCTGTTGAAGCAAATGAGACATGCCTTGAATCGAAATGGTGCGATTACACCAGGCATGACTAGTTGGCATGCATACACTTTGACCGTACATCATGCACATCACTTGTGTGGACCTGCATATAATCAGCATTATCTTGGCCGTAAATGTGCTTAACTAGACGCCGACAGACTGGCAACGCACGATCGTCTGTGTGTGTGTCGAAACGGTTATGCAGGATCGGTCTTGCTCTCGACCACACTACGGTGAATAGCAAATACGAGAATCAAGCACCGCCCAGGATGTGCTGATGTGTCAATAATCACGAGACCTTGTTTGCTCAATGTATAATTAGTGTTCAGTTGATTTTGGGTCGTTCTCCGACAATTCAGCAATCTGCGTTCGATCGCTGGATTAGAAACTCAAAGTTTTTGCTACTTATCGGCACTGGCCGTTTCCTTGAAGCAAACATGAGCGACTGTATGGAACGTCGATGGAAAAAATCCTACATTCCTACATCAATTCCTTTTTTCGATTAAGTACCTATACACAGTCCTTAGTGAAGCGTCATACGGTAAACTTCTCTCAATGAAAGAAGAACATAGTGATTCGTTCGCAGTGACTTCTTATAAGTGGCCCAGCCTACGCCACACCGTCTATGGAATGACACAAATCGATATTTGTGGCATCATAAATTGACCCGGAGACACTCAGGGAAGAGTCTCTAGATAAGCGTTCAAGTTCAATAGCATTCTCTATTGGCCAAATGCCTCGTCATCTAAATTGGGCCAAAATTAAAGTGGGCCACCCCAAAATTTTGCCTTGGTTAAAATGAAAAAATCCTGAGAAAAAATAGCTCGATTATGAAAATTTTTATGGTGATCAATAGAGTTATCTCTTCATTACAAGGTACCATTTCAGATCACTCAATTGTTGACCTAATGTAAGATGACTAAGATGTACACGATGCTAGCAAAACTGACACAAGTACCAGAAAACACGTGATTCCGAGAACACAACGAGAGCAGGTTGTCGGCGCCGAAACCGGAAACCAGCAACCTGCCTTCGTCCAAACTTCTAACTCAAGGTTAGCGTTGCTGTTACTGTTACGGTCAAGGTCTTATGTAAATTGTACTTTACGACCCTCCCAAGTTCTTCGTTTGACGTTTGTAAACGTGGTATTAGAGCAGAAACTACTGGAGAGGCTCAACAGGGCGCCGGCATGCAAGGGGTATATACAGATGTTACTTGAGATTTAAGATCACCCACGATCCAGTTCCTAGAACCACGGAGAACATAATCGCTTCGCAGGAAGATTCGCAGCGCCATAGGAACGCGCAGGGGCGCGTCGGTCCTTTTCGTTGGCGGGCCGGCCCCTGCTCGTGTGGAACAAATCCCTGGGGGCTATGTCCTTCGAGTAGCCCTGGCGTCGAGTTCGACGTCCGCCTGGTTGGGCTCCGTGATGGGTGGGGAGCTCGGAGGATGAGACAAGAAACTCCTAGTATAGAAACGGAAAAATCAACAACGAGAAACCCCGAGGAGGGAGGATCGCGTGACCCACCTCCTTCGGGGGGGGGGGGGGGCAAAGGGCAAAGGGAATCTTCCGGATGCCAACAAAGAAAAAGACAAAGAGAGCGTCAGCGAGCGCAGGCGGCAGCACGCGGTGCGGTCAACTCTGTTCAGAAACCCTCCTCTGTCCCTGGAGGGTCCAACACACCCAGGAGGGTAACACCAATTGGGAGAGTGTCGGGGCCTTCTGGAACTCAAAGGCGGGCGGAGCGGTCGGCACCGAAAGGCAGAAGACAGCCACCGCCAAAAAGCGACTCCATGAAAAGGGGCTGATCTGGGGGGTCAACTCAGCGACAGAGTGGCCAACCATCTCAAGGTGGCCATCATAGACAAACAGAACTAGAACAGCAACTCCCTCGGGCGGCTTTCAGTCACCCAGGCGGAGCTCTTGAGGGGGACCATCGGTGAACTCCTGCTCGGTTACCTGGAAGGGTTGCCGTAGTCGGAGATCGGGTGTCCTGTGCCGAAGTTCCGATCCTGGACTTACACACAGGATATCGTCCGGATCACCTGTGAGACGCAGGAGTCTCTGGATTGGTTGAGGGCCGTAAGAAGCCTTCCCAGTCCATGGGCAGGAGCAGAGCCGGAGGTTGTGCCCGTGGATTGTAACGGTTCAATTTGACAAATACCTGAAAGAGAAGAGAAGGGTGTAGGAAACTACAGTTTTGTCTGTATCTCGGACTTTATTGACGTTTATTATTTGTTTATTTGCGTCATTTCTCTTCTTTTGCTCTATATGGGTCGTAATGTTGATTGCTGGATTTCGAAATTTCACCTCCAACGATAAACGATAATATTGTGTTTTGACTTAGTACTCACCGAAATGTGTCTCTCTGTTATGTCCATCGGGTCTGATGTGTCTCTTCGGCACTTGTAAACAATGAGAAAGTCTCCGGCATCAACATCTAATTATTTTTAGTACTACAAATAATATCGTTATCAGCGCACAGTTTTTCGAACGCGTTAGGGTCTCTTTCATCAGCACGCCTGGTTCTAAAAAGCGTGGTTTTTATTCGACACTATTCGTTTTCTCGTCGTTCTGGAAAGAACCTTTTTCATCACGGCAGTCGAAATACCATTTTGGTTTTAGATTTTGGCGTATTTCTTCTGCTACGACTCTCGTCGGATTATTATTGAATGAGTTCTGAACTGGAAAAATTATTCTTACCGGCCCAAATTGCCGGATTAAAACAGTTCGACGAAGAGTTCTGAAGCTTGTCTTATTTTAGAAGGCAGCTACATACCATCTTAAGGTTGTTGAAATCATAATTTCCATCGAAATATTGGTAACAATCGGGTTCTTTTTTTAGGTTTCTCTGTTTTCCTTGTTGGTTGAAAGGCGAGGGTAGTACACGTGTATTATTCTTTCCACGAAACGGTGGTAAATTTTCTTTTTTCACTACTAGCCGTGAAGTGCATCATTATTAACCTCTCCCTGAATTAGGATGGCGATTTTTTAGTAGTAAAAAAAATACTATATAAACCACGGTTGAGAAAATTATTATAGCTTCAGCGCCTTATATCCCTCAGCTGCGCTTCGGGATCTAAACTGGCGCTTCAGCTATAATAATACTTTCTCAACCTTGGTATATAATATACTATTCTTTATTTTGTAATCATTGTCAAGAAACTTTTGCAAGTTTCTCTCCTTGGAAGAAAGGGGGGAATTTGTAACGATTCAATTTGACAAATACCTAAAAGAGAAAAGTACTCACCGAAATGTGTTTCTCTGTTATGTCCATCGGGTCTGATGTGTCTCTTTGGCACTTGTAAACAATGAGAAAGTCGCCGGCATCAACATCTAATTATTTTTGGTCCTACAAATAATATCGAGAGCTGTACCGTACCCATACCCGTACGCTACTCCGGATCGTTCCGTCATCGTCAGTTAGCTGGTTAGAGTGGTGTCTGCATTTACTGTATGTACT
This sequence comes from Anaspis maculata, assembly GCA_949128115.1. NCBI lineage: Eukaryota > Metazoa > Arthropoda > Insecta > Coleoptera > Scraptiidae > Anaspis > Anaspis maculata. The sequence continues at coordinate 24,028,208 of OX421962.1, forward strand.
TTCATTCTATATCTATGTAGGTACTTCGTTTCTCGGAAATAACGACCCAATTCAACGTTAAGCAACAGCAGATTCGCGAACTAATGTAAAATAGGGAACCAAACAGCGTTCTTACATCGTTCACTGAAAAGCTTCAAAAGCCATAAGTTCGGGTGCTTAGGCTAGCTTCACCGTCTCTCTTTCTTTCATTTGCGGTTACAAACATAAACCCCTGGCATGCACAGCTGTGAGACCCCCCCAGTTTGTTTGTTTTATTGTAAATTCGCTAACCCAGTTTTTAGGGAAATTCGGTCTAGTTAAGCTCCTATAATAACGGTCCACGTGTACATTTTGAATACTTTTCAATCATTCCTTTATTCCGTTCTTTATTGCATTATTTAGAGTTCAGATATCTGTTGTTCAACTTTGAAACACGAGACCGGAGACCTAGATAGGTACTCACCTGACATTTTGTGAGTATCTACCAGTAGTAGTGGGGGGGTTAGCGGAATGGTCTGTGCATTTTATGATCAAAGCATGAAATTTGGCATACTTGTTCAGAAGACCCTCCTTCGCAATTCCAGATGTGGCGCCACGCGAGATTTTGCGCCAGAGACACTGTATTGCGGTTAATATACCTGCTAGGGGTAAATTCTGCAAAAATGGTTCCTGGCCGGTCTCTGGTACCGCAGTCGGTATTTTTTAGTTCTGTTCAGTTGAAACTACATGTAGAAATGAGTGAGGAGTACATTTTCACAAGCAAAGTCTCAAATGCTGCCTTTATACGTTGTTTTAGAACATTTTAAGGCCAACTTTGTTTTAGTACAGGAAACATGGTGAAAAAATTGCCAAAACCTCGGCAAAGATATGAACGTCCTGAAAATTTGATATTCTGTCCAGAATTATGTGCCCTACTACATATCTGAAATTGTCAAAAATCGCACCCCGAAGCTTCGAGTTATTGGAGGGGGGTAACTCAAAATTAAAGGTATTGAACCCGATGGAATCCGTCAATCCAATGGATGCAAATACGTCGTAATTAGACGCATCACAACCGGTTGATACAATTTTGGCACAAAAAGTGTCGATCATTGTTGAAGGGGGGTCGTGGGGAAGGGCGAAACTCGGCTGAGTGGCTCTTTTTCTTCCTGAGCCATGAAAAATCGATCACGACAAGATTGGTATCTTTTCCGACTAAATCCAATGTCCTGAGCTTGAATCCGATGTGTAAATTTGGATAAAAACAAGTTCGAACCAGTTAACTTGAGAAAACCTGTTTTTTCTTTGACAATTTTCACAAAACTTTTTTTTACTGTAAGAGGTATTCATCTTTGGAAATATCTCAGAGGCCATTAGACTAAACTGTATTCTTCACGAAAATCATCCATTCGATCTGTAACTTTGTTTTTCGAGGTAGGAAAAATCGATTTGAACTTTAGTCGGCACTGCCTGGCGTCTACTAATGACCAGAGCACAACAGCATGCACCTTCAAGTAATAACTCAATACCCTGCATTGCGATTTATGACGATTTTGTTTATGTTATAGGGGATTCAGTTCTGCACAGATCCTCGAACTTTCAAAGATGAGTTATAATTTTTCAGATAGTTTGGGCTATTTTCATTTAAAGATGCATGGTGTGGTGTTCAGGTCAGTAGTAGACGACGGGCTGTGCCGACTTAAGTTCAAATCGATTTTTTCTATCTCGAAAAACAAAGTTACAGATAGAATGGATGATTTTCATGAAGAATACAGTTCAATCTAATGGCCTCTAGAATATTTTCAAAGATGAATGCCTCTAACAGTAAATAAAAGTTTTGAGAAAATTGTCAAAGAAAAAACAGGTTTTCTCAAGTTAACTTGTTTGAACTTGTATTTGTCCAAATTTATACATCGGATTCAAGTTCAGGACATTGAATTTAGTCGGAAAAGATACCAATCTTGTCGTGATCGATTCTTCATGGCCCAGGAAGAAAAAGAGCCACCCAACCGAGTTTCGCCCTCCCCCGTGACCCCCCTTCAACAATGATCGACACTTTTTGTGCCAAAATTGTATAAACGGGATGTGTCGCGTCGAACTACGACGTATTTGCATCCATTGGATTGACGGGTCCCATCGGGTTCCATACCTTTAATTTTGAGTTGCAATTTTTTACCCCCCCTCCAATAACTCGAAGCCTCGGGGTGCGATTTTTGGCAATTTTAGATATGTAGTAGGGCACTTGATTTTGAACAGAATATCAAATTTTCAGGACGTTCATATCTTTGCCGAGGTTTTGGCAATTTTTTTACCATGTTTCCTGTACTAAAAAAAAGTTGGCCCTAAAATGTATTAAAACAACGTATAAAGGCAGCATTTGGAACTTTGCTTGTGAAGATGCACTCCTCACTCATTTCTACATGTAGTTCTAGCTAAACAGAACTAAAAAATACCGACTGCGGTACCAGAGACCGGCCAGGAACCATTTTTGCAGAATTTACCCCTAGCAGGTATATTAACCGCAATACAGTGCCTCTGGTGCGAAATCTTGCGTGGCGCCACATCTCGAATTGCAAAGGAGGGTCTTCTGAACACTTGTGCCAAATTCCATGCTTTGATCACAAAATGCACAGATCATTCCATTTTTGGCCGTTAACCCCGCCACTATAGCACCGTTTGTCACTATCACGTACGCGGTTTATACCTATATCGCATTACCTACCATACTTCGTTATTTTTACTTCACTTGTACTTACTACACCACTGTACTACTACATACCAAACACCTATTTTTCTACCACAAATTGTAAATAAACATCTTGTCAAAATTGAAAGTGCTATATCTATTGAATTTTTTTTTCTTCAACTTTATATTTTCAGGTTTGAATATAAGCGTATTCACTTCGTAAGGTTAGGAGTTGATTGACACGAACAAATCTGTGGCGCCTAGTTCATCAACCTGTTGAACCCAGCCTAATTCTCCACTTTGCTGGCCTGGCCGTGTCAATCTTTTGAAACCCCTCAACCTCTCATAAAGATTAGCCTTTCTGAGTTTTTATATCGTCACATGATTAGTTGCCCAGTATAACCAAGGCTTCTCTCTGAATATCGGGTGAATCGATTGAAAGGGAGAGGGTCTTGGAAGTCTTGGCGCATCAGAACTCATGGGCCAAACCAAGAAACTGGATCATCTTCCACGACGGAGTACGGGATTCCCCTGCAGGGAGAATCCTCGCTTTCGGTGTCAGCGAGGCAGTTGAGAGAACGATCGAAGAACACCAGTGCAAGGTGAACTATATGTTCACTTCACTCAACAGAAAGCTGCACGCCCAAAGGGAAAGCGTCAACCTGACCAGCCCCACACGAATGGATGTGGAGGCGCGGGTGGAAGACGTAACCGAAGGGGTGGACAACCAGCAGCAGCAGCAGCCGCTGCGAAAAGAATAGCAAAAATCAGAGGAGACATCGAGCAGCACATCGTGCTAACCATGCCTTTCTGCTGAGTAGCTGAAACAAAAACCAGTACCAGACCACCAAGACCATGGGGCAGTAAGTATGGTACAAATTAATTTGCAACATTGCCGGGCGGCGGTCGCAGCACTGTGCCGCCACCTGGACACCAAGCATGACACCATAGCCTTAATTCAAGAACCCTGGTGCGTTAAGTCCAGGGTTTGTGGGTTGAGCAACTTGAGCGAAATTGTATTCACAGCCCACAACATTTCTAGGCCGAGGGCTAGCATCTATATTCCTCGCCACATCAAGGCCAGCCTAATGTCTCAGTATTGCATGGAAGACCTTACGGTAGTCAGTGTGGGTTGCGACATTGGAGCGGGCCAACCAGGAGAAATCATAATGGTATCAGCCACTGAGTATCAGCATACCTTCCAGTGGACTCGTTGGGGCCGCCTCTCCCCAAAATCTGGTGGACCTGGTGAGCTACTGCGACAGAACCGACAAACATCGGATGCGATGCCAATGCTCACCACATTGGCATTGTCTGGGGGAGCAAGGATAACAATCGAGGTAAGGCACTGTTGGAATATTTATCTAGCACTATTAGAAATAATCAATAGAGGCAGCGAGCCCAAGTTCGTAACCTCTAGATATCAGACCGTGATCGATATCACACTGGCATCCGCGACTATAGCCGTTTTATTTCGGTCGGGATCACGGATCATGATCCGTGATTCCGGCCGAAAGAAAGCAGCTTATGTCAAATTCAATTGGTGACTGGCATGTGACATCCAACGTGTCCATGTTAGATCACAGATGGTTAAAATATAATTTGAAGTGCTGCAAGGTCGAAAAGGAGTCCTACAGGAATCCCAGAAAGACTAATAGGGAGTTATTTGAAAAACACCTTGATGAAAAACGGGGAAACTTGGGCACCTTGCATTACATAGAATCAATCAAGGACATGGAAGTTGGCGTAGAAATTCCAACTTCACTGATAGTCTCGTACGAAGAATCCTGTCTATTGCGGGCTGCGGCCTCCGGCGGGGGCCGCACAAAACCGTGGTGGAGTGACATACTCCGGAAGCTGAGGGCCAGATGCAGGAGACTTTATAACAGGGCCAGCAAATCTAAATCTGCGGAACACTGAGAAGTCCTCAAGGACTACCAGAAGCTGTACAACAAAAAAATCCGCCAAAAGCAACGGGAAAGATGGAGAACATACTGCAGTGGTATCACGTCCACTGCTTCAGCAGCCCGACTGAAGAAAGTCATCTCAAAGGATCCAAGTCAACAACTGGGCTGCCTAAAAAGGGAGGATGGTTCTCACACAACCACTCTTCTCGAAAGCACCGAAGTTCTAATGACAACACACTTTCCGGGCAGTACCCAGTACCGTCTCATTAAACACAGGTTGGGCGGAGCAAGACACACCCAGGCCGTCTCAGGACGACTGGACTGTGGCCAACAACCTGATTGATAAGACAAAAACATCCTGGGCAGTAAATACCTTCTCGCCATTCAAGTCACCAGGGTTGGACGGTGTGTATCCGGCGCTCCTTTAATGGAACCTGGATGTCATACTGGTTCACCTGGTGAGGCTTTACCGAGCTTGCATAGCTTTTGCACACGTCCCGGTGAGATGGAGAAAGGTGAAGGTAGTAATCATTCAAAAACCAGGCAGGGTCGATTATTCCCTAGCCAAATCATAGAGACCAATCAGTCTAACATCCATCCTCCTGAAAACGTTGGAAAGATTGTGTGACAGAGAGATCAGAGATGTAGCGATGCTTCAACGTCCGATTCATCCCAACCAGCATGCATACATCCCAGGCAGATCAACAGAAACGGCTCTGCATGTGGTGGTTGACCGCACTGAGAAATCTTTAGAGGACAAGACATCAAAACTGGGAGTGTTCACTGAATCCAGAATTCAGAAGATTTGAGATCACCCACGACCCAAGTTTCTAGAACCACGGAGAACACAACTCAATCGCTTCGCAGGAAGATTCGCAGCGCCATAGGAACGTTTGAGAAAGTTTGGGAGTTTTGGCTTCAGCTGAATGTTCAGCATAAGATTTTTGGAAAAGTCACAATTGAGCACAAGTATTGATGCATCGATCTAATTATTTTCAAACTGTAGATGAGAGGTGGAGACTAAATGTACTTGGCTAATGCTAATGGATTTCTCCACAATATCTCGGCATGCCAGTTTGAAAATTAAATCTTGATCACCGTTCGTACGTTACTGGGGCCGAGCCCCTTGGTTTCCTCCAGAGGCCGTCGGTAATTAAGCTGCAATCGCCTTAACCTCCATATTTTGTAAAAAGGCGGCGGCGGTGCGGCCTGGTGTGTGTGCGTTATAAATCGCGCCGATTTATGGGTCGTAATTGGGGCCGTCCCGCCGGCCCCAACCACAGCCAGCCATCAGGAGAGCCATAACAGCAGTAGTACCTACCCGGCTCATGCCCGATAAAGGAAAAAATTAAATACAATAATAATCGCGACTGGGATATTGAGTAATTGCCTCTGATCACGAAGCTTTCTGCTTGAAACGGTCGCTGCCGCTGTTGTTGTTGTTGTTGTTGTTGTTGTCGGCTGTTGTTGGAAGTTCTGGTATTATACTTTGTCCGTTGAATGTACGGAGAGCGCGCGACGTGAGCACTAGAAACCCGAGAATTGGCATGTTTATGGGGCAATTATAGAAATGAGCTGGTTTAATCGCCATCAAACGAGAATGATTAGTGGCTTCATTATTTCCACCAATCACGTCCACGTAAAATACTACATGTATCGTATAATTAAAACTGCGATTTATTTCCAATTGCTCGGACATAGAGGCAGACGGACGCTGGTCAAGTCTGGGTGCCGGTTTTGTATTATTGTCATTTTGAGCCGCAATCACGTCCGCAAATCGTACGACAGGTTTATGCCGATCGGCCGATCGTGCACCATTGGCGAAGACCGTTTTTTCTCCATCCCCACGATACTGGATAAGGCACTTCAATTTTAGCAGAGGTATAGGAGGTATCGACTGACTTCTGAGCTGCGGTATTTTCTTCTGCGGCAACTTACACATCCGCAGGTTTCTTTTCTCTCGAGTAGCATATTGTACATCTGTTTGTGAACGTGATAATATGGCCGGCATGAATAAAAATGTCGTCGCGGCCGCAATTAAAATTTCATTAAAATACTTTCACGATGGATAATTTACGGCACGCCGGAAATCTGGCCGATGCCTCTAATTGGTTTTATTTAACGGCTCGTTTTAATTATTTCCAACATTAACGCGTAGATTCGCGCGACCGACCGCGGATGTACACATCCATCAATAATTCCCCAACAAACATCACCGATGATCATGGCGATTCATAGCATAGCTGGAGTTTCTTTATTTGGTGCGAAGCAAAAAAGATTCACTCATCTCCAACAGGTAACTGCGCTAATCAAATGTTTGCTTGGTGAAGAATCCAGTATTTTGAAGCACACCAGTTGTCTGATAAGTATAAGTAATGGACGGTTTAGGCATTTTAGAACAGCAACGGAATGTTTCAGGCTTCCAGCAAGCTGGATCTTGACTGGTTAGCTATACTCTACGGCTCACAGCTCTTCATGCCACCGACGAGCCCTCGCCAGGTCAGGACCTGAGTCTGCGTGAACCACCGCGGTGCGGAAGTAGCAAGATTTGGGTCCGTGGATCCAAGGCTCGGCTCGGATATTAGCAATGGTCTTAGTTTTCCACTTACCGACACCTCAAACGCTGGCCCCAGATAACAAGTCCGGCTGGGTTCAGTTCCTTTTCAGGCAAACCTTCCCTGAGTATCCCCATGCGAATATTCTTTGGACCATCCTGTTTGCCGATCCAGTACCCGCGCGTGACGGTTAACTGTGACTCACCGCTTCAGTCCTTACATCAACAGGTGAGACACGCTGTCGTACGCTAGCTTGTGCCTGCCACAAAGAGGCCAACATCGTATTGAGAAGGCGGGAATCACGGGCCCCGGGGCTCCCTCTCCCCTAAGAACTCATGCTACTGAGGCTACTTTGTCAGCGTTTGATGAGTTACCGCCAAAGACACTTGTGTGCTCTACTACCGCACATCTCATGCCACTTGAAACATGAGGACCACGGGTTAGGAGTCGATTGCGGGCCAATAAGGTACCCTTACTCATCAAGTCCGGCGTCCCTCAGGGTGCCAGAATATCTTCATATCTCTTCCAAGTGTGTATATCGGATTTCTCCAGATGCATCCTGTCCAGCACTCCCCACTTATACGCGGATGAGTCACAGCTCTATCTCACCTTCTCTTTTGGCGAGATGACTCAAGCCTACACAGCAATGAATTACGATTTGGAAAACCTTGCAGCTCACTCCAAGAAACATTGCCTTCAGTTAAATCCCGGCAAGTCCTCTGTCATCATATTTGGAAGAAAGGGAGATAGACGTGAATGCGGAGATGCAGTGCGAATAAGGCTTGAGGAGAAGGTTGTCAGTGGGCACAAGGTGGTTCGCAATTTGGGATTGTATATGGACGGGGGGCTGAGGTTCACCGATCACGTTTCAAGGTGTCTTCAGGAGGCGTATTTGAACCTGAGGAAAATATACCGGGCACGGCATTTGCTGAACAAGAAAACCAAGACCGTCTTATGTGATGCAATGATCCTTTCACACATCAACTTCTGCGATACTGTTTATGGACCCTGTCTACTTGCGAGCGACTCACAGAGGATACAAAAAATGCAAAACTCGTGCATTCGGATGATTTGCGGTGTGAGGAGGGGCTTGCCACAAACTCCAGGAATTAAATTGGCTTAATATGACCAAGAGGAGACATACGGCGATTTTCTACCACAACATCATCAAGACCAAATGTCTAACATATCTGTACAAGCGTATTGTATCTTTTAGAACCGAAGTGCATAATAATGTTGTAGCATAATTCACCTACAACATCACCAGATGCTAAATTCACTAAACTTTCAGGCGTCAGATCCGAGATTTATTGCGGCGTTTTGAACTATTTTCAGCCTCAGCCGTTTCTTCAAGTCTGTGCTATAGAATGCACTTTTTTCTAATAATTCAGTGAGCATTTATCTGAATTCCATGAAGGATCTTTTCCTAATGACCTAAGAAACAACCCAGAGACCTTGTAGTTTTCTTATTCTTTAACGAAAAAGCGACTTTTTTAGTTCCAACAGCTTCTAAAACCAAACCGCTCCTGAAACAACCTGGAAAACAATCAAGGGTCATAATCACGAGGCTGTCTAGTTCTGAGAAACCCGATAGAATAAGTTAGAATCAGTGCGTCATCTTTTTTTCAGCAAAGATAGTTGATGGTTTATCCAAGGTGATGTTTTACACGATGAAGTATTTCTGGAAGCAACGATTTCAAAAATGGTAATTTCTTGGACCTTCGACCTCCTACGAAGCACGCCAGTCGCGGGTCTTATCGGGGCACCACTTCTTAGAAGTTACCTGTAGGCGCCTGCTACTCACGTGCAAAAGCGTTTTGCATCGGAATGAAATGCAAGGTTGGTTTCCTTAACGTCCGTCGAGTACTCGGAATACCAGAGGGACCTGTGGGCGGAGCCTAACTGCGCGAACTGAGTTTAGTGGTGCACCAGTTTAGGTTTTAACCAGTGGTGCACCTAGATTTGCAGTGGGAATTTAGGTTCGCCTGTGACCTGGTAATGGTCTATCACTCCAGCTGACGGTGTTGCTCCCCCTATTTCAACACATAGGACTCGTCTAAAACGATTTTTGTTTTTCTGTTCAGCCCCGCCCACAGGTCCCTGTGGTGTGCCGTCAGCTCTACTACAAGCACCATGACAAAGCTTGCAAGACTGATGATACAGCATACAATCATCAGCTGTATTGGATGTGCTGCACAACAAACAATTCGCTAAAAATCTTGATGAGAATCCTGAACTGCGAATCAGATGATTAACAAGGGGACGAGGAGAGAGACAAAGATTGTCAATGTGGTCAAGATTTTGAATTGTATGTTGCAGATGCTGGCCATGATCAAACAACTGGATTTGATGTTTCTGAAAACTACAACATGTTTATTCAGCGATTCTGAAAGCACCGAGGAAGGCACGCGAAGTAGTCATCGTTTAAAAAATCTCTCATCAAGGACGACCTTCTTCGAAAATACGCCAAATCAGAAGCAAGAGCTCAAGTTGATTCTTGATTGCAAGACTAGGTGAAGCAGCTCAGTTTCAAGAGTGAAAAGATTCAGTCGACTCAAAAATTGCATCTGAAAAGCTCTTATTCACCTGAAAACGCCATTCCAGATGTTCGATTCGGAATTCAAATTTGTCGACGATTCGGTCAAGCTGCTGGGGCCACTAAAAATCAAGTGGATGAGATTGACACACCAAAAGTACAGCCCTGTATGATGCTTCAAGAGCAAGAATCACCCAATAGCGAACCAATCATTCTCAGGTATTTGCGAAGTCCCAACGACAAAGGGAGCGATCCACTTTTCATAATTCCACAATCCTTGTGCAGGACCCCGTGGTGCCGGTAGTCGAGTGACTGCCTGAAGGCTTCGGGTTCGATTCCCGGGAGTGTCTGGCTGTTTGTGTTGTCCAATCTGCAATTTTTCCGTATGTGTATCGATTATAATAAAGGGCAAAAACTCCTATGGCCATTGCAGGCCGATAAGGAGGAAAATATTCATAATTTCATTCTTTAATTCCACAATCAAGACGAATCAGAAAAATATTAGGAGACCCAATATTAAAAATCTCCAAAAAATCCTAGAAGTCAATCCTATAGAGCTTAATGATAGAGATGACGATGACGTACGTCTTTCGGATTCGGCAGCTTAGCCTTTGACCTTTAACCAAAGAAAAATCGCTGGAGCAAGGACTGAATGACGCATTGGAAAATGCCAAAAATCCAATCAGACTTCGCCAACCCACGATTCCCAGTTTATCTGTGAGCCCTCCGAATAAAAAAATTGACGTCCAACGGCGATTATTTTCCACAAAGAAATGCCCCAAAAAAGAAGGGCACATCATTTCGAAACCCAATCCAGAAGAAGTAGACAGAATCGCAGCCAATCTCTTACTAAAACTAAATCCCGACTTGAATCCGGAATAAAATTTTTGTTTCTATAATTCAAATTGATTCTCATTACTTTTAATTTTAATTATTATTAGTTTGACCTGACCTAGTTCTTTAATAAGTACTTGTAAACGTTTAAATCGAGACTCCAACAAGTCAGTAGAATGACTGGTACCTATTACCGGGATCGGCCGAGGCCATGGGACAAGGAATGGGAGAGGTTATGTGACCAGTATGGATGGGAACTGTTAGAGATGCCACGAGCCACACATCTAAAATGCCTTTACGCGTAATGGCGAGGCTGGTAATTATAAGCTAAAGCGCCAGCACCATCTGTGGATGATTCGTTGAACGGTACTGAAACTCTCTTACGGTGAGCCGCGGGGTCAGCCGTCGTAAGTTGGATCGCACGCGCCCATCTCGTGGCGGAGCGCGGAACTAGTCGCGGGCCTGATCTGTGCTTTCTGTGGCGCGTTTAATCGCCGTTTTGGGGCGGTTTATCACAAACTTTTATCAACGCGATAACTTCATCACTCTGATAGTAACTAAGCAACTGGCCATCCAATTGGCTGGTGCATAGCAACTATCAGCGTGATAGATTTAATCTGCTCTTAAAATTTTGGTGGAACCCGAGGGGAGTAATTTAGTTACGGAGTTGCGAAAATAAATAATTTGCGAAATTTTAGGGGCACTAAAAGATTTTCTAGTGTTAATTTTTAATATCGGTGTACGAAACTATGAAACTCGCGCCACATGTGCGCACCCAAACGAAACGACCTATTCCGCGTCATCCCTCCCTACTACACACCATAAATCTTTGCGCAGAGATCTCAGCCAAATGTCAATTTGTGAATGCGTGTATGATATGAATCCAGGGTGCAGGGTGTATGAATAGTGTAAACACTACTACCAACCTAAACAGTCCAACGAAACCTCCACTTACTGTCGCAGTGCTACCTGCCATGCACATAGCCCGAAGCCCATACACAGAGGCAGTTTGGCAAAGCTCTGGGTGCTGTGTTCCTTAATTTCTGGCGGCTTTTGCGAGGGGGCGCCAAGAAAAGTAAGTGAAATGCGCCATTAATAGCTAATAAAATTTTATGGGTAATCCCGCGATATAGCCCGGCCCAGGCAACGAACACGTCGAAATTCATTTGGCCCTGCTTGTGCTCCCTCCGTCGTAAACCAGCAACAACCATGGGTGCAAGGAGAAGGAGGAGGCACGTTTCTATTTTATTCAATTCCGTGTGAAGCAGCTCAAAAGGCGACGTTTACGACATCATACCCTGGAGTACGATGCGATCCGATAAATCCGTAATTCAGAATTAGCACACATCGCCTGCTTATCTCGCGCCGCGATAAAATACAAAAGTATAATGGGGAAAAAGCGGTTTATAGTGGTCGGAATTATTATATGGCCATTACGAAATTTACGATTATTCGAGTCCATTAAGCTTTCCATAATAAAAGTCCAAGTGGAGTTGTTTATGACCGCTGTCCATCACACACACGATAGGGGACACCGGGATTAGCGCAGCGGACAAACGCTACTTTCTATGGTAGTCACTACTTTATCTTCGTATAAATTCAGACCATAAAACAAAGATACATACTGATTACTGATTAAAACCTGGCCGCTACATGCGAGCGGACGCTAACAGTTTATGGACGTCGTAAACGCCATAAACACTACGACATTCCGCCTGTATGCCGTACATGCACGGGTCATAAAACATACCAACGGAGGCCGGCGATACAAAACACCAACGGCAAGCCAAAGTCCTCCACACAACCAGAGGGACAACGCAACAACGCACACTGGATGGATACTTCGGCGGTTCCTTAAACGGGGTACCAATAACCGCCGCCGGCGGGACAGAGCGCGCCAGCCGAAACGATGCCTTAAACGGACACACCACGCCTTTACCTCACAGCTACTGCTTGCTTGCGCTGGTTAATTAATTAGGCAACGAAAATTAATCGCCCGTGTCTGGGGAGGGAGAGCCGGGGAGCTTTTACCACCACACCTTTTTGTGTGTAAAGTACAAGTGATGGTAATCTTTGTGTATCGTACTTTATTTTCGGAATTCCAAGTCTCCCGCGAACTGATACGACTACAAAGGGGTAATTCGATCTCCATTCCGACAATGCGCGCCTTGCTGGAGGTGACGGGGAGGGAGCGCGAGACATGATGGGAGCAGAGCTGATGATGGATGGTGAAGTGACACTGATCTCCAGCACGTGACTGCGCACCCCCTGCGCGGATCTGCTTATGAAAACTGCCACTTAAAACATTAGAGGCCCTAATAATAGCATCCGCGCGATGCTCATGTTTGTGTATCTTGTGGTATTAAAAATTGAACTGTGTCAACTGTGTACAAGGTATACACGCCTGAAGGTGTGACGGACGTCGCCAATAAAAGCCGTGTGGATATGGAAACGAAATCCGCGGAATCAAACCTTTGGCAGTCCTACTTTCCAGGTGATAAGCTCCTACTGGTTTATTATTATGGAAGCGCTAGCCGTTGGTTCATTTCTATTTGTGGCAGCTCCCGCTGCTGGTCGTCGTCATTATCACTGATGTGTCCGTATTTAATTTTTAAAGGCGACATGCCGGTTTTAGGCAAGTAATAATAATAGTGACTGGCTGAATAATTGAGAAGCGGCCGCCGTCCCCTAATTTATTAGTCTATTGTGCGGTGGCGGTGTATTGAGTTCACGACTGTTCGCGGCGCTAATGCCATAATCAATTTTCCGCTGCCGCCGCTGCCAAACTGTCGGCCCGCCATCCGCCAACGGCCGTGATAAATTCCATTTCTCTGCTCATTGTCTGTGCCTATACGCTTGTCGAAATGCTCCATCACTTTTGGGAAACGCGCCATCAGATCGTAGAATTGAAAAGTCATTACCGCACCCGTCATGTCCCTCCCCGTCGCGAAACGATGAAAACGAGAATGTCTCCGACGAATCTGTATCGGTGTCTCTTTTTCATGCCTGGACCTGAACTCTACGAAGGTACAGGAGCAGGTATACCGTGTCGGGGAAAATTATTTTGCGGTAACGCTCTCCGAGACGTCGAGATGATTGCCAGGTCCTGTCTGCCGTTTTAACGCCCTCCATTTGTCATCGGAAAAGGGGAGGACGAGGGTAAATCCGGAAGATGAATGTTGCGGATCCGTAAAACCTGAAAAGAGATACATTAGGTACATCACGGAGGGGTAATGCTTTGGTGCGTAATACTATTTACCAAAAATTGACTATAAACATGAAAGACGAGGGTACAGTTTGAAGAAAAATATTTTGTGGGTTGTGAATTCGCTCAATTCGATTTTTAGACGAGATTGTGCTATTTTCACACTGCACTTTATTTCGTATCATTTTATATAATTAATTTATCGCACACTCGTAACAAGTTGCACAATACTAGTCACTGGTCCTTTCGCTAATCCTCTGATCGCATTGATCTCCAACAGAACTAAACTGTAACTTAGTAGACTTCGACGATCCATCCGAAAATATCTTCTCGAGGTACCTGCGCCATTCGCGAATATTCAAGAACCTCCACCTCGACTTTACCAGTACAGTTCCCTTCTTGTTGTGGAGCTGCTCGGGGTGTGTCCTGATAGAATATGTGTGTTTGTTTCCGTCGCTTTTCTCTCCGCTTTTATCGTCGCTTTGCTCACCGTTCCAGTATGTTTTCAGCCTAAGCGTTCGTCCTAAATAGGTTCATCGTTACTCTCCAAGGAACGTACAAGGCGATCAAATGGACAAGATTCATCTCACACTTTGGAACTCGCTGGATTTTTTAGGCAATGTCATTGATCCTCTTGACCACCATTGTCACGAAAGACGAAACTTCGAGGCCTTCCTTCCTTGCGCCAAAAAATGTCCAGGCAGACCAGGTCACCCGCTTGATAATCGAGTGGAGTTAGCATTTGAGTTGGAACGAGGAAAGCTCGAAGGGTATTCTACAAGTCCTCAAACTAACGGGTTTGTGGACTTCAACATTACAGGGTGACCTGACTGAGATTGTAGAAATGTGCCAAAATCAACCACAATATTCATATTATCTAGTTCACTCTGATAACCGCCCAGAAATTGTAAATTCTGGCTGCTAAAAATAGAAACATTTGACAATCTAGTGCTTCTTGCCATCCAAGAGGATGTATATGCATCAATAATGTCCTTCCCCAATGGCTCAGCTGCTGGTCTTGACGGCCTGCGACCTCCTCAACATCTTAAGATCTGACTGGGAAATCTGATGCTATCGGGGAAAGTCAATCCCAACATTACATCATTTTTATACGGTGCTACACTATGTGCTTTGTCAAAAAAGGAGGGTGGGATCAGGCCCATAGCTGTTGGATGTACCTTTCGCCGCCTGACATCAAAAATTGGATGTCGCCTTTCCTCAAAAGAGTTTTCGGACCACCTAATGCCTCTTCAGGTCGGCGTAGGAATTAAAAGCGGCTGTGAGGCTGTCGTCCATGCTGTAAGAACATACATTGCGAATAATAATTCAGCAGAAGTGATTTTGAAAATTGACGTTAAAAATGCTTTCAATTCCGTTGAACGTGAGATGTCCTTCTACAAAGCGCAAACGAAGTAGAACCACAGTTTTACCCATACCTATGGCAATGTTACTCCACTCCCACAAATTTAACTTATTAACATCAAGTGATTCTTTCCTCCGTCGGATGCCAGCAAGGAGATCCACTGGGACCGGCCCTTTTCAGCATGTCAATTCAACCTGCGATTAAGAAATTGTCATCAAAACTTAACATAATGGTATCTTGACGATGGTACCTTGGGAGGTTCAGTCAAGGTAGTTCATGAAGACCTTGAAAATATCATCAGTTATTTCAAAAGTTTTGGTCTGGAACTAAACTCATCAAAATGTGAATTGATTTTTTGCAAAAATTTCCAAAAAGAAAAGATTACCAAAATTTTAGATGAATTCGAATCTCTTGCTCCCGGTATAAGGATAACATAACACCCTTGAATAACCTATTTCTGCTTGGCTGTCCCTTAACAGAAGAAGCTTTCCAATCGCTCAAATCAAAAATTATGAATAAACTCACCTGCTTGTCATCCAAATTGCCCAACATGAATCCACACATGGCTGTCTTTTTTCTTAAAAAATGTTTATGGATACCAAAACTCAACTATTTTTTGAGGTGTTGTCCTTTATGGAAATTCGAAGATACATGTAAAGTTTTTGACAGCAAAATAAGAAGCAATATGGAAATAGTGTTAAACGTCCATCTTTCACCAACTTCATGGATTCAGGCATCCTTGCCTGTGTCTTCAGGAGGCTGGGAATTCGTTCGATATCGGACATATCATTACCTGCTTTCCTAGCTTCGACTTACCAGACATCTCATCTAGTGGGAACTATCCTTTACCAGCCTGTAGAATATTTTCAAATTTTGTGTGGGGAATCTCTCGCGCTTGCATTTCCTAATTTCCGCAATTTTCCGCTCTTATTTTAACTCGGTCCTGTCGCTAACTGCCTGTTGATTAACCCTTTGGGTCAGGTAATTGTTGCTTTCGTTTAGCCTTAATTCATGGTGACATCTCACCCGGTTCTTTGTGAAGACAGCGTCAGATTAGTCGGCTCCGGACATCACTTGGAGTTTGCTGGTTCGTTCCGCAATGCCGCACCTGACTTTAACCCTTTCTTATCCGCGTCTAACTCTCACTCCTAATTCTTCTGAGCTTAGAATTTTAACGCACTGACTAAAGCTTATATCTAAAAGGGTTAACCGCATAGAGAAGAAAAGCCACGTCAACTTGAAGCACCTTTACAGGTGGTAAAGCCCAGGTAACTTGCTTCTTGACATTTGAATAAATCTGACATTAAGACTGTATTTGGGTTCCAACAGCTATTCATAATAAAGATTGTACCCCAGTTAATTGAAGTACGACTTTGAATTCACAATGATCTGTGCTAATAAACTTTTGAACACCTATTCCCTCAATTTAGGGTCAAATAAATCAAATCAGTGATTACTTGCCTTTCTGACTTCAACGATCGATCACCATCAAACTCACAATCAGTAAACCACAAACAACTTTATCAACAAATAATATAACAATCATAGCAGGAGCGCAAAGCAGGCGTCTTATCGGTGTTGCATTCACACACCAACCATCCCTTGCGTCCTTTTCTCGGCTTCCTTAAGCCAGGTAAGGGTAATGCCAGGTAATAATACATAAATAAAACTTTCAAAACAAAACAAAAATTCTCGAAATTGGTAAATTGAAGTGCTATGGCGCTAATTTCAATTTTTGCATTTTTAACATGTGGTGTTCAGCACCACCTTTTCGAATTACGTGTGGTGCTCGAGCACGTCAGCACCACTATTGTTGCCGGCCCTGGATGTTACGTGCGTAGACACCGTCGCTTCGTCACACCTGGAAGGTAGCTGCGAACACCCTGGATCTGCCGCCGCTTCAGCTGAACGTTTGAAAATTTCAATATATAAAGAAATCTGAGAAAATTACCTGTTTGTTCCTTTTGCGCTTGAAACTTTCGGACCATGGGCATGGGGCAGTAACGCTAAAATTCTTGTAAATGAATTGGGACAAATACTTAAGGAAAAAACAGGCAACCCCCAAGCCAAAAATTTTTTAGCTCAACATATCAGTATAGCCATCCAACGTGGTAATGCTGCAAGTGTCAAGGGAACAATGATGATTTATTTAATTTTCAGTTTTTAATTAAAAATAATAAAAAAAATAAACAATAAATGTTTTTCTCCTTATCGGCTTTTTCTCGCCATAGGAGTTTGCCCGTTTATTTATCAAGTTTACAAATTGAGAAAAGTGCAAATTTCGGACAACACAACACCCAGACTTTTCACCGGGAATCGAACCCGGGACTTCCGCGTCGCTGGCAGCCACTCGACCGCCTGCGCCACGGGGCCGTCTTTAGTTTTCAATTATTATTTCTCTTATTCGTGTGTATTCATATCTTGTTTTTGACAGGTGGTACATCCGCACTGACATTCGCTCACCTTCTATTGACAATAAATTGTTGCTATTGTTTGAAAAGCAGTTTATCAATATTCTCAATTAAGCACCGCTTTCGATGTAATAATGAATCCATTAGTAACGCAAAGTGGATGATAGTATATTATTATACGAGTTTCATAAGACGTATAGGCTGTCTGATTTCAACACCGGGCACTGCGGCCAATAATGGTGCAGACTTGATTACGATAAAAAAAACATGGAGCATGGAAGTCCTCATCGGTTGCCGAAGGCTATATTGAGGCGAGGCGTCCTTGAAACGGAAAACGGGGGTGGCCAATATGTTGAAGCTTTCGACTTCCACATCTGTTTCATCTTCCTGTGATCATACTGTCCTGTTTGAAGTGCCTGAGCCTGAGCCCACTACAAATATAAAGAGTAATGAGACAAGTTTTGTACGAAATGTTTAGGGGAACACAAGGACACCCAACACACATTTTGGGGGCACACATTGTCACCCAAAATCTTCCTGGCATTTCTATAAACGCTCAAGACAATAGTGATGTTGTAATCAGAGTTAACACTAATTGTAAGTTTTCATCAGTTGAATAGATATTTTGTACTTTGTTCCTTGTTCGTAATACTAGAATAAAATGAAACAAGAATATATTTTTATTGTTGCACGAAAATGTTTCATTATGGGGTTATGTTTACGTCAGTTGGCTTTGACTTTTGATTTTGACTCAACGACTGACGGAGTGACAGTTGATGTTGCCAATATAACAAAACAAATGATTACCAAAAACAGTTGTCTAAAATGCTCCATTATAGCACTGTTTTCGATGTAATTATGAATCCATTAGTAACGGCAAAGTATTTAGATAATAGTATTCGTAGTATTCGTATTATAGTATTATTCAACAAGCGGGTAATGATTGCTTCTTACTCATGAGGATGCAGTTTGCCGACACGAGCCTTGGCAAGAAATACCTTAAACATAACGACACATTAGGTTCAAGTACGTCAGCTCCCGTCATTTTCAATTATTATTGGGAGTCTAGTAATTGTTTGATATTTTTTCCCAGAGAATATTTTGGTCGCTCCGTGCATTTCTGGTACCTACCAACAAAGTTGTAAGAAAAGACTCAACTGGAAAGAAAAATACAACAAAATTCAAAATGAAGACTTACAAATGTCATTCGTCTTCATTGAATGCAATCTTGAGGAAGTAGAAGAACACCTGAGGCACTTGAAGACACAACAAGAAGCCGTTCAATCATTCATTTTGGGAGTCGGTTAAGGACGGAGTTATATTGGTAAAATAAGCGTTGCGAAATCAATCCCTGTGGGTTCATAGACCTAATTGGTGAGATTAAAACGCCTAACGTATGGTCCGAAAGTTTTGGGAATTTTTTTAAAAGCTTTCAACTTTCTTTTTATAGTTTTAATTTTGAAACTCAATATTGCAAAAACTAGCGTCTTCTTTAGCAATTTCAAATTCGTATTCAACATATTGAAGATGGGCCATCATCTTTGATGGCTCTCGGTTTTCTTCTGCCATGTTCGATCATTCTCTGGACAACAGCAGGATTAATTTCTCAGGGCTCCTGCCTCCCAATGTACCGCAAGCTCGACCAATATAAGATTTTTGGCAAGTATTGAGCAGGATAGTATACGACAAGGGATGGGAAGCTGCGAATGAAGACCAATTACGGCGTCACATTTTTCAATAACATTAGAGAATTTCGCATTTGACAAATTGATACAGAAAATCATGGAACATGGCAGAAGATAATTGAGATCCATCGAAGATAATGGTCCATTTTCAATATGTTGAATATGAATTTGTTATTGTTATATATGATGTTAATTTTTGCAATATCAAGTACGAAAATGAAGACTATTCAGAAAAAGTTACTAGCTTAGAACTATTTCCCAAAACTTTCGGACCATACGTTATTTTACCAATTCAACTCCGGTAGAAAACGGTAGTCAATGTGACGCAGGTCTGACAATAGGGTTATGTTCAAATTCGTTATTAACTATACCTACGTCTTTTCAGAGGTCTTGCAGAAATCGCCAGTGGACCATTATCTGAACAACTATCTTGCTCACTTTTTTGTCTGGTATTCTCCTAAAAATGAGACTAACGCAATTTCGACTTCATAATGGAATGAGCTGGTGTGGAAATATGGGAGACGCCATCAAACGCGCCAATTTTTCAGATCCTTGTAGGTGAAAAAAAAACAATTTTTTTGCGCTAACCAAAAACTTCAATTTTTCAACAGTAGAGAATGAAAGCTGATGGCGGCTGATGCTGTTAAGGTTCATGATGGAGTTTTTTTTTTATTAGGTATAACGATTTTTCCCCAACAGTTCTAGCACTTTCAACGGTCTTTTGCACCATCCTACCAGTTTTCATGCTTTAATCACCAAGTGCTGGGTCCATGTCACTAACCTCCGGTCTATCTATTTGTTGAATACGGCCAGACATAGATGCAGAAAGACAATAATATTACTGCCAGTTGCAAATTTTTCAGATGAACCAATAAGATTCGTCCGATTTCAATTTCCAGAACATCTTCAAGAGCCAAGAGGTAAATCTACACTGTTGTCCTGTGTAAGGAGACGCGAAGAGTCAATAAGCACGAGAGACGATAATTTTTTAATGTCGCTCCGTGTGTTTGTCCGGCAAAGCGACGTTTTCTGGTGACCGTTTAGCGCTGCTGGTATAATTAATGCTCTTAAACGGCTGGCAAGATGGACGTCGATTAACGAGCCGATAATGAGAGGAGGAATCCCGAGTAAATAGCCACCAGCCAGCCGCTGCTGCTGTGTTCGGTAACAACTTGCTGTGTTACCGCGCCGAGAGGTAGGCACTACACCATAGCGCTGCAGAAGGCGAGAGAGAAGGTAAGCCCACGCCGATGCACGATAGCCCATTGTGGTGGACAACAAGACAACCAATTAGAATGCGATACATACACGAGACCACCTGATTATTAGATAACAGAGGACGTCTCGTGACGGCAAACACGCTCTACGGTAGTACTTGGGCAATGGGCAACAGCACCAAAGCGATGTTCAGCGTAGGTGGTAGCTCGGATCTGCTGCTACATCTTTTGGTAATGGCAACCAAAAATGTGTATTTTTTTGCAAATTTGACGCGGTTCGTGCAAAGCGTCATTGTCTCCATTGTCTTAGTCTTCACTCTATCACCGGCACCAGTCGCAATGTCTCGTCTCTTTTAACGAGCCTCGCGTCGTAATTAGTCCCGGGATTGTTTGCGGTTTTATTCAACACCGCAAACAACTTCCGCACCGAATAATTCCACAAGAGCGCGTCGACGCTTTCATGGACCGTTTTCAGCGGAAAGACGCAATGGTTGGTAGCACGCTGGTCACATTTCACTTTGAGCATATTCGAAAGGAGTATTAAATGCCGTTTTTTCTTGTGCATCATTTTTCTTCTGCGTTGTCACTTTTCCGAAACAAAAGACACGTTTAATTATCTCGACGGCGAGCGAGTTGACTTTTCTCACATTAGTAACCTAAATTTAGACACCATAAATTCCGTTCACGTGTGCATTTTATTCATTCTCACGAGGCTTTTGATTGTTTCGTTATTTATCGATCAAGATGTCAACGTTGGGCAGCGTCCAAGAGCAGCCCTGGTCAATAAATATAAATTAAAGTCCGCTTCAATTGCGACGCTCTGTCCATAAATCAACCGGATCGGGGTCATACCCCGTACCCCGGGAATGCTAATCAAATTACATTGTGCGGCGTGTGAGAAAAGACTTGTCACAATAGCAGTGCCGTTCTGACATGGGCGAGAAAAATGGATTGGATTCACCAATAATGAGGGGCTGATGATGATGGTTCTAGCTTTGGGGATTGGGAAAGTTTTTGTTCCATCCAAAATCGAATGAAAAAAACATATCTTCCGGGGAGTCAACAGTTATTGTGATTGATTATATAAAAACACTTGAGTGAATTACACGTGCAAAGACAATCGTTCTTCCGATCAAATGTCTCCGATTCAGCAACC
Source organism: Anaspis maculata (assembly GCA_949128115.1). NCBI lineage: Eukaryota > Metazoa > Arthropoda > Insecta > Coleoptera > Scraptiidae > Anaspis > Anaspis maculata. The sequence continues at coordinate 24,049,721 of OX421962.1, forward strand.
AACAGAGTTATTTATCTGCGTCGTGCCAGCCACATAATATGCATATCATATGCCATTTATTATTTAATGACAGGTAAATGGTTTCCGTTTCGCATTACATTGTCTCATAAATTTGCATGGCCGCTCTATTTCTCTACGTGCGATAAATAGGTATGAAATCGGATTTTTTTTATTAATCAACTTTTTATGATTGCCCTCAGTTATACGATCGATCACACGTGACACTTCTATTAAGTTTATGCTTGGCACAATTATTATTATTAAATACCTTATTCGTGTATCCGCATATTGATGTCGGATCATTACTTATGCAGGCGACTACTGCAAGGTAATTTCACACCTGGATTTGATATTGATTCATCTATAGTTTCGTGTGACTTTTGCAAGTAACACTGACAAGGAGTAGATACAGGAAGCACTTAAGTCTATCCCAAGTGCTAAGCCGATATAATTTCTCCTATAAGTTCGAGTGACTCCTCTGCAATCACCGTACTATGATTATTATGATGTCTAATGTCGTTTTCTTTGTCAGTTCTAAGAGCGTAGTTCTATTTTAAAAACAACTTATTCCATTATCTCATTCTAAAAATGTTTGTTGTCCTCTTCTCTGGTAATTCTTATTATAATGAGGTCTTCCACATGTACGGGGTTGACCAGTCAGTATGCTCACTTTTCGCGAGGCCAATACTGGCTTATGAATTGAGGTAGAGACCGTAGAGAGATGAATCAAAATGCAAAAAGAAAGTTCAGTTCATGCCATATTTCACCATTATGATAAGTTTAAAAAAAATTGTTTGTCCCAATGCCCACTGCAACGCAATATGAAGGCTTCCAAAATATCTCGTTTTTCAACTTACCCTACAATAAACTTAGCTTGTTTGGGCTATTTTCGTCCGAATTCATTCCACATAATTCAAGAATATTTTTGAAATTTGACAGGTTTAATTTCACATGCCAAGGAGTGTCCTTGGTTCATAGACGTTTGATCTCAAGAATTGGTGACATTCATTAAGTGGTGAGATCACCCGATCTCACGCCGCCAGATTTCTTCTGTGGGGTTTCTTGAAAGCCCAAGTCTATGCTAACAAACTCTGCCCACTGGAAGACCTCAAAACCATCAGTATTCGAGCCAGAATTACAGCGAATAGTGCTGGCCATTTTGGAGCCGAATTTTCACTGCAACGATGTATTATTTCCCACGACGCGCATTTGACCCATGTTATTGCTTTTTGATCCATCTCTACCACAATTCATAAGCCAGTATTGGCCTCGCGAAAAGTGCGCATACTGACTGGTCAACCCTGTATTAGGAAATAGTACCTAGTTTCAGACACCAAGGGACTAAAGTGAGTTTTTATTCCCGCAGGTGAAGTTTGATGCCCGAGGGCCCTTGCAGCAATTCATCAAAGGGAATAAAAATGAACGTCAGTCCCGTGGTGTATACAAGACTTTTCGCAATACCGGAGTGCCATTTTCATGTACCAGTACCATTCATCCTAAAAGTTTGGCGTTTGAAGGGAGCGTGCGCTCCAACATAATGGCTTATAGCGCCTTTATTTTTGAAACGCGACCCCATGTTATTCAATACTTTATTTTCACCGGAAATCAAGGAACATTTCTGTGTAAGATTTTTCCAAATCAATGTCGTAAAATCAAGAGTTATCGTGAATTGAACACAAACAATGGAAGATTTCGTAATCATTTTGCAGAATTTTTAAGTTTCTTGAGCCGATTGATAACAATGTGACTTAGTTGTGATACCTTGTGTGATTACCCAAGAAGAGACCTATTCAACAGTGCAAAAATGTGATGCCTCGTCTACAGACTTCCGAAGAAAATTAAGTTTTTGATTGCAGGAAAACCAAGGGAATAAACATCTACTTTTTTCCCCGTTAAGGGGGGAGAAAAAGTGCATTTTTCGTCCCAGCATTGCGAAAAACTATAATGGAGTATTATACCAAAAAATTTTTTGATTGAAATGAAAACAACATTGAAAAATAATTGACCCGTGTTTTTTTATTCAGTCAAAAACCCTATCGTTTGGGCGCAATAAATGAATAACATCAACTATTTCTGACTAGACCTGGGCAGAATATCGATATATCGATATCGTTTTCGACATATCGATATATCGATGTACGATATCAATATTTCCAGATATCGATATATCGATATTTTGATATATCGGTATTCCGATATAGCGATATATCGATATATTTTTGATATCGATATACCGATATATCGTGGAGTTTACTGAATTCATTCAAAATAACGAAAATAGAAGGGGTCGAAGGACCAACTTTTGACCCTACATATTTCCAAAAATAAAAATTATGAATTTTTTTCTAGGTACATTTTTTGGCACTTTTGGAGCATTTCCTCACTTGCTGTTCAATTTTCTACCTCAAGTTTGCCAACACCCTGTATATCGATATAGGTACATATTATCGATATTTCAAGATTCTTTTACATTTTTATTTTTCGATATACATACAGACTTATATCGATATTTTGTCTGATATAATCAAAATATATCGATATATCGATATTTTGATATATCGGTATATCGATAAATCGATTTTTCGATATTTTGATATATCGATAATTTCGGATTGTTTTTGATATCGATATTCGATATTGGAATTTCAATATCGCCCAGGCCTATTTCTGACGTCACAGCGAGTCACCGCCTATACCGCCTGTGTAAATGACGTCAGAAATAGGCAGAATATAGGAATTTCGTTTATTTATTGCGGCCAAACGATACGATTTTTGGCTGAATACAAAAATACGGGTCAGTTATTTTCCAATATAGTTTCTGATTCCATCAGAAAAGTTTTTTTTTCGAAAGTATAATACTCTATTCAAATACTAGAGCCATCCTCGAGCTAACATGTGTTTTATTAATTTGTTTTCGCGTTCGTTGCATTTTGCGCGTGATTTTCAAACTGGTAAAAATGACAATGAATATAAGGCGACTGACGACGCGGCTAGCCCAAGGTGACCTTTTCTGACGTGCAAACAGTTGGTGTGTGCAGAGAACTCGATCCGCTGGGAGGTGCATGACAGTCGCTGTTGTTGTTCCTTGGGTGAAAGCTACGGATGATGCAAAAAAAGTTCTGCGACGACGCTGGTCATCGATGTGGGGCCCAATAAAGAGCCTGCGAAGTCCTAAGGGTCCACAGGAACAAAAAATTTGCGGCAGTGAATTGACAAGACAGCAAAATGACAGTTTTGACGTGTCTTCAACTGACGTGACAGCCGACGTTGCCTGACGGCAACTTGAACCTCTTCAAACAATTAATTCCCCAAATTATTCCTACACGAATGGACCATTTTCTCCAAAAAGGTCAATCGCCTATAGGGACCGTGCACGGAGGCGGAGCCAAGCAGTTTATGACTGGCAGCGATCGGGGTGGCCGACTAGGGAACTTAGCACCCGCAATTCGTTTGGCAGCATCACAGCTGTTTGCTGCTTGACGGCCACGAACTTCAAAATTAATACTATTGAGCTGAATTTTGGCGATGGATCCTACGTGAAAAGTAATAACTCAGAGTAAAACATTCACGTTTTGGCGGTTTGGATCCTGCTTAGGGTTACAAGTCAGCGCCATTCCAAAGCCTTTGTCACGTGACAAACACGACCTTTATAACTCCGACTAGAGCCCACGTTTTGAGCTGGGTTTCAGAGGTAAAGCAAATTTGACGGTTGTGACAGGCGCAAAATTACCAAATTCCGTGGTTTGTTGTCATAAACTGAAAGCTGACATAAACACAAAACTGTTGATAATTATGACTGAAGGCAATGATAATAGGCATTTTGCCGCGAGGCACCGTTGAGTCCGTTGCATGACCGCTGCGTTGCCGCGACCTAACCGGTTCAAACTTTTTACTTGGAGTGTACTTCAGCGGTTCGCAATATCGAGGACCGGGTAGAGTGGCCGGTTTAGTGTGGCGGTTCTCTGTCATAATATGTCAGAATTGTCAGACCTAAGACCTAACCTGGAAGGACGAGAACTTGGTAAAATTGGCGGGTTTAGCTGCAACGGAACTGGAGAGTGGAGAAAGTTGTTGTTGATAATTGTGTCAAAAGTGAGGTTGGATAACATTCAAACTGAAACCGGTTACCTACTCATCTGACACCTCACCATGGTCAGGACCGATGCATTTTCGCGCTTGAAGGATATAAAGAGAAAAAGCAATTGGTTCGAAAGAGATGGAGATAGGACCGTTGTTGGAACCGCTGCGGTTCAACGGTGCCTCGCGGCAAAATGCCTAATATTCACCACGGGATAACGGTCAATTACGAGGAGAATGATTATGATCTATGGGTCGACACCGAAACAGCAACAAGACTCCTCAACGGTGAACAGTCATCGAATAAAATTACTCTTGGAATTATTATTCATTATTGGTTACAGATTCACTTGCTGCTCAAAACTACGTAGAAAATCAATTGAAGGAGAATCAATCTACCACGTAAAAAAGACTATGGTGGACTATGACGGTATGGTTCAAGAAGAAAAAGTCTTTGAAGGTGTACGAAATTCGAGCAGTGGTCACTTCTCGGCCCCCGCCTAATAACCCAAAGCCGGTAAAAACATAGTATGCAATAAAACTGTGTATACCCCATAAAAATCAAGATGATGAAGTGAAATGTCTGTGTTCTACAAAATTGGTCAACATTTCTTTTCCAAAGAACAACTCAAAATTTTCACAGCTAACTTGGCAGAATATCACCAAATTAGAATCTCTGATAACTTCCTCAAGAAATACACCAACCAGAAGCGTGATACAAGCGATTGTAGTTTTCTTTTACAAACTGAGATCTGAAAACGTAAATAACATGATCGTGAAGATATTGCAACTTAACAGCCACTCACGGCTTGTGTAAGATTATGCTAAACAAATTATAAATTGCTTCGAAAAAGACATTTTACCGACGAGATGTGGATTTACTGCTTAGCCAAGAGAAGATGTTGATTTGCGATGGCACATACATTCGTCATGAAAAAAACAAGAATGACGAGTACTAAAGAGGGTCCTTTTCGAATCAGGAAAAGTTCCTTTCTGCAAACCTTTCACAATTTGCACAAGCGAGGGCTACGTTGTTGAAATGTTGGGCCCATATTCAACTAATATGAAGGATGCTGAAATTATGCGAAGTCTAACGGAAGATCCGAGTGACAATAATGTCATCCATTAACTCGCCCAGGCCGGAGATACTTTTATTTTAGACCCGGGTTCCGGGTTGTTATTCCCAACACAAGTACTCAGAACGAGCTGGGTACAATATTGTAATGCCTGCTTTGAAGGAGAAGTAAGCCCGACTTCCGACTATCGAGTCAAACGAATAAAGATTTGTGACCAAGTTACGATCGGTTATTGAAGCCGAGCATGATACTTTGAAGGAGAAACATTATGCAACAGACCGGAAGGTACACACGCTTTCAAAAATAAGGTCATATACTAATGTATGGCATGTTTTTTGCAAAATTAATTCGGCACAAAATTCTGCTCCGGCAAAGAACTTTGATGTGATCACTGACCGAATGAAGACACAAATGAATGCAGAAAATAAGGGGTAACAATTCAAGAATGACGACATTTTATTGTTCAATTATGAAACAACTAACGAAGATATCAGCATGATTCTTCTTTTAGATAAGTGAGTGGACATTCAAGTTTTGTTCTTATATACTTATTTTAAAAATTGATTTTTGAAAATTAAACCAAGCAAATGACTACAGTTCCGATCGATGCACATTTGAGCTCGACGCAATAACGAGTTCATTACACGCTGGCACATTTCGGCCGGAACCTGAACAATCACTTCTCTAATGTTCTTCTTCAAGTTATTTGAAGTTTGAGGTCAGTTCTGGTACATTTTGGATTACTGCATTACTCGTATCTACCGAAGACGAAATGGGTAATGCAGTAGTCGTGAACAGCGAACGATATGTGAAAATGTTGCAAACGTTCCTGAGGGACGTTCCTGCCATGCCATCGCGGTCACTTCACACTTATCAGCGGATGCCATTTGGTACCAACAAGATGATGCGAGACCTCATGTAGCCAATGCTTCCGTGAATGTTCTGCGAGACATGTTTCCAGGTCAACTTTTGTCTCAACGGGGAGATCAGTCGTGGCCAGCACGCTTTCCCGCTTTGTGTGCTTTGGATGACTTTCTGTGGGGCTATGTTAGGTCGAAGGTGTACCTATAGAACCGACCTCAAACTTTAAATGACTTGAAGAATAAAGAATAACATTAGAGAAGTGATTGCTCAGATTCCGGCCGAATTATGCCAGCGTGTAATGAACTTGTTATTGCGTCGAGCTCAAATATGCATCGATCGGAACGGCAGTCATTTACTCGTTGTAATTTCCAAAAATCAATTTTCAAAAAATATAAGAATAAAACTTGAATGTCTACTGCTCCATCTTAAAGAAGAATCATACTCATATCTTGGTTAGCTGTTTCATAATTGAAGAATAAAATGTCGCCACTCTCGAATTGTCACCCTTTACAATAGCAGTCGAAATACTCGAAATGGAAGAAAATCGTTGGACACGCCGAAATGTTCCTCTCACCTCCATAACATCTAATTGTTGGCTGGATTTTCCAGACATGACGAAAAAAGAAAAAAGGCATATTTTTCACTGGATCTTACCAAATGTCGAAGGTGATTTGTTACTTCGCAGAGTTGACCAACGAAGATGATACCCTTAACATCCAATATCTCAAGGAAAAATCGAACATCTTGAAGTGTCAGAAGACAACAAACACGCAAATATTGCGCCTCTTAGGACCAAAGGCGGGCACCTTCGCATTTTAATGAAACAAAGCCCTCTGACCACCACAGCACCAGACGATCCGACCGAAACTGCACAGACACGTGTTTCCCCCCTGTTGGAGGCCTATCACAGCGCAGGCATTCAGTCCAACCATCCAGCGCTTTGGCAGAGTTGAAGATCCCAGAAATGTAACACTCAGGGGGACTCTTAATAAGTGAGTGTCCCAAGCGGCGCCATCTATCGAAGGCATTCCGCAGGGCGCAGGTGCTATATTCCAAAGGCATCAGGCAGGCTAGGGAGTTGAACACAAATTCCACGTAAAGCAACCATCGCCAGGAGCATCGATGGTAAAGTGTACACACGTATACTCACCGAACTCAGTAGAGCAATGCTAGAAGACATTAAACACGCAAATATTGCGCCTCTTAGGGCTAACAGCGGGCACCTTTCATTTTAATGGAACAAAGCTCTCTGACCAACATCCATCATTTACCATCGATGCTCCTGGCGATGGTGGCTTCACGAGGAATTTGTGTTCAATTCCCCGCCTGCCTGATGCTTTTGGAATATGAACTGCGCACCAATTGAAATGGGCCACCCAAAAATTTCAGTCGAATTCAAAATGTCGTAGCTTCTAAGGAGGTTGACTGATTTCAAAACTTTTTTATTCCTTGGATAGCTCGTTTATTGTGCTTTAAGATGCTACATTCCATTTTTGGTACAATATTTTGTTATTATTTATACAGGGTGTTACATCGAGGTACTGCAAAATTGTAAAAGTTTGGATCCCTCCCAATCGAGGAAAATTTTTTTAAATTTTTTTCCAACCTGTTTTGGGGAACTGGTATAGCTGTGTCTCGGAACGGTTTTCCAAGTTTACCCCCAACTTCTCTAATTACAGAGAAAACGGGTGAAAGTAGTGTTTCAGGTTTTCGGTGATAACTTTTCTCAATGTTGATCGATCTCCAACCTATGGGGCTTGTGTTAAAGCCAAAACTTCAAATCAGGACGATACAGGATAAAAATTTGTTCAAGATCAAAACTTGAAATAGGGGGCTCTATCAAAAGTTGCCCAAAAATTGTCAGAATTCTGAAATCTTGTTTGTAGGAACCAGCAATTACGTTGACAGCTGTTTTTGAGAGAGCAACTCATTGTGACCAATTTGCAACGATTTTCAGTTCATTTGGCTAAAAACATTTGGGGTCAAAATCAATAGTCCTCCTGCATGTTTGAATATAGAAAATCGCCCCAATTCACCTGAAAAGTTATTGTCACTTAGGTTACGAAAAAATCCAATAATGAACACAAACAGGGCATTCCAAACTGTCACGTACTGTTACAAATGGATTTTTTCGTAACCTAAGTGACGATAACTTTTCAGATGAATGGGGGCGATTTTCGTCATTCAAACATGCTGGAGGACGATTGATTTTGACGCCAAAAGTTTATAACCAAATGGACTGAAAGCCGTTGCAAATTAGTCACAATGAGTTGCTCTCTCAAAAACAGCTGTCAACTTAATTGCTGGTTCCCACAAACTGATTTCAGAAGACTGGCCATTTTTGGGTAACTTTTGGTAGAGCCCCCTATTCTAAGTTTTGATCTTGAACATATTTTCATCCTGTATCGTCCTGACTTGAAGTTTTGGCTTCAACACAAGCCCCATAGGTTGGTGATCGATCAACATTGGGAAAAGTTATCACCGAAAGCCTGAAACACTTCTTTTTCCCGTTTTCTCTGTAATTAGAGGAGATGAAGAAAAACTTGAAAAACCGTTCCGAGACACAGGTATACCAGTTCCCCAGAACAGGTTAGAAAAAACAGCCAGTATACCGGCGATTAGAAGTACCTAAATGGAGGAGCTTGTGGTGTGGTTAGTTAGCGCGTTCGACTGCCACTCCAGAGGTCGCGGGTTCGATCTCCGCCGGGGACGGATTTTCGGCCTCGAAAAACAAGCTCCTTGGTTCAGTTGGGATGCTTGCTAAATGCAAGACACGCCGTGTGTCGCATAGCACGTAAAATACGAACGATGGTGCCGACCCCATGCGATGTTGGTGGTCGTTAAAAATCCCTACCCTGTGTTGGAACACACAGGGGTTCGGCAAAATTTCCGGTATAGTGGAGGAAAGCATTCACCGGCGTCGGTGTTAGGCCTCGTTGCGGAAATAGGCCGACGTTAAACAAACGAATAAAAAAGAAAAAGTACCTCAATGTAACACCCTGTATAAATGATAACAAAATACTGTACCAAAAATGAAATGTAGCATCTTATAGCACAATAAATGAGCTATCCAAGGAATTAAAAAGTTTTGAAATTAGTCAACCTCCTTTGAAGCTACGACATTTTGAATTCGACTGAAATTTTTGGGTGGCCCATTTCAATTGGTGCGCAGTTTATATAGCATCTGCGGAATGCCTTCGATAGATGGCGCCGCTTGGGAGACTCACATATTAGGAGTCCCTCTGAGTCTTACATTACTGAGATATTTGACTGTCACAGCACCGGATGGTTGGACTGAATGCCTGCTCACTGATGAGTTCCCAACAGGGGCAAAACACCTGTCTGCAGTTTCGGTTGAAACTTTTTCTTAACCGGGAGCCGGGGCACTCCAAGTCCAGAAAGAGCTTTGTACGCAGCCAGTCGTTTTCGTGTAGAGCGGGTCGCGGGTGCCGCTTGTGACCTTAAATCTTATATTTCATTTGTTGGGGCGCCAACCGAGAGCAGACAGACGACTCTTGACTTCCCGGTTAAGTCAACAGAGCGAACACCCGGTATGAACACCTAACTCCAAACGAAACGATGGGTTTCATTTGGGAACTGGCAAAAACTGACAGGAATTGAAATTGTAGAAAATATTATAAAGAAACAAACAAAATATCTCTAGCAAGAAATGGATGTGTTTACTGGCAAAAATTACTTTTATATAAAATCGTGTCGAAAATGTGTTATTATAGCGACCAAAATCATTTCGAAAGTGCCACTTTATAGCACTAGTGTTATAAACAGTACTAGTGCTATAAACCGTTCACATTGCAAATATATATAGACATTTATTGTAAAAATATAAAATATAAATGACATCTTCCCAACAATTCGGGCTGCTTTTAAACAAAGAATACCGTACAACAATAAAATAAACTAGGGATACAATAAAAAGTATTAAATAACATGGTAAACAAGATAAAAAAGTTCGGTGAAACGATCTAGGTCAATTTGTATAAATGGTTTCTCAATATGTATATAGATTTCTTGATAGCAACTGCTGAAATTGACTTACAAAAATTTGAAGGAATGCCGAATTTCGAACAAAAATCTTTGAATACAGAGGTGATTGCTCCACGAGCTCCTACCAATAATCCGAGAACTTTGATGTCCTTGAGCCCATATTTTTCTTTGAAGAATGGGATAGTTGGATTATAGATTCTTTGTTTTTCGATGTTGACTTCCATCGGTTGCTGTTCGTTTAGTTCGAATCTGATGGTTGGATCTATAATCCAACCGACCCTCTTCCTTGAATCAATGGCAAGGATATCCACTCTTCTAATGCTGCAGGTAGGTATCTATGATTCTATCTGGAAGCAAGTCGAGGGTTGTTTCCTTCGCAGCTAATGCAACTTCTTATGGTAGGTCTACACGATTCATCACTACCGTCACTTTCCATGATTCTCGAGATAATTCAACACAAATTAGAAGTGGAAAAACTCGACAGAGAATATGGGGCTGACGAAAATATACCCGTCGAATTTTTTTCAAATTTGATGTTGTCATAAACAAGATTTTCAATTAGTCTGTTTCAAACGGTGTATTGATATTAATTCATATATTCCATAGATTCCCCTCGTTCTATTTTACCTGCGTTTTCGGCACGATTTTATATAAAATAGTGTATATGCCTCGTTCCCAAAGTACCTTCATGTCACCTCGTGGTGCATGTAAACCTCGCTTCGCTCGGTTCACAACCCACACCACTCAGTGCCATAAAGTAGTACTTTGGGAACTTGGTATATAATATACTATTATTTCACAATTTGTGTTAATATTTAAAACCTTTGAAATTAAAAAAAACACTCGTGAAGCGAGATGTAGCGATAGTTTTATGGTGCGACTATACAACCGTAACAAAACCTGTACCCGTGGATAATCCCTTCGAACTTAATGTAAAGGACGCACTTTCGTCCTGGAAGAAGTGAAGCGGTCAAAACCCTAGGGAAGAACCTATTTCTGTGCACAGAGATACTCTCGTCTCTCCTAACGTATCCTGGCAAACTCCGTTTGCCTCAGTTAATTTCCGTGATGAAAGAAAACAACAAAAGGGGCACCTCAAAATACTTAATTTCGTCGAGGACAGACGTCACCAAACACAGGAAAAACGCTAGAGTCACTGCCGTTCCAGGCCAGGAGAGTGGTTGAACTTCTTTGGGCGGTGGGTTGCACCGGCATCTGGTGAAACGTCGCTTGAGGAGCAGCGGTGAAAATAGTTCTTAGACGGCGGGTTGCACCGAAGTTTGTGAAAAGTTGCTTGAAAAGCCGGATGGCGGCGAAACGCTTCAGAAATCGATGGTCCTCCCATCGAGCACACTTGTCGAGACAGCGAGCTTTATTGTAGGGTACGTTGGACTTGGCGACGTGTCTTTTTCGAGTAAAGAGGTACGTCAGAAAAACGAAATAAAGGGAAAAACCTGAAAGTCGAATTGTCGCGATTTAAATCGGAACCACCCGTCTTCAAAAACATACCTCCAACAGATGAAAATTGTGCCACACGTGGACGGCGACGCCGCGCCGGTCAAGAACGGAAAGGTCCACCCCCCCCAAAAGCTCCATCTGCTCCGTAGTTCTAGCCGAAAAGAATGTCCAACCTTGGCGTCCCGATCCAGCTGCGCGTTCCACGTGCATTGGGCAAACGGCAGTGCCCTCTTGCGCTTTTTGCGTAAAAATTAAGCAGAGCCCCGCACCGGAGGTGTGCTCGATGTGCAGGCTCCTGTGCCGGCACGCTCTGCCGCTCCTTTTTCGAAAATTTAAATTTATGCCGTGAGGCGGCGACTTGACTCCATAATTTACGAACACGAATTGCCAATTTTTAATTCATGTGAAATGTAAACGTTACACGGTCTGATTGTCTGGTGCTGTGGTGGTCAGAGAGCTTTGTTTCATTAAAATGCGAAGACGCCCGCTGTTGGCCCTAAGAGGCGCAATATTTCATTTTCCATGCGTGGAATGTCCAGGCTTCACTTTCCTCAGTTTCTAGCTCGTCATTTACCAGACTTCGCAGTGGTGAAAAAAAAACACTTCATCCTGTGGACATCCCTTACTGGTCACTTTTCCAAGAGATAGAATCATCTCCTATCCAGGAGTATAGAATTATTCTTTTGTACCTCAACGGAAAACTGATCCGCACCAGTTCAGTTCAAAGTTTAAAAAGACAATCCAAACAGTGACAAGAACGATCGCTAGAGATTTTTCCCATCCATTGCCACACGCAGAGGCGCATGTTCAGATCACCCACCTGACCAGCGATCTGGGATGCGCCGACTGTCGACTGCCGACTGTCAAAAATCCTTGGACAAATAACAAGAGTGAAGTTTAGTTTGCGCTTATACAATACAATATATTTATTTATCTACAAGCGTTAAATAATACCCGTCACTTTTAGCACGTCGTCATGGGCGACGTGAAAAAATTATGATTCTGCGCATTCCTGTCATATTTTCAATAAATTCTGACATTTACCAAACATTTCAAAGACCATTGCAGATAAAATCCTGTACGATACACGCGTTAAAAGTGTCTTATTTTGTTCGCGGGGTTGCTCTACTCGCTAATGCTCGTTTCGCAAGCGTCCCCGCTCACAAAATAATACCTGTCACTTTTAACACTCGTATCGTAAATAGCTATTACGTCCATGATTTCATACAAAATATGGGACACGTCCTTAAAAACAAACAGAAACAAAACAAAAATATATACAAGAAAGAAAGAATAACAATAACAAGCTTACAGCTCAGCAATGCAGAGAATACAAATATATACAAGTTGCTGAATAAACGGTAAGCAACCATCCATTCACTTTATACTCAGTAGATGGCGCTTATGTCAACCAAAACGTATCGCGAGTCACTGAAACAGCCACCGAACGCACAATTCTAGTTTGCTCTCACACAAGCCTTCGATTTCTTGCATCCTAACATTCCTAACACGTTCAAACTTCCCTAGCCACTTTATCGCTAAACCACTAACCTGACTTTGTAACGATTTTATTTTCCGCGCGAGGTATAGTCTGCTTTGTATGTAGGTACGTAGGTACTTAGGTACTAAATTACAGCGTAGGTACCTAGGCATTTCAAATAAATCGCGCGTGAACCGATAAGAGTTGGTGTTCTGCTCAGAAGCATCGAGATAGAAGCGAACGGTTTTTGAGTGGGGTTTTTCTTTCAATAGACGATGAAAAAGGGACGTCGTATAAAATTCACGTTAATATTTAAAAATCCCTGTCCATCGTGGATTTTCCGAATTTTGGTGGGCCATCCGTGCCAGATCTGACCAGATTCTTCTTTGAAATAAGTGCCCGATGTGCTGGGGTAAGATATTTATTGATTAGGTATTCAAATAGATACAAAATATCAATTTTAGGTCCAACCTCCAACTTCGACTTCCACGTGTAAAAATTATATGTATGTCCACGTCGAAATATCGAGAAATTCCGTCTATCTGTCTGCAAGGTCTGAGGCAGGATCGAGAAATCCGCACGACGACGTACACGCAACTTTATTTGGCGATATCATCATTCATCTTTATTCATCTTTACTTTTTAACAACGGTTCCATCATCTGTATTTCCGCATCTGTATTTTCTCCACCACGCTGTACACCCGTCAGCATTTGTCAGCATCGCCGTGACGCCGACAGAAATCTTCTTGTCCCTGCTGGAGCTACGCATTGTCTCGAAATTCTCCTCGATAGGACTCCGTCCGCAATCTGACCGAGACGTCAGCACCAAGCAGCGAGACAGCAATATTTTCCAAGGCACAGTCCAGGGCGACGCTCCTGTCCGTGAGAATTTTACAATAATTATCCACTAACCTTAGGAATTTAAGTATTTTAGAGAACAGTATACGTACCAATTTTTATTTCCGCACAAGGTTTGCGCCTAAAAACTGACACCGATTACTTGGACCCAAGATTTCTGTGACAGACGTCACTATTTAAGATAGGTCGTAGCTTGTAGTTTCTTTAATTTACGAAAATGCCCGGGGGGTGTGTTTGATGAGTTCTCACTATTGAGCTTCTCGCGTCCAAGAATTGTCGTCACGGGACGGCTCAGGATTAACAACGATACGCTACGAATAAATACGAAATTATTTCACTCAGTTTAACATTTCTGAAAAATTCATATATCAACATTTATTATTATACAAAACCAATCTTAATTTTCATTAAATAGTCAAAACTGAAATTTTGTTGTAACTCTTCAATTACTCTCAAATTGATAGTTGTCCTTCACTTTAACATTTACTTCAGTTTTGCTTAGTAGCTACGTTTCACTATAGCACGTTTGGGTTGGGGTAAACCAGGGTAGACTCCCCCGAAATAAAGCTTCACACCAACATTCCTGGTTGGCGCGGTATAAATTTATGTTGTGTGACGTGCAAGAAAAAAACCCACGACCCGCTCTAACCAAAAAGCTGAGTGCCGTTCGCCAAATGTAGTGGAATTTTCCAAAAATAAGAAAAGGACATTGCAACTTTCTCTTATTAAATGTTTCGACGTTTTTGTCCAAGGATTTCGCCGTCAACTGTCAAGCTGCGGCTGCCGTCTGTCAATAAACCGGCGCATGCTTCCCTCACATATAGACGGTCGGGAACTACCCTATGCACACGAGCACATGATATTATGATATTGACTTGCTGCTTGAGGATCATGAGGTCTCTTCTTCCACTGAGTCGCTAGAATTACTCGCATATCCCGTTCACTTTTTATTTTTAGTAGAATGACTTTTTGGAGCAAAAATAAAGTGACAAGCTGGAGCGCTGGAAGGATACGGCTGATGGCCGCTAACAGTTTCGCTCCAAAACATTGCAGGTGCCATCAGCCGTAGCCTCCCAGATTGTCACTTTATTTTTGCTCCAAAAAGTCATTCTAATGAATTTAAAACGTGAACGGCATACGTGTACACTCGGCAGCAGAAATAGCGCCCACTGAATTTATGACGCAGACGACTATTTGCTTGGCCTGCTCTACCGTAGTAAATAGGTATGTACTCGAGATGAACAAGGCAATGCTGGCCCTTGTTAGCATTATATTGCCCTTCAATGAACCATTCAAACGTTCAACAATAATTGTTAAGTGCCGATAGGGACCGGACTTGCCATTTTGCTCCACTATTACTGGACTTAAAACTGTTGTCAAACATTTTTATTTCCGGTAATTACACGTTTCAACCTAAACAAAGTATTCAAATACTGTTTCATTGTGGAATTGTGGTGGTGGGAAGAGCACAAAAGATCGTCGACTCAACACCCGGTTTGTTTACTTAGTCCTCTACAAGGCCAGCATTGCTCTATTCATCTTGAGTACGTAGCTACCTACTACGGTAGAGCAGGCCAAGCAAATAGTCGTCTTCGTCATGAATGCAGTGGGCGCTATTTTCGCTGCCGAGTGTACTCCACTATACAAATTACGGCAGGCAGAGCTAAAATGTCAACGGTGTTCTGAAAAAGCCGTGCGTTTTACATGTCGGGGCGATGTGACGCGCGAGACGGCGTCTCTAATTGATTAAATTATTTAGTGGTGTGCAAGCCGCACCATCACCGCCGCCGCCAGAACGAGCGCGCGAACGTCAGCCCAGCAGTAGGTATTACAAGAATACATTACGCGGTCCCGGAGGATTAGCGCCCGATAAGAGTGATGTATGGCGGGAAGTCGCGAAGACGTGGCGGGAGATTAGTGGGGATCGCTTGTAGAGCACGGGGTTGCTTCCGGTCGTGACAGCCGAGATAAATCACCGATCTCGTGCGTCGTCCGATTAATGGCCGAACAAATGTGGAAAACCACCTCTGCACTTTGGGGTGTTTCGCCTGAAACATCGTCCAACGCTGCTGGCTGGCTGCTGCCAATATTGAGAGTTTATGTTGGTCGGGGCGATTTATGGGCAGCCGCCCGACCGACCTCCAGGCAACGAGAGCTGCTAGTAGAGCTAGAGAAGAGCGACGGCCAGACCCCCGTTCACCAGGCCCGCCTGCCTCCTACAAATCGACGCTTTTCTCACCCACTCTTCCGATATATGCCCTCCGGCTTGTATTTTATTCTTCACCGACGACTTACCGACAGACAAGGCACGCCCAGTGCATAACGTAATGAGCAAGGGTATCCTACACGCCAAGCTTTGATATTCAAACATTTCATTGTGGGCACATTGTAACTATGCGAGTGCAACTTCAGTTTGTCTAGCCCTCTAGCAGTCCATTCGGATCGTTTGGAAATTCAGTTCATGTCTCGTATCATAATATGATCAACCCTGTAGACGCGTCACAGCGATATTCTGTTACAGTGAACATTTTGACACGCAAATTCCGAGCGACTTCTAGTTGCGTACGAGAAAAGTTGGATGGCTAATACGCTGTGAAAACCTCCCATGCGGTGCCGAATAATATACATAACTTCTAATGCATACACGAGATATGTCCACTCGGCTGATTATGATTGATGTCGACAATGATCCCGCTTGATGGCCAGCATTGACGTGCCGGGTCCAATTACGCGGGTTTTTACTGCATTCAACATATTCTTCAAGTAACTAAGTATCGCCAGTGTATTTTCTGCCACTAAAAGTAGAAATTGGAATAAAAGGCGTTGGTGTGCACACTTTGTCTGTCTGTCAGTCTGTCACAGGAACTATTCTTCATGAGCGAGATGCATAATAATTCTGATCGTAACGCTAATCGATGGCCTGTGGGTACGACTGGCACGTGACGGACGTTGACTTTTTTTCACGGAAACTTGGGAAAGTGGGGGTTTGTAGTTGATTGCTTCACGGAGGGTTTGGCGTTCTCCGTTCTTTGCCCAACACCAGATGGGTGGAGCTGAAAGCCGAGTGCACGTCAGATTTTCGCGGAATAGCCCGATACGAACATTACAGACTCGTAGCATACAATTGGTTGTCAGCACGATAGGGTCTATTATTCTGTAAACAATGCCGTCAAAATTTAAACGGGGTTGACTAGGAAGTTTCAATTGACTATTCAGGCTCGCTGGACGTTGAAAACCGTTTAAAATACAATTGATAGGTACGTGATATCTTCTTCAAAATCGACGGCTCCAATCTACGTAACAGAATAAATAAACTTTTGTGTTTTGCAAAATCAAAATAATTACACAGATATGTGTTCAGTTCGGCAAAAATTGACATAGCCACAGACTAACAAGACCAGCCAGTATACCGGCGACTAGAGCGATTTTTTTCCAATTCTAGTTGCCACTGCTAGGTGGCGTTCGCCCCAAAGCGTCGCTTTCCAAGCGGCGAGATGACGCGTCACATTCTAATCGTCGACCTTGAAACGTGATGATACTCAAACAAATAAGATTTCACAGTTATTACGTTACAACTATTACATAGCCTCGCTCGTACTACTACCTATTAGGACCGTGTATGATGTCATGTGACACCGTGTAGTGATTCTTCTCTGGATGAGCTTTCCTAACAGGTGAAGGTGATGACTTCTAAAAGTTAAAAGAAGTCAACTTACAGGCAAGAAGACCGACAACGGCACCGAAACTGCTTCGACGTCATCGCGTAGCACGGTTAGAATTTGCTCGTCAACGAGAACATTGGGACGTTCAGCAGTGGTCTAAAGTTTTTTTTTTCTGACGAATCTCAATTCTGTCTACGATTCTCCGATGGTCGACAAAGAGTCTGGAGAAGAACTGGTGAAAGGTACGAACAGGAAATGTTTAAAGAGAAGATAAGCCTTCAAGGTGTATCCGTTATGGTGTAGGCTGGCATCTCACTAGAGACTCGTACCGAACTTTGCGTGCTACCACGAAATTCTTTGAACGCAGTAGGGTATATTCAAGTAGAGAACAACATTTTCTTCCCACTGTACCTCTTATCAGTGACGGTTTTATTTTTATGCAAGATAATGCCAGGCCACATGTTGCTCGCATTGTGACTGATTATCTGGACGAGGCTGGCATAGAACGACTACCCTGGCCAGCTATAAGCCCCGATATGAACCCGATAGAGCACCTATGGGATCAGTTAGGTAGACGTGTAAGAATCCTGATTCCTGCCCCTGATAACTTCGAGGAGCTCTCTGCTGCGCTCATAGAAGAATGGAATGACATTCCCCAAGAAGATATTAGTAACCTCATACGAAGCATGCCGAGGCACCTAGAGACTTGATTGGGGCTAGGGGAGAAAATACCCGTTATTAAGTTATTTATAAAATTGTTTTCTTCTGAAATTTGTACAATAAAACTCAGTTCCGTGATTGAATGTTTTTTCAAAATGCAATGCAAATTGAAAAAACAGTATCTTTCGCAATAATAAAGGTAAAAGAGTGAAATAAAGAGAATATTGTCAAGAAAACATAAGGCTGAAAGGTAACGTTAGATTGTACATTTTGTCTTCACTGGTACACTCTACAGAGTGTTTTGAAAGTCACTGAAAAAATACGCATACGTAGAACACCCTGTATTTTAGTCAGGATTGAGAGAATTTGAAAATGAACAGCGCAAGCGAATTCAGGAAGAATTTTTCTATTGACGAGAAAAAGAATCATCAAAATCCATCCGCACGTCCGGAGGTTACCATACATCACACTTGAGGAAAATTTTAGGTGCGCCACTTTTTTTGTCCCTCAGTGTATATGTAGAGACGGTTGAATCTTACCCATGTTATGGTTGTATCTACCCCATGGGGATGATTCAACAAAAATATTTTAAAAGATTTTTAATCGTCAAATTTGACAACTTTTTTGCTGCGATCATTTTGGTTTTTCATACGTCGTCGTCTTGAAAATGGCCTTAAGTGCCGAAACGCGCGTCGACCAATAATAAAATCATCAAAAACCTGTGGCAAGACTTTGAGAAACATCTAAACCTAATTGAAAATTATGCACTTTGTAAAAAAAAAATTACGTTCACTTTAGTTGAACCTACGCCTCTAGAGCTGCCAAAACTAAGTTGCCGAAGCTTAGAGTTGATGACTGCCGAAATGGCAAGATGATTTCTTTGTTATTGCAAGTTACGCGCCCCCTAGAACATTAAACGGTTGAATGATCCCTAGGGTGGTTCTTATAACATAACTTTTGAAATTTTGTCGGGGCACCCTCTCATTTCGTTCTTTGTCATCTAAAAGTGATCATGATTTTATAGCGCATTTTCCATCTTGATGAAAATCGCTATTGCAACCGCTTTGTCCGTCCGTCCGTCCGTCCGTTCCTCGAACTCCTCCCAAACTAGACGACCTAGCTTTCTAATTTTTTCGCTGTTACATACCTGCCACTCCCAAAAAAGGACTAGGCTACATTGGATGTCTATATTGCGCCGCCAACATAGAGAAAACCACCCCCGATAAACTTGAAATAACATAATATTGCACTTTCTACCAGACCTGATGCTCTGGTGTTCTCATTTTTTGAATAATACATTGTTGCCACTTATAAACGTAAGCCAAGAAACATTCCGTTATCAATATGCGCCGCCGACATGAAAAAACTGCTAAAAACCGCCCCCAATCACTTTAAAATGAAAAACATAGACCCGAAGACATAGCGATCTGATTCTCTCGGTATATAAATAGCTGACTAAAAATGGGAAAGGATAGGCTACTTTTGGTTAGTCGCCGCCCCCAGATTCCGCCCCCAAATGATAAAAAGTGCAACTTTCACAAATGTTACTGATTAAGATGTTCCCTTAAACATTTAGGAACTGCCAACTCAAATTGTGCAACATTTGCTCAGCCGAACGCTGCCGCTCCCACACGCCGCCCCCAAAGTAAGAGATAAATGAAAAACCTGAACCCAAAGACATAGCGATCTAAGTTCTTCGCTATATGGATAGCTGACTCAAAATGGAAAAGGATAGGCTACTTTTGATATGGCGCCGCCTCCAGCTTCCGCCCCCAAAAGAAAAAAGTGCAACTTTCAACAATTTTCACTTATTTAGCTGATACTGTTACCTCCAACTTTTAGAAACTCTTGACTCCAACTGTGCGAAAATTTCTTTGCCAAACTCTGCCGCCCCCAAAGTGAGAGATAAATGTAAAACATGAACCTGAAGACATAGCGATTTCATTCTTTCACTATATTGATAGCTGACTATAATTGGAAAAATATAGGCCACTTTTAATTAGCCGCCACCTCCAGCTGCCGCCTCCAAACAAAAACAAGCGAATATGCCTCATGGGCATGAGGCTCAGTAGCGCACTTCCTTTTTGGAGGATTAGTGAACGCAAGATGTTAAGTGATTAGGGTTCTACCGCCTTGGGCAAAAAATTGCAATATGGCGGCCAAAATATCGACAGAATCATGAAATTCGGCTTGAAAATCAAAATGATCGTACTAGACAAGGGTAAGTTCCAAGTTTCATGGAAATCGTTCCACTAACAAGAGATTTCAATATGGCAGCCAAGATGGCGGCAGAATTATGAAACTCAGCTTGAAAATAGGAATGATCGTACGAGACAAGCGTAACTCTCAAGTTTCATGAAAATCCTTCCACTTATAAGAGATTTCAATATGGCGGCCAAGATGGTGGGGCAATCATGAAATTTGGCTTGAAAATAAGAATGATCGTACTAGACAAGGGTAAGTTTCAAGTTTCATGACAATCGTTCCACTAATAAGAAATTTCAATATGGCAGCCAAGATGGCGGCCGAATTATGAAAGCCAACCTGCCTATTTGGTCCTTGAGGACCTAAGCTATCCACCGGATAAAGTTCAATCTTCAAGGGCTGTAGCTTTATTTCCCGAGGAGAAGTTCAACTTCATCGAAGTGCACAGGAGATCTCTGTTTTTTGAGAATAATGATAACGATGTATGGATAACAAAAATAGTGCCCATTGGCCATCCTTGGGGACATCAGCTATTAATCGGAAAAAAGTTCCAAGACTCTTGTTTCAATTCTCGAGAAGGAGTACAGCGTCTTAATTTCTGCACGGACTCGGACAGACAGACAGACAGACAAACCGGCCACATAAGCGTCATTCTGTTACTTATATAAAAAAATGTTCTCCAACTGATTTCGACCTCCTGAACACTAATATCGGGTTCACTTTTGAATTGGAACATTTCTTTTTTATCGAAAAACCGAAAAAATGGTAGCCTTGTCACATGATTTTTAGTGATACCTACCTACTTTTTTTTTGTTATTGAGCGAACATCTTTCGTAATTTGAGTGCCATTATCCTTCAGGTACCTAGTATTGACTATTTCAAAATGTTCAATTACTATTTCGGCACGTCTGATTTTAAATTTGTAGGGTCGTGTAACATGCGCCGAGCCGTGGCTTTGGGGTCGTTTTCAAAAATTGATAACAATTGACCCAACGGTCGGATCGAAGTGGGGTTTTTGTCAAAAAAAAGTTCAAATTGTTCTCTAAATATAATGCTGTACATGCAGTGATGTATTTCATTAAGAAATTGTAGTTGCCTGCATATCGCAACTTTCTACATCTTACCGCGAATGCCAGCACTTGATCGGCGAAGCCGCCCTACACCAAAATGTTATTTTTGTAATTGTTCATGATTATTTAGGCAAAATTTTTCTTGATTCGCGTACCAAGGCCATGAGCTACCCATTCGAGTTGAAATATTTTCTGTATTGAATTTCGTTTTGTTCGGAGAAAAGGATATCAAGCACCAGCAAGCAACGAATAAATCATTTGCGGCCGAGCCGTAGTTTCGGAGTCATTTTCAAAAATTAATAACTACTAATCGGCACTTCGCACCGATGTGAAATTTTCATTAAAATAAAGTTCAAATCATTCTCTAAATATAACTCCGCATATGTATTATGGTAAAATGATAAGATCGGGTACTTCCTCGCATGTGATAACTTTCGAGATCAGGCCGGCTTCTGAAATGCAGCATTCAACGGCGATGCCGCGTCACACTAAATTGTTATTATTGTCATTGTTTATTATTATTTCGTCAAGATTTTTCTTGGTTCGGGATACAAGGTCATGAGCTACCAAATGGAGTAAAAATTTTTCGCAAAAACCTTTTCGTCTAGGACTAGATGCTGTGACGGACGGACGGACGGACGGACGGACGGACGGACAAAGCGAGGACAAAAGCGCCTTCCCGTTTGGAGAAGTGCGCTAAAAAATGCAACTTTCACAATTTTCACTGATTGTCATATTTCCCTCACATTTAGAAACTCCTTACTCAAACTGTGCAACAGTTCTTTTGCCGAATGCTGCCGCCCCCACACGCTGCCCTCAAAGTGAGAGATGAATGAAAAACATAAATCCGAAGACATAACGATCTAATTCTTTCGCTATATGGATAGCTAACTGAAAATGGGAAAGAATAGGCTACCTTTGGCATGGCGCCGCCTCCAACTTCCACCCCTAAAAGAAAAAAAGTGCAACTTTCAATAATTTCCACTGAATTACATTTTAATGTTACCTCAAACATTCAGAAACTCCCAACTCAAACTGTGGGAGAATTTCTTTGATAAACTCTGCCGCACCCACACGCCGCCCCCAAAGTAAGAGATGAATGCAAAACATAACCCTGAAGACATAGCGATCAAATTGTTTCGCTATATAGATAGCTGACTAAAAATGGGAAGAGATAGGCCACTTTTGATTAGTCGCCGCCTCTAGCTCCCGCCCCCAAACAAAAAAAATGCAACTTTCACAATTTTCACTGATTGTCATATTTCCTTAAACATTTAGAAACTCTTAACTCAAACTGTGCAACAGTTACGTTGCCGGATGCCGCCACCCCCACACGCTGCCCTCAAAGTAAAAGATAAATGGAAAACATAAACCCGAAGACATAGCGATCTAATTCTTTCGCTATATGGATAGCCGACTAAAAATGGGAAAGAATAGACTACTGTTGATTAGTCGCCGCTCCCAGCTCCCGCCCTCAAACAAAAAAATATATTGATGAGTGAAAGAATTTTCATTCAAATCTATTTCATTGGCGAGTACCCCATTCTGATAACACAATATCACAATGAGTTTCGAATGAAGAAAGTGGGCAAGGAATGGTGTTTCTCCTTCAACCAAATTTCTTTACGTTCACAATATGCCTCTTTGAGAAAATGCGCTACTGAGACTCACGCACGTGAAGGCATACTCACTTGTTTTATAATTTTCTGAAAACTTTTATATTAGGGGTCGCTACTAACCC
This sequence comes from Anaspis maculata, assembly GCA_949128115.1. Classification (NCBI taxonomy): domain Eukaryota; kingdom Metazoa; phylum Arthropoda; class Insecta; order Coleoptera; family Scraptiidae; genus Anaspis; species Anaspis maculata. The sequence goes on from OX421962.1 coordinate 24,072,878, forward strand.
TCGAAATTGAAAAAATGTGTTTTTTCTTTTAGTCCTTTCCCAGATTTTCTGTTCTGCCCAGTGCCGATATAATAAATCGTAAGGCTATGAAACGTGCTTCACAAGTATTCTGTAAACTTACGGTTTGTCAGGCAGTCGAGTATAGCCCTTTGTAACCTCGAAGAAATTTTTCATCAATAGCGATTTTATCAGTGTTTTTGCGTTTCCAAAGAAACTGATATTGTCAGTCGTTTGAAGTCCTCTCCGAGATAAAAATGGCACCAAGAATGGCATTGACACGAAAATCCACCAACATTTGGGTAGTGGGGCAAAGCAACCCAAAGTTATCCAACACCAAACTTCCGTCGAAGAAGGAAGTTTTGTGTTTGTTTTATCATCATAAAAACTTGGTCATGCAAATGTGAGGCAAGCAGCAACCATCACTTCAATGAAGGTCATGAAAGTGTGGAATGAGGCCAATGTACCAACACGGTTGAAGAGGCACGTCATCCACAAAATAGGAAATTTGTCCAAGAGTTGGCAAGGATTGAAAAAAAAAAAACAAAGAAAATAGAGCGAAGCGGTCGACGAATATGGAAAAGAAGGAAAGCGAATGGCAGGAGCAGTTGGAGAATATCTTTGACATCGCTCATGCTGATGCTTTGAGCTAATTCCGCAATAAGGATATCAGAGAGTTTTTAATTGGACAACGAGAAAAAGTACGTCACGGTTACGGTTATATTGCGAATGTTGATGAAGTATTAATGGAAACAAAAGCAGATGCAGAAAATATCTAGTTTGGAAAACAGGAAAGACCGAGAGCGTGAGCACATCAAAAACTACATTCATCGGCCGGCAGTTCCGTCATCACCAACTCCTAGTTCCAGTGAAGATGGAGAAGAATGCAGTTCGTCTGAAGATTATGCAGTTGGTACAAAGCGACTTCTTTGGATCCTTGTACGCCAAAAACGTTTTCACAAAAGCGGGGGAAGAAGAAACTTTTGAGCAGCAACTTAGCTGTCAGTCTTGATGTAGCAAAATTGAGTAATAGAAAAGCAGCCATCGTTCTGACTAATACCCTCAAGCAGGCGGGTGTTGATCCTGCAAGATATAATGTTAACGTCGCATCTATTCGTCGTGAACGAATGCAGTTTCGCGAGAAAATTGCAAATTCTTTGAAAACGGAGTTTGATCCTTTAGTTCCTTTGACCGTTCATTGGGATGGAAAGCTAATCGAAGACACTGTGGGTCATGAAGTAGTGGATCGCTTGCCCATTTTAGTTTCGGGAATGGGAGTTGATCAACTGTTATCCGTGCCTAAACTATTTGCTGGAACAGGGCTAGCTGCTGCTTCTGCAGTCTACGACGCGGTGATTGCTTGGAACCAGCCAGAGGATGAGCCAGAGAATAAAATGTCTTAGCTTTGATACAACAGCGACGAACACTGGGCACAGGAATGGAGGTTGCATTCTCTTGGAGCAAAAACTTGAAAAGGATCTACTTTGGATGGCATGTCGTCATCATATTATGGAAATAATGTTGGAAGCCGTAGTTTTCCAAGCGCTTGGACCTTCAAGTGGACCTGAAATTCTACTTTTCAAACGATTCAAGAACGCATGGGGAAACTTGGACAAATCTGGATTCAGAATTTCTGGTATCAGTGTGATCTATACAGTCAATATTGTCAATAATCATATCGATGTCATATCTTTTGCCAAAAAAACAGATCAAGATTTCCCAACCTCGAGATGACTATAAAAAGCTGCTTAATTCAACAGTCATTTTTCTTGGAGGAATCCCTGCGAAAGGCATATCATTCTGAGCACCAGCTGGATTGCATCGCGCAAAATGGATGGCAAAAGCTATGTATTCGTTGAAAATCTACTTGTTCCGGGACCGATTCAAACTCACTAAGAAGGAAGAGCGAGGTTTGCTAGAAGTTTGCCTTTTCACCGTTACAATTTACGTGACTTACTGGTTTCAAGCGACTTTACCCTATAGTGCGCCAAGCAATGATCTTCAACTTCTCAAGGACTTGAAAAACTATAAACAAGTAAACCAAGAAGTTTCCAAACGTGCAATGAAAAAATTTCTAGGCCATTTGTGGTATCTCTCAGAGGAACTGGTAGCTTTGGCCTTCTTCGACAAAACAATTTCTTCGGAAACGAAGCGTGAGATGGTATTGGCATTAATGAACGAAGGAGTAGAAAATTCACCTAAGCGCATCCAATTATATACAAGTATAGTGAGCAGCTTGAGTGCTTGAGGATTTTGTGTCAAGTAACACGATGAGGTTTTTTACCATCACCGGTTTAGGGTGCAGTTTCTTGGAAGATGATGTTGAACAATGGCCCAATAACCTAGAGTACGTGAAAACAAGAAACGTTGTTCGATGCAGAGAGTCGTGAATGACAGTGCGGAACGAGGCGTAGCTCTCATGGAGAGTTCAACAAGTTCAAAAACAGTATTTATTGTTGGTTGTTAAATACTTTCGAACGAAATATTCGAACAGTAGAAAGGCTTCTCTCCTCAGTCTTTAGTAAAGTCGTTATGTGAACAAAAATGTTCTGAAAAAAGTTTAATTTTATATTATTTACATTACGTTTTAAATTCAATATTCATTTTGGCACTAGAGATTAAACTTGGTGTTATACAAATCGTGTTTTTCAAGGTAATGACTCCCTTTGAGGTCTCATACCTAACGGATCTTTCAACATTTTCTCAGCACTACACAATTCACATAGTATTGCATTCCTTGATAACGAACCACCTTCTCGGTGGTGTGGACACCCTGTATAATGTATGAGATCTTGACAGTGACATGAGATAGGTTAGTATTTTCAATGGTTAACGTATCACAATAATTGACAATAATCATGACTTTTCACTTTGATGCTCAAGACTTAGGTCGTAGTAGCGATCCCTAGAACTTCTGAAAAAAAAATTGAAAAAAAAACTCGAAGACTTTGACATGATATAGAACAAAATGAGAGGGTGTCCCGAAATGAAAACCGCAAATAATTTTTTTTTTCGATTCATAAGAAACACCCTAATGATCCCCAACCTCTCTCCTACTGTAATTATTTTCGCTCCGATTCGACTCTAGTTTCAGTCCAGTTGTTTGCAGGAATGATTCACAGATGCAAGAAATGGAGAACCTCGGCTCGCAGGACCCCTCTGAAAACCTGGTCCGCTGCTGTCGCTGCTGCCTGGCCTTGGGACATGCCATCAACATATTATCAAGTCCGGCAATCAAAAGGGGCGATTATTTCCTAATTTGGCGATGACACGAGGCGGGTTTTTGAGCGACACCGTTTCTGTCGGACATGACCTGGACGCGGATCGGATACAGATGCCCTGATTACCGTCCCCGGCGTTAATTCACGGCGCGCATCAAGTCCGACTCAACGGCCGAACAAAGCTCGCTTTGTGACATGGCAATCCATCAATCAAAGAATAAAGGCGAGCCGCGCGCTGTAATTATATCTGGACAGCAGCTAGCGAGCAAGCAAGCAACCAAACAGCCCAGCAGCACCGAACAGGCTACTTGTAACGAGAACCCGAGACCACCGTTACTTGTTGTTACGAACTGGCCTGCCGCGCCTTCGAAGCACAATCCCCATCCACTCCGGCTCTCCGGCAATGGAAAATGTTCTCGTTTTTGCCCGGCTGGCTGCTGGGTCTTTTTTCTTCTCCTCGGACGTACTTACGACCATCGGCTTTTTGCACACACGTCCACGGATCATCCGCAACGACAGCTCATCGCCTGGTAATTGCATCTGGCAAAACACGGTACAAGACTTCAGCCGCGCCGTTTGCACGATTCCTTTCTGCGGGGAGCACCATACACACACAGGTTTGCCGTTTGTGGCTCAATCAAGGTTGTTAATTAGTTGAGATGGTCTAAAAAGTCGGCAGTCTTCTAGGCTTCAGTTGCAATTAGGGTTTTTTCTGAGGCGCTTGCGTATGCATGCGTGCGCTTTTTGATCGCGTTATTGCAAATTGAGTTTGAGCATGCAGGACTCGATGATGCTATAAATTATTATATGATATGCAACGAGCTGCTGATTGTTTATTGCTCAATTATTTAGCCGACCGGTCGGATGTCCATTTACCTCATCGTCTTTTCCTTTTTCACGCGACCTGTCAGTTTTTCACCACAGGCACATCCAGAAAACCGTTTGCAGCTTCATAATGAGTCAATCGGATTTTGCTCCTCGTTTTCTTTTCTAGGTTCCTATCAACATCAACGAGATTATTGAGCTTGATGCATATTCGTAAGAAACGAGTGTGTCGAAAAGCAAAAAGCCCTCTACCTTTACGTCACAGGGTGCAACTCCATCTACTTCACGGTTGACGCGCTTCTCGTGCTTCAATTGACGAGTATTGACAATAGGTCTTATAAAACGTGTGTTGTACCTATTCAATTTTGAAGTTTAACTAATAAGATAAATCGCTAAATAGCTACTGTGTTGAAAATATGAGCTGAACGGATCATACTTCATTTTGTGGGTTTATTAGGGTGACTATATAATACATTAAACAAGAACCAATCAAAACTCTTAAAATGCGAATAGGCAGCCAATCAGCACGTCTGTACGCGTACCACCCCGGCAATACAGGCGCCGTCCTTGACGTAAATATTATCGCTGTGGTACCGTGGTCCTTCCCCCTCTCCCAGACTAGGGCAGTGACTGTCATTCAGAGCGCATTTACGCAATATCAGTTCTGTCAATTGTCACAATCAAAATGTATGAAACTGAACATATGGAAAGAACGTTTTCCATGCATTATAGGTATCATTTTCTACCATTTAAAGGTATAGTATTTCCACTTTCCTAGTAAATTTTCATTCTACACTGTTAGTTGTTAAATTTTGTGCTTTCTGATTTATAGGAGAAGAGAAAAAGAAGCCCAAGTTTTGTTGAACTGCAAACAGAACACACCCTGTTTGATTTACCAAGAGGAATCTCAATTTTATCTACTCACGGACTTCACCAAAAATGGCTTTACACCCCACAAAGATAGCGGCATTCCAATTCACAAGCAGACGCTTCTGCTACATCAAAGAAAAATGTTCTTCGGTTTCATTAAAAACATTGAATCAAGATTCAACTTTGCATGTGAAGACTCTCCCCAGCCTGTTACAATATTTGAGTGAATTGTGATAACATAAGGTGTAGGCAATAGTTTATTTAATAATCTGTCCATGCATGCTTCACTAAAGTATGTGTCTTGAATCTCAACTTCGTGTCACTACCTACTTACCGTTCAAGCAATAATCATGTTTTTTGAGTATGTTCCTCGACTCTAAACTTTGTCTTACTTCCCTAGTGTTTCATTAAATTATTAAAACAAATTCAGTACATATAACGCATTTTACTCAATTTCCTTTTACAAATAATTTGCATTGAGAAAAATTGTATGTCTACAACGTGTCAATCGATCAAAACGTTCCATCTCCATTGGCTCATTTAGAGAATTTCTGAAAGTTCCTGCACTTTCCAAAATCAGTCGAAGGATTCCTTATTGCTAAAAAAAAAATCCTTCAAGTATTTCAGTAGAATCAATCATAGCTTAACTTCCTATAACCTACGCCAGTCTTGTCCATTCTCAGGTATAATATCCTCCGATTTGTCCATTTCGCAGTAACACGCTGAATTTGGTAATAAATTTCAGTGTAGCTGTATATGGCATGAAAGCCACTTCTGATTCTGAATAGGTCTACTGCACTTTTTGTGTGGAAGCATTTTTCATCTTCCGATTTCCAACTGCAACTAACCTGCAAACTCGAACGTCGAACGTCAAACAATGACGTTTCCAACTTGACGTATTTACCGACGCAGCATCTCGATCTCTTCCGTTGCCAACGTTAAGAAAAAAGCGCTATTGCGCTAATAAGAACGCAGTTTATTATGATGATGAAATGAATATTAAAAACCATTTTGATTAAAGAATAAGATTACCCTGATTATTCAGTGTACACCACAAAGTTCTTTGTAAAATTTCAATCATTTGAACAACACTGGTAGAACCCAGAATCTTGGGTAGCGCTCTGTCAATTCATTATATAGTCTTATCAAATACAATGCGTTGTACGCTTAATCGTCAGATAATTTTTTAATAATATCATTTCGTTATAATCCCAATGCAAGAAAATACAACTCGCCCTATGGGCTCGTTGTATTTTCAGCTTTGGGATTATAACTCATAATATTACTAAAAAATTATCGACAATAATCGTACCACTCATTGTATTACCACTGAAAATTCCATTCATCTGTCAAATCTGACATTCTAACAATGAAAGTGTCAAATTTCTATTCTTGTTTGAACCAGTCAGATTCGAATTAGGCAATAATTTGCACAAGTGCATTTTGCGATAATTTTCGATAATTTGCACTAGTGCATAAAATCGTTAATTTTTTTGTCTCTCTATACTAGGACCAACAGCAGACATAAACCTAAATATGTCCTACAGTAGTGCTATCATGCACCTCAGGACTTCCCTCGCTCTTTTCTTGGAAAGCACTAATCGCGAATATATGTCTTCCTTGGACCACAAAAACGGAGTCCTGATGTGCTCAGTCAGTTTGTACAACGGCTTGACACAATGTAGGCCAATTTCTCCACAAATTCGTCTGTAGTAGGTTCAGTACAATTCTTTGGCCGTAATCACTCTCTTATGACAATGACTAGAGTGACCAGTTGACATATTGTCATAGGCATGGAAGACTTTTTGATTCATGGAATTTTCTGATAAAATATAGCTCGTGCAATGAAAATGAATCTATAATTTTTGACAAATCTTCACTCATGCAAGTTAAACTGGGAAAGGCACTCGTGCACTAAACTTGCATTAGTGCACATTTTCCAAAAATTATCGATAATTTTCGCTGCACTTGTTATATTACTACTGATTATTACACACAACGCCCTTGATTATTAGACCCTACAAGGCTAATATTAATTTGTCTAAATCCCACTGTCAATGGCAACGGAATTAAATTGATGTAAACAACAAAATCTGACAGCTGTCACCGTGGACTTCTTTTTTGCAATAATCATCAAAATATCACTCGTGCTCGAGATTTTTCTAGGTTATTACATACATGTTAGTTTCAACCAATCAGAGCAGCTTAATTGGGTCTAGGCTACACGCTTTAGGCTATCGATGAAAAAGTGGAAAAATCGCACTATCACCTGATAAAATCGCACTAACTACAGCACCGACCGGACTCAATTTTTTTTGTGGCCTGGAACTAAGTCGAACCTGAAACGCCCCGATTTCATTTGATTATAAATAGAAAATCAACAATATTGCTTAAAGGAATGATTTTTGTCAAATGAACTATGGTTTTACCTCATTTGAGACCAATTGCAGCAGTGTGGGCCTTCCCTCGATCGGGTCCTGTTCACCACTCCCGCCGTAACCTTTCACCCATCTGTCAGACATTTTATTCTACTGAAATGTCACTCATGGAAACTACTCACGAAAACTATCTCTTCACCAGTGCCACTGGATTACCTATTATTCCGTGTGCCTAACCTACTACAGAGCCAAATTACAACCAAAACAGCATAAGCAACAATCTAAATAATATTTTTCAAAAGAGCTGTTTTTATTCAACAATTCGACACAATGAGTCAATGACCAGCACAAAAACATGGCTGACTTTGACACTTGCTCTTGGTAGTTCAAATGTGAACCATATCAGCGCAGTAGGCATTCATGTAATAATCATCAAAATATAACTCATGCTTCGTGTTTTATTCTATTTAAATGTTTCAAATTCCTCAAACACCTATCAATCACTCGGGAAGTAGACCCAATATTATCTTGGAGTCAGACATATTATCTGACTTATTGGTCAGATAATATTGGGTCTACTTTTCCCTCCTGAATGACAGTTGTTTTCGAGTTAAAACGATTTAACTGAAAAAAAAACACTAAGCACTTGTTATATTACTGTTGATAATTTTGGACAAGCGTTTCCCTCGAGCTGATTGTCCCTAGATGAATGCCTTCCTCCAACGGAGTCGAGTATTTATCGCTACAGCCAGCACTCGCGATTGCCTGGCCAAAATTATCGTGAAAATCTAAGCACTTGTGATAATATTGTTGATAAATAAACAGAACAGAACAGAACAGAACAGAACCAAAAAAAAAACAAGTGATTATGCCTTCACGTGCGTGAGTCTCAGTAGCGCATTTTCTCAAAGAGGCATATTGTGAACGTGAAGAAATTTGGTTGAAGGAGAAACACCATTCCTTGCCCACTTTCTTCATTCGAAACTTATTGTGATATTTTGTTATCAGAATGGGGACTTGCCAATGAAATAGATTTGAATGAAAATTCTTTCACTCATCAATATTTTTAGCGCACTTTCCCAAAAAAATGGGAAAAAGGCGCTTTTAGCTTCACTTTGTCCGTCCGTCCGTCCGTCCGTCCGTCCGTCCGTACCCGGGATAACTCCTCAGGGAAGAAAGATATCGATGTGGTGTAAACGCTGATCAATAGTACATATGTCCAGGATGTCAAGTTGACTTTTGGTTTTTTGTTATTCTGCCGCCATCTTTAATCCGCCATTTTGCTAAAAAAACCAGCCTGCTTGTTAGATGCGCCATCCTCTTCATTGCAGATTCAAGACCTCTTACATTAGACATTAGACCTCTCGTCTCGATGAAGTTGCCAAACTCATGTGAGTGTTGCTGGCTGTAAATCACTTACTGACGGAATTATGCGCTTCCTATGAGAAATGCTTTCACGGTTCCCCGCATCCTCCGCTAAATTACTGTGTAGATTTCCAAAGAGGAAAGGCACATCACACATCAAAGCCAACCAAATAAATTCCCACATAGCTGCCGGTGACGTACTCTGGCCGTGCATGTTTACTTCGGATGAGTATTGCATGTACCAGCCCTGATCAGAAGGAAAGGGAAGGGGGCAGCATGTTCGTACATACACAAAGCCTTTGATAGCCGAGTCCTGTGCATTACTCAATAGGAATTAATTACTTCAGGCCCCTTGCTACGCGACCCCATACCGGACTCCGGCTCTAATGAGTTCCGCCGTGATCACAAAAAAATGTCATGTCATCCCAGCGGCGCGGCGCACGGTAAGTCGGCTAAGAGATAAAAAAAAACAAAAACGCCCATCAAAGCGTCCCTCTGCTTCCCCAGCGTGTAAAACAGGTACAACAGTAATCAGAGCAGATGGATTCCACTAATTTCAGATTGAAACCATAGCAAAAATATTTATTCAATAATGGAATGTGTCATCTTAGCGCAGGGGCCCTGCTAATGCCCTTGCCTCTGTATCGGCTCAATTTTAGTATATGTACCGCTGAAGCGAGTACAAAACCAATGGAATGTTGAAAAATCACTTCCAATAATTGATGTTTATTCTGAATATGGAATTTTATGTGGAGAGACATACATATTGCTTGAAGCTTCTAAATATTGACATCAAGTCATAACAACCTATTGAATACAAATCGAATTTTTTGCTATTGAAAGTAGTACCGTATGATCAAAAAGTTTCCTCCTCTAGGCAGGCTGTGGTCTGGTCATTGGCAGGCAAACGAGGCTGATTTTGGCCAGGCCACAGCCTGCCTAGAGGAGGAATGTTTTTGATCATACGGTATTGGGGCGATGTTAACAAAAGTGGGGAACAGAAAAAGCATGTCGTGTCTAAAAATAGAAATGTTTGAAAGTTTGGAGGCTCAGAATTTGATGCTTACCAGAATTCCTCCTCATTTGTCCAACCTTGGCATTTTTTGAGTGAGTTCAGAAATTTCCGCTTCCGTGTGATCTTTTCACCGATCTGCATGTTCGCAGTATTGAGTGACACAACGCGGTGAGTTTGGAACATTCAATGCAGCAGTAGCGTAGCAAATGTTCTTTGATCAAGTGATTCAGGTAGGCCTCGTTACGGAAATAGGCCGATGTTGGATAACGCAAGAAGGCCTGGTTTGTTGCTGTAACCAGTGACGACCGGCTACGCGGTCAACAAGTCGTTCGGCCATCGCCACCTTGTGGTTGGCAGCATGAATCGGCACCCAGATTTTGCTTATATATAGGCCTGCAGCTTAGTCTGGTCGTCACTGGTTATACAACAAAGCAACATTTTGTGAAAAAAAGTTCGAGTACATCATGTCCAAGTACATCAACATGAATGCCGAAGATAATAGCACACTATGTCAAAATGAGAAGTGGGCTCAAGACACTTCGTGATTCGTGAAACAGATCAATTTGTGAGCACGAATTCAAGTCATGAAAAACTTGAAGTACAACAAGATTGAACAAGTTTAATGCCGTGCCTCAGGCCCAGCAGACTAACGCGTTGATCAGTTGCGCCTGGAGCTCTAGGAACCTTATTAAAATCAAGTTGGTATTTCACCAGACATTTACGATGGTGCGACTGAAAAAGACATCACGGTGCGCATGCACGGAGGATTAATCCTAATTAGGCGGAATGAACGAGAAAGATCCTGATGCATATGCGGATGCTCATGAATCTCTAATGTTGAAAATTGTTTTCCGCCGCGGTGCATCACGAATCCTCCATCATCATTGTAGATGCAGAACGAGGCGTTAATCTCGGCAGTAACTCGTGATGTGGGGGGCTATCCCGCAACCTCCGCTACCACTCGCCTCGCTGTATAACGCATTTGTTTCATTCGGCCGTAAAAACTGGGTGGCAGTAAATGTCAGGAGCACATTCAAGTTAAAAATTAAAACCCCGACTGGCACTCTGATTTCTCGGCCATTTACCGGCTGAATAACGGCAGCGACGCGTCCCTCTCCAAACTAAATGAAGATATACCGGCGGCAGTTGCTTCCACCACATGTGGAAATATTTAATTTGTGTTTGGGTAAATGTCACGAAAATATTTGGAGTTATATCAGCCGGGAGGGGGCTTTTGGCGTGTGTGTGTTTATGTTTGCTGTATATACCCTCTACTATCACCACATTTTACGGGCGCGCATATACATCGCGACCGTAAATTACTTTATAAAATGCGCCCGTTATTATGTCGCCGTTTATTGGCTTATATTTTATCCATTATACGGTTTGTCGGCGCTAAAATTTAAAGAGCTTTCGCACCGCTGACGCATTCGCCGGAAAGTTGCTGCGCACGTCGAGGAAAACGCTTTATGTCGCGGTCGCATTTTATATCTTTACCATGAATATACAGTTGTTTGGATAAAAAAATCTGCCTTTGATTCAAACAGCGCTTTTCAGCAGTAAAGCGTACACCGCATGAAGTATGCAACCCAACGACTGTACCTGTACCTTAGTACCTATCTAAGCACTGGGAGACCGATGTGTCGGAGTCAAGCTGAATCGTAGAGTGGCCATTCTGTTTTGAATTCGAGAGCATACCTGATCCTTCTAGACCGTTCGATCGGCGTGCTACGAGTTGCGAAACTCTAGGCATTCAAGAACATACGCGATGGTTTGAGCATTTAATTTACGTGGAGATCCCAATGACAGAGTAAGAAACATCTGCCCAATTGGCGGCAGCGCCGCTCCATACACGCTGGTAAATACAAGCAAAAGTGCTGGACAGTTCGAGAGACGTCCTAAGCCACATACGCGGTTCAATGTGGAATTTGCTATAGGACCGGTGTAAACTCCCAGAATACCAGTCGAAGCTCTACAAGGACTATGGATCGGCCAACAGACGAGTATTAAATCCAAAGCGACAACGAGTGGATAGAAAGGCGAAGTTGAAGCGATATACTACCTAAGCGCAAATAATCGTTGGCGTGTATTTATAGTAGTACGCAGTAACGAACAGTGTGTGTTTTGAAACGATTGTCTCAATTATAAAATAACCCAAACGCGAAATCCGTAACAGTATAGACTACCGACAGAATGACTACTAGCGTTCAAGTGGAGCGTTTCCGAACTAATTCCTGTGCCTTGCTAGTGGAACATGGCCTGCATTGGCCATCGCATCGCAGCAGACTCGCGCTTGACATGACAACCAACGTAAAAACATAACCTCTCTATAATGTACTTTGAAGTTGGTTGTTTTACTCGCGTTTTATTTCGTTGTGTGCTTTGTACAGATCCAGGTGTGTACCTACTGTGGGATTCAAGGATTACTTATTTTCAGTGATAGTGACTACGTGAACGTGGCGTTGCGGTTTCTGCTCAGATAATCGGGCAAATTTTCCATAGATTTGGCTTCAAATAGGGTCCAAAGCATGCTATCTTTCAAAAACCCGCGTGTTTCGCGGGATTGCTCTCTGCACACTCATGGATTCCGAATTTCCGTTGCTTATTCTGTTGTGTCGATGACCTCACAATGTTTCCACAGATATCGTATGAATATCTGGTTTTCAAGCGTAGTTCCCACACTTGGTAGAGACTCAGGGACATCAAAAGTTCATTTGTGACGTTCACAAAACTCTCCCCTTTGGTTATATGTCAATATTTTCAGGGATTCGCGGTTTTTCAAGACACTTACAATAAAATAATCATTGAAAACAAGATTTTGCTTGCCTATTCTCATACGTGTGATTGTCACAGGAATTGACTTTTCTCGTGGCCACTGCGAGCGCTATTAGTCACGTTCAAGAAGCTCCGCCTTTTTGCCGGTAGTCTGTACCTTGACTAGCTTTCACCGCCCGGTTCCAAGCGAATTGGCGCCAGAGCGCTTTGCAGGGAGTTTTGAAATAAGCTTTGCAAATCCTACTGATTTAGGACAAGTGGCGAGAAGAATTCTGTACACGATGGTGTTTTTCCGTTGTTTCAGGTAGATGGTAGTTTTTTTTTTGCAGGTTATGTACACGAAGCGCATGTCAGTAAATAGTGTCCAGCCAGTTGGAGTTTTTCAAGAGACGTAAAGAAATGACAGATCTCATTTAAGGTAGGCAAAAAACAGGGTGGTTTGGCTTACCTTTCGGCTCACACGACGTTGCGGCATCCGGAACTTGGCGTTGGCGTGTAGATGTTTTCTGAAAAATATTGGTTATTAATCTTTTGAAGTTTGTAATGGATAAAAAGTTAGTTCTCCCAAAAATCCGCTTCAAGACTTGAAGAGTTACATTTGGTGACTGCGACAGGACCTTTTTAAAGAAAACGGTAGCTCTTCAAATCACGGAAAAATGGATAAAGCATCAGAAACAAGGCAGGTCACAAGATCTTCGTTCAAGCAAATAACGGGAGACTTCACATCCTTGCTAGAAATGAATGCCAAGAAAGCAGAGGTGAGAGCGACATTAGCACAGTTATAACAGAAGTACGAAGAAATTGATAAAGGGATCCATAATGCTCAAAATGGGGTTGTATAATATAAAGTTGTAGTCAAAAATAAGTGGAGAAGACTTATTTACTACAAGTTTAGAAGTACGAAGATACTGCAAGCTTAGACAGAGATTCTCGTATCATTGATTGAACATTCGGAAGCAGTTTCTGGTCTACATGATAAACTGGAGTGCAAAATACGATCGTTACATCTCTTGGAGTAACCACAGACAAGTGTTCTTCGATTCGATGTTGCATTGAATGTTTAATTAAACACAGGTTTGTCAAATATTAATTATAATGACGATTGTCGAAGTAACCTTTTTAGACGCTTACGGAGTAACGCGGTTGTCGACTGCACTAGGTCATGTCATGGTTTATTTGGACGGAAGAATGACAGGCGGCCGAAAGACTGACTTATTTGCGGAAGTGGAATTTCCCAATGTTGTTTACATCGAAAGCGAAAATATACTGTGACATCGAAATATAATAAATGTATTGATTGATAAAGTTAACTAATGGAATTTTACAAACTCCTTGAACCCACAGACGGTTGAGAAGGAGGAAAACAATCTAGGGGGAGTTCGCCCCGCGGTAGTAGGAGTTCGCCCTCCTTCAACAATCGAGCATCGAGCTCGTGATCAGATGAACAAACATTTTTCGTTCGAAATTGATGAAGTGGGGTGTCGATCCGGTCGACTAGCATTGCGCTTTCCGCATGACGCAGGCGGCTTTCTGGAGGTGGGTTTCTCATTCGCGATGATTGTATCCAACATAAGACGCCAAAATGACTTTTAGGGGGTCCGGTGGTGTCTCTCAACCATGTTTGCTTGCGGGTGATGTAGCGCTACATGAAGGATGCGGTGACTCCGTACTCGTCGGCTAAATTTTTGAACTCACAGCTGGTAAACTGGCTTCCGTTGTCACAGACAATAGTCTCCGAAATTCCGAGAAGGAGAACAACATGGTTTTCCAGGAGTTTGACCACGGTTTCAGCCAAAGTCTGTCGAAGGGGAAGAAATACACAGAATCGGCTGAAACGGTCCAAGAATGATAATATGTTCACATTCCCCAACTTGGACTTCGGCAACACCGTCCCACAAGACCTATATATATGACCCCCCAAGGACTCACTACCTCCAGCCTACTGCACATCAAACCGGCGGGGCTCTTTTGTTCGGATTTCTGAGCCAAGCAGACCTGACAGTAACGGACATAATCCGCGACATCCCGACATATACCCGGCCAATAGTACTGCTCGCCGTGACCCGCAACAGGGCTGTTGTGTTCGGCAGCAAAGACGTACGCACGCTGTTCTTCGGGAACGACTAACCTCCATGCCCTCACATAGCCGGTGCTTAGCGACGGCCCCCTGCAGTTCTTCAGCAGGACCTCTCCACGCACTCTCCAAAGTGGGAAACTCAACGGATCTTCCCGTATCCGGTCCCGCATTCACCGATACCAGGAATCCCGAACAATTTTGAAGCTGTCAAGGAGCTCCACCAATTCTGCCGAACTCTCTACCGGAACCGATCTGCTGAGCAAGTCCGGAACAACGTTGTCTTTCCCGGCTCGATGGATAACATCGAAATCTTACTGCTACTCACAGGCGGACAGACCAGCGCGCAAGACGACCATTTGGGACCTGAACTGTGGAGCCATTTTAAAGCGAAATAGTCGGTGACCACTGTGAAATGTCCGCCCTCAACGTAGGCGCGGAATTTCTCTATGGCCCACACAAGCCCAAAGCACTTCTTTTCGGTCGCGCTGTACTTCCGCTCTGCAGTGGAAAGGGATCGGCTAATGTAGCTGACCACATACACTTTTCTATTTACATCGACTGTCACTGGCATCGGTCTGGATCGTGAATGGGCGGGAGAATTCCGGACGATCGGAGCTGTCACAAGACACTGTCTTAAAGCGACGAGAGCCGCTCTACTTGGTTGTCCAGCAAAACGGAACCCCCTTCCGAAAGAGGTTGTTCAATGGGGCGACCAGGGTCGAAAAGTTAGACACAAATCTTCGGTACCAAACCACCATGCCGAGAACTCGACGTACTGCACGTACTTTGATGGGGGTTGGCGAATCGAGAATGACCTGTACCTTCCCGCGGGATCAACCCTAAGACCTTGGCTATCGACGATGTAGCCGGGGTAGCGTTCTTGCCACTTGGTTGCTGCCCATGGTGTGATGTTGTGACGTCAACTTGGCCGTCAAGGATGTCGAAAGAACGAGGTACAAAAAGAGGCTACTACACCTCGGACCAAGCTCCAACGGTAAGTACGATCTGCACTACGTGCCTGTACTCAACCGTGCTTTGAACTTGCAGATGAAAACTTGGAGCCTATAAACGTAGAACAATCACAAATAATGAACAAAGGACACCAGCAGACCATGGAACCTAAGAAACGTACCCTCGGATGATGTGGGCTCTCAACGAGTAGCCGATGTTCTGGGACCAGACACGGTGCGGCGACAAAATATCCCAGTCAAAAATCTCCCACCTCAAATATCCCGGCAATAATATCCCAGCCAAAAATATCCCCGCGACATAATATCCCAGGCCAAAAATATCCCCGCCAACAAATATCCCCGCGACAAAATATCCCAGGCCAAAAATATCCCCGTCAATAATATTCCCTCCAATAATGTCCCGGGCAAAAATATAGATGATAGATTATAGAACATAGGTATATTCAGATATAAATATAGAATTTCAGACCCACCCGATAACGAGTCTATTGTCCTCTAAAGTATCGTCCCCATTCGGTCTTCAACATAATTTGAAGTCCTAATGAGTCCCCTTGCATTTTCCATGATTTTTGAAGCAGCAAGCAGCGGTGTGACATCATGTCATGTAGAGAGCCCTGGTGGACCCCCATTGTGTCTTCAAGTGTAGTTGGAACCCTGTTGTGCTTCATCATGTTTTTCTATGGCTTTCGAAATAGGTACCGGTTGGTCCAATTTCAAGTTATTTTGTTACACAGAGCTCCATTGGGCCCCCTTGTGTTTTCAATACCGTTTGAAGCTCTGTTGAGCCCCTTTGCACTTTTCCGAGGCTTTCCGAGCACTAGTAAGCCCCTTGTGCCTGTATATGTGATATTCGGTCCCAAATTGAGTCCTCTTTGTATTTTCAAGTATAATTTGGAGCCCCGATGAGCCCCATCATGTTTTTCTATGACTATCAAAATTCCAGTAACCCTCCTTTGCCTTTTTCTATTATACAGGGTGGTGCAGGTTTTAGTCGACAAACTTTGCAGGCTGATAGGGGATAAAGAAGAAGTCGACTCACCCCAAAAAGTACATATCTGAAACGCATATTCAAAAAGTTACAGGCCTTCAAAGTTGCAGAAAAAAATTGTTTTTTTCTTGATAACTTTTGAACAGCTTGACCGATTTCGCTCAGATTTTGCACATATGGTTAACAAACACGTCCCCAGTGATTTCTTGAAAAAAATTCTGTCAGAATGACGCAGTGCCGTAGATATGGGGGAGTATTAACCCTCTTACCCCTCTACTTTCCACGCCACTGGATATTTTGGAAAACCGTTGAAAGTATTGAATTCGGCGTTCAATTCCGAAGAGAAAATTGGCGTCTCATTGCTACATTTGGAGCAGCGGTTTCGGAGATATTTGTGTTTAAATGTTCAAAAACACCGAATTACGCAAATGTTTCAAAATTCGAGCAAGCTTAGATCCATTAACTTTCAACTTTTTTTAATTTAAAGTTATTTGATCCATGATTCAGCTCATGAGAAATTGAAAATTGATTGTGAAAACTCCTAATTTCAGTAACGTGACCAATAAGAAACAAAGAGCCCTTGGTTCTTGTTCTTACTAAACTAGAACAACTGTCAGTAAGTGAATAGGTACCTATTGAATATTTAATTGTTGCTGAAATTATGAATTTTCACAACCAATTTCCAATTTCTCATGAGCTAAATTATGGATCAATAAACTTTAAATTGAAAAAAAGTTGAAAGTTGATGGATCAAAGCTTGCTCGAATTTTGGAACATTTGCGTAATTCGGTGTTTTTGAACCTTCAAACACAAATCTCTCCGAAACCGCTGCTCCAAATGTAGCAATGACACGCCAATTTTCCCTTCAGAATTGAACGCCGAATTCGATACTTTCAACGGTTTTTCAAAATATCCAGTGGCGTAGAAAGTAGGAGGGTAAGAGGGTTAGTACCCCCCATATCTACGGCACTGCGTCATTCCGACAGGATTTTTTTCAAGACATCACTGGGGACGTGTTTTTTAACCATATGTGCAAAATTTGAGCGAAATTGGTCAAGCTGTTCAAAAGTTATCAAGAAAATAACAAATTTTTTCTGCAACTTTGAAGGCCTGTAACTTTTTCACTATGCATTTTAGATAGGTACTTCTTGGGGTGAGTTGTCTTCTTTTTTTATCCTCTATCAGCCTGCAAAGTTTGTCGACTAAAACCTGGACCACCCTGTATAGCTTCATTGGGCCTCCATTATAGTTTTTCTATGGCTTTCGGAGCTATATCCTATATCGGGCCCTTTGTGTCTAAAGTGTCGTTTGGAACCCTAGTTGTTAGCTCCCTTGTGTTTTTTCATGGCTATCAGAATTCCAGTAAGCCCCCTGTTGCCTACTTGTTATCCAGAGCTTCATTGGGCCCCCTTATTTCTTCAATTTCTTTTGAAGCCCTGCTGAGCCCCCTTACATCCTTCCGAGACTTTCGGAGCATAAGTGAGCGCCTTGTGTCTTGATGTGATATTCGGAGCCCTATCGGGCCCCCTTGTGTCCTCAAGTGTAGTTCAGAGCCCAAGATGGAGCCTAATTGGCCCACTTATGTTTTTATTGGCTTCCAGAGTACCAGTAAGCCCCCATTTTTTCCTTCATTATTATGTTAAGCTTCAATGGGCCCCTTTGTGTCTTCAGTATCGTTTGAAACCTTACATACTTGCCTTGCATTTTCCCGTAGCATATGGATCTCTATTGGGCTCCCTTGTGTCCTCATGTGTCGTTTGGAGCCCTAATGAGCCCTTTGTGTTTCTTCGTGGCATTCAGAGTTCCAGTCAGACTTGGAAATCTTAGTGTGAATCCCTTGTTTCTTGAACGTCTTTTGGAGCCCTGCTGAGCCCCCTTGCACCTTTCCGAGACTTCCGGAGCATGAGTAAGCACCGAGATAAGCACCTTGTGCCTTAATGTGATACTCGGAGCCCTATCGGGCCCCCTTGTATCCTCAAGTATAGTATGATGGAGTTCTAATTAGCTCACTTGGCCTTTTATTGGCTTTCAGAGTACCAGTAGGCTCCCCTTTTGCCTTCATGTTATGTCAAGCTATGAAACTTCACTGGGCAGTGGGCCCCCTTCTGTCTTCGATATCGTTTGAAGCCCTGCTGAGCACACGCATAAAGGACACAAGGGACAGTCTCCACTGGAGTTTCGGAAGTAATATGACGACACAAAGAAGCTCATCAGAGTGAATATCCAAAGTAATCCAGAAGGGAGACGTATTTTTCCAGGGACGTTTCTTCCGGGGGACTTTCTTTCCCGAGGACGTATTTTCCTGGGGATGTATTTTCCCTGAGACGTCTTTTCCTTGGGACGTTTTTTTCCCAGGGACGTAATTTCTACGGGACGTATTGTGGGGAACTTTTTTTTTCGGGGACGTTTTTTTCTAGATCCGGTGGCTGAAGAGCTGTTTCCTCTCCTTACGATATTTTCAGATTGGGAAATTTTGTCACGGGGAGTTTTTTGGGTGGGGTCTTTTTGGCTGGGATATTATTGGCGGAGATATTTTGTCCCGGGGATATTTTTCGCATGGGATATTTTGTCGCGAGGATATTTTTGGCCGGGATATTATTGGCGAGGATATTTTTGGCCTGGGATATTTTGTCGCGGGGATATTTTTGGTTTGGATATTATTGCCGGGATTTTTGGCTGGGATATTCTGTTACCCGACCCCAGACACTGGGGAACGGTGGCCGTCTTCGCCGTAGATATTTTCGCACCGACACATGAAAAGCAAAATCCTGTCGCTGCTTGAGCAATATCCCTCTGGATGCCCAGAAAGTTGGAGCTACTGTCTCTAGTGGAGGTTCTTATCAAATGTACCTAAAAATGTTTGTCTGGCATCAGATAAAACTTTTAAAAGAAATTCGAACGTTTTGAGTGACAGACGTCACATTGACAGCTGCTGCGCGGTGCTATAGTTCACCTTTTTTGGGAAAAGTGACAGAATGATGATTCGAGATTGGAATTGGAAAAGGTGTTAGCGCGGTACACATAAAGACGGCAGCCTTCCGATGAAGGCTGCATTAAAACAATAACTCTTGGATTAGGAAAGCAGCAAGCGACAGTCAGAAATAAAATTCACAACAACAATCAAAAACTTTAATGCAAAACAAAAAAACACAAACAGACAGAATTACAAAACAATAAAAAAAAAACAATATGAATTGAATGAAATGAAAAATCCGAGTGGTTCTGATCGGGGGCAGGTTCGCTGGCGCCGAGTGGCGTCCTGAAAACGAGACGAACTGCACTGGAGGTATACACCCCGGCAAACGGGAATAAACGGTAAATGGTAAAAACAATGGAAAATATGGAACTTACGGGATCTTATTCGGTGGCGGCGTCGTCCTGGCGGAGTCCGAAGGCGGCGTCGTGGTGGATAGCCGTTCCGGTGGTGGATTTCCCGTTGAAATGCACGAGTGCCCGTGTTCGTCACCAAAATGGCGGACGAACGACTCGATCCCGTCCGAAACTGTAGCTTTGTGTGCGGCTGGCTGGTCCAAACCGCTCCCCGGTGAAAGCGGTGAAAACTGCCGCTTTCTGGACTTGGAGATGATGCAGAGATCCTCCAGGAGTCACTATCGGACGCGATGGGCCTTGGATGGGCTTCTGGTCGAGTACGAATGTACGCCGACAGCACGACAAGATGGCCGCGAGAACGATGACAAAAAAGGACGGCGTGGCTTCCGGCTCGACGTACGTAGATCGACCCCGCTTCGAACGAAGCGGCAAGAACACGAGCGGAAAGAAAGCCGAAGAATGCCGAAGACGGCCGAAGGAAGCGCTGGAGCTCGGTCACGCTTGCGCCTGACAGCCAAGTGCCAGGCACACCGAACAGGGGATGAGGGGTGAGGATTTGGACAACACAGGGATATTTTGGGTTGCATACCCTCAGTGCACACGAATGCAGTTTTCAATGAACGGGGCCGAGACAAAAGGTGAAAGCGTGAAACTGTTGATCGGATATACTGTTCTACGAAAAAATGGCATAATAAAGTCAGCGGTTGACAACTGTCAAGTCAATTGTGACAACAACGTGACAGAGCTACCACCACAGCGAAGTAGAATAAACTACAAAAAAAAATGGACTGGAACAATACATACACATGTATGTACATTCATATACGAGTACATAGACAAAAATCACTCTGGAAATTGTCTCCGTCTTGAGAGACCCCAAAACAGACATATTTGTCGTCATCTGATTTTTTTCTGCATAACAATTCTATTAGTCACTTCTCTATGCGGATAGAGCTGAACGCATCAGTGAGGTTTCTGCAGCAAAGTCTCCGATTCAAGTTAGCGCAGCCTTTTCACGTGAAATACCGAATATTCAAGCTGCTCTTTCTACAACTTTACTGATATGAACCAAGCAAGTGTTTTTTTTTCTTGTCGCTAAATAATGACGAAACAATGCAAAACCCTCATGGTGAAAGTAGATCATCAAGGGTCACGCCCTAAGCTTTCGTGCGAGTCGAATATTGTTCACACTCCTGTTGGCGGCAAAAGATTACAACGGGAGATTATCTCGCGGTTTTGCCCAAGTAGTAGTCTTGGCTCAAGTCACCCGGCATAGTGTTCCACATTATTCATGTACATTCCGATTGGGCCGCCTGTATGCGAATGCTGCGGGATTATTAAAGCCACCGACCTGGAACAAATTCAATAATGCCCTCTATACCTGCCGGAACAAAACAGGCGAATGTTAACATATGAACCCGGCCATCGGATGTGACGTGTTCACTGAATCGCTTGCTGCGATATGATCGGTCCGAGGCGAACATACCATACCGTGGCACTCACACATAGAAATCGTGAGCAGATATAAAGCACTTGATGCGTCGCAGATTTATGGGCGCTTTTATCAGCGCACAACCCTCCCTTAACGATGTCCGTCAGCGAAAGGCGGTATGATGAACGGCCCCGTGTGGCGGCCGCAACACTTCTTGCCAACGGCCACATACCTGCAGTGGCGGCTGACAGTATGCAAACGATATTCATGTAGGTACCAACCAGTCCGAACTAAAAAATTTCGCCACACTTGGATGTTATTCTGTTCCTCTGCATCACTCCATACCACAGTCTCTCGGTATCGTTGGAATGGTAACTGTCAATCAGCTGTCATCGTTTGCGGAGTAGAGTATGTACCAGAGTGAAGAGCCGCCACTGGACTCTTCTCCATTCGAAAGGAGAAAGACGGACCGAGGCCATTTGACGGGACATCTGTGCGATTTATGGGCCACTTTTCGCGGCGATAGAAAATGTAAATCATTCCTCCGTGGGTGCAAAAAGGGATGGTGATTTAAAACTTGCTGCATATGCCGCAAATTTACGTTCGGGTCGGTACGCGGTGAGGCAAGCATGCTTTGCCTGCAGGGAAAAGAGAAACTCCGATCGACGTGATCTCGACTTTATCGTGTTGCGTGGGGCTGAGGAGAGGAATGATTTAGGGGAAGCGAGTGAAGCTGGTCTCCAAAAACTCATGCACTTCCCCCTTTTAAACACTACACTGCACTATCAGATCATCGTGAATTCCACTCTGCGCTTTATCTTGATTGGTCAACGTGCTTGTGCTAATAGAAACAGGAAATGAGAAAACAATGAGATGGATGGCAAATTCTCTCTGTGACAACCCAAGTGTCTACTTATACCTATATAACAAAAGCCAAAAAGCATCCAAAGCCTAGACGACGGGAAAATGAAAGAGTTTTTTTTCTCGGCGTGGCAAGTCGGGCATAAAGATCATCGATACTATCACCGCGCGTACAATAGAGCTCTCTCTCTCTCTGATAATAATCGTCGCTTGTCTGCGGTCTCAACGGTTAACCACTACCCCCGACGTAGTCGTCGTCTGCTGCTACTTGCTGCAAGCAAGGCCAAGCTGTGGCTGCTGAGCGCTATTACCAAGATAATAACGGCTCCGAAGCATATCCCTATAATTGCCACACTCGCAATGTTAATCCACTCCTAAACACGATACGGTGGGCCACGATATTGTGCGGCTCCCAGCAACGGAATTTAAGGACCATTCTATGGGGACATTAGGACCTTATCGCGCCGCTGGGTTTAGCCGCCAGCCAGCACCGGCGCGAGATTCCAATAAATAAACAAATTGTGCTCCCGCGCGACCTGTGCGGCAAGCCAGCGACTAAAGTCTCCTTCATACTTGCGTGCATCCTACAGAAAATGTTTCGTCCTCAGAAAAAACGCCGTCCTTCGAACTCCGAAAAAGCTGCTCGCAGAGCACTGCAGAAAGTGTGTTCATAATTCCACTATTTTTCACCACGTCACCCCTTTATTGCCCGTCGTGATCGTTGTTCTGTTATGTACAGCGACAACGAGACCAATTTTGTTGGCGCAAACCAAGAAATTACTTGTCATCTGCAGTTTGCTGCTGGAGGCTGGAGGGGAATTGATATTTTAGCATTTCGGTACACCCAATAGCTGGATAGTAAAAGAAAGATCCACCAATAAACAGGAATCGACATAAGGCTTTGACAAGGAACAGGGTCCTTGTACGATTTTTTTTATTGCCACCAATGATGCTTTGGTAGCCAAATAGCACAGACTGAAAGGTTTTTCGCAAATTTTGACATATCGCTGTACTAGAACGATAGTAAGACAACTTGAAAAACATAGTTTCGAGTAATCGCCACTTGAACATTTCAGAAGAACGAAAAACACTCTTCTCGAAATTTCGAAGATTTTCCAATTTTCCATTTGTATTATATCGCTCCTGATAGACCTGTGATGAATTCATTATGAAATCACGTTTACTCTTTGAGAAAAAAATCAAAAAGTGAACATATCCTTGTATATCGCTAGAAATAATGGTTCTGTTGGAAGTTGTCCGTTTTTTCATGTAAGTTATCCTACTATTCGTCAGGAATTCGTAGAGTGATTTTAAATTTATCCCTCTTTTTTTTCAAGTTGTCCGAGTATTGCACAGTAAGCATAGCCTGGTTCAACATATTCTTCATAGTTATCCTTAAGTATTGTATGACATGGAATGAGCCCATTAGTTTTTGGCGGTCATCTGACAAACAGAAGTGTCACTATCAGAAACTAAAAATTCATTTGAAAGTCCTTGAGAAATTGTATTCAGAACAGTTGATAGTGTTTCGCTAACTGTCGTGTGTCAAATATTGAAAAATGTCAAAGTTCATAACTTTGTCATTCAATTATTCAAGATTTTTCATCGTAATACAAACTGACCTGTGGATAACGAAATCATGGCAATGTACATTGGAGATAAGTTAAAATTATTAAGTCATTTCAAACAAATCACGGAACATTTCTGGTCAAATAGTGGGACAACTTAGAGAAAAGTAAGATATTTTACAAACGCATGAGGGTATGTTTTGTGCAATAGTGAGTTAAAATGAAATATCTGAAGACTTTCATTGAATCAGTTGGTTTTTTGGTATAAGAGTGAGATATCTTTTACAGTAAAATACTAAGATAACATGAAAAACAAGGACAACTTGAAATTTCCAAATCAGATTTGTTGTAAAATTGGGACATGTTGAAATGTCTTCGTATTATACCAGAAGGCAAGATCAAATTCGATCTATTTCTCAGTAGAAGAAATAGAACATTTTGAGATGTCCGAGTATTAGACCAGAACTGTTCAAAAAACAGATGATTATAACAGTGAGATATTCATTTTTTATGTACTTCCATGATGATTCTGAGTAATTCGATTTTTTTACCAGGTAGAGAATAGCTTGGAGCTATAGATTTTGAATTAATCCGAAAATCAGAAATTTGAAGTTATCTTACTATCATTCTAGCACAGCGATATTATCTTATTTTGTAAATTTAAAACACAAAAACTATTAGGCATACAACTTACATGCACCGATGTGTCATGTCATGTGTCAGCTGCGGGATGACGTAATCGTGTTCCGCGCTAGGGCTACTCGATTCTACACTTACAGAATGCGACCACGAATTTTAAATGTTTGACATATCTCACTGTCACTGTTTCAGACGTCTGTGAGGGGTGAACACGAACTTCAAAATCATTTCAGACTGCCAATCACGCCTTAAAATAACGCACCTGACAGTTGCTTAACGGGCGGCCATGATAGCCCACCTCAATGGCCACTGTGATGAGACACACAATACACAATGCATACGCATGTAAACTTTTTGGAGAAATACTCCCGCCGACCCTCTGCTCACTTTACCGCTCTGACCATTTGCATTTCAAAGTCTTCAGATCGTTGGGAAAGTCTGATTCTTCAGAAAAAAACACTCAACATTCACTGACCTCAGAAATTCTACTGGCAAAACCCTGGAAGAAAAACAAAAAACCCGCCGTTCGAAAGACAACCACCTGCTTCACCATTTATAAAAAAATTGCCACTGAAAAAGCGTGGGGCGTAGCCCACGGGTCCACCTAGTCAGTAATATTCGTACCGGAATCTCGGCTACCCGTTCCGGATCGCTAATATTATGGGTAATCCTCCGGAATCGAAAGGCGGTTTTACCAGGGCGACCAGCGTATACAGGGTTATTCAAAAGTCCGGAATAAAATTCATATTTTTTTTCCATATTTATTGCAAAAAAAACGCGTGAGCAGGTCGATTTCTAAAAACGGTAAGCCGTTTTTTCATGACACATGTCATGTTCTACCGTCACCCCCCTAACCCCAAGCCACCCTTAGTATTTTTTTTCAAATGGCACTCTATGGCTTGTGGGGGCTCGTTGGAAAGCTTATCAAAAACTCTATACAGATCAACCATTGAAAATTAGATCGGACGCTTCACCATGAAGTTTTGAGGAACCCCAGTTTTACTTGACAGTCCGGAACAAAATTCATAATTTCTTACCATATTCTTTCAGAAATAAAACCCTCGAACAGGTCGATTTCTAAAAACGGTAAGCCATTTTTTCATGACACGTGTCATGTTCTACCGTCAACCCTCTAACCCCAAGCCACCCTTAGTATTTTTTTTCAAATGGCACCCTATGGCTTGTGGGGGCTCGTTGGAAAGCTTATCAAAAACTCTATACAGATCAACCATTGAAAATTAGATCGGACGCTTCACCATGAAGTTTTGAGGAACCCCAGTTTTACTTAACAGTCCGGAACAAAATTCATAATTTCTTACCATATTCTTTCAGAAAGAAAACCCTCGAACAGATCGATTTCTAAAAACGGTAAGCCATTTTTTCATGACACGTGTCATGTTCTACCGTCAACTCTCTAACCCCAAGCCACCCTTAGTATTTTTTTTCAAATGGCACCCTATTAGTAACTTCACTATGAAGTTTTGAGGAACTTCATGGTGGCTTGAGGTTGGGGGGTTGACGGTCGAACATGACACGTGTCATGGAAAAACGGCTCACCGTTTTTAGAAATCGACCGTTTCGAGCGTTTTTTTCCGAAATAAATATAGAAAAAATTATGAATTTTATTCCGGACTGTCAAGTAAAACTGGGGTTCCTCGCAACTTCATGGTGAAGCGTCGGATCTAATTTTCAGTAGTAGATCTAAATAGAGTTTTTGACAAGCTTTCCAACGAGCCCCCACAAGCCATAGGGTGTCATTTGAAAAAAAATACTAAGGGTGGCTTGGGGTTAGGGGGTTGACGGTAGAAATGATACGTGTCATGAAAAAACGGCTCACCGTTTTTAGAAATCGACCGGTTCGAGCCTTTTTTCCGAAATAAATATGGAAAAAAAATATGAATTTTATTCCGGACTTTTGAATAACCCTGTATAATAGGTATAAGTATATCGAACCGAAGTAAGAACCGTAGTGTCCCGTATGAACCAGTAACCAAGATGGAACTGCTTTTTCGGTTGCCGGTTTTTTTAGAGTAACGATTTGGAACACGCCCTTAAGCACTATCAGTCCATCGTGCCAAAATCCGAATAACCTAACGCCGGGACACTTTTGGCTTTGGAGAGTCAGTTTAGATTTGCATCTAAATGTGTTCCATAGTTTTTGAAATAGGGCCGCTTCTGTTGGACCTTTTGCCGGCAAATAAATTCGCGGAACGCAGCGACTTGATAAAACTGCCATATCGCGCAGTGAATTTTCTCCGAGGGGGCTTCTTTTCGGCAATACAGCCCGGGGACGGGCCGTGCGTTTTTCTTTTCCTCTTCCAAACAACCTCTCCAGCGAAACTGCGACGGAAGAAAGCTCCTCTGGCGCGGCGCAAGTTGCAGCAATAATTTATCGCATCGAAATATTGCGCGCCATTACGCCAAGCCGTTTACTTAAAGCCCTGGGTGTCTTTATGAAGTCGCGTAAACACCGCCATTCCGCATTCAAAATTTACAGCGCCGGCAACGGGCTTGCAAATACATATCTCATAAACGTCACCGGCAGCCAGCTTATTTCCCGGCCCGAGCCATAAACATTGAGGAGCTGCCTTTTCTATGTAGCCAATATGATACCATATTTTATTTTGATGTGACGCGGGACTTTGATTTAAAGATCCATAAAACCCGCCCCCTGTTTTATGTGCGGCGAGCTCGCCACTAACCGTATACAGTGTATACTGCTCACTTGTGCGCTCCCCACTCACTCTGGAACGGTGCACAATTTGCAACCCCTTGTAGTACATATTTCTTCCGATATGATAAGCAACAAATCATCTGGGAATGGACGGAGGTCAGCGGAGTAGCTGGCAGCCAGGGCCGGACTAAGGGAGGGTTGTCGGAGGTGTAACACCCCCCACTAGCTGAAGTAAACTAGTCGGCAAAAGTCAAGTCTAGTCGGCGAAACACAGTTTGGTAGAGGAAGTCAAGCTTAGTTTAGAGGTGCCAAATAGCACTTTTCATCAGGTCTAGAGCGCATGCTCACGTTTTTTACTGGTCGGCAAAAATTCGACCTTCGCGTGCTTGCCAGACTCGTACGGCTCTGTAATCATTCTCCTCACTACCTCTGGTGCTAGCAGACCCTAACTGCCAAATCTTGCGCATGCCCACTGAAACACAAAATTGTCATGAAAACTACTATACGAGTACACTGTTAACAACTCTTTGTTCGAAAAATTTTGTCGCGTGGGGTAACTATTTATGAAATTACTAGCACTGCACAAAGAAAAGAAGGTTCCAAGATAGCTCAAAATCACACATTCCAAAAAGTTTCAGCTTGCATTGCTCAAGAACTATTTCTGCATTTCACTGACACATTGTGTTACCGGCCCGGCCGGAAGGAGGCGGAGCCAACGCTCGTCCCTTCGCGCCTATATAAGCCGACGTTTACCTGATTCTCCCCAGTCGTTCAGCAGTCCTGAGCCGATACACATCGCCGCATCGACTACGCACCGCACGTCCGCAGACGGCCTTCGCCCTAATGTTCCCCATCCACGACCATCTTCAAGAAACCAT
The DNA here is from genome assembly GCA_949128115.1 of Anaspis maculata. Lineage (NCBI taxonomy): Eukaryota > Metazoa > Arthropoda > Insecta > Coleoptera > Scraptiidae > Anaspis > Anaspis maculata. The sequence goes on from OX421962.1 coordinate 24,100,742, forward strand.
TGGCCCTTTTCAGGGCCAAAGCATCGGCCCCTCTCGGGGCCACCTTCTCAAACCAACCGCCGAGCGGAAATCGTTCGCAAGCGAGGCCTCGGGTCTCACCACCACCATCAAGAGTACGCTTCCGCCAGAGGCCGAAGGCTCCGCCCTTTCGCCTGGCCGCGCCTCGTTCGCCCTTGGTAACAATTGTTTCTAAAGAAAAGGGTAAGGTGCAGCTGCAGGTGTATTGGCAACTTTGCCAAAGGGAAATCTACCCAGAGAAAAAAGCGTTCGGAAGTGGCAACCAGTTGCGCCATTACATTCCTAAAGAAATAGGTGTTTTTCGCAGTACATTGAATTTTAATGTTGACGATCTTGACTTGACACTGACTATCACGATCAACTAAAGCCGCATCCACATAGGATTAGTGCTGTTGGACTGCAGGGGGACTGCGTGAATAATAAACCAATCATACCACGAGTATTCACATATAGCGTGTTCCGATTTGAGGTAAATTTCACAGAATTTACCGAAATGCGTTCCGAAATTGTGATTGATGTCACAATAATTGTAAAATTTCCCGCTGTCAAATTATAAAACGGAACGTGGTAAGTTTCACAGAAGTTTACCGCGTGTAGGAGCTAGGTGATTTTTGGTAGGTGAATGTGACGCTACTGGCAGTCATATTACAGATTGTGACATCGAAAACGGTGTCCCACGCTTTACTGCTACAGCCAGCCGAACAACTCCTTCCAGCACCGCAACACCGCAACCAAAAGAATAATGGGAACGTTTCCGAGATGCAGACAATGTATGTTGTGGCACTGAAAAGAAAACGGTTTCCTACGCACTGCTTCAGCGTCTCAGCCAGCCAAACAACCCCTTTAACACGTCGACTGCCATCTCGGTCTATAAGACCGAGAATCGTATCTCCTACCACGCCATCACGGTCTACAAATACAAATACAAATACAAATACAAATAATTTATTGTCTTTCAAACTTTTAACAAATTTATGACAAAAGAACAAAAGCAAGACATAAAACATAGATAATAAAATATGGAAACACAATTAAAAATATGACCAAGTGTATAAATGTCATTCGTTCCTACAAAAAGCTCGGATCCTTAGTGCATTCATAACAAAATTACAAATATCTTTCACTACTTTACCCCGCACATTTTCATCTAAAAATACAAACAAATCATCGGTGTTACTAAGATTTTTGGATATGTATGCAGATCTTATGTTGGAGTAGAGAGGACATTTGAACAAAAAATGATTCAGATCTTCATTTTGGTTGAGATTGCAAATGGAGCATATCTCATCAGCAGCTATTCTGTAACATATGCCCTTGAACGATAGCTTTATGTATTTGTCGCTAGCAAGTCTCATTTGAGCGATCAGTCTAGTGTAGTGAATGGGCAACCTCAACCGCAGATAATCTTTGGGATTTCCGTCAAAGTTAAAAGTGACAAACCGACCCGAAAAGCTGGAGGACCGAGCCCTCTCAATGTCTTCCCTTAGGTACTTATCTCTATAGAATGAGAGAATGTCACCCCTGCACAAGTCAAAACTTCCGCTTTCCAAATTCAACCACGACTGTCCATGACCCGTCCCAACAAAATACTCTTTGACTTGCGAAGCCCAGTTGTACCTTGACTCACCCGATTCAATCGCGGCCAACCTATCAAAGCATAATCTCGGAAAGCGTCTGTTATTCATTCTAAGAACTCTTTCGATCCAGTTGAGCGCCATCTCCAAAATGTACAAGGACAATCTGGGTAGTCCAATTTCCAGACGCACAATATAATCAGGCGTGTTTCCAGCCAATGAGAGTAGCCTTTTGAAAAAATGAACTTGTATCCTTTCTATGAGTTCTACATATCTTAGACCATAAACCGCTATGCAATGAGATGGAGATGGAGCTTATAACTATTGCTTGATATAACCGGATACGCGAATCCCAGCAGTCAACCTTAGCTCGAGACATCAAAGACATCACCCCCCCAGTGGCCGTTTTAGCTTTTGTCACTGCAGCCTTGGACGCTTGTAGGAATACCGAGGAGGAGCAAAACTGGATTCCCAGGTAAGTATAGCTGTTTGCCGTTTTTATTTTCTGCTCACCATAAAGAAATGTTAAACCCCTGTCCCACCCAGAACAACCTCCACCAAAACAAAGGACGCTACACTTTTCAACATTGACTGTTAATCGATTGTTCCGACAGTAAGACTGGAGAACTCGGAGTTTGCGGTTGATATCAGCAGGCGAATCACCCAGGATGACCAAATCATCGGCATACAGCAGCAGTACAATATCGGTATAGTTGTTGATGTTCAAACCTGTAACACCCGACTCCCGGAAGAATCCTTCCATATCCGAGATGAAGAGAGAAAACAGAAGTGGGCTCAAAGTCTCTCCCTGTAGAACGCCGGACGTTACATCAAAACTTCTTGTGTATTCACCGCCAACCCTGACACGCATAGTAGCACAATCATACAGTTTTTTCAAAATCCGGATGATCTTGGCACTCAGACCAAGACTGTACAATTTGTGCCACAAAATTAAATGGTCTAGAGAGTCAAAAGCTCTCTTGAAATCAATAAATGCCGCATAGACTCGTCTTCTCTTTAGCCTCAGCTAAATCTGAATCAGCGAATTCAAAACAAATACGCCATCCAGGCATCCGCGTCCCTCTCTGAATCCTGACTGACATTCAGGAATGACTCCAGTCATGTCAGTCCACGCGACTAGCCTCTCTAGAAGAATCTGAGTGAAGATCTTAGTGCAGCAGTTGGTTAATGCAACACCCCTGTAATTGAGAGGATCATCTACGGGTCCCTTTTTGTGCAACATCACAATGGATATATTACTCCATTGTCTTGGCAGTACCTTGGCCATCACGGTCTATGAGACCGAGGTTGTGGTGAGTCGCTGGCGCCGTCTCGGTCTATAAGACCGTGTCACAAAGTCGATCCCACAGTGCCACAATCGTGTTTTCATACGGACATACTCATGCATTTAGACCGAGTCGGCCACAGGGAACCTTTGGCACAGCCCAGTTTCAGTCTAACATGTCTTCCAAGAAACTAGCCAATTCCTCATCTGTGAGAGCGCAAATATTTTTTTTAGACATTTTGACGGCTGAAACACAGTATTTCGAGGAACTAAATTGAACAGGTGTCTCTCTGGCGTGAAGCGTTCCAGTATTTCATTCCAGCGTTTCATTACGCCATATTTGAAATTTTTTGAAAAATGAACTTTTCTCTCAACTTCATTCATAGAGTTCTATCATTGGCATCAAATGGCCCCAGGGGAAAATTTGGCTCAAAACACCTTGGCGTGGTGGGAAATATAGGCAAAAACACCATGGCAGTCAACGTGTTAAGCACTGTAACCAAAAGACCATACTCGAGACCAGATGAACAATGTTTCCGAGGCGCATGTGATCTTGGCTCTTTTTACTGGCCATGTGCTCTTTGCCTTTCTTCATCATTTGCTTGTCGATTTACTGGCTCGTTAGACGTGCTCGTTAGGAAGACCATTTTCTTGTTCTGCCTCAAACTCAGTAGGTAATAATTATTATCTGAATGCATCTGCTTCCGTTTCATCCCTGATCTGATCTGCAGACTTACAAATTTTGTAGCACGTCACTAAACCTCAATTTAATTTACCGCCCCTACCACTTGCGTTCCGAAATGCTGTCAGATAAGTTTTACAAACGTCATGGAATTGTCAAAATTCACCGGGTAAAATTTACACAAATCGGAACACGCTAATAGAATTAGTGCGGAACTAGCAACTTGACACGTCAGCTGCCGACCTGACGCAACAACTGTCAAACGGCTCTTTCTTGTAACGTCTAAAATTTGGCATTCGCATCTCACAGTAGCAGATTCGTATCATCAGTCAAGTCATCACGCCGCAATAAAAGCTTAGCAACGGAATCGTGAATTGTGATTGGCGATGGCAAGAAAATTGGCAAGGGCAGTGCGGAATGCTAGAAAACTTCAAACTTCTGCCATCCCAACTGCACTCCCACGTTTCTTATTGTAAGTATATATGTGAACGCTCAATGCAAAAACCCATCGTTTAGCTTTTACCTACCGCTGCCACTGCACTAATCCTATGTGGATGCGGCTTAATTCGCAGCCAAATTCAATCTGTTCCACATATGACAATCGGGGACAATTGAGGTCTCCAATTTTCCGTTGTCTCTCTTTACTGTGACGTCATGCGTATAAGATACGGTTAATCGAGGTCATTGGGCGCTTCCCAATAAGGCGTATAAGGACACAATTCGACACAATTTGACACAGCTAGCGTTCCAATAGCAAGTAATAGCACCACATGTCGACACAATCGAAACATTGGCGAGGCTGAGTTTAGAATTGAGCTGGCAAGTGCACTTTGACATTGTGTATCCGTCTTGTCGCAGTTATTGGAAAGCGTCCTATGTTTCTTGAGATATGACATTTCGTTTCTGACAATGGGAAATTTTTCGAATCTGACAAGCGCTCTGTCGTGTATTTATTTGATTTCAGCATGGATTTCATGATTTCACTTGTTCTTACCCTCGTTCTTGCCAATAAGTGTGTTATATGTAGTGGAAAACTGAGAAGATACTGAAGATACTTACAGAAATGGTTCAAGGGTGTTGTGTCGCTCTATGCGAGTGCGAGAATAAGACGAATACACCCGGCATCACCATGCACCGGTTCAGGAAAGACCCAAACTTGATGGAAGTGTGGCTGCACCAGCACCACCAGGGATCACGCTGCACCAGACACGTGCATCTTACTACGAAAAAACTCTATTACTCCGTCCATTAAAAACTCCCTTATGGGTTCTAGTGACTTTCCCCACATGATAATGGGAACAGTATAGCTGACCGATTCAAAATTCCCGCAAAAGTCAGAAACGAAACGTCCAAACGTCATAAACGTCAAAACGTCAAAGGTGACCTCGAAAAACCATGTACTTTCTATCTCCTAAAATTGGAAAGGTCAATTAAATGTAAATCAGCTACTCTCAAATTTTCTCTCTTTTGTTTTAATGTTGTAAGGTTGGTTTTTAGATGCCGGTAATTTTTAAAATAAAGAATTAACGAACGTCACAAAACGTTATATTTCGTAATAGTCCGGATGCTAGTTGAAAGTACCTTGCATTTTTTGATGAGAATATTCCACTCGGTGGAAATGTTCTTTGCATCGTACTCTTCCGATCCAGAAAGGTTGCCATCAGCGCCATCCATGCCGGCGTCGTATACAGGGTGATACAGAAAAAAAAAGTTGGAAAATTACATTTAAATAACCGAAGCATGTGGAGACGTGTAATTCACCACATACATTAACTGTTTTATGCTCATGAAGTCACGGCAAACCGTTCTTGATTACCTTGAACCGTCTTTGAAATGTAGGGGAAAAACAGAAAAAAAGCAAAAAACACTCTTTTTTCCATAAATAGGTGATTCTGAAAGATATTGACACAATACTTGGTATTTCTACAAAAAGTAATGTTAGAAATGATATGAGCTGAGTAGCCAATTTTCAAGCCAACTATTTCCAGAAATACGATCGTCAACTTTTTTTTCTCTTGAGCACCATCTTGAATCTGCCCTGTGAGGCATTATTGAAAAAGTGATTGGTTATTATAATAATGGTAACATGAAATCATTGCATCGCAAAAACAACCTCCTCATCATAATTTAGTGATCTCTTCGGCGGGAAAGAATTGTCATTCACGTATTTTTTGGCTCTTCAAAGCTTTAGTGCCCATGATGGCATTTGCAACATCTGGACTGGTGGAATATGTTACGCATTATGAACCTTGATGTACTTTGAGGTAGCTCACCAAGTTTCACTATCATCAATTGAGAGGTTTGTTCTTAAAAGCTGTTTGAACAAAATTAGTGTCGTTTTTTTATGAAAAATACAAAATTTTGGGTCTCTCACCCTTACTTGATCCCTCTCTGAGGATAGCCTGAAACCGAAAGTCTCCAAATTTTTCATGATAATGGTTCAGTGGGAAGTGCTCTTCAATGTTTAGTTGTCAAAAATTGCATAGTTGCGTTCAGATTCCAGACAGAGAGCGACAAAGAAGTTCATGCAGTAAAAGAAGACATAAATTACAGTCGAGAAAAAACTAGTCCAGAGCTAGACTGGAAGCTGTCTGGAGACCTTGCTTTTCATAACATAAATGTGCAATTTGGTACACTGTTAGAGCCTTGAGTCGGTAGTGTTTCAAGCCTCTCACCCACGCTTGAGAGTCTTACAGAACCTGTGTATTGCGGGAAGCCTATCTGAAAGAGAGATTTCCGGGATTTCTCCGTTGCATTGAAAGTTGTGTCTTTTTTCACTGCATGAACTTCTTTGTCGCTCTCTGTCTGAAATCTGAACGCAACTATGCAGATTTTGACAACTACACATTGAAGAGCAGTTCTCAGTGAACCATTAGCATAAAAATTTTGAAGACTTTCGGTTCCAGGCCTTCCTCAACGAGGGATCGAATAAGGGTGAGAGATCCAATATTTAGCATTTTCCATAAAAAAAATTGAACAAATTTTGTTCAAACAGCTTTTAAGAACAAACCTTTCAATTGATGATTGCAAAACTTGGTGGCTACCTCAAAGTACATCAAGGTTCATAATGCCTGACATATTTTACCATTCCAGATGTTGCAAATGCCATCATGGGCACTGAAGCTTTGAAGAGCCAGAAAATGCGTGAATGGCAATTCTTTCCCGCCGAAGAGGTCACTAAATTATGATGAGGAGGTTGTTTTTACGATGCAATGATTACATATCACCATTATTATGATAACCAATCACTTTTTCAACGATGCATCACAGGGCAGATTCAAGATGGTGCTCAAGAGGAAAAAAAAAGTTGACAATCGTATTTCTGGAAATATAGTGGTCAACAAAATAAGTGTCTATGTCGATATTTGTATAGTTTTTCAAAACTTGACAGCTTTGGAATCTTTCGCGCGATTTTGGATCTGTTTGAACTGGTGGATAGCCTCATTCTTTGGCTATCGGATCCAAGTTTTGCGGATATTGAGAAAGCCCAATAAAATTTCTACAGGGTGTCAAATAAAGCAATGCAAAAGTTTTGAAAGTTTCGCTAACCCCCATTTTGCCAAGAATTTTTTTTTGTGGATACCAACACCAAAAATATGAAGAATGATGTATTCTCTCGAAAAGGTTTTCGATTCATCCCCCTATTTCTGTTAAAAAAAAAGTTATGCCATTTTTTCCTCAATATACACTTTTCGACAATTAACGTTACAACTGGCCATATTATCGAGGCAAATTTGACAACAATTGATACTTTCACTTGAAAAACTGTCCCATGAAAAACATTTTCTTTACTCACCCCTAAAATGATTATCTACGGTCAGTGCCTTAAGCCCCTGCGGACCGACTTAGAATGTAGCCTGCTGGAGCGGGCATCAGGATGGGATAGTACTGTGTCACAACAGATTTACCACATCAACCATATCAAACCCCCTTTGATATTGTTTGTTAGGGGTTGTTTTCAAAAAATTGGTAATCGATAACTTGAGAAGAAAAAGACCTAGAGACAAAATTTTTATTTCATGTTCAATCGCATACGGTGACACATTTTGCAACGTAGTGGGGGTGTCCTTCTTAGCAACCCTTACTTAAGGGACGGAAATGTTTTTGTAGGAGTGTGTGGTTTCATTTCTTATGGTTTCGTCTCTTCTGAATTCAATTTTGGTATTGAAAATTGTTTTTATTCAACATTATCTCCTATTCGGGTAAAACTCGTTCGATTGGTTTTTCATTTGTGTATGTGTCTTTTTAGCTGAAGAACTTATCGTTTTACTTATGTTACCTTAAAAACCAAACCTCTTTCTTCCGCTATTGTGAGCAGAGTAATTTGTAAAATGCCGCGTTTAAGTCCGGATGAATTAGCCATCGTGGCACGAATGCGAGAGAGGGGCGACACCATCGACAACATTGCGGCACTTTTTAGGACCTCCTCTAGGTCCATAAGTCGTGCAATTCGACGTCTGGCAGCTGGAGACATTAATTACCGTCGTGGAGGAAGAACTCGGAAAACAACCGCTGCGCAGGATCGCTTTGTTCGAAGGGCGATCCAGAGAAAGCCGACCACTATTGCAAGTGCCATCAAAAACGTGTTGAGGGCCACGACGGGGATCCAGCTGTCAAACCAAACTGTCAGACGAAGATTGCACGACTCTGGGCTAAGAGCGAGAAGAAGAGCCTCATGCCCTTTAATGAACCGACGTCATCGCGCCGTGCGTCTCCAATGGGCTAGGGACCACCAGAACTGGGGAATAGCTGAATGGGGTAGATGTTTGTTTACGGATGAAAGTAAGTTCAATTTGTTCCATTCGGATGGGCGTGTTTTGGTGTGGAGAAGAAGAAATGAAAGATTTTTGGAAGAGCACATGGAGGCGAGAGTGGCGTTTGGAGGTGGAGGAGTGACTGTTTGGGGTGGAATCACGATGACAGGAAAGAGTGAGTTGGTGGTGTTAAGAGGACAGAGCATGAATGGAGAGAGATATCGAGATTTGTGTATTAGGGATATTGTGGTCCCCTACGCGCAAAACTTCGGTGATGGATTCATTCTGGTTGACGACAACGCGAGACCACATCGTGCACGTATTGTCACCGAATTTTTGAGGGATCACAATATTGAGCGAATGGATTGGCCACCCTTGTCTCCTGATATGAATGTGATTGAGCATGTATGGAGTAGAATGAAGAGAAATATGAAAGAAAGGGAAGGACAAATTGAAAATTTTGATGACTTGGCGGATGCGATTCAGGTTGAATGGGATGCTATTCCTCAGGAGTTTTTGCGAAACCTGGTGGAGAGTATGCCTCGAAGGGTTGCGGCTCTCATTAGAGCTAGAGGAGGTCCCACCAAATACTGATGAAGATGAACTTATGTGAGTGATTCAAGGATATTTTCATATCCCTCGTGTCTAACGGTGTTTCCTTTTTTAGTCGCAGCCGAAGAGTATTTTGCGGAGAGACCCGAAGGCAGTTCCTAGTTACACTTTTACTTGGTTTGAGGTGACTAGTGACGTGGCGCAATAACCGAGGAAGAACGAGTGCTTTACGTGTCCTCCGAGACACGAAGACAAGCGAGTTGGCTATTTTTGCGTGAGACTCTAGGCGCGGGCGTATCTCCAACTTGAAATCAAGTCCATAGTTCCGGCTACGCTTGCTCTATAGGTAAACCGCAGTGGAAGTCTGGTGTACACAATGGTGGCGGTCAATGGAAATCACATGGAAGTCAGTAGAAGTTACGTGGAAATCAGTGGAAGTCTTGTCTACAAAATTTTTGCTGTCTTTGACCGCGCCGAGTTTGAAAGCAACTGAAAGTTAAAACTGGGCTGTACCAATTTTTTTCGCTACTGATAGTATAACTCTATCGATTTTATGGAAACATTGTTTTCAATTGTAAACATTTTGTCACAATAAAGAAAAACTCCATCCGAAGTTATGAACTTGATTCTTTCTTTCAAATGGTAACATTTGTTCAAAATCAATTTTAATTGCCAAAATTGCATTCAGAACAGACGAAACCATAAGAAATGATACCAAACACTTAAACAAAAACATTTCCATCCCTTAAGTAAGGGTAGCTATGAATCACACCCCCACTTTGTTGCAAAATGCGTCACCGTATGCGATTGAACGTCAAATAAGAAAGTAGCCTCTAGGTCTTCTCGTTCTCAAGTTATCAATTTTCAATTTTTTTAAAACAACCCTTGACAAACATTATCAGAGGGTTTCATATGGTTAATGTTGTAAATCTGATGTGATACAGTGCTATTCCATCTCCAGCTCCAGCAGGCTACATTCTTACTCGGTCCGCAGGGGCTTTAGGCACTGACCGTAGATAATCATTTTAGGGGTGAGTAAAGAAAATGTTTTTCATGGGACAGTTTTTCAAGTGAAAGTATCAATTGTTGTCAAATTTGCCTCGATAACATGGCCAGTTGTAACGTTAATTGTCGAAAAGTGTAGATTGAGGAAAAAATGGCATAACTTTTTTTTAAACAGAAATAGGGGGATGAATCGAAAACCTTTTCGAGAGAATACATCATTCTTCATATTTTTGGTGTTGGTATCCACAAAAAAAATTTCTTGGCAAAATAGGGGTTAGCGAAACTTTCAAAACTTTTGCATTGCTTTATTTGACACCCTGTAGAAATTTTATTGGGCTCTCTCAATATCCGCAAAACTTGGATCCGATAGCCAAAGAATGAGGCTATTCACCAGTTCAAACAGATCCAAAATCGCGCGAAAGATTCCAAAGCTGTCAAGTTTTGAAAAACTATACAAATATCGACATAGACACTTATTTTGTTGACCACTTTAGTTGGCTTAGGAATTGGCTACCCAGCTCATATCATTTCTAACATTACTTTTTGTAGAAATACCAAGTATTGTGTCAATATCTCTCAGAATCACTTATTTATGGAAAAAAGAGTGTTTTTTGCTTTTTTTCTGTTTTTCCCTTACATTTCAAAGACGGTTCAAGGTAATCAAGAACGGTTTGCCGTGACTTCATGAGCATAAAACAGTTAATGTATGTGGTGAATTACACGTCTCCACATGCTTCGGTAATTTAAATGTAATTTTCCAACTTTTTTTTTCTGTTTCACCCTGCATACGCTGCCGGCATGGATGGCGCTGATGGCTACCTTTCTGGATGGGAAGAGTATGTTGCAAAGAACATTTCTACCAAGTAGCATCCTCTCATCAAAAAATGCAAGGTTCATTCCATTTTATGCAACTAGCATCCGGACTATAATATTTGTTTGTTCGTGTGGTGTTGAACTGCTGAAAACGGAAGTGAATAAACGTATTAAATTTACTGTTTAAAGTTAAACTCGCAATGAGCAACTGGGCCTAAAGAATATGTGAAACTGTAGGTCCTGCCCCATTTGTGAAACCTCTGTTAAAAACTCGACTTTTCTCTTGATTTCACATTTCACGACAAATATGCAAAAACTGTCAACGTATAATAACTGGTTCCCTGTAAATTAGTGGAGCCTTTCAAAATCATCCCATATTTGAGATTTGTGGCTATGAACATGCAATTTTTTCAATTTTTCGGCCACACCTGCAGTCATCCTTAATCCCCACTTGAGGGTGGTCCGACACTTTTAAATCACCTACTTATACAGAGTGAAATTGCTTGATCTAAATCAGATAAAGAAAAACTAGCCTGGATGTTTAGACCTCGATTTTTGTGGAAGGCCAAGAGCTGAAAACCACACACCGATTTCTGTAACCGTTTCCGAAATATTACAGCGGAAATTGACATTTGACAGATTTCGGAAAAAAACGGTGTAAGTAACGTTTTTGTTTGTAGAAGTTTTTCTAGCCGATGCGATAGAGAGAAGTGATTTTCTAGCCTATATACTGCCAGGACACAAAATGAACGATTGCTTTAGTGACCCCAGTAACAAAAATTAACAGTACGGGAAAAAACTTTCTGGCCGCCGGCGTCGGCCAAGAATATTGGATATTTTCTGGTCTCTGCCTCTGGCCAGAAAGAAAGTTTCAGATACTTGGATAGATCAATGTCATTATTGAGTTAAATGAAAAATACATGACACTAAAATTCATCATTTTGATAGGTGTGACTACCTCATTAGATTGGCTAAACAATAGTATGTGCTGTTCGTACAGAAAGTGACTCCCAGGCCTCCGCCGGTTGCAGGCCTCGGCGACTGAAACATTCCATCGTCGGCCAGGAATATGGCACTTCCTCTACTAACCACACAATATACCGTATGTTCATTAAAAAATTCAATAAGGGGCGGCTGTGGAACTTCAAACGTATTTCCGTTACTTGATTCAGGTTAACCATAGCAATGAAATGAAAGCGTCAGTGAGTGACAATTTTTAGGTTATGTAATTGAAAACTCGAAAGTTATACAGACACGTAAGTGTTGAAGACTACAGAAATTGTTGAAGATGACCCCATTTACTCGCAAACATGACTGAACTCGTCGTCTCGTGTTTTCAAATGAGAAGTCAGAGGGCCACAAATGGGTTCTGGGAGATTTGGGGCGTGATATTACAGGAGTCTTCAGCGATACGTTTCCTTAGCTGTTCAAGATTTTGGAGAGGTGTGTTGAATATCGTGTTTTTCTGAAGAGGAAAAAGGAAGTAGTCAGGTAGGATCAAATCCGCCCTTTTTTTGATCTACGCTGCCAGTTTGCCGGAACCAGGCTACAGTTCTTTGAATCGTCGCACAGTGAGGCAAATCACTAAAAAACTGGAATAAATTCAGAACAGTAGATTTTTGGTTCGAGAATGTAGAATGTGTGTTAAAAACATCAAAAATGGAAATCTCTTCCCCTTGAGTTGTGTTTATCAAGTTTTGTGATTTTTACTTTGAAAATTGAATTGAAAAAATTTGCCCCGTGGCGCAGGCGGTCGAGTGGCTGCCTGCGACGCGGAAGTCCCGGGTTCGATTCCCGGTGAAAAGTCTGGGTGTTGTGTTGTCCGAAGTTTGCACTTTTCTGAGTTTGTAGAATTAATAAATAAACGGGCGAACTCCTATGGCAAGAAAAAGTCGATAAGGAGAAAAACATTCATTCATTTTTTTCCCCTACACTCCAAATAAGGTCCAAAGTGGGAATTGTCTCAAAACTTCTGAAATTCATGAAACGGGCTCAAATGGAACTCGTGATCATAAGAAAAATTACTGAAAAAATCCAAGTTGGAAATTGAGGTAGTCACCAAGAGAAGTCGAAATCGAGAAAATAAAATTCCGGAACTTTTCGTTGTCATAGAAGCTGCGCAACAGAATGGAGAATCAATTTTGAAAAATTCATATCAATTAACTGGGGGTGATTCTCAGGGGGGTTGGAGGTCAAAATCAAGGAAATGAAGTAAAGTTCCGAAACTTGCGATTCCGATAACATGTAATCTTAGGAGCAATGAGCAAATAATTAAAAAAAATCGAAACCAATGACTTTGAGGTGTTATTGAGGGTGTGGTGTCGGCATCGAGAAAACAGTGGAATTCTGGATCTTCCAGTTCATCTAGAAATTGATCTGATCGAATGACAAAATGATGATGAAAGCAATCTGGATGAGGATCGAGTCCTTCATTTTTCGATGATCTCTACCCCTTACCCACCCACCATGATACCCTTACCACAACTATAATGGGAGCTCGGGTCGAGGGATCAAATCGTGATTCTGAGAACTCACGGATAATGTTTATATTGCACAGCAATCTTAATTACAGATTCTCGAGCTTCTCACGGTTCTGTGAGCTGTCCATCATGAAGATAGCTAGTATAAAAAACAGATCTGACTCCCACTACTCATTTTTTTTTAATTGAATAAATTATGAACTCTGCTTTTGGTCATCCTGATTGGTTGGTTTGATAATAAGGTTCCAAAAAGAGATCGATACTTTTTTTTAAAGAACTTGATCCTTATTCAGATTGGTTTTATTATCAATTTCTTGATGAGTAGTATGGGGGCATAGGTCGTGCCGTGTGCAGCTTCGTGAAGATATATAGAGTTATGTCGTAGTCGATTCCTGGGGGATCAAGGACCATGAAAAATTATGGTGGAATATTTGTATCTACTGCAGGCAAATATGGTGGAGGCGCCAAAATGGGCTTCATCTGGTAATAAGAAACTGGCTGTAGCTCGTTTGTTTTTCAACGGATTTTAACATCTGAAACGTCATTTTGTGGACGAAAAATTCTCCTCTTTTTTCATACTTAAATTTACAAACGTCATTCCGTGAAACTGTCAAAACTGTATTTATAAGACATGCTAAATTCCGCCCTTTTTTGAAGGTTATCCGATATTATTGAAACCTGGCAGTATCATAGATCTTGAAATGTTCTTTCCGAATATTCACTTTTCCACTTCGTATCTTTGCCGTTTTGGCCGCCATATTGGAAAAATGGCGCCTAAAAAACAGTTTTTTGTCAATAAATTGAATTCAACTGACTCAATTTGACATATCAGTCATTCATGTGCGATGTACGGTTCTTGAGTTAGAGCTTTCAGAACTTCCGGAAGCATCAACTTTCGGCATTCAATCAGCATGTTAAATTGATACCACCGCCATGTAGTAGGCAAATAACCCATCGATAGCTCTTGACCATCAACCACAGATAATAAAAACTTAGAAAATCGATCATGGTGATGTTATTTGTGTAATTACAGGGTGAACTGTGGAAGCAAACTGACTTTAGAAAGAAATAATAGGTAATATAGCATTTGAAGGATATCAGATACATTCGAAACTCATTATTATGATGAAATTTGGGGTCATCATTCAAAGTATCCACTTTTCCACTTCGTATCTTTGCTGTTCTGGCCATAATTTTGAAAAAATGGCGCCCAAAAAACATGTTTCCGAAATTTTTTTGGAAAATTTGTCATAAAATTTCAGAATTATATAAAAAGTGAAGGTCTATCAAATTCTCTATAATTTGACACCTGAATCACTAATGTGCGACTTACGGTTCTCAAGCTATACCTTCTCAAAGTCAATTTTCCCTTAGAGTTCACCCTGTAGTTGCATAGCAACCGTTACCATGGTTGATTTTTTGGATATTAATGGTCTGTGGTTGACAATTTGTCATTATTTATGGTTAATTTGACTGCCACGTGGAGCTAAGCTCAACTTGAGATGCTGATTGGATGACAAAAGTTGATGCTTCAGGGAGCTCTAGAAGCCATAACCCAAGAACCGGAAATAGCACGTACACGAATAAGGTGTCAAATTGTAGAGAATTGAATAAGCTTCCATTCGCATACAAACGCTTCCACTTCACATTGACTGAAATGAAGATATTGACAAAAAACTGTTTTTTGGGCGCCATCTTTCCAATATGGCGGCCAAAACGGCAAATATACGAAGTGGAAAAGTGGAAATTCGGAAAGAGCACCTCAAGATCTATAATACTGCCAAGTTTCAAAAATATCAGATAACCTTGAAAAAAGGCCGGAATTTAGCATATCTTATGAAGACAATTTTGACAGTTTCCCGAAATGACGTTTGTAAATTTAGGCATGAAATAAGAAGAGAATTTTTTTGTCTACAACATGATGTTCCAGATGTTGAAATCCGTTGAAAAACAAACGAGCTACAGCCAGTTTCTTATCATCAGATGAAGCCCATTTTGGCGCCTCCACCATATTTGCCTGCAGCAGATGTCAATATTCCACCATAATTTTTCATGGTCCTTGATCGTCCAGGAATCGATTAGGACATATGCCTATATATCTTCACGAAGCTGCACACGGACAAGCCTTTTTTGACCCTATGCCCCCAGACTAGAGCAGGAAGATCCCGAATTTCACTGTTTTCTCGATTTCGACCTTCCACCCCCTCAGTAACCCTCAAATTCACTGGTTTAGATTTTTCAGAATTATTTCCCTACTGCTCGTAAAATCAGATATTATGGAAATCGGAAGTTTCGGAATTTTACTTCATTTCCTTGATTTTGACCCCCAATCCCCTGGAGAATCACCCCCAGTAACTCAATTCAGATTATTCAAAATTAATGATGATGACAATTTCTTTGAAAATCTCACTGCATTTTTCCGTCTACAACGCCCTGCTGTACAGCAATCCATCATGCCTGGGCCTGCAATGATGTTGGTTCCGGCTTTATGCAGCTGGCAAATTAAATCCGCGTTGATTTACTGACGGATAACTCAGAGCTTTACCGATGATGGGTCCCGGCTCGAATGAACTGCGGTGCCAGCGTGATGACGATGATGATTATGATGCCCTTGCCTCTGTTGACGCCCGCCGTCTATTTTATATATTAATAAATTCCATTATTTAAATGCAGTTTATTGATGTGTGACGGTGATTCCGATGCAATCGTCGCAGTGGTTCGGATGTCAAAAACACGCCGATATGTACACGGTGCCACGGCGGCTTTGATGTACGATAATTAATCGCGGTCATATCATCATATTTTCATTCCATCATCAAAGTCTGTCAATGCATGTTTTGATTAATCGGAAATGCAATGCAGACAAATTCGATGTTTAATATTTATGTGCGCACACCGGCGTATCGACATCCATATAGCCAGGCCATGGACATGGGGGATGGAGCTGTATAGTACAGCGGAGCCAGGCTGGAGGATCATATCCGGTCTATGTCGGCTCCCCCGGAGCTAAACGCTAATAATTGGCTGCATTATGGGTCCCGGCTTTCACGAATTATTTGTGACGGGTGTCATGCTCAGACGGAAGTCAACTCATTTGTTATCCGTCAGTGGTTGGAATATATCTTACCATGCAACTATTATACTATTACATTGCAATAATCATTAGAGTCCTCATTTTAAATGACTTTGCGTAGGTTACTTTGTACACTTCATTTTCTCCCCAAATTCTCTTCTGATGTCCATGCCTCTGGTGCAATATAATTGCAAATTTTTGAAAGCTTTTCAGACAAAAGAGTAGACGAAGTGCAAGTGTGATTTATATGCGGAAAGCCATTCAACGAGCCATTATTAGGTACGGTGATAGCGGGGGGCATCGTTTTTTGGGGGTTGTATAAATATAACCCTTTTGAGGAACAGACAACAATGCGGTTCTCACCAGCACGTCTCGCCGTTCCATTATCAGGCGCTTGACGGTGTGAAGTAGCCTCGGCAGACGACGACGACGTGTCCCCCTGCCTGCCTGCCATGCCAGCCATACCGCAACCCCCCTTTCGGTTAATGGATATGCCTTTTTTGAATGCCTTATTAAAATTTCCGAGCAGCTGGAGATGAATGGCATGCAAATTGGTCCCATTTTCATCGTTCCTGCGATCCATTCAATCGCAATTACCGCAAACCATCATTGCCTTCACAGATGAACGCATCGGGAGGCCGAAAGGCGAACACCAGAGACAGCTCTCCGTCTCTGGATGAATTCATCTCTCTGGAAATCTGTATATTTTTGCGTCAAACTGTAGTGAAGGCGGCCGCGGTGCTAATGTATCTTCCAAGGGGGTCTTGACGCTGCGTTTTCAAATTTTCCGCCACATAAACCGCGTCGAGCTCGGCGATATGCGTCTGCTAAGCCGCGGCAACGATGACTCGCCCCGAAATCGAGAAGAAAGGAGGACGGTAAATTATGGAGTGTAAAAATAAGCGATATGTGGCTGATCCTTTTATTGCCCCGGGAGGCTGTAAATTATCCTGCGGGCTGCTGAAACAAGAAGTAGTAGTGCACTGGCGGCGTTGGTGTTGTAAGCTCTGTACAGTCAGTGTTGGAGAAATATATGCGACCCGTTGAGCAGGAGAGAGCAGTGTGCGGCCACAAATAGATTTTAAATGCCATTCCAGACGTACAGAAGCTTTTTTCACTATTGTCATTATTGCGTACCGACAGCCATCCTCTCTAAATAACACGAGATTACGATGTTTATAAACCCCTTGCGAAGAATTATGTTGATGTCCATATGAAAGAGCTAATGGAGTCGGTCGGAGGGCACTTTTTGAACAGCTGTTCGGATTAAATCTCTCGCAATAATCGCCGTCTCAAAATATAAGTAGGTAACGAAACCCATAACTACCGGTGCACATACCGTTTTCATGTCGATGAACGACTTAGAAGTAAACATTCAGTTTAGTCTTACGGGCTCGTGACCATATATTACCCAAGCCTCTGTCACACGGTCACTGAATCTTGGATGAGATCAATGATAACAAGCGAATATGCCTCATGGGCATGAGGCTCAGTAGCGCACTTCCTTTTTGGAGGATTAGTGAACGCAAGATGTTAAGTGATTAGGGTTCTACCGTCTTGGGCAAAAAATTGCAATATGGCGGCCAAAATATCGACAGAATCATGAAATTCGGCTTGAAAATCAAAATGATCGTACTAGACAAGGGTAAGTTCCAAGTTTCATGAAAATCGTTCCACTAACAAGAGATTTCAATATGGCGGCCAAGATGGCGGCAGAATTATGAAACTCAGCTTGAAAATAGGAATGATCGTACGAGACAAGCGTAACTCTCAAGTTTCATGAAAATCTTTCCACTTATAAGAGATTTCAATATGGCGGCCAAGATGGTGGGGCAATCATAAAATTTGGCTTGAAAATAAGAATGATCGTACTAGACAAGGGTGAGTTTCAAGTTTCATGACAATCGTTCCACTAATAAGAAATTTCAATATGGCAGCCAAGATGGCGGCCGAATTATGAAAGCCAACCTGCCTATTTGGTCCTTGAGGACCTAAGCTATCCACCGGATAAAGTTCAATCTTCAACGGCTGTAGCTTTATTTCCCGAGGAGAAGTTCAACTTCATCGAAGTGCACAGGAGATCTCTGTTTTTTGAGAATAATGATAACGATGTATGGATAACAAAAATAGTGCCCATTGGCCACCCTTGGAGACATCAGCTATTAATCGGAAAAAAGTTCCAAGACTCTTGTTTCAATTCTCGAGAAGGAGTACAGCGTCTTAATTTCTGCACGGACTCGGACAGACAGACAGACAGACAGACAGACAGACAGACAGACAGACAGACAGACAGACAGACAGACAAACCGGCCACATAAGCGTCATTCTGTTACTTATATAAAAAAATGTGCTCCAACTGATTTCGACCTCCTGAACACGAATATCGGGTTCACTTTTGAATTGGAACATTTCTTTTTTATCGAAAAACCGAAAAAATGGTAGCCTTGTCACATGATTTTTAGTGATACCTACCTACTTTTTTTTTGTTATTGAGCGAACATGTTTCGTAATTTGAGTGCCATTATCCTTCAGGTACCTAGTATTGGCTATTTCAAAATGTTCAATTACTATTTCGGCACGTCTGATTTTAAATTTGTAGGGTCGTGTAATATGCGCCGAGCCGTGGCTTTGCGGCCGTTTTCAAAAATCGATAACAATTGACCTAACGGTCGTATCGAAGTGGGGTTTTTGTCAAAAGAAAGTTCAAATTGTTTTCTAAATATAATGCCGTACATGCAGTGATGTATTTCATTAAGAAATTGTAGTTGCCTGCATATCGCAACTTTCTACATCTTACCGCGAATGCCAGCACTTGATCGGCGAAGCCGCCCTACACCAAAATGTTATTTTTGTAATTGTTCATGATTATTTCGGCAAAATTTTTCTTGATTCGCGTACCAAGGCCATGAGCTACCCATTCGAGTTGAAATATTTTCTGTATTGAATTTCGTTTTGTTCGGAAGAAAGGATATCAAGCACCAGCAAGCAACGAATAAATCATTTGCGGCCGAGCCGTAGTTTCGGAGTCATGTTCAAAAATTAATAACTACTAATCGGCACCTCGCACCGATGTGAAATTTTCATTAAAATAAAGTTCAAATCATCCTCTAAATATAACTCCGCATATGTCTTATGGTAAAATGATAAGATCGGGTACTTCCTCGCATGTGATAACTTTCGAGATCAGGCCGGCTTCTGAAATGCAGCATTCAACGGCGATGCCGCGTCACACTAAATTGTTATTATTGTCATTGTTTATTATTATTTCGTCAAGATTTTTCTTGGTTCGGGATACAAGGTCATGAGCTACCCAATGGAGTAAAATTTTTTCGCAAAAACCTTTTCGTCTAGGACTAGATGCTGTGACGGACGGACGGACGGACAAAGCGAGGACAAAAGCGCCTTCCCGTTTGGAGAAGTGCGCTAAAAACGGGAAATAAAACGATTTAGCGCGGCAAAGGTAGTTTCTAGGGTCAGAAAAATTATTTCATGACATTTTATGATTGACATCGACGCAGAGTTTCATCATCTACATCCTGAGACATATCCAAAGTCCAAAAAAATCCCCCATTGGCTTTTTGTACAGTCGCTTTCATAGTAGGTATGGTGCATTCACAGACACCATATTCCAAAACGGTTTTCTGGTTTTGTCGCTATCATTTCACTTTTATGGTTCAAATCGTCGATACATTTCACTGTCATGGCTCAAATCGTTCATTTTACCTATAGGGACCACAGGTACACTATAATCAATAGTAATATAACAAGTGCTTAGTGTTTTTCAGTTTAATCGTTTTAACCCGAAAACAACTGTCAATCACGAGGGAAAAGCAGACCCGATATTATCTACTAAAATCCCGAGACAAAGTCGATGGATTTTGTCCAAGATAACATCGGTCTTTTCGAGTGATTGATAGTTTGTTTGAGGAAGTTAAAACATTTAACTCGCCCAAATAGACTACTAGTAGAAATAGTAGGTCCAATGTATCATTGTATAGTAAAACTGTCAATTTCAAAGCATGCCTTGTTGAAAAAAAATCAATTTCAAGATAAAGGTAAAAATGTCTGTTTATTCTTTTTTCTAATAAAACTGAATACACTTGTGAAGCTCTCACTTACTAAATCAAGCTAATTCTGCTTGACTAAATAATAATTATCTTGTCATGAGTGGTAGTTCACATCACAACACAGTAGTTCACATGGGCGGTAGACTGGTAGAGTTAAAAGCTAAATGTCACTAACAGCTGTTGACAGAGCATGAAAGGAAAGTGCATAGTCGCGGATTAACCCATTAAAGCCTAACGAGCCCATATGGAGCCACCATTTCTTGATAGAAATTATGACTGATATTTTGGTAAGAACTTCATTTTTCAAAAAAGTGTATCTGCACCGTTTAGAATGGATAATGATGATATACACTCGCAAAAAAAAAACACCTTGATCGATGTTACTTTTTCCTTGCTAGCGCTCTGAAAATACGTGTTGAATTTTTCGCCGAGAAACGATGAACTTCACTTTGATATAAATATTATTATTGATGTTATTCATGTCACAGTTGTTCTATAAATCATTTTTTGCGTTCTTATATTATCATTCAAGCCTATGAAATGTTTGGTGGATGCAAAGTGCTTTTCATGTTTTTGTTTTTTGACCGTAAACATAGCTGAGCCCATATGGAGCCACTAGGCTGTTATCAGTATAACTTGTGTTGCCGAGTTCTGAACATAATAAATTATAATTTAGTGGAATAACTCATCAGGAAGCTATTGATCGTGCGCACGACGATGATGATCATAATAGAGAAGTGTTGGATGTATTCATAGAGCCTCTAGAAAGTCATCTTTTGACGGACGAGGATTTAGCAGATGAGGAAGGACCTGGACTTGTTGATAATTTGAGCGAGAAACAGCTTGCTGCAAATGCCGAAATTGTTCTGACGGATCGGATAATGTGCGTATAGGAGGTACTCAAGATATAACTGAGGTACTGAGGAAGATCAGTTACCTGCAGAAGTCACTGAAGAGCCTGAAAATATTAGAAGACAATTAGTAGTGATTATCAAATCCCGAAATTATTCATTTTTGGATTCAGCAGATTTGGAGCTTCCAGTTGTACATTTTCCAAGCCCAGATTACTCACAATACAAAAATTTGACCTGCGTAAAATAGTATATTATATACCAAGGTTGAGAAAGTATTATTATAGCTGAAGCGCCAGTTTAGATCCCGAAGCGCAGCTGAGGGATATAAGGCGCTGAAGCTATAATAATTTTCTCAACCGTGGTTTATATAGTATTTTTTTTACTACTAGAAAATCGCCATCCTAATTCAGGGAGAGGTTAATAATGATGCACTTCACAGCTAGTAGTGAAAAAATATTATTATTTCCAATCATTTTGTTTCAAATGATTTATTTGAAAAAATAAGGAATGAAACGGCAAGTTACGCACAATTCAAAAATTTTCCAGATCCGCCAGTGACCGTTCAAGAACTGAAGACTTTCTTTACCATACTGATTCTAAATGGATATAACATTTTGCCGTCCAAAAGAAATTATTGGGAGAACGCAAAAGATATAAAGAACGAGCCAGTATCTAGTGCCATGAGAAGAGACCGGTTTTCCCAAATTTTTCGCTTTATACATTTTGCCAATAACTACCATGTGGATGAACGCGCTAAGATGTAGAAACTGCGACTGATAGCAGACATGTTGAAAAAAAAGTTCTTCGAACATTTTGTGCCAGACAAAATCTTTCATATGATGAGTCTATGATAAGACCTTTTGGTCGCCACGGGTGCAAACAATTTATACGTGGCAAGCCAGTACGGTTTGGTTTCAAAGTCTGGAGCCTGGATACACCCTCTGATATCTAATAAACTTTGAGGTATATCAGGGAAAGAATCCAAAGGCAAACATCAGATATGAAGATTTTATCAAAATTTATATGAAAATATGGATTTTGAATATTTGTTATACCATTTTTTCACAAAATGATATGTATTACCTAATATATTTCACAATTTGATATATTTTTATCTATTCTTTGCATGGATCACGCATCATTGTGAAACTACCCGGGTAGCGCCTAGTGGCTCCATATGGAGCCATGTCATTTGGGCAGTTTTTTTTGATAAAAAACATGGGAAATACTTATTTTCCTTGTATATGTAATAGTATTGACATGTTTTGGTAAAAAAAACCCCAATTTCATCAAAATTTTTAATCTCGGTCTTGATGGGTTAAGGAAGGGGCCTCGTTGCTGAAAACAACGCAGAAACGAAGTCTAATAGGTTGTAAAATTGTATTTTAGTACGTGGAAGACTCTTTGAACGCATCAGTACTAAACTTATTTCAATCCAAACATGTTGTATAAATACAGTCGTTTCAATTACAGATTGGTAGTCGTGGGTCGGAAAATATTTCAATCCGGTGCTATTACCTAGTGTGCATTTATCACCTCCTAGTGTGCAATAATCGATAGTTTAAACCGAGTCACGTGGGTTTCATTAGGTTGTTCTGATTGGTTGAATTGGGTATGTGGGCGATAATGATGATGATGATGATGATGATGATGATGATGATGATGATGATGATGATGGAGAAGTATAAAAAAATGATGTGATGAGTAATATAAGGATCCAATTTTGGTTTTCTTGATTTTGTTTGATGAAAAATACTATTTCCATAAAGTACCAAATAAATCTACATTTTGATTGAAGCCTAATTTTTCTTGTGGATGACACGTTTCGTCACATAGGGCTTTGACAAGATACATCTCAAAAAACAAATTTACTCCATGACTTTGCAGAACAGGAAAAAAATTCAGCAAATGATATTTGAGTGTGAAATGGCCCAAACCAACTGTCTAAATCAAAATGATAGTTAGAAATACATTGGACATTGATGGAACTAGAGCTACAAAACATCAAATGTGAGGCTAAGAAATCATGTTTTTGAAAAATCGCACCTCGGCTCCTTCGCAGCCGTCTGGTACGCAACTGGAGCATTATAGTTTCTAGGAACCATTGCATCGTGTTCCTCGACTTTGAAAATATAGAGTCCAATGAAAAAAGTATGAAAAAGGCACTGATTTCAAAAATGGTAATTTTTTTGGATCTTCGACCTCTTATAGAAAAAAACTCCAAGCCTCGGACAGAGTGGGAATTTTAATATGTTATCACAGATCAATTTTTGAAAGAATCCTCAAATTCTCAGCTCTTCAATTTATTCTAGGTTGAAAGATGTTTTGCCTGAGCTATTGCGAGTTACGCCTTTTTTAGCGCATTTTCCATCCTGATGAAAATTGCTATTTCAACCGCTTTGTCCGTCCGTCCGTCCGTCCGTCCGTCCGTTCCTCGAACTCCTCCCAAACTAGACGACCTAGCTTTCTAATTTTTTCGCTGTTACATAGCTGCCACTCCTAGAGGAGGGCTAGGCTATATTGGATGTCCATATTGCACCGCCAACATAGAGAAAACCGCCCCCGATAAACTTGAAATAACATAATATTGCACTTTCTACCAGACCTGATGCTCTGGTGTTCTCATTTTTTGAATAATACATAGTTGCCACTTATAAACGTAAGCCAAGAAACATTCCGTCTTCAATATGCGCCGCCGACATCAAAAAACTGCTAAAAACCGCCCCCAATCACTTTAAAATGAAAAACATAAACCCGAAGACATAGCGATCTGATTCTTTCGGTATATAAATAGCTGACTAAAAATGGGAAATCAATTTTCACTGATTGTCATATCTCCTTGAACATTTAGAAACTCCTAACTCAAACTGTGCAACAGTTACTTTGCCGAATGCTGCCACCCCCACACGCTGCCCTCAAAGTAAGAGATAAATGGAAAACATAAACCCGAAGACATAGCGATCTAATTCTTCCGCTATTTGGATAGCCGACTAAAAATGGGAAAGAATAGACTACTGTTGATTAGTCGCCGCTCCCAGCTCCCGCCCTCAAACAAAAAAATATTGATGAGTGAAAGAATTTTCATTCAAATCTATTTCATTGGCAAGTACCCCATTCTGATAACAAAATATCACAATGAGTTTCGAATGAAGAAAGTGGGCAAGGAATGGTGTTTCTCCTTCAACCAAATTTTTTTACGTCCACAATATGCCTCTTTGAGAAAATGCGCTACTGAGACTCACGCACGTGAAGGCATACTCACTTGTTTATTCTCTTACGGGGATTGTTTTTCTTCAAAAAAAGTGTAGCTGTGGTCCTTATAAGTAAAATGAACGATTTGAACCGTAACAGTCAAATGACAGCGACAAAAACAAAAAATCGTTTTGGAATGTGGTTACTGTGAACGCACAATACTTTGAAAGCGACTACACGAAAAGCCAATGTGGGGATTTTTTGGGACTTTGGATATGTTGTAGAGGATGAAATTCTAATCATAAAATTTCATTAATTGATTTTTCTGGGGTTTGGGCAATGTTTTTGCTATATTTACCGCGCTAATTATACTTGGAGGTATATCAAAAATCTAGGATGAAAGGTTTCCAACGGTCATCGATCCTGTACAAAGTTAACGGAGTGTTACGTATTCCGCGTACGGGTTCGGACATAATTGAGACAATCGTTTTTAAAGGCAAACTGTTTATTACTGCGTACTACAATAAATACACGCCAACAATTATCTACTTGGATATATCGCAGGTACTTCGCTTTTATCCGCTTGCTACCACTTCGCATTCCAATTCAATACTGACTGTCGCGCTGAGGACGGTGCTTTTATATGCCTCCGGTTGGTGTTCCCGAACTTTCCATCATCCTCCAGCAATTTCCATAGGGGCCTGGCATATGGTTTCCAGACGACTCCCGAATAATCACACACCTTTCGCGTATATTAATTCTGCCGTGCTCTAGAGCCGGCGCCTCCGCCAAAATGAACAGATGTGTCTCGATCGAGCGTTGAAGGTTCTCAATGCTAAGCCATCGCGTACACATCTGGAAATGCCCAGAGTTCCGCACTTGTATCTACAACCGCGATCTAATGGATGGAAGAATCTAGAAATATCGCGTGTTTATCAGAATGCACGGAATCGCCGTTCATAACAGGAGCAATCTGACTGGATAAAGAGGAAATCAAAGATGTAAAATAGGACTAATTTTCATTATAGAATTCGTCCTAGAATTTCAATAACGCAAGTATGGTTTCAATTAATGTTGCCGTCTAGAGTTAGACTTTCTAGACTCTTGTCTTGAAAAGGCGTCAAGACTTAGACAAGACCTCTAGAAACTCTTGTCTTGAAATTTCTAGTAGGGAGTAGGGCTGTCAAGATCAAGAGTCTTGATTGGACTATTGAAAAGAAAAAATTAAAAAAAAATCAGGTAGATTCCTTTCCGTTGATGACTTTTATATTTTCTACTGAATGTGTGATTAGCTTGTAGATTTCTTACAGAGTTTAGTGACAACATAAAATAACATAAATAAGGGTAAACGGGATGACAAAATGCTATTCAAAACTATATCTGCTTGAAATGAAAAATGATTGCAATGGGTTCTTGTATTTTATATTATTTTTCTTTTATTCGTTGAAATCAAAGTACCGAGATCACTACAAACGATATAAAATATCTCGTCTCAGAAGTCCCTACTTTTTTCTGAAAAATATCTGTGAATTTAGGAGTTTAAATTGGGAGAATAATGAAGCAATAAACCTGTTCTGCGTTTGCGCCCTAGGCTTTATTGCGCGCACTCTTTGTCATTATGCAATGACCATTGTTGTCAGGCTGTGTCTGATAGGCAGGCACATAGAAGCATCTTTCTGTTTATTGTGAATTTTATACAGGGTGATTCAAAAATGGCGCATTTCCTTTCGGGCACGTTATAATGGACGTTGACAGAGCATGGGAAAAATAATGAAAAAAATTAATCGGCTTCGATTTGCAAGATATTAACAAAAACAAATCTGTCCAATCTGGCAGCATCGCATCAGTACCTACCTGGCACCTTTAGATCAAAGAGGTACATCACAATAGCATTATTGTATTGTTAGGATTGTTACCCTGGAAACTCTGTAGAACCTGCCAGACCATACCAAACATACTTGCCAAATGTATTTTCACGGCACTTTTGAGGTGAAAGACGAATTTTGAAATATGAAAATACGACTCAAATCTCAGTTGCAAGAGAAATTTTCAATCAGGAACTACTAACGACATGTGACTCTTCGCAAGTAACAATGCTTTGCTTTGAAATCATGCAAATTGAAGAAGTTAAATTCTCAACTTCACCTCTTCATAACTCGAAGGATAAATGAGCCAATTTTTTTTTACTATTTTTTCCGTGCTCCCTTATTGTCTCCTACAACGTACACGGGAGGAAATGCGCCATTTTTGAATCACCCTGTATATCAGAAGACAATTTGATTTTCGGTTTGTGGTGGCAGTTCACTATAAATTTATAAAGTTTCGTCCAAGTGATTTTTTGTTCAAGGGCTGCTTCAACATCTTTATTCCTACTTCTTCAAAAAATAGCTGCGCTTTCTCAGATCGCAACTTCTAAGAAATTAGGTAGCTCGATGAAGCTTTTGGTCAATAGCTGCGAAACAAAGTGTTCCTTGCCAATAAATGGAAAATGATTCAGACAACATGCTGCAACCAGATATCCTCTCAATGAACCAAGGCAAAATACCGATTAAACTGTTGTTCTTTTCACAACTTGCGTGAAGTTAGTCTTCTTGCCCGCGTCAGGTTGACAAGCAGGAGCCTGACACAGGTCTGCAATTAATCGGTATATTTTCGACAAAAATATTGAACCATGTCCGCACCACGACATCTGGGAACTCTGGGTTCTGCTTAAACCCAATTAGACTCTTTCGTTATTGACTCTATATCATTTCCCGGTGCAAGATTTTTTGAGTACTTTTTTAAATGAACAGTACCTAGTTGACTATATTTATTCAGGCATCAACCTACAGCTATAAAATCGTATCTTGTCATTTTATATAAAACCTCATTGCAGAAATACGTCTAATAACAGGTCGGGGGTGGCGGTGGCAACCTTTTCTTTTTGCATTCACACCAATGATAAATTTCAGTGTCGATAAAAGTGGGTCTTTGTTTTGAAATTTGAACTTAGGTATACCCAAGTGAAATATTTTATTGAAGCGCGGTCTTTATTTGAAGGGTGCTCCTTGCTCCTCACGGTTTCTCTGTTTTTCTTGCTGAAAGATATTTATATTTCTGTCACGTATTTTTCTCGAAAGGAGTTTTATAGCAATTTAATTTCAAGAGTCTGGAAAAATTTCCATCAAGAGTTAGAGTCTTGTCTTGAAATTTTGAAATTATCTTGATATTTCAAGACAAGACAAGAGTAGGGCAACTCTTGCCTTGTCTTGCCTAGACGGCAACACTAGTTTGAATGACTGTGACAGACGCTTTAGCCTACGTGGTGTGTACATAATCAACTGAACTGCTGGACAACGAAGTTGCACCATTTTACGTATCACCCTGTAGAAAACTTACGTGAAGTTTCTCAAAATTCACTATTATAGGATGGGTTACGAAAAGATTAAGCTAGTTAATGCAACAAACAAAATGGAATCGCACTCTGCAATCAGGAGGTATTAGCCTCCAAAGTCGAACCACTTTTCCGATACCGACAGCTACTTCGTTGTCCAGCAGTTTATTAGCTGATCTAATAATAATGATTCGTTGAATAGTTTCTTTCTAATGGTAAGTTTTGCATATGAAATCGCTATCGACTATTTATTCCACTGAGCTTCATCAAAGTTTTGCCTTACCTTGCGATATCTTACAAATTACACAATAATAGCTCACGATCGAGCACGATTTGGAATCCTTCCTAGTTTGTGGCCGATTCCCGTGTACAACACTACTTATCACCTATCACCCCAACTATTCGATTGCCTGATGGCTAAAAGACAGGTACCTAGTAAAACTGAAAAGTTCCTCTTGGGCTTTTCATTCAGTATTGTTGAGAATCACCAAAGTAGTGAAAATGTCACTTTACCAGAAGCAACCAATGCAAGGTGCAATGAATGGAACCTGATTTACTTGATGGGTACAAGTGGACTTTTTCAGGCGATTGCTTCTGGTTAGCAAGATTCATGTTCGGCAACATTTTTCATCACAAACTCGTCCAGTTATGCCTTTTAGGTGCGATCGCTACCCAATTATTTATCTACATCTTTGAAGGATACGTCTTATACACCCATCCAGAGTACAGGGTGTTCACGATAAAATTCACCCCCCTCCAGTTGATTCCCCTTCAAGATATTTCGAAGAACTAAAAACTTTTTCTTCGCGATTTTTTCCAGGGACCCTAAATCGATCCTCTAAAAGTTTCAAATTGGTACCGTATACAGGGTGTGATATGTAACTTTTTTATTTTAAATGCAACACCCTATATTTTATTCCGTTATTTGATGAAGCCTTTTTTTCTGATTACAAATATATATGACACTTATGATTTATTTTGACAAGTAAGTTGTCGAAAAAATAACAAAATAGGTAGTCAAATAATTTTGTTTCACGGCAAGATGGCTTTGGTTTCTACAGTTCACTTGAAAAAAAAAGTTATTCTCGCAGCATTTTATCTGCGGAATTCAACTCTGCATGGAAAAATGGTCCAATTCGATCCTAATACAGGGTGTTGCGTGATTTTTATTTTTAATGTATTTGACTATCTATTTTATAATTTTTTTGACAGCTCCCTTGGCAAAATAAATCAATATTGCTATATATTTTTGTAATCAGAAAGAAAGGCTTCATCAAATGACGTAATAAAATATAGGGTGTTGTATTTGAAATAAAAAAGTTACATGTCACACCCTGTATACGGTACCAATTGAAAAATTTTAGACGATCGATTCAAGATCCCCGGGAAAAATGGTTGAGAAAAAGTTTTAACTTTTTCAAAATATCTCAAAGGGGAATCTCCTAGAGGGGGGGTGAATTTTATCGTGAACACCTTGTACTTCATGCAATACGCCCCTTTACTATTTGCAAGAACTTACGTGAGCCAAAAAAAACCGCTAGAACCTACTTATTTTGATATTTGACAACCAAGTCTCACCTTAGGGTTTTGGAGCAGCGATTGCAATATTAGTTAAAGGAAGGGATATCGACGATGTTTTCGGAACATTAAAATTATGGGCATTGGACAGTGCAGGAATTACCTTTTTACGGAAATCCAAAAGAACAATTTTGAAATCAAATTGTTTTGCACTTGCTATAATAGCCTTGAATGCAGTCATGTTTACGGTTTATCTCCATCCCAATAAAAGTGACGTGGATCTTTATTTGACCATGTTCATCATTAGACAGCGCTATCCAAACTATAGCAACGTTTCCAATTTTTTCATCAAACTTTTACTTGCTCCCCTATTCTATGCAATGGAAGTGCACTGCTACTTGTTGGCTTACGGAGTTCAGCATATATTGCTGCAGTACGATATGCATCGTGGAATTAGAAAAAATCATGGTCCACTGTCCCGGTGAATGTGAAAAGCTCATCGACGATGACGACTTTCAAGAAGAAATCAACCGTAGACTTGTGTTCAACATCAAACGGCTGGTCCATATAGTAGAGTAACCGTCAGTTCCACAAAAAAGATGATCAGCGATCAAGGCTGATTGCAGATTAACTGAACTTTTTTCTGCTGAATGCTAGGTGATTACTCACAAAAAATGCATGAAATCTGTACTAGACCCATCATCTTTCCATTATTGAGGGATAAACCAGCATTTCCATTGATCAGTCAGCTACAAATTGACAAACAAAAATCGCAAATCAACTAATCTCGAATTATCTGTTTTGTGGAACCGACGGTAAGTTTCCAATCATCATAATCATCTTTTACCTACGACCACTACCGTAAGTGCCGTATACCCCACAACTTGGAACCTAAGTAAGTGAGCCCTTACGCACATCGTGACGTATTCTGTAAAGTAAATCGCACAGCGTGCGGTAATGGTAAAGTAAATCGCACAGTTAGGGAATTTATGTTTCTGACGTTGGGGGAATTTTGATCGAAAGACGTTTCCAAATAATTCACATTCAAAAATGGGAGCATTTCACGGGAACCTGACGCGTGCCCCGGTAGCACCTTTCACACCGAAAGCACAAGCAAGACTAGCTGTATATATTCGTAGCGAAGGAATGGCCATAGAAGTGAGATGTATCAACAAAAAAATCGTCCAGATTTTTTTTCCAAGTAAGGGGTTTGAGAGTTTCTTGATTGAATTTTAGCTTGCATTTGTAGGGCTTAGTTTTTACTTGATCACAATAATTTTGCGAAATTTATTAAAAAATATACAAAATATCAATGCAAGGAGTGCCCGCAGTCACCAACAACTTGGGATCAAGTAGGTGTAAAAATTAGACAGTTACAACAAGCATCAAATGTCTGATGACAGATACTCTGCTGCCTGCCTACACAAGTTCGATAATTTTCAAATAATACTATTTATTGCTGTCCAGTATTCATGTCCCAGTGTTGTAATCAAACTATATCACCACCTTGAACGAATAATTGAATGGCTATAGGTAGGTACGCTTCTAAATACACCTCAGGCCTCGCTTTAGGCACAGTAAGTGAACACTCAATTTTAAAGAATCGATTTGTGGGTGCTTTTCTTCCAGGTCTCGACGGAAAGCGTTGTACAACAGACAACCACCGAGCCAGCAGACACCAGAGTTTGAAAATGCTATCCGTCTGTGACATTGGATTAATCTGATGGCCGTAAACACCACTCAAAGTACCTACCCTACCCCTTCTCCGATTTACTGTAGTTTTAGTTTTCAAAAGTGTATAATATAAGATACATAATACTATTATTCTTATTTAAATCCAATAAAAGTAATCAACTGAAGCAATTATTCGCTATAAAACCCTATAAACGCTCTAAATTCAGCAAAACCTAGTATCCTATGAACACGGATATTAATATTATGAACACGGATGACGGCCGCTGACACTGCTATGCGGTGCGTGCTGCTTCTGTCAAGAGTGTCAAGGCACACTTCGCACCGACCAATCAACACAATCTGCATACGGCGGGATTTTATTTGAATTTTGAATCAGGGGAGAACTTGAATCGTAGGTATTTCATGAAATACGTGGCTTTTTTACTTATAATTTTTGCCGTTTACAATACCACTGGCTACATTTCACGTTAATTATAGCTTTTAAGTCAATATCTACTGTTATTGTTGATGTAGGACTGTTTTATTACCTTGGATTTCTGAAAATTATTCTGGGCTCCTCACAAAGTTACAATACCGCTTTGGATTGGGGTCGTAGGTAAAGTACTGTACATGACACGAGTAGTAAAGCAATTACGCACTCAGGGAGTACTGCACTCGCTCGCTACGCTCGCTCGTGCGCAACTTTTCCCTGCGTGCGTAATATGCTACTTACTACTCTTGTTACGTAATGTACTATTAAGGAATAAAACGTTGTATTACAAAACAAAGATATTTTTCGAAGGCATAAAAGACTGGCCGACAGAAAATTGATAGATCCGCACTTCGTCTTGCTTGCTTGTAATGGTTTCATTTTCGGAGTATCGATAATGATGCTGATATACGAATTTAATTTGGGTACATACGCTTATTGCAATCAAAACACAATCCTTTGTTGTGGGTTCCTGGTGCAAGCTTGTGTAGCTTCTGGTCATTTATTATACTACGGACAGAAAATGGAAAATGCGGTATTACATAGGGATGTCGAGAAGAAATTATTTTAATAAATATAATTTTTATATCTAAGCCTGAAAATTTGCGACTGGTCATTACACAGATGAAATGGCATTGCTTCGATAGACGAAACAGGAGAAATATCTTGATGATTATGCCATGGCAATACCGATGAAGTTCAGTTTCTCAACAAATACTGCCATCAATTACAACCTCGGCCTTGGAGTAAGTGTTGAGATAATGCAGATTGCATAAATATACTTGTAGTAGTACATGTACCGTATGGTCAAAAACTTTCCTCCTCTAGGCAGGCTGTGGCCTGGTCAAAATCAGCCTCGTTTGCCTGACGATGACCAAACCAAAGCCTGCCTAGAGGAGAAAAGTTTTTGATTATACGGTATTATAATCGGTGCTCATTTGAAGACTTATCACCTCTAATTTCTCGCTCCAAAAATGTTTTTGAGGAAAAAGCCATGAACAGGTTCATTCCATTTCCTGGAGGAAATAACGATATGGTACGACGTCTAGCATACGTTTTTGTTTCACTACCCCAGATAGCCCCGAGGGTAGCTATTCTTATATTACTCCTCACCTCCCCCTGACATTACATTTATTTGGACTGTCTGTGATCGTCTCAACCTTTCGGTCCGCTTTTGTTCGTGAGGGCGACTCGCGATGGAGGAAGAAGAAGAAATAAAAAGGAGAGTGACGGATTCAGAAAAGGCACTCAGTGGAAGAATCGTCAAACAAGCCCCTGAGTTGAGCCCAAAGAAGAAAGACTCTTAAATCTGTGACAAGATGACAACGACTCACTGATAGTTTCCGGTACTCAATATAAGTAATTATTAGTAACACAAAATCGAAGAGACATCACTAGACAAATATAAAAACAATAAAATCAACAAGGCACAATAAAACCAGCGATAATAAAACACATCAATACAAAAAACAAAAACCCAAAACGGTGTTAGTTGGGGATCTTGATAAATACATGCATCAAATATCTGTCAAACATATCAGCAAGCATAAAAAATGACATGAAAAAAATGCTAGAATCACCACAAAAAAGACGGAAGACAATTACATGTACATGAAAATCAAACTATGGCACAGACATAAATAATACGACGTACAAAACATACAGTCAAGAGAGTATTATCAGACAGAGACGCAGCAAATTCAAGTATTATAATTATGATATTTATTATTATAGATTTGAGGTACATTAAAGAGACGCAATTAGTACAGATATTTAAGTGAAAATAAGTACTACGTACCTCGAGCATACACAAAAACACTTCTTCCGCTAACAGACGTATATCGGTTCTTCCCACATTTCTTGCGCCAAGCACTGAGTTCCCTAAAAATTAGTCCTTTTTCCCCGCGGCTCCTCAACAGCCCACAAAAAATCACGTGAGCCAAAGTAATGAAAATGCCCTCTGCCCCCTCAACGGCATGGCCAGGCCATGGGTTCCTACAAGTATTTGCTCTCTCTCCTAGGCGTATTTCGATAATGGGAACAATTTTTCAAACCTATGGACGACGCGCTTATTTGATACATGCTCAGGTGTTGATGTCAAAATAAAGCGAAACCCCACAATATAAATTAAAACAAAAATTGGAGCAGGAGTCGAATGACACCTCATCTCAAAAGTGTGACGACACGCGTATCAAGTGACCAATTTTCATGGAATTTGGAACATATTCGTGCCTTATACCGCGAAACGATCTTGATGAAACTTGAAACATACGTTTGCTTTGTATAACGATCTAACATGCGTAGGTTGCCTCCAACGCTTCGTCTGGAATAGAACAGTGATGGCTGTCGCTATTCACTCGTGGTAGTCCAGTCCTGGTTCGGAATCCACTTTAAACTGCAGTATTCAATATGAATAGGTGAAGAAGCAAGACGATGATAACCCTTGGTAGGTTATCTCACCACGCAAAAATTGTGAATTCTGGTTGCCTAAAAAGACAGATGTTTGACAAGGGACATTTCGCGACTGACGTTATTTGGCGTTTTATGGAATATTCTCATCAAATACCACTCGAGCTAATGAATTTTGGTGCAAATTTCTGAGACCTTGTCTTGACCTTGAGCAATTCTCATGAAGCAGTCAACTTGGTCAAGTTCATGGCAACAACGCTAACGAGAATTTCAAAAATTCCACCACCCGAAAAAACTTTTAGCTTTTGTGGTATTACATACGACTAAATTTTGGGAGCAAGAAATCGGGGGTGCTATATATTTTCAAATGAACAGCCTGTAGCTACCTAAAATATCATCCTATCATTTATTTTGGTGAACGACTTATACATTTACCCTGGGTTGTACCAAAAAAATTATACGCCATTAACGCTAATACGGGATTAAATGGAAATCAAATCTGGCCAATCCTAGTAGGGTGACCATGGGAAATGCATAAAATTTTTAGCTAATCAATCATACACCTATCCCACCGCGATATCAACTCGGGAACCCACTGCGTGCGTCGGTGGCATAAGGAAATTTTTCTTGGGGTTTGGACATAATTGGCTATTCTGGTAGTAGTAGGTTGTTCAACTTATAGTAGAATAAACTGCACATGTTTAGTTCATTTTTTGTGGATTGTTTACAAAGCTATTTTTGAGGTTAATTTTCAGTTTTATCTGATGAGTGTCATACATTTGATCCTGCATACCATAACCATAATTACTATTAATTTTAGTTAGTAGGTACCAGTTTTTACTATGGTTTTCAATGCATAAATGCATACTGTTGCAATGCAATGACAAAATGTGAAACTAGGCAACTGACACTGACAGTAGATAATATGCGGTGAGGATGCTGTTGCATCCTTCCTTCGAGATGGAAGGATGCAAGGATCACCCCTGTATTCAAGGCTGGAGCTGAGAGTGACATCACGAATTACCGCCCGATAGCCTTAATATGTGGTTTCGCCAAAATCTTTGAGATGTGTCTCTACGACCGTATCTTCGCCGGTGTCCGTAATCTGCTTTCCACTAAGCAGCATGGTTTTTTTGACAAGCGCTCAACTACTTCCAACCTTGCAACTCTTAGCCACTACCTATGCCGAGAAGTTGACGGCGGGGGGCAAGTGGATGTAGTGTATGCGGATATTGCGAAAGCTTTCGACAGGGTAAATCACGAAGTGTTGGTGTCCAAGCTCTCGAATTACGGTTTCCATGACAACCTAACGAATCTCATAAGAGACTACCTCACCGACAGGAAACAATTTGTCGAGTATAGGCGTGCGGTTTCGCTTCCTTACATCGCGACCAGTGGGGTTCCGCAGGGCGCAAACCTCGCCTCGGAGCTCTTCCTTATTTTTATCGACGACATCGTTGAGAGGATTAATGGAAACCTCGATGGAAACATTCTCATTTTTGCCGACGACTTGAAGATTTACAGACGAGTCAGTTCCGAGGGGGATTGCCGGATGCTTCAGAGTGACCTGGACGCGATCGTGGATTGGTGTGTCGCCAACGGTATGCAGATGAACCCGAACAAGTGTGGCGTTGTCAGTTTTAGCAAACTCAGAGGACCGCAAAAATTTGACTACAGAGTTGCCGATGTGGTGCTACCTCGCCACTCCGGCATCAAAGATCTCGGTGTACACTTTGACGAAGGACTATCGTTTGCTGACCACATCGATGCCATCACTTCTTCAGCAAGCCGTACGGTCGGGTTTGTCTACAGGATTTGCCGTGAGTTTCCTGGGGTGGCTGCCATGATGACCTTGTACCGAACCCTGATTAGGCCCAAGTTGGAGTATTGCGCGGTCATATGGGCACCACATTGTGAGAAGCGCATCCATCAGGTTGAGGCCGTGCAGCGGAGGTTTCTCAAGCTGCTGCACTTCCACAGAACGGGACACTATCCAGAGAGGGGATTCCCACAGGCCCAGCTGTGCTCAATGTTCGACTGCGATTCTCTTTTGGTCCGACGTAACTTGAGCTCAGTAATGTTCCTCTACAACATCTGCAATGGACTTGTGGACTGCATGGATTTGCTGGGGGAGGTCGCCTTCCATGTTCCAAGACTGGATGCAAGATTTCCCGTGTGCTTCCATACTCCGAGGCAACGGACCAACCTGGTTTCCCCCATACATCGTTCCTGCAAGCTGTTCAATAACCTTATCCGTGAGGATAAGTCTCAGGCCTTGGACATAAACTCAGCAAGTAGAGATTCCTTCAGGGAGAATGTAGCGGCTGTTATGTCGAAAATACACGATTATTGACTGTTTTTATTTTTGATGTGGTATAATTGTGATTGTTATATGTACATTGTAGCTATTGTTTCTGTGTGTCCACGTGCTCTGTACTTTCCATATAATTGGGCAACGCCTGTTTGGAAATAAACCTTATTTATTTATTTATTTATTTATTTATATGCGCCGATGCTCGTCAGACTTGCCAACCTCAATTTTGAATTTAGTTATATTGGCTGTGCACTGGGTCCAAAATTTTCCGACGGGATAGGTGTATTGGATCATTCTCTTTTGTGAAACCAGAATTTCTATTATTCACCAACGAGGACTGACCAAAAGAAATTTCACTACAATGTCGTATTATATTAATTAGGGTTTCCAAACTTTCGTTGTCTTCTTCTACCGTGACATCATGCATGAATCTGGTTTATCGAGGTCATCGTATTGACACACGACGTTTCGTTTCTGACCGATAACAACACTACCCAAAGAAGAAAAAAGGACCATCAATAACCTATTTTATAGGTGTTACCTTGTTTCTGGTTTCACTTCACTGTGTTTTATGCGGTAGAAATTCAAGGTCAAGTGTGTTGTGTGTTTTTACCTTTTCACTGCTAACTAGACAGCAACTTGTCAGTTCTGTCACAGTGGTGCCTTAGGGCACGCCACATGCGGTGGTGGCTGAGCCTACGTATATTAAAATCAACTTCCACACCATAAAAAATGCTTCATCCGTTGAAAATGGTTTCGGTGGCTGCGGTGACTTTCCCCACACGATAAATGAGTGGTTTTAAAATTGCTGCTGCTAAACTTCTTCAGTAAAATTCCAACACGTTCTCAGAACGAAACGTCATCAACGTCAAAACGTCAAATGATGACCTCGAAAAACAATGTGTTTTCTATCTCCTAAAATTGGAAAGGTCAATTGAGCGTTGGTGCAACCCAGGGTTAGTGCTCTACGACTCCATTAATTTTCAGATGATAAGAGGGCTATATTCAGTCCTATCACTAATTTTGTCTTCACGGAATTATCGTCAAGTCGACTAGATTTCAACCAGGGTAACCATACCAAGTAATCCAACAATAATTGATAAGACACGTTAATCTTGAATACTACTTCTCACTCTAGTTGCATTCCATGAGTTCTAGGCTCTTTCTATCAAAAACTTCGTCGAGTTCCTTTGCATTTTCAGATTTTGCAAATGATTATGCAACAAAAAGCACGATCATTTAAGTCAATGGTGCAATAGGGGGTCCAGGTGTGTACAAAAATAACTATCGTCAGATTTATTATTAACACGTTAAATCTGCTTTTAATGCTAACCGTCAGTTCCACAAAAAAGATGATCAGCGATCACGGCTAATTGCAGATCAACTGCACTTTTTTCTGCTGAATGCTAGGTGATTACTCACAAAAATGCCTGAAATCTGTACTAGACCAATCATCTTTTCATTATTGAGGGATAAACCAGCATTTCCATTGATCAGTCAGCTACAAATTGACCAACAAAAATCTCAAATCAACTAATCTCGTATTATCTGTTTTGTGGAACCCACGGTGAGTTTCGGCAAGAAAACGTAATCGTCGATTAATCACTGAGTTTCAAAGTTTTACCATGCTTTGCCAGGTTTTATAAATTACAAAATAAATAATATTTATTTTGGATGGATCATTATTTGGAGTCCTTTCTGGTTTGTGGCCTTTTCCATGCAGAACACTACGATTAACCCTTAGAGTACTGCGCTATTTCGACTTAATTAAAATACGGCGTGAGGTAGATAATGGACCTCACAGTTTTTAGCGCATTTTCCATCTTGATGAAAATCGCTATTGCAACCGCTTTGTCCGTCCGTCCGTCCGTCCGTTCCTCGAACTTCTCCCAAACTAGACGACCTACTAACTTTCTAATTTTTTCGCTGTTACATAGCTGCCGCTCCCAAAGGAGGGCTAGGCTATATCGGATGTCTATATTGCGCCGCCAACATAGAGAAAACCGCCCGCGATAAACTTGAAATAACATAATATTGCACTTTTTACCAGACCTGATGCTCTGGTGTTCTCATTTTTTCAATAATACATAGTTGCCACTTATAAACGTAAGCCAAGAAACATTCCGTCATCAATATGCGCCGCCGACATGACAAAACTGCTAAAAACCGCTCCCAATCACTTTAAAATGAAAAACATAAACCCGAAGACATAGCGATCTGATTCTTTCGGTATATAAATAGCTGACTAAAAATGGAAGAAGATAGGCTACTTCTAGTTAGTCGCCGCCCCCAGATTCCGCCCCCAAACGATAAAAAGTGCAACTTTCACAAATGTTACTGATTGGGATGTTCCCTTGAACATTTCGGAACTGCCAACTCAAATTGTGCAACATTTGCTCAGCCGAACGCTGCCGCTCCCACACGCCGCCCCCAAAGTAAGAGATAAATGAAAAACATAAACCCAAAGACATAGCGATCTGAGTTTTCCGCTATATGGATAGCTGACTAAGAATGGAAAAGGATAGGCTACTTTTGATATGGCGCCGCCTCCAGCTTCCACCCCCAAAAGAAAAAAAGTGCAACTTTCAGCAATTTTCACTGATTTAGCTGATACTGCTACCTCGAACATTTAGAAACTCTTGACTCAAACTGTGCAAGAATTTCTTTGCCAAACTCTGCCGCTCCCACACGCCGCCCCCAAAGTGAGAGATAAATGTAAAACATGAACCTGAAGACATAGCGATCTAATTCTTTCACTATATTAATAGCTGATATAAATTGGAAAAATATAGGCCACTTTTAATTAGCCGCCGCCTCCAGCTGCCGCCTCCAAACAAAAAAAATGCAACTT
Source organism: Anaspis maculata (assembly GCA_949128115.1). Classification (NCBI taxonomy): domain Eukaryota; kingdom Metazoa; phylum Arthropoda; class Insecta; order Coleoptera; family Scraptiidae; genus Anaspis; species Anaspis maculata. The sequence goes on from OX421962.1 coordinate 24,139,720, forward strand.
TCACAATTTTCACTGATTGTCATATTTCCCTCACATTTAGAAACTCCCAACTCAACTGTGCAACAGTTACTTTGCCGAATACTGCCGCCCCCACACGCTGCCTCCAAAGTGAGAGATGAATGAAAAACATAAACCCGAAGACATCACGATCTAATTCTTTCGCTATATGGATAGCCAACTAAAACTGGGAAAGAATAGGCTACCTTTGGCATGGCGCCGCCTCCAACTTCCACCCCAAAAAAAAAGGGCAACTTTCAATAATTTCCACTGAAAATCATTTTAATGTTACCTCAAACATTCAGAAACTCCCAACTCAAAATGTGGAAGAATTTCTTTGCCAAACTCTGCCGCTCCCACACGCCGTCCCCAAAGTAAGAGATGAATGTAAAACATAACCCTGAAGACATAGCGATCAAATTGTTCCGCTATATAGATAGCTGACTAAAAATGGGAAGAGATAGGCCACTTTTGATTAGTCGCCGCCTCCAGCTCCCGCCCCCAAACAAAAAAAATGCAACTTTCACAATTTTCACTGATTGTCATATTTCCTCAAACATTTTGAAACTCTTAACTCAAACTGTGCAACAGTTACTTTGCCGAATGCTGCCACCCCCACACGCTGCCCTCAAAGTAAGATATAAATGGAAAACATAAACCCGAAGACATAGCGATCTAATTCTTTCGCTATATGGATAGCCGACTAAAAATGGGGATGAATAGACTACTGTTGATTATTCGCCGCTCCCAGCTCCCGCCCTCAAACAAAAAAATATATTGATGAGTGAAAGAATTTTCATTCAAATCTATTTCATTGGCAAGTACCCCATTCTGATAACACAATATCACAATGAGTTTCGAATAAAGAAAGTGGGCAAGGAATGGTGTTTCTCCTTCAACCAAATTTCTTTACGTTCACAATATGCCTCTTTGAGAAAATGCGCTACTGAGACTCACGCACGTGAAGGCATACTCACTTGTTTTTTTTCTAGTTAACTAACAGTTTTTGCAGAAATGGTCAGGAATTGTGGAACTTATTTATTTGAACTTATTTGCAAAAGAATATCTTCATTCTGAAAGCAAAAGCAACAGATCAAAATTAATCCTTAATTACACGCAAAATTGATCGAAACACTTTTTCTTTCAGGCATTCAGTTTTTTCGGATATTATGAGTTGATAATCGTGGTAGGTGATAAACTATTTCAATAGCATCTTACTACAATCTTGGAGTGCTTTGTTTAGTTTGTTTTATTGACATAAATGTTTTAAATTTTCACATTAATTTTCAGATGATAAGAGGACTGTATTCAGTTCTGTCACTTATTTTATCGTCCCGAAATTATCGTCAAGGCAACTAGATTTCAATCAGAGTAACCAGACCAATTTATCCAATAATAATCAACAAGTCACATGAATCCTCAATACTGATTTTTACTCTTGTTGCGTTCCAGTTCCAGGCTACCAACCTCGGGAGCGTTTATCAATTACTGATGAATATGGAAACACAAAGATGAATTTGATAAAACGCCGTTTTGTTTGTTTTGGTAGATAAGATCTTTTCTAAGAGTCCTGGGTCCGTCGTGAGCGGTTTTCTTCAAAGTTTTCTGTTGATTCTTTACGCCTTCCATATCTGTCAACTTCACTTTATTCACAATATTTGTAGAGTGTAGGTATGAGCACAAGGTAACATTTCTTGCCTTTGAAAAAGTACTGACCAAAGACATCATCAATGATTAAATCATCAGTCATCTGAATCTTCAAAATCTATCCGATGGATTGGAACCAAATTTGGTACAAACACAACAAAAAAATCAAATCAAGACTGCAGTTGAAGTTGTTCACTGTTTCCTAGTCTGGCGCTACGAATGTTGATTTTTTCCCCTGTAACCTGTAACCCAAAACGGCCGCTCACCCGGGTTTTGACCATGATTACCCACGTTTGGTGCAAGTAAGACGTACTAAAGAATTTAATTATAATATAATATTAGTTATACATATAGTGAGTTGAAATCAACAATATAACAATCGTCATTGATAAAGTATAGTGTGAAAATGTAAGTGTATGATATGAAGTGTAAAATATTGATTATCTACAAGCGTTAAATAATACCCGTCACTTTTAGCACGTCGTCATGGGCAACGTGAAAAAATGATGATTCTGCGCATTCCTGTCATATTTTCAATAAATTCTGACATTTACCAAACATTTCAAAGACCATTGTAGATAAAATCCTGTACGATACACGCGTTAAAAGTGTCTCATTTTGTTCGCGGGGTTGCTCTACTCGCTAATGCTCGTTTCGCAAGCGTCCCCGCTCACAAAATAATACCTGTCACTTTTAACACTCATATCGTAAATAACTATTATATGATGATAATAAAAAATAATAATGTAAATAATGTGAAAAGCTTAAGAATATATATAGATGATCACGTGGGCCCAGCAGCGTGCAACCCCACCAGGCCGCGCTGGGGACCAGCGGGAAATTTTCATTTTTCCAGGTTTCTGACTAGAGTTTTTTCCAGGTTTCTGACTAGAGTAAGCCTCAATATCGACAATGGCAACGGACCATCATGGCCTGAGAGGCTATAGGTGCATGGATATCTTTTTTAATTTTTTTAAACATGCGAAATGTGGTCCCTCAAGAGTACCTACTAATGTTGGGCTTATTTTTTCGTATTTTTTTGAAAAACCAAGGTATTTTTCAAACTTACACCTGTGCTAGGGGACTCAATTTTTACTGGACTTTAACGTGACATCAGTGGCCTGGTAAGAAAAATTGCAAAAATTCGATGGCAGTGAACGTGGTAAACAGTAAATGAAGTCTCTCATAACTGACAAAGTTATTGTTTTCAGTAATTTTGCTAGGTTTGGTAAGCAACCTAAGTTTTGTACTAAAATCCCTCAAGAAAGTTGAAATAGTCATCCTCGCGCCTACAAAAATTCCATAGATCTCAATGTTTTCTAGGTCATATTTGAGAAATGGAACAGAACTGTTGTTGAAGACCCCTTGAAGCGGCCACCGCCCTGGTTACGTTACTCAGTGAGTGAGCTCGTGATTTTCCTCTCTTCAGTTACAGAGCTGATCCAATTCGCGATAGATCGACCAAAAGCTTTACAGATTCAACAACACCTCTTTATTAGAGTTCAAAAAGCCGTTGTCGAAATCTTCCTCTATATCCCGAAAAGCACCAAGTGCAACCTCTTGGTTATCCAAGGATCTTTCAGTCCTGTGTGTGGGTTCAGGTGCACTCAACTCGCAGGATTTTCCTCCTTGGTGTATGCGTAACTGGATGTCGATGTAACGGCGGTCTGTCCAGTGATCGTCCCTGGATTGATTTGCATTTTCACGTTGCATTTTCAGATTTTGAAAATTATTGTGCAACAAAAAGCACTGTTATTAATTTTGTTAACGCGCCAAAATTTTGTTCATTTTGCGCAAGCGCGAAGCCAGCCGCGCCATGTTATTATGTGAGCAAGTCATATTGAGTAAAGAGTATACGAACAAGCAACCAGCGTTTCCTTATCGAAGTATAAAATTCATAAAATTACACAACAATTATTGGTCCTTCGAGCCGGATGATACAGCAAACAAACGTCCCAAGTTGTGCAGCATCCTGCATCAACTTCAGTTCGGCTCTCCATTTCAATCTCAGTGAGTTATTCATAATTTTGCATTGGTTTCTCCGAGGTCATCGTTCGTTCATTTCTGGGCGTCAACGGCAAGCAACGATGCGACCTACCACGCCATCTGTCATCAAAACTTCGCAGCAGTGACGGTAACAGCCTATTTTACCGGCTCAACCTCAATGACAGCACTATCATTGCCAGCTGATTGTCATTGAAAAAGCGCAAAACGTCATCTGTCATCGATCAAAGATCAAGAGCAAATCAACAGCGTGCAGCTTCAGTTCAACTCGGCAGGTGGTGTCCAAACAATTATTCCTTCCTTCTTCTCTCCTTCACGCTTCTTTTATTTTTCCGTGTACAGACTTGGCTAAATTTGAGCTGAGAGCCAACATTCATTGCCAAACCGGAAATAATCGTCACGTACAGTTTACAGCACGGTACTACCGTGGTTTACAGTCACTGGGTTGCTTACAGTGGGCCTCCTGGTGTGGTACAGATTCAGTTATATTACTTGCAGTTTTAAATCAAAATTCCTGAAAATTTTCAGTTGATTGTTGCTCAACCAAGTTTTTTCTTCCTTCTTTTACAGTAATTCATTAACAGCCGCACTTAGCGTACTAAAGTGTTTCAAAAGTGGCTTTTTAAGCTGATTTCAAGCGTCGGCAAACTTCGCGTTGTGTAGCATTCTTCAAAAATCATTTCCCTTGCAGTTTTACAGTAAAAACCGACATAATGACAAACAAATCCAAGAATGTAAAGGCGCTTTTGGCCAAGTTCGAGATAACCTTGTCCAAAATGGATGATTTTGAAGATCAGTTGACCTCTATTGAAAGTTCAGAGACCCTCGATGAGGTCACCCTTCAAGTTTTTCAGAAATCTTTCACGGCGTTTGAACCGGTCAGGGATAAATACGAGGAATTGTGTACAGAAGCGATCATCATTTCTTTGTCCTCAGAACAAATTCCGTCTTTTAGTGAGTTCAGCAAGAAGTTTACCTTCTTGCTGAACCTCAGCAATACCTGCAATACCTCAGCAATACCTCTTCAATTTGATTATATCTACTTCAACTTATCCCAAGATCTGGAAGCAAACGCGCGTCTGTCCAGTGCTGAAGAAAGGTGACTCCACAATGCTGAACAATTACCGACCCATTTCCCTTCTCTCTAATTTTGCTAAACTTTTTGATATCATTCTTTATGATCAGATTTACCCATTGGTCAAGGGTCACATTTCATTGTCTCAGCATGGTTTTATGGAGAAGCGATCCACCGTCACGAATCTGGCATGCTTTTCGCAGCATGTGTCTGAGGTTTTGGATTCGCACGGACAGGTCGACGTGATCTACACGGACATTTCTAAAGCTTTTGATCAGATAGATCTGAACCTGCTGATGCGTAAGCTTGATAGACTTGGCTTTTCCTCACCACTGTTGCAGTTGTTTCGCTCCTATCTCTTTGATAGAGAGCATCGTGTCACGTGTCGCTTCACTAGGTCCGGTCCATATGTTCCAACTTCTGGAGTTGCTCAGGGTGCCAAGTGGGGACCACTGTTATTTCTAATCTATATAAACGACTTAGCTGAGGCAATAAACTGTAATAAGCTGATGTTCGCTGATGACCTGAAAATTTACTCTACGATAGATACGATGTTTGATTGTGCTGCATTGCAGAGATGTGTGGATGCTGTTTGTGAGTGGTGCAGTGGAAACGGCCTCTCTCTGAACGTTGATAAGTGCGTTGTGGTCACATTCACCAGAAAGTTGAGACCAGTCACGCATGACTATAATATAGGCCGGGTGGTCGTAAGGCGTGGTGAGGTTGTTAGGGATCTCGGAGTCGTCTTTGACAGTTCTTTTTCTTTCAGGTATCACGTGGATGATGTAATTTCGTCTTCACTCAGGATGCTTGGTTTCGTATATCGCACCTGCAGAGAGTTCAAGAGTGCTTCTTGTCTCAAAGCACTTTATTGCAGTCTAGTAAGATCAAAGCTGGAATATGCTTCATTGATTTGGTATCCCATATACAGCACTCACGTGAACAGACTTGAATCAGTCCAGAGAAGATTCTTAAAATTTTTATCATTCACGCTTGATGGTGTGTATCCTCCTCAGGGGTTCGACCACAATTTGTTGTTGATCAGGCACAAGGTTATCTCGCTGGAGAAAAGACACACAGTGTTGAGTGTCAGATTTTTGTACAATTTAATACAGAATTCTATCGACTGCCCAGAGCTTCTTGAGCGACTCAAATTTTTGGTGCCTCGATTAAATGCGAGACACCATTCTACTTTTTACTGCGACACTCCCAACAGCAATGCTTTAATCAGGAGTCCGATATACACTGTGTGCAGCAATTATAATAGACATTCGACAGACAGTGATATTTTCTTTGATTCCTTTAATGTTATACAGACCAGTATTTTAAATTATTGTGACTAGTGATATTCTTCTGTGATTAATCTATTGTTGTATTTTCCTATGACTGGGCACTTCTGCCTGTTGGAAATAAATCCTTCTTATTCTTATTCTTATTCTTAAGAAGTTTCTGAATTTGACAGGTCGAGCCTCGCTCATTCTGGACAGAAACAATCCAAAGCAACTAATTAGTTCTAACTCATGTGTAAACAATAAATGTGAGAACACATCTAGCAGTCACCAAAATGTAAAATTGCCAGTTTTGAATGTTCCTACTTTTTCGGGTTCTTACTCTGACTGGACGAGTTTTCGGGAGACATTCTCCGCATTGATAGATAAAAATACTCAACTTTCGGACGTCGAGAAGTTTTTGTATTTGCGGAATGCGCTCACAGGTCCCGCAAAGGAGGTAATTCATGAACTCTCCGCCACTTCGGCAAATTATCAAACAGCTTTTCGGATGTTGGAAGAGCGCTACAATAATGGAAAATTAATTTTGTTTTCTCATGTTGAATCAATTTTTGATTGTCAGAAAATACAGAAAGAATCTGCAGTAGAATTGCGGAAGTTTCACGATAATCTAACGCGTCACCTGCGTGCTCTTGAAAATGCATCAGTTTCAGATGAGCAATTCAAAGCTGCTACTATAGCATACCTAGTCAAGTCCAAAGTTGACAGCAGCACTGCTGCTCATTACAGCAAGTTCAAAGTTGAGCAAATGCCTACTTTGAAAGAAACTCATCAATTCCTGTCCGAGAGATGTGAACTGTTGGAAAGCATTTCCGCCAGTCAGTCAAAATCATCATCTTCAAACAGTCAATACAAGCACAATTCAAAACCACGGGAAAACAGACAGTGGAACAGTGGTACAAAGCAATCTTTCGTCGTTTCATTTCAAAATTCCTGCATCCTGTGTGAAAATGATCATCAAATCTTTTCATGCCCAAATTTCTTATCATTGTCAAACAAGGACACAATAAAATTTCCGAATTGAAAACGTGTAAAAATTGCCTCAAGCATAGTAGTGAATTCAAATGCAATTCAACCTCATCCTGCAAACACTGTCAAAAATCTCACAATAGCCTCCTCTGCTTCGCGAAAGCTAAAAGTGAAGAATCACAAGGTTTGGTTCCAAGCTCCAAAACCGACAATCAGAAAAACGAGTCCAAATCAACCAAAACAGATGTGACTGAAATCAAGTCAGTGACTTCAACATCTTGTACTTCCAACACATGCCAGGTTTTGCTCTCTACTGCAAATGTGCGAGTGAAATCAAAAGATAATAAATGGTACAAAGCACGCTGCCTTTTAGACAGCGGCTCTCAGTCGAATTTCATTACAGAAGATCTACGACGTAAGCTCAACCTTAGCACAAAAAAGGTAAGATCAACTATCATTGGTATCGGCTCCAAAACAACACAAGTACAAGAAACTACTTCAATACAAATTTCGTCAATGCATAACAAAAATGTTACGTGTTATGTTAAAATGTTTTGTTATTCCAAAAATCATCGACAATTTACCCATTACCAGTTTTTCCAAAAACGAACTAAACATACCCGATAATATTGTGTTGGCCGATGACAACTTCAATTTATCATCTCCAGCCGACATCCTCATTGGAGCATCCCATTTTTACACCCTACTTTGCATAGGACAAATTAAACTTGGTAAAAACAAGCCATCACTGCAGAAAACCCTGCTCGGGTGGGTAATCTCTGGTTATCTGCCTTCCGTAGTGAATGCCCCGGCTACAAACAATGTTTAATGTTTATTCTAATTTTGTAATGGAAGATCATTCTGCTGTTTCCAGTGATGAATTGAACGAATCCCTGTCAAAATTCTGGCAAATTGAAGACATACAGCCCAAATGAAAAACTTCACTACTTTCACAAAAGGAAAAATTTTGCGAACTTCATTTCCAAGAAACAGTAACACGCGATCGTGACGGAAAATTGATTGTTCACATCCCATTCAATAACAACCTTTTGCATTTAGGTGATTCCAAGGAACAGGCCTTTCAGCGATTTCTCAAGTTGGAAAAAACATTTTCCAGAAAACCGGAGTTAGGCGAACAGTACGCACAGTTCATGCATGAATATCAGCGCCTTGGTCACATGACGAAGGTTTCTGGCACGGCAAGTCACGACGCCTCCTTCAAAATTCCTATACTTGTCAGGGTGATTCAGTGACAACCGATTCCATCCCAAGCTTCTATCTGCCGCACCATGCGGTACTCAAAGAAACCTCCTTAACGACAAAACTCCGTGTCGTATTTGACGGTAGTCTCAAATCATCTGCAGGTATCTCTATCAATGACTCTCAAGTGGTCGGCCCGGTTGTACAAGATGATTTGTTTTCCGTGTTATTGCGTTTTCGAGAAAACGAAGTAGCATTGACGGGTGACTGCGAAAAAATGTACAGAATGATAAAAATTACACCGCCTTTGAGAAAATTCCAGAAGATACTATGGAGGGATAATCCCTCGAATCCAGTAGATACCTACGAATTAAACACCATCACGTACGGAACTAGCAGTGCTAGTTATCTTGCAACGAAATGCTTACAATACATTTCAGTAACCCAACACGAGAATTATTCTCAAAGTGCTCCCATAATTCAGACGAACTTCTACATGGATGACTTTCTTTATTCGGGTAAAAACATGGAAGAAGTTTCCAAAGTCAAAAAAGATATTACAGCCATGCTTGCTAGTCACGGCATTCCACTCAGGAAATTCTTGTCAAACAGACCAGAAGTCCTTTTGGATACAATGATACAGGCCAATCCTTTCAGACCATTCCCATCGGAGAAAGGTCAAACGCAAAGGCGTCAGGTTTGTCTTGGAATTCTATCACTGATTCTATTTTCTATGATCCACAGATCAAAAACCAAGGTCCTTCCAATACAAAACGAACCATGCTATCGATCATTTCCCAGTTATTCGATCCTTTGGGTCTCTTGTCACCAATAATCATCAAAGGCAAAATACTCATTCAACAACTGTGGCAGATTCAACTAGCTTGGGACGAAGGCGTTCCTGCGCACATACATTCTCAATGGGAAGATTTTGAAAAACAGATATCCAGTCTTGGTTCCATTTCTATTCCCAGGTGTGTAATTCCTGCTTCCACTCAGAAGGTAGAGCTACACGGTTTCGCCGATAGCAGTTCTATAGCTTACGGTACATGCATATATGTCAGAACTGTCAATCTGGAGGGTCAGATCTTCTCAAGGTTGCTGTGTTCAAAGTCACGTGTGGCGCCCCTCCGCACAACCTCAATTCCACGTTTGGAGTTGTGCGCAGCTGTTCTTCTTTCACAGCTGATGAAAAAGGTCCAGCAATCATTAAGCGAGCAGTGTGAGTTGTATTTGTGGTCGAACTCCACAGTAGTCTTGAGCTGGTTGAAATCCGCTCCCAATAAGTATAAAACTTTTGTTGCGAATCGCATCGCCGCTATACAGGAATTATATCTAGCCCAGTTTTGGAGGCATGTCAAATCAGAGCAAAATCCAGCTGATCTCATATCTAGAGGGAAATCTACTCCCGAGATCATAGCAAGTGGTCTTTGGTGGAATGGCCCACAGTTCTTACTTCACCATGACGAATTCTGGAAACTCTCTTGTCCAGTTTTAGGCACAGTCTCAGAAGATTTTGAACTAAAGTCCGTATCCTTGATCTCTACAGAAACTACAATGAAAAATCATGACATATACGCCAAATTCTCTTCCTATCAAAAGTTGAGACGAGTTTCAGCCTGGATGCTTCGATTTATTCACAATTGTAAAAACCCCAAACCATAAAGAAAGTCAGGTGCACTCCGTACAGTTGAGCTACAATCTGCTACCAATATGCTAATCAAAAACTGCCAAAAAGAATCGTTCCCTGACGAAATCAAAGTTTTGAAATCTAAACAGAAATTAAGGTCTTCTTCCAAGATCTTGCCATTAAATCCGTTTTTTGACGAAGACGAGTTGATGCGTGTGGGCGGATGACTAAGAAACTCATCGTTTCAGTTCAGTAAAAAACACCCAATCATACTACCGAAATGTCATCCACTCACAAGTTTAATTATCAGTCACTTTCATCAAACGTTACTACATTGTGGTGCTCAACATTTACTTTCATACATGAGAGAATACTTTTGGCCTATATCTGGTCGAAGTCTGGCCAAACAGGTTACTCGTCGATGCGTAAAATGTTTTAGAGCAAACCCGCCAGCACCAAAGAACCCGCTCATGGGCGATTTACTTGTCAAAAGATTGTCTCTACACACTCCCGTATTTTATCATACTGGGGTGGACTACGCCGGACCGATTTTGATCCGAGACCGAACGACTAGAGGTTCCAAAATTTTGAAAGCATACGTCGCTTTATTTGTTTGTATGGTGACCAAAGCTGTTCACGTCGAACTTGTCTCGAACTTGCCTACCGAAGCGTTTTTGAATACATTGAAAAGATTTATCGCTCGAAGAGGAAGACCGCACACCATCTCTTCCGATAACGGGAAAAACTTTGTTGGCGCAGCGAATCAGCTGAAAGAATTATATCAGTTCATAACTCAGGATAATACACATCAGACCATAGCTGACTTTTTATCACACCAGGAGATTCATTGGGAGTTCATTACACCCCGCTCACTTCATCAAGGTTGCCTGTGGGGAAGCGGTGTAAAATCAGTAAAAACCCATTTGAAAAGGCTTTTTGGCAATGCAAGCCTCACATTTGAAGATTTAACCACCGTTCTGGCTCAGGTTGAGTCAGTTCTGAACTCCAGACCTCTGTCGCCCATTTCTTCAGACCCCTCTGATCTTACTCCACTCACTCCTGGACACTTCCTGATCGGCCAGTCGCTACAAGCCATTCCAGAACGTAGTTTACAACACTTGGATCCGAATCGTCTATCCGCATATCAAAGACTGCAACATCTTATCCAGAGCTTTTGGAAAAGATGGAGCGCCGAAGTAGTTCCCGAGCTCCAGCGCCGAGTCAAATGGTCAACAAGTCATCCTGACCTTCTGCAAAAAGACTCAATGGTCTTGATAAGGGAGGATGGCCAACCCCCCATACAATGGAACTTACTCTTCCTTCTAGGAAGAGTCCTAGGAAGAGTCCTCGAAGTTTAACGAGCTTCCGACGGCGTCATACGCAATGTAACGTTGCGCATCTCTGGTGGTCGAACCATCCGACGTTCTGTGCATCGGTTGTGTGTTTTGATGAACTCGCCTTCCTAATTTTTTATGTGTTAACTTAAAAATTGTAGTTCATGTACCTACTTAGTTTTGTAGATTTATTTTTATTATTTTTCCTTATTGAAGCTCCTATGTCAAGCTTGCAAGTAATGTGAATAGGTACTTTGTTGAAATGCCCTGGCATTTCAAGGTTGCGGGTATTGTTATTAATTTTGTTAACGCGCCAAAATTTTGTTCATTTTGCGCAAGCGCGAAGCCAGCCGCGCCATGTTATTATGTGAGCAAGTCATATTGAGTAAAGAGTATACGAACAAGCAACCAGCGTTTCCTTATCGAAGTATAAAATTCATGAAATTACTCAACAAGCACGATAATTCAAGTAAATGTTGCAATAGGGTCCAGGTGTACCGAAATAACTATTATCGATTTTATTATTACCACGTTAAATCTACTTTTAATGCTAAGTTTTGATAAGAAATAGGTAATATCGCTATCGATTAATCACTGAGCTTCAAAGTTTTATCTTGCTTTGCGATGTCATAAACTACAAAATAATTATCAATTACTTTCGCTCGAACATAATTTGGAATCGTTTCTGGTTTGTGGCTTTTCCATGCGAACAACTACGTGTAACGTCATAACAATTTAACTGGCTAGTGGCTAAAGAACAAGTACTTGCCTAACAGAAGCAAATTTTTTGAACTTGAGCCCGTTATTCAATTTTGTTCAATTCAATTCAAATTACAGAAGAAGTGACAATGCCATTCTATGAAAAGCAACCCATGCAAGGTAAAATAAATGACCGGTGTGAAGACAGCAAACTTGAGATAGCAGAAATTTCACCGAAGATTGCCGAACGCCCAGTGGCGCACCACAGATCAAGATTCATACGTGCATGCCTCTGGTTGATGTATTCGGCATAAAAAAAAGTAGAAAACCTCAATAAAGCATGGCAAAATTATGGCACCCGTTTGTGCTTCCACACAAACTCATCAATCGAAATAACTAAACTTAATTTTTCTTTTCTTAATTATTTGAATCATCTCGACAATCGAAATAATAATTCAGCAATCATTTCTTCGGGAACGCAAATTGTGATCCTTTTTATACTGATATAAGTCGTAGAGCTCATCCAAAGCAACAATTTCATGCAAGAAAATCAACTCGCACTAGGTTTCCCGGGGGTTAAAACTCACCCCAAACACTAAGTTGTCACCTAGAAACGGAGATTCGCATAAAGTGCCGACCCAAAAAATTTGTTTTTTCGGGAACGCAAATTGTGATCCTTTTCATACTAATATAAGTCGTAGAGCTCATCCAGAGCAACAATTCCATGCAAGAAAATCAACTCGCACTAGGTTTCCCGGGGGTTAAAACTCACCCCAAACACTAAGTTGTCACCTAGAAACAGAGATTCGCATAAAGTGCCCACACAAAAAAATTGTTTTTTCGGGAACGCAAATTGTGATCCTTTTTATACTGATATTAGTCGTAGAGCTCATCCAGGGCAACAATTTCATGCAAGAAAATCAACTCGCACTAGGTTTCCCGGGGGTTAAAACTCACCCCAAACACTAAGTTGTCACCTAGAAACGGAGATTCGCATAAAGTGCCCACACAAAAAAATTGTTTTTTCGGGAACGCAAATTGTGATCCTTTTCATACTAATATAAGTCGTAGAGCTCATCCAGAGCAACAATTCCATGCAAGAAAATCAACTCGCACTAGGTTTCCCGGGGGTTAAAACTCACCCCAAACACTGAGTTGTCACCTAGAAACAGAGATTCGCATAAAGTGCCCACACAAAAAAATTGTTTTTTCGGGAACGCAAATTGTGATCCTTTTTATACTGATATTAGTCGTAAAGCTCATCCAGGGCAACAATTTCATGCAAGAAAATCAACTCGCACTAGGTTTCCCGGGGGTTAAAACTCACCCCAAACACTGAGTTGTCACCTAGAAACAGAGATTCGCATAAAGTGCTCACACAAAAAAATTGTTTTTTCGGGAACGCAAATTGTGATCCTTTTTATACTGATATAAGTCGTAGAGCTCATCCGGAGCAACAATTTCATGCAAGAAAATCAACTCGCACTAGGTTTCCCGGGGGTTAAAACTCACCCCAAACACTAAGTTGTCACCTAGAAACAGAGATTCGCATAAAGTGCTCACACAAAAAAATTGTTTTTTCGGGAACGCAAATTGTGATCCTTTTTTAAACTGATATAAGTCGTAGAGCTCATCCAGAGCAACAATTTCATGCAAGAAGATCAACTCGCACTAGGTTTCCCGGGGGTTAAAACTCACCCCAAACACTAAGTTGTCACCTAGAAACAGAGATTCGCATAAAGTGCTCACACAAAAAAATTGTTTTTTCGGGAACGCAAATTGTGATCCTTTTTTAAACTGATATAAGTCGTAGAGCTCATCCAGAGCAACAATTTCATGCAAGAAGATCAACTCGCACTAGGTTTCCCGGGGGTTAAAACTCACCCCAAACACTAAGTTGTCACCTAGAAACAGAGATTCGCATAAAGTGCTCACACAAAAAAATTGTTTTTTCGGGAACGCAAATTGTGATCCTTTTTATACTGATATAAGTCGTAGAGCCCATCCAGAGCAACAATTTCATGCAAGAAAATCAACTCGCACTAGGTTTCCCGGGGGTTAAAACTCACCCCAAACACTGAGTTGTCACCTAGAAACAGAGATTCGCATAAAGTGCTCACACAAAAAAATTGTTTTTTCGGGAACGCAAATTGTGATCCTTTTTATACTGATATAAGTCGTAGAGCTCATCCAGAGCAACAATTTCATGCAAGAAAATCAACTCGCACTAGGTTTCCCGGGGGTTAAAACTCACCCCAAACACTAAGTTGTCACCTAGAAACAGAGATTCGCATAAAGTGCTCACACAAAAAAATTGTTTTTTCGGGAACGCAAATTGTGATCCTTTTTTAAACTGATATAAGTCGTAGAGCTCATCCAGAGCAACAATTTCATGCAAGAAGATCAACTCGCACTAGGTTTCCCGGGGGTTAAAACTCACCCCAAACACTAAGTTGTCACCTAGAAACAGAGATTCGCATAAAGTGCTCACACAAAAAAATTGTTTTTTCGGGAACGCAAATTGTGATCCTTTTTTAAACTGATATAAGTCGTAGAGCTCATCCAGAGCAACAATTTCATGCAAGAAGATCAACTCGCACTAGGTTTCCCGGGGGTTAAAACTCACCCCAAACACTAAGTTGTCACCTAGAAACAGAGATTCGCATAAAGTGCTCACACAAAAAAATTGTTTTTTCGGGAACGCAAATTGTGATCCTTTTTATACTGATATAAGTCGTAGAGCCCATCCAGAGCAACAATTTCATGCAAGAAAATCAACTCGCACTAGGTTTCCCGGGGGTCAAAACTCACCCCAAACACTAAGTTGTCACCTAGAAACGGAGATTCGCATAAAGTGCCCACACAAAAAAATTGTTTTTTCGGGAACGCAAATTGTGATCCTTTTCATACTAATATAAGTCGTAGAGCTCATCCAGAGCAACAATTTCATGCAAGAAAATCAACTCGCACTAGGTTTCCCGGGGGTTAAAACTCACCCCAAACACTAAGTTGTCACCTAGAAACAGAGATTCGCATAAAGTGCTCACACAAAAAAATTGTTTTTTCGGGAACGCAAATTGTGATCCTTTTTATACTGATATAAGTCGTAGAGCTCATCCAGAGCAACAATTTCATGCAAGAAAATCAACTCGCACTAGGTTTCCCGGGGGTTAAAACTCACCCCAAACACTAAGTTGTCACCTAGAAACAGAGATTCGCATAAAGTGCTCACACAAAAAAATTGTTTTTTCGGGAACGCAAATTGTGATCCTTTTTTAAACTGATATAAGTCGTAGAGCTCATCCAGAGCAACAATTTCATGCAAGAAGATCAACTCGCACTAGGTTTCCCGGGGGTTAAAACTCACCCCAAACACTAAGTTGTCACCTAGAAACAGAGATTCGCATAAAGTGCTCACACAAAATAATTGTTTTTTCGGAAACGCAAATTGTGATCCTTTTTTATACTGATATAGGTCGTAAAGCTCATCCAGAGCAACAATTTCATGCAAGAAAATCAACTCGCACTAGGTTTCCCGGGGGTTAAAACTCACCCCAAACACTAAGTTGTCACCTAGAAACAAAGATTCGCATAAAGTGCTCACACAAAAAAACTGTTTTTTCGGGAACGCAAAATGTGATCCTTTTTATACTGATATAAGTCGTAGAGCTCATCCAGAGCAACAATTTCATGCAAAAAAATCAACTCGCACTAGGTTTCCCGGGGGTTAAAACTCACCCCAAACACTAAGTTGTCACCTAGAAACAGAGATTCGCATAAAGTGCCCACACAAAAAAATTGTTTTTCCGGGAACGCAAATTGTGATCCTTTTTATACAAATATAAGTCGTAGAGCTCATCCAGAGCAACAATTTAATGCAAGAAAATCGACTCGCACTATGTTTCCCGGGGGTTAAAACTCACCCCAAACACTAAGTTGTCACCTAGAAACAGAGATTCGCATAAAGTGCCCACACAAAAAAATTGTTTTCTCGGGAACGCAAATTGTGATCCTTTTTATACTGATATAAGTCGTAGAGCTCATACAGAGCAACAATTTCATGCAAGAAAATCAACTCGCACTAGGTTTCCCGGGGGTTAAAACTCACCCCAAACACTAAGTTGTCACCTAGAAACAGAGATTCGCATAAAGTGCTCACACAAAAAAATTGTTTATTCGGGAACGCAAATTGTGATCTGGATGAGCTCTGACATTATATCAGTATAAAAAGGATCACAATTTGCGTTCCCGAAAAAACAATTTTTTTGTGTGAGCACTTTATGCGAATCTCTGTTTCTAGGTGACAACTTAGTGTTTGGGGTGAGTTTTAACCCCCGGGAAACCTAGTGCGAGTTGATTTTCTTGCATGAAATTGTTGCTCTGGATGAGCTCTACGACTTATATCAGTATAAAAAGGATCACAATTTGCGTTCCCGAAAAAACATTTTTTTTGTGTGGGCACTTTATGCGAATCTCTGTTTCTTGGTGACAACTTAGTGTTTGGGGTGAGTTTTAACCCCCGGGAAACCTGGTGCGAGTTGATTTCCTTGCATGAAATTGTTGCTCTGGATAAGCTCTACGACTTATATTAGTATGAAAAGGATCACAATTTGCGTTCCCGAAAAAACAATTTTTTTGTGTGGGCACTTTATGCGAATCTCCGTTTCTAGGTGACAACTTAGTGTTTGGGGTGAGTTTTAACCCCCGGGAAACCTAGTGCGAGTTGATTTTCTTGCATGAAATTGTTGCTCTGGATAAGCTCTACGACTCATATCAGTATAAAAAGGATCACAATTTGCGTTCCCGAAAAAACAATTTTTTTGTGTGGGCACTTTATGCGAATCTCCGTTTCTAGGTGACAACTTAGTGTTTGGGGCGAGTTTTAACCCCCGGGAAACCTAGTGCGAGTTGATTTTCTTGCATGAAATTGTTGCTCTGAATGAGCTCTACGACTTATATCAGTATAAAAAGGATCACAATTTGCGTTCCCGAAAAAACAATTATTTTGTGTGAGCACTTTATGCGAATCTCTGTTTCTAGGTGACAACTTAGTGTTTGGGGTGAGTTTTAACCCCCGGGAAACCTAGTGCGAGTTGATCTTCTTGCATGAAATTGTTGCTCTGGATGAGCTCTACGACTTATATCAGTATAAAAAGGATCACAATTTGCGTTCCCGAAATAACAATTTTTTTGTGTGAGCACTTTATGCGAATCTCTGTTTCTAGGTGACAACTTAGTGTTTGGGGTGAGTTTTAACCCCCGGGAAACCTAGTGCGAGTTGATTTTTTTGCATGAAATTGTTGCTCTGGATGAGCTCTACGACTTATATCAGTATAAAAAGGATCACAATTTGCGTTCCCGAAAAAACAATTTTTTTGTGTGAGCACTTTATGCGAATCTCTGTTTCTAGGTGACAACTTAGTGTTTGGGGTGAGTTTTAACCCCCGGGAAACCTGGTGCGAGTTGATTTTTTTGCATGAAATTGTTGCTCTGGATGAGCTCTACGACTTATATCAGTATAAAAAGGATCACAATTTGCGTTCCCGGAAAAAACAATTTTTTTGTGTGGGCACTTTATGCGAATCTCTGTTTCTAGGTGACAACTTAGTGTTTGGGGTGAGTTTTAACCCCCGGGAAACCTAGTGCGAGTTGATCTTCTTGCATGAAATTGTTGCTCTGGATGAGCTCTACGACTTATATTAGTATGAAAAGGATCACAATTTGCGTTCCCGAAAAAACAATTTTTTTGTGTGGGCACTTTATGCGAATCTCCGTTTCTAGGTGACAACTTAGTGTTTGGGGTGAGTTTTAACCCCCGGGAAACCTAGTGCGAGTTGATTTTCTTGCATGAAATTGTTGCCCTGGATGAGCTCTACGACTAATATCAGTATAAAAAGGATCACAATTTGCGTTCCCGAAAAAACAATTTTTTTGTGTGGGCACTTTATGCGAATCTCTGTTTCTAGGTGACAACTTAGTGTTTGGGGTGAGTTTTAACCCCCGGGAAACCTAGTGCGAGTTGATTTTCTTGCATGGAATTGTTGCTCTGGATGAGCTCTACGACTTATATTAGTATGAAAAGGATCACAATTTGCGTTCCCGAAAAAACAATTTTTTTGTGTGGGCACTTTATGCGAATCTCCGTTTCTAGGTGACAACTTAGTGTTTGGGGTGAATTTTAACCCCCGGGAAACCTAGTGCGAGTTGATTTTCTTGCATGAAATTGTTGCTTTGGATGAGCTCTACGACTTATATCAGTATAAAAAGGATCACAATTTGCGTTCCCGAAGAAATGATTGCTGAATTATTATTTCGATTGTCGAGATGATTCAAATAATTAAGAAAAGAAAAATTAAGTTTAGTTATTTCGATTGATGAGTTTGTGTGGAAGCACAAACGGGTGCCATAATTTTGCCATGCTTTATTGAGGTTTTCTACTCTTCTTTATGCCGAATACATCAACCAGAGGCATGCACGTATGAATCTTGATCTGTGGTGCGCCACTGGGCGTTCGGCAATCTTCGGTAAAATTTCTGCTATCTCAAGTTTGCTGTCTTCACACCGGTAAATAAATGAACCTGATTAGTGATTAGTTTGATACGACTATGCAATTTTTCAGGAGATTGTTTCCGAATGACAAGATTCATGTTCGGCAACATTTTCCATTTCAAAATCGTTCAGTTATACCTTTTGGGTGCCATCGCTACTCAAATATTTATGTACATCTTTGAAGGTTACGTCTTATACACCCATCCAGAGTACTTCATGCAATACGCTCCATTACTAATTGCAAGAACTTACGTGAGCACGACTAAAGGTTGTCTGATTTCTACATGACTCGAGTGGGCTGTGTTTCTGGTCGCCATCGGCCGATCGCGGCCTGAATCACAGCCCACTAGAATCATGTAGAAATCAGACAGCCTATACCTTCTCACTTTGACATTTGATATCCAAGTCCTTATACCTTAGGGTTTTGGGGCAGCAATTGTGATTTTACTTAAAGGAAGGGATTTCGACGATGTTTTCGACAAATTAAAATTATGGGCTTTGGACAGCGTAGGAACTACCTTTTTACGGAAATCCAAAAGAACAATTTTGATTTCAAATTGTTTTGCATTCGCTATATTAGCCCTGAATGCAGTAATGACGACGCTCTATCTCCACCCCAATAAATGCGACGTGGATTTTTATTTGACTATGTTCATCATCAGACAACGCTACCCGGACTACAGCAACGTTTCGAATTTTTTCATTAAACTTTTGCTTGCTCCAATATTTTATGCGATGGAAGTGCACTGCTACTTTGTGGCCTACGGAGTTCAGCACACATTGCTGCAGTATGATATGTGCATAGCGGAAATAGGGAAAATCATAGAGTACCGTCCCGAAGAATGTGAAAAGCTCATCGATGATGAGGACTTTCAAAAAGAAATTAACCGTAGACTGGTGTTCAACATCGAACGGCTGGTCCATATTGTAGAGTAAGTATTGATTCATCATCACCTTATTCAATGGAACATATTACAAAACGACAACAACTTTCGAAGGTTTAAAAGACTGGTCGACAAAAAATTAGTAGATCCGCTCTTCGTCTTGCTTACTTGTAATGGTTTCATTTTCGGTGTATCGCTTATGATGATGATGTACGAATTTTATTTGGGTGCATACGCTTATTGCATTCAAAACGAAATCCTCTGTTGGACGTTCCTGGTACAAGGATGTGTAGCTTCTAGTCATTTGATGTACTACGGACAGAAAATGGAAAATGCGGTATTACGTATAGGTAGATGTCAAGACGAATCGATTTCAATTGATACAATTCTTATTTAAGCCTGAAAATTTGCGTATGGTCATTACACGGATGAAATGGTATTGCTTTGATAGACGGAATAGGAAAAATATATTGATGATTTTGTTATCCATGGCAATACCGATGAAGTTCAGTTTCTCAACAGATACCGCCATCAATTACAATTTGGGGCTCAGAGTAAGTTCAAAATAATGCAGATTGTACAAATATGCTTGTAGTACTATGTACATGTTTTATACAAGGGGGGTCATTTGAAAATGTATCATCCCTGATTTCTCGCTTCAGAAATGTTTTTGAGGAAAAAGCCCAATGTTGATATTATTTTCTAGGAGGAAAATCGTTTGTCACGGGGTTCAGCATAGCAATGTTGTTGTTTTATCTCCCAAAGTGAAGTGGCTATCTCTAAAAAAAATAAACAGCAGGGGTCGACTGACTCGACATTTCAAAGGTGTGATTCTGTTAACAACGGTAGAAATAATCTTGGTCATTTGAATCTAGCCACCACTATATTCTTGGAATTGAGGTCGAGTACTTTATTCAAGTAGGTCAGATATGGTGCGATTGGTACTTTCTAAACCTAAAATGAAATAGCAGAAGACAAAAACATACACAGAACAAATTTTGGGAGCGAGAGATCGGCGGTGCTGGGTTTTCAAATGAGCACCTGTATGTATGTAGGTATTGTGTATAATGCTATTGAGTATTACTGTTCATTCACTGCACATAATTGACAAGCGCTGTCAAGACAGAATGGAAACAGGTAAAAACACCTATAGTGCTAGGGGTACATACATGATTTTGGGTTATATTAGGGCAACGAAATTCACCATGGGCTAACTGTATACAAACAAATACAAGTGATTTGACCCACAGCACTCAAAATTTCGTCCTTTGGGGCTGAACAGGGGTCCCGTCAAACTTTAAAGGTGCTAAATATTTCACAATAGGACCATTTAGTATCATCATGTGTTTCACAAAGAAAGCTTACGAGTCTATAGGAAATGTAGGCAACAATGAGGTCAGAACATCTTTTTCTTTTCTTGCAGAAGACCTTTTCATTACATTTTTTTCGACAGTATTTCTTTCAATGGACCATGACTGTCAATTTTATTAGAAATAGTGAGCTTGAACTGTTTTCTGGGTGATCTCGATTCGACATGACTTTGAAATTGCCAAAAGGAGACCATTTTTTCTGCTGGATAGTTGAGATTTCTGTCATGTTGATTCAAAAAATTATGAAAAAATGTATTAATACTTATTTTAATAATAAAGTAGGAAAGACGCGGACTAAAATTATACCCGGCCGCAAGGGCAGTGGGCGGATTGGTTCCGGTTAGCGAAAAATATACAGCTATGCCGAGTTTTTCCACAGTAACACGAAACGGAGAGTCGTTATGGATGAATAGATATATTCTCCGTTAGAACCAAACCATCCGGCTTGGATCGAGTTTTTTCTGCGTCTCCCCTACTATAAAATCAACATGCCAACATTTTGACGATACAGCAGAAAATAATCTTTACCTACGACCACTACCGTAAGTGCCGTATACCGCACAACTAGGAACCTAAGTAAGTGAGCCCTTACGCACATCGTGACGTATTCTGTAAAGTAAATCGCACAGCGTGCGGTAATGGTAAAGTAAATCGCACAGTTAGGGAATTGATGTTTCTGATGTTGGAGGAATTTTGATCGAAATACAATTTTAAAGAATTCACATTCAAAAATGGGAGCATTTCACGAGAACCTGACGCGTGCCTCGATAGCACCTTTCACACCGAAAGCCTAAGCAAGACTAGCTGTATATATTCGTAGCGAAGGCATCGCCATAGAAGTGAGATGTATCAACAACAAAATCGTCCAGATTTTTTCCCCAAGTAAGGTATTCGAGAATTTCTTGATTAAATTTTAGCTTGCATTTGTAGGGCTTAGTTTTTACTTGATCACAATAATTTTGCGAGATTTATTAAAAAAGATTCAAAATATCAATGCCAGAAGTGCCCGCAGTCACCAACAACTTGGGATCAAGTAGGTGTAAAAACTAGACAGTTCAGTTACGTCGAGCATCAATCTAATGTCTGATGACAGGTACTCTGCTGCCCGCCTACCTAAGTTAGATAGTTTTCAAATAATACTATTTATTGCTGTCCAGTATTCATGTCCCACTGTTGAAATCCAACTATATCACAACAATGAACTAAGAATTGAATGGCTATCAGAGGGATGGCTATACCTAATAGGTAGGCACGCTTCTAAATACACCTCAGGCCTCGCTTTAGGCACAGTAAGTAAACACTCAATTTTCATGAATCGATTTGTGGGTGCTTTTCTTTTAGGTCTCGACGAAAAGCGTTGTATAACAGACAACCACCGAGCCAGCAGACACCAGAGTTTGAAAATGCTATCCGTCTTTGACATTGGATTAATCTGATGGCCGTAAACACCACTCAAAGTGCCCCTTCTCCGATTTACTGTAGTTTTAGTTTCCAAAAGTGTATAATATGAGATACAAAATACTATTATTCTTATTTAAATACAATAAAAGTAATCAACTGAAGCAATTCCTCGCTGAACACTTTAAATTTGGCAAAACCTAGTATCCTATGAACACGGATATTAATATTATGAACACGGACGACGGCCGCTGACACTGCTATGCGGTGCGTGCTTCTCCTGTCAAGAGTGTCAAGGCACACTTCGCACCGACCAATCAACACAATCTGCATACGGCGGGATTTTATTTGAATTTTGAATCAGGGGAGAACTTAAATCGTAGATATTTCATGATATACGTGGCTTTTTTACCTATAATTTTTGCCGTTTACAATACCACTGGCTACATTTCACGTTAATTATAACTTTTAAGTCAATATCTACTGTTATTGTTGATGTAGGACTGTTTTATTACCTTGGATTTCTGAGAATTATTCTGGGCCCCTCACAAAGTTACAATACCGCTTTGGATTGGGGTCGTAGGTAAAGTACTGTACATGACACGAGTAGTAAAGCAATTACGCACTCAGGGAGTACTGCACTCGCTCGCTACGCTCGCTCGTGCGCAACTTTTCCCTGCGTGCGTAATATGCTACTTACTACTCTTGTTACGTAATGTACTATTATCTACAAGCGTTAAATAATACCCGTCACTTTTAGCACGTCGTCATGGGCGACGTGAAAAAATGATGATTCTGCGCATTCCTGTCATATTTTCAATAAATTCTGACATTCACCAAACATTTCAAAGACCATTGTAGATAAAACCCTGTACGGATACACGCGTTGAAAGTGTCTTATTTTGTTCGCGGGGTTGCTCTACTCGCTAATGCTCGTTTCGCAAGCGTCCCCGCTCACAAAATAATACCTGTCACTTTCAACACTTGTATCGTAAATAGCTATTATAGGCTCTCTCAAGTGTTTCAAAGTTATGTCGCATCGAAATTACTAAGAAAAACAGTCAAGGCTCTCCACCATGATGAAACTGAGACTCATGTCCAGTGGAGACTTCCTTTATGACACACATGACGATACTCAATGGTCGTTTTGTAAAAGTCCCATCTTCAAGGTTTGAAGGGCCTCTATTCGTCTCCTAAGGACCAACATTTTGAGTTCTGCAGGTCAAATCACTTGTATTGGTACTTTGCCAATGCCAAATTCTGTGGCCTTGACCCAAAAAGCAATCTACGTATCCCTTCCAATACTAGTATCTACCTAATAACTTTGGAGTGCTTTGGTGAGTTTGTTTGCTTGATACGAATACCTTACATCTATTATTACGAACTTACTCAAGTTCAAATCTTTCATCAACATAAATTTCCGAACTACCCAAATATCAACCCTTCATTTATGTTTCGTGAACGGCTTATACATAGAGTGCTCTACAATTTAATCATTTTCAGATGATGAGAGGGCTATATTCAGTGCTGTCACTAATTTTATCTTCGAGGAATTATCGCCAAGTCGACTAGATTCCAACCAGAGTAACCAGACCAACTAATCCAACAATCAACTGACAAGTCACACGAACCCTGGATTCAATTTTTCGTTCTTGTTGCGTTCCATGAGTTCTAAGCAAAGAAAAGAAAACATCTTCTCAATTTTACTTTAGCTGTTAGGTTGCGGCAATGCTTACCGTACATTTCCAGTAGGCGCGCATTCAAACGGCTGTCAAATTATCAACTTAAAAAAGAATTGAACGGCTTTTCTTCGTAATTCTTGGCTAACTGCAGTAGTTCAATTTCGTTCTGTGCCCCTGTTGCAAGGCTTTTGTATTTGTGAAGGTCTCTGACCAATTGGAGGCTCCAAAATCCATTATAAACATTGAAAATGTTAGATTCCATCACGAACCCAAATATGAAGTGATTTTTTTCTGCTAGCGGACTATGAGGTCGTGTCGCCCCATTTAGAGTAGATTAGGGACTGAGAATTCGTTATTTCTACATGATTCACACACTGGCTGTCACTTCTGACAATTTTACTTTGAACTGTCAACTCTGAATCGGAAGTGTGCCGCCTCCATTGACGAAACCTAACAAGTCGAGCAGTCGTGGCCGAGTGGTATAGGTGATGGCAAGCTGACCCACTTGTGCTGTGCCGTGCGGGTTCGAATCCCGCTACATCCATGGATATTTTATTCTGTCCCCGAGGTTGCATGGTAGAGCAGCCAATAGCTGAATGTCGCCTCGTTAAATAAGTCAATTGAAAAAAAGTAAAATGAGAAAAGTCTATTCCGAGAGCTTCTTTTTACCAATGTTCAACCTATATGGTCTTATACCGTGTTTTAGATAAGATTTCAGTGACATAGACCGATGCCTGAGTGAATAAAATCAAGTAATTGAAAAAATACCAGGTTGCCACAAGGTTTGAGTGGGATGAGTCCCATAGAAGTCGTGATGCGGACATGGTTCGTAATTTCTGTCGGAGAAATGCCGATTGTTTGCAGATTTGTGTCAGGTTCCCGATTGTGTCAGAGAGACGCGGGCACGAAGACACCCTCAGCTCACGTTGTGAAAAGATGCCAGCTGGAATATTCTTTACTTAGTTACACTGGAATGATCTCTTTCTGCAGCAAACTGTCTCAATCATTCATTGTCCATCTATCCACGTGAAATACTTCGTCTCGTAGTTATTAACCAAAAGTCTCATCAACCCACCTAATTTTAAGGAGTTGCAATATGGGAAGGCGTAGTTTTTTTTCTGGAGAAGTAGAAATAAAGATGTTGGTTCAACCCTTAAAAATACATCATTTGGACGATTCCACATGAGGAGGATGAGGAGGAGGGGAAAACAGGAGAGACACACACAGAGTCTAACGGAGATGCATGTTCTCTGGCAACGTTTCCTGGTTCTCTGAAGCAAAATTGACAGATTCACAGTGAACTGTCACCACAAACAGAAAACAAAAATTGTCCCTGCTGATAAAATAAACCTCCAGTAGGAAGGGAGTTCTCGCGTGATCGCCTTGTACACTGTGGATACAATTATTTTTTCCGCCGAGAGTGAAGTAGTTGGAGTTTTTAGTTTTACAGAGACATTCTTGAGTTAGCTGAGGTGAGAACAAGTATAGAAGGTTCACTTGTACTGTGACTCTAGTTGGCTGGGCAAATTTCTTACTTTACCAGTGTAGATTTGCCGCCATTTTACCTGGTGAGAAACTGACTTCTCTAGAAGTGAAGTTGTATTTCCCATCAAATTGATATCAAAATCTTGGAAAACTGACCTTGTCATACGTGGAAATACAATTAGAGGGGCGAAGAGCTGTATTACCATCATTTAGACACCAGAGCCCTACGGGGCCGCCTTCAATTCAAGTCATCTTGACGGCGGCCATTCAAGGCCGACAAAAACTCGTTCCGCGAAGCTCCAAAACGGAAGCAAATTGCAAACTGAAGCTACTCGCATGAATTTCGGTCCAATATGCAACTTTGAGCGGCTGGGTTTTTTGAAATTCGGTTTAATTAACTTTCTACACGTAAATCCTGCCGCAACAGCAGGCCTGCTGGAGTGTTCCTTGTCTTGTCAAAAGTTCTTCATGCTTCGGCGTGTTTTTCCGACTGCAAGAGGTGAAAGGATTGATGACCCTATGGGACCCTTTTTTTTGGACGAAAGCTTAGTATTTTTTTATTTTGAATCAACCTAAAGTTCGGCTTTAGGACCGGACTTCGAGAGGTTAGAAATATTTTTGACACCTGTCTAATGTCAAAGCTGCTTTGATTTATTTGTTGATTGGTGAAAATTAAAAACAGGTCGAAAAATTACTACAATTTGCAATAAAATGGAAAAAAGCGTCAGACATCACGTCCCGCAAAAATATTTTGTCTATCTGCAGAGGAAATTCGTAAAAAATGTGTCCCAAAAGTGGTCTGAACGACGAACGCTAAATGAAGCCAGAGCAGCCAACCGCAAAGTTTTGGGGATTTTCTATATTTCAGATCTGGAAACTTGAAAACAAAATCTCACAGCCGACTAGAATCACGGTACAAGTGAACATACTATAATATAGAATTATACATATAAATAATCTATTCAGTAGGAAATAAACAGTGTTTTTGAAAGAGTATTGTGTATGTACCACTTTTTTATTGCCATTCTAACTAGTAGTCCGGCGGATTAGCTGATGAATCGTGCATTTCGAGTTAAAGCTAGGGTCAAGTTATTTTCGTGTTCTACGATAAAAACGAAAATTTTTGAGGGTGGGAGGCATTCTGGGATTTCACCCAGGGGAGGTTGAGGGGGGGTTTTTCGGGACCCTTTGGGTGATTCACTTGTTTTTCATGAGAGAAGCCGAATCCATTTTTTTTCAAATTCTGTGATTCATTTCGAGATTTTTGGGATGTATATTCACCCCCCATTTTCAACCGGGGGGCCTTGGGGGGACTATTTAGGGTTGTTTTCACGATTTTCATATTCTGCTAAATTAAGACGTATATTGACGTGCTTGATATCGTTTCTCACTGAATCCCGCCTTCTGAATACGAATCTGGCCTTGAAATTACAACACGAGCAGGTTTGAACTAGTTATGCAAGAAAAAACAGGTTTTTTGGGCCCACTTTTTTGACACGCCTTAATTTGGGCCCAAGGCTTAGGCGATCGAAATCCTCATGAGGATCATTAGTTTCAAGTATTTTGAACATAATAATCGTGTACTGGATGACACCCAATTGTTTTCTTGGAAAACGGTCCAATAATTTTTGAGCTTACTAATTAATTCTGTAATTTTTTACAAAATTTTCGGAATGTTTACTTATCCCCATTTTGAACCAAGGGGCCCTGGAGGGACTCCAGGGCCCCTTGGTCCCTTTCAGATTGTTTCCACGATTTCTATTTTTTGCTAAGTAAGGATCTATATTGACGTGCTTGGTATCGTTTCGTACTAAATACCACCTTCTCAATCCAAATCTGATAATGGAAATACGATACAAGCAGGTTTGAACTAGTTGTGTGGGAAAAAGCAGGTTTTTTGGATCCAGTTTTTTGACATACCCTAATTTGGGCTCAAGGTTCCAAAACCAAAGGCGCATGCTTTATATGTTGTAAATACTTGAAACTATTGATTGTGAGAAGGATTTTGATCCTGAACCCTTAGACCCAAATTGAAAGATGTCATAAAAATGGACCCAAAAAACCTGTTTTTCTTGCCTAACTAGTTAAAACGTGCTCAAATCGTATTTCCAATACCAGATTTGGATTTAGAAGGTGGGATTTAGTAGGAAATGATACCAAGCACGTCAATATAGATCCTAAATTAGCAAAAAATAAAAATCGTGGAAACAACCCCAAAAAGTCCCCCCAGGGCCCCTTGTTCAAAATGGGGGGTGAGTAAACATTCCGAAAATTCTATTAAAAATTACAGAATTGAAAAAATTATAGATTTGGCTTCTCTCATGAAGAATAAGTGAATTACTCCAAGGGTCCCAAAAAAGATTCCCCCTCAGCCCCTCCTGGGTGCAAAGCCAGAATGCCTCTCACCCTCATTAATTTTCATTTTAATCGTGGAGCACAAAAATTACTGGTGTTTGCCTTTTACATGGAATGCACAATTGTTTGAGGAAATTAATTATTTTGCTGAAAAATGACTGGACTGCTTCTCCAACAAATCAATTGTGTGCGATTCTGAAATCAAAAGGCGCATTAAGGGCATGACTTTTATGTTCCAAACACTTGAAACTAATGATCCTCAGGAGGATTTTGATCGCTGAAACCTTGGGCCAAAATTAAGGTATGTCAAAAAAGTGGGCCCGAAAAACCTGTTTTCTCTTGCATAACTAGTTCAAACCTGCTCATGTTGTGATTTCAACACCAGATATGGATTTAGAAGGCGGGATTTAGTAAGAAACGATACCAAGCACGTCAATATACGTCCTAATTTAGCAGAAAATGAAAATCGTGGAAACAACCCTAAATTGTCCCCCCAAGGCCCCCTGGATGAAAATGAGGGGTGAATAAACACCCCAAAAATCTCGGAATAAATCACAAAATGTAAAAAAAAATGTATTTGGCTTGTCGCATGAAAAACAAGTAAATCACCCAGAAGGCCCCAAAAACCCCCCTCACCTCCCCTGGGTGAAATTCCAGAATGCCTCCCACCCTCAAAAATTTTCATTTTCATCGTAGAACACGAAAATAACTTGACCCTGGCTTTTACTCAAAATGCACGATTCGGCATAAAAATTGCAATAAGCTGCCGGACTAAAGGCATTGCACGTAGATACATCCTGGAATAAGCACACGATGCAGATATTTCTTTTCGAATATGACACCACACTTGTCTAAACGTATGACAGTTGCGAGGGAATGCGCAACACTGGTGATACTTCAGTCTTCCGTCAAAACAGATGGTCGATGTGTATTACTGGTTGCATAGTACCAGGAGAAGATGTGTATTTCAATCATCTTTCGTCTTAAGGACGGCATTTCCTGTTTTTTTTTTCAAATGTGAGTTTTATGAAAACCTGTGGAGTAGGAGAGTTGAAAAAAAAGGGTAATCTGAAATCAAGTATGAAAACGAATAAGTATTTCAAAATTTCAAAATTCGAAAAACCAAAAAAAAATTCAAAATTTTTATCAAGTTTGAATAACTGATTTTTTCAATGCATTTTTAGCTGCACAGATTTTGCAGTAACTCACGCTGCAAGAATCTATCTGTTTCTCTTTCGCTCAGCAGCTAATCCGCAGTCTGTTTCAGCTATTTTTTATGCTAGGAAATGCCGTCCTTGAAGAGTACGGTTACGGTTTGTAATTCTAGACACAGTAATAGCAAGCGCATCGAAAGTCACAATCAAGTGGAGACCGATGATGATGATGACTATTCGCTGGTTGGGAAAAGTTAACACCGAGCTTCGCGACTGTTATGTCACCGATCTTAGTGGAAGAGTTAAATTTCGGTGCCGGCACTGGCCTGGATGGACGACGGGAAGGACAGATGGCCGGACCCCGAAACCGACGGCCGCCGTGAGTAGAGATGCGGTTACACGAGGTGCTTAGTTCATCACCCTGGAAAACCGCTCCTTTGTCCTGCTGTCAGCGCGTTGCGCATTGACACTCCGCATTCAACAAGCTGTTCCGCCGCTCAAATCTGCCGCCCGATTGTGTTACCGTTCTTTGTCGAATAAAACATGTAATCCGCTACGCGTTATAAACATGCGTCCGTCGTCCGGAGTCCCATATTATATGCCAAGGGTAATAATGATAGGGCACCGCACAACCAGCCCTCCTCTCCGGATTAGGGTGATTTATTTCGAGTATTTGTAAACGCGGATTAGGCTTTCTTTCCAGGACTTCTTGTTTGCACTGCCTTTGTTGACACCCGACACATGAGTGACGGCGCGGCGATACACGGTTTCCATCGTCGGAGAAGAGGATCTATATCTCCGATTACATCACACATGCGGGTTTTTTCAGCGGCAGACAAATTGAAACGGTAGGTAGGGTAGGCTCAGGCAGATACCAAGACCAAGAGGTTAGATACAAAGGCATCAGATGGCCTTGATAAAGTACTAGTGCTCAATTTTAATCAGAGTGTCAAAGGGACCCGTTTATATTCATAAATCACTAATCCTTCAACGCGCGCTTCCAAAAGGATTGCGCGGTCTTTTGTGCAAACAGAATAGGCTAGTGGACATGGGTTTTTTTATTTCTTTTTATGAAAGATCCTCCCAAAATTGTTGCATTGGCAAGATGATTTTGTTTAAAAAAGTTTTTGTTCATAAAAAAAAACATGAAAAAGATTTGTCTGTTTGAATGGCGCGGCAAGTGCGTGACGTCACATTTTGAAGAGCCAATAGAAACTCTAGTTGGCCATTCAATGACTGAAGAACACCTCCTCGTTTTGAACCGATTTATACCAAAAAAATATAATGAAATGCTGGAGTGCTATGGTTCAACCTCACATTTTGGTCAATTCTTCCTCAAAATTCACTTATTTTTGCTCGTGCAGGCTTCGCATTATTGTCACAACAGTGTTATTAGTGCCATATGAGTGGCAGTACTGCGAGTGTCGTATGCCAAATGTGAAGCCCACGTCAAATAATCTAGTTTTTTTCAATACAATTTCGCTTCATAATACATAATAACTCCATGCAATGGCATCAAAAATAAGTTCCTTGTGATAAAGTTGTGCTCGCACGTAAAAATACACCACTACGTAATAGATCCAGAGCGAATGCTTCGGTCGAATGTCAAATGCGTTCCCCTCTCCTTCCTCCCTCCCACCTCCCAGCCCACTTTCAAGCTGTGACGTAGCATATTATTCCTGATTTGAATAAGTCCACTTTCAAATTGATTTTTTACCGAAATGAAATCATTTTTCGAAAAACTTTTCAAACTACAAATTTGTCATTTAGATATTTATCAGGTTTATGATACTTTTATACTGAAATGCGATTGATGTCCAGTAGCCTATTGAGGATTGAGGTCAGCCGGCTTGTTTGGGAGGTGGCGGTGGTAGTTGGTGGTCGTGGAGAGTATAGACATTGCGGATTCGGCATTAAACTCAATTACCAAATAAAGTGATCGATATGAACGAGTGAATTCTCGGTACACCAAGGCAGTAATTTACCGGTATTTGCACGCTTACATTTTAGCTCCGAGATTTATAGAGAACAATATATCAACTGCAAGTACCAATTTACTGAGTTGTAAAGCACGACCCGATGTTATTAAAAGCTCTATACAATCAATAGCTCAAATGGCATCATTAATTTTCTTGCTTCGGTAAGTTCTTTGCGCCGCACAGCCCCGGCCGTCGGGGCTCTGGGCTCTGCTCTCTGGCGTTCGCTGCTGGTTGCATTGCAATGCGAAACGTAAAGTGTCAGGGGCGAAATGAAATATGTGACTTTTGCTTCGGAGCTTCAAAGAAATATTAATACCCTCCGAAACACATCAATAACATTTGCTCTGCTCGAACGAACGAACACAAACACACACACAACAAGCAGAAGTGAAAGAAAAGGGCTTTTGTTGCAGCATCACAGCCACGCACGATGAAAGTTCCAATTAAGTTTCCGAAGGGAAAACTAATTGTTTGCGAGAGCTTTCTCAAAGTAAACGAGTGTTCCTACAATAAACTCCGTTTTCACATGCATCAGTGCCACTATGCTCACATGAGCCCCGGAAAATTTGCGAACTAACGCGAATTTCGAACGATTTGACGGAATATCATAGGTAGATACTGGGGAGTTTGCGTGCACACGTCCGTATGACGTAACGTAACTTTCAACGTGAAAATAGACGAGTTTGTTATTTGTAATTCCTCAGTTACAGGGGAATTTCCACGTTCTACGTTGCGTTACGTCGTACGTTGCGTGAAATCGCAAACTCCCCAAATATATTAACAAAATATAATTTTTAGATAATATGTACCTAAATTGTCAAAGCGATGACAACGCGTCAGGGCTTTTTAAGGTCGGGTCGGTGGCACTGTACGTTGTGTACAGGGTCGTTCTGATTCAAAATTGAATGTTTTGACAAGATATTTTTCTCATCGTTTTGATTCGGAGAATACATATATGACAATATGTCCTTCCCTCACGCGTTTTCTAAGAAAGACACAAGGTGCCTGGGTCATTATTGTTTTGTTTCTCCACTCAATGCGCAGCTCCTTTCACCAAAATAATGGTAGGCAGTCAATTAAACAAAAAACAAACGTCAATCCTGGACAGAGATCGTTCACGTCAATCCTGACCAAAAATTCACTCAATCAGGCACGGAGCTAAGAGGGACCTGGGTGGGCTATGCCCACCCCGAAAAATTTGTGCCCACCCAGAGCATTCTAACATTTTTACGCGGACGACAGTATCACAAAAATAAATAAATGAAATGGAGGAATGAACTGGTAAAACCAATTGCCGAGCTCCAAGTTCTATGCATGATTGTGTATTTTGTGTATTGTGTATGCAGGTTAGGTAGTAGGAGGTAGTTGCGATCAAATGGAGTTCGACTCTTGGACTCGCAATAATAAAAATGTCCAAATAATGTTAACAAACACCTGAGTTCCGAGGAAGAACTTCATCATCAAAATCTGTGGGCAGGTGTTACCTATACTCAGCAAAAAAAGTTGCGATTTAAACTCTTCCAATATTTCTCTCCATTTTTCAACCACTATCCATCCAAAAGGTTGATTTGCCTGGGTATTTTTTCAAATTCTTCGAGAATAGAGATATAAAATGGCTCCAAAAAGAACATTTCTTACGAAGCGGCTAAAGGGACATAATATTATTTTGTTTTGAAATAATATTTGAAAAAAACACTTTTTTGTAATGAACTACAGATACACCAAGATGTTCCAGTCCTCCAACAATTGAGATTAAAATCTAGAAAACCGGCGATAGGAACTGCTTTGAGACTCAATGACTTCAATGTAAACACGGAATGGGTAACCGAATGGAATGCACACAAACTAGGCCTGGGCGATTAATCGATTAAAATCGATTCACCCAGGAAAAAATCGATTCGATTTTGTATTGAACAGTGAATCGATAAATCGAATCGATTTTTCGATTCGATTCGATTCGATTCTTTCGATTCGATTCGATCCCTTTCATTCTACTCTTCCGATTCGATTTTCTCGTTTTAATTTGTTGGATTGTGATTTCAGTGTTTTTGATTTTTTTAATAATCTGAGCAGCTTAACAATGAAGATCTAAGCTTGATTCAATTAAAGGAAACATAAAACTTTGAAGTATAAAGATATTCATTATCGTCAAGTTTTTAAACAAAAATCGGTATTTTTTTTTTATTTAATAAATGTAAAAATGATACTCAACAGTTATTTTATTTTGTGGACACAAATTCTATTAAAATAAATCTAATTGAACCTATAGCCCAGGCACGCTGAACTTTTAGGTAGAACAAATTGATGACTGGCCAAATTTGCGTCAAAGTAGTCCTTAAGGATCTCCTCTACGATATATCAAAAGTCCCAGAGAATCCCGTGTCCGCTTGTCTACTTTTTAGGGCCTTTTTGGTACCCTTTTGAGTGAGAATATCACGTGTTTTGTAATATAATGTACGATGCCTGTAGCCCATTGCTAAAGTATCTGCTTGCCGCGAAGGAGGTCCGGGGATCGAATCCCTTCATCTGCTGCATTTTTTTGGCGGAATTGATATTCATCTTCCTGAAAAATCATCAAAAATTAAATCCTGCTGAATTGAAATCATATATTTTTGTTTCACAAGTACTGTGACGTACGATCTCGCGCAAAAAGAAAAACGGAGAAACCGAAAATGGCTTGAGACCTTAGCTTCTGGATTTCATGGTCACAGTATGTACTTGTGGAACAGAAATATATGATTTCAATTGAGCAGGATTTAATTTTTGATGATTTTTTAGGAAGATGGGTATCAATTCCGCAAAAAAAATGCAGCAGATGACGGGACCCTGATGACGGGATGCGGCGATTCGATCCCCGGACCTCCTTAGCGGCAAGCAGATACTTTAGCAATGAGCTACAGGCATCGCATACGTGGGATTATTTTGCACCATATTATAAAGTATGTGATATTCTCACTCGGGGTACAAAAGGCCCTAAAAAGTAGACAAGCGGACACGAGATTCTCGGGGACTTTTGATATGTCGTAGAGGAGATCCTTCAGGACTACTTTTGCGCAAATTTGGCCAGTCATCAATTTATTCTACCTTTGGATCAAAGAAGACGTAACGTACCTGAGCTACCAGTAATTTTTGTTTTTAACATACCAATTATTGAAAATTCTTCAAAATTTTTATATATTTTTTTAAAAAAGACCCTCATTCTCTTGCCAGCTCAGATTTCAATAACTAATTTTTCTATTACGTTTTTAGCTGTACAGATTTGGCAGTAACTCACGCCAAAAGAATCTATCTGTTGTTTCTCTTCCGCTCTGCAGCTGATCCGCAGTCTGTTTCAGCCGTTTTTTATGCTAGGAAATAACATCCTCAACTACTGAAAATGGTATCTTTGTATTAAACAGTGATATGTGTCTGTCAAGCTTTTAAAATGCGAAAAAAAAAGAATAAAAAAAAAGGTATTCGCGGAGATTAGAACCTCTGACCTTTGAATTCGTTTACTTTTATCTAGACCACTCGACCATCTTGCCTTCTGTCAATCATTGTGACATTTTTTTATATAAGCAAGAGGTGTAAAAAATGATTCAAAATGGGCATCTTTAAAACCGGTGGCGACCCTTATAGCAGGGGATGGAAGGTGGCTGTCGGGTATCGGAAGATTCATCGTATTGCCCACTATCGATTGAAACAGAAACTCTTCATAAAAGCGATCGACCCAGAATTTTGCAGTGGGCTCCCGGACTATTCCAAAAGTGGTAGTATTGCAATCGGTATATATACTCATCCTTTGTGTCCAACTAGAGGTGAGATGTAGTTTACTAAATTTGTGAAATACTACATTTAGGCAGTTCCTTATTCAAATAAGTAACAACAATTTTGATCTGCAATGATTATCCATGGAACATTATGTAATTTCTGTTTGTTATAATTGCCGCATTATTATTATTTTTGCCACAACGGCACCGTACGTCGCCGTAGGTAAGGCAGGCCAGGCCACCCTCCTGCACAGTAGCTGTCACATTGACAATGAATGACATCCGCAATCCGCGCGGGGCACAAAATCGCAGATTTAGCCACAAAGAGGACCAGTTCATCACTTCTGAGGTTATGGTTATATTTTGCGGCCAATGTGGTTCCGTTTTTTGAAAGGCAAATCTTTGGAAGACGTTTTTACGTTGAGAAGCACAATAATAATTGAACTATTAGCTGTTTGTTAGATTGTAAGTGCACTTGATTTCCAAAGCAACTTGATTGAATTAGCATGACCGCATGACGGTGTCACAACGCCAAAAAACAATTCCATTTTTGGATATGAGGTGGATTTGGGATTAAAACGTTTTTAAATTTTGATTTTCACGTTTTGTGGAATATTCTCCGCAAATACCACTCGAGCTAATACGAGTTTTATCTAAATTTTCGAACTGTTTCTCAAGCTTTGTTTTCATGAAGCAATTCAACTCGTGCAAATGGTCACTTTATTATCAAAGACAAAAAGATAATCAAGTGACCATTTCACACTCGGTGAATTTCTTGAAAACAAAGCTTTTGAGATAGTTCGAAAATTTTATCGATAAAACTCATAGCTCTTGTGGTATTACATACGAAGAAATGGGAATCAATTTTTCCGAATCGATTTGGTTTTGAAAACTGAATCGATTCAATTTTTTGCCTGATCGATTTTCCCGATTCGATTTTTCTGATGAATCGATTTTTCGATTCGATTATTTTGCTGAATCGATTTTTTCGATTCGATATTTTGCCGAATCGATTTTTTTCGATTCGAATAAAGCCGATTTTTCACCGAATCGATTTATCTGGAAAAAATCGATTAATCGGTGAGAATCGATTTTATTTGCGAATCGATTTTCGATTCGGCAAATCGCGAATCGCCCAGGCCTAACACAAACCCACTAGAGGCATCCCTCCTCCTGACCCAACCATTGCTATGGATGGTTTTGAACTACCAAGGAAATTATGGTCTAGACTTAAGAGTCCTCTGTACGCTCGAAGCAGCTCCGACTAAAAGGCCTCTAAATCGAAGGCGGTGATTTTTTTTCAACTGGTATTTGGTGATTACACTTCATATCTCCATAAAAACATGTGAGAGGAAAAAAATCCGAGGAAAACCGATCACAGCCGAAGATAGTGAAATTACACGAGCGCCATCCTAGGGCCTTTATTTGACTTGAAAGAAAATTCTTTTTTTCAAGGAGGACGCTCTACAGTATTCTGCACCATCGTACCGGGTGGTTTTTTTATAAAATATCTGGAGCCAAAGTTATTTGGCTGTAAAAATTATCAAAAAAATACTCAAAAATTTAGAGTTTTATATCTTCAGCTGAAATTTTTTTACTGAAAAACCACCCGGTACGATTGTGCAGAATACGGTTGAGAGTCCACCCTGAAAAAAGGATTCTTGTTCCAAGTCAAATGAAGGCCCAAGGGTGGCGCGCGTAAGATTTGACTATCTTCGGCTGTGATCGGTTTTTCTCGGATTTTTTTCCGTTGACATGTTAAAATAGATATATGAAGTGAAATCTCCAAATGCCAGTTCAAAGAAAATCACCGGCTTCGATTTAGAGGCATTTTAGTTGGAGCCACTCTGAGCGTACAGAGGACTCTTAATAGAGTCAGAACAAGCTGCGGAAGATGTGCCAGCTCACTGTTCCCGTGGGGCATGACCAACAGCCCCCGCTGCGACTGTGGAGCTGAATCTCAAACGGTGAACCACATAGTGAGTCAATGCCCGACAAGATTATATCCAGACCCAGTGACAAAATTTGGTACACTGACACCGGAGGCACTTCTATGGCTGGAAAATCTTGACACTCAACTTCGACTTTTCACTAATTTACCCATCATTTATTTATACTTTTTATACATTTTTCTTCCTTTATTGTGCAATGTAGTGAGTCTATACGAAATAATAATTATTATTTATTAAAATAAAATTTGGATTAACTACGTGGTATCACAAAGTTAAGTGGGGAGGGGGACTTTAGTACGAGTTACTATCACGTAGTAAACTCTAGTTCGACTTACCATCACAAAGTAAAGTAGAGGGGAGAGTTTACTACGAGATAGTAACACAAAATTAAATATGGAGGGGACCTTAGTACGAGTTACTATCACGTAGTAAACTATAGTACGACTTACTATCACGAAGTAAACTTTACTACGACTCACTATCACGAAGTAAAGTGGAGAGAGAGTTTACTATAAGATAGTAACACGAAATTGAATGAGGAGGGAACTTTAGTACGACATACTATCACGTAGTTAAGTGGAGAGGGAGTCTATTACGAGATAGTAACAAGAAATTGAATCGGGAGGGGACTTTAGTCCGAGTAACTATCACGTAGTGAACTTTAGTACGACTTACTATCACGAAGTAAGGTTGAAAAAGAGTTTACTACGTGATAGTAACTCGTACCAAAGTCCCTTACCGATTTAATTTCGTCATACTATCTCGTAGTAAACTCCCTCTTAATTTTACTACGTGATAGTAACTCGTACTAAAGCCCCCTCCCGATTTAATTTTGTGTTACTATCTCGTAGTAAACTCCCTCTTCACTTTACTTCGTGATAGTACCTCGTACTCAAGTCCCCCTCCCCGCTTAACTTTGTGATACTATCACGTAGTTCATTCAAATTTTATTCTAATAAACAATATGTCCATTCAGCCGCTTCGTAATTCCTCGATTATTTTGGTAAATTTGAAAAGAAAAATGTTGGTGAAATCGATGATAAGGACATTGTTCAAGAAACAAATATTGCACAGAGTTTGACGTCTCATTCTACCATAACCGGAAGTTTGGAGAACACAAAAATTGTCATGTTGACTGTATCAATTTTTCATCAAGCAAATCCCAGACACAGTTATTGGTGGCAATTCAAATTAATAGAGCGCATTTGACTTTAGTTGAAGAGAACAGAAGTTTTTTGTTGATCAGATTTCTGAATACGATAAATACCTCGATAAATAAGTAGGTACCTACTATTATTGATGAAAAAGAATAAAAATAATTATCAGTACCTACCCACTTGGAAATACTCACTTGAAAAATTTTAAATAAAAAATCTCGCTTAGGTATCTACATGATTTTTCTAATGAAAAATTGAAAAATCAAAATAGGAAAAACCAATTGAGATTCATGCTCTTGGTATTATCATTAGCATTATTATTACAATTGTAAAAAAAATTCGCCTGTGGCGCCATTGTCCTATGGTGCCCACCATCAATTTATTGGGCCCAAGCCTGGCCCACCTGACATTGAAAGTCTACCTCCGTGCCTGCACTCAATTTGGTAATTCCTTGCCGTTTTCCAGACTGGTCTCCACTTCAGGCAAAGACTGGACGAATATGTGATTTCCTAACGAAGAGAACTTGTCGAGTTTCCATCGAACGTAAGGAGATACATCAAAAACAGGCTGAACATTATACATTGGTGTGCCACGAAGTAACCGACATAGTTCAAAGGTAGTAAGGTAGATGTACTTTTTCAAGGCAAATCAGAATCTGCCTTCGAAATTTTCCTGACGTTCCCCGTTTCCGATATACAGGGTGATTTATGTGTTGAACCGAAAAGTTTGATTGGCCATATCTCAGGAATACATTAATAGAATCTATTGAAATTTTGCAGGTATATTCTAGAACCAAGAGCATTTGTAGCGCTCCATTCACTTATAGAATAAATACAGGACCGTACCCAAAATTTTGATTTTCAAGTTTCTGTTGAAAAAGTCATCCTGTATAGATTTTTTTTCAAAATCTGAAGTCATATTCCGAAACTACATAAAAAATGCTGCAAAATGCGATTCCTAAATTGTTTGGCACTAATTTAGCTGATTCGAAAAAAAATTATCAACAGAGATTTTTCATGAATATTTTTGAAAATTTGATTCAAATCACTCAAACGCTATTCCAGGTGGTCAAACAAAGTCACGATTTCAATTTTGATGTTGTACCAAACTGAGGATAATTTCAGGAGATTTTCTGGAAACATGAATTTGGGTAGGAATCTGAGGTACCAAATTCATGTTTCCAGAGAATTCTCCTGAAATTATTTTTGGTTGGTTAGAGCACCACAATTGAAATATTGACTTTGTTTGACCATCTGGAATAGCGTTTCACTGATTTAAATTGAAATTTTTTGAAATCTTCCTGAAAAATTTCTGGTATTAATTTTTTTCGGATCAGCTAAATTAGTGCCAAACAATTTAGGAATCGTATTTTGTAGCATTTTTTTGTAGTTTCCGAATATGACATCAGATTTTGAAGAAAAAATCTATACAGGATGACTTTTTCAACAGAAGCTCGGAAAACAAAACTTTAAGTACGGTCCTGTATTAATTTTATAAGTAAATAGGGCGCTACAAAGGCTCTTGGTTCTAGAATATACTTGCAAAGTTTCAATAGATTCAATTGATGTATTCCTGAGATATGGCCAATCAAACTTTCCGGTTGAACACATAAATCGTCCTGTATATCAGAAACGGTTACTTCGTGGGACACCTGTATATCAGTGAAATTCGGATGTCATTATCGTCACTTTCAACACCAAATTTTCTACACAAAAATTTCAAACAGATTCGGACAGTGATATTGATGATTCGTCCAGTAATTTTTCAAAGAAGCAACATTCGACAGACGAGAAACTGAGAATCGATAACTTGAAGTTTGTCAGCTTCGGTCAGCTCAAGATTTCAATGTCAGTTGTGTTCTGAACCAAAATATTTCAACGATGCAATGGTCTGAAGATCCACACTTCCTGGTGCCACAAGAAGATCCCATATCTTCAAATCCTGTCGCTCAGAAGCATAAAAGAAGTCTCGTTATACAAGGTGGCCCAACGAAAACAGAACAGAGGCGTTTTCGGACATTTCACCTCATTTTTTTGGGAAAAGCTCAGACAAGTCGATTTTTATATCGAGGGGGACATCTGAAACATACATTGGCAAATTTCTATCTTCAGTCCCCTCACCCCTACCCACCTCAAGTTCAGAATTTCGAATGACACCATCTGCTTTGCGACACATCAAATCAAAGAGAATCAAATTACCTTTCTGAAAAAAATATTTTCCAAATTTTCAACTTCTTAATTTTTCTGACTGTCCCATTTTCTATTCTCGATCCTTCAATTATCTTCAATTTTATCAGCGTCATCCTGAATAGCATCTAAGAAGATAATTTTCGGTGGAGAAAAGTGCTACTCAAATTCACCCCTTTCCTCTCCCCCACCCCAACTTCAAAATTTAACAAACACCACCTATTTTGTGATACATCGAATTGAAGGGAATTGATTTCTCTTTCTGAAAACAATTTTATTCAAATTTTGAACCCCTCCCCTAATAAATTTAACATTCTGAGTATTTTAGGGGAAAAATGGCTTTTTGAAAACTCAGAAGATATTTCATCAGGACGAGAATTCAATTCCCTTCAATTTGATCTATCACAAAGTAGAAGGTGTCGGTTTAGATTTTTATTTCACAATTATTACTTTATACAATGTATATGATATAATATAAATGATATAATATTATGTATAATTTTTGTATAACTGAGGTATATTTTTGATAAAAAATGAAGTTTGGGGTGCAAATACTCCATCAACAGAAAGTACCAGTGGCGTAAAAGTGGCATGACGTAATTCACAAGCTGTGGAGTATTTTCGCGTCTTTTCGTTTTCAGCTGTCGCGAGTACAGCCGCTACAGATCTAGCGATGTACGAGGGAGCGTCAGTGTCAACGACACGTATATCGAACAACGTCTCCCTCTGTACATCCCATACTCCGCGACAAGCTAGGTCCCCACGTAGACCCCCGTTTTCTTCGGAAATGATGGGTTCTTTGGTAACATGTCCCCATGCTGCATCACACAATTCACCAAACAGGTCCCTTATTTCGTTATGTCTTTTGACAATCAATCCACCAGTTTTGCAGCACAGGGCATGATCCAAATTGAATCCATCATTTCCACATCCGTCGCAGGATTTTGGCATCAAAACAGGCTTTCTGTGATATCGTATTGCTAACGCATCTCTGAATTCCATTGGTGACAAGTCAAAATGATCTTTTCGAGAGGGCACCATTGACAACCAGATTGAAGATTTAGATTTCATTACTGAAAAGATGGATTGTTCAATCGCTCTTCTTTGGATCGGATTCAATTTTGTTAAGGTTTCATTCAAAAGAATGTCAGCCTGAATTTCTTTTTCTGTACGACATTGTTTGTGAGCATTTTTAAAAAATTCATCATGTTGATTAATGTTCATAGGAGTGCCATTGAGAATAGAAGATGAAAGATGACTATTGCCTTGTTTACTATTCGCGAAATGTATATTTGCCAAATGAGCTGGATTTGCAATAGCAAGACCCCCTTTACTAACAGGCAAGGAAAATAGATCAGCTTCTTCTGAAGAAATATTCCCACCTAATAAAGTTGGTAAAAATTTTTCTCTCAGAACAATGTTTAAAGGTATAAAAAAATCTTCTAATCCCTCGGTTACACGTTGCAAGAATAACCATTGAAACTGGACAGATTTAGTGATGGCTGTATAGGCAGCTTGTGGTGATTCTTTACAAGCTACTGTTAGTTTTTCAACAGCCGAAATCCAGTTTTCAATTTTATTACATACAAATTCATCTTTTCCTTCGCCAATATAACCGCCCAAAAATCGTGCCCCAGTTGCAACGCTCACTCCAGTCCCTTTAAAAATTTTCAAAGCCTCGGATTTTTCAGTTTCAGCAACAATAATGATTGACTTCTTGCCTTGTGGAAAATATCCATAAGAAGGACCTAGATTATTCAATCTATCCCACCAATTTCTGAGATCACTGAATGTACCCTGAGCCGATGAATCATCTGCATACCAGCATTGAGTGATATTACTTGTATTTTTGAGTTTTTTTATTATGGGTAAAGTAGCTAATGCATATAAAGGCATTGCAAGAGGATCCCCTTGAGTAACCCCCTCTCTGCTATATAACCGAACATTACTATCCCGAATAACAAGCTCAGCATGACCTCTGTAGGTATTATATAAAAATTGTGCACAACGTGGCCAGTAAATTCTTGCTTGCCATAATGCTAGTTGCCTATTTACAGAATTAAAAGCATTATTTGCATCAACTAATAGCATCCCCCATTTAGAACTTGGACGGCAATTACCTTGGAACAAAGTATTCATGGCATGTATTGCAACTTCAATTCCTCCACTTATTCCGCTACATAGTTGGAGCTGAGCACAGGCTTCTGTAACATCTGAGCCAGTAACTTCTATCATACATTTTGATAAAATCCGTCTTAAGCATTCTCCAATCCCAATTGGACGAACGCCTGGGCATTTATCAAGTGCCACAAGACGACTTGACATCAACGCTTGGATTTCTTCCCAGGGTACAGATTGATTATTTAGTTTCATTGTCAAACTAGCAACTGACTCTCTCAAGTGAAAGCTTGCTTATCCAAACCTCACCAAAAAGTCATTCCAATGTTCAGCTGTAGAGCCACTGGGACCACCACCACCTCTTAATTTTCTTGCCACTTTTTCTACATGGTCACCGGTTATATCAACTTGTAATAACTGTGGTATTTCAGTAAAATCATCGGGCAGTGTGAACCATGATGAATCAGGAGTTGATGAAATAGGATGTTCTTCTTTAAGAATATCTTCAACAGTTTTTCCGCAATCACTGATTTCATCATTTGGAGAAAGGACTATGTTTCTGTTACTTGTCAAAAGCCAATTAACTGCTTCACGTACTTTACCACGTAGTATTAAACGGCTGAATACCTGAATTATGTGATCTGCATTAATATTTTTTCCATATTTTCTTCGTAACTGTTGATCTGCTTTGATAGTTTCATTGATAAGTATGTCATATTGTTGGTCTCCCCATAGGTTTAAACGACGTTCCAACAATCGACGAATATCTTTAGCTCGGTGAATCATTTTATCTCTTTGTAAGGTAACGGCAACAAGGATTAGCATACGTTCTGAAGGAAAAATCGACTTTACTAACGATTCGATTTCATCAGCAAGTAAATAAATAAACTTTCTGCTTACAGCACCATTTGGAAGATTTTGAGGTGGGGGAGTGAAGGGTGAATTTGGGTGACACTTTTTACATAGAAATTTTTTTCCCTCTATACTGTGCAGGATGACGTTGACTGTACTGGAGAGAATTAAGAGGTCAAGAATATTACATTGGAAACTCAGACAATTTTAGGAAGGTGGGGTTGGAAGTTATAGAAATATTTTATTCAGAAAGAGAATTCAATTCTTTTGATGTATCGCAAAGTGGGTGGTGTCATTTGAAACTTCGAAGTTGGGGTGGGTGTGGGTGAGGGGGCGTAAGATAGAGATTCACCAAGCTATGTTTCAGATGTCCCCTTTGGTATAAAAATCGACCTCTCCGAGCTTTTTTCAAAAAAAAGGGGAAATGCACGAGACCCTCTTTGTTCTGTTTTTGTTGGGCCACCCTGTATGTAATCACATGTTTGCATATCCATGAAAGAATTCCTAGTGGCGTACGAATAACTGCAGCACACAAACTTACAAAGGTAATCAGTGATTGTATTGCTCAGAATACGTGAACTGCCTGTCATCCAGATTGAACGTGACAATTCGTAATGGTTTATTCCAACTTTTTAAAAATCAGTAATTGATCAATTA
This sequence comes from Anaspis maculata, assembly GCA_949128115.1. NCBI lineage: Eukaryota > Metazoa > Arthropoda > Insecta > Coleoptera > Scraptiidae > Anaspis > Anaspis maculata. Next base: position 24,183,091 of record OX421962.1, read on the forward strand.
CTACGGTGGTTTGAGTAAACAAATTTGTCTGATATAGTAGATAGTTCATTAGTTCTGGATATTGACTTTGACCTTGTAACACACGACCTGTTTTTACTAAAATTGCTGTCAATTACGCTTTCAACTCGAACAATTGGGCATCTGTTCGACGTTTTTGTTAATCCGAAAATTGCCATTCGTGACAGAAAATGCCAAGGGATTCCGCAAACCGCAGCAGCACACCACCGTCACTAATCGCGTGTTGAAAAATGTTCTGTATCTATCTGGAAAACTGTTGCTTCGATATAATGCAAAATATTTATATACAACACACTGGATGCACATGCCCGAAATGAAAATTATTTTGGAAAACACCGAACCAATCTCTGCAGAGCTGCATTAAAAGTCAGCCATGTATACATCATAGCTAGCATGATGCGTTGTTTTGAATATCCCATGCACTAATGCTTGGTATTATGTCGTAAATTAATGGAATTATTTATTGCTGTTATTTTAATGAAACTCAAACAATGTATGCTTTTATAATTACTTTATACGAACAATTATGTTAAATTCAGTTATATACATTTATTGCATTTTGTGTACCTACCAGTTTTAATCACTGCGAAGCAATGTCCGCCTGCTGTAATAACAATAATTTAATTTCGTTTGGCCTATGATACCCTATGGCAATCACGGCGTGCTTTTTGCTCAATTAGTTTTCCCATCCACCGCATCCAATATTGATCATCAAGAGACATTCTCCTGCCTTTTGAATACATACAGACGTACATATAAAAAAAAATGCCCCACAAATTGGCTGAGGTCCTCTTGATGAGGAGGGATGACACAAACATAATAATATAATGAATTAAACATAATAAGCTGGGCAGGCACGCAGAGTGTACTTGTACGCAAAAAAAAAGGGATGGTTCCAATTACGTTCTGTTGTTGATGGGGTTTTGGGTTGCGCATTGTCACAGGGGCGAATTAAATGGTGCGAGAGGTAATAGGAACTGCAAGTTTGGTCCCATGTCACCATAATCCTCTTGCATTCTTTTTCTTTGGTAATGGTCTCAGGTAATCACATCCACTTACATCACACATTGTTGGTCGGAAGCTGTCGTATTAGATTACGATCTGGCGTATTGTCGCTGAGAACCCGTCCGAAAATCGCGGAGGATTTTCTCCTGCTCCTGCGGAACGGATAGCTATGCCAGATTGCAAGCATTCAGTCAGTGGTGTGGCATGGAGGATTTTTTGCGCAGATGCGAAGGGTTTTGGGCTCGTTTATGTCTCATAGAATTTTTACCAAGCTTGACTTCACGTACAAACATTGCAGAGATGGAATATGCAAGTACTTGGAGTGCTTGTCTCAAAGATTTTTCTATTTTAGTATCTTGTAAATCTCATATCTGCCTTAAATGTTTTCTATGACGTTAGTGCTGAAACGTAGGTGAAATTTTGTACCATTTTACCTTCGATATTCATAAGTTTATTATCTGTTGTGTGATGTGTGCAGTGCAGAGTTATAACAGACAACAAGGGCTCAGTTGTGAAGTACGATCTCACCTGCTTTGACTGTATTCTATGGAACGCCGTCGTGGACATAATGAAATGTCTCAGAGAGATTAAATTTTTGCACGTTTTGATGGAAATCACACAACTTATTTATAAAATGTACAGATTTATAAACATATGTTGCCCTTATTTAAAACTATTCTGCACTAACCGTGGGTTCCACAAAACAGATAATACGAGATTAGTTGATTCGCGATTTTTGTTTGTCAATTTATAGCTGACTGATTAATGGAAATGCTGGTTTATCCCTCAATAATGAAAAGATGATGGGTCTAGTACAGATTTCAGGCATTTTTTGTGGGTAATCGCCTAGCATTCAGCAGAAAAAAGTTCAGTTAATCTGCAATCAGCCTTGATCGCTGATCATCTTTTTTGTGGAACTGACGGTTATTGTCAGAAACAGAGGTAGTTTTAAAAGACTTGGCGCAACAGCCATATCAAACCTCGACTGAAACGTTTCCATCAAACATTACTTGTGCCTGCGCGCCATTGCGGACAATATAAAAACCCCTGTGAAATAATAATCCTGATCTACTCTGATTGAAATTATTGGATTTATTTATACATTTGCCTTGTTATTTATAGAAACTTTAGGACTTACTCTATAAATTACCCAAAACTTTTCACACTTACTCTAACCAAGTCATAAAAAAATAAATCTCTCAACATGCAACAAATAAATCACTCACATACGCACCGGTACACGTTGAGAGATTTATTTTCTAAGGAGCATCCGGCAACGCCGCAGGTTCGCATTGTTCTTTCAGTGCTTTCTCCTTCATTACCCTTTCAGGGGAATTCTAAAATCCAAGTCGGCAAAAATTCTTGCAGGTTTGTTGCTGTCACCTTCTTCGAGCATTTCCAGACAATTTTCGTGGTCCTCCAGGTCCTTGGACGTTTACTACTGGCGATCAAAGTACGAAACTTTTGCAGGCTGGCTAAAATTCTTGCAACTCGGCACAACAGGCCGTTACTATCACCTACTTCGAGCACTTCCAGACAACTTTCGTGGTCCTCCAGGACCTTGGAGGTTTGCTGCTAGCGACCAAAGTTCGAAACTTTTGCAGGTCGTTATACAGGCTGTTGCTGTTGCTGTCACCTTCTTCGAGCATTTCCAGACAATTTCCCTGGTCCTCCAGGTCCTTGGACGTTTGCTACTGGCGACCAAAGTACGAAACTTATGCAGGCCGGCAAAAACTCTTGCAGGTCGGTACACAGGCGTTGCTATCACCTACTTCGAGCATTTTCAGACAACTTTCGTGGTCCTCCAGGTCCTTGGAGGTTTGCTGCTGGCGACAAAAGTTCGAAACTTTTGCAGGTCATCAAAAATTCTTGCTGTTTGGTATAAAGGCCGTTACTATCATCTACTTCGAGCACTTCCAAATAACTTTCGTGGTCCTCCAGGTCCTTGGAGGTTTGCTGCTGGCGACCAAAGTTCGAAACTTTTGCAGGTCGTCATACAGGCTGTTGCTGTCACCTTCTTCGAGCATTTCCAGACAATTTCTCTGGTCCTCCAGGTCCTTGGACGTTTGCTACTGGCGACCAAAGTACGAAACTTATGCAGGCCGGCAAAAACTCTTGCAGGTCGGTACACAGGCGTTGCTATCACCTACTTCGAGCATTTTCAGACAACTTTCGTGGTCCTCCAGGTCCTTGGAGGTTTGCTGCTGGCGACAAAAGTTCGAAACTTTTGCAGGCCATCAAAAATTCTTGCTGTTTGATATAAAGGCCGTTACTATCATCTACTTCGAGCACTTCCAAATAACTTTCGTGGTCCTCCAGGTCCTTGGAGGTTTGCTGCTGGCGACAAAAGTTCGAAACTTTTGCAGGCCATCAAAAATTCTTGCTGTTTGGTATAAAGGCCGTTACTATCATCTACTTCGAGCACTTCCAAATAACTTTCGTGGTCCTCCAGGTCCTTGGAGGTTTGCTGCTGGCGACCAAAGTTCGAAACTTTTGCAGGTCGTTATACAGGCTGTTGCTGTCACCTTCTTCGAGCATTTCCAGACAATTTTCCTAGTCCTCCAGGTCCTGGGACATTTGCTACTGGCGACCAAAGTACGTAACTTATGCAGGCTGGCAAAAACTCTTGCAGGTCGGTACACAGGCGTTGCTATCACCTACTTCGAGCATTTCCAGACAACTTTCGTGGTCCTCCAGGTCCTTGGATGTTTGCTGCTGGCGACCAAAGTACGAAACTTTTGCAGGTCGGCAAAAATTCCTGCAGGTCAGTATACAGGCCGTTGCTGTCACCTTCTTCGAGTACTTCCGGAGAACTTTTGATGTCCTCTAGGTTGACAGCCAATAACGGGATTATTTAGTGAAACACAATAACTCCAAATGAAATGAAATGTTTGCAGTGTTCTTAACGGAAAATCTCCGCAATGTTCATAATGTTCGTCTCTCTCTCATATAGGCGATACCTTTTGCTCGCAGCTTGTGCGCAGGTGTTCAAATATACAAGCTCACGGGTTCAGTTGGCTGTTTAATCAGGATAGCCTATAATCGAATTCGAGATCGAACTCAAGTCGATCACTTTTTATAAGAAATAAAGAAAGTTTATTTCAGGCGCACATTGAAAGGAAGATTTCATTTTCTCAAAGCAAAATACAATTACACATGTGCTCAAGGGAATACGAGCCCCGTCCCACATCAGTTGGCCCATCAGTAAAAATGCAATTTCTAGAAAATCAATGATCAGAATGTCAATATTTTTTGAAATATTGTTTTTTGTTCATGTCACTACAGGCTAGTACCTTTAAACATATTCTAGGATTGAATCTCCAGCGCCTGCGCAGAAGAAAATGTGGTGATGAAATGGAACCTCCTCCCCAAATGGTTTTTTCCAGCTAACTCGGTTGCTGGGCATAGTTGGCTATTTCAGAAATGTCTCTTCGATTTTCGATTCGCAAATCGATTTCGCAAATCGATTTTCTAACACAAATTCGAAGGGCTGTATCTCCGATATTTGACTTTTCCGAAATACATTCATTTCGGATCATTCTAGTTATTATTTTATTCTTCATCGATTGACAAGTTTCCACACTTGAACTCCGGGGCGAGCTCCGGGGCTCCCTGTATTTATCTGGATAATAAAAGTGAAGTCTTCGCATCTGGACCAACTGATGTGGGGCGGAGCTCGTAATACCTCAGATTCTGTGGAAGAGAATAATTTGATGACTTGGACACTTTACTACCACATCTGATAGTACCTCTCTCGCTTTTTCTGACGATTGTGCAATGTATGTAGAATTCCACGAATTAATAGAATCTTTGATTGATCTATTTTCCACCCCTCCTCCACAAGGCGTTGTTTTCCAATTATTCAACCATATTTCCTTGCTGACCAGGCAGAAGAAGTGGCACTGAAACCTTCAAAATTTGATAGCAATAGCAAATAGTATACCCATACAGTAGTGTATGCGAGTGTATATGATCTACAACAAAAAATCCCAGTCGCCCTCTCTTAGAATAAGGGTAGTTTTACGTAATAATTCAATAAAAAATTTGGGAGTCATACCCCCCCCCCCCAATCTTAGCCTTGGGGGGCCTGGCCTGGCCCTTCCGATTTTCTCTTCATGCTGAGATAAACTGCAAACATTAAAGGAAAAAATCTGAATTTGTGAACTCAGGAGTGTTTCAACTATAGATTGTAGCGTATCTTCTCATTGGCTTAAAAAAATACGTATGAACATTTCACTGCTTTTTGATCATTTCTATTTGAATACAGTTTGATTCAAACGTATACAGGCTGTCCCGAAATTAATGCAACAAAATTTACAGGGAGGTAGACAATTGAAAAATAAGGGTACTTCTCCAATAAAAACACCCTCGCAAACGTTATAGCGGAGATACAGGCCTTCAAAGTTCGTTTTTCAAATTTCATTCGAACCGATTTCATTCAAATTTGAACCAACGTTTACTAAAATAGGTCTCTATTGAAGAATAATAACGCATTTCATCAAACATTTTCAGGGGCGAAGATAATAGGGAGTACTTTCTTTCTTTTCCCCCTATTTTTCACCCCCCTGGATAATTTTCAAAATGGTTGCAATTTTTGAATTCTACGTTCAATTTAGAGAAAAAATTTACACGTGCAAAATTTTGACTAGACGCTTCATTTTTGAGATATTTGTGTTTGAAACTTTGGAAAACATCTCAAAATAGTCACTTTTCAGGGCCCAAATTTTTTTTTCTGAGAAGCTTCATGTTTTCTAGCAAAAATAGTAGTTTATCAACTTGAAACACCTAGAAAATTCATTTCAGTTGAGGAATCTTGAGTTTTCTTGAATTTTAATTTTTAAGGCCTTGAAAGTGGTGTTTTCGAGATGTTCTCCGAAGTTGCAAACCCAAATATCTCAAAAATGAAGCCTTGAATCAAAATTTTGCAGGAGCAACTTTTATATAAATAATTTATTCAAATAAAATAAATTAACACCTTTCTATATAAAATAGATTGCCTAAGACAAAGGATACCGCATCATAGTGAATTTTCTAATTAAGTTGAATAAATAATTTGATAAGTTGGAATTTATACATAGAGTTAAATTTTAAATTGAGAACATATGGTGTTTGAAAATTCTGATGGAATCCTTGAGTGCGGATAATGCGATATCCTTTGCCCTTCTGGTCGATACATTAAATAACTGACAGAAATTTGTGATAAAAAATTTGGGAATGGTTCCCCGAGCTCCTATAAGGTACCCGAACACCTGAATACTATCTATATCATATTTTGTTTTAAAATAAGATATAGTCGGTTCATAAATGGTTCGCTTTTCAACATGGACAGCTTCAGGTTGTTCTTTGCTATCTTCAAATCTTATAGTTGGATCTAGTATGTATCCTTTCCGTCGCTTTCTGTCGATGGCAAGGACGTCAACTCTTCGCCAGCTGCCGTTGTCTGCCAAACCCGGTACCTCTTCGTGTGTTTCCCAGCCTTTGGTTTTGAGAATTTTCGCAAGGGATGCTCGGATTGTGTGATGGCGTGCATTGCGAAGAGCTTCACCAAATGGACATACACCAAGAATGTGCGGCAATGTTTCAAAAGCTACATTATTCTCAATGCCGACACTACAGCGGCGACATCGGTTGCCGTCTTGGCTTCGTCCTGGGGTGGCTCTGCATGCCGTTACGTTCCCGTTCATTTTAATTGCTTCGGTGTATTCGGAGCTCGTCAGGCCCTTTCTGGTTGACATCCAGGAATTTGCCGGTGTGTATTCTGCAAATAGTATGACTCCACGGCCCTTGTGGGGCAATTTACACCACTGCGAGAATTCCCTCAGACGTAGTATCTTCTTAATTTTCGTAGAATTAAGAGAAGAATCTTCCGTGCTAATTTCAAGATCTTCAGAAGCAGTCAAATTCAGGGCTTTCAGACATATTTGTTTCTCGTTTGTTAGGTTCATGATCCGTGGAACAAGTTGGTTATCGGATTTCTCCAAAGTTTTGCAGATATTGAACCTCTGTAGGAAGGCTTCCCAAGAAGCTTTTATGAGTCCTAGCCCTTTATGAGTGCGAGGTGAGTACAACAGGTGGTCTGGTGTGTCGGACGGAATACAAAGAACTTTTTTCACCGCTGATTTTATCATTTTATCCAAGTTGTTGAGAAATGATTTAGGCATCATGTGAGCTGGAGTTGTTTGGTAGGGATATACAAGGGTTGGCCATATATACTGGTTGAGTACTGTAATCTTCTGGTCTTGATGTAAAAATGGAGAACTGACCACTTGTCGTATATTTTCATTCAAGTCCTTGATGATTTTTGATTCATTGAAAATTATTGTGTTGTTGAAAGATACTCCTAGATATTTGACTGTTTTATCGTTACCAATAGAGTTGACAATGGTGTTATTAATAAAGAACTCCTTTTCAATTAATTGTCCATGGCGGATATGGATGATTTGTGTTTTCGAATCATTGAGAGAAAGGCCTATCTCTGAAAATCGTTGCTGAGCCATTCTCAACAGAAAGAAGGCAGAATCTTCATTATTAGCAACCAATACCGTATCGTCTGCGAAACCCATAATGGAGATTTTTGGTACAGAGTCACAGATGGAAAAACCATAAAACTCGGCAATTCCTGGCTCGGAGATATCACTTAGGATGTGATCTGTACACATATTGTAGAGAATAGGAGAAAGTCACGCTCCTTGAAGAAGACCCCTCTTCAGTTCTATTGGTTTCGTTTTCCCTAGGCTGGTTTCGATTTGGATGGAGTTTCCCCTTTGAAGTTCTATTATAAGTCGTTTGAATCTAGATGGGATTTTCGTGGCATTCACAGTTTTCTCTATTTGTTTCAAACCAACGTTGTCATATGCTTTGCTTATGTCGAGGAACATAGTGGTCATGTCTTTCTTTTGCTGCTTAGCGGCTGTTAGAATGCCTTGTAGTATGCTAGAGTTAATAAAGGTGCCAGGTGTTGATGTGAAGCCTCTTTGATTTTGATTAAATGTAATAAATGGAGAAATCTTTCTGATGATCACTCTTACAGAACGTAGAATTTAAAAATTGCAACCATTTCAAAAATTATACAGAGGGGTGAAAAAGAGGGGAAAAAGGGGGAAGGTACCCCCTATCATCTTCGCCCCTGAAAATGTTTGATAAAATGCGTTATCATTGTTCAATAGAGACCTATTTTAGTGAACTTTGGTTTGAATTTGAATAAAATCAGCTCAACGGTTCAAAAGTTACGCGAAAAAAACTGTTTTAAAAAACCAAACTTGAAGGCCTGTATCTGTATTATTACGTTTGCGAGAGTATTTTTATTAGGAAAGTCTCCTTATTTTTCAATTTTCTACCTCCCTGTAAATTTTGTTGCATAAATTTCGGGACACCTGTACAGGTAGTACAGGAAAAATAGTAAAAAAATCGGCCAAACCTCGGAAAAAATATGGACGTCCTGATAATTTGATATTCTGTTCAGAATTGAGTGTTCTACAACATTACCAAAATCGCCAAAAATCGCACCCGGGGGTTTTGAGTCATTGGAGGGGGGGTAAAAAATTGCAACTTAAAATGGAGGGGATGAAACCCGTCAATCCATTGGAAGCAGATACGTTAACATTTGACGCATCATATCCCGCTGATACCATTTTGGCACAAAAAATGTCGATCACTGTTGAAGGGGAGTCGTGGGGGGGGCGAAGCCCTGCTAGGTGGTCCATTTTGTTTTTCTGACCATGTAGAACCGATCACGACAAGTTTGGTATTTTTTCGGACTATATTCAATCTCCTGACTCGAATCCGATGTATTAATTTAGATGAAAACAAGTTTGAACAAGTTAACTTGAAAAAACTTGTTTTTTCTTTGAGAATTTTGACGATTTTTTTTTGACTGTTAGAGGTGGTCATCTTTGAAAAATTTTCAGGGACCATTGAATTGAAGTGAGTTCTCCACAAAAATCATCTACTTGATGTTCCATTTTGTTTCTCGAGTATAAAAAATCGATTTGAACCTGAGCCGGCCCGACGCATCGTCTGCTACAGACCAGAACACTACAGCATGCACCTTTCAATGAAAATAGCTCAAACTATCAAAGAAATAATAACTTATCTTTGAAAATTTGATGATCTGTGCAGAATTGAATTCCCTATAACATAAACAAAACCGCCATGAATCGCACTGCAGGGTTTGAGATATTTGAGGGGAATGGTAACAGTTCATATCGTACGAATCTTGACAAAATGTTATCTTCCTCCTCGAATAACTCAAAATCCTGCAGTGCGATCCACGGCGATTTTGTTTATGTTATTGGAAATTCAGTTCTGCACAAATCCTCGAATTTTCAAAGATAAGTTATCAGTTTTCCAATAGTTTATGCTATTTTCATTTAAAGGTGCATGTTGTCGTGTTCTGGTCATTATTAGAAGCGGCGCCGGGCCGGTTCAAGTTCAAATCGATTTTGTAAACTCGAGAAACAAAATCAAACATCGAGTAGATGATTTTCGTCAAGAATACACTTCAATTCAATGGCCCCTGAAAATTTCTAAAGATTTTCACATCTAACAGTGACAAAAAAATTCGTCAAAATGGTCAAAGAAAAAACAAGTTTTTTCAAGTAAACTTATTCAAACTTGCTTTCATCCAAATAAACACATCGGATTCGAGTTCAGGAGATTAAATATAGTCGGAAAGATACCAAACTTGTCGTGATCGGTTCTACATGGGCCGAAAAACCAAAATATGGACCACCTAGCAGGGCTTCGCCCCCCACGACCCCCCTTCAACAGTGATCGACATTTTTTGTGCCAAAATGGTATCAACGGGATATGATGCGTCGAATTATAATGTATTTGCTTCCAATGGATTGACAGGTTTCATCCCCTCTATTTTAAGTTGCAATTTTTCACCCCCCCCCCCCTCCAATAACTCAAAACCCCCGGGTGCGATTTTTGGCGATTTTGGATATGTTGTAGACCACTCAATTCTGTACAGGATATCAAATTTTCAGGACGTCCATATTTATTCCGAGGTTGAAATCTATCTTTCTTGTACTAAGGGGGCTATCGCTACATGGTTTATTTTTGCCGACCTGCAAAAGTTTCGTACTTTGGTCGCCAGCAGCAAACCTCCAAGGACCTGGAGGATCACGAAAGTTGTCTAGAAGTGCTCGAAGAAGGAGATAGTAACGGCCTGTGTGCCGCCTTGCAAGAATTTTCGCCGGCCTGCAAAAGTTTCGTAGTTTGGTCGCCAGCAGCAAACCTCCAAGGACCTGGAGGACCTTGAAAGTTGTCTGAAAATGCTCGAAGTAGGTGATAGCAACGCCTGTGTACCGACCTGCAAGAGTTTTTGCCGGCCTGCATAAGTTTCGTACTTTGGTCGCCAGTAGCAAACGTCCAAGGACCTGGAGGACCAGGGAAATTGTCTGGAAATGCTCGAAGAAGGTGACAGCAACAGCCTGTATGACGACCTGCAAAAGTTTCGAACTTTGGTCGCTAGCAGCAAACCTCCAAGGACCTGGAGGACCACGAAAGTTGTCTGGAAGTGCTCGAAGTAGGTGATAGTAACGGCCTGTTGTGCCGAGTTGCAAGAATTTTAGCCGGCCTGCAAAAGTTTCGTACTTTGATCGCCAGTAGTAAACGTCCAAGGACCTGGAGGACCACGAAAATTGTCTGGAAATGCTCGAAGAAGGTGACAGCAACAAACCTGCAAGAATTTTTGCCGACTTGGATTTTAGAATTCCCCTGAAAGGGTAATGAAGGAGAAAGCACTGAAAGAACAATGCGAACCTGCGGCGTTGCCGGATGCTCCTCAGAAAATAAATCTCTCAACGTGTACCGGTGCGTATGTGAGTGATTTATTTGTTGCATGTTGAGAGATCTATTTTTTTATGACTTGGTTAGAGTAAGTGTGAAAAGTTTTGGGTAACTTATAGAGTAAGTCCTAAAGTTTCTATAAATAACAAGGCAAATGTATAAATAAATCCAATAATTTCAATCAGAGTAGATCAGGATTATTATTTCACAGGAGTTTTTATATTGTCCGCAATGGCGCGCAGGCACAAGTAATGTTTGATGGAAACGTTTCAGTCGAGGTTTGATATGGCTGTTGCGCCAAGTCTTTTAAAACTACCTCTGTTTCTGTCAATAAGTGCAGAATAGTTTTAAATAAGGGCAAAATATGTTTATAAATCTGTACATTTTATAAATAAGTTGTGTGATTTCCATCAAAACGTGCAAAAATTTAATCTCTCTGAGACATTTCATCATGTCCACGACGGCGTTCCATAGTATTCCCATCTTTGATCAGGACGACGAAGTTAAAATCACAGTTCAATTTATAGCAGCTGGCGCCTGCAAGTACAAACTCAGAAAGACATCAGTGGGGATTCTATAGCAAAACTAGCTATCACCGGCGCCGGCAAGCCGTCGTGTCGCCTAGGTAACAGCATTGGTTGAAAAGTAACCAGAGAATTTGTTCCACTGACACCAGACAAGTGGAAAGGGAATTGTATACATGATGTTGATTTTCCGTTGTTTTAGGCAGATGACAGGTTTTCCCTTGGCGAGTTTAGTAATTTTATGCATGTCCGTCGATAGTGTCTTGGTCAGATGAAGTTTTCCAAGAGGATTGAGCAATTGACTAAGTAAGAGTAACATGAATTCGAAAAGATGTTTGTTCTTTGCGTGCTTTGAAATTTCTGCTTCGACTTGTAGGGTTCTATTTTGAACGAAACGCATGTCAGTGGGTAGTGTTTGGTCAGTGAAGAGTTGTCGGAAAAAATCGATACACCATTATTTTGTTTATTAATATGTATTTCAACTTCTGTTAAAGGTAACCACTCAAAATACTGGAAACATGATGAAAAACCACAATTTTGAAAATGGAAGCGACGATGTGTCGTGTGTTATGAAAACCTGAGCCGTGAAGAAGGTTTTGCCGTGGAGGACATTCTGTAGGGGAAAGACAAGAAGAACCGTGTATTTGTATTATTTAGGAGTCTTTTTGAATATGTATAAGAGAAATTGAGAAGTATGTGCAAATATTAAAATTTCGCAGTTACGTTTCAATTGTTCATCTGAACCAAGTATAGGTTTGAAAACCCAATGTAATCGGTTGAAAAAAGTAAAAGTTCAATACGGCGCTTTGAACTGCCAAAATGTCGAGTTCGACAAATGCACTTTGATTGTCCATGTTGATAAAGTTCAACATGTTCAAAATCTTAATATAATCCGTTGAAAAATACAAAAGTTCAATATGACAGCTTTGGAAATGTCAAAATGGCAAATTTGACGAATGAATTTTGATCGCCAATCTCAACTAATATAAGTTCAAAATTCCAATCAGATCGGTTGAAAAATGCCAAAGTTCAATATGGCGACCTCTAGAAACGTCAAAAATCGGAATTTGACAGATGCGTCTCGACTGCCCAACCAAAGCAAGTAGAGGTTCTAAATCCCAATCGGATAGATTGAAAAATGCGAGAGTTCAATATGGCGGCGGAATTGGAACTGTCAAAATGACAAATTTGACAGATGTATTCAGATTGCCTATTTCAAGTTGTCATAGATTCAAAATGTCAATCGGATAGGTTGGAAAATGCAAAAGTTCAATATGGCGGCCTCTGGAGACGTCAAAAATTGAAATTTGACAAGGGCAAATTCGTTGTGTTTGAAATTGAAAAAATTAAACAGCGAACGCTCACAAAAGGGGAAATACCATGAAATTTCGAATAAAAAAGCAACAAATTGGATCTGGTCGACGCGACGGTTGTCTATGTTTGGTTCAGGTCATGCAAAAAAAAAACACCACAGACACGATGAACTGTGACGTAGGTATCACGATTAGGCTCAGGCCCTTATTTGACAGGGAAAAAAATCAGAACTTGATTGTAGAGACTTACCTGTATTTTCAATTATGCAATAACTAACGTCAAGCATATTCAAGATTATGTTCATTCAAACATCAGTATTCGGCGATCGGTGGCGCGAGTTTGACAGATTCGCGTTAACATCAAGTGAACGGAGCCGCGCGGTGCCGTTGGCAGAAGTGACAGTTGTAGCAGTTCGACGCTGGGTCGACCGTATCGATGCGAAAAGTTCCACACAGATTTCGATAAAATGGACTACAAAGACGTAGTAGAACGCATTGGATCGAAGCATGGACCCTTTCTGAAGGTTTGAGCAGAAAATCCGATGGAATTATATAGGATCTCGTAGAAAACAAGACGTGTCAACAAGACATCGACGCCGCCACGAGATGTGTCTGGAAATGGAAAAAAGGGGCCTTTCTCGAAATGTGAAGCCGGTAAAAATCGGGCCCTAGTGCAAATATACTGTGAGTACCCACCAGACGTGTTTTGCCCCCTCAACCTGCCTGTTTTTGTGGAATTACCCCGTCAACACCAGAGCCGGCCTGCGAAATTTGATCAAAGTGCCGTTCGAATTTGGAGGTGACTCTTGTATTTTGTGTCCAATGGACGCTTAAAAGTCTCCTGGCGACCACTGTTCAATTTCGCACGCTGACTTGGTCAATTTCGTTCCAAAAGCACTGTTGAAATGCCCCGAGGTGTTGAGTTTCCTAAAACCGAAAGCGTCAATTGACGTTCCCGTCAGATTGGCCGGGCCGTGCTCCAATTTCAACATTTTTCAAGAAAAGCGCCGCCGAATGGCCCGCACCGGACGACACTGGGTCCCCAAAACACCCCAATCGGCATTTCACACCAAATTTTTTGAAATTCTGCCTGAAAAGCCGAGTTTTCGCCGCGAAAACGTAACCAGAAATGGAACGAGTTATTTGAAATGTCAATTCCCTTGTAAAATTTTGAATGAATTATAAAATTTCGAAAAATCTTGACAAATTCAGCAGAAATCCCCGCCAAAATCCGACGTCTGGTTTTCACAAATTTTGACGGCTCGTCGCTCGGTTGCCCTCAGCGGTTTCTATGAGTTGATGAAAACAAAAGCACGTTCAATTTCACCAACGACTTGACTAACTTCTTCTGTTCTAACTTGACTTTTAAAAGCGATGACGCGAAGGCGCCAGCTGCTATAATTTGGAGTGTCAACATTTTGTGAACAGGTAATCACTTATCAACTTTGTACACTGCAAATCTGCCAAGAGCTTTTATTTCCAAAATTAGTAAGTCAAAGTCATACAGTAAAAATGCGTATATTAATTCTTTCAAGCGGAACCGTGATTCGAATGACAACTCCTGAGAGATTTTGTTCCTAAGTTTCCAAATCTGAACTTGAGGCTGTATTCTCAGTAGGCCAAAATCATTTTGAGGATTTCTCCTTCAAAAATAAAGATATAAACTCGTTTTTCGCAACACAATATATATTTTCTTGGTTTCCCCTGCAATTGAACATTTGATTTTCTTCGGAAGTCTGTACACGAGGCTTACATTTTTGTACAGTTGAATAGATCTCTTCTTAGTTATTTACACAAGGTATCACAACTCAGTTACAATGTTCATCAATCGGCTGGAAAAGCTTGAAAATTCTGCAAAATGACCACGAAATCTTTCATAGTTTGTGTTCAATTCACGATAACTTTCGAATTCACGATAACTTTCGATTTCACGATATCGATTTGGAAAAATTTCACACAGAAATGTTTCTTGATTTCTGGTGAAAATAAAATCTCGATGACATGGAATCGCGTTCCAAAAATGAAGGCACTATAAGCCATTAAATTGTAGCGCGCGCTCCCTTCACATGCCAAACTTTTAGCATGAATGGTACTGGTACATGGAAATGGTACTCTAGTATTGCGGAAAGTCTTATATACACCACGGGACTGAGTTCATTTTTATTCCCTTGGGTGAATTGCTCACCCTCAAACTTCACCTGCGGGAATGAAAACTCACTTTAGTCCCTTGGTGTATAAACAAACAACTATTATCTTTATTTTTGAGGGGGAAATATTGACACCCTGTGTCAAGTGGTCGCCGTAATTGACTCACCCCAAAATTTCAGTCGCACTTGAAGTGTCATGCTTCCTGAAGTTGACTTACTTTTCTGAACAGCTGACTTCTTGGACTACAACATGTCATTGGTTATTTTCTGTGCAAAAGCTCCAGTTATTAATACCGTATGTAAAATTTTCTTACTCAAACTCAAGGAAGGCTGTGGCTTGGCCAAAATCAGCCTCGTTTGCCTGCAAATGACCAGAACCACAGCCTGCCTTGAGTAAGAAAGTAAGAAGCGACTCTAACGACAGGAGTTTGTACCAGTAACTGACAGTGACTAAAAACGTCAAGGAAGAAATAGAGGTTACCCAAATTTCACACAAAAACATGAAATGACGAACGTCGGCCGCCCGCTGAAGCGTCAACGTCGTGAAAATTGTCGAATTTGCCTTCAACGGTTGTAACGCCTTTGGCGTGTGAAAGTGGCAGTGCAAGGTCCCATTTAAGGGGAATATTTTGTCGCATTTTTTTAAGTTCCCACCCATCCATTTTCATAATTCAAGGCTTACGTTGAAGCTAAAACCTCACGTAAGAGGAGCCGATGAGCAGAATCGAATGAAGACAACAACTATTTCAAAAGGGGCAGTTGCATCAAACGTGATTAAGGCATAATTCCGTCCAAGACCCAATTCTTGAGTAAAATTGTATAAGAATCAACTTTTCGTTTGAAAGAAACCATTAAGTGGAACACTCGAGGATTGAACTTGCTTATCTCGGGCAAAAAATATCGAGGAAAGAACCAAAATTAGAACTGCATATCTTCAGAAGAGAATCATTGCTCTTGCTTACCTGAGCAAAACCACGACACCAATGTTACGAAAATTAGTTGAAAACTGAATCCGAGCTGGAGGCCTTCGCGGTCACTAAATTAACAGATTCCCTGGGAAAATCTGAAATCAACGATCGGTGCCAAGTTGTCGCCTTAGGTTTCTTCCGGTGCTGCCGTTGGCAATCAAAGAATGTGAAGAAACTGAGCTCATGTTCCTCATGTGTGCAGTCTCAAACTTTCTTCTTCTTTCAAACGTTACGTTTTTTGGGGGCAAACAGACCCGACCGCACGTTCAAAGAAACGTATTATGGTTAACGCACACTCAAATGATCAGCATCCACAAATATGCCAAATTCAAATTTGAAGTTTCCGTCATCAGCTTTCGCAAGAACTTCTTTTATTTTAGCTAACATTTAACAGTTCAGAAAATATTTCTAACCGCTTGAAGCGAGTTCGATCAAGCCGTCGTCGCCGCAATCAAAAAAAAAAGTCGTAATGGAAGCACCGATCCTTTGGCTTGCTCCAGCCAAAAAGTTGCGCCAACCCCTGAAAAATTACAGCCGGTCTGTCATGAGCAGCAGGATTTACGTGTAAAATATTTGGTAATGTGAATTTCAAAGAACTCACTAGTTGAAAGTTGCGTATTGTTGCGTATTGGACCGAAACATATTGTAATAGGGTAGTGACCACCATCGAAAAATATGAAAAAAAATCATACTAATCGAATGTAGAGCCTTAATAACAAGACTACGTGACGCTGCGTGAGAGCACGCTGGACACAAAATTGTGGGAGGTATCCTAAGAGTAGGTACCTCCCAAGTGCTCCGATAAAAATGCTCAGCGACAAAAACACAACCTAAACACGGATGCAAGGAGGAATGAAACACAACTGGATTGAAATTTGAGGGGAAAATGTATATTGAAGCCAAAGTTAATTGTATGGATGAAGGGCAACGGGAATAGCGTCACCTGCGACGTGGCACCGGCGAGATCCAGGCACTCTGGGAAGTCGGCTCGCTGTGATGAATGTCACGCTCGACACAGAATCGCCGCCGCAGGCTTCTGTATGGGCCCGGCGACACTCAGCAGACCAGAACAGGCAGTAGACGTCGTGGATGCTCTTTTTTGATGTGTCGTGGATGCTTTTCGAGATCTTGCCAGCTGATGCCGACTTTTTTCGCTCCGCTTGACGGACGGACGCCTTTTTTCTGTCAACTCTCTGCGTCAATTGTTTTTTCCACAGCGCCGTGACTGTGATAAACATCACCCAACTTTCCCGCACCGCGCACAACCGAACGTGCAGGGACGCAACATTCTCCCCACCAAAATACCCTATAGGTATTTTCAAATTGAACAAGACGGCTCAACAACATGTTATTTTACCTCTATTCAAACCAGTAA
Organism: Anaspis maculata; assembly: GCA_949128115.1. Taxonomy (NCBI): domain Eukaryota; kingdom Metazoa; phylum Arthropoda; class Insecta; order Coleoptera; family Scraptiidae; genus Anaspis; species Anaspis maculata. Next base: position 24,200,236 of record OX421962.1, read on the forward strand.
ACATTTGTTGAAGGAAAATATTTTGCTTTTTTTTTTATTACAAAGTGCGCAATGCGACTTGTAAAGAAGGATGAAATGACTAATCTTTGGGTAAAGGGCACAGCTTCACCAGAGGACGCCTCATGACGTCTGTCTGGGTTCGAACATCCGCTACACGGTTGATACCGTCTTTACCCGGGTAAAGCGTCACAATTCGTCCAATTCTCCATTTGAGAGGGGGGGCACTCTCGTCTTTTATCAGAACCAACGTTCCCACGTCAGAGGCCTCGAGGTGATTTGATTTGTGCCATTTACTGCGCTGGTACAGGGTGTGTAGGTACTCATCCCGCCAACGTGACCAGAAGCGCTGGTGCATTTCTTGAATCAGCTGCCATCTGGATAGCTTTCCACGGTTGAGGTGAGAAAGGTCGGGATCAGGGGGCGCAGACAATGATTCAAGGGTCAAAAAATGGCCTGGAGTCAATGACGACATATCGTTGGGATCAGTGCTCAAAGGGCAAAGTGGCCGTGAGTTCAACAAGGACTCAATCTGAGCGACTAATGTAGTTAGTTCCTCGTAAGTCAACGTTTGCTCACCAACGACACGATAGAGATGGGTTTTAACTGATTTGACGCCACTTTCCCACAGCCCGCCAAAATGGGGCGTGGCAGGAGGATTGAAGCGCCAAGTTATGGCTTCACTCTCGGCTGCGAGCTGAACGTATGAATTGAGCTGTTTGTTAGCGCCGACGAAATTCGCTCCACAATCGCTGAATATAGTTGAACACCTACCCCGCCGGGCAATGAACCTGCGAAGTGCGGCAAGGAAAGTATCAGACGAAAGGTCGGACGCGACTTCAACGTGAAGCGCTTTGGTGGCAAAGCAGACAAAAAGACACAAGTACGCCTTTCCGGTTCGAACACCACGACCTCGAGACATAGCAACCGTGAAAGGCCCGGCGTAGTCCACGCCGACGCAACTAAATGGCTTAAGCTGCGAAATGCGCAAAGAGGGCAAGTTTCCCATAGACGGAGCCAACGCGAGAGGACGAGTTCGGAAACACCGGTAGCACTTTGACAAGTAATGACGTACCGCTCGTCGAGCAGACATGATCCAAAAGTTTTGTTGAATGAGAAAACAAGTATTATTGAGACCCGGATGGGAATGACGATAATGAATCTGGCGCACAACAAGCTCTGTAAGCGCATGTCGCTGAGGGAGCAAAGCAGGGTGCCTCGATTCGAACGGTAGTTCAGGGCAATGTTTTAGACGACCCCCCACGCGCAAAACACCATCACGGTCCAAAAAAGGAGTTAACTTTCGAAAAGGTTTGGCCAACGGTAGACCCTTGCTTATATTCGTCATTTCGACAGAAAATACTGCTAGCTGGACCTGTTTAACAACGCAAATCATGGCCGAGTGAAGTTCCACGTCAGACAAGGGCCCGACCATCAGTATCCTCTTCTTCGATTGGATATAGCGGGCAAAACGGAAGCAATAGGCGATAATACCCTGAATTTTCCGCAATGAAGAAAAACGGCTCAACAAATCAACGACATTTATCCCGCGAGGTGTAGAAGTCCGCGCGACCAAGACGACCTTGCGTTCTTCACACAAGGTATCTGTACAGGGCGGCAATGGCACATGATTAGGCCAAGAATCTGCTGGAGCCAACAAGAACGTTGGTCCACACCACCACTGAGAACACGTCGAAAGATCCCCTGGATAAAGTCCGCGAGACGCGGGGTCTGCAGAGTTGTCAGCAGAGCCGACATGTCTCCAGCACTGGGGAGGGACCCGTTGTTGGATATGCTCCACCCGGTGAGCCACGAAAGTCTTCCAACGGTGCGAGGGAGATCGCAACCAACTGAGGACAATGGTGGAGTCCGTCCACGCAAAAATTTCCTCAAAACGAATGACGTCAGAAAGAGCGTCAACAACAAAGGTAACAAGTTTGGATAAAAGTACCGCTGCACACAATTCGAGACGAGGGATGGTCAGTAATTTAACCGGAGCTACTTTTGATTTGGCGATCAAGAACCGAACGGTGGTAACACCATCCTGAAGATAGCGAGCGTATAAAACGCACGCGTACCCAGACTCCGATGCGTCACAGAATGCATGTAACTGACACTTGTCTACGGGCGACGAGAATGATAGACGAGGAATTTGCAACTGCGAAAGTTGCGTAAGTTCAGACTGGAAACGTGTCCATTGCTGACATATGACATCTGGCGGGGTGTCGTCCCAATCAAGTCCAAGTTTCCATAAACGCTGGATGATACACTTGGCAAAAAATGACACGGGACATATGAACCCGAAAGGATCGTAAATGCGAGCCACCTTAGACAAAATGGCACGTTTGGTGCATGATGCATCTGAGGGCTGAACAGTGAACGAGAAGGCGTCATTGTTCGCTTGCCACTGGAGGCCGAGAATTTTGACCGTATTGTCAGCAACATCACTGAAGGTGGACGGCTTTGTACGACAATGATCAGGAGGTATGTTTTGCAACACAACTGGGTGATTGCTGGCCCATTTGCGCAGTTCAAAACAACCTGATTGAAGTAGGTTGATGATCTGAGTTAGTAACTCACGGGCCGATTCCACGGAGTCCGCACCGCAAAGTAAATCGTCTACATACAAACTGCGACGAATTGCCTGCGCAGCCAAAGGGAACTCTGAGGCGCCTTGTTCAGCCAAATGAAGCAAGGTGCGGATAGCGAGGAACGGTGACGAAGAAACACCATATGTAACGGTGTTTAGTTGGTAAGTTTCGATGGGTCCGTCAGAAGAAAAACGGAAACGAATGAGTTGGTACTTTCGGTGTTCAGGCAAGATAAGAATTTGCCGATACATTTGGCGAATGTCACAAGTAAACACGACGGGTTGACAACGGAACCGAAGTAGCAAGGCTACTATATCATGTTGCAGCTTAGCACCGACGAGAAGAGTCTCGTTGAGAGACAGACCATTCGCCGCTTGCGCCGAAGCATCAAACACAACACGAATTTTTTGTTTATCGTTTTCGATTTTGACGACAGGATGATGGGGGAGATAATAGCTCTCCGAATTACGAGGTTCCTCGTCCAACAACGTCATGTGACCTGAGTCAACATAATCGCGCATAAATTCCATATATAACTCACGGAGTGTATCCTGATTACCTAACCGCCGTTCAGTGGCTAACCAACGACGATCAGCTATGGGTTTGGAATTCTCAAACGTTGGTGAGGACACTTTGAATGGCAAAGCGACTCCAAAGCGACCGGAAGGACAGCGATAAACGGTGTCACGGAAAACGGCCTCTGCCTCTTGATCTTCAAGAGACATATACGAGAACTCGACAGGGAATTAGGAATTTCTTCTATTTCCCAAAAACGTTGGAGAGCATCGTCCACGCCGGCCGACATACAGGCAAGAAATGACTGGCGAGACTTTGCGGGCGACTGAAAAGGACCCAGCAAAGCCCAACCGAAGATCGTGTTAATGGCAATCGGATTCCCACATCCAGTGGAGATAATACCATTTTGAATGATAGCGGGATAAACATCCGCGCCCAAAAGCATATGAATCGGTCCCGGCGTGTGCCAGCTTGGGTCAGCAAGATTTTGCAGACGAGCGTCTTGCAACCGCAGCGGATTCAAACGAGTGTCCGGCAAATCGCCACAAATGTTGCGCAATACAACAAAGTCAACTGCCGGAAGAGGCGGAGAATTCACAGCTTTGATTGAGCAAGACATTGTACCACATGTAGATTTGGAGGGAGTGAGACCCAAACCAAACACAGGTACTTGTTCAGAAGAACGTGAAAGGCCTAAGTTGCGTGCACTAGAGTCGAGAATGAAAGAGACTTGACTGCCCGGGTCGATGAGAGCACGAAGACGGCGGTAGCCTCCCCACCGGTCACAAACGTGAACGATCGCAGTGGCGAGCAGGACTTGAGACGCGAGAGCGTTTGCTGTGAGGTTGACTACGCAGCTCAGAGATGCTGGACTCTGTGCAGAACCAGACGGGGCCGGTGACGTATTAGAAAGAGACGATGCCGGCGAGTTTGCGGTTGGGAAATGCAGCAACGTGTGGTGCTTCATATTACACACGCGACACGAAAACTTGGAAGTACAATCAAAAGAATTATGATCAGACCTCAATTTCCACAGACCCTTTTGCTACGAGTAGCATTGAACCTTTCGCGTGGGGAAAGAGCTAGAAAGGACTTGCACTGAGAGGGCAAATGTTTGCCTTTGCAATAAAAGCACTCTGATCTGCCACCATCGGCTTGAGAGACAAGCGACTGTGAGAATCTCTGCTTGTGACCAGAATCGAATTTGGTTTTAGCAGGAGCAGACTTCGAAGAATTAGACGGCGTAAGAGACACGTCAGTCTCAGAATTCAACGAAGTGGCTTCAAATGCACGGCATTGATTGAGAATGAAAGATTGTAGATCCTCGAAGCGAGGAATATCTGAACCGGAATATTTCAACTCAAACCTCGTGCGGGTTGAACTGTCCAGTTTTTGTAGGAAAACACTAAGGAGTGTAAAATTCCACAAGTCAACTTGAGAGTACTGTTTCAAGGCCTCAAGGTTTTCCTTAAACGTGTTGAGCAATTCACGAAGAGACTTCACAGAATTTGAAGTTGCCGCAGGGGCATTCCAAAGCGCCTTCCAATAAAAAGTTACTAGAAGACGATCATTCTGGTAGCGTTCTACTAAAGCAGTATAACCAGTCTCGTAATTGTCCGCGTTGAGAGGAAGGTGCTTCACTAATGACAGAGGTTCCCCCGAAAGAGACGAAATGAGGTATTGAAAACGCTCAATGTCTGACAAGGACTCATTATTGTGAATGAGCGTATTGAACATGTCGAAAAATGTAGGCCAAGCCTTCAAAGAACCATCAAAGGAGGGTAGCGTAATTTTTGGCAACTTTACGTTGCTACGAGACTGATTCCCGTTTTGGTTTAAAGACCACTGTGAATCACCATGCTGAGATGGAGGGGGAGTTCGCCCCGATCGAATTCTCTGCTCAGCAAACTCATCACGAAGCGCAGACAGTTTGCAAAAGAGTTCATCCACTCGCGTAGTGGACGCAAGAAAGTGTTCTTCCTGTTCAGGAGCAGGAGTGAACTGAGACGCCTTCTCAAACTGCGTCCGAAAGTCAGAATAAATCTGCGAAATTCCGTCAAAGGATGACACAAAAGCGGGTTGCAACGTGACATCTTCAGATGCATGCACACCAGCTTCAAGGCGCGATTCCAGGCGTGATGCCACCGAACGAGTGCAAAACAAAATACCGTCCATGGCGAAAAGAACGCGACAATAGACGAATTAATGATTCGTATGGTCCGCAAATTATACCGACTGGTACCCAACTGGTCTTATCACACCGAAAGTTAAGCACAACACGAGCTTACGGTAGTGCCAGACGACTTAGAGAAAATCGTGGGAAACGATACCAACGATAAAATGGCGCTAAGTGACAACTCGAAGGCTCGAAAGCGCAACTAGAAAGAGCGTGGGCCGCAATGGACCGGACTAGCAGGCTCTCAAAGGCGCAGCTAGACCCCGATTTTCGCAAGAAACGCGTCAGCACAGCAATGTCACGAAACACTTAGGGACATGTGACACCTACACCGGTGAAAAGCGTATTAAACGGCACAAATTTTCGCAATTTGAGGACGAAAAAGTTGAAAATCTGCAAAAGTGCAGTGTGAACGCGGCTTTACCGAAGCAAAATCATGCACGATGAGCGGACCGAATGAAAGACCACGAGACGTACGAAGGTCAAGCTGAAATTTACCAAAAGAGCGCAAAAAAAAGAAATATAAAAAAAATAAAAAGATGCAAAATTTGGAAAAATGTGAAATTCCACCTTGCACCCCGTGTAGAAAAAGGCCAGAAGCACATCCGGCTCGAAGGACCAGTTTTATGACGCTGCGTGAGAGCACGCTGGACACAAAATTGTGGGAGGTATCCTAAGAGTAGGTACCTCCCAAGTGCTCCGATAAAAATGCTCAGCGACAAAAACACAACTTAAACACGGATGCAAGGAGGAATGAAACACAACTGGATTGAAATTTGAGGGGAAAATGTATATTGAAGCCAAAGTTAATTGTATGGATGAAGGGCAACGGGAATAGCGTCACCTGCGACGTGGCACCGGCGAGATCCAGGCACTCTGGGAAGTCGGCTCGCTGTGATGAATGTCACGCTCGACACAGAATCGCCGCCGCAGGCTTCTGTATGGGCCCGGCGACACTCAGCAGACCAGAACAGGCAGTAGACGTCGTGGATGCTCTTTTTTGATGTGTCGTGGATGCTTTTCGAGATCTTGCCAGCTGATGCCGACTTTTTTCGCTCCGCTTGACGGACGGACGCCTTTTTTCTGTCAACTCTCTGCGTCAATTGTTTTTTCCACAGCGCCGTGACTGTGATAAACATCACCCAACTTTCCCGCACCGCGCACAACCGAACGTGCAGGGACGCAACACTACGTTTTGTGAAAATTCGAAAAAAAAGTTCCAAGTGTCTCAAAATCTGCCTTGAAAGAAGCTACTTTTGCGAACGATTTCAAATCTACCAAGCTGTAAGGCGGGCTGTGACGTTTCAATCTTTTGACAGTAGTTGGGATGACACCACCTCCGTTACCTGTGTGTCAGTGTTGTCGTTGACGTTTGCCAGCATAACATAACCGTTGAAGTCTGATGTAGTTTTGAAATATTCATAAATCATGAAAGATTTTACCAACTTTCCATATTTTCAAGCAAAACAACTGAACAACACGAATCACCGCACAGATACACAAAGCGTTAACAATATAACAATCAGCTGTTATGAGCGATGACGGGTTGACGTTAGTGCTTTTTGTAGTAAGTTGTAGTGTTGTCAAGCCTGCTTCTCCGCCTATGAAAGATTGTGACGTCATCGCACCAAATTTGAAATGATCGAGAACTTTCATAATTTTTTTTTAACAAGAAAACTTACGGAAAAAAATCTGTTAACTATATAGCGTCACTTATCAAAAAGTGAACTTTAAAAAAAAATTAAAAAAACAATCGGTCACTACCCTATTGGCGCTGCCTTTGTCCGTCAAGACGAAACTCGAAGGCTGTGAAACTCTGGAGGGGTTCTTGTAGTTTTGGTGTTTAAGCGACCGCAACACGTCTCTGCGGCCCCTGAGTTGCTTTCCTATGCATGATAGGGTCAATTTTTCAAAGATTCCAACATTTTGATGTCAGTGAAGTTTGACAGGCAACCATGATTTGACTCTTGAACAAGCCAGTTTCACCCGTATGCGCTTTTCAATCGTCGTAAGTGATGTATATCGAACAAAAGTATTCAGATAAAAAATGAAGTCATGTAATCTGCATTTTTCTACTCAATGATGTTCTCGTCTTCCGTTGCGACTCCATGAATCTGAAATCAAAGATCTTTTGTGTTTCTTTTTTACACCGAAAGCATCATTCTTCGGCACAGTTTATCGAATCGAAGACTCTTTGTGTCTCTGCGTGTGATAATCATTCCATTCAGATATTTTAGAATTTCAGATAATATATAAAAATGATTCACGGCTTTTACCCAGCACAAAAGTTCTCACAAGACCTCGCCATGTGTAACTCTTTTTTGTCCCCATAAATATACGCCAAGGTAATGTGCGGCAAAACTACATCGATCACTTTTTAAATTACGTGGTACTTTCGGTTGTGCCATGAATTATTCCGATACCACATAAAACTTGAATCGAACTTGAACGCTAACCACAGAAACCAATAAAGAAGAATGCACGTCTTCCGAATTTTTTGTAACGAGCCCCATGCGGTCGCCGCCAATATTTATCGTGATGCAGCATCCATCTTGTCCGCATATAAAAACCGCGATCGGCATCGTGATTGAGAGATGAACGAAACAGAGTCCATTCTGCACTTTTATTTTTAGCGTGATTCGATGCAGAAAAACCAGGATTTTCGGGAAGTACGATCATGGAACTAAACAGATTAAAATACAACGAGCCATCATCTATATGCGGGCATCAGGCATATTTTCGAAGGCAACAACAATATTTAAATTTACACCATAATTCAGCATCCAGCAGCTCATTTCCAGGACGTGTATTTCATGTGCCAGGCATTGACAAAATGACACGCCATTTCCTTTGTGAATTTGTGGATCGAGCAACTGACGGTGCGTGAATTCACTACTCTGCAGTCTGTTGTATAGTGTGTGTGCTAAATAGTTTGAAATTGAACTATGAACGGCATTAGCAAAGAGATTGCTCTTTACAGCACAGTGTTTCAGTAGGTTGTCGAAAGTTTGTCTGGCATGATTTATAATGTAACATGATCAATATCATTGTTTTATTTTCATATATAGGTACCTAAATTAATTACATTTGATATTATTCATCATTATCGTCGACAATAAATTTTAAATCCTAATTAAATATTATTTATTGATGTTTACACTTTGCATAAATATAAAATGAAGTAAAAACAAGGTTATTAATTATTAAATGTATCGATCGGATGAATGTATGAATCTATATAATAATTAAAAGCCGGAGGGGGTTATCTGGCGGCACACATTATGATTATTATTTGCGAGCATGAAATATGGATGCGGTCGTAAATTACAGGCGATCCGGAACGTTTTCTCGTTCACCCAAGTCCAGTTATTGTCAAGCAATTATTGAGATAACATTGAAGACGGCTTTTTTCTGTTCTTGTGAATTATATTAAACAAATGGGTAACATGGTGTTATGCACCGTCAATACACTATCATTAAAGTATAAAGAGCATTTCCAAGCAGATGGTAATGTTTTACACTCGGTTTTACATGATTCTATTTGAATTTAGATGTGCGCTTCTGTATGATTACATCATCTCATGTTCAGCTTCAGTTCCACAAGTAATAGTCGTTAATTGATGGAATTTCAATAATAATGCAATGCCGATTTGTAAAAAAAAGTATGAGGTAGAAGTTAGTCCAGTATTTCTTGATAATGAACTTACATGAGCTTTACATTTCCACAACCATGCACAAGAACCAGATTGTCATCGAGTTAATCGAGTGTACGTATGGCAGTATCTCTTCTAGACTTCTAGTCTCTTTTTTGCATATTTTTTTAGACCTTATTGGTTCATTACGTTACTATTACTAAGAGATCCCTTATTGCGATCGAAAACAGTGCTCTAATGGAACATTATTAAACTGTTTCAATAGAAACAGGAACAATGTATTGCTACTAGAAGGCAGGCAGGCAAACAGCAGTCGTGTTTGTATTTCCATCAGCTAGAACTTAACCTCTGTGCAAGTGTGCAATCATTAGGGTAAGGTAAAGTAGATAAGACAGTTTCCCCACGACAATCCACGAAAACGTCACTTTCTGTACTTTACCAGTTAGCCCAAAACTTGTCAATAAAAAGTACATGAAAACTAGAAGTATAGTCACCACTAGTGTCTTTTGCTTTCGCTTTGCAGTGCCTACTTTGAATACTGAAATTGACAAACATATCCTAATTTTCTTATTGTAATCATTTTAGTTGAGGCTTTGATTGGAAAATCGATATTTTGGAGAATTATTCAATAAAAGGTCATTATCAAATCGATATTCCTAAATTTTCTTAATGTTCAAAAACATCGCGATAAAATCCTTAAGATGATGATAAAAAATTGTTCGCTGTAAAAAAAAAAAAAACTGCACCCGAAGTCCATTTTGTCCATACTTATTGGTTTTTCAAAGGCAAGAATAAATTTGGGCTGCCCTGTAAGTGGCTGGGCTCCGCACTCTCTCTCTTGGACTTCATTCCTGAAGATTTGCAACCACCCCTGAAGGTCAAGAAAATGCCATAAAAAAATTGACCTCGAACGGTCCCAACCTCATGAACTGTGCTGTTGGAATTATTATTATCGTTCTCAAAATGAGTCCTATAAAAACGGATATAAAGATAAAGCTTTTATATGCATTGACATAAACTGTAAATCACCATGAATTATCAAAATTTATGGTTGAGGTTATGAACTGAAAGCTGAGTGATTTAGTAGTCGCTAATTTTTGATGTTTCCTATTTGCAAATTAATTTATGAATTATTATTGCCCGTTTCGAAACTGATGATGTTTGAACAGACATGACCATATGCATACTGACCTAAATATAGCAAAATTTTGCAACTGATTATTGTGCGGTTTGTTTTTAGTGCCTATCTGTATGATAGGTTAGTGCAATGAGTACGTACTTGTTCATTTCTTCATCCTTAGGTATTATGTTCACTCATCACACATGATCACTACTTCTGACATTGTGTTACTGTAAGGTGTTTATAGAGCCTGAAATTTACTCACAGAGGAATGAAAAAGAAACCAGAGGTGGTGTAACTTCAAAAGACCATAATAAAACACCCGAAAACTCTATTTTACGTGGAGATTGGGAATACAAAAAAAAAGGTGACAATGAGCTGTCGAGATGGATAGTAAGTACGTGTCTGCAGGTTCAAGAATGCACCAAAATATTTTCATGCATTGAAAAATCAACGCCGAATTCCCCGTCAAATTCGCATCGCGCGCGTCAGCGTGGCCAATAGTGTTATTTTGCAAAGAAATCCTATGGCCAACAATGAATTTGATCTATTTTATCATTTATTATGTTTTTCACATCATCGGCACATTTCACGGCCATAGGAGTTCATTCCTCCTTTATTGAATTCCAATACGCTAAAAAAATACATTTCAATGACACAACATCCAGACTTCCATTACCGGGAATCGAACCCGGAGCTCCACTTTGCCGAGCAGGTGCGTATCCCACTCGACTAGTAGGCCGTCTGCGGCTAACATTAAGGTTGAAGTTCTGTTACTGTTTGCTATACACATAAATCTCGAGTTTGGAGTTGCGCAACAGTAAATTGCCTAACATTCTGTTAAAATTAGCAACGCAGATCATCTTTATTTTAAAGAGCAATAGAGCAAGGTTATGTTAGGAAGTGTTAGATGCGCACACCAAGGACAAATCCAAACCGCGTATACGGTGTTTTTGACACACATGTTTTCAGGATTATGTCATATCAAACAGCGGCTTGTTCGATAGTGGAACTGCTGTTTAATTCTACATAGAAGAAGGACCTTGCAGGGTGAATTCGAATTCTAGTTCTTTTAACAAACCCGGCTTAAATATGAATTGTGCAAATCCGGTTGTTCCGAATGTTCGTAAGAAATATTTGATTGAATAGACGTCAATAACGAAGTTTGAAGCCTCCGTTGAAGCTCGTAAAATGAATAACATGATATTGATAGCAGATTATCTTTTTCGGAACGTGTCTATCTCAGCATCTTGCTAGGAAATCGGCGATTACCACTAAGTAGCCAGCTATACCCAGAGTAGAACCATTATTACATTTGAATAAATCAGAGCGTCAAGTTTTCTTATCATATACGGCAGCGGTTTAAAAAAATATATATCTTTTGCACGAACCAACGAAATACAGGGTGTTTCAGAGATGATAGCAAAAAATTCAACTGTGGGTAGATCTCGTCAAAATATGACGAAAACCTATACACCAGTTTGCAAAGTTCGGCCTTGATGACGAAGATACAGCCCTCCAAAGTTCACTTTTTTCGGATTTCAAAAATTTGTAACTCGGGAACATTTCAACAAATTCAGCTTTAATTCAGGAAAAGCTGGTTTGTCATAATTATCTATCAACCTACCAAATTTGGAAAGAATCCAATCAGTGGTGTAGGAGTTATGAGGGTCAATAATTTAGAAGCATCCGAAGAAAAGTTGACTTGAGGTGACCCCTCATAACTTCTACGCCACTTATTGGATTCTTTTCAAATTTGGCAGTTTGATAGATAATTATGACAAACCAGCTTATGCTAAATTAAAGCCAAATTTGTCTGAACGTTCCTGAGTTACAAATTTTTGAAATCCGAAAAAAATGAACTTTGGAGGGCTGTATCTTTGTCAATGGCCTACCTTTACAAAACGGTATATAGGTTTTCGTCATATTTTAACGAAATCTACCCACAGTTGAATTTTTTGCTATCATCCCTGAAACACCCTGTATTGGGAAGTTTTTACAAAATCACTTCCACACCTCACACAGTGGGCCAGAAATCAAAAACAGGTGCCAAAATTCCCAATACTATTTTTGGCATGGTGAATGCATGAAAAACAAAGGGTGTATGTTACAAACTTGTTTTAAACGCAACCTAGGACCATATCGCTTGATACAGGTTGTTCACGTATAAATAATACTCCCCTCGCCCGCTGGAGACTTCCCCTTGAATATAGTTTCAATAATTAAAACGACTCCTACATAATTTTTTCCGTAGCTGTCGAATCTGCCTCTAACATTTTTTGTGGTATATCGTTTACATGGTAAAACATCGAAAATTGGTCTCAAATTGGAAACCCTGTATTTCAACATAGAAATCGATTCCAATTTTTATCCTAATTATAAATACCGGGTGATCATTTGAAAACTATCCACCTACAATAACTCTCGATTCCTAGAGAAAATGTCTTCGAGCAAAAACAGGTCGATTTTTATATCGAGGGGGACATCTAAAACATACATTAGCGAATTTCTATCTTCAGCTTCCTCGCCCCCACCTACCCCAACTTTGAAATTTCAAATGACACTACCTACTTTGCGATACATCAAATCCAACAGAATTAAATTCTCTTTCTGAAAAAATATTTTTTTAATTTTTAACCCCACCCCTCCTCTCCTCTAAATTCTCTGAGAGTCCAATTAAATATTTTTGACCTCCCAATTCTCTTCAATGCAGTCAACGTCATCCTGTACAGCATCGAAAGAGAAAATTTTCTATAGAAAAAGTGACACCCAAATTCACCCCTTCGCTCCCCCCTCCTTACCATAAAAATCTAAAATGACGATACCTACTTTGTGATACATCAAATTCAAGGGAATTGAATTCTCTCCCTGAACACAATTTTTTCGAAATTTCTAAAACCTTCCGTTTTCCTACTAAAATACTCCAAATATCCAATTGAATGAGGGAGGGGTTGAAAATTCCAAAAAAATGTTTTTAGAAAGAGAATTTTATTTTCTTTGATTTGATGTATCACAAAGTGGGTAGTATTTTGTTGAATTTTAAAGTTGAGGTGGGGGAGAGCAATGGAGTCAATTTGGGTGGCAGTTTTTCCACCGAAAATTCTCTTCTTTGATGCTATTCAGGATGATGCTGACTAAACTGAAAAGAATTGAGGGGTCCAGAATATTGCCAGGGACATTAAAATAATTTTTAGGGAGAAGGGGGGTGAAGTTGAAATATCGGAAAATATCTTTTTCAAGAAGAGAATTCAATTTTTTTCAATTTGATGTATTGCAAGGTAGGTAGTGTCATTTGAAATTTTATTTTTGGGATGGGTGGGGGCGAGGGGGCTGAAGATAGAAATTTGCCAATGTATGTTTTGAGATGTCCCCCTCGATATAAAAATTGACCTGTTTTTGCTCGAAGAAATATTGACTAGGAATCGGGAGTTATTGCAGGTGGATAGTTTTCAAATGATCACCCGGTATAATACTATAACACTTGATAGTTTTTATGCAATCAAACACATGTAAGAAAATTGTTAAATGTTCAAGAAATATCGAAAAATCTTTTTTTTTTCGAAAGTTCAAGTTTGTGGGGTCAAGTTAAGTAATAGTCTCAATCTCAAACTATACACAAATCCATTTCGCCAAAATAATGGAAAATTCATTGAATTACTTCAGAGACAAAATCATTTTTGGGTGTTTTTGAACTTCATCAGTTTTTTCATATAAGTTTGGTTGACTGACCTATCAACTATCAACCTACCAAGTGTGATATATGATTGAATTCAGGATAAAAATATGATTTGATTTCCATGATGAAATACCATCATGTCCAATTTGAGACAAATTTTCGATGTTTCACCCTGGTAAGCGATATACCACTGAGAATTTTTGTGGACAGATTCGAAATCTATACGGAAAAAATCATATGAGAATCATTTTTCATTTTTGAAATTATGTTCAAGGAGAAGACTTCAGGGCGAGGCGAATATGATTTACAAGAGAACACTCTGTATATTCTAATAGCCCATTTTGGTACGGATATTTCTAAATCAGTTTTTTGTTATTCTGTCGAAATATTGTAAGTACAACATTGATGACTGGTGAATGGTAAATATTGGCAACGGTAGAGGTTTTAGCCTGGGTTTTAGCAATTTCTACAATTTTCCATCAAATTCACGCCTCATGCAGTTTTTCACAAAAAAATCCTGCAACCCAAGGTCGCACCCGTGGTATAATTTTACCCACAAACAACAAGTAATTGATATGTTAACTGTCATCTACCCGGTATGTAATGATTCACTTTCCGTGCATATAATACGCAAAGAAAGTGACAGGTACGCCCAGCTTTCCTTGATTGCTATCGTTGACACTTGGGCTTGACGCCGTTGTCAAGACGAAAATAAAAACGGCTGAGATTTGCAACTCACCGTGAAATAGTATATTACATAACAAGCAACGAAAGTGATACTTTTCGCATGAGTGTGAAAAATCGCGCACGAGCGCTAGCGAGTGCGGTAATCACACGAACGCAAGAAAAGTAACTTTCTTGCGAGTTGTGTACACTATTTTTCCTTCGACCGACCTATTTTCCTTGTCCGACGTCTGCTCATTGACGATCGAAGTAGCAAAATACTTATGTCAGAAGGCGTCACTTACCGATACTACTTATTGATATCCTATTCTCTGATGTATATTTTCGACTGTTGTATTGCCACTTTTCCATTTTTATGTAAATTGAATGAAATTACCGAAAACCAGATGAAGTTCCTCCAATTTTGAGAAATTCCACAACAACCGGCAACGCTGTTCGACATTGACAGTTGCTAGGGATTTGAGATATTTTGTTCAGATTTAGCTAGCTACTGAAACTAAATTATTTCAATCCCTCTTGACGCCCAGCTTTCCTTGATTGCTATCGTTGACACTTGGGCTTGACGCCGTTGTCAAGACGAAAATAAAAACGGCTGGGATTTGCAACTCACCGTGAAATAGTATATTACATAACAAGCAACGAAAGTGATACTTTTCGCATGAGTGTGAAAAATCGCGCACGAGTGCTAGCGAGTGCGGTAATCACACGAATGCAAGAAAAGAAACTTTCTTGCGAGTTGTGTACACTATTTTTCCTTCGACCGACCTATTTTCCTTGTCCGACGTCTGCTCATTGACGATCGAAGTAGCAAAATACTTATGTCAGAAAGCGTCACTTACCGATACTACTTATTGATATCCTTTTCTCTGATGTATATTTTCGAATGTTGTATTGCCACTTTTCCATTTTTATGTAAATTGAATGAAATTACCGAAAACCAGATGAAGTTCCTCCAATTTTGAGAAATTTCACAACAACCGACAACGCTGTTCGACATTGACAGTTGCTAGGGATTTGAGATATTTTGTTCAGATTTAGCTAGCTACTAGAACTAAATTATTTCAGACCCTCTTGATTTCAATGTCACGGATTCAGCCAACATTCTCACGCGATTTGTTTTATTTTTTCTATTACTGATTACTGGAAGTTCTCGACTTTGAACAACGACCACCTACTGAGGGCGAAGAAGTATCCAGTGGCATGCCCAGGGAAGTATGTGGTCCAGGGACGCCCCCAAATGCTGGAATATGGAAAATCGTTTGCCATGGAACTATGTTTGGCATTTAAAAGCGAAAGCAGAAGGCACTAGTGACGATATTTTTACTTTCGCGCACAGTGTTTGCAATTGACAAGTTTCGTGCCTACTATACCGTACAGAAAGTAACGTTTTCGTGGGTGGTCGTAGGAAAAACAGATTTAAGAGCACTGAAGCTTATTGGAAGACCAAAGACTCTCCCCTGGCGATTTTCTTGAGATTCTTTCCGGAAATTTTCAGGCCGGCCCAAAGTGCAGTTTCCAAATAGGACTGTCTAAGCCTGGCAAATTCATTATTGTTGGTGTTCTCTTTGATATTAATGATGTTTCGCAGCATGGAATGAGCCGTCTAAAGCGTCGAAGACTTTAAACTTTTTGCTTATCGATCGAAATCCTTGAAAATCCTGCAGGCACTTTCACTTTCGTGCCGGCCTCGGTTTTTGGTTGGCAAAATGTTTTCTTTCTATCTTTTTGCCTCTGCCTTTCGTAGTTTGGGCGAGGTTGATTGCGTTTCGATTTCCAAATCGGACATACCTACTTATTAATTATTTTGAATTGACACATATTATTGACACAACAATGTCAAAATGTCAATTTTCAAAGCCACCCAACTTCCGTCGATGCCTACTCCGTAGGAAGTTTTGTTCTAGAATTTTATTTTATTCAACCAATTATGATTAGTTTATTGTGTTTTGTGGGTAAAATGGTATACATACCTCCACGGTATATGCATTATTCCAGCTGCGGGCATACTATCATTGCCCTTAGCAGTGATAACGCATTTCCCGTGTCGGTATGTAATATACTATAAGGTGGGGTGTGGTGGGACCTGAACGAAAACTCTCCTCAAATAAAAAATTCTAAGAAAAAAACATCCGTTTCGAAAAAAAAATCTCATCACAGCTGAGTTGCTGGTGGACATCAATTATATCATTTTATAGTAGAAAGTTGGATGGTCAAAGCATTTCAGCCTCTTTCAGATATTTATCTTCAAAAGGAAGGCAGAAATTGTTATACTAAGAGGGAAAATGTGCATAGAAGACAATGCAACTTCGGCACGAGTTTCCTACAATAATACTTGTTCGATAATTATTATAATATTTGCTCAAATGACAGATCAAACATTCTAGTACATATCATATCATATTCCAAGGTCAAAAATTGGCACCATAAAAAATAATGAATGAAATGGTATTTTTGCTTGATTTCTGGCCCACTGTGCCTCACCCCCCCCCCCCCCCCCCGATCCAATTCTGTTTGTCGTCACATGTATTTTACAGCGGGTACACAGAAGAAGTGGTAACTAAACATTGACAGAAAACTATATTAAAAGTCAGCCCTTGTTACTATCCTCCACCTCCTTTCTTTTTCTATCGCAAAAAAGCAGATTAACGGTCGTAATTTTTGCTTCAACCACGACATGGCGGCGGAGCCGTGATTCATAAAACGTGAAGCAGCGAACCTGATTTTGTATAAGGGCGGGTTATACAGAGTGACGGGTAGTAATGGCAGGGCAGACATGACTTTGATAAATGGAGCTAAGTGTTTAATAGACTAATCGATATAATACTAGCGTGTGGTTTGAGTGGCAGCTCCAGTAATTATTGTCGGCCTTTTGGCTCCGACAGGCTGACGCGACCACCACCGGCGGGCGCGCAACTTCACCGTGATGATGTCTGTCGGGGAGACCTCAAATCCACCAGAAAAACCTACAAAGGATGGTTCCGCATTTGGGCGGTCGATTGGGCCTAGAATCTCGGAAAACACCGGGAGACGGCGGGTTTGCCGGGCGTGCGGCTGGGCCTACCCTAATGATACGTAACTAGGTTACGGTGTGTCAGATGTTCTATCAAAATAATTTTTATCGAAATGCCAGTGTCAGATCAGATGTCCAGGTCTGGTTTAAATAGTTAAGACTGCGAAATTATCGATGTCCAGGAGGTAGTGTCTCATCATATCTTCAACATTTGGTCAGTTCCTTCAAAAAAATGCGGAAATTGTCAGTATTCTAGTAAATCGGTTGATTGATGATTCCAATGACCAAGGATGTCTCATGAACCTCATTTCTGTGTGGGCTTGCACCTACAGCTCTCTCGCTAAAGTACCTACTTCCGTAGTACACGGGTTAAATTCAATGAATCTGGCATAGTGGCTTTGTATGAAGTAGACAGGTATATGTAGCTAAGTGTATGTAGGTAAGTAATGTAGGTATCACGGTACATTCCCATGGTTCAATGAACAAGCGCGAACTTCTCGGAGAACTGGACAGTAGGAGTAGGTACTTGTAGCAGAAAAATGAGCCCTTTATGGGATCTGAAATACACACCTGTTGGTCTCTAGTCCACACCATCACATGCCCATGAAAAAAGGGCTTCTACTGAAAAAGTTTGAACAGTTTTAAACCCTTCTCCAGTTTCGAAGGACTCCATTTTAAAATTTCGCTGATTTTGGCTATGTTCAATAAACATTTCCCTCAAGGCCAATTGTCCGTAGGTAATGCCTAAATGAAAATCGACAGGAAAACCAATATTATCACAAGTTGGGAAGAAGGTTCAGGCGATTGAATTTGGAAGCTATATGAGTTTGATTTATTACCAGTAGTACCTAACTACCTAAAGGCTATTGGAGTGCTGATAGCCGTCTCTAGTTCTCAAAACTGAGACACAGCACCGACGGGTAACCATTGTTTTTGTGATCCAGGAACAATTTAGCCCTCACAGAGCTGATAGGCCGTCGTTTGTTCTTGGAGGTGCGACACCGCACCGACGGTTGAGCAGTGTTTTTGACCCAGAGGTATTTTGCCTTTTGCATTTTGCTTGATCCGAAAACAATAGGGCGATTAGCTTTCGCAGAGGTGATGGTCTGTTGATAGTTCTAGGAGCTGCAAAAGCACCGACGGCTAGCCATTGTTCTTGACCCAAAAACAATTAAGCCCTTGCAGAGCTGATACACCGTCGTTATTTCTCGGAGGTGTGACAGACAGCACCGTCGGTTATTCATTGTTTTTTATTCGGAAGCATTTTGCTTTCGCAGAGCTGATTAACCGTCGTTAGTTCTTGGAGGTGCGACAGCACCGACGGTGATTCATTGTGCTTGACCCGTAAACAATTAAGCTTTCGCAGAGCAGATGGATTTTGATCCGGATGCAGTTTTGCTTTCGTAGAGCTGATACACTGTCGTTAGTTCTAGGGGGTGCGACAGCACTGACGGTTAGCCACTGTTCTCAACCCAGAAGCTATTCAACCCCCGCAGAGCTGATAGCTCAATGTTAGTTGCCAAAGATGCGACACCGCACCGATGGGTAACCATTGTTTTTTAACAATCCCTTGCAAAGCTGATACACTGTTGTTAGTTCTCGGAGGTGCGATAGCACCGACGATTATTCATTGTATTTGATCCGGAAGCAGTTTTGATTTCGCAGAGCTGATTCTCTGTCGTTGGTTCTAGGAGGTGCGATAGCACCGACGTTTAGCCACTGTTCTTGACCCAAAAATAATGTTGCAATTGCAGAGCTGATATACCTACTGTAGTTATTTCTCGGAGGTGCGACAGCCCCGACGGTTATGCATTATTTTTGATCCGGAAGCAGTTTTGATTTCGCAGAGCTGATTCTCTGTCGTTGGTTCTAGGAGGTGCAATAGCACCGACGTTTAGCCACTGTTCTTGACCCAAAAACAGTTCTGCAATTCCAGAGCTGATATACTGTAGTTGTTTCTCGGAGGTGCGACAGCCCCGACGGTTATGCATTATTTTTGATCCGGAAGCAGTTTTGATTTTGCAGAGCTGATTCTCTGTTGTTGGTTCTAGGAGGTGCAATAGCACCGACGTTCAGCCACTGTTCTTGACCCAAAAACAGTTTTGCAATTGCAGAGCTGATATACTGTAGTTATTTTTCGGAGGTGCGACAGCACCAACGATTATTCATTGTTTTTGATCCAGAAGCAGTTTTGATTTTGCAGAGCTGATTCTCTGTCGTTGGTTCTAGGAGGTGCAATAGCACCGACGTTTAGCCACTGTTCTTGACCCAAAAATAATGTTGCAATTGCAGAGCTGATATACTGTAGTTATTTTTCGGAGGTGCGACAGCACCAACGATTATTCATTGTTTTTGATCCAGGAGCAGTTTTGATTTCGCAGAGCTGATTCTCTGTCGTTGGTTCTAGGAGGTGCAATAGCACCGACGTTTAGCCACTGTTCTTGACCCAAAAACAGTTCTGCAATTCCAGAGCTGATATACTGTAGTTGTTTCTCGGAGGTGCGACAGCCCCGACGGTTATGCATTATTTTTGATCCGGAAGCAATTTTGATTTAACAGAGCTGATTCTCTGTCGTTGGTTCTAGGAGGTGCAATAGCACCGACGTTCAGCCACTGTTCTTGACCCAAAAACAGTTTTGCAATTGCAGAGCTGATATACTCTAGTTATTTTTCGGAGGTGCGACAGCACCAACGATTATTCATTGTTTTTGATCCAGAAGCAGTTTTGATTTTGCAGAGCTGATTCTCTGTCGTTGGTTCTAGGAGGTGCAATAGCACCGACGTTCAGCCACTGTTCTTGACCCAAAAACAGTTTTGCAATTGCAGAGCTGATATACTGTAGTTATTTCTCGGAGGTGCGACAGCCCCGACGGTTATGCATTATTTTTGATCCGGAAGCAGTTTTGATTTCGCAGAGCTGATTCTCTGTCGTTGGTTCTAGGAGGTGCGACAGCACCGACGGTTATGCATTATTTTTGATCCGGAAGCAATTTTGATTTCGCAGAGCTGATTCTCTGTCGTTGGTTCTAGGAGGTGCGATAGCACCGACGTTTAGCCACTGTTCTTGACCCAAAAACAATTTTGCAATTGCAGAGCTGATACTGTAGTTATTTCTCGGAGGTGCGACAGCACCAACGATTACTCATTGTTTTTGATCCAGAATCAGTTTTGATTTTGCAGAGCTGATTCTCTGTCGTTTGTTCTAGAAGGTGCAATAGCACCGACGTTCAGCCACTGTTCTTGACCCAAAAACAGTTTTGCAATTGCAGAGCTGATATACTGTAGTTATTTCTCGGAGGTGCGACAGCCCCGACGGTTATGCATTATTTTTGATCCGGAAGCAGTTTTGATTTCGCAGAGCTGATTCTCTGTCGTTGGTTCTAGGAGGTGCGACAGCACCGACGGTTATGCATTATTTTTGATCCGGAAGCAATTTTGATTTCGCAGAGCTGATTCTCTGTCGTTGGTTCTAGGAGGTGCGATAGCACCGACGTTTAGCCACTGTTCTTGACCCAAAAACAGTTTTGCAATTGCAGAGCTGATACTGTAGTTATTTCTCGGAGGTGCGACAGCACCAACGATTATTCATTGTTTTTGATCCAGAAGCAGTTTTGATTTTGCAGAGCTGATTCTCTGTCGTTGGTTCTAGAAGGTGCAATAGCACCGACGTTCAGCCACTGTTCTTGACCCAAAAACAGTTTTGCAATTGCAGAGCTGATACTGTAGTTATTTCTCGGAGGTGCGACAGCACCAACGATTATTCATTGTTTTTAATCCAGAAGCAGTCTTGATTTTGCAGAGCTGATTCTCTGTCGTTGGTTCTAGGAGGTGCGATAGCACCGACGTTTAGCCACTGTTCTTGACCCAAAAACAATTTTGCAATTGCAGAGCTGATACTGTAGTTATTTCTCGGAGGTGCGACAGCACCAACGATTATTCATTGTTTTTGATCCAGAAGCAGTTTTGATTTTGCAGAGCTGATTCTCTGTCGTTGGTTCTAGGAGGTGCAATAGCACCGACGTTCAGCCACTGTTCTTGACCCAAAAACAGTTTTGCAATTGCAGAGCTGATATACTGTAGTTATTTCTCGGAGGTGCGACAGCCCCGACGGTTATGCATTATTTTTGATCCGGAAGCAGTTTTGATTTCGCAGAGCTGATTCTCTGTCGTTGGTTCTAGGAGGTGCAATAGCACCGACGTTCAGCCACTGTTCTTGACCCAAAAACAGTTCTGCAATTCCAGAGCTGATATACTGTAGTTATTTTTCGGAGGTGCGACAGCACCAACGATTATTCATTGTTCTTGATCCAGAAGCAGTTTTGATTTTGCAGAGCTGATTCTCTGTCGTTGGTTCTAGGAGGTGCAATAGCACCGACGTTTAGCCACTGTTCTTGACCCAAAAACAGTTTTGCAATTGCAGAGCTGATATACTGTAGTTATTTCTCGGAGGTGCGACAGCCCCGACGGTTATGCATTATTTTTGATCCGGAAGCAGTTTTGATTTCGCAGAGCTGATTCTCTGTCGTTGGTTCTAGGAGGTGCAATAGCACCGACGTTCAGCCACTGTTCTTGACCCAAAAACAGTTCTGCAATTCCAGAGCTGATATACTGTAGTTATTTTTCGGAGGTGCGACAGCACCAACGATTATTCATTGTTTTTGATCCAGAAGCAGTTTTGATTTCGCAGAGCTGATTCTCTGTCGTTGGTTCTAGGAGGTGCAATAGCACCGACGTTTAGCCACTGTTCTTGACCCAAAAACAATTTTGCAATTGCAGAGCTGATACTGTAGTTATTTCTCGGAGGTGCGACAGCACCAACGATTACTCATTGTTTTTGATCCAGAATCAGTTTTGATTTTGCAGAGCTGATTCTCTGTCGTTGGTTCTAGAAGGTGCAATAGCACCGACGTTCAGCCACTGTTCTTGACCCAAAAACAGTTTTGCAATTGCAGAGCTGATATACTGTAGTTATTTCTCGGAGGTGCGACAGCCCCGACGGTTATGCATTATTTTTGATCCGGAAGCAGTTTTGATTTCGCAGAGCTGATTCTCTGTCGTTGGTTCTAGGAGGTGCGACAGCACCGACGGTTATGCATTATTTTTGATCCGGAAGCAATTTTGATTTCGCAGAGCTGATTCTCTGTCGTTGGTTCTAGGAGGTGCGATAGCACCGACGTTTAGCCACTGTTCTTGACCCAAAAACAATTTTGCAATTGCAGAGCTGATACTGTAGTTATTTCTCGGAGGTGCGACAGCACCAACGATTATTCATTGTTTTTGATCCAGAAGCAGTTTTGATTTTGCAGAGCTGATTCTCTGTCGTTGGTTCTAGGAGGTGCAATAGCACCGACGTTCAGCCACTGTTCTTGACCCAAAAACAGTTTTGCAATTGCAGAGCTGATACTGTAGTTATTTCTCGGAGGTGCGACAGCACCAACGATTATTCATTGTTTTTAATCCAGAAGCAGTTTTGATTTTGCAGAGCTGATTCTCTGTCGTTGGTTCTAGGAGGTGCGATAGCACCGACGTTTAGCCACTGTTCTTGACCCAAAAACAATTTTGCAATTGCAGAGCTGATACTGTAGTTATTTCTCGGAGGTGCGACAGCACCAACGATTATTCATTGTTTTTGATCCAGAAGCAGTTTTGATTTTGCAGAGCTGATTCTCTGTCGTTGGTTCTAGGAGGTGCAATAGCACCGACGTTCAGCCACTGTTCTTGACCCAAAAACAGTTTTGCAATTGCAGAGCTGATATACTGTAGTTATTTCTCGGAGGTGCGACAGCCCCGACGGTTATGCATTATTTTTGATCCGGAAGCAGTTTTGATTTCGCAGAGCTGATTCTCTGTCGTTGGTTCTAGGAGGTGCAATAGCACCGACGTTCAGCCACTGTTCTTGACCCAAAAACAGTTCTGCAATTCCAGAGCTGATATACTGTAGTTATTTTTCGGAGGTGCGACAGCACCAACGATTATTCATTGTTTTTGATCCAGAAGCAGTTTTGATTTCGCAGAGCTGATTCTCTGTCGTTGGTTCTAGGAGGTGCAATAGCACCGACGTTTAGCCACTGTTCTTGACCCAAAAACAGTTTTGCAATTGCAGAGCTGATATACTGTAGTTATTTCTCGGAGGTGCGACAGCCCCGACGGTTATGCATTATTTTTGATCCGGAAGCAGTTTTGATTTCGCAGAGCTGATTCTCTGTCGTTGGTTCTAGGAGGTGCAATAGCACCGACGTTCAGCCACTGTTCTTGACCCAAAAACAGTTCTGCAATTCCAGAGCTGATATACTGTAGTTATTTTTCGGAGGTGCGACAGCACCAACGATTATTCATTGTTTTTGATCCAGAAGCAGTTTTGATTTCGCAGAGCTGATTCTCTGTCGTTGGTTCTAGGAGGTGCAATAGCACCGACGTTTAGCCACTGTTCTTGACCCAAAAACAATTTTGCAATTGCAGAGCTGATACTGTAGTTATTTCTCGGAGGTGCGACAGCACCAACGATTACTCATTGTTTTTGATCCAGAATCAGTTTTGATTTTGCAGAGCTGATTCTCTGTCGTTGGTTCTAGAAGGTGCAATAGCACCGACGTTCAGCCACTGTTCTTGACCCAAAAACAGTTTTGCAATTGCAGAGCTGATATACTGTAGTTATTTCTCGGAGGTGCGACAGCCCCGACGGTTATGCATTATTTTTGATCCGGAAGCAGTTTTGATTTCGCAGAGCTGATTCTCTGTCGTTGGTTCTAGGAGGTGCGACAGCACCGACGGTTATGCATTATTTTTGATCCGGAAGCAATTTTGATTTCGCAGAGCTGATTCTCTGTCGTTGGTTCTAGGAGGTGCGATAGCACCGACGTTTAGCCACTGTTCTTGACCCAAAAACAATTTTGCAATTGCAGAGCTGATACTGTAGTTATTTCTCGGAGGTGCGACAGCACCAACGATTATTCATTGTTTTTGATCCAGAAGCAGTTTTGATTTTGCAGAGCTGATTCTCTGTCGTTGGTTCTAGGAGGTGCAATAGCACCGACGTTCAGCCACTGTTCTTGACCCAAAAACAGTTTTGCAATTGCAGAGCTGATACTGTAGTTATTTCTCGGAGGTGCGACAGCACCAACGATTATTCATTGTTTTTAATCCAGAAGCAGTTTTGATTTTGCAGAGCTGATTCTCTGTCGTTGGTTCTAGGAGGTGCGATAGCACCGACGTTTAGCCACTGTTCTTGACCCAAAAACAATTTTGCAATTGCAGAGCTGATACTGTAGTTATTTCTCGGAGGTGCGACAGCACCAACGATTATTCATTGTTTTTGATCCAGAAGCAGTTTTGATTTTGCAGAGCTGATTCTCTGTCGTTGGTTCTAGGAGGTGCAATAGCACCGACGTTCAGCCACTGTTCTTGACCCAAAAACAGTTTTGCAATTGCAGAGCTGATATACTGTAGTTATTTCTCGGAGGTGCGACAGCCCCGACGGTTATGCATTATTTTTGATCCGGAAGCAGTTTTGATTTCGCAGAGCTGATTCTCTGTCGTTGGTTCTAGGAGGTGCAATAGCAGCGACGTTCAGCCACTGTTCTTGACCCAAAAACAGTTCTGCAATTCCAGAGCTGATATACTGTAGTTATTTTTCGGAGGTGCGACAGCACCAACGATTATTCATTGTTTTTGATCCAGAAGCAGTTTTGATTTCGCAGAGCTGATTCTCTGTCGTTGGTTCTAGGAGGTGCAATAGCACCGACGTTTAGCCACTGTTCTTGACCCAAAAACAATTTTGCAATTGCAGAGCTGATACTGTAGTTATTTCTCGGAGGTGCGACAGCACCAACGATTACTCATTGTTTTTGATCCAGAATCAGTTTTGATTTTGCAGAGCTGATTCTCTGTCGTTGGTTCTAGAAGGTGCAATAGCACCGACGTTCAGCCACTGTTCTTGACCCAAAAACAGTTTTGCAATTGCAGAGCTGATATACTGTAGTTATTTCTCGGAGGTGCGACAGCCCCGACGGTTATGCATTATTTTTGATCCGGAAGCAGTTTTGATTTCGCAGAGCTGATTCTCTGTCGTTGGTTCTAGGAGGTGCAATAGCACCGACGTTCAGCCACTGTTCTTGACCCAAAAACAGTTCTGCAATTCCAGAGCTGATATACTGTAGTTATTTTTCGGAGGTGCGACAGCACCAACGATTATTCATTGTTTTTGATCCAGAAGCAGTTTTGATTTCGCAGAGCTGATTCTCTGTCGTTGGTTCTAGGAGGTGCAATAGCACCGACGTTTAGCCACTGTTCTTGACCCAAAAACAATTTTGCAATTGCAGAGCTGATACTGTAGTTATTTCTCGGAGGTGCGACAGCACCAACGATTACTCATTGTTTTTGATCCAGAATCAGTTTTGATTTTGCAGAGCTGATTCTCTGTCGTTGGTTCTAGAAGGTGCAATAGCACCGACGTTCAGCCACTGTTCTTGACCCAAAAACAGTTTTGCAATTGCAGAGCTGATATACTGTAGTTATTTCTCGGAGGTGCGACAGCCCCGACGGTTATGCATTATTTTTGATCCGGAAGCAGTTTTGATTTCGCAGAGCTGATTCTCTGTCGTTGGTTCTAGGAGGTGCGACAGCACCGACGGTTATGCATTATTTTTGATCCGGAAGCAATTTTGATTTCGCAGAGCTGATTCTCTGTCGTTGGTTCTAGGAGGTGCGATAGCACCGACGTTTAGCCACTGTTCTTGACCCAAAAACAATTTTGCAATTGCAGAGCTGATACTGTAGTTATTTCTCGGAGGTGCGACAGCACCAACGATTATTCATTGTTTTTGATCCAGAAGCAGTTTTGATTTTGCAGAGCTGATTCTCTGTCGTTGGTTCTAGGAGGTGCAATAGCACCGACGTTCAGCCACTGTTCTTGACCCAAAAACAGTTTTGCAATTGCAGAGCTGATACTGTAGTTATTTCTCGGAGGTGCGACAGCACCAACGATTATTCATTGTTTTTAATCCAGAAGCAGTTTTGATTTTGCAGAGCTGATTCTCTGTCGTTGGTTCTAGGAGGTGCGATAGCACCGACGTTTAGCCACTGTTCTTGACCCAAAAACAATTTTGCAATTGCAGAGCTGATACTGTAGTTATTTCTCGGAGGTGCGACAGCACCAACGATTATTCATTGTTTTTGATCCAGAAGCAGTTTTGATTTTGCAGAGCTGATTCTCTGTCGTTGGTTCTAGGAGGTGCAATAGCACCGACGTTCAGCCACTGTTCTTGACCCAAAAACAGTTTTGCAATTGCAGAGCTGATATACTGTAGTTATTTCTCGGAGGTGCGACAGCCCCGACGGTTATGCATTATTTTTGATCCGGAAGCAGTTTTGATTTCGCAGAGCTGATTCTCTGTCGTTGGTTCTAGGAGGTGCAATAGCAGCGACGTTCAGCCACTGTTCTTGACCCAAAAACAGTTCTGCAATTCCAGAGCTGATATACTGTAGTTATTTTTCGGAGGTGCGACAGCACCAACGATTATTCATTGTTTTTGATCCAGAAGCAGTTTTGATTTCGCAGAGCTGATTCTCTGTCGTTGGTTCTAGGAGGTGCAATAGCACCGACGTTTAGCCACTGTTCTTGACCCAAAAACAATTTTGCAATTGCAGAGCTGATACTGTAGTTATTTCTCGGAGGTGCGACAGCACCAACGATTACTCATTGTTTTTGATCCAGAATCAGTTTTGATTTTGCAGAGCTGATTCTCTGTCGTTGGTTCTAGAAGGTGCAATAGCACCGACGTTCAGCCACTGTTCTTGACCCAAAAACAGTTTTGCAATTGCAGAGCTGATATACTGTAGTTATTTCTCGGAGGTGCGACAGCCCCGACGGTTATGCATTATTTTTGATCCGGAAGCAGTTTTGATTTCGCAGAGCTGATTCTCTGTCGTTGGTTCTAGGAGGTGCGACAGCACCGACGGTTATGCATTATTTTTGATCCGGAAGCAATTTTGATTTCGCAGAGCTGATTCTCTGTCGTTGGTTCTAGGAGGTGCGATAGCACCGACGTTTAGCCACTGTTCTTGACCCAAAAACAATTTTGCAATTGCAGAGCTGATACTGTAGTTATTTCTCGGAGGTGCGACAGCACCAACGATTATTCATTGTTTTTGATCCAGAAGCAGTTTTGATTTTGCAGAGCTGATTCTCTGTCGTTGGTTCTAGGAGGTGCAATAGCACCGACGTTCAGCCACTGTTCTTGACCCAAAAACAATTTTGCAATTGCAGAGCTGATACTGTAGTTATTTCTCGGAGGTGCGACAGCACCAACGATTATTCATTGTTTTTGATCCAGAAGCAGTTTTGATTTCGCAGAGCTGATTCTCTGTCGTTGGTTCTAGGAGGTGCAATAGCACCGACGTTCAGCCACTGTTCTTGACCCAAAAACAATTTTGCAATTGCAGAGCTGATACTGTAGTTATTTCTCGGAGGTGCGACAGCACCAACGATTACTCATTGTTTTTGATCCAGAATCAGTTTTGATTTTGCAGAGCTGATTCTCTGTCGTTGGTTCTAGAAGGTGCAATAGCACCGACGTTCAGCCACTGTTCTTGACCCAAAAACAGTTTTGCAATTGCAGAGCTGATATACTGTAGTTATTTCTCGGAGGTGCGACAGCCCCGACGGTTATGCATTATTTTTGATCCGGAAGCAGTTTTGATTTCGCAGAGCTGATTCTCTGTCGTTGGTTCTAGGAGGTGCGACAGCACCGACGGTTATGCATTATTTTTGATCCGGAAGCAATTTTGATTTCGCAGAGCTGATTCTCTGTCGTTGGTTCTAGGAGGTGCGATAGCACCGACGTTTAGCCACTGTTCTTGACCCAAAAACAATTTTGCAATTGCAGAGCTGATACTGTAGTTATTTCTCGGAGGTGCGACAGCACCAACGATTATTCATTGTTTTTGATCCAGAAGCAGTTTTGATTTTGCAGAGCTGATTCTCTGTCGTTGGTTCTAGGAGGTGCAATAGCACCGACGTTCAGCCACTGTTCTTGACCCAAAAACAGTTTTGCAATTGCAGAGCTGATACTGTAGTTATTTCTCGGAGGTGCGACAGCACCAACGATTATTCATTGTTTTTAATCCAGAAGCAGTTTTGATTTTGCAGAGCTGATTCTCTGTCGTTGGTTCTAGGAGGTGCGATAGCACCGACGTTTAGCCACTGTTCTTGACCCAAAAACAATTTTGCAATTGCAGAGCTGATACTGTAGTTATTTCTCGGAGGTGCGACAGCACCAACGATTATTCATTGTTTTTGATCCAGAAGCAGTTTTGATTTTGCAGAGCTGATTCTCTGTCGTTGGTTCTAGGAGGTGCAATAGCACCGACGTTCAGCCACTGTTCTTGACCCAAAAACAGTTTTGCAATTGCAGAGCTGATACTGTAGTTATTTCTCGGAGGTGCGACAGCCCCGACGGTTATTCATTGTTTTTAATCCAGAAGCAGTTTTGATTTTGCAGAGCTGATTCTCTGTCGTTGGTTCTAGAAGGTGCAATAGCACCGACGTTCAGCCACTGTTCTTGACCCAAAAACAGTTTTGCAATTGCAGAGCTGATATACTGTAGTTATTTCTCGGAGGTGCGACAGCCCCGACGGTTATGCATTATTTTTGATCCGGAAGCAGTTTTGATTTCGCAGAGCTGATTCTCTGTCGTTGGTTCTAGGAGGTGCGACAGCACCGACGTTCAGCCACTGTTCTTGACCCAAAAACAGTTTTGCAATTGCAGAGCTGATATACTGTAGTTATTTCTCGGAGGTGCGTCAGCACCAACGATTATTCATTGTTTTTGATCCAGAAGCAGTTTTGCTTTCGCGGAGCTGATACTGTCGTTAGTTCTAGGATGTGCGACAAAACCAACGGTTGTCGGTTAGTCACTGTTCTTGTATCAAAAACAATAGGTCATTTCATGGAATTTCCAAGGTCACACTTTTTGCACGGAGCTGAGCGCATTGTCGAGATTTTTGGCAGAAAATGACAGTTCTGCGAGTCAATAACAATAACAAACCGACATAACCAACAAAGCGTGAAATTCCAACCTGATAATTTCCACATGGAAATGAACGTGCATCGTTTAAAATAAGGCGCTACAAAATGGTGCGCTTTTGGGGGCTGCAAATCAGACAGCGGGCACATCATGTTCACTTAAGCGAATTCGCTTTTTCTTGGAGGATGAAGCCATCACGCATCACGAAACAGAGAGCAGGGCCGCTATTCTTGAATCGTGTGAGAAAAGTCCCTGGGAGTAAAATACATTCCGCAGTACACTGATGTGGCGAATGTTGCCTAAAATCGTGGTTTTTAGGCAACTTTCGCTACAGAAGTGTAGTACAGATTATATAAAACTGATGAGAGTCAGAGAGTCCCAGGTGAGAGTCTCTGAGAGAACGGAACTCGTGCAAAATTTGACAGTTGACGGCAGACTCGCTTATCCGTCAATATTCGATATCACGCTTGCGCATAAGTTCCACGAAATGTGCTAATATTTCTCGGGAGTGCTGCGACAGCACCGGCGGTTACTCATTGTGCTTGACCCGAAAACAATTGAGCCCCGCAGATTTGATAGGTTTTTGATTCGGAAGCAGTTTTGCTTTCGCAGAGCTGATACAATGTCGTTAGTTCTAGGAGGTGCGATAGCACCGACGCTTAGCCACTGTTCCTGACCCAAAAACAATTTTGCCATTGCAAAGCTGATACACTGTAGCAATTTATTGGAGGTGCGATAGCACCCACGTTTATTCGATGTGCTTGTCCCGAAAAATAGAGGGGAGTGGTCTAACCTGAACTGACCCATGTATGCAGGGGAGAGTTGAGAAATTTCGACCTCAAAATGACGGGCTGTCAACTCTCACTCTTCAATTTTCAGCTGTCACCTGTCAACTGTCACCGCTGTGCCATCTATGAATTGAACCAGACGAAGGGCTGTCAACTATCATAGATCAATTGTCAACTGTCAAATGTCACTTGTCATTTCGATGGGTCCTAATAAGACTAGCTTTATTCGCAGAGCCCGATGTGAAGTAACGTTTCTCGCAGAAGGTCTTTGTAACTAGCGCAATTCAAAATAGGTCGTTGTAACTGGCGCATCTCGAAATGAACGCAAGTGAATCACTTTTTCGTTTGACATTTCGGATCTTATTTCGACGGAAATCCACCAAATTTCTGAACTGGACGAGAAATGGTTGATGCACATTCAACGATTGGTGGTTTTTAGATGAATCGGGCATGCTTTTATCCACCAAAACACAATGAAGCAAGTGAATCACTTGCGTTCATTTCGAGATGCGCCAGTTACAACGACCTATTTTGAATTGCGCTAGTTACAAAGACCTTCTGCGAGAAACGTTACTTCACATCGGGCTCTGCGAATAAAGCTAGTCTTATTAGGACCCATCGATTTGTCAGGTTTGAAGAATGCGCCACCTGTGGACTGAATGGTTATTGATCTGACAGATATCTATCAATACGCCACCTATGAGCCGAATGATAAACTAATCTGATAGATATCTGTCAATCAATACACAGCCTGTGGGTCGAATGAGCTTTCAGCTACCCTATTTTGGCTACCTGAGCCGCGTTTCGCTACTTGCGAGGGTCACCTATCCACTAGCGATCGCTCTTCGTCACAGTTTCTGATATATCGAGTTGGTAGAATAGTGAAAATGTCATAAAAATACACACATCAAAAAAATCTGGAGGACAAGCAAATTCAGACGATTTCTCAAATCATCATAACTTTTGATTTCCGTCAGCGATTTCATATTGGTTTCCAGTGTTCGATAGCTTGTGATCGTTTTCTTGGAAGTTCAACATGGCGGCACAAATTGATCAATATCTTTGGCAAATTACCTTTGATTTTCAAAATTCAAAAACGTTACTGGAGCCGAAGAACCAATTTTCTTAACTGGACTATTGGGATGCATGAAAAATGGTTTTCGGGAAATCGTGCTCGTACTGAACTTTCGGCAATTTTACACTGTTCCATTGATTACCCTCAAGAAACTTTATAGAACATTGTTTGTATTCGACGTGATCAAGGCTAGGAACAAAGGATTGGGCTATCGAACACTGACAACCGATATGAAATCGCTGACGGCAATCAGCGATGATTAACCTTAATTTTTTTTCTTAAATCTCTTTGTTACCCTTCGGGCCGGACCGAAATGTTGACACTAATTCCTCCGGAACTAAGGATAGCGCCATCGCAATTTTTTGTCAGAATTTTCTTTATAGTGTGTACTACCAACCCATTACCTCAGCATTGCTCGAGCTTTGTCTCCAAGGACCTTAATTTTTTTTCTTAAATCTCTTTGTTACCCTTCGGGCCGGACCGAAATGTTGACACTTATTCCTCCGGAACTAGGGATAGCGCCATCGCAATTTTTTGTCAGGATTTTCTTTATAGTGTGTACTACCAACCCATCACCTCAGCATTGCTCGAGCTTTGTCTCCAAGGACCTTAATTTTTTTTCATAAATCTCTTTGTTACCCTTCGGGCCGGACCGAAATGTTGACACTAATTCCTCCGGAACTAGGGATAGCGCCATCGCAATTTTTTGCCAGGATTTCCTTTATAGTGTGTACTACCAACCCATCACCTCAGCATTGCTCGAGCTTTGTCTCCAAGGACCTTAATTTTTTTTCTTAAATCTCTTTGTTACCCTTCGGGCCGGACCGAAATGTTGACACTTATTCCTCCGGAACTAGGGATAGCGCCATCGCAATTTTTTGCCAGGATTTCCTTTCTAGTGTGTACTACCAACCCATCACCTCAGCATTGCTCGAGCTTTGTCTCCAAGGACCTTAATTTTTTTTCTTAAATCTCTTTGTTACCCTTCGGGCCGGACCGAAATGTTGACACTAATTCCTCCGGAACTAGGGATAGCGCCATCGCAATTTTTTGTCAGGATTTTCTTTATAGTGTGTACTACCAACCCATCACCTCAGCATTGCTCAAGCTTTGTCTCCAAGGACCTTAATTTTTTTTCTTAAATCTCTTTGTTACCCTTCGGGCCGGACCGAAATGTTGACACTTATTCCTCCGGAACTAGGGATAGCGCCATCGCAATTTTTTGTCAGGATTTTCTTTATAGTGTGTACTACCAACCCATCACCTCAGCATTTCTCGAGCTTTGTCTCCAAGGACCTTAATTTTTTTTCATAAATCTCTTTGTTACCCTTCGGGCCGGACCGAAATGTTGACACTAATTCCTCCGGAACTAGGGATAGCGCCATCGCAATTTTTTGTCAGAATTTTCTTTATAGTGTGTACTACCAACCCATTACCTCAGCATTGCTCGAGCTTTGTCTCCAAGGACCTTAATTTTTTTCTTAAATCTCTTTGTTACCCTTCGGGCTGGACCGAAATGTTGACACTTATTCCTCCGGAACTAGGGATAGCGCCATCGCAATTTTTTGTCAGGATTTTCTTTATAGTGTATACTACCAACCCATCACCTCAGCATTGCTCGAGCTTTGTCTCCAAGGATCTTAATTTTTTTTCATAAATCTCTTTGTTACCCTTCGGGCCGGACCGAAATGTTGACACTAATTCCTCCGGAACTAGGAATAGCGCCATCGCAATTTTTTGTCAGAATTTTCTTTATAGTGTGTACTACCAACCCATTACCTCAGCATTGCTCGAGCTTTGTCTCCAAGGACCTTAATTTTTTTTCTTAAATCTCTTTGTTACCCTTCGGGCCGGACCGAAATGTTGACACTTATTCCTCCGGAACTAGGGATAGCGCCATCGCAATTTTTTGTCAGGATTTTCTTTATAGTGTGTACTACCAACCCATCTCCTCAGCATTGCTCGAGCTTTGTCTCCAAGGACCTTAATTTTTTTTCATAAATCTCTTTGTTACCCTTCGGGCCGGACCGAAATGTTGACACTTATTCCTCCGGAACTAGGGATAGCGCCATCGCAATTTTTTGTCAGAATTTTCTTTATAGTGTGTACTACCAACCCATTACCTCAGCATTGCTCGAGCTTTGTCTCCAAGGACCCTAATTTTTTTTCTTAAATCTCTTTGTTACCCTTCGGGCCGGACCGAAATGTTGACACTTATTCCTCCGGAACTAGGGATAGCGCCATCGCAATTTTTTGTCAGGATTTTCTTTATAGTGTGTACTACCAACCCATCACCTCAGCATTGCTCGAGCTTTGTCTCCAAGGACCTTAATTTTTTTTCATAAATCTCTTTGTTACCCTTCGGGCCGGACCGAAATGTTGACACTAATTCCTCCGGAACTAGGGATAGCGCCATCGCAATTTTTTGCCAGGATTTCCTTTATAGTGTGTACTACCAACCCATCACCTCAGCATTGCTCGAGCTTTGTCTCCAAGGACCTTAATTTTTTTTCTTAAATCTCTTTGTTACCCTTCGGGCCGGACCGAAATGTTGACACTTATTCCTCCGGAACTAGGGATAGCGCCATCGCAATTTTTTGTCAGGATTTTCTTTATAGTGTGTACTACCAACCCATCACCTCAGCATTGCTTGAGCTTTGTCTCCAAGGACCTTAATTTTTTTTCATAAATCTCTTTGTTACCCTTCGGGCCGGACCGAAATGTTGACACTAATTCCTCCGGAACTAGGAATAGCGCCATCGCAATTTTTTGTCAGGATTTTCTTTATAGTGTGTACTACCAACCCATCACCTCAGCATTGCTCAAGCTTTGTCTCCAAGGACCTTAATTTTTTTTCTTAAATCTCTTTGTTACCCTTCGGGCCGGACCGAAATGTTGACACTAATTCCTCCGGAACTAGGGATAGCGCCATCGCAATTTTTTGTCAGAATTTTCTTTATAGTGTGTACTACCAACCCATTACCTCAGCATTGCTCGAGCTTTGTCTCCAAGGACCTTAATTTTTTTTCTTAAATCTCTTTGTTACCCTTCGGGCCGGACCGAAATGTTGACACTTATTCCTCCGGAACTAGGGATAGCGCCATCGCAATTTTTTGTCAGGATTTTCTTTATAGTGTGTACTACCAACCCATCACCTCAGCATTGCTCGAGCTTTGTCTCCAAGGACCTTAATTTTTTTTCATAAATCTCTTTGATACCCTTCGGGCCGGACCGAAATGTTGACACTAATTCCTCCGGAACTAGGGATAGCGCCATCGCAATTTTTTGCCAGGATTTCCTTTATAGTGTGTACTACCAACCCATCACCTCAGCATTGCTCGAACTTTGTCTCCAAGGACCTTAATTTTTTTTCTTAAATCTCTTTGTTACCCTTCGGGCCGGACCGAAATGTTGACACTTATTCCTCCGGAACTAGGGATAGCGCCATCGCAATTTTTTGTCAGGATTTTCTTTATAGTGTGTACTACCAACCCATCACCTCAGCATTTCTCGAGCTTTGTCTCCAAGGACCTTAATTTTTTTTCATAAATCTCTTTGTTACCCTTCGGGCCGGACCGAAATGTTGACACTAATTCCTCCGGAACTAGGGATAGCGCCATCGCAATTTTTTGTCAGGATTTTCTTTATAGTGTGTACTACCAACCCATCACCTCAGCATTGCTCAAGCTTTGTCTCCAAGGACCTTAATTTTTTTTCTTAAATCTCTTTGTTACCCTTCGGGCCGGACCGAAATGTTGACACTTATTCCTCCGGAACTAGGGATAGCGCCATCGCAATTTTTTGTCAGGATTTTCTTTATAGTGTGTACTACCAACCCATCACCTCAGCATTTCTCGAGCTTTGTCTCCAAGGACCTTAATTTTTTTTCATAAATCTCTTTGTTACCCTTCGGGCCGGACCGAAATGTTGACACTAATTCCTCCGGAACTAGGGATAGCGCCATCGCAATTTTTTGTCAGAATTTTCTTCATAGTGTGTACTACCAACCCATTACCTCAGCATTGCTCGAGCTTTGTCTCCAAGGACCTTAATTTTTTTCTTAAATCTCTTTGTTACCCTTCGGGCTGGACCGAAATGTTGACACTTATTCCTCCGGAACTAGGGATAGCGCCATCGCAATTTTTTGTCAGGATTTTCTTTATAGTGTATACTACCAACCCATCACCTCAGCATTGCTCGAGCTTTGTCTCCAAGGACCTTAATTTTTTTTCATAAATCTCTTTGTTACCCTTCGGGCCGGACCGAAATGTTGACACTAATTCCTCCGGAACTAGGAATAGCGCCATCGCAATTTTTTGTCAGAATTTTCTTTATAGTGTGTACTACCAACCCATTACCTCAGCATTGCTCGAGCTTTGTCTCCAAGGACCATAATTTTTTTTCTTAAATCTCTTTGTTACCCTTCGGGCCGGACCGAAATGTTGACACTTATTCCTCCGGAACTAGGGATAGCGCCATCGCAATTTTTTGTCAGGATTTTCTTTATAGTGTGTACTACCAACCCATCTCCTCAGCATTGCTCGAGCTTTGTCTCCAAGGACCTTAATTTTTTTTCATAAATCTCTTTGTTACCCTTCGGGCCGGACCGAAATGTTGACACTGATTCCTCCGGAACTAGGGATAGCGCCATCGCAATTTTTTGTCAGAATTTTCTTTATAGTATGTACTACCAACCCATTACCTCAGCATTGCTCGAGCTTTGTCTCCAAGGACCTTAATTTTTTTTCTTAAATCTCTTTGTTACCCTTCGGGCCGGACCGAAATGTTGACACTTATTCCTCCGGAACTAGGGATAGCGCCATCGCAATTTTTTGTCAGGATTTTCTTTATAGTGTGTACTACCAACCCATCACCTCAGCATTGCTCGAGCTTTGTCTCCAAGGACCTTAATTTTTTTTCATAAATCTCTTTGTTACCCTTCGGGCCGGACCGAAATGTTGACACTAATTCCTCCGGAACTAGGGATAGCGCCATCGCAATTTTTTGCCAGGATTTCCTTTATAGTGTGTACTACCAACCCATCACCTCAGCATTGCTCGAGCTTTGTCTCCAAGGACCTTAATTTTTTTTCTTAAATCTCTTTGTTACCCTTCGGGCCGGACCGAAATGTTGACACTAATTCCTCCGGAACTAGGGATAGCGCCATCGCAATTTTTTGCCAGGATTTCCTTTCTAGTGTGTACTACCAACCCATCACCTCAGCATTGCTCGAGCTTTGTCTCCAAGGACCTTAATTTTTTTTCTTAAATCTCTTTGTTACCCTTCGGGCCGGACCGAAATGTTGACACTTATTCCTCCGGAACTAGGGATAGCGCCATCGCAATTTTTTGTCAGAATTTTTTTTATAGTGTGTACTACCAACCCATTACCTCAGCATTGCTCGAGCTTTGTCTCCAAGGACCTTAATTTTTTTTCATAAATCTTTGTTACCCTTCGGGCCGGACCGAAATGTTGACACTAATTCCTCCGGAACTAGGGATAGCGCCATCGCAATTTTTTGCCAAGATTTCCTTTATAGTGTGTACTACCAACCCATCACCTCAGCATTGCTCGAGCTTTGTCTCCAAGGACCTTAATTTTTTTTCTTAAATCTCTTTGTTACCCTTCGGGCCGGACCAAAATGTTGACACTTATTCCTCCGGAACTAGGGATAGCGCCATCGCAATTTTTTGTCAGGATTTTCTTTATAGTGTGTACTACCAACCCATCACCTCAGCATTTCTCGAGCTTTGTCTCCAAGGACCTTAATTTTTTTTCATAAATCTCTTTGTTACCCTTCGGGCCGGACCGAAATGTTGACACTAATTCCTCCGGAACTAGGGATAGCGCCATCGCAATTTTTTGTCAGGATTTTCTTTATAGTGTGTACTACCAACCCATCACCTCAGCATTGCTCAAGCTTTGTCTCCAAGGACCTTAATTTTTTTTCTTAAATCTCTTTGTTACCCTTCGGGCCGGACCGAAATGTTGACACTTATTCCTCCGGAACTAGGGATAGCGCCATCGCAATTTTTTGTCAGGATTTTCTTTATAGTGTGTACTACCAACCCATCACCTCAGCATTTCTCGAGCTTTGTCTCCAAGGACCTTAATTTTTTTTCATAAATCTCTTTGTTACCCTTCGGGCCGGACCGAAATGTTGACACTAATTCCTCCGGAACTAGGGATAGCGCCATCGCAATTTTTTGTCAGAATTTTCTTTATAGTGTGTACTACCAACCCATTACCTCAGCATTGCTCGAGCTTTGTCTCCAAGGACCTTAATTTTTTTCTTAAATCTCTTTGTTACCCTTCGGGCCGGACCGAAATGTTGACACTTATTCCTCCGGAACTAGGGATAGCGCCATCGCAATTTTTTGTCAGGATTTTCTTTATAGTGTGTACTACCAACCCATCACCTCAGCATTGCTCGAGCTTTGTCTCCAAGGACCTTAATTTTTTTTCTTAAATCTCTTTGTTACCCTTCGGGCCGGACCGAAATGTTGACACTTATTCCTCCGGAACTAGGGATAGCGCCATCGCAATTTTTTGTCAGGATTTTCTTTATAGTGTGTACTACCAACCCATCACCTCAGCATTGCTCGAGCTTTGTCTCCAAGGACCTTAATTTTTTTTCATAAATCTCTTTGTTACCCTTCGGGCCGGACCGAAATGTTGACACTAATTCCTCCGGAACTAGGGATAGCGCCATCGCAATTTTTTGCCAGGATTTCCTTTATAGTGTGTACTACCAACCCATCACCTCAGCATTGCTCGAGCTTTGTCTCCAAGGACCTTAATTTTTTTTCTTAAATCTCTTTGTTACCCTTCGGGCCGGACCGAAATGTTGACACTTATTCCTCCGGAACTAGGGATAGCGCCATCGCAATTTTTTGTCAGGATTTTCTTTATAGTGTGTACTACCAACCCATCACCTCAGCATTTCTCGAGCTTTGTCTCCAAGGACCTTAATTTTTTTTCATAAATCTCTTTGTTACCCTTCGGGCCGGACCGAAATGTTGACACTAATTCCTCCGGAACTAGGGATAGCGCCATCGCAATTTTTTGTCAGGATTTTCTTTATAGTGTGTACTACCAACCCATCACCTCAGCATTGCTCGAGCTTTGTCTCCAAGGACCTTAATTTTTTTTCATAAATCTCTTTGTTACCCTTCGGGCCGGACCGAAATGTTGACACTAATTCCTCCGGAACTAGGGATAGCGCCATCGCAATTTTTTGCCAGGATTTCCTTTCTAGTGTGTACTACCAACCCATCACCTCAGCATTGCTCGAGCTTTGTCTCCAAGGACCTTAATTTTTTTTCTTAAATCTCTTTGTTACCCTTCGGGCCGGACCGAAATGTTGACACTTATTCCTCCGGAACTAGGGATAGCGCCATCGCAATTTTTTGTCAGAATTTTCTTTATAGTGTGTACTACCAACCCATCACCTCAGCATTGCTCGAGCTTTGTCTCCAAGGACCTTAATTTTTTTTCATAAATCTCTTTGTTACCCTTCGGGCCGGACCGAAATGTTGACACTAATTCCTCCGGAACTAGGGATAGCGCCATCGCAATTTTTTGCCAGGATTTCCTTTATAGTGTGTACTACCAACCCATCACCTCAGCATTGCTCGAGCTTTGTCTCCAAAGACCTTAATTTTTTTTCTTAAATCTCTTTGTTACCCTTCGGGCCGGACCGAAATGTTGACACTTATTCCTCCGGAACTAGGGATAGCGCCATCGCAATTTTTTGTCAGGATTTTCTTTATAGTGTGTACTACCAACCCATCACCTCAGCATTTCTCGAGCTTTGTCTCCAAGGACCTTAATTTTTTTTCATAAATCTCTTTGTTACCCTTCGGGCCGGACCGAAATGTTGACACTAATTCCTCCGGAACTAGGGATAGCGCCAT
The DNA here is from genome assembly GCA_949128115.1 of Anaspis maculata. Classification (NCBI taxonomy): domain Eukaryota; kingdom Metazoa; phylum Arthropoda; class Insecta; order Coleoptera; family Scraptiidae; genus Anaspis; species Anaspis maculata. The sequence continues at coordinate 24,239,461 of OX421962.1, forward strand.
CGCAATTTTTTGTCAGGATTTTCTTTATAGTGTGTACTACCAACCCATCACCTCAGCATTGCTCAAGCTTTGTCTCCAAGGACCTTAATTTTTTTTCTTAAATCTCTTTGTTACCCTTCGGGCCGGACCGAAATGTTGACACTTATTCCTCCGGAACTAGGGATAGCGCCAACGCAATTTTTTGTCAGGATTCTCTTTATAGTGTGTACTACCAACCCATCACCTCAGCATTTCTCGAGCTTTGTCTCCAAGGACCTTAATTTTTTTTCATAAATCTCTTTGTTACCCTTCGGGCCGGACCGAAATGTTGACACTAATTCCTCCGGAACTAGGGATAGCGCCATCGCAATTTTTTGTCAGAATTTTCTTTATAGTGTGTACTACCAACCCATTACCTCAGCATTGCTCGAGCTTTGTCTCCAAGGACCTTAATTTTTTTCTTAAATCTCTTTGTTACCCTTCGGGCCGGACCGAAATGTTGACACTTATTCCTCCGGAACTAGGGATAGCGCCATCGCAATTTTTTGTCAGGATTTTCTTTATAGTGTGTACTACCAACCCATCACCTCAGCATTGCTCGAGCTTTGTCTCCAAGGACCTTAATTTTTTTTCTTAAATCTCTTTGTTACCCTTCGGGCCGGACCGAAATGTTGACACTTATTCCTCCGGAACTAGGGATAGCGCCATCGCAATTTTTTGTCAGGATTTTCTTTATAGTGTGTACTACCAACCCATCACCTCAGCATTGCTCGAGCTTTGTCTCCAAGGACCTTAATTTTTTTTCATAAATCTCTTTGTTACCCTTCGGGCCGGACCGAAATGTTGACACTAATTCCTCCGGAACTAGGGATAGCGCCATCGCAATTTTTTGTCAGAATTTTCTTTATAGTGTGTGCTACCAACCCATTACCTCAGCATTGCTCGAGCATTGTCTCCAAGGACCCTAATTTTTTTTCTTAAATCTCTTTGTTACCCTTCGGGCCGGACCGAAATGTTGACACTTATTCCTCCGGAACTAGGGATAGCGCCATCGCAATTTTTTGTCAGGATTTTCTTTATAGTGTGTACTACCAACCCATCACCTCAGCATTGCTCGAGCTTTGTCTCCAAGGACCTTAATTTTTTTTCATAAATCTCTTTGTTACCCTTCGGGCCGGACCGAAATGTTGACACTAATTCCTCCGGAACTAGGGATAGCGCCATCGCAATTTTTTGCCAGGATTTCCTTTATAGTGTGTACTACCAACCCATCACCTCAGCATTGCTCGAGCTTTGTCTCCAAGGACCTTAATTTTTTTTCTTAAATCTCTTTGTTACCCTTCGGGCCGAACCGAAATGTTGACACTAATTCCTCCGGAACTAGGGATAGCGCCATCGCAATTTTTTGCCAGGATTTCCTTTCTAGTGTGTACTACCAACCCATCACCTCAGCATTGCTCGAGCTTTGTCTCCAAGGACCTTAATTTTTTTTCTTAAATCTCTTTGTTACCCTTCGGGCCGGACCGAAATGTTGACACTTATTCCTCCGGAACTAGGGATAGCGCCATCGCAATTTTTTGTCAGAATTTTCTTTATAGTGTGTACTACCAACCCATCACCTCAGCATTGCTCGAGCTTTGTCTCCAAGGACCTTAATTTTTTTTCATAAATCTCTTTGTTACCCTTCGGGCCGGACCGAAATGTTGACACTAATTCCTCCGGAACTAGGGATAGCGCCATCGCAATTTTTTGCCAGGATTTCCTTTATAGTGTGTACTACCAACCCATCACCTCAGCATTGCTCGAGCTTTGTCTCCAAGGACCTTAATTTTTTTTCTTAAATCTCTTTGTTACCCTTCGGGCCGGACCGAAATGTTGACACTTATTCCTCCGGAACTAGGGATAGCGCCATCGCAATTTTTTGTCAGGATTTTCTTTATAGTGTGTACTACCAACCCATCACCTCAGCATTTCTCGAGCTTTGTCTCCAAGGACCTTAATTTTTTTTCATAAATCTCTTTGTTACCCTTCGGGCCGGACCGAAATGTTGACACTAATTCCTCCGGAACTAGGGATAGCGCCATCGCAATTTTTTGTCAGGATTTTCTTTATAGTGTGTACTACCAACCCATCACCTCAGCATTGCTCAAGCTTTGTCTCCAAGGACCTTAATTTTTTTTCTTAAATCTCTTTGTTACCCTTCGGGCCGGACCGAAATGTTGACACTTATTCCTCCGGAACTAGGGATAGCGCCATCGCAATTTTTTGTCAGGATTCTCTTTATAGTGTGTACTACCAACCCATCACCTCAGCATTTCTCGAGCTTTGTCTCCAAGGACCTTAATTTTTTTTCATAAATCTCTTTGTTACCCTTCGGGCCGGACCGAAATGTTGACACTAATTCCTCCGGAACTAGGGATAGCGCCATCGCAATTTTTTGTCAGAATTTTCTTTATAGTGTGTACTACCAACCCATTACCTCAGCATTGCTCGAGCTTTGTCTCCAAGGACCTTAATTTTTTTCTTAAATCTCTTTGTTACCCTTCGGGCCGGACCGAAATGTTGACACTTATTCCTCCGGAACTAGGGATAGCGCCATCGCAATTTTTTGTCAGGATTTTCTTTATAGTGTGTACTACCAACCCATCACCTCAGCATTGCTCGAGCTTTGTCTCCAAGGACCTTAATTTTTTTTCTTAAATCTCTTTGTTACCCTTCGGGCCGGACCGAAATGTTGACACTTATTCCTCCGGAACTAGGGATAGCGCCATCGCAATTTTTTGTCAGGATTTTCTTTATAGTGTGTACTACCAACCCATCACCTCAGCATTGCTCGAGCTTTGTCTCCAAGGACCTTAATTTTTTTTCATAAATCTCTTTGTTACCCTTCGGGCCGGACCGAAATGTTGACACTAATTCCTCCGGAACTAGGAATAGCGCCATCGCAATTTTTTGTCAGAATTTTCTTTATAGTGTGTACTACCAACCCATTACCTCAGCATTGCTCGAGCTTTGTCTCCAAGGACCTTAATTTTTTTTCTTAAATCTCTTTGTTACCCTTCGGGCCGGACCGAAATGTTGACACTTATTCCTCCGGAACTAGGGATAGCGCTATCGCAATTTTTTGTCAGGATTTTCTTTATAGTGTGTACTACCAACCCATCACCTCAGCATTGCTCGAGCTTTGTCTCCAAGGACCTTAATTTTTTTTCATAAATCTCTTTGTTACCCTTCGGGCCGGACCGAAATGTTGACACTAATTCCTCCGGAACTAGGGATAGCGCCATCGCAATTTTTTGTCAGAATTTTCTTTATAGTGTGTACTACCAACCCATTACCTCAGCATTGCTCGAGCTTTGTCTCCAAGGACCTTAATTTTTTTTCTTAAATCTCTTTGTTACCCTTCGGGCCGGACCGAAATGTTGACACTTATTCCTCCGGAACTAGGGATAGCGCCATCGCAATTTTTTGTCAGGATTTTCTTTATAGTGTGTACTACCAACCCATCACCTCAGCATTGCTCGAGCTTTGTCTCCAAGGACCTTAATTTTTTTTCATAAATCTCTTTGTTACCCTTCGGGCCGGACCGAAATGTTGACACTAATTCCTCCGGAACTAGGGATAGCGCCATCGCAATTTTTTGCCAGGATTTCCTTTATAGTGTGTACTACCAACCCATCACCTCAGCATTGCTCGAGCTGTGTCTCCAAGGACTGGAGACAAGCTGGGCTTCCTGTTGTTTGTGCTCGTACCTACCGTGCGGCTGAACTTGCTTGTGATAACTTGAGTTAGTTATCCCCGTGCATTGTGATTGCATTGAGTAGTCATAGCTAATCACTTATCACCTGCCTCAAGAGTTTGCTCAGTGACATTCAAGTTCTTTTATGTAATTCTTCTAACAGTTGTGGTACATGCATCAAAGTCACGCAAATCATAGCTGACAACGTCTGCCAGATAAACATAAAACGTCAGTGCCGGGGTGTGTCCATAGCAACTGAAATATTAGGGTATGATCATACGGAAGCCATAAATGCGGTTTTTCGGAGTGTCTCCAGTAATCTCTACTTCTTGCTGAATAACATTTTCTTATGTTCTTCAAACATGCACCATGATAAAGAGAATTAACTAGGCTCTATGATCATTTTTTTACGAAAGCAGAAGTGCGGTCCCACATGGAGAAATAATAGCCGAAAATGTGGCACAGATTCAAGCCTTGCGTAGTCAAAGCGGGCAAAACATGGTCTTCGAAATTGATTTACTTCTTCGTTTTCTGTAACATTTAAGCCACATATTGTGTGTTTTCATGATCAGAGAACATCCTGGCAGTATTCTTGGAACTTTTTTTGCAGAAATTCGGTTTTCGTCATAGATTATTACGAGGCCCAATTCACCCCCAAAACTGAGAACCAGCCTTTACGTAATTACCCGCATGTTTGATGTGCTGCGTGGAACGGAATTCTATATAATATATAGCACGCTCTATCGCTCATTTTGACTGTTTGTCGACAGCGCGCAACAACATGGAAAAAAACTCGACAACGACAATCAACGCCGGCGATTCTTGACGCGACTTGATTATAGGTGGCCATCAAAGTGCCACTTTATATTTACCAGTGTAATTGACGTCGAGTCAAGTGCTAATGAAAATTACTTTATTATTATGTTGGCACCTACGCCTTTTACGGCAATCAATTCAATTTGCACTTTGATGAGTGTGTCCAGAAAACCAAGTCCTTTGCTTACCTATCAGAAATCTTGCTGCGGTGCTATTTTGAAACATCTCGCGACTCTCAGGTGTGTTTCGCGTGTTCTCTTTTCCATCCGAGAGATTTCAGCGAGATTGCCGGCCGGATATATCAATTTGACGACGCGTCCAGTGCTCTATCATTAGTCTTCAGACTGTTTGATTAACAAAATTACGGTTTACTACGCGACCGACGGCGTGGCCGGGATTTCTGAGAGTGACGGCGTCAAAAAGCGCCGCCGACATAATCAGCGCCTCCGCCTCCTCCTTTCGGTCGACCCTTTTAAATTAACGCCGCGACCACACCACCACCGCCGCGCCGTCGGCTTTGTTGTTCGATCTCTTTAACTCGAAGAAATATAGCGCCATCAATCTTCCAACGGCTAATTGTGAGGGCCAGGTTATTTGTTTGGACCCGGAGACGCTCGCGCGCTGACTTTCCACTTGGCCTTAAATTCAGACCCACAAATCACCACTCCGCCTGCAAATTGGAATTTTTAGGACCCGGCGCGTAATTTATTCCACCTGAGGCGCGAGGAGAGTCCACTCATTTCCTCGAATTTATTCTCTCTCATGGCCAATTTTACCGTGGGTAGGTAATTTGCGTTCACACCCAGAAGAAAAAAAGATCATTGCCACGATTCGGGTTTGTTCTCTTGGCGCTTCGCAGTAGTTGATAAAACTGAAAAGCCATCACTACCCCACCCCATCGACTCCATTTTTTCTAACAAGAGGTAACTGGTTCTTGGACATTTCTCAACAATATTTTTTTCAATTTCTCGGGAATTTCCCGGTTGCAAATGTAAAACCGGCTTGGGTTTTTGAAACATGACTAATGATGAAGCTCAAAGTGAAGCCTGAATTGACGATTTTTGCAATAAGTTGATTTGGAAAAAGATTTGAGGCTTTTCCCGAAAAATTCAAATTTTTCAAAACACAATCTTCAATTGCCTTCAAATTATTCTAATTCTTTCTCTCTGAGGGCCGGCATTCCCATCTCTAGATAACTTTATCTGGAAAATACCATAGATAAAATTTTTAAAACAACAGTTTCCACAGTATTCGCCTTCCAGTTTAGGGATACCCGGCAGTTATTTGATATGAAAATACCGACCCTAATTCCAACTTCGAAATTTTCCATAGGTTCCTGGATACTGAATATCAGTCTTCAAGGACGTTGCAGGAAGGATGCTACGATGAGAAGTCCCGCGGCAGACATGATGACGATTTTTTTATATGGTAGAGAGTATAGACCTCGAAATGAGATCTGCGGATGAGCCGTGTAAAGTACTACTTACATCTGCAAGCAGAACTCTAGCAAATTCACCATTTACATCTGAGACGCTTTTTCAACAAAAAATGTCTAGCAAATTTTTTGAAAACTTAATTCAATAATTTCTCGCGAGAAAGACAAGGTCTATATTGGGAACTGTGCGTAAACGCGCCGGAAATTGAGGGTCACGCGGAATCGATGACGGGATTCTTGTTATGTGTTCAGTCAAAGCTAGATTTACCCCGCGACGTTCTACCAGATTTGATCCTAGAGGTGGGTAGTTTTTTTATTTATTCAACAAGATTATCCAAATCGCTTTTGGTTTGCCTGCAACCTGCATTGAATTTTTTTCCAAGCAATAATGGGCGAGGTATGTAGTATATTGGAAATAGAATATCTGCTGGAATTAATTCGAACAAAAACGATTTTTTTACCATGGCTTTCAGTTCCCTCTTCAACATATCAAAAGTCCTCAACTCTGGGACTGCTACAAATTAGTATGCAGGGTGAAAGTTTATTATTTTTCCTCACTTCCTTTTTTTCTTGGGAAACTGATGACTGAAAAAACCAGTTTTAGGCTAGTTTGATGGGCCATAGTCTTCCAATAAACACATAAAAAATATACCACCCAGCCACTGCTGTGTATCAAGTTACAGGGTGAAAACTATTTTTCATCTCTGATTTTTTTTCTTAGTGGATCTGATCTAGATTGGAGCCGGTTCCAGCTTTTTTGCAAGCTTATAATGTCATACGGAACATATTGTTACGATATTTCGCGTACGGGTTCGAATATAATTGAGACGAACTTTTAAAACACACACTGTTTATTTCTGCGTACTACTACTACAATAAATGCCAACAATTATCGCTTGGAATTATGTCGCAGGTACTTCGCTTGTTTCGCACTTGTTCGCTTCCACATTCAATACTGCCGCGAGCTCCCGGCTGACGCCTTATATAAGGCCTCCGAATAATGTTCCCGAAGTTTCTGTCTGCTTCCAGCAAATTCCATGAGGGTCTGGCATATGCGGTTTCTAGATCATTCCCGAATAATCGCACACGTTACCCGTATGCTTTCCATGTGTTCTGGAATCTGCGCCTCCGCCAAAGTGGACTGATGTGGCTTGATCGAACGTTCAAGTCTCCATTGGGTTCACATACAAGAACGCTCTGGAATGCACGAGATCGCTCCAGACTTCTACACTGCGATCTAATGGTGGAAAGATCGAGAAACATCGAGTGTTTACCTATATGTACAAGATCGCCGCTCGTAACAATATAAAAAGAATACATCTCTGCAACTGCTACTTTTCAATTTACAGGGTGAAAAGCCATTTTCACGTTTCAATTTTTTTCTTGGTGAAATTGGCTCACACAACAATTGCGACTGATTTTTCTGTAAAGTTGAAGTTTCTAGTCAAACATATCAAAATAATACATTTCTGCTACAGCTAGTTTTTTTTTATAAATTTAAATGTTTGAGTATATTCGGGTATATTGCATCTAAAATTCAAAAAATCTTGGAACGCAACCAAACATTTAAATTTGTAAATAAAAACGTAGCTGTAGCAAAAATGTATAATTTTGATATGTTTGACTAGAAACCTCAAAGTTAAAGTAGTGGGGGGGTTAGCGGAATGGTCTGTGCATTTTGTGATCAAAGCATGAAATTTGGCATACTTGTTCAGAAGACCCTCCTTCGCAATTCCAGATGTGGCGCCACGCGAGATTTTGCGCCAGAGACACTGTATTGCGGTTAATATACCTGCTAGGGGTAAATTCTGCAAAAATGGTTCCTGGCCGGTCTCTGGTACCGCAGTCGGTATTTTTTAGTTCTGTTTAGTTAAAACTACATGTAGAAATGAGTGAGGAGTACATTTTCACAAGCAAAGTTCCAAATGCTGCCTTTATACGTTGTTTCAATACATTTAAGGCCAACTTTGTTTTAAGTACAGGAAACTTGGTAAAAAAATTGCCAATACCTCGGCAAAAATATGAACGTCCTGAAAATTTGATATTCTGTCCAGAATTATGTGCCTCACTACATATCTAAAATTGTCAAAAATCGCACCCTGATGCTTCGAGTTATTGGAGGGGGGGTAAAAAACTGCAACTCAAAATGAAAGGTATAGAACTCAATGGAACCCGTTGTAACGTTTTTTTAGACTCAAGAAACGTTGGGAAATCATTGTTTAAAAGTATAGGAACGTCCTTACCGAAATGCATAATAATTCCTGAATCGGTGGCCGCTTCATTGAAAATCATTCAAGTTTGTCCGCTACAAGCAAGTGAAGGTCATCTTTGTTTATGTTTATCTTATGGTTTATTAAAGTCTGTGTAAGAGGGCACCATTATTGATTTATTGATTGACATGAAAGACAATTATGATAGGTGACAGAGCGGTGTCATTTTTTTGCTTCCTCCTCTGATTCCGTGGGAACAACAACGTTATCTCGTGTTCCAGGAATTTCGAACGAAACCTCGACCATCCGGGTAGTTAACCCCTACAAAATACAACGAAAACATACAGTTGTATAAAATATAACATTCTGTCGAGGTTTCAAGTTCATATCAGAGAACGTTGTTTAATTATGGTTCCAATCAATCATCCGGGACTTTCAACGGTCGCCGCCCGTCCTGGCATGTCGTCGTCTACCAGGATGATGGCTTAAGCGAATAAGTCCCGGCTCCGATCCAAACATACGATCCAAACAAATGTCACTCCACATGATGTCACCGATGTACCTCTATCTTCACCGTTCCCTTCAGGACCTCGAATTGGACCCGTCTATTATGATGACCAGCTTGCCAGGTGTCCACCATCTCGTCACCGGCTATGAATGAATTCCACCACTTGACTCGATCCATGATGGGTATCTCTTGGAACGAGCAGCGATTTATCATCAAGGGCTAAGTCTTTTTATGATCTCCTCTATCTTCTGTAAAAAACCAATAACCTTACATTTCTATTTTGTGTCATAATTCAAATATCGAATACCTTTGGGAAATAATATGTGTGCACACAGATCCATACCCTGATAGGTTTGTGTAATTCGTAATCATATGGCATCGGCCAACAAAAAAGGTAAGGTTTGGGTAATAGACAGTGAGCCAGGAGTTATTCACAATAGCCAACAGCCGCGTTTCAGTAAATGTCTTTCTTCCTCTCTTCATCATTTATGTTCGTTCTGGAGAGATTTGACCTACAAAATTAAAGTTTTTATCATCAAGTTGTGCTCGAGTCAAAATAATATATCAAATTGTAGCTTGTTACTCACATTCATATAACATCCAATTTATGAATAAACTGTGTCCACAATTATGCCAAAATCATTTCGTTTTCAGTACTTTTGTAAACAATCCATTTCAGCCACTTGCCGATGTAAACATCAGCTGTTTCAAACTGTCATAATACTTGACCTTGACAACTGTCATTCACGCGTCGCACCAACGGCGGGAAATTCAAACGGCATCATCCGAAATCCTTGGTTGGAAAAGGTCGGATTGTCCACATTTAAATTTCCAACTGGCGCCTTATAAATAAATATTGTAATTTACCATCTATTGCCGTAACCCACACCCTTGCCACTAGCTAGCCGCAGCAAACCAACCTCGTTTGAAAAACGGGAGCAGCATAACAAAATAAAATATGTTATACAAATGGCGCTGGCAACGTGGGGCGATTTTTGGAATTTTTCTAAAGTTTTGTTTACAGTTTGGCGAGTTTCAGCTTAAGATTTTGCATTTCACGATTTGATTTTGGCATGGACCTGTTTGTTTAAATTCAATTTCATTTTTCAAATTTTGTCTCAATTTAAAAACAAAAGAGAAAAGAACTTAGTTGTTTTTCAAAAAGTTTTAGTCAAAGTCAGTAAAAATATTGTCGGATAGTCATTGGGGATCGCGTTTGGATCGGAGCGGATCTCATTTAAAAGTTTTTGTGTAAAAAACTACGTTGTTTTTTGTTGAAGCTTGAGCTTTTACAATCAAGCTGTTATTGCGTTTTCCGTGATTTTGATAAAGATTTTTATCAAAATATTTTTGTGTTAATTACTGACCAAAAAGTCAAGTAAGCATTTCCGTTTATTGTTTTTTTCTTGAAAAGAAAACGAGTGAGCCTTTGAATCTATAGTAGATTGAGTAGGTGTGCCTATATATTTTGTAGATAATTATTTTGTAGATATTTTGTATATATTATTTTTGAATTAGCTATTTTGCCTAGTCCAGTTGTTGAGTCGTGCTCATTTGAAAGCGACTGAAAATGAGTGATCAAATGAAGGCTGTACACTTGCTAAAGCCTGAGTTAGAATACGAATTACGAATAAGAGGGTATCCTGCTGTCAATAATCGAGAACACGATGTCAAAAGAAAAATGTTAACCAAACTACTGCAACAAGAAGCGCATAGACCTTCAATCAATTACACTGATCCAAAATATGAGTTCGACAACGAAAAGGTTGTGATTAAAGATACATTAGATTCAATCAGGACAGTAATCAAAGATTTTGAGGGGCCTCGTACTGATTCGGCTTATCTTAGAGTCCAGTCTAGACTAAAACACCTCTACGGCCGCGTGGAACGCATAGTCATTCCGGAAGGTAATGAAAAGGATGCGGTAGAAGAATTTAAAAATGATGCTAAAGCTTCCTGTCTCGAGCTTGAAATATTTTTGGATGAGAAAACTGTCGAAGATGAACCATTAGTCCAGTTAGCGTCACCCGTAACAACTAATCCACCAATTCAACATTACCAACCCGCACCTCGTTCACAGAAATTCGCTGTTCATAAGTGGAATTTAACATACAATGGCGAAGGCGATTACCGGACACTTGTGGAATTTTTAGAACGGATTGAAGAGCTACGTATCGCTAGACATGTTGAAAAAGAAGAATTGTACGATTCCGCCGTAGAATTATTTTCCGGAGGAGCTTTGTGTTGGTTTCGATCAGTTAGGACCACAGTTAAGAATTGGGACGACCTCGTGCGCAAGCTGAAAGCTGAATTTTTACCGACCGATTACGATGAGAAGATGTGGGACGAGATACGTGGAAGAATGCAGAGAAAAGGAGAGTCAACTCAAATGTTTGTAGCTGCTTTAGAAAATTTGTTTAACCGGTTGGGATATTTCGTCACGGAAAATAAGAAAATCAGAACAATTCGTAAAAACCTTTTACCTCATTACGTCACACAGCTATCACTGGCAAAAACAGACACCATTGCAGAACTTTTGGATGCGTGCAGAAAAATCGACGATGCCTATGACATTCGCAACGAAAATCGACGAAAACCCAACAACATTGCGTCATTGGACCGAGTGGATTCGCCAAGATATCAACCGAAACCGAAAGCATCAGAGAACAACACCAACCATCAGAAGGCATTCAACAAAAACAGCAACTCTCGAAAAAACACTTGGAATCGTTCAACCCAGGACAATCCTAGAACACCACCAATATGTTGGAACTGTCGACAACCCAACCACTCTTTCAGGTATTGTTTGGCAGAAAGAAAGAAGTTTTGTTTTAGATGCGGAAAGCAAGATGTCACCGTGAAAGAATGTAATTGCTCAAAAAACGAATAAGCCGGACATCTACACCATCTCTACAGACGTCCAGGAAAAATATGTTAAAGTTAGATAGTAATCGTAATAATAATAGCTGGAAAGCATGGTTAAAAGTAGTCTCCGATTTTTATAACATCAAAATTAAAAAGCAAGATAATGAAATTTCACCCGTTTTCACTCAAGTAAAATTTGATAACAGACCTTTCATTGAAATAGTAATTTTTGGCATTCACAAAGTAGCTTTATTAGATTCAGGTGCAAATTTAAGTATTATAGGTGGAAAAGGTAAAGATATAGTAAAATTATGTAGGTCAAAAGTTAGAAATTATGTTGGTAGTCATGTCTCAACCGCGGATGGAAAATCACAAAAAGTAGAAGGAATTCTTGAAGTCCCAGTTTGCATGGAAAATTGCTGCAGGTTAGTTCAGTTTTTAATTGTCCCGTCACTAAGTCATGATATAATATTAGGAAGCGATTTTTGCAGAGAATTTCAGCTTAATTTGGATTTTAAAAATAATTCTTGGAAAGTTCAAAGCCCTTTAGTCGGTGTAAGTTTGATTGAATTAGTTGATATTGAAGAAAGCGGTCAAAAGAGTAAATTTGTTGCGAGCGTGGAAGACAAAGGAAAACAAATAGAAGAATTAAAAAAATCATTTGAAGAAGTTGCGAGTACCGACACACATCTTGGAAAAACATCTATGATTGTTCATCACATTGATACTGGAGACGCGAAACCATTTAAACAGCGGCAGTACCCATTGTCACCCTACATGATGCGGCATTTAAATAAAGAAATAGATCGAATGTTATCTCTAGGAGTCATTGAGCCTTCACATGGTTCCTGGAATTCGCCTGTGCTTCTTGTGACAAAGAAAACTGGTGAATATCGTTTTTGTTTCGATGGGAGAAAGTTGAATAGCGTCACTAAACCAGATTGCTTCCCATTACCAAGAGTCGATCGGATTTTAAGCCTGCTCAGCAACGCAAAGTACATTTCATCAATTGACCTGAGGAACGCTTTTTGGCAAGTGCCTCTCGATGAAGATAGTAAGGAGAAAACTGGTTTTTCGATACCTGGAAGGGGAATGTTCAATTTTTGTATGATGCCCTTCGGTCTGTGCAACTCGGCTCAGAGTCAGCAGAGATTGATGGATGCAGTATTCGGACCAAAGTATGAGCCGAATATATTCTGTTACTTGGATGACATCATCATAATTTCAGAAACATTCGAACACCATCTCGAACTCCTCAGAGAAGTTAAAGATCTACTCCAAAAAGCAAACCTCACAGTAAATTTAAACAAGTGTGAATTTTTCAGACCATCCCTCAAGTATTTAGGATTCATTGTTGATCAACATGGGCTACGTACAGACCCGGAGAAAGTAGCAGCAATGGTAGATTATCCAAGACCAACTACCACCACAGAAGTCAAGCGTTTCGTCGGTCTCTGTTCGTGGTACCGAAGATTCATAGAACATTTTTCCACCCTTATGTCTCCAATCAATGATTTACTCAAAGGCCAGAAAAAAGGAAACAAGATCACCTGGAATCCAGCAGCCGAAATTGCCTTCAAACAAATTAAAGAAGCATTAATATCAGCACCCATCTTGAGAAGTCCAAATTTTGAGTTGCCGTTCACAATTCAGTGTGATGCATCAGATTATGGTTTGGGCGGTGTTCTGACACAACAAGTTGACGGTGAAGAATATGTAATAGCCTTTTGTTCTCGCTCCATGAATCGAACCGAACGTGCCTATACCACGACACAGAAGGAACTTCTCGCACTAATTTTTTGTCTTGAAAGATTCAGACCATACGTGGAAGGAACCAAGTTCACAGTAATTACCGATCACTACTCTCTTCTATGGCTGATGAACATGAAAGACTTGACTGGTAAACTTGCACGGTGGGCTATCAAAATCCAACAGTATTCTTTCGACTTAATACACCGCAAAGGAAAATTACACGTCGTACCAGATGCTCTTTCTAGGATTCCCGATAAACAAATAATTTCAGTGGACACGTTGACGATCAGTCAGGATAAATTGGATCCTTGGTATCGTGGTTTGCGTAACAATATTCTCCAAAACCCGCAAAATTATCCCTTATGGCGTGTGGAAGGGGAGTGCATTTTGAAATTAATACCGTCGCGTACGTCAGTGAAAACTAACACCAAAGAATGGAAACTTCTGATACCGTCATCCCAAAGAAAAGAATGTATTAAGTCGTGCCATGACAATCCAACTTCCAGTCATTTTGGATTTTACAAGACTTTTTCTAGATTACGTGAACAATATTATTGGCCGAAAATGAGGACTGATGTCATAAAGTACGTGCGTAATTGTCAAACTTGCGGAGAGCAAAAGAGTACAAACTTGTTACCTATGGGACTGATGGGAACTGAAAAACGAGTAAAATATCCTTGGCAGATAGTAGCAGCAGATATAATGGGGCCATTTCCACGTTCAAAGAAGGGTAATGCATTCTTGTTAGTTGTATCAGACTGGTACACCAAGTTTACTTTATTGTACCCTATGCGTAAGGCCACAGCCTCTTCAATTGTGAAATTCATGGAAGAACAAGTATTTTTGATACAGGGTGTACCACAGTTCCTGGTAGTAGATAATGGGACGCAGTTCGCAGGGAGATTTTTCAAAGCATTAGCTGACAAATACGAGATTCAGAAGATATGGTTTAACGCTCGCTACCATGCACAAGCAAATTTTGTTGAGCGCGTAAACAGGACTGTGGGCGTCGCCATCAGATCATTTATCAAAGACAACAATCACAAAGAGTGGGACCAAAACCTTCCAAGCATACAGTACGCCATAAACTCAGCAAAACACGAAGTAACTGGATACACCCCTTCGTTTTTGAATTTTGGAAGAATCACACCTATCTCCGGAAAATATTATGGTACCGTTGAATCCACCGCAGACATTGAACTCCTAGCTGACGATAGAAAAGATTATGGCGAAGATCTAAGGAAACTGAAAGACCTTTCCAAGAACATTCAAGACAGACTGAATAATGCCTACAAACAAAACAGCAAACGATATAATTTGCGACGACGAGATGCCACTTTTGAGCCCGGTCAGAAAGTATGGAGGAGAAACAAGGTTTTGTCCAACAAAGCCAATGACTTCTCAGCCAAGTTGGCGAAAAAATACGTTCTGAATATTGTTGTTCGTAAAGTCTCACGTCTAGTTTATTCCTTGGAAAATATGGATGGTTCTGATGCAGGATCATGGCATGTCCAGGATCTAAAGGAATACATGGGTTCAAACTCAGATGTGTCAGTGGGATGAAAAGGCATATGCCAGATTAAAAAAGACCCCTGAAATACTCAATTTGTAAATATTTGTAAATATGCAAAATTAGTTTCTAATGAAACAAAACCTCAGCAAAAGCTGGATAAAAAGGCAAACCGTAGCATTAGATAATTGTAAATAGCGTTAGTTAGGTATAGATTAGGTTACTTATTTTATAGGGCTCATAAAAAAAAAAAAAAAAACTAGGCATCTGGCACATTACTATGAAAATTTGAATACTAGACCCCCCGAATTTGTCCCCTACTGATAATGACTCTCCCGATTATGTTCCATACTTTTTGGCGTTTGGTACGCGTAGTTACCGCAGTATTCTTCAAGTGAGTTTTCATTCTACAATTCTTGATTCGATTATAAATTTTCAAACATTTAAAGTAAAGCAGTTTTAGTGAAAAAAAATTTTCTTTCGAAAAATTTTTTTTCCCAAGGAAACGGGGAGTGTAACGTTTTTTTAGACTCAAGAAACGTTGGGAAATCATTGTTTAAAAGTATAGGAACGTCCTTACCGAAATGCATAATAATTCCTGAATCGGTGGCCGCTTCATTGAAAATCATTCAAGTTTGTCCGCTACAAGCAAGTGAAGGTCATCTTTGTTTATGTTTATCTTATGGTTTATTAAAGTCTGTGTAAGAGGGCACCATTATTGATTTATTGATTGACATGAAAGACAATTATGATAGGTGACAGAGCGGTGTCATTTTTTTGCTTCCTCCTCTGATTCCGTGGGAACAACAACGTTATCTCGTGTTCCAGGAATTTCGAACGAAACCTCGACCATCCGGGTAGTTAACCCCTACAAAATACAACGAAAACATACAGTTGTATAAAATATAACATTCTGTCGAGGTTTCAAGTTCATATCAGAGAACGTTGTTTAATTATGGTTCCAATCAATCATCCGGGACTTTCAACGGTCGCCGCCCGTCCTGGCATGTCGTCGTCTACCAGGATGATGGCTTAAGCGAATAAGTCCCGGCTCCGATCCAAACATACGATCCAAACAAATGTCACTCCACATGATGTCACCGATGTACCTCTATCTTCACCGTTCCCTTCAGGACCTCGAATTGGACCCGTCTATTATGATGACCAGCTTGCCAGGTGTCCACCATCTCGTCACCGGCTATGAATGAATTCCACCACTTGACTCGATCCATGATGGGTATCTCTTGGAACGAGCAGCGATTTATCATCAAGGGCTAAGTCTTTTTATGATCTCCTCTATCTTCTGTAAAAAACCAATAACCTTACATTTCTATTTTGTGTCATAATTCAAATATCGAATACCTTTGGGAAATAATATGTGTGCACACAGATCCATACCCTGATAGGTTTGTGTAATTCGTAATCATATGGCATCGGCCAACAAAAAAGGTAAGGTTTGGGTAATAGACAGTGAGCCAGGAGTTATTCACAATAGCCAACAGCCGCGTTTCAGTAAATGTCTTTCTTCCTCTCTTCATCATTTATGTTCGTTCTGGAGAGATTTGACCTACAAAATTAAAGTTTTTATCATCAAGTTGTGCTCGAGTCAAAATAATATATCAAATTGTAGCTTGTTACTCACATTCATATAACATCCAATTTATGAATAAACTGTGTCCACAATTATGCCAAAATCATTTCGTTTTCAGTACTTTTGTAAACAATCCATTTCAGCCACTTGCCGATGTAAACATCAGCTGTTTCAAACTGTCATAATACTTGACCTTGACAACTGTCATTCACGCGTCGCACCAACGGCGGGAAATTCAAACGGCATCATCCGAAATCCTTGGTTGGAAAAGGTCGGATTGTCCACATTTAAATTTCCAACTGGCGCCTTATAAATAAATATTGTAATTTACCATCTATTGCCGTAACCCACACCCTTGCCACTAGCTAGCCGCAGCAAACCAACCTCGTTTGAAAAACGGGAGCAGCATAACAAAATAAAATATGTTATACCGTCAATCCAATGGATGCAAATACGTCGTAGTTCGACGCATCACAACCAGTTGATACAATTTTGACACAAAAAGTGTCGATCATTGTTGAAGAGGGGTCGTGAGGAAGGACGAAACTCGGCTGGGTGGCTCTTTTTCTTCCTGGGCCATGAAGAATCGGTCCCGACAAGATTGGTATCTTTTCCGACTAAATTCAATGTCCTGAACTTGAATCCGATGTGTAAATTTGGATAAAAACAAGTTCGAACAAGTTAACTTGAGAAAACCTGTTTTTTCTTTGACAATTTTCACGAAACTTTTTTTTACTGTTAGAGGTATTCATCTATGAAAATATTTCAGAGGCCATTAGATTGAACTGTATTCTTAACGAAAATCATCCATTCGATCTGTAATTTTGTTTTCCGACATAGAAAAAACCGATTTGAACTTTAGTCGGCACTGCCCGGCGTCTATTAATGACCAGAACACTACAGCATGCACCTTCAAGTAATAATTCAATACCCTACATTGCGATTTATGACTATTTTGTTTATGTTATAGGGAATTCAGTTCTGCACAGATCCTCGAACTTTCAAAGATGAGTTATAATTTTTCAGATAGTTTGGGCTATTTTCATTCAAAGATGCATGGTGTAGTGTTCTGGTCAGTAGTAGACGACGGGCTGTGCCGACTAAAGTTCAAATCGATTTTTTCTATCTCGAAAAACAAAGTTACAGATCGAATGGCCGATTTTCGTGAAGAGTACAGTTCAATGTAATGGCCTCTGAAATATTTTCAAAGATGGATGCCTCTAACAGTAAAAAAAAGTTTTGTGGAAATTGTCAAAGAAAAAACAGGTTTTCTCAAGTTAACTTGTTTGAACTTGTTTTTGTCCAAATTTATACATCGGATTCAAGTTCAGGACATTGAATTTAGTCGGAAGAGATACCAATCTTGTCGTGATCGATCCTTCATGGCCCAGGAAGAAAAAAATCCACCCAGCCGAGTTTCTCCCTTCCCCGCGACCCCCCTACAACAATGATCGACACTTTTTGTACCAACATTGTATCAATGGGATGTGATGTGTCGAACTACGACGTATTTGCATCCATTGGATTGACGGGTTCCATCGGGTTCTATACCGTTAATTTTGAGTTGCAATTTTTTACCCCCTCTCCAATAACTCGAAGCCTCGGGGTGCGATTTTTGGCAGTTTTAGATATGTAGTAGGGCACTCAATTCTGAACAGAATATCAAATTTTCAGGACGTTCATATCTTTGCCGAGGTTATGGCAATTTTTTTACCATGTCTCCTGTACTAAAACAAAGTTGGCCTTAAAATGTATTGAAACAACGTATAAAGGCAGCATTTGGCACTTTGCTTGTGGAAATGCACTCCTCACTCATTTCTACATGTAGTTCTAGCTAAACAGAACTGAAAAATACCGACTGCGGTACCAGAGACCGGCCTGGAACCATTTTTGCAGAATTTACCCCTAGCAGGTATATTAACCGCAATACAGTGCCTCTGGTGCAAAATCTTGCGTGGCGCCACATCTGGAGTTGCAAAGGAGGGTCTTCTGAATACGTATGCCAAATTTCATGCTCTGATCACAAAATGCACAGATCATTCCATTTTTGGCCGTTAACCCCGCCACTAAAGCAAAACCAGTCGCAATTGTTGTGTGAGCCGATTTTTGAAAATGACTTTTCACCCTGTAAATTGAGAAGCAGCAGATGCAGAGATGTGTCCTTTTTATATGTTTAGTATAACATTATAAGCTTGCAAAAGAATTGGAACCGACTTCAATCTAGATCAGTTCCACCAAGAAAAAAAATTGAAGATGAAAAATAGTTTTCACCCTGTAACTTGATACGCAGCAATCGCTGTTATTGGGAGACTATGGCCTATCAAACTAGCCTAAAACCGTAATTTTTGGTCATCAGTTTTTCAATAAAAAAAGAAAGTAGAGAAAAATAATAAACTTTCACTCTGTATACTGATTTGTAGCAGTCCAAGAGTTGAGGACTTTTGATATGTTGAAGAATGGACTGTAACCTTGCATTGGTGAAAAAATCGTTTTTGTTCGAATTAATTCCAGCAAAGCACCTATTTTTTCTATTTTACACACATCAAAAGAATCTAGGGGACAAGCAAAATCAGACGATTTCTAAAATCATCATAAGTTTTGATTGCCGTCAACGATTTCATATCTGTTTTCAGTGTTCGATAGCCCAATCTTTCGTTTTCATGTCTTCATCACGTCGAATACGACCAATGTGTTATGAAGTTTCCACGGGGTGATCGATGGAACAGTGTAAATTTGTCGAAAGTTCCCTAAAAAAAAATTTTATGCATTTCAATAGCACAGATATGAAGATTGGTATTTCAGCTCCAGTAACGTTTTTTAATTTTGAAAATCGAAGGTGAATTGCCAAAGATATTGATCATTTTGTGCCGCCCGCCATGTTGAACTTCCAAGAAAGTGATCCGATTTCATTGAAACTTGGATTACACTCATAACTGGTTTCAGTAATTGGAATTACAAGGTCAAATGTCTTTCTCGGTCACTTCCAAGCCGCCACATTCAACTTTTATGTAAATGATTCGATTCTACTGATTCTAGTGTGTTTCAAGCTTCATTCAAATTGAATCATTTATGTAAAAAGTTCAATATAGTGGCTCGAAAGTGATCGAAAGTGATATTTGACCTTGAAATTACAATTACTTGAACCAAACATGAGTGTGTTTCAAGTTTCAATAAAATCGGATCACTTTCTTCTTTCTTGGAAGTTCAACATGGCGGCAAAAAATATTCAATATCTTTGACAATTCACCTTCGATTTTCAAAATGCAAAAACGTTACTGAAGCTGAAACAGCGATCTTCATAACTGTGCTATTGGACTGCACGAGATATTTTTTTTGGGAAATCGCGCTCGTACTAAACTTTCGATAATTTTACACGGTTCCATTGATCACCCTGTAGAAACATTATAAAACATTGGTCGTATTCGACGTGATCAAGACATAAAAACGAAAGACTATACTATCGAACTTTGAAAACAGATATGAAATCGCTCACGGCAATCAAAAGTTATGATGATTTTAGAAATCGTCTGATTTTGCTTGTCCCCTAGGTTCTTTTGATGTGTGTACTAATGGATTAAAAATCGAATCTTGTTTCGGACGTCAATGTGCTTGTTGACGGAAATAAAGCACAAACAAATGGACCCAAAAATGGGGTTTACGCTGTTTTTACGGAAAATGTTTTTATGTTACAGGTCCGGGCTTAACTTAGTATCCGATTTATTATTTTGACTATTTTTCATTTATCGTTGAATTTTCTATTTGAACAATAATAATTGACTTTTCCTGTATGAGTCTGTTTAACGTTAAAATTTTTGACGTCATATTTTGTTGTCTCACGAATTTCACACCCTCACAGAATTTCATGCTTGTATTTTGTTGACTAATAATATGTTTGTTATTATGTTACAAAAATGTCTTATGCACCCCTCCATTTATTTTTGCACATACGTTGCCTTGACAGTGTTTATTGGTATTCCAACTCATGAAAGCCGCAAGCAAAGTCTGTTAGAGCCCTGTCGAATCTTTTCATTCTCGACGCCCCTGGAGCCGTGTGAAGGTCCACACTCCCTGGCTGCTTTAGGGTAGTCCCAATTTCATTAAGGTGTGTATGTGAATCTTGTGTGTGTGAGTGTTTTTGAGGTTTGTTTTGATATTTGTCTGAGTACTGTGAAGACGGGATCCAGGAGGGTCGGGAGAACTGGGGAGAAATTTCAGGTTGTTAGAGAGATTGGTAGCAGCTTTTAGGAGGACTATGTCAGTGCTGTGGGGTAGGTTTTTTCAGCGTCCTCTGGCCTTTACACGCCAAACATTGTTGGAACCCAGAGCCTTGATTTATTCGCATGTGTCTACAAACTTGTCTTCTGTTTTGAGAGATGGTGTGTGTGCTTTTGCTTTTGAGGAGAAATGTGTGCTTTTGCTTTTGATAAAATTGAAGTGTCTGTGAATAAGTGAACTCGTGAAAGTTTGGGTACCAATTTACACTGGCGTGTTTAACATGTTTTTGCATAACTTTGTAACATATTTCAGGGCAAAATCAGGCAATACGCAGAGGTTTCTTTTACGTGTTCTTCCCATGTGTGCCTGTTGGCGAATACGTCACTTTTTCACTTTTACTTTGCTTTTGATACTGACAGTTTGACATGTTTAATGATTTCTTGTTGTTTTATTCATCTTTTATTATTGTTGTTGTTGTTGTTGTTGTTGTTGTTTCATTTTTCATTTGTTACATACTTTTGAATGATTTCTCTTGTTTTATTCGTGTTTGTGTTTGACGTTTTTTCCATGAGATGGCCTTTCATACTCTCATTTTTGTTACTCTGTCAGTGTCAATTTGTGAGGTGTTTTACGAAAAGAATTTAAGTCATTTAAATTTTGCTGATGATTTGATTAAAAATTCAGTTTGTTTGCTGTGAATTCGTGTTTCTGTTCAACTTTTCAATTCAATCCTCATCCCAAAAGTTCCGTGCTCGTCTGGGGTAAGATCCTGAGTGAAACGACAACGTAAGCAAAACGTAGGTAAGAGGTCCACAACTCCACAAGGTAGTAAGGGAGGTGACGGCGATCACAGTCAAGGGTCAAAAAGGGTGAAACAGCTCAACCCCTACAGAAATGTAGCTGCAAGAATGGTTGTGGGAATACAAACTGTGACTGTGTGGTTAATGATGTTCCTTGTGCTCTGATTTGTACGAACTTTAGAGGGAAATGTAGCAACTGCAGGCAAGTAAGAATAGTAATTATTGTTGTTTGAATAAAAGGAATTAAATGATTAATACTGGTTCAAAGTGAATGGTTGATAAAATATTCCCGATATATTACCGAAAATGTTTCGAACTTTGCAAGTCGCTATAGTGAAATTTCGAGCTAAGGTGGTTGTTATACGTGAGAACTGAGAAGTCTCGGGATATTAGGGTTATATTAGGGTTAGCCCAGGAATATTGGGCTGCTATAGGTGTTTTTTTGTTTTCATATTACCTACGGATTTCTAATATCGCGGGAAAGTTGCATTTTTATACACTTTCAAAATATCTTAAAGCTTTTTGTCCCAAGTTTTTGTCTTCAGCCTCCGCAAGACGTGTCTTTCAGAATTATCTCAACATTCAATTTTTGCAAGATAACGAATTGAGCTATGGGGAAAATTGTTGAAATACCTTGGTGAAAAGATAGATAAAACTCTTTCTTCAACAGAAATTATGCTATAAGACTTCAATTATCAATATTTTATTAATATTTTTTATTTTATTTTTCACTCTGGGTTAAAGTTTTCTTGCTTCCAAATATGGGCATCAATTTCCTAGATTTATTCTTTCTGTACATAAAGCCATCTCTTGATTCAGCTCCACAAACTGCTGATGCTGCTTCTGTAACTGTTTTCACAAATCGCTCTACTGATTGGGTATAACAAGGAAAACGTGGAAATTCTAAATCAGGAATACTTAAATTATCCGACATACGGTTTTTTGAAAAGGACTCACCTCCAATTTCTCGCCGCACATTTTTTTTTCTGAGAAAAAGCTGACACAAGTCGATTTTCTTTTTCAGAGGGACATCTAGGACACGTATTGCCAAATTCTTATCTTCAATCCCTTCGCCCCCACCCCTTACCATATTTTGAAATTTCAAATTGCATTACCTATCTTGTGATACATCAGATGAAAGGCAATAACATTGTTTCCGTTAAACATATATTCTAATCTTTTAAACCGCCTTCCCAACTTTTGTTTTTGAATAATGGCGGGTATTGGGTTAAACAGAGTAGGTACGTATTTGTAGCGTAGTTGTAGTTACTCGATACAAGACTGAGATCATTACTAAAAATAGTAATCACTGATCGTCACAAGTTTCCCATCCGGTTTATTATTAAATTGATTTATGAATTAGGTAGACAGGTACTCGTAACAAGAAATTGGAATACGAGTTAAATTGTTACTTCATCAACTGACCATGCAGCACATCGGTGCTTCACGCAGTATTGCGTAGTGAACACCCCGTATACCTAGCTCTAGATAAAAAACTTGCTTTCTAGGCAATAACATGGAAGGAACCGTTCAATAAAATTCCACGATACATCCCTGCCCGCACCCCATCCCACCGACCATCCCATCATCACCATTACCGCCAAGCCTTTGTGATGTGCTTTTTTTCCCCGACACAGCACACGGCTGCCGTTTGTCCGGAATTAATAAAGCGTGTGTGTATATCCTCTCTCTGTAGCCCTGTATTTTCCGGGGTCCTGGGCTGTATGTCATGGCGAGGTGTGGCGGATTGGTCCCCGGAGCTTCGCCGGAACTATGCGATCTCCAGATATTAGGACCGTATTTCAGGTGTATCAACACGGCTGGTAACGCTAACTGCACCTCCGAGGCCGATAACACCGATAGAATATTTTCAGCGGCGCACAAAGTCGCCGTTCTTTTTCACCGCCGCAGTTACCTCATAATCCGACAAGCAATTGGATGAAACGTCTCCTGATGGCCTCCTGGAGGATCGCAATAACTACACAGGGTGGCGCTCGTAAAGCTGTTCATTTCGTTACATCCTGCCGTCGACGCCGCGCACCCAGACTACATTTTGCTTCATTGTTTTAGTCTTTACGTCTTGAATTCCGATAATAAAAGAGAAAAGCTCGACTATGCTATACGAGAATTTTGAATTATTATCAGAAATAACGTCGTCGTCTGTCGACGGACTGAAGTGGATTTTTTCTTTTACGATTTTTCATTCCGGCGCTTTCATGAGTCTCCTCATCTTTCGACCTCTTGAAACAGATGTCGAGGATTCGCACAGTCGGGCACGGTGATGGTGGCAGAGAGCCTCGTCCTCACGGTTCGGCGCAGGAATGAAGAGGGGGCGCTGTGGCGGAGTGCGAAATGAAAAATGTGTGTGTGACTGTTCGAAGACGGCTTTCAGCTTTCTAATTACCGACTACAAATCTTAACCGCGACACCTGTCACGCTCACGAAAGCGCGAGCGGGGGAAAATGTGAATCTTAAATTGGATTTTTCCTCTCCTCAATTCTAAATAGCTCCTCTTTTCTGCTCGCCGTTTCCTTGCGAACAGCCGACAATTATTTTAATGGGTAGCTTGGGAGAGCGATTCCTTCGGGGTGTAGGTAGCAGCAAAAACTGGATTTTGATTGCAAACTTTTACACTGGGTTTTAAAAGCTACATCCTCAATCCTCATCCTACGTTACTATGTCACGGTACGTCACAGCTCTCCGCCGAGGTGAAAAGTGATACTTAGCCATCGCCACAAAATCGGC
Source organism: Anaspis maculata (assembly GCA_949128115.1). Taxonomy (NCBI): domain Eukaryota; kingdom Metazoa; phylum Arthropoda; class Insecta; order Coleoptera; family Scraptiidae; genus Anaspis; species Anaspis maculata. The sequence goes on from OX421962.1 coordinate 24,263,626, forward strand.
AATTGAATAGAGCGAGTCAAGGTGCTCACAGGATCCAATTATACTTATTGCACTTTTAGACCACCGACTCTTATAGGTAGATACAGCAAAATGTAAAAAAGGTAATTCCATCCTCGTTCTAGCGGTTAAGACGTTTCTCCATTATCGCCCCTGTATACCCTACCTAATAGGCTAGTGGACATGGGTTTTTTTTATTTCTTTTTATGAAAGATCCTCCCAAAATTGTTGCATTGGCAAGATAATTTTGTTTAAAAAAGTTTTTGTACATATAAAAAAAAACATGAAAAAGATTTGTCTGTTTGAATGGCGCGGCAAGTGCGTGACGTCACATTTTGAAGAGCCAATAGAAACTCTAGTTGGCCATTCAATGACTGGAGAACACTTTCTCGTTTTAAACTGATTTATACCAGAAAAATATAATGAAATGCTGGAGTGCTATGGTTTGACCTAACATTTTGGTCGATTCTTCCTTAAAATTCACTTATTTTTGCTCGTGCAGGCTTTGGATTAATGTCACAACAGTGTTATTAGTGCCATATGAGTGGCAGTACTGCGAGTGTCGCATGCCATATATGTCAACCCCATGTCAAATAATCTAGTTTTTATCACAATTTCGCTTCATAATACATGATAACTCCATGCAATGGCATCAAAAATAAGTTCTCTGTGACAAAGTTGTGCTCGCACGTGAAAATACACCACTACGTATAGATCCAGAACGAATGCTTCGGTCGAATGTCAAATGCGTTTCCCTCTCCTTCCTCCCTCCCACCTCCTAGCTCACTTTCAAGCTGTGACGTAGCATATTATTCCTGATTTGAATAAGTCCACTTTCAAATTGATTTTTTACTGAAATGAAATCATATTTCGAAAAACTTTTCCAACTACAAATTCGTCATTCAGATATTTATCAGGTTTATGATAGTTTTATACTGAAATGCGATTGATGTCCAGTAGCCTATTCACCTACATAATCAATTTCACGGCTTTCTGCATTACAGCAAGCTATGGAAAAAAAAAATAGGTTGCGTTGGTACGAATGATACGGAGACAAGGGGATGCCAGCCAGTTGTCTACACTTGCAATTTTTAATGTGACACCTTGTCACCGTGTCGAGGTATCATGTACGCGGAAGTGAAAATTTTGAGCATATGCCAGGAATCGTGAGTTTCTTTGGAGTGCTTTGCAGTGTGGAGGATAAGGGACATTGTCTTTACTGGTTGGTGGGTCTCCGCCAAGGTTGTTAGATTCTTGGCGGCCACTAATGAATGATGTCGAAGATCAGCAGGATACTACTCGGACGAAAAGGCCCACCGCCCAAAAGGCTACATCTTCTGATGCAAATCATTGTAGTAGTGAGTACTAGGTACCTACTCTAGCTCTAGCTCTACCTATCATACCGACTGCAACAGCAAGCAAGGTATGAAGACACAATATGCTGGCAGACAACACAGTGTATCTACCTACTCACGCCCAAATTGTCCCGTCTCCGTACAGTTCAACTCCATAAATTATTGTCCTACTATCCATATTGTCCATCTGAAGAATAAGTTTCCTCTTGAGCAGTGGGTTTTTCCATTCTACATTCCATTTCTTTATGGCATCACGGACTTTCGGCATAATTGTCTCAGTGGCCGGCAAAAACCCAACAGCCTTGGCGAAGACTCACCAACCAGTGAAGACAATGTCCCTTATCGTCCATACTGCAAATCACTCAAAGGAAACTAACAATTCCTCGCATATTTTCGAGAAAATTTTCACTTTCGCGTACATGACTCTCCGAGACGATGACCATGTCACTTTGAAAATTGCACATGAAACCAGCTAGCTGCCAACAAGTCATCAACGTGCCATTTGTACCAACGCAAACTATTTTTTCCATGGCTTGCTCTAATGCTGATGCAGAAAGCCGTGAAACTCATTATAGCTGATTATCAGCATTAGATTTGGTTCTTGCTGTACGTCAGTAAAGTCTACTTGATTGTGAATCGATACGGTTATAATCAAGGACCTAATGAAGCTATTCTGGATTTTTTCAATTTTGAAATGCATCGATAAGTTCTTGTTATATTGAAAGCTTGACGATCCGTGACGAAAAAACCGCGACGTGTCCGATATTAAAAATGACTCGCCGGTCCGCGGCCGTCTCATAATTTACGTTTCGGAACAATTCGCGGACAAGCCGGTCCGGACCCAAACCCGACCCCTCATAAAACATACGGCCGCGGCGGCGGCGGCGGTCCGGACCGTATACTTTGGCCGTATAAAAGTTATAACAAGAAAATCAGAAGTTGCAGTTATTTAATGTGTTTCTGGGGCCCGCAAAGTGCCCGGCTCGGACCTCTGCGGCGTTTTTATTACATCTTGTTGGCCTGGCACAGCCAGAGAGAAGAGAGACTCTATCGCACCAGGGCTCACCGCCGCCGCTCGACGATATACCTCTCTCCGCTCTCAAATCACAGGGTCTGTGCGGCGTATATGGCAGAAATCACCCGGCATTTCCCCGCGGAGCCATTTTCTCAAATCACAGCTTAGCTGCCCACGAAATTATAGTGTCGCGATTTTGAACACATATCGGGTCCGTAGCAAGTTACAGGTTGCGAACGGCCGTGCCCATCGTCCACGACTGTCGATCGACCGTGTAACCACCATGATGGGCAGAGGCCATCATCATCGTCATCACCATCATCATGATCATCATCGTCGTCATGAGACCGGACCTCGGTCGGTCGGTGATGACGCGATGACTATACGACCGATCCTGATGGCCGTCAATTATATGCTTATCGATAATTCGGTGTTACCGGCTCGGCCCTAATTAGAGCCACTTTGGAACGATCGATTATTACAGAGTATAATATCATACCTGGGTGAGCTGCACATTGACGGATCGACACAAATTTATGGCAGATGTTCTTCGATGTAGTAAGTCAGTCCGTTTCGATGCACAACCTGAAAAATGAAAAAATTGTTATGATTATGAAATTAGTGTCAACTTAGATATACCCGTAATTTATCAAAGCTGGAGGGGCACATGCTCCATTATTCAAATGGTTTCTTGAGACAGATCTTGTTTTCGTTTTTTTTTCAAGAACCCGTCAAGGTACCTACATTAAAAATCGTTAGTCACAAGTCTCTGGTACCTAGCACTCCTAGCAGTCGTAAAGTACAGCTCAATTTTGCATCAACGATGACATGAAATTTAAAACTACCGAAATAACCGGGTTGCCAATAAACGGGCGACTAACAAGCGACAACTAACAACTAGAAATCTAGAAACGAGTTACAAGGTTTTTGAAATTGTTCACCTCAAACACAACTATGAATTAGGAACATTTAAAATGTGGAGAGAATTTTCTGACAAATCTGAATTTTTTTCTCCAAATTCGATTTTTTTTTTTGAGAATTAGGAAAGAGTCTTCAGACTCAAACCAAAGTACCTCCTTGTAGCGTTCGAAAGAGATCTTAATGATGAATTCTTATCAAAGAAGCCCACTCGGATTGATCCCGCAACGTCTTCAGGTGGAGAACTGTTCGAATGTCAACAGAGAATTACCAGTCACCCGTTTAAAGTGAACCTTGAAGCTTTCAACCCAAGCTTTCCACAAGCCTCCGGAGTTGGGCGAAGGTGTAGGGATGGAGTCCCATGCAATCCTCTCCGCTGAGAGTGTCTGCTACTTCATTAGAAGATCAGCTCAAATGATGGTCTATGAAATTTGCCAATTCGTTTGATGCGCCAACAAAATTACTACCATGATCCGAAAAGACTCAATCGGTTTTCCTCGTCTTGCGATAAAACGAAGGAAATGTCTAGCAGTTTACTGGGCCAATGTGACCATTCAATGGACAACCAAAAACGGCCGTTTAATGCACCATACATAGCCTTGCCTCCTTTTGAAGGGATGGAGACACACCGCAAGACGCGAGGTCGGCAGGGTTATCCTGTGTTGGTACATGGGATACAGGGTGCATCAATCTTGATTCATAAGGCGCCGACCATGGCTGACATCAACTTGGCAGAAGGATGAGCCTCACGTGATTCCAATCGCGGAATTCTGGAGAACGAGATCTGCCCGCAATCTCTGCCATTTATTCGCAACTGATTGCGAAACCTTATCATCCCAACCAAGCCTAGCTAGCACAACTGTTGGAGAATTGTTTTGTCAATTATTGTGGGAGGACTCAGAATACCTAACGGGTCAAATGTCGGGCTTAGCTCCGACAGCAAGGATCTTTGTGTGATTATTTCAGCTGAAATCTTGCAATTCAATGTGTCTTCAGCTGGTGACCAGTGCAGACCTATAGTTTTTGTTATGTCTGTGAAGCGAAAATATGGGAGAAAGCGGTTATACATGAGAAATACAGAAACATGCTGGCGAGCAAACAAAGAAAGGTTATGATTGGAATATGCAGCGCCTATGAAACCGTGACAACGAAAGCGGGAGCCCGCCAGTCGATCAATTGATGGAAGAAAGGATCGATATGCAAAGGTGAAGTACAAGGGACGAAAGAAACGAGATGATGAGAGCTTGACAAGAAAGATGGGAAATGGAAAGAACGACGGATAAGGCAGAGTGGACACGTACACTCATCCCAAGGGTTGACGTATGGATTGACAGAAAACTTGGCAAGTTGGAGAATAATAGTAAGATAACTTCAAATTTCTGATTTTCGGATTAATTCAAAATCTATAGCTCCAAGCTATTCTCTCCTGGTAAAAAAATCGAATTACTCAGAATCATCATGGAAGGACATGAAAAATACTTATCTCACTGTTATAATTATCTGTTTCTCAAATAGTTCTGGTCTAATACTCGAACATCTCAAAATGTTCTATTTCTTCTACTGAAAAATAGATCAAATTTGATCTTGCCTTCTGTTATAATACGAAGACATTTCAGCATGTCTCAATTTAGAACAAATCTGATTTGAAAATTTCAAGTTGTCCTTGTTTTTCATGTTACCTCAGTATTTGACTGTGAAAGATATCTCACTCTTATACCAAAAAACCAACTGATTCAATAAAAGTCTTCAGATATTAATAATTTCAACTTATCTCCAATGCACATTGCCATGATTTCATTATTCACAGCTCAGTTTGTGTTGGGTAAAACTGAATGGTTTTTTTGATAAAACAAAAACCAAAACGATGGATAGATGCAAAGGCAGACGTTCATTGGTCATAGCTATGGCAAAGACTGCTGAAAGTGAAAAAAATCATATAAATCGGTTCACAGGATAAAAAGTTTGATAAAAAAATCTTAAATAATCGAATGACAAAGTTATGAACTTGGATATTTTTCAATATTTGACAGTTGAGAGTTAGCGAAACACTATCTACTGTTCTGAATAGTTTTTCAAGGACTTTCAAATGACTTTTCAGTTTCTGATAATGACACCTCCTATTTGTCAGATGACAGCCAAAAACTAATGGGCTTATTCCATGTAATACAATACTTAAAGATAACTATGAAGAATATGTTAAACCAGGCTATGCTTACTGTGCAATACTCGGACAACTTAAAAAAAAGGGATAAATTTGAAATCACTCCACGAATTCTTAACGAATAGTAGGATAACTTGCATAAAAAAGCGGACAACCTCCAACAGAACTATTATTTCTAGCGATATACAACGATATGTTTACTTTTTGATTTTTTTATTATTGGGCAAACGTTATTTCATAATGAATTCCTCACAGGTCTATCAGGGGCGATATAATACAACTCGAAATTAAGAAAATCTTCAGAATTTTGAAAAGAAGAGTGTTTTTTGTTCTTCTGAAATGTTCAAGTTGCGATTACTCGAAACTATGTTTTTCAAGTTGTCTTACTATCATTCTAGTACAGCGCATGACCATGATTCTGGCGGGGCATGGGGATGTTTCCGTGACTTCCTCAAAATAATCAACATAAGCGATAGTAATATGTATTGGTACTGCGCAGAGAGAGACACGGTGGAACACACGGTCTTCGTCTGCGAAGAGCCGTTCCACCATAGTCTTCCCTCCTTCAGGAGGGTAGGAGACACACCGCGAGACGCAAGGTCGGCAAGATTATCTTGTGTTGGTACATAGGATACACGGTGAATACATAAAGCTCCGGCCATGGCTCTCATCAACTTGGCAGAAAGATGAGCCCCACGTGATTCTTCATCATCCCAACCAACGCTTAGCTGCCACAACTGTTGGAGAATCGTTTTGCCAATTATTGTGTCTGGTTTAGCTCCGACAGCAAGGATCTTTGTGTATTTATTTCAGCTGAAACCTTATAATTTAATGTGTCCTCAGTTGGCGACCAGCAGAGACCTAATAATTTTGTCATGTATCCAGATCCGATACAGACTTCATCTGTAGGCGTTGATAAATCATTGTCACATGGCAGAACTTGAGACGCATTTGAGATCCATTTATGCAATAGAAAGTTCATTGAAGCAAGAATCTCCAAAATCTGTTTGTATAACTCTGTTGCCTTTTCCGAAGTGTCTGCCCCAGACAGCAAATCATCAACATAGAAGTCTGATTTGTGATTCCACAGGCTTTCGGAAATTTTTGTCCATTAAGATCTGCTATGTATACGAGGCACCTTGTAGCAAAAAAAAAGTGCACTTGCAGTGCCGTACGTTACTATGTTCAACCCGTGCCGTACGTCTGTACTGGAACCGATTCATTAGAACTGCACCTGTGTGATTCTTTGAATACTGACATCAACTTTTGATTTCTCAATGCCAAGTCTTTTAGTCGGGGTGGTACGCGACATAAAATAGCAAAATACCGCAAATGAATTAGACGGGATGCCCTTTGGTATGATGACTACTTATACCAAGGTGATTAATTTTCGCCAAGGATGCGTCAACATTTCCACTCAGAAAAAAAGATGGCGACGATTTTTGACAGGAGCGGATTTTTTATAAAACATATGCGTGTGACACATGTTTTCTTACTAATTTTGACCTCCTGAATACGAATATGGAGTTTATTTTCACATTGGAAATCAACTTGACCTCATATTTCACATCTGAAAACCGCAAAAATAGCAGACTCTCGCTACTTTTTGAACTGAAAATTTTATGTACCATCAACGGCGATTTCCAGCCTTGAGCTGGCTGTATAGATCCCATGGAACAAGTTAACAGTCTAAGTTCTGCCAAATAACTCTTCAAACATCGCCAGGGTGCGCCTCAAATCATACCAAAAATGGGCGCTGGGAGCACACTTTGCTGCGGCTGGATGGGGAATGTAAGTGTGAAAGGAAGAATGTTGTGCAATATGTTTCACTGTTTAATATGACATACCAAGCATTCATCAACATACCATAGGGATTTGTAACAAAATATCATATAAACAAATTTTCAGGATTTGTTAATAATGTTTTTTATGACAGGTACAATTGATACCAAAAAACGTAGCTCTGATTTTGATGATGTTCTTTATCAAGGTAAATACATCAAGAGACCTTTCTCACCTGGAATAACCACCCTAGCTCAAAGTTTCATATAATATAAAGCATTTTCGTCAGATCCGCTATTGCCAAACATCAGAAAAGCGTCTATTAATAATTTCAAAGTCCTTCTTTGAACTTGTTCTGGAATGCAACATACGGCTTGATGGTTAAGCTTTGGCTTAAGTTTTTTGTCTCGCCCGTGAACTCATTCAGGTGTCTGCTGGACTGGATATGCACCAACGGCAAAGGTTCAGTAGGACCTTCAGTGTTATTCGTATTTCTATGGCACCAACTTCAAATTTGTTGTCTTGTGTGTGTCAGAATAATGCGAGAATGACAGTAATGAGCTATTAATGGAGGCTCAAAAGCGTCTAGGACGTGAACAAGCCAAAGAGCATGAAACATACACCATGTATCATAGGAACTATAGTTGCAAAATAAGAGTCGTAATGTTGAAAGGTCTTGGTGCCTACCTGATCACTTTTCCATATGTTTTCCACGTCCGTTTTCTATGCCTGTTCACGTCCTAGGTGTTTTCGCGCCTTCACTGATAATACTATAGTTCCATTCTCGCAAATTCCAACACACACAAGACAACAAATTTTTAATTGGTAATAACACAGAAGATCCTACTGCCCTTCGCCGTTGGTGCATATCCGGTCCGAAAATTTCTAGACACCTGAATGAGTTCATGGGCGAGATAGAAATACTCGTAGAAAACTTTGAACCAAAGATTCACCATCAGTCGTATGTTGCATTCTAGAACAAGTGTAAAAACAAAACTTTAAAATCAAAAGACGCTTTTCTGATGTTTGGCAACCGCAGGTCTAACGAAAAATGATTTAATTATGAGTCGCTATACCGAAACTTTGAGCTAAGGTAGTTAGTTGTTTCAGGTGAAAGAGGTCTCTTGATGTATTTACCTTGATGGAAAACATCATCAAAATCAAAGCTACGTTTTTTAGTATTATTGAAAAAAAAGTTATCGACAAATCATGAAAATATATTTTTTTGGTTTTTTATCTGAAATTGTCATTGTATGTTGATAAATCCTCAGTATATGTAAGCTTACTATATAAAACAGTGAAATGTATTGCAAAACATTTTCCATTTCACACTTACATCCCTTAAATCAGCCGCAGAAAAATTTGCTCCCAGAGCCCATATTTTGTATGTTTTGGGGCGCACCCTGGCGATGTTTGTACAGTCATTTTGCAGAACTTACACTGTTAGCTTGTTCCGTGGGATGTATTTAACGAGCTCAAGGCTGGAAATCGATGTAAATGGCATACAAAATTTTCAATTTGAAAATAAGCGAGAGTCTGCTATTTTTGCGGTTTTCAGATGTGAAATATGCGGTCGATTTGATTTCTGATGTGAAAATAAACTCGATATTCGTGTTCAGGAAGTCAAAATCAGTAAAAAAACATATCCCACATGCCTATGTTTTACAAAAATTCAGGTCCTGTCAAAAATCGTCGCCATCTTTTTTTCTGAGTGGGAAATGTTGACGCATCCTTGGAGAGAATTAATCACCTTGGTATGAGTGGTTATCATGCCAAAGGGCATCCCGTCTAATTCATTTGCGGTATTCAAAATCGTAGCACCCCGACTATTTCAAACATCTCTGTGGTGATGAGATTTGACTGTGATGCTAAATCCAGTACCTAATGTTCTTACGGATGTAATTTTCCATTGCCATCCTTCACCAGAACCAGAGCAGCTGCTAAAAGAACGTTGGAAGGTGTGACAAATGACTTGAAACAAGAACATCAACTGGTTCTTGTTCTGGACTTGAATCACAGGATTTTATACCGGTGGTTACAATGAAGCAATTTAATGTAATTTTTCTTGCATTTCCTCCAGCCAAGAGTCTCGTCTGAGGCCGCCATTCTATTTTTCACCCGGCTCCCTGTTTCATCATCTTGTTAATAATTGTTTCAAAGTTACTCTTGTTTTTTGTTTCCAATTATTTCATAACTCCAATGGTCTCTGCTGTCAGTGATGTGGCTATCACGTACTTTTTTTTTATCAACTCCACGATTACAGTAATCTGTCTATTCAGACAATTAGCGTTTGTTCAGACAAAGATGAACTGACCTGTACAATACATTCCAGTGAACGTACTGCATTACAAATTAATTCAATAAACATATCGAACACAAATATATCAACCTAATGGGTATTATTATACAGGGTGGTGAAAATTTCGATGCTCACCATTGGTATCTTGGAAACGGTAAGAGATACGAGGTCGGTTAAATTAGAAAAAAGTTGCGCATTTTTGTGGCGATTGAGAATCTGGAAAGAAACTTCGAATGTTTTGATTGGTTCACGATTTATCACGAAAAAACTAAAAATTTTGATTTCAGAAATTGTTTTTTATTTCTCCAACCATTGGAGCTATTTCAATCAAACTTGGTAGTTCTATGTTTTTGATCACTCCGAGTCGATCAACGTTGACAGAAATTTTCCAGGCCTTCTAGATGTCAAATTATGACAGTCAACTTTTGTTTTTCTTATGGCCGCCATATTGGATTTTTGCACAAATAGATAGAGAAAAAAATTAGCTTTCCGAATTAGTAACCAACATGTTCTTTTTATGACATTTTAAGCGTCAAATTTTAAAATGTTCGTAAATTATTGACAAAATCGGGAATGCTTTGAAAAACAGTCGGGAATGCAGTTGAAATATTATCAATAGCAACAACAAAAAAGTGACAGATGGTGTTCAATTGACGTATCTAACTTCTTAATGGTGTTTTGTGCTTGTTTGTACCGGTAGTTCATAAATTGCAAGGGTCAAGGGTGTCTGTGAGTTCAAAAACGTCTGTCGGAACTAGCATATCGTTCTTGTTGAAGTTTGACAAATTTATTAGAAACGGAGTAAGGATTACCCTAGTTTCGACAGACGTTTTTGAATTCACAGACACCCTTGACCCATTTAATTTATGAGCTCTCGGTACAAACAAGCACAAAACACGATTGAGAAGTTACGGCTCGATACCAAGTTGGGGCTGAGACCGCCGTAAGTGCCGTTTCCATAGCAACGGCGGATACCAACCAATCAGACCGCGCTGTATTTGGCGAGTTACGCCGTCCCAAACTTCGCGCCTGCAACTTCGTATCGAGCCCTTAGATACGTCAATTGAACACAATCTGTCTTTTTCCTGTTGTTGCTATTGATAATATTTTAATTATTTTTCAAAGCATTCCCGATTTTGTCAATATTTACGAAAATTTCAAAATTTGACGCTAAAAATGTCATAAAAAGAACATGTTGGTTACTAATTCGGAAAGCTAATTTTTTTCTCCATTCATTAGTGCAAAAATCCAATATGGCGGCCATAAGAAAAACAAAAGTTGACTATCATAATTTGACATCTAGAAGTCCTGGAAAATTTCTGCCAACGTTGATCGACTCGGAGTGATCAAAAACATAAAACTACCAAGTTTGATTGGAATAGCTTGAATGGTTGGAAAGATAAAAAATAATTTCTGAAATCAAAATTTTTAGTTTTTTCGTGATAAATCGTGAACCAATCAAAATATTTGAAGTTTCTTTTTAGATTCTTAATCGCCACAAAAATGCGCAACTTTTTTCTAATTTAACCGACCTCGTATCTCTTACCGTTTCCAAGATACCAATGGTGAGCATCGAAATTTTCACCACCCTGTATACCGTCCGTTTTTTATTCTAGGCCCCAGCCCGTAGCACCTTAATCATGGATTTCACACAAAATGTATTATATATTTTTAAATTCAGAAAAACAAGATCTTTCGAGTGATGATATGTCAAATTATTTTTGACAGATGGCATTTTTTGACAAATGACAGAATAGTACTTGTGATACATCATTTCAAAGCCCATCAAATTCTGAGGAGAACTGTGTCTTTATTTTTGAGAAAGGGTGTCTTTTACAGCTTCTAGGGGTCTTACAATAGGAAAAAATGTCAATTCCGGAAATAGCCACTCAATAAGTAATAGGTATTTTTGAAATTAACTAAGGAACTAGTCGTCTAAATTATTGGGAAACTCTATAAACACCTTATCTTTCGCGTAGGCTCATAAAACAATCGAGGGGGTCATATCTGGCAAGATCGGATGTCATCGCGTTGGGCCGGTGGTTCCAATTCACTGATCGTCGAATCTTTCATTCAAGGAACAAGGAGGCGGTCATTTCGAGCAACTTCTTTAGGACATTTTTTGTTCAATAATGAATAATTAATTATTATTACCATTAGTTAACATTGAAAATAGGTACCTGCTTCACCTATACTTGCTTATTATGTATTTCTGAAATTCAACATTTTTTCCTATTGAAAGACCCCTAGAAGCTGTAAAAGACACCCTATTTCAAAAATAAAAACACAGTTCTCCTTGGAATTCTATGGGCTTCAAAATGATGTATCACAAGTACTATTCTGTCATTTGTCAAAAAATGACATCTGTCAAAAATAATTTGACATATCATCAGTCGAAAGATCTTGTTTTTGTGATTTCAAAAATATATAATATATTGGGTGTGAAACCCATAATAGAGGTGCTACGGGCTGGGGCCAAAAATAAAAAACGGACGGTATACAGTATCACAGAACATTATCACAGATAGAGCATTCTCAATCACGACTGGTTAAATCTGTCCACCAGATCACTTGGTTTGAATCTTTTAGGTCTGCGAGTTTCGTTACTTCTATTAAAAAGTTTATTGGCGTGTGCGTTCGGATGTGCTGCCATTCACTCTCGATATTTCATGCTGTGGTTCTTGATTTCTTCTTTGATGGA